>RCWM02000088.1:1692500-3148001 GCA_003667255.2 Euschistus heros
ATTAATGATTTTCCTAAAAACATTTCTCATTCACTATAGTTTTAACTAATAATGCGGACACTAAGAATAATTTTTTTGACATATTTTTTTTTTTTTTTTTTTTTTTTTTGCCTTTATATATTTATTCACACCTGTCAAATAATATTTGACAACCAGTGAATTCGTGGTACGAATTTAAATGGCTTGAAAGGCATGAGAGGGAGCAGAACCCAGCGGCACCTCCAGTCTTTATTTTATTTTATTATTTTAGTCAAGGAGGTCTCTCATCCAGCTCCTTTTTAGTCTTCTCTGTGTGTTGTCGGGAATATATGTTGTGACCATGTTGTTTATTTGTGTATTAGGATGTCCATGTAGTTTTTCGTGGAATCGTTTGTAGTAGGTTTGTATTTGTTCTTTAACTGTTGCTATGCGTAGGTCAGTATGTAAAGTTATGTTGCTTACGTACCATGGGGCTTTTGTAATTGTCCTGAATGTTTTTGCCTGGAAGATTTGGAGTTTGTTGATATGTGTCTTTTTAGCTGTCCCGTATATCTGAGAAGCGTATGTCCAAATAGGTTTCAGTAAGTAAGTATAAGTGTTAATTTTTTGTTTTTTGTTTAAGTTGTAGAGTTGAACGTTTGGAGAGGAGTGAACATAAAAGTCTTAGTCTTTGGTTAAGCGTTTTACTTTTTTTCTTTATATGTGGACCCCATGTCATTCTTCGGTCAAATGTAAGACCAAGATAGTGTACAGTGTCTGTTTGAAGAATCGGTGTGTTGTCAAGAAAAACTGGTGGGCATGTTTCAAGTCGAAGTGTAAATGTAATGTGTTGCGATTTGTTGTAATTTATTTGTACTTTCCAAGTATTTAGCCAGTCATGTAATTTTGACAAGTGATGCTGTAGAGTCAGTGAAGCATGATTCGGATTTTTATCTCTTGTTAAAATTGCTGTGTCGTCTGCATATGTCGCTGTAAGAATGTCAGAGCTAATTGGAATGTCGTGTGTGTATATGATATAGAGTAATGGAGCAAGCACTGAGCCTTGTGGCACTCCTGCTGACGCCAACTTAATAGAAGAAAGCTCTGAGCCTTGACGGACAGAGAAAGATCTATCAGAAAGAGAGGACTGTAGAATAAGATAGTAGGTCGGTGGGAGTATCGTCTTTAGTTTAAAGAAAAGCCCTTGGTGCCAGACTCTGTCAAAAGCTTGAGCAACATCCAGAAATACTCCAGTTGCATACAATTTGTGCTCCAGTGCCGTGTATATGTAGTCGGTAACTCTGTGTAATTGATGTATAGTCGAATGTTGTGTTCTAAATCCAAATTGATGATCTGGTATTATGTTCAGTTTTGTTAGTATATCAGAGAGTCTTTTGTATAATAAATGCTCGAAAATTTTGGAACAGACAGGAAGTAAGCTAATAGGTCGGTATGATGAGGGGATATTTTTATCTTTGTTTGGTTTGTGAATCATTGTAATATGTGCGTATTTCCACTGTAGAGGGAATTTAGTAGTCCTTAGTATTGCGTTGTAAATAGTAGTTAAGAACACTAGACCTTTCCTAGGCATTTGTTGGAGTACTCTAGCAGTGATCAGATCATAGCCAGGGGCTTTTCTTTTCGGTAACTTTTTTATTTGTTCGGCAACTTGAGCTGGTGTGAAGGGAGGTGGAGGTAATGTCAGTTCAAGGGGTACATCTAAAGTGCTGTGTATATGTTTGTCATGTTCAATGTTATTGGAGTTCGTATGTGGTGTAAACACAGTTGAAAGATGTTTAGCAAAAAGTTCTGATCTTTCTCCATCGGTCACGGCCCAAGAGCCATCCTCCTTTCGGAGGGGTGCTTGGACTTCACGATGCCCGGTAAGATTTCTAGTACGCCTCCATAGGCTTCCATCATCAGATTTAAGGTTACTAATGTAATTATCGTAATTCGCTCTTTTAAATTTTAGTATCTGTCGCTTGAGTTCGTTATTGAGTCTATTAAAAGTTCGTTTGTCTGAGGGCAATCTGTCAGTCTGCCATATGTTCCGTGCTCTTCTCTTTGCTCTGATCAAATTCCTTATGTATTGAGGGTAAATGGGTAGCTTTTCCGACTTTCTATGCGTGGGAACTGAAGAAGACCACGCAGCTTCTTGTATGTTCTGAGTGAAATATTCTACTGCATCATCCAGTTCATTTTCAGTCTTGATAGATAAAGGAATTGAGAGAGAGTCGTTCAAAAAGGTTCTAAATGCATCCCAATCAGTTTTGCCGTTAGTAAGAGTCGGCTTTTTTTTTTTTTTGCTTCACAGGGTTCTTCAAATAGTAATAAATGCACAAGAGAATGATCAGAACAAAGATGTGAGCTTGTACTTATGCTGTAAGGTATAGTTCTAAGACCTCTAGTAATGAAAAAGTCTAGTAAGTCTGACATATTTGGTTTTACATTTTTCGCTTGATGAATATGAAACAGGATTATAGTTATTGTATGTTAAATTTGAACGAGGATGAAAATACCTTCATATTTCAGTTTTTATATGGGTCTGGTTTGCCTCCTCCTCAGTTTGAGAAGTTTTGACAAGCTTGGTGAAGGGTCTGCATGCTGAATGAATTTATTGTGTATAAAGCATGATTTTTTTTCAGCCAAGGAAAAATACTTTATAGCGTTACGTTATTTATTTTATTATTATTATTAATAATACTGCTGGTGTTATCTTATACTGGTGACACAGCTGAGAGAGAAGCGCTGGGATCTCTTGGGGCCTGGCTTGTCCCTTCATAAGTGGATGTACAAGTCAGGTCGGGGGATCCCTCAGATGTGTATATACTGTAAATAAAGTATGAATGTGTTTTTTTTATTTTATTTTATGTCTTGTTACTTATTTTATAGATTATTTATTTTTTATTTTCTTAGCTTTATGTATTGTATAGTTTGAGCTACTTTGTTTATTTTTTTTTTATTTTCTTCTTATTATTTTATTTTATTTTTTAATCTATTTCTTTTATTTATTTGTTATTGTACATAGTGTGTGAATGGAACCATCTAGTCATCCATATTACCTATTGCCCATATTGAGGCAGATTGTAATACTTTCTCAATAAAATTTAAAAAAATAAAAAAAAAGTTTTTTTTAAATAATTGTTAGATTTTTATTTTTTTTAATTTTTACTGTACCTCTTGTATAAATGGATTCATTAACATGTTTCTCATAGACCTATAGTGAGAAAGCTTGAAGTGTATGTATAACTAAAACTGTTCTTAACTATGAAAATCATTCGAAGCCATTAATATGCGATATTTCGCTAAGATTGAGCATATTTTTAATATTTTCTAAATGTACCAGTGTTAGAATATTTCATGAGTGAGAGATGATCTCTACACGTGACCTACAGGTTTAGCACCCGTGACAACCTAAATCGCTGAGGCTAAAGCTATGAGCGAAGAGGAAAAGATAACCTGTCGATACCTCCTAGGTTGTAGAGGACTAGCCTCAGGGTGACAGCCCCCCCCCCCCCCCCCCCCCCCCCTGCCCCGGGCAATCACCAATCATCGCCGCTCCCGCTCCCCCCACCCCTCGGTATCAACCAATCAGAAATTTACGTCAGCCTTCCCGCTATTACCATAAACAGGTTAGTTCTGTCCTTGGGGGATCCCGACCTGGCGAGACAAATCCGGATCCTGAAAATTTAATGTGAATTCTCCGATTCTACTGAATTTATTTTTTATCTCACTGCTCACAAAAGTTACATGAACCAGAAATTTCCATCAGGATTTGATCAGATTTTTAAAACTATTAGCATTTTTTTTTTTTTTTGTAAAGAGTAATGGAATTACCTACTTTTAACTGATCGAAGTCCCAATAAACTGATCTAATCGTTACACGGAAATCAGTGCAATGGCTCACCAAAGTTTGTAAAGTATTATACCAATTTTTTCCAGAAAATAATTATTCTTTTATATCGACCAAGGATCCACCATATGGAACAGGTATCCACTTTACTTTTCATAGAGCTAATTCACACAGCCTCCACTGGACAACTGGAGCAGATTAAGGAGTTAACTGGGTCCTATTGTGTTTATATATATATAAAATATATTATGTTTGGAAAATAGGGTGGTAGCTGAATGAGTAGGAACTAGACTCTCGGGTACTGTTTTGAGTCAATTTAAAGCCAGAACATTTATTTTCTCTTATTTCAGCTGTATATCGACTCTTAGAAAAAAAGTTAGCCTTTGTTAAAGATAAATCATACATTATATAGATAAGTAAAGTTGGTAACTTTAATTAGGGAAAGAACCTAGTACTTAGCTATAAATTGTCCTTTTACGATTGTTTGTATCATATATTTTTTATTTCGTCTGCTTAGAAGTAAAAGTCATTAAGTAAAAAATATTTTTTTTTTTTTTCCGTTTCAATATTCAATCGGCAACATGCTCATTTAAAATTTCTCAGATCGCGTACTACAATTTTCACATTCCCTAATGTCCATATATGGAAGTTATATTCACTAAGTGTCTTTTTATTACCTTTATTTTATAATGATAATATCAACATACAATGAGTTTTTGACGAATTTGGAAAATAATGCACGTGGTGTCTTTTACCTCCAAGAAGGCGATTTTTTTAATTTTTTGTGCATATAGTACGAATTAATTTATTGTCAAATCTATTACCCTATTTGTGTAGCAGATTGTAAAATTCAACCTATAAACTCTATTTTGAGAAAAAATGAGCTAAAATCTGTTGAGTAAGATCTATTCTGAGGAAATAACTTCTTTAACAATTGTCAACCAAAAAAAATTACAAAAGACCAAAAAGGTATTAAGGACTTCGTGGGTTGTGGTGCAGTTCTTGCTAGTGGCTTTGTACAACTTGTTTTAACTGCGGTAGTAGTACAGGCTCATAATAATAAATCAATAACAAATTTTAGTGGAATAAAAAAAAAAATATACGTTAGTAAGAAAATTCTGTGATTTATCCTAGGATAGGCGATCCTCCCACTATAGAGCGCCCCCCCTCCGTTAGATATAGTAAAACCAAGTTAGGATTTATCCTAGGATAGGCGATCCTCCCACTATCAGATATAGTAAAACCAAGTTAGAAATCGAATTTAAAGTTGTTTGATATGTCTTCTTCTTTTTTGAAAGGATTTTCTTCGCTATTCGAAGTTTTATTCAACCAAACTCCTCCCTCATCCAGTTCCTCCACTCCTCTCTGCCCATCACCTTCTTCCGCTAGTCCCCACGGCACCATACTTTCAGCCACATCTCTCCACCTGATGTAAGGCCTCCCTCTCCTTCTCCTAACATCTGCTTCCCATTCATAACCTATTTTGGGGATTCTTTCATAATCCATTCTTTTAATACGGCCGAACCACCTCAGTCTCCTTCCCTCCATTTCCTACAGGATATTCCTCTTTACTTTAATTCTTTTTCTTATAACCTAATTTTGGATTCGTTGAATCCTTGAGATTCTAACTGACCTCCAGAAATCCATTCACAGCCAGGAATCTTTTGCCTAGCAATTTTTCTAAAGGTCATGTTTCTGAGCTGTATAGCATTATGCTTTCTACTAGGGCTTTATATATTAACTTTTTAACATTGCTGTATATGTTTGTAATCCAGAGGAATGAATTCAACATACCAACAGCTTTCCTTTCATCGGTTATTCTTTTCTTCACTTCCTCTGTCGCTCTCCCATTGCTTTCGAGAATAGTGCCAAGGTAGCAGAACTAGTTGACTATTCTTAACTTTATTGAAACTCACCTCGTCGATTTCTGTTGACATATGTTTCATAGGTCGTTAATTTGATTTCGATGATGCCCTTTGTGAAATCCAATATGATGGACAAGACCACTACTAATTCAAAATAAAAACAATCGTCCCAAGTATGAATCGAACCCAGTAACTTTATACCCAGTACCTCAAGCGCTCTGAGGCGCCCCCCACAACACGGTCGGCTACAATAGTCCTCAATTTAAATAGCCTATAATATAAAAATGTTAATCTAACCATAGTCAACTCAATTATTCAATTAGTAAGGCAGATTCTAAAATTTATTCTATTTTTCTTTCTATAAAAATGAACTAAACCGGGCGGGTTAGAGATATTCTGGCAAGAGTATCTACCCCTTGTCGTTGGCCTAAAAAATGTGCAAATTCTAGCAATGAAAACAATTGAATTTATCGCATTACTTATATTACCAAACAAAAAAAACCTACTGAAAAAGCTAAACGAATTGAAATGCATCGCAGTTAAATTCGCTAAAGTTGAAAACTATTGAAAGGCCCTTTCCAATAAAGGAAGAGCCTTAAATACTTCTCTCAAAGTCTTCTTTTAATGAAGCAACTTTTAGCAGGCTTCGGAAATTGTGCTAAAGAAAGTAAAAACTGTCCATTCTAATATTTTTAATCAAATAAATTAATCTTAAACTTTCGAGTTCGAATTTTTAATTTTAAGTTAGTTCAAGTTGAAAAGATGACAAGAGATGAACGGCTTATTATTGGCTTTATGAGTACAGTGGGGTCGCTAAACCCCAATAAATCCAACCCTAAGATTCAATCCGGTATATCCAACCCTAAAAGCATTAGTACTATGATAAAAGTATAGTTATTTTTATTTGGAGGGGAGAGTTAAAAAAGTATGGTATTGGTAACAACTTGGATGGGTGACCACTGAGCACCTGGCTAGTACCTATTGATGACTAAGCACCTCTCCACGGTTAGGTGAGGCCTGTCATCTTACAGGAAGGATCCTAGTTATTCCACCGCATTCTTTTGTTAAAGTGGAGTAAAAATAATTAAATATAAAAAATACAAAATTAACTCAATTTCATCCTGACTTGGAAAAACTATAGATCATAGGTATGCCAATCTATAATCAACTGCTTTAACATCTTTTGCTTCAGATCAGGAAACTGCCGTCAAATGTTCAACCCGAGCTACACAAACAGAGCTAGTGTCAAAATGCTACATTTTTGAGCCTAAAAAAAGTCAAAGATTTTAAGCGTGAAAAAAAATATACATAGAAAACTACAATAAGCCGCCAATAGAGCCAAAATACAAATACATGTAAAAAAACAAAACAAAGCATTGGTTCCTAGTGGCTGTCAGAATAGCAAAAATGTATCATAATAAAATAGCTTTGAATGAGCGTAGGGAATGAATATGAGGAGGTAACCTTCAAAACCGTGTTTTGGCACAGTAATCCCACTTTTCAGCAATAACAAAAACGTATATTATGAGATGAAATTACCTTTCACAAACAAAAAATTTTTAATTACAGTTATAGCATCGAAAAAAACACATTACAACAAGGATAGGAAACATTCTTTACTCCTAAAATTAGCATTTTTAATTTTAAATATGGACAAAACACGTTTTGAAGAAACACAGTGGATAAAACAAGGTTTGATAAAATAACAAAAGGACAAAACACTGTTTGAAGTGGCTATGTTTTATTTTACAGAAGTCAATGTTTGCTCAAAAGTACACAAAATAAAAATTATAATTAGATAATAGATGATGTATGTTAATGACACTCATAATTTTCGGGGAATATTTTTATTTCCTTAACAATCACTAGTTTTTAAATATGCAGTTCACATCTTTCATTATCTAAACAGTCACAAGTTTCATATTCTTCCAAAACATTTTCAACACTTGGAGAGTCACAAAGTACAACCAGGTACCAGTGTAAGCGATTATTGTCAATAATGCAGCGTTCCCATTGGCTTAGTGGACAGAGCATGGTTTGTACTAAAAACAGGCTATTGACAAAACACTCTTTGCTTAAAACCCTGATTTTGTTTACTAATTTTGGATGGAACAAAGCTCGTTTTGATGGCTAATACTCATCACATATTGTAGGGTTCTCAACAACTCTAGTGATACTATAACTCAAAAAAACATTTTTTTTGACAAAACACGCTTTGAAAGTTACCTCTTCATATAGAAAAAGTTTATTTTGAAATATGGTGGGTATTGATAATTTTATGAAAGTACAGAAACATATTGTAAACGCATCAAGGGAAAGAGCCAGTGATATATAAATCCAAAGGGAAAATCATGTCATTTTTCATTCCACTTCAGTAAAGAAGAATGTAAAAAATAAATAAATAAAATTAAAATAACGCAATAGTCGGATGTCTTGGTCCTTCATTAGCCTGTACGAAACAATTAGAAAAAGAAGAAATTAAAAACAATAATAATCTGTACTCCTAAAACCAATGACGGGTCAAGAAGCGACAAGAAGAAGAATCATATTCGCTAGGTTTTCCCTTAATTAGGGGTACCCACTTAGGCTGGGTGTGCCTTCGAGAGGCTTCTCCAAGCCAAGATTTGCCCAAGGCTATAGTAACCAAAAATAAATAATTATCTTCTTCAGCCATACTGGAACCTAAAAGTCTCCAGTACTTGAGTACTTCTACCAAATGAAGACTAACATTTGTAAAAAAAAAATTACATACATGCAATATTCATGATAAAATAATTTTTTTTTTTTTGGTTTACAGTTGATTCCTCTGGAAATATTTATTATAGTAGACATTTTACAGTACCAGTGAGATCCAAGCACTTTGTCGATCCGATAACTGCCATAACTTTCCTTTCAGAATGTATAGGGTCGTATTACATAATGTATGGAAAGTGCCAATAGCCAGTTGGAGTAAAATCTAACTCCAACACAATATGACAAGCTTTGGAGCAGAACTCATACATAGGACATTAAAACAAGAGGGAGGGACTAAAATGGGAATTATAATTGCATAACTTAGTCCACTCCATAATACAAATGGGTTTCGACAGGCAGGATAGAATAGGGGAGAGGTTTGAAATCAGTTTTTGGTTTGAGAGCTTTTGTATGATATTATTTATAAATATAATAGGAGTGAAAGTTTTATTATTTAATTATTTTTCCTTAATTTATTTGTGTAGGTTGTGAAGTTTTTTAGCGTTTAACATACTGTATTCAAACTAGAGTTGGAAGGACAGGTTTTTCAGGAACATACTTGTTTACTAAGTTCTCGATTCCCTGTTAACAAATATACTTTCTATTTTCAAACAACTTTTTTTTTTTTTTTTTTTTTTTTTTTTTTATTTTTTATTATTTGAAATTTACAACTGTATTACAAAATACATCTAGTAAATATGCGGTGTATATAAGATATAATGACATGAATAAAACTTGTAGAGGAACTACCCATTGCTAGTACTCTAATGAATATTTACAAAAGAAGATCCCGAGGCCATCTTCTTTAAACAACTTATTTAAAAATAAAAATAGATCGCCATTATTGATTTTTCTTGATCTAGTTCATTTAAGAGAGAAAGAGCTTTTCCGTATATTTAGCTTCACAATCGAACTGGAAAAACCTCAACAATAAGTAAGTCAAAGGTAAAAAGAACATATTAGAGTTTTCTTAATTTCTTAAGGTTGAGGATTTTAAATATGACTGTAAAATTGGTCCTGAAACATGTAACTTAGTGATGGTTGTTTAGTTAAGATTAGATGCTGTTGAGAATGTATTAATAAATTAGAGTTTTGGAAAATTAGCCGCAGAATTCTATCTTCACTAACCATTTAAATGAAAAAAAAAATTGAAAAATACTCAGGAGTGAAACTAATACAACACGTAAAAAATAGACTAAAACTAAATATTTATAAATCATTAGAAATAATAAAATCTTTTAAAACCCATCCATATATGTATTTAAATGAGTACTTCCAATATTTGAACTATGGTTTCAGTAATCCAGTAACAGATAAACCAAATATTCTTTCTTACGAATATTCTCGTAGTTTAATCGAGGAACTTGAAGGGCCCTTCCGATTTGCCGCCTTAGATTTCAACATGTTTGAACTCTTTTGAAACTGCTAGTGTTTTGAATTATATGTATATCTTTAGGGCTGATGATGTATGTTTAACATTCTAAACTAGACTTTAATTAAAACTTCCAATTGAAGTGGCGAAGAATTCACCAATCGTAACATTATGAAGAGAGGGTTTATTATTTAAGTTGAGGTAGGCGTGATGATTTAAAAGGATCAATACAATTATGATTCATGAATTTGGAATTATTTTTATTCGAAAACTCGTTTCGAATGTTAAATATTCACCATCAGTTCAAAGATGGCAAAATAGAAAAACCTTATAAAAGATATCAGTGAGATTGAAAAAGATACAGATATTTGAAAGGCAAGGTTCGTACGCGCCGGTCTAATAATTGTTTTCATGTACACGCATTTTTTTTTTTTTTTAATTACAATTTATTAAAATTTACAACTGCACAAAATATATACATCAAGTAAATGTGCTGTTAACTATTACAATAACGTGACAAAACTTGAAAAGAACTACTCATCAGTAGCACTTTAATAAAAATTCTACACTAGAAGGTCTCTGGGCCATCTTCTTTACAGACGCCTCGGAGTATTATCAGGAATGGTGTGGGAAGCAAGTTGAGAAATTAGGGGATTAGAGTGGTTAAGGAGCTTACTATGAAAGGATAGGTATCTAGGATAGGTAAATCAGCAGCATATGGGACATTAAGATCTTTATGGATAAGTTTATTAGTGACAAAGTAAGGTATATTGAGGATTTTTCGAAGGATTTTGGATTTTAAGGATTTGATACGAGATGAATTGGATGGTTTAGTGGAGCCCCAAAGCTCAACTCCGTACGTCCAAATGGGTCTAATCACAGTTATGTATATTAGTCTTTTGTAATTAATTGGGAGCTTTAAACGTTTGTCTAATAAGTGTTGAAGTAATCTGTAACGGCGGGAAATTTCTTGTCTTTTTAGTCTGGTATGTGGATTCCAAGACGTTTGTCCAAGTGGAGTCCTAGCTAGCGGATCTGTTCAACAGGGATTAGTGGAATATCATTAAAGGATACTCTAGGACAGGAAGTCGTATGTTTACGACGAAGGCTAAAGGTTATTTGGTAAGGTTTTTTCTTAATTTATTTTTATTCTGCATTTTTGATACCATTCTTGAAGGGTTAGGATATGGGATTGGAGTGTTTGGGAGGCAATGAAGGGATTATTGTTTACTGATAACACACATGTGTCATCAGCGTAAGTGATCAGGACAGTGGTAGGATGAGTTGAAATGCCTGCTGAATACACCATGCAGACACGCAATTTCAAATTTACTATCACGTGGTGTAAGGTTATTGACTGTAGCACTGAATATTTTGATGAATAAATCCGTCGTTATTTGTTAACTTATTTTATTTATATAAAAAAAAAGAAGAAAAAAAACAACAAAAAAAACGAAGATAATACGTTTAAATGAGGTACATAATTAGAATTTTCGAGTTTATTTCAAAACTTGGGCTCCATGTCATCCCAACGTTTATGATGGCTATAACTAAAAGAAATAAAGAAATAGAGATAAAATTAAATTAAGAGGAATACTATAAGAGAAGCGAGTGGTATATGCTAGTACATATTTTAATTACAGAGCAGTTTAATGTTATGATGTATTTCTTTAGAAGCCTCTGGTGAAGGAATATAAAACAAAATATTTATATTTTGAAAATTGCCTTTCACTTCTGACTTTAACGGCCCATTAAGAACTATAAAACACAAATTTCTGGAGTAAATATCTCTGAGAAGTTTTTAAAAATATGAGAGTTCAAGAAGGCATCCATCAACTTCAAGGATTGATTTCTCAAAACACGTCGGCGATTAATCAAACCTTGTTTTCTTTTTTTTTTTTTTTTTTTTTTTTTTTTTTTTTTTGTATTTTTTCTTTCCATAAGCTAAATGCTGAAAGTCAATGAAGCAATGAAGATATAAGACCGTGTGAGTAGATTTTTTTATATCGATACTCTGAAAAAAGTAATTCATCACAGCACTCACTTTAATACCCCCCTCCCCCTCCCTCATACAAGTATATTCTCGACTCTATTTCAGTCAAAATTTTTAAAATTTTGTCAAAACCTTTTTAATTTTCTAATTCACTTGCTCTATCCTTACCCAGCTTAACACATCTGTTTAATTCTCCTTACAGTTTCATACGCAAATTAAGTAGTCCTGGTACCCTTACGGGTAAATTTATTTATTCTGTATAATTAGTATGTGGAAGATTGTCTGGTGAGATAGAAATGAGATGTAAAAGACTGATGAACTGTTTTATCAGATTTATTTTCGGGATCTCCAGACGTTCTCACATAACTCACTGGTATTCTGAAATTGAGTGGCTTTACGTCAATCCTTGAAAACGAAAACCCCACCTGTATTCATGACCTCCTTAGTCTGCGGTCCTCCATCACCCTCTTAAATACTAGAACCTAGCCCATCAATCTGTACACTCCAGCGTACGAACTGCATCCTTTAAAAAATCTTTAATAATCCGCGCTTCCTCTTTTTAGAATTCATTGCTCATCTCAATTCGTCCAAAAACTCCTTAATTTGTTAAAAGTCACATTTCTTCAATGTTTTGACTCTTCGCATGGTAATTAAACTAAAGGTTTGAGAAGGATACATTATGTTAAATAGTTCCCTCCAACAACAACAATATAAATAGCGAGATAAATAACGCCCCTCAGGTTCCAAGACTAAGAAGGTGTGGGTGATTAATTAGAAGGAGAATGGCAAAGCTTTGTATTGTAATTGGCTGGGCTGGGGTGGAGTGGGAGGGGCTTCCAGCTTGATAGGGCTTAGGGTAATTCCTAACAGAGATATAGCACTGTGTGTGTGTGTATATATATTTATTAACTTAATATTACATTACAATAAACGTATTATTAAATGACAAGAAAATACTTATTATGTATGCACTAATCATACATAAAATTAATATTTTTACATATAAAAAAAACTTAAAAAACATACCTAAAAAATATTTAAAGGCCCATTCAGCCTGTTAGCTAAAGAAAATATAACATGGAACATGTGTCCAAAAAGCCCATACACTTATAAATAGAATTTTTAGAATTTCAGATTAATTAGAACTAATTAACTAGAATTTTTCATTTAATCAAATATAGCTCCTAAATGGTAGATCCTAGCGACGAATGTTGAATCCATTGAATTAATAATAAGAAAACTATCGAGAAAATATCGATCTCAGCAACACCTTCAGAGCTAGAGCGTGTCGAAATAGTCCCAACATTAAAAAATAAAGTTTTAAAAAATTTTTTTTTTCTTTATTTAAAACAATATAGCTCCCACACGGTAATCCCTAGCGACAAATTTTATATAACAAAACATATTCTATAATTAATTTTTGACAAATAGGGTGTTGTTAAGTTTTTCATTCGAGCATCACCAACAGAGCTAGAGTCTATCAAACTACGCGTAACGCCCTCACGTTCCCTAATAACGTATCTCTTTTGAACCAACTAAGTCACGGGTAAAACATCCTCCATGTTAAAATCATTTTTTTTTTTTTAATACAAAGATTATTTAAAATTTTTTCGGTAATATGTTTTGTGGAAAAAAAAAAAAAAATACAAGTACATACTAAAACAAAATAAAAATATAGAATGCACGGTTGATCGAGATTCGGTTAATGAGGCCTCGAGTGTCAGAATCAGTGAATCAAACGGTTTCTAGGAGTCGACTCTGGATCAACGATTCTCGAAGCCGATTCAGTGACATCGAGATACGGTATTTGGAATTATCACATACCTAATGCCTATAAAACATCAGATTGTAATTGTATAATTAATTTATTAACCTATTTTCTGATTGATGGATGGAAGAGAGCTTAAAGTGGAAAGTAATCAAGAGACCGATTTTGTATAGCGATTGGATTGCTAAATTAGTTGAGAACTTTATTAATTAATTTCTCCTTCCCCCCTCCCCCTGTACATGATGATAGAGGAGGTGGCGCTTAAAAGTGGCAACAGCCTAAATATATTGGAGCCAACTTGTGATGAGTTCAACCGTTATCATCACGGTATCCTGATTTTTTATAAACATAATTATAAGGAAAAATTTTGATGATCGAAAGTAAAAAAATAAGAGAACCACATGGCTCGATGCTGAAACATATGAAGTTAAACAATACTAGAATTAATTTTTATAATGTATATATGTATATATCATAATGTTTTTCAAACAATAGAAGTAATTTTTAACCTGGTTAAAATTGAACAGATTAGATGGTTTAAGATTATATAAAAGGATAATATGAGATCCAATTTTTAATTTTAATATGGGCTCTACTAAACCATCCAATTCATCTCGTATCCAATCCTTACAATTCAAAATCCTTCGAAAAATCATCAATGCTACTTATTTTGTCACCAATAAACTTATCCATAAAGATTTTAATGTCCCATAACCATATCTAATTTTTATTTCTTAAAAATCCTCAAAGTTAGATATGATGCTGATTTGGCACAGACCGGTTATCTATTCTTTCATAGTAAGCTTCATAACCACTCAAATCCCCTAATATCTCAACTTGCTTCCCACATCAGTCCCGATAATCCTCCGAGACGTCTGAAAAGGAAATGGCCTAGTGTGATCTTCTAGTGTGTGATTGTTATTGAATGGCTACTGATGATTAGTTCTTTTCAAGTTTTGTTATGTTATTGTAATAGTTTACAACACATTTACTTGATGTATATATTTTGTGCAGTTGTAAATTTCAATAAATTGATTAAAAATAAAAAAATTAATGTATGAGTTGGTAATCCAGATGGACAGAGACTATTAAGAAACTCGTGTGGATAATGAACTGCATTATTAGTGCTTACAACTAAAGGCACGTGAATCATATTTTTACATACATTATGAAAAAGAAAAAGACCAATATATTAATTTAATAATTATTTTTATTAGGCAGAAATAATTTTAGTGAAGTGGGGAACTTTTCCCACTTTAGATAAAAGTTTCCCGGTTTTCCATCACCTTTCCCCCCAGAAATTCAACAATAAGAATTCACATGTAAACCAAACGTATATAATATAAACATATTGTTAATATGTATTTATTATTTTAACATCTCTGACTCATAATTTATTCTTGTGTTAAACAAAAGACTCAAGCATAGCATAGAGGTTTCTCAATAGTAATAGTAATTACGAGTATAATATTACAAAAGTAAGCAATTCATATTACAATACTTTAGAATAAAATACCAATAAAGACAATAAATATAAGCATAAATGTTAGACAGAAGCTACGTAATGAGCTATCTAAAGCATCGAATGACCAAACCATCGATATATAATATTTTAGCCATCGAACATCGAACATCGAACATCGAACGCTAGCGCGGATTCCTTTCAGTTAACGGAGGTGAATCTTAAAAAAAAAATTGTAAACAACACATAAACTTAACTTGTAACTAATTTTTCGACTAGCTATGTACTTTGGCTGGGGGGTCTGTAATCTTCTCGTGTAACGTTTTTTTACACTCCAAAATGTAATATTTTAACGCACGTGTTGCTCGGTTTGGAAATTTAACAACAGTTTCACTATCGGAAGCAGTAGATTATAAATAGACATATCAATTATCTTTTTTTTTTCACACTGACTTTTAAAGATCCCCTAATTCTTCTCTGGTTTCCCCGTTTCCTAACTAAGGGCAGAAATTAGTGTAAAATCCCCACACCTGAAAACGGTGCGTGACAAACCAACCATCTACGTTACAAGTATTGTACACAGATGTATACATTAGAAAGTTGGTTACTTTTAGATTATAACGACAATGTACATTTTTACACAGTATTGTCAATATTTTAAGTTAAAAATATACTTACAAACAAACCAGCAGTTTTATAAATTATAGCAAAAAAAAAAAAAAAAATTGAGAAGAGAAGGGAGCCAGAACCAATCTAACAAATTACCTCGCCATCAACACTCCCTTAGCCCTTAATTCCAGGCCTATACTTTTCTCTGGATCCGTCTTAAAGGGCCGCTGGAATTACTGGAGAAAAAGGAGGGATTATCAAGGCATTGTGCTCCTCGCTACGCGTTTATGCAGTGCTAATGTTCCAATGTTCTTGTTATTATCTCTTTAATAGCGCGCAGAATCGAGAGGCGTTTCCATAGAAAAGGGTTTTTAAAAGCACTTAAGAGATCTTTAAGAACAAATTAAGAAAGAACGGTCGAATGATTATGTTATTTTCATCAGAATAAAAGTTGTATTTATAATAATCACTAAGTTTTCACACACATCGAATTTTAATATACTAGGGTCTTTATACACATATAAGTATCTTTAATGACAAAAATAAATACAATAATTATAACTTTGAAGCGGTTGATCCTTTTACATAGCTAGGCGCTGAAATTAATTCTGCGAATAAGGTCAGTGATTGTACCAATTTTTAAAAAGAAAGGCGATTCGACTCAATGCAAAAACTATAGGGGAATCAGTCTACTAAATACGGGATATAAAGTGTTCTCAATTGCCCTGTATAACCGTCTAATCCCATACGTGGAATCGCAGCTTGGAGAGTACCAGAGTGGATTTAGGGCTAATCGTTCAACCATTGACCAAATATTCTCGCTTAGGCAGATGACGGAAAAAATGAATGAGTTCGGTAGCTGATGTGGCTACTCTTTATAGACTATAAAGCTGCATATGACTCAGTCATCAGAAAAGAATTATATCGGGCTATGAGAGAGATGGAAATCCCAGCTAAACTGATTCGACTCACAATGTGTACAATGAATGACACGACAGGCAGGGTGAAGATTGGCGGAAAGTTAGGAGACTCATTCTCTATAAGCTGAGGACTGAGGCAAGGGGATTCTCTTGCCCCGCTGCTGTTCATCATAGTCCTTAATGCAATTATACAAAGAGCAGGACTGATATCTCAGGGAACCATATTTAATAAAATGACACAGGTAATGGCATATGCTGACGATGTTGTCATTGCAGGAAGGAACCGATAAAACATCAAGGAGGTATTTTCGGTACTTGAGATAGAAGGAAAAAGAATGGGTCTCCAAATAAACGAGGATAAAACAAAGATTCTCACGTTAAGAAGGAAGAAGAATCCAGTGCACCCACAGAAACACTACATAATGGAAAACTATAGATTTGAGTGCGTTAAAAGTTCTAAATACCTAGGATCGATGATCAACGACTCCTTGATCCTCCTAAAATGTCGAATAATGGCAGCTAATCGATCCTATTTCAGTCTATCTAAACTATTTAGAAGTAGACTGCTCAGTCGCACAACCAAACTCAGACTTTATAAAACACTCGTCCGACCCGTCCTGACAAACGCATCTGAAACCTAGACATTGCGTAAAGTATCAGCTGAACGTATTGACAGGTTCGAAAGGAAGATATTGAGACGCATCTATGGACCTGTAAAGGAGGATGGTTTGTTTCGACTCAGAAAAAACAAAGAGCTGTACGTACTTTATAATGAACTGAATGTTTCCCAATATGTGAGAATACAGCGAATTAAATGGCTGGGACACATAATCAGAATGGACGAGGAGAGGAAAGTCAGAAGACTGTATTACGGAAGCCCCGATGGAGTGAGGCCTCGTGGAAGACCGAAGAGAATATGGAAGGACAGCGTCTCCGAGGATCTGAAGAAAGCAGGAATATCCATCAGACGTGCCACTGACAGGGAAGACTGGGGAAGAGCCGTTGAGCTTGCCAAGGACAGCTTCATGCGTCTGTTGCGCCGAGAATGAATGAATGAATGAATGAAGGTCAGTGATGAGTTTAGGAAATGAATAATGAATGGCAATAAAGCGTACTTTGGTCTCTTATACTTGATGAAATCACCTTTGCTCTCTAAACAAAACAAATTAAATTTGATTAAATCGTTAATTACGCCATAGTTTGTTACGGTGTTGGAGCTTGTTACGGTGTTGGAGTTTGTTACGGTGTTGGAGCTTGTTACGGTGTTGGAGCTTGTTACGATAATGAGGCGAATATATGGTCCAATTTGCGAAAAAGGCGCTAGACGCATAAGAAGTAACTAACACAACTGGATGAATTAATCAAACATCCTCTGATATAAAATCAAGAAGAGTAAGCTGCCTTGGAAACATCGAAAAGGGTGACCAGCAAGGGAATGGTGAAGAGAATTATAGGAGAGAGCTTCCCAGGAAAAAGAGAGGTCGCGCAAGGAATCCTGGCTAAAGGATGTTGAGGAGGACTTGAAAGTTCTTGAGGTTACCGACTGGAGGAAAAGGGCTCTGGGTAGGAGGTGAGTGGAACAGAATTGTGCGGGAGGCCAAGGTCCTAAGAAAAATGATATAAAAGCACAATAATAAAAATTCTACCTAAAAGTAGATTAAAGCTGTAATTAGGTATTAGCAAATTTCCCAGGCTTTACTAGAGCCAGCATCATCTCCCACCAAATTCCAGGTGAAATTTAATATTAACCAGGAGCTCTGTTTTCTCTGGAATAATTTTGATTTATTTTATTTAATATATTTTGTGTGATCGATAAAAGTATTGGGTGCAATATTTTCTGTAATACAATTTTTTAAAGCCTTTATCGTTTTAATTATTTGAAAATTTCTTTATCCATGATTTTGTTTTAAATAATTAAAAAATTCACAAATTAAGACAACATTTGAAACAAATAGGGATAGAAGATGATGTTTTTCATGCATGATGTGGGTTACCATTGTAGATTATTGGTCAATATTGTTAGTTTCTTTCAATATTTTCTTAAATGATCCCTAGGCTGTCATCATTTATTTTTGTTCGTTGTTGACAGCTATAAATTATTTATTTTCATAAATAAATAAAATCAAATCTGTATTCACTGATTCCAAGTGAGGTCACGATTCTACTTCCTTGTAGTATTCCTGCAGACTTTAACCATCGAGGAATGAGTATATATATAATGGATATATATATATATATATATATATATATATATATATATATATATATATATATATATATATATTTTGTTTTTTTTTTTTGCTTGTTTTCCCTCTTACAGTAACCCTGTGAGAGGGGCGTGTATTTAGATATCTGTACATGCTCCATGCAATTAGCATATTACATGTATCTTACATGTTTAGTATTTTATAAAATATTTTAAATTTAGAAGTAATTTACATTTAAGTATTTATGTTGAATTTGGAATCGGTACAATAAGCAATGTAAAAAAAGAAACAAAACAACATTAAGTAAAAATTTCATAACTAACACAAAACATAAGTGAATAAACACAAAACAAATAAAAACAAAACTATAAACATCAATGAGATCGGCTCCACATCGATAGTCGTCTTCTTTACTTCTTTGAGGAGTTCTAAATCACATTCAGTGATAAATTTTTTCATTTCCTTGAGATATTTTTTGAAAATATCCTTCTCCGGAAGCGGCCAATCGTTTCCTTTTAATAGTATGGATTTTATTAGGTGTACTCTCTTGATATGGATATGATTTTATTATTACAAAAATACTTTATAAACGTTAGTCCTCATACAATATTAATTCGATATCCTGTTATGACGATTCCTCTATCAATCAATATTCTTGGACAGAATACAACAGCCCAGAAGGAGGGGAACACGAAGTGGACACGGCTGGGACAACTGTCCGAACAGGGACATCTCATCTAGTATTCATGCCAGGGCAGAGAGGCAGTGAGGACCGCCACCTGCAGGTAATTGAATTATATCCTTCATGTTTCATAGTTCGCTTAGTGAATCCTATAAGAGGGGGGAGAGGTTAGAGGTGCGCAGTAGTGGAACTGCAGGGTTCGATTGTAATATGAAGTGATGATATCTCTGTCCTCTGGTTCATTATTATTATTTATTATAAAGATAAATCGATGACTATCAAAAGAATTCCTAAATAACCAGATACCAAAATCTCAGGGGGGAGGGGGTCAAAGGCAATGAAGCAGCAGATCGGGAAGCAGAAGAAGCAGCATTATCGAGAATAGGCATTACAAATTAGGGGCGTGTCGGCTCCAAAAGTCGATTCTCGGTTCTATCAATTCTATTGGGAAGAATTGGTATTGAGAATTAATGTTGAAGAATTAAACCAATAATGTTTTTAAGGAACCCATTGATACCACTGACTTTGGAATAGTTTTGAAATTATCTAATTATTTTATTAATGTAAATCAACTTTTCTCAACATGGCCTATCTCTGATCAACAAAGTAATCCCACTCAGGCAGTAATACCATTTTATTATACATGTTTTTTTTCTTAAGAGACACCATCTCCTAGAATAAATATTATTTTCTATTTTATTAAGTGTAAAAGTTAGTTTTCGAACCATAATACTCAAATAAAACAAATCCAGTACATCTTAGTGATAGAGTTTAGTAACATTTTCAATTCCTCAATGAATGAATAAAACCTTGGAATGTATGTCTTTGTAATTAAGAATTAGTGAATTGAACTATATTATTGTACGTTGTCTGAATTAAAATTAATAAAATATATTATATGCTATGGATGATAAAAACTAATAACGGTTTACTTATATTTTTCATGAATCATTATCGTTTTTCAATCGATTGTTTTTTTAGCTTATATTTGGATTATGCGTTGAAATAGCGATTCATTTTTAAATTGAGGTATCGATACCGGGAATAGAGAATCGAGAAATGTTGGTATCCGATCCGACACCTCACTGCTACAAACATAGATATACAGCTCAACAGGCACCTCCCACAGTTTAAAACATCGAGTCAGAATGATATGGAACCACCCTTTGGGAACATATAGAGGATCAAAACAAATTAAAAACTGTTTAAAAAAGAAATTAAAATATTGAAATGCTCTAATCGGAACAATAGAAGAGACGTTGGTACAAGACTTAGGGTAGGTCATGCCCTACTAATCCAATCCATAGGTATCTTATAACAATGCACAACATGCAATAATATACAATTAACGAATAGGCACATTCTAGAGGACTTTCTCGATGGGATAATTATTTTGAGGAAGTACGAATAGAAAGGAAGCTCCCAACTATATTTGCCAATAATATGGGGTGTAAATGACTAGATATGGTCATAGTTAAGGGAACTTGTTCATTTAAAGGGAATTTCGTTGATACAAATTGTAATATAACAACTTTGGTCATATAATTAGATTCTCAAAAGTTTATTCTATTCAATGTAAAATTGACAAATACACTAAAGCTTCCTTTCAAATAATTTTTTATATCTTTTAACAAAAAGCTGAAAATACCAGATATGGGCATAGCCAAGACTAGTTATGATCATAAGGTAAAATAATCTTTAAACGAATGTTTTAATAATTTAAAAATGAGTATTAATTAATGAACAACTAAAACTATAAAAATAACCTAAATACAAATACTCGATATTTGTACATAAGCAGTAACGGTATACAATATGGTAATCATCCCCACTATAAAAAATACTGAATTAAAAAGAAATTGGAATGAACTTTTCGTAAATTATCTACTTTCAATACTTCCAGTCTTATTAAACAGCAGCAGCCATCTACGAAGTACAGAATATAACCAACTATATTAACTAGTAATAGTCATGAAAGCTCTAACATGACAACTACTAGAAATGGGTGTAGTAAGTTTTAAAATGACATAATCAAATGAAGAATATTCTATTTTTTTAAATTTTTTTATTAGCAGAAAGAATGTTTGTAACACTGAAGAAAATTGAAGTGGATAGGGGTGACCATAACTCATATTAACCAGTTTTTATACAGCAAGTATGGTCAGTTCAAAATAATTGATATTTAAAATGAGATAGTCCAAAATATAATGAAGCTTGAATAGAAGACTGAAGTTACATAACTAAAACTAAAAATTAATGAAGCAATTTCACAATAATTCCTTAAGAGTCCTCACTTTTAAAAACGATCTTACTTACAAAAGAGGTATTTCAGGACACTATTTGAGGAAAATATTTTTTAATGGCTACTGGAAAGGGATATGAGGAAGAGTTTCATTATTAAATGAATGTTAAATCCTTTTCAAAAATATTTCTCCAGGCGATATCACAAATAAATGGATTAGACTCTTATTATTGCGAGAATTGTATTAGCCTTCCCATATCTACTGATTTACCCAAGATATAAATCACAAATTTTTCATAAAATAACTTTTCAATAAAATTTAAAAAACCATTAAAATAAATATAAAGAAAATAATTGAAGAACGGAACATAAAATAACAGAAGAATATAAAGTATATTTTAAGTGCCCATAAGAACTGTAACCGAATTCTTTATAAATCTCTGTACACATTCAATATTGCTATCGATAATGATGTACTTGGAGATATTTGGAACATCTACAGGAAGTTGAGTAAGTAAAGGAAGATATTTAGGGAACTATACTAACCAACGGGGATAATTAGGTTTATCCCTTTGAATCCTCAAACGGCTTAAAGCGGCGACTTAGCCCCAAGACTAGCAACTGTAATTGGCAAACCGTATGGATTATTCCGCAGATTGCCAGTCGAATGGAACACAATTAGCAGTACATTTACCGCTCACTGGTTACTATAACAAAATTATTTTCTCAATGATTTCAACTCGTAACATAACAAATCGTCTCTCTTTATTTGTTATTTTTTTATATGAATATGTCTGTGGTCTATACTTTTTTGGTGTAACGTTTTTTTCACATTCAAAATTGTAACATATTTTGAATTTGACATGTTCTATTTCTGTCGGTGTTGCTCTGAGAGACAGGTTGGACAGATATGAAGATTGTTTCCTAGTCAGAAATTTAATGGAAAATACTTTTTGTTATATAACATTTGTCGCTACGATCTACCGTATAGTAGCTATATTCGTTTCAATGAAAAACAGTCACGTTCGAAAACCCTATTTTCTCTCAACTTTATTTATTGGGCGGACCCACGAAATATGTCTTAACCTCACCAGCCTACACTACAACAGATAAGACAACCTGTAGGATAATCCGGCCATGTTGATAGTCTAGTTGGGGTACTAAATGAAAAGTCAGGAGATAAAGATATGATGTTTAAAGGAATGAATGAGATTGTAATGAATTCCATAAAAAGGGAAGAATCAGGTTCTATGTGCAGAAGTGTTGAGGTTGATAGGTTAATGTATTTAAGGGATGTATGGAGGAACGGAGAGTAAGGAGGTCATGAATATAGCTGAGGTTTTTAAGAATTGAAATATGAGTGCAGCTCATACCCGATTCAAAATACTTCTGAGATATGTGAAGCCTAAGTTGGTGACTTCAATCACTGGAACACCATAAGGCCATATCTACTTAGATATGAGACATTAATATAAACATTCAAATATAAGTAGATGTGGCATAAAAAAAAGCTCTTAGATTCAGTAAAGTTTTAATGCTTCCAGTGTCAACTTTTTTTGAAAAGGAAAACCCCATATTTCCCCTTATTGAGGATAACCATTTTACAGAAGATTCTCCTGATACCAGTTTACTGATGTCTCTACGGATTTGGCTGAATAACTATAAACTTTGATATTGGACAAAGAAACTAATAATCTTGTTTCTTCTAAACAACTCCCTGACAAAGTATGAGGAATATAAAAGGAAAACAACATGTGTAACGAAGAAAATTTCACCCCAAAAAAAGATAAGTACAATACAGGATTTCAGATGCTCCAAAATCCAAAAAAACAAAGATATTCATTCATGTATTAGTTGTAGGTAATCAATGATTAAGGATGATTAGGAAAAAATTACCGTTTTGTACTAAGATATATTTTTCTTCAACATACTTCATCTTTAATTGAAATATAAACTATCATCGTCCCCCGTCGCGGCTTCCCACGCTCTCAAAACGAAAGAAATTAAATAATTTTAAATAATAATCAAGTTTTATTTGTTCATCGATAAAAATCGTGTATTGGAGTATGCAATTAAGCATTAATTCTACAATATATTAACCTAGTTAAAACTGCACTGATTAGATGTTGTTTGAAGATTACTTAAAAGCATACCTAATTGAATAATTTTTAATTTTAATATATGAGTTGGTAATCCAGGTATAAAAGAACTCATATGGATAATCAGTGCTTTCAACTAAAGTCTCTCAGATCATATTTTTTTTACACACAGTGACTCGACATTGTATATTTAAATTTGTATTACTATAAACTTTATTATAGCTAAAACTTCCTAGAACTATGATAAAATTTGGTATAGATGGGTTTAGTAGTTTTACCATAGTAAACTCTGCAGAGGAATACGTCACCACATATCAGTCGATTTTCAAACTTCACTGGGATCCACATGCCGCACAACATATTCAAATCTTTTTTAATAATTCAATTGAATAAAAGTAAATTTTATTATTAATTTCAAGTTTTAGATAACACCGCATCTTTGTAACCTCTCGTGTAGAATGGCGCTCGCCACATATCGGTAAATTTTCAAATTTCACTGTTATTTATACTTATTCTTTTTTTAGTAGCAAGTTAATTGAAAATCAGTAGATTTTATTATTGCTAAACCTTCCTCAAAGTATAAGGATGGTGTAGTTAATTTCGGAATAGATTGGTTAAGGAGTTTTCGTGGTTAGTGATCACAAACAAAAAATTGCTTGTCCTTTTATATAACAATATGGATTAAGCTCTATGGTTTGACGTCATGAGTAATTCAGCTATGGAGTTCCATTCCATGGAATACCATTCTTCAGATTTTTTAATCAAAGCACTCGTGAACCCAATTTCCAGCCTCATTCATGTCCCTGCCTAAATACGTAATCCATTGACCTGAAGAGGCTGGTGATGCTAGGTTCGGACTATATACTGGGCAAGAGGGAAGCTGGATTCTATTCAAATCAGCTGGTTTTTGTTTTGTATAACTATCTTTATTTTTTTCCGTTATGACACTTCTTAGGCTGACTACACTTGGATATCGCTGAACTAAAATATCGTAAATTCTCTGCAGTTCAACTGACACAGACCTTAGAATTGAAACGACTACAGCCAGTTTGTTGAATATTGAAAAACGCTAAGATCCTAATATTTTTCAAGGCTTAATTCACCTTAATGAAGTTTTTGGAACAGTTATTGATTAAAGGTTTTAGTATTATTGTTAAATAAATTGTTGGAGCTAAGTTAAGAGTTTTTACCTTAGTCGCATATCTTTCAAAAACCTCCTGCCTAGAAATTATCATTTTTTCGTAATTCATTATCATTCATTACAATTTTTTTAGTACATGTCCATATTTTAAAATATTTTTTTAATAACTATTTATAGATTTTGACAACAGTGTAAATTATATACAAATGAATTTGCGTAAAAATTCTACATTAGGTCTCCTGTCCGTCATCTTTTCAGACACCTTGGAGAATAATCGGGTAATATTGTTGTGGGGCAAGTTGGGTGACTAGTGAATTTGAGTGGTTATGAAGTTTATTATAAAAGCATAGGTATCCGGTTTGTGCCAAATCAGCAACATATCGAACGAAGGATTTTTAATAGAGAAATAAAATGATTATTAATCAAAAGTCGATAGAAATTAGATATGGTTAATAATTAAGATTGTAGATCCTTTTTAGAAGAGCTAAAACGTAGGCGGGAATATATCGAAAGGAATTGAAGATTATGATGATGATTCTATTGGTGACTGCTAGTAGTAGTTTAAGTTATGAAATGGTGAGGGGTGCAGGCAGGTACACGTCAAGTTTTTGAAGGAAAAACTTTATATTTGGCGTGCCGACGTTTCCACCTGCCTTGCAGGTCTTCATCAGGGCTAAAATAACAAAAATTTGTACGTGACCAAAATGATATAAACATTTAAAAAATAAATTAATAAAAATAATTAAAAAATGAAAAAGAAAAAATAATAATACAAAGAACTTAATACTAATAACAATAAAAACAAAGTACTTAATACTAATAATAAATAATACTTTGTAGTATTATTTTTTATTTTTATTTTTCATTTTTAAATTAATTTTATTAATTAATTTTTTTTAAATGTTTGTATTATCTTGGTCACATCCAATTTTTGTTATATTAGCCCTGATGAAGACCTGCATGTCAGGTCGAAACGTCGGTACGCCAAATTCATTTAAAAACTTTACGTGTTCATTTACCTGCACCCCTGACCATTTCATCACTTGAATTGAAGATTATTTTGGTTAGTACATTTTTTAAACCCGCACTACTTTCAGACAACCCAATAGCTTCCGGATGTTTATAAGAAGGAAATAACAACTAAAAGATCACGTAAGACGAAATTTTTTATTCTGTCACATTTCATTATTTATTTATGATGTATTTAAGGAGGTAATGGTGGAATCTTTCACATTATAGAGACTGACTTTCATTTATAAAAATAAAAATTAAATTTTCTGTTATTAGGATTACAAATATTTAGGAAATATGTAGGATTTAAAAGCCTTTAAGTGACTAATGAATCAGAAATAACTCTGTACATGGGAAACTAATTACTTTATATTCAAAAGGCCAGTCCATCCCCCCTCAACCACCTTCAGCCCCTGAGCAAATCTGAAAAAGGGGAGAGAACAAAGAGTCAAGAAAGCGGAAAGTTGTAAAAGTTGGTGCCGCTGCGGATGCTAACTGCTAAGGGGTGGGGGTAAAGAGGTAGGGGTGGGGGTAAAGGATCGGCAGGGGTGGGGGTAAGGGTGGTAGGGTGTGGGTTCAAAGGCAACGGCCACTTTCACACCCTTCAAAGGATTTTCGACTTGTTCTTTTCCGATCCGGACCACACGCGCACAATAAAAGGGCTCGTTCCAGAAACATTTCGTTTCAATGGCCCTTCCGCCATTCCGCTGTTTACGCTCTTTTCGCTCCGTTAGTTCCCACATCAGAAATCGTTACACATTTCACCCCTCCCGCTTTGCTTTGTAAATTAATATATCCTGAATGCTATTCGTATTTATCTCTGTATAATCGGATTAAATTACTTTATGTTTTGGTTATTACTTTGAAACGATTGTGTGGTGAGAATTTTTTTTGAACTTTGTTAATTAGGGCTTAAATTTCTGCTTAAATTTTTAAATACAAGAAGTTTTTTTTACATTTCCACTAAAATTTAATGAAAGTAAGGGTACATATGGGGTAGTAGCTCAGTGGGTAAGGCATCTGACTACCGAATCCGAGTTCGAGTCCGACCCGAAAGTTAATTTATTTTCTGTTATTTCACTTGTGGCTCGACTTCGAGCTAAAAGCTAAAAGCTTCTGGGGGCATACAGATGTTTTCTCTTTCAAAGTTCAGGTTGCTGCAGAAAATGGCGGTTGGTCTTAGTATTCAAAAAAAAAAAAAATGCTTCTCTTTTCACAAGCCGCGATTTTTCTTAACAGTCCAGGTTAGCTATGAAAAATAGCGGAAACCCTTCATAGGTGTAGTAAAGCCAATTATGGCATTTATTTTCGGGGAAGTTGTTCTTGACGACATACTAAAAGTACTGAGGGGTGGGGGAGTCTTTAAAGGTCCTTTGTTTTAACCAGCGGTGCGGCGAGCAAGGGTACGAGTATCTCAACGGCGAAGTTGGTGTGACGGCACCGAAATTAGATTTGGGCAGAAGAAATTCAGAGATGTAAAATCTATGTATAACCATTGCGTTTGAACAACGTGGAAGAAAAAAAAATGCCAGAAAGTTGTAGAAAGGAGAGAAACATTAGAGTTAGTAACACTTGAGATAAACTTGAAAATATTTTAATTAATTTAAGTAATTTTATTCATTTATTCTAAAATGTAAATTGGGAAAACATTAGATTATAGAGATAGGCATATTATTATTTATAGATGTTAGATACAATTTTATATGTAACTTATACTTGATTTCTATCTCAAAAGCACTCTTATAAATAAATATTTATCTTGTAGGTGACAGAAAACTTTCTTTGAAATAATAAATTTTATTTGCGAATGTAAACTAGATTTCTGTTCTAGAGTTGGTTGCCGTATTGATCTTATGAGAGAATTATTTTCTAGAAAGATTTATATTAATCAATTCCCTTTCATCTCTGTTCCTTTAAACTAAACATCGGATTTGAAGAGAAACTACAATTGATTGTAGTTACTTTGAAATATGTAAAAGTATTCAAGAAGAATAATGTCAAAAATGGTTTATCATAATTATAAATTATTAATAAAATCACGTTTTAGAAATGTATTGTGTAATTATATATGCTTTTACACAATAATTGTAATAAAAACTTCAAACTGAGATTTTATAAAATGAAAGAGCTGAAAAAATGAAACAGAACAGCAAAAAAAAAAAAAATTAATGGTTTTGTTGGGAAATTCGCCATAACGGATATTTGACGCGAAGCTTACCTATCAGAAATTTAATGGAAAATACTTTCTGTTATATAACGCTAGGACCCATCACTTAGGAGCTACATATATACGTTTGAATGAACAAAGTTTTTCCTTACATTTGTTAGGTGTCGTGACTTTGTTGACACAGTCTAGCTCTGTTGCTCTGTTGGTGTCGCTCGGATCGACATTTTGCAGACTATTTCCTTATCAGAAGCAATAGATATCAATTCAATAAGATCATAGATACATATATCTATCATCTATTGATTTTCCTAGTCAGGGGAAATTGAATTTTTACTCTTTAAGTTTAAAAAATATATCAATATGAAAAAGGAAATTCTATAAAGATGAAAACACTCTATTCGATTAGTATTTTTTTTCTTTTTAGTGTTTTCATGAAACACCTTAGTACAGGATTTCCCAACCTTTTTGCACCTGCGTACCAATTGACTTTTTGAGAAATTTTGGGGTACTACCAGACCTAAATATTTTAATAAACGTATAATATTTACTTTTCTAAAAATGTTCAAAGGCTTTTTGAATTAAATTCTTGAGAAAAATTCATATTTAATAGTTAGATATATGTTTATTTATAACATGCTTATAATAAAGAATAAATAAAAAGATTAAAATGGTATTATTTTACAGTTTTATTTATTTCCCATAGGTCTAAATACATACAAATAAAAAATTAGTAAAAACTCAAAAAAAAAAAAAAAAAAAAATCATCATACAAAATATACTTTTATAGTCTTTAGTGCGAAACTTGTTGTTGTTTGCCTGTGATTAAAATATCAACATTTGGAGTAATGAAACTTATATTCACTTTTATGTTCCCTTCGACACTTATTCTGTTTCTATGTTTATATTTTATGTACAAGAGATCAAAAAATCCACTCTCAGACAAGTAACTCGTAACAAATGGCATCAAAAATAGCAGAGCTTGACGGAAGATCATAGGGTACTCAGTTTTACATCCGATCCAGAAGTTAATTAAAGATTTCTCTTTAAAATAATCTATCTTCTGCAAGATCGATAAAACTTTCTTCTAGTTCCAATTCGTTTGGTGAGGTTCCCGAAAAAGGATTTCAATGAGCTTACCAATCAAATCGGGGCGCTTAGTATTTTGGTGTTGCATCAGTAAAGAAGGCTTCATGCTTTGGTTCGAAAGTGCTTCAAGATATACAACACATTGAGGAATAGGAATATAACTGGTTTCAATCCCTGGCTTCACCGTACTGTAAGTAGCTCTTATCACACTTACGATTGGCCGATAGTTCAGTTTTCTTATCCGAAATCACAGTTTATTATTACAACACCCACAAAGAACTATTACAACATATAAACACTGCACAATCACTGGCAATATTGTGAGGGGAAGACAGCTCTCGTCGCCTCACCCCCGATGCCGTCACTCATTCACGCGTACCACCTCAAATGTTCCCGCGTACCACCGGTTAGGAACCCGTGCCTTAGAACATAGAAATCGAAAAATTAAGTCAACTTTACAATGAAGAAGGACATTTTGAAAACCTCTTCAACTAATATAATCCTCTGGCCCAATCATTATTCGCTTCCACACATCCTAATAATCCGCATCACAGATTTAAACGGGCCCGCTACTAGAGAATATATTATCATAAAATTATAATAATCAAAATCTGTTTGCTTGACCCCTGAAATTATTTTTACTTTTTTTATAATTGGATTAAGCCCAAAACCACCGAAGAGTACTAGTTCCAGATCTTCCAGGAATCGCCTATTTTTGATGGCCGAAGGGTATCCTTGGACTTCCCTTCCAGGATAATTAATTTTCGTCCTTTTGAAAACTGATTAAATATTTTCGGTTTTTAGAAAGAAAAACTCTTCCCTTTTAATCATGTTCACAGGATATTAAAGGATACTATTTTCAGGATAGTCAGCCATTATTGCCCTTTTGAAAATTGATTAAATCTTTTAGTTTATTAAAAGGAAACTCCTTCTTCCTGTTAGATTTTTCCTTTAGATTTTGGTCCTTTATTTTAAACTATTTTTTTTTTCATATTTGGGTACAAGTTTTCCATGTTTAAAAAGGAAGGAAGCTCTCGACTGATCAGGGATAGAAACGTCAAAAAATGATATTCAATAAAGCAGTAATAAAAAAATGCAAAAACTTTTTGAACATAATTAGTGCAAGAAAGACATATTACCCAAATATAAATAATATTATAGATACATCTTTATGTTGGAACAATGGCTTGATTCTCCCAGGCAGGTGCTGTCGGCATTGAACCTTCGGGTTCGCTAAAGCTTTTTATGTCTATTTTTTATAGTAATTTTGATTCGTTATCTTAATGATTATTCGAAATGAACCAAGTTGAAATAAAATAAGGGTTTCAAATATGTTTTCATCCAAACCAATATAGCTCCTAAAGAGTAGGTCCAAGCGACAAATATTAAATAACCAAAAATATTTTCAATTAAATTTCTAATTAAGTAATTATTTACCAATAAACTATTTTATTGAAGGAAATTTAATTTGTATTTCTTTTTTGGTATAACTCATATTTATCTTTAGTTATCTTCGACACGTTTCGAAGTTAATTAAAGATTAATAGGAGTTATGCCTAAAAGAAATACAAATTAAATCTCCTTCAATAAAATATTTGATTGGTAAATAATTTCTTAATCAAAAATTTAATTGAAAATATTTACGAATTTTCGATCCGATTAACACCAACAGTGACAAAATGAAACATTTCAGAGAGTGAAAAAAACGTTTCAAATCGATTGAGGGTTAAAACCGTTACATGACTTTTTTCATTCAAACCAATGTAGCTCATTGGTACAACGGTAGGTCCAAGATATAAATGTTATACAACCGAAAATATTCTCCATTAAATTTTTGATAAGAAAACGACAAATTTCTAATCTGAGGAACACCAAGAGAGCTGAAGCTTGTCAAAATGAAACGCTTTTGTTGAGGATGAAAAAAAACCTTTCAACGCGACTTTTTTTTTCATTGGAACATATATAGTTCCTAAACAGTAGATCCTAGTGAATACAATTATACAACCAAAAATATGTTCTAATAGATTTCTGATAAGACAACTTTCGGCAAATTTTTGATTACACAACGCCAACAGAGCTCTGGAGTGTCAAAATCATTCATTTACCCTGATGATTCAACAACCTGTTAAGCTAATTGCTCGATGATTATAATTTTTATGGGAAACAGTTCTACTTTATCTGCTTACTTATATATATTACTTTAGATAACTACATTAGCGCCTTCCATTTATTAAACCGCAATATCTCCGATTCAGTTGAGTAATTCATTCCATTAATAAGACAAAGACAGTTGGTGCATTAGCATATTAACCTAGGATTACAATGGTCTTCTACCTCTAGTAGACAGAACTGAGGTCACAATTTCCTAATGCTCTGTTAATCGCTGGAGCGATTGTTCAATAAACATAGTGTCATTATCTCATTAAAGCATTATCATTCTAATGGGTCCCCGTTTTGGATTGTAAACATTTCTAGTTAATTCAGCAATTAATTAAATTCAGCTATTAAGCATTTCGTTTACACGGATATGTCGATTGGATGGGGTCTATACTTCTTTGGTTTAACTTTTTTTTCCACAATCATTTTGACACAAGGACATCTTTAATGACGTTATTAGGATCAAACATGGGAAAACTGCCATCTCATCAGAAATGTAACAGAAAATATTTTTTGTCATATAACATTAAGACATTTCTAACTATACATATTGTGGACCTAATGGCCTAGTGAGTTGGGGCGAGGGTCTAAGCACGCTCATAACCAGAAGGGCGTGGGTTCGAATCCCACCTGGGCGAGTTAAAATTTATTTTATGGCCGATCCACGAAATGAATCTTGACCTTCCCACCCAGGCCAGTATAGGACTTCAATGGAAGTCTTGGGTTCAAAAAACAAAACAAAAAAAAAACTATACATATTCATTTATGAGGTTTATTCATTTTTGTACTCCTGTCGAATAGTGTTGGAAAACCATACAACAGATGGAATGGTGAGAATTACTATGATTTGTTACAAATTATCCCACCACAACTTCATCACAATATTCCACCTGAAGTTTGGCAAAATATGATTCATTATGGTGCTCCTCCACATTATTCCAAAGCAATACAAATATGAACCAACGATATACATGGATAGGTAGAAATGCCTTCCCCTGTAAAGACAGACTCATCTGCCCATTAAATTCACCTCAAAAAGTGGTATTCTTCAACATCATCTGCATTCAGAAACTAACGGAAAAATTGAGGTCTATGTTCACTATCATTGGATTTTAAACTTACATTGAAAGTCTAATAAATAGTTAACTCAATACCCACTCGAAGCCAATAATGTACCAATTGTTTTCACACTACTTCCCGATAAAATTTGGGAAAGAAGATGGCCTAATGTAGAAATATTGAACTGCTAATAATGAACAGTTCTTAAGATATTCTTAAGAATTCATTGTAATCATTTTCCTCAAATTTACTTGTTCAATATAATGTATATGGTAGTCAAAATCAATAAATAGTTGAATTAAATTAAATTAAAACTCCTAAGGCTAACTCTATCGATAAGGAGACTTATTTAAAGTTTCGTTTTTGTTTTAGCTGTGAATCGACCAGGGCCAAAACTGTGCCTCTGATCCATATTAATTGCAGCCTGATAAAGATGGTGTATAAAAAAATATATACAAAAACTAAAAGTAAACTCTAAAAGCAATGGTTATTGACAGTGTTTTATTAATGTCTTTTCTTTAAAATCCGATAATTAACTCTGCAGGGGACATCACAGGCCGGAGGGGGTCCAGCTTTTTGTGGCGTCTTTCCAACCAGTCACTTAAAAAAAAAAAAAAAAAAAATACTGTGAAGGAATTATTTTTTAGTAGCATTATTTTTTTTCCTTTGTTTTTCATAAGACACCTTAGAATAATGAAAATAAAGTAAACATTTTGATGATGGAAATTTGAAACCATCCTTACATTTAATCGTCCAGTCAATGAGGGACGTAGAGTCCATGGAATATCCGATAATATTTTACTTCATAGCTTCCATAGGAATAGTTAGAACGTAAACATACTAAAAGTCCCTCCCGCTGGGGCGTGAGCTAACGGTGTGGGGGGAGGGGAGAGGTTTCATTTATTTGTTTTTTCGATAATATCTCGAAAACTGTTGACTCTAGAAAAATATGTTTAAAGTAAACATAAAAGCTAATTAAATTTACTTTAAAATTTATTATATATAAATTTGACGTAATTCTAACGGTTTACGAGATATACGTTATTGAAAATAGGTGTTTTTCGGGAAAAACCATCACCTCACTTTTTGTCAAACTTTTGCGTCTATTACGTTCCACAATCGTTTCTCAGAAAAAACGTCAGAATCAAAATTGTAAAGCATTGAATGCACTTTGATTCCCTACATACATTTTTGTTATTTGCTTCAAATGTTTAACAAAAAATGGGGTAAACATTTTTTTATTTTTAAAATTGTCGATTTTTAATAACGTATATCTCGAAAATCGTTGGAATTTCTACGAATACGTATACAATTAACTTTAAAGGAAATTTAATAAGGTTTAATTTTGATCTGCTATATATTTTTCTAGAGTCCACCGTTTTCGAGATATATTCGAAAAACAAAATTGGGACCTTCTTCCCTCCCCCCACCGTTAGCTCACTCTTTTTCTGGGGTCACACTTCTCTGAAAAAACACGTTTATTGATACTCATTCCGAAACTAATTGTTCGATCCAAAATTTCTATTTTTATCTGAAAGCTCCTTAAATTTACTATAAGAACCTATATATGAAATTTGTGTCAAATTTCACTCAAATCGTGAAAATTCTAGCTTTTAATGGATTTATATACTGTAATCCACCAAAGGGAGCAGCAATGCGATCTCTTGGGGGTCTGATTTTATTTTATTTTATTTTATTTTCATTTAAATGAAATACCATGTTTGTATCAAACAAGTCGTACTATAAGGAGTGTTATTACTTTTAATATCTTTTCATTTTGAAAAATTCATATTTATTTTTAAAAATTGGCAATTTCTACATTTTATTGTTTTTCACGATTTATTGATATTTACAACTGTATACATTATATACAACAAGTGAATTTGAGGAAAATGATTACAATGACATGTAATAACATGGGTAAAGAATAATCCACGCGTATAGTGTATTCAAATAGTCATCAGTAGCACTCCAATAATTCTATGATTCTGAGGCAAGTTGGGAGACTTGTGGATTCGAGTGGATATGAATTTTACTATGAAAGGATAGTTATTTTGTTAGGGCAAAATCAGCAACATATGGAAGTTCTTTATGAATGTTTGTTTATGACTTAATGAGGACCATTGAAAAAATTTGAAAGAATCAGTAAAACCCAACAGCTCAGCTCCGTATGTTCAAATAGGTTCAATTACTGTCCTGTAAATAAGCGTTTGTAACTTATTTGGTACTTTAAGCGCTTTTCAAGGAAATATAGCATTTTATAGCAAAAATGAATGAAAGAGTGCAGAAAAAAATAACCAAAAAAAAAAAAAAAAAAAAAAAAAAAAAACAGTAGTTAACAACGATTGACTGCCTGCACGAGTGTATTTTTTATTTATTTCGAATATCTCATTCATTAGCTATGTGAGTCTCAAGAGTTACAAAGGTGAATGACATATCTCATAAATTTAGCTTTGATATTTCAAAAAATATTTTCAAGCGTGATAGATTCATGATTAATGAGTTCGCCCAAAATAGAAGATAACAATTGCTCATTATGTGATAGATTAAATTATATGTTGTCGTCAATAATAGCAGATTAGCAGGTAGAAGAAGAATCAAAACTTGAATTATCTCATTTGTCAAATAATGAATGATTGCAAAGAATGTGTCCTTCTGTATTGTTAATAAAATCCCTCTTCAAACTAATAACAACCACAAATTATCTTCTATTTATTTGTATTAACACAGACGTTATGTCATTTCTAAAAAAGTTTTACGTCCAGCTAAAATATTTTCCAACAGATAGTAATAAACTGCATTATCATTGCTTACATCAAAAGGCCTATGAATCATATTTTTTCGCACAATATCAGAAAACAAAAAAATAGACATTTCGATTTGGTTATAATATTTATTTGGCAGAAATAATTTCAATGATTTCTTCTGGTTGGATTTTAATTTGTAAACATAAAAGTATGACAGTGCGTCAAAACTCCTTTCTGCCGCTAAAGATTTAAAGATGTTAATATTAAAAATTTTATTATTGCTAAACCTTGGAGAACTATGAAGATGGTGTAACTGAACTTTGCTACAGGCGGGCTCAGTAGTTTTACCTTTCTAAACTCTACTTTGTAATGGCGCTAACAACACATTTAAATATTTTTTAATAATTTGATTGAATATGAGTCAACTTTAGTATTAATTTCCCGTCATCCGAGTGAATCGGTTGCTAGGTCGAATTTTGACCAAAATGAGTCAAGTTACTAAAAAAAAGAAAAAAATCGTTGAAGTTTTTCTTTATCGTCAATAAGCAACTAAGCAAGATGTTAATTTTAAAATATAGTAATTGAAATGAATATCATGCTCAAACACTCATTCACTCATGAAAAATCTCTATTTCGGTCAAAATTGACTTCCGCTCATACACTGGAATGACAGATATAACACCGTATCATTATAACCTCTCATGTAAAATAGTGCTCTCCACCTATCGGTCGATTTTCAAACTTCACTGTTATCCTCATATTACTGCTTTTTTAATTACAATTTAATTGAAAATCAGTGGATTTTATAATTGCCAAATCTTACCGGAACTGAAGATGATTCAGTTTAAATTGGTAGAGATTGGTTGAGTAGTTTTCGTGATCAGTGATCACAAACGAAAAACGGCTTGTCCTTTTATATAATAGCATGGATTATGTATTATACAAGGATTGTAATTACATTATATAAAAAAACAGTATATTTTTGAATTAGGTTAGTAGACGAATATAGTATATTGTTGTATGGTAGATAATGGACGACTACTGTTAGCAGCTGACAGATGGAGGGAGACGGGAGGCGCGCCGCAGTGCGGGCGAGAGCATTAGTTATAGCGGACCTCTCCTTTTTCTACCTCCAGGGCTCCAGGGCTCTGAAGTCAAGGATTAATCCAGGATATCTTCCAGCTAATGTCCTCCTTGGCTGTTGGGAGCCTGCCCAGCCCATACCGTCCTGCGGCTCGCTATATAACTTCTTATATACATTATACCTCCAACATTAATCTCGTCCCAACCACAACAAAGGATTCCCCACAAAGGATTATGCCGCCAGTGTGGATTTAGGAAACTATGTTGTGCACTGCAAATATAGATAACTCTTTAAGTAACCTATTTGTGGATTATATAAGCTCTTTTCAAAAAATTAAAACCTACAACAGAATAACTTAATAAATATACACCACAGTTCCAGTTTCTTAACGTTAGAACAGTTTGAGAATTTTTTAAGGTTTTTGTTTTTTAAAATTTTACAACAAATACAAGCTAAAACATAATGAAATGGATATGCCTTTTGGCTGGGACTCAATACTTTTTTGCTGCAACGTTATTTCCACATTCAAAAATGTAATATTTTGACACGCTATGACGGTAATGCTCTGATTGAAAATTTGCCAAGAATACTTTTTGATACATAACACTGGTCGCTAACATCTACCTTATAGGATCTATTTAATTTAATTTAATTTAGGATCTAATTTAGGGGCTTATTTGCCACGCTCTAGTTCTGTTAGTTTTACTTGAATTGGAAATTTGATATGACAATCGTTTAGTCAAAGTTTTAATCGAAATATTTTTGTTTATAACATTGTTGGATAGAACTTACCGTTTAGGAGCTAGATACGAGCTAGATATATTAATTCGGATGAAAAAAAGTCAGGTTATATCTATTTTTCACCATTAAATATGTACAATTTTTTTCACCCACGAAAATGTTACATTTTAACACTTTCCATCTCTGTTAGAGTTGCTCGGGTCAAAAATTTAACGATAGCTATCTAGTTGAAATTTAATGGAAAATGCTTTCTGTCGTATACCATTTGTAGCTTGAACCTACCGTCTCAGACCTATACTGGTTTGAATGAAAAAATTCAATTTATGTCGATTTTTTTATTTTTATTTTTGACAGTTTGCCTCATCAAAAGCAATAAATATAAAATGAGTAGATGGTAGAATATACATATCCATGATCATTTGTTTTTCCCAGTCAGAGGGAGGGGGAGGGAATTGAGTTTGGTTTCTTGTTTACAGTCTTCAATAAAAACTGCAGCATTTTATAGTGTTATAATTTGTTTAGAGTTATTTTTAGTTCGATATTGAAAAAAAAAAAAAAAAAAAAAAAAAAATGTATGTACAACTTAAATGAATAAATGAAGTGATTAAAACTTCAAAAATGGTAGCAGATAGAAAAAATATATTAAGTATTCAATAAGAGGAAGCAGAATTTAGGACTGGCTTAAGCATTATAATATCTTCATTCTTAAATTCTTCTTAGATGGCCTCATGATGTCACAAATTTCGTTAGCTCGGCAATAAAATTCCAGTCTCATTAAATTCAAGCTATTGAAGCCCAAACGTAAATATTTCAGGGTTAACTTGTTCCATGAAAAAGATATTTTTATTTATTATTTTAGAAATTCCATATTTTATTTTTGAATGAAAACAGTGTAGTGAATAAAAGACTATGATAATTTAGCAAGCATTGGCTAAATTTAACATATATAATTCATTTTTATATACATTTATTAATAATATATTTTATAAATATTTCCAAAAGGCTGTTATGTACAGATATTTACTTGAGAAAGGTGTTCTCTAAGACATGCTGGAGATGCATAAACTATAAATTTGTTTTTTAAATTATTATTTATGGTATTGTACATATTTTAAGTTATTTATAGTAGCGAAATATAAAAAATAAAAATAGATTCAATAAAATAGATAAATTAAAACAATAAAAATTAAAATGTATGAATATTTAGTTAAAATAATATATAAACATAATAATTCGTTATATAAATTGATATATACGTCAAGTTACGTCTATTGAAATATGTTTAGTACGCTTTTGGTGTATATTTTCAGTGATGTCCTGTTGTAGTCTCCTATTATTTGTATGATGGTGTTTACGGAAAAGAATTTTTGTGTCTGTAAGTGAGTGTACTGTTTAATTGAAGGTAGTTCTAAGTCAATTAACAAATTTGAATTACTAGTGTACATTGGATAGTTGTTAATTAGTCCCATGCATGGATTTTAGATAACTTCTGACTTCCTGTAGTTAGAGTGTCCGGTAAAGCTCCAGGCAGGACCTGAATATGTGAATATAGAGCTGTTTGTACAAGATCAATTTGTTTTTGCAGATAATTGTTAATTATTCTCATGTATGAATTATATAATTCATTAGTTTAAAAATATCGATATAGAAGGACGTGCTATATGAAAATGAAAGGGGGCCCTCTAAGAAGAGGTCCTAGAATCGATTCTATTCCTATAATCGACTTCCCGATAAGTATCATAGAAGGACGCCACCTCCCTGACCACAATCCATTTCGACCGCTGCTCCTCGAAGGAGGTGGCAAACATTTACCTAGAGGCCATCGAGGTGACAAGTATTGACGACAGGAGGAAGGAGTACATTACAAAATGCTCTTTCTATTCCCTCGTCTCCGCGAGTGTGGCGTGTGCTCTTCTTGTCAGTGTAATTGAACGTGCCAGGCGGTACCAGGAAGGTAGGAGGTAGGAGGTAGGAGGAAGGTAGGAGGTAGGGTATGTCAACCTGTGCTGGTGGGGTCAGGCACTGCTAATAGCGTCACTGCCTCTTCTCTCGGTTGGATCGCGGTCGATATTCGAAATGGCCATTGCCATATCTCTATCAGCTTTATGTAGCGAGTCCTCTACAACGAACTATTCATTAATCATAACTCGATAACTGTGAAAGTTAAGGTTTGTATTCAATTTATTGAGTTTTAAATTATCAGGTTTTTATTTCAATTTCAATAATAATTTTAAAGGAGTGATACATAAGGGAATATTTAGCGTATAAAAAACAGTTTTAAGTAAAGGGTGACCTGGAAGGCAGATCGAAACGTTGGCACACAATTAAAGTATTTCTACTTAGAAGTGGTGGTTCTCATTATCTTCTTATCTTCTTCTCCATTCATCTTAACAGTCAACTATACTTTTATCTTTTCTTTTATTGTTTATTTAAAGAAACTATTACAATCTGCCTCAATGTGGGCAATAAGTAATATGGATGGCTTAGTGGATCCATTCACACAATATGTACAATAAGAAGTAAATACAAAGAAGAGATAAAAAAAAAATGAATAATAAATAAAATTAAGTAAAGAATCTCATAATCCACAATATATGTTTGTGAAATACCACTCACTCATTTAACACGAAATCTCAGAAACCACCGAACGGATTGGAATGAAATTCGAAATGTTGCTTCCTCTAGGGCTGTAGGTGCTCGCTAAGATAGGAATTTAAATAAATCGACCTGGATCGCGACTAATTCGCGAAAAATGCGATTACAATTTTTATTGGGCGAATAACAATAGATTGATTGTCATATGGTATTTAGAGATGAGCTAATTTAAAAAATAGGTTAGATGTTTAAACCGCACACTTTGACCTCAAATTAAGTTCCTTATAGTTGTAAACAAACAATAATACGATCGATGTCGAAACCTTATAATATGGTACTTTCTGTGATCCCATAGTGGCTGCAGAGGTGGACCCTTACAAGTTTGAGTTGTTTCGTGACCAGTTGCAATTAAAAGACTTATTATTAAAGAGGAGGTTAAAAGACTTATGTTCTCTGTTGTTGACATGTAAGGCCAGTTCGATGTACATATTCCTTACGAGCAACCCACTATAACATTGCTTCACCAGTAGCCTAGTCCCAACTACTCTTCCTTAAGTTTCCCGGTCACAAGATAATCGGCTTTTCTCAACCAGGCCCAAGTTGCATTTTACAAGTTGTACCTAGCATTTCTGAATTTCATTCGTTGAACCTAGAATATACCTTTTTCTCAGTTCAGATGAGTTTATTGCAACATTAAAGTAAACCCATCAATTTAAAAGTAAACAACGTAGGGAATGATTCACAGATTCAGTTCACAACAAACAACTAAGGAACTCGGCTGCGAAATATATTCAAGCACATGTAGAGGTCAACGGGGAAGCTACATGACAAATCATCCTGAAATTAGCTAAAATGTGGTTAACAAACAACAAGAATGCCAACCCGAAGTCATAGGATATGCTGTATACACATATTCTGAGAATCACGCAACTGTACTTAGGGGGACTGTACAGAAGTAAAAGAAAAACCATCCTGAAATCCATAGAAAGTCTTCAAAAAAAATTATCAAAAATTTAATATCATTAGGATTTAGGACAACTTAAAATAGTAAAAGTTAAGCTTAACGTTGATAATTATTATTACTTAAATAAACCTAAAGAGTTCCATTCTTAGAATAATCCATTGTCCTTAATCCTAATGGTATTAAACCGTAGCGGAGCAGGGTACTTTCAGCTAGTATATAATAAAATAAATAATGTGAGGGAAAAAAAATTAAATAAATAAACAAAGTATCTCAAACTACACAATACATAAGGTGAAGAAAATAAAAATGAATAAAATAAATAATATATGTATAAAACAATAATGATAGTAATATAAAATAAAAAATAAATTAAATAAAAAAACATTAACGTATTCAAAACAAACAGGAAAACAGCGCTTACATGCTTCTTCTTTTTTTTTAAATTTTAAGTACGTTGTATAGCGTTATTTTTGGAATAACACATCGAGCAAAGTGCCTCCGTTCCTAAACTAGCACTTTCGCACTTTGTCGAAATTTTCCATGACCATTTTTGCTGAATTCTCTTGTCCCAGCGTTTAATTTCCTCCAGCAATTCACGGATTATTGTGGCCATGTTGACAGACCTATGACTTCAAATAACACCAAACAACGAAATGTTAAATCAAACGATCTAGAAAGCAATTTTGATTACCGAAATTGGATACTTCACGACCCGGAAATACCACATGCTGTAATTGAATTGTTTTGCGGAATCTATGGCTTGTGCAATAAAGAGATATAATGCGACATTAGGATCTCAGTGGAATGTTAATATCGAATGATGTTTGGCTAGCGTCATTCTGTAACAGAGTCTACAATGATATGGTTCAGTGATGAACCAATCTGTATACAATTTTAACTACATATTCTACATAGTTTTAGAAAGGTTCAGAAATAATAAAATTTACTGATTTTCAATTAAAGTTTTAGATCATTCTTCACCGTTTTATTTTTAGAGGAAATATCATCATCCATCAACATCTTTACAGAAATTTATTTAATAAATTCTGTGTTTATATAATAGCTAAAATAATTTTCGAAAGACCGCGTTCAACACGCAATATCAGAAGAAACTGCGCACCGAAGAATACGTACATTTCCGAGTTGGAGACTCCAGTGTAAGATGTGAGGACTTACTCTAACGAGACTAAAATTTATAAAATTGGTACAACAGTAAACCAACTTTATTTGGGAATATAGATATAGATTTATAACTTTTTGTACCATTCAGGATTAAAGGTAGGTTTTCCTAGCGACGCGTTTTTTGCGTAGCAGGAACCGGGTTCGTCCCAATTGCGTCGGCAGGGGCATGAAACTTATCACGCGGCGTTTTAGTGTTTGTCCTAGCAAAGCGTGTTCAGTTGACGTACTGACGGGCAACGGATGAGACACTGTCATTATGGAACGAATCGAAAGAAGAAAGAAACTTATTGCAATGTTTATTCTGAAACAAATAAAAAATGATGAAGAGGACCAAATTTTCTTGAAACACGCGAAATTGAGAAAAGAAATAAGTGACTTTTATAATAATCGGGAAAACGAGGGGTTTTTCAAACTTTTAATCAATAGCCATCTCATTGATGAAGAAGAAAAGTTCAGAAGGTATTTTAGGCTGTCCCGGTAAAGGTTCGCATACGTTTTGAACCTTGTAGAAGAGGAATTGAGAATTTCTTCATGTAACCGAGTCAAGATACCAATTACACCAGCAGAATTTTTTTTCGTTTAAAAAAATCTCATTTGTTTCTAAGTAAATTACAATTTTGTTGTTTCAAAAATAAGAAAATAAATAAACTCACCTTCTCTATTGAGGACTTTTCCGGCTTCATTCCAGATCAGATTTTTCTTCACGTTGTTTTTAAATTCTAGGTCTTTTAATTCATATAAAATCTGTGTGGTGTTGAACAAACTCTATCAGAAGTTCGTCTTCATCAGCCGAAAAAAAAACGCAGTTTTTGCACATTTGCCGTTTTTTTTTTTTTTCCCCATTTCAGTCAAATCACAAACACTACACACAACAAAATAATCGTTCTGAGAAAGACAAAACCTGACTATTGCGTAGCGTGAAATAAAATAGACTCCTCTCCAAGCAGTCGGTCTAAAACGTTGAGCGCATCACGTCGGCATGGAACGTGTTGCGCTCTTTAGGAAAACAGTCCTATTGAATCCCTATGGAGGAGTAGGTGACGTTTTACGCTGAGCGCAACACGTCGCATGCGACGCGAAAAATGCGTCGCTAGGAAAACAGGGCTTAACACACGATGGATGCACGAGTAAAACGCAAGCTGCTCTTACATATGCCCGTAGAGAGGCCGTATTTATCTAAATAATCTCGTTTAAATTGAACTGACACATTTTTTATAACAAATAAAAGTTTAGGTATTATTTAAAATTACCTAAGTTCATTACTTATGAGAGCGGACGAAGAAGCGACCTGGGATGCTAGTTATGGAATAATTAGGAAATAACAAGCGGAGCACTGGACTCCAACTGCGTATTGCAGTTTCGAGTCTTACTCAGCCGGAAGAGTCGGGAGACTCCAAGGGTACACTTAACCTCTTTAAAGTGGGTAACTTATTATTATTAACTGTAAAACCTGGCGGTTGAGAGTATCCTCTGGTGGAATCATCGCTCACCGCTGGCCTGGAAACAGTTACTCATTAAACCTAAGACCCTTCATGGATAAGGTTCTTTTATGAAGTTGTCTAGTGAAGTTACAATTGCTGTTAATGTTACAATGGAGGCGGTATAAACCAGTTTAAATCTAAACCAAATAATAACTAATTGCAGTTTATTTGGCCTTAAAAACAAACAGCAACAAATATTAATTGCTATTAAATATTTTTTTTAATAAATATTAAGTGAAAAAACGTATATTCAATTTTTTTTTAAAATATTTATGGAATGACGCATCAAGCAAAGAGCCTCCATTGCAACACTTGCACCTGGTTACCTGTTTTTTTTATTATTTTTTTTAATTTATTGGTTATATATATTTTTGTTTACGCCCACATTGGAGCACTTAAATCAGTCCATAAGCATTTAAGTGTTCCGAGTAACTATAGATTTCACTTTCAGGTTCCTCTTGTCCTCCCAGAACCGTTTCATTCTCTCTGACATGGCTGGCCTTTATAGTGTATTGCCTCCGTTCAAATGTTTACTGTTTAAGTCTTATCACTCTGTCCTTCAGAATCTTCTTAACCATCCTGGACTTGTTTGTACTAATTGTTTTTGGTTATATTCTTCTAAAAGTAGTCAAATAGTTGTTTCAATAGTCTTGCTTCCGTTAATCTTAATATGTGGCTGAAAATAGTTATTTATTTGACAAGAGTGTAAACAAGTACTTTTACTCACTCGAGGGAAGGTTTACACAAGGTTCACGAGCGAGCGAAGCCAAGGTGAGTGCTGTAAATTGCCGAGAGTAAAATTCTTTATACTCGAGTTAAATATTACATTTTTTCTGCAACCGTTAAAAAAAAAGAAAATATGAAAATTGTTTCAATGAACAAAAAACAGTGGACAAATTTCGGCCCTCACAGAAAGGAAGTTCATTTATTATTCTATTTTTAAAACTAATTAGTTTTGAATTTTAATTAAACAGTTGATTTAATTAATATCTTTAAATTAAATAATAATGAACTTACAATTAGTATTAAGGTATGTATTAAGGTGCCACTGAAATTTTACTTTACACTCTAGAGAATTAAAGTTAAACTTTTTACTCACTAGAGAATCAAATGGAACGTTAATCAGCTGTTTTTAATTGAATAATGTTCCCATTATTTAACGGTTGCAGAAAAAGGAAATTTTTTTAAAATTATATTTGTTTTACTCTTTTAGCTATCCGTTGGATTATTTTTCTGTAGTAGCAACTCATTTTTATACCAAGGTATCAGTATCCTCAATCTTTTTTTTTTTATTGGCACCGGTATCAAAAATAGAAAAATGTCTGGTTGCGATATATCAACATTAAAAAAATCCAGTTTCAAACCCTTTAACATCCCAATGAAATGGGTTAGCACTTCGGAGGCAAAACCTTTAAAGAACATGTGGAATAGATAGATACATAGATACATAGATAGAGAGTAGTTTTTCTATGATGAAGTGATAACAGGCATTATCTATTATGAGTCTTTTGATTCTCGCAGCTCGTATTTTCAAACTGATCTGTTTTTCTATTCAACAGTGTTTTAATTTAACATTTCCCTGTAAAGGCATCATATTCCGTAGACGCCATTCCATCTAGATAACACGATAATAGAACGCTGTATTCTATGGCCATGATAAGAAACAGTGCTTTACGTGAAAGATGATAGTACGACAGATTTCTGATTCTGTGAACGAAGACAACTAGCCACCCACTCCACAACGTTCATCTGATATATATCTTTTATCTCTTCATATATTGTAATAAAGAACGGTATAGTTAAAATGGATGTGAATTCTGATAAGTACATCAGAGCAAACAAAAATAAGTTAAGTGTTTACTTTTAGTATGACTGCCTCGTCAGAACAAGCACGATATCGTCAGAACAACACCACCGTTAAAATTAGTTTAACTATTCCTTTGGTTTACACCAACCCTGTGGATGTTGAAAAATCGATTATCTTTGTAATTCATTTTTTTTATCAGCTTTTTTGTAAATATTACAGTGTTTTGATCGCTCATAAAAGAAGGTGTTTTGGCCGGAATACTACTCCATCACAAGGTTTTTCCCCAAATACGGGTATCCAGTTTATGTAGCTAACCAAAGGTTCCACCTTTAACTAATATTATATTAGCTTATTAGTTAGTTGTCTAGAAATTAATGCAGGATTTCATGTTTAAACCAAAACCTGATATTATTACTAATAAGGTTATTTATCTCTTTACTATAACCAAAACGTTATATAATGATTTTACTCTAAGTCGTAGTTTTGGCCCAAAAGTTCTATCAAATAAGATCCTATTACCCGGATCTGATAGTGTGATATCTTGGTTTTCTCTTTCAAGGAGACGTTTTGACCTGTATCCCACAGATTTGAATGCCGATTTTTGTGTGGGTAGTAGGGACCTATAATAGTAAATACTGGAGTTATAGCCACCAATGAGCATTAGGAGCCGAGAAAAAATAAAATCCAATATGAAAATCACGTTTTATTTTTTTGCTCAGCTCTCAGTCAAGAAAGATAAATAATTTTCACTTAAAATTGCAGTTTTGTATGCTATCACTTTACCACAACCAAAACCTGATTAATAATTTCTTTACTAATAATATCAGGTTTTGGTTTAAACATGAAATCCAGCATTAATTTCCGGACAACGGGTTTTAATTGTGGTAAGGGTATCACACTGTATCAGATCTGGGTAATGGGATCTTATTTAATAGCACCTTTGGTTCGAAACTACGACGTATAGTAAAAGTGAATGAATGAATGAAAATAGCCTTTTATTTATGCAAAATAAATTGTATACAGGTTCAACAATAAATATTCAGAATATAAACAGGGCAAAAGAAAAAAATATAAAATAAAAATATTGACTTTTTGTTTAGAGCTTTTGTTCTATAAACATAAATCATATACATTTTCTTTCCTTTCTTCCTTTCTTACATGCATAGGCCTTTCCTTTCGGGAGTAATAGTCAGCACTTCCCGGGGAGAGTAAAAGTAATGTCAGGTTAATCAGGTTAAGGTTGTAATAAAGAGATAACTAACCTGATATAATAATATCAGGTTTTGGTTTAAATATGAAATCCTGAATTAATTTCCGAACAACCCAATACGGGGACTCCGCCAACCAATTATCCAAATTTCCGATCACCAAACACCCTCAATGCCTTTCTATTCCAAATTCTAAAAACCTTTATATATTTACATAATTTCCCTTCGTTCTTCCATTCATCATTTGAATACCAGATTTCAGCAAATTAATTTTTATATCCCTTCTCATCGAATATCCTTCTTTGAACATCCTTTATCCACGTCTTTCTTATTCTGTAATTCCTAACCAATTTTAATTTGCAATGCATCCTTTAACACCACTTTTCATTCACCTTCTCGATTACTAATATTTCGGAATTATGTACTTATTGTTAGATATGATAATGATGTTTTGTACACAAAAATTTAAGGATCAGTTTTTAGTTGTATTCTCTAAATTATATTTATAAGTATCTAATTTATAATCCACTGAGGTTCGAATACACACAGCTATACAATAATACCTTTAAATTTTATTTTAATGCTATTCTTAGAGGACAAAGAGCCCCAGAACAAAGATTATTTTTTTGAAAAAAATTAAAAATACATAAAAATTCGACATAGCTTAAAAACAAATATAAAAAATAATAAAATAAAGCAGAATTTGGAGGAGATAAGTATAAAGTTGTCGAAACATTAGCGATGGGCTAGGACGGAGGGAATTTGTATTATTAATTCTAAACTCATTTGTAGCCGAGACTGGACTAGCCCAGACCGTGGCGGCTACTCCTTGGCATATTAAGCAGTGTCCTCCTTCATCCTGTCTCATCCTGTCTCTTCCTCCCTATCCTCCTTTATCTACTTCTTCCTATTTTATTATCCATTTCACTGACTCAACTTCTGATAGCTGTGATTTTAAAATGTAAGGTAGATTTCAGTAGAAGTCATAAATATATTAGTAAAATTATTGATTAGCTCGACAGAGAGAATACTTAAGTTTCTGAATTCAATTTTATATTTATTGAATCCCAGCAAATAACCTTTATCCTGCGTCAAAAACCTACCTCACCCAGTCCTGTATCCTTTAATAGTGCACCGCTAAATAATGTGGAACAAATAGGATACTTTGGATTTTATCTGGACAAGGTACAAGATTTTACCTGGAACCCTCATACAAGATTGAAAATACAATAAGCTGCACGTCGATTTCGACTGCTCCAACACTTACTTGACAAACGTTCAAAACTCCCAATTCACTAAAAAAAAAAAAAAAAAAAACCATGACGATTATCAGACCTATTTGGACTTACGGTATAGATTTATGAGGATCCACCAAACCATCGAATTCTTCCCGCATCCAAGTACTCCAATCCAAAATTCTTAGAAAAATCCATGATGCTACTTACTTTGTCACAAATGAACTGATCCACAATGACCTTAATATCCCATATGTTACGGATTTGGCACGAACCAGATACCTTTTCCTTCATAATAAACTTACTCCGCATCCAAATCCACTTGTTCCACAACTTGATTCCCATTCCATTCCTGGAACTCCTCCGAGGCGTCTGAAAAAAAGATGGCCTCGGGATCTTCTTCTTTTTTAAATATTTCATTAACGTACTACCAATTGGTTCCTCTACCAAAGTTTTAAGCATGTCATTATTTTTCATTGTAACCCGCTTATTTACTGTATTTTTTGTAATATAGCTGTAAATTTCTATTAATAAAAGAAAGAAAATAATATATTTTATGAAAAGTTGCAATTCTGCTCGTTACCCGACCTTACAATCCAAATCCTAAAATCCTCAATGCTTCTAAATCCTCAATCCTTATTATCTCCAAAATAAACTTATCTTTAAGGATCTAAATACCCCGGATGTTGCAGATCTAGCCCAAACAAGATAACTATCCTTTCCTCGACTAGCTATCATACCCTCTCGAATCCTCTAGTCTCCCAACTTGGTTCACGCTCGATACACGATAATCCTTCGGGGTTTCTGAAAAAAATGTCAAGATACTTTCAAGTGTAGATTTTATTGCAGTGCTACTAATAGGTAGTTTCTTTACTTGATCTACAGACAGTATAGTAAATATCATTAAATATTTTTTTTTTAAACTCTTTATTTTGAATAATTACAAGCTGCATCACTAAAGAGTAATGATGACAGTAATGTGGATGACAAAGACACATTCACACAATATGTATAATGATATAAAATAAAGTAAAAAAAAATAAAATAAACAGCCTCTAAATATACAAGAAATAAAATAAAATAGAATGTAACAAATGATAATATAAAATTTTAAAACTAATAAATAAAAAAATAAAATCATTGAAAACTGAATCCGAATGATCTGTCTCCTCAATAAGTAATGCGTTTTGAAAACATTATCGAATCTCCTTGAATAAATGTTGTTGTTTTCAATAGCTTAATTCTAAATAAAATATATGCAAAAATAATATAAAATTTAAATGATTTTTTGATGAAATAGTACAGTTTTCTAATATATTTATAGCAAATTCTAACGTATTTCAAAGCTTTTTTAAACATCATATAATTAATTCCGAGTTTTATTTTAAATTTTCTGGCAATGACAACAGAAAAATAGATCACTCATAGTATAGGAGGAACCTTAAGCTCCAGGTAGCCAGACCTTATCCAGAGCTGAAACAGAAACAAAGTTATACTTCTCTCCCTTCTCTTGGGGAGTACAAACATGCATCTCATTTATTGTCTTACTAAATTCTAAGTTCAATATCGAATTGCTGATATCAATGCTTATATACTTATATTTTAAAAGCTGAAAATGGATGTTTACAATTCGAAACTAGACGTCTAATAAACTAAACAAAGAAATGGAAAACAATTCATCAAATGGAATTTTGTATTCCAAGAGTAGTATGGAACGTAAAACATTCATTTTTAGTTCTAAAAAAATACTTGTTTTTCATTTAATTTTCATACATATTTGAGTACCCAGTATAAAGTTTTAGAAATGGATGAACATATGGGCAATATACCGAATGATGAGAAAAATCTCAACTAATAAATTAGCTGGGTCAAAAAAAAAAAAAAAAAAAAAAAGAAAAAAAAAAAAAAAAAGGAAAAACTGATGTGTAGTTGTCTTAAATAATAGTTTTTGTTCCATGTTCAGCATATTCTCAGGTTGTTTTCAGAACACAAGCAGCTGTGATTATAAATTCAGTGAAAAAAAAATCTAATCGGACTTTTTTAATGATTAAAAGGAAAATCGGCTTTCTTTCTTTTTTTTGTACTGTACTGTATTGTATTGTATTGTATTCTTAATAGCTTTTTTTTTCTATATATCTTTTTAAAATCTCCATTTAAAAACAGAGGGAAGATAATACCAAGAAATAAAAAAAAAAAAAAAAAAAAAAAAAAGGAAGAAGAAAAGCAAACAAAAGACAAGATTATTGACTTTTCAGTAAACAGCTATAAAAACAAGATAAATTGAAATCGTTTCCAGAAAATTATGTTTGCCGCCCGGAATAAACAAGAGCTCATTGTCAAACTGGATGAAAAGAACCTCCTCATTTCAATACCCTTTTCCTTTTTTCTTTTCTTTGTTGAAGGACTCTTCAAAATGAGAATAAGGTCCTGAACAAACAGGATATGTTTTAAAAAGAGGGTGTTTTGTTGTTGGCTTTTGTTGAATATGGTTAAACAATGCAACTCTCAAAACAAAAAGAAATAAAAAAATAACTTTACGCTAATATATCAGTTGGGAATGATATTGTTATGTAATAATTTAACAATAAAGCGATAATTAGGTTTATATTATTGGGTTGTGCGAAAATTAATGCAGGTTTAATTAAATGTTTAAACCAATACTTGAAAATATTGATAAAGATATTATTTATCAGGTTTTGGTTGTTTTAAAGAGATAGCATACAAAACTATTTTACGTGAACAAATTATTTCTCTGTCTTAACTGAGCTCAGAAAAAAATAAAACGTGATTTTCATATATAATTTTTCCTGGGCTCCCAATGCTGATTGGCGGCTATAACTCTATTTTTGCACTATTATAGGTCCCTACTACGAACACGAAAATCGGCATTCAAATCTGTGAGTTACAACTCAAAGCGTCTCCTAGTAAGAAGAAACCAAGATATCACACTGTATCGGATCCGGGTAATGGGATCTTACTTAATAGGACTTTTGGGCCGAAACTACGACGTAGAGTTAAAGTAATGTAACAGGTTTTGGTTGTCGTAAAGAGATAAATAATTTCTTTAATAATAACATCAGGTTTTGGTCTAAAAATGAAATCTTGTATTAATTTTCAGACAACCCAATCATTCATTATTAATTATTATTGATGCCCTTACAGTTTAAGTAATGTAGATTTAAGAATATTTTCAACCACCATGTTACTTTAACCATAAACCTATAAACATTGACCAATGCATATCAAGTCATAGAACACATACGAACACACAACTAACTATTTTATGAATAATTAAATGGAGATCCAAACAACTCATCGATGGTATGGCCAGATCTCTCATGCCGGAGAATACCAAAAAGAGACTGAAAAGGAACTGAATTAGAGACCTGCTTAGATAGAAGTAAATCAAAGACAAGGAAGGGGTTCCATTGGCACTGTCTCTCCTCATAGTCTAACATACTTCTTTTTTTATATTCATATTTACCACATTCGCTTATTGTAAATTATCTACTTGAAAAATAAAAGTGCAAAAAAAATAATTAAAAGTGGTTGTGATTGAATTATGGACTTTTTAATTTCTTAAGAAATATTTCATTAGATATATTTTTATTTATCTTAATCTTCTAATTTCGAAACCATTCTTGCAGCTTCGCAGTATAGTGAGGAAGGTGCTAGGATGAGTCGGGTCATCAGCTGTATAAACCTTGTATAAGACAGGACCTGTGGATATTTCCTAGAGAAACCCCGGAAAATTAAGAAAAGAGGAATGGATTGCCAAATTATGGCTTAAAATGAATGTTCTATCATTGAGAGAAGAACGTATAATTAGGAAGAATTCACGGAGAATCACCTGAAGTAGCTCTAGTTCAGTACATTACGCATCCAATGCTGAGAATACTACGGCAGGTAGTATTAAAACATATAATGGAATAATTTAATTTAATATAAATAAGTTTTATTGTAGCGGTTTATTTGTTGACTGAGGATAATTATTTTTTGTACATATCAGTCAAAGGAGAATAAGAGTTGTTTAAAAAAACAACAACATTATCTTATTATGCCATAACATTAAAGTCCAGTCATTATCAGTAAAGATAAAAAAATGAAAATTAAAACGTTTTTTGTGTTAATTATCCTTTACATCGCAACTTTTTTTTTTAATAGCATCTTGCACATAAACTCGGCAAATTCTACGAGACGTTATTACGGCGTTAAGCTCTTCATTAAAATGATTGAACATTTTATCGCTAATCCGGTAAAACAATAAGGTAACTGAAATCATTTAAAAAATATTACTAAGATTACTGTATCAGAAGTGCTTCCAAAAGCTTAATACATCGGTAGAAACATCAACTGAATTGAATTCTGGCCAATCAACAAGTTTGTATCAATATTAATTATAGCTATAATGTTGGTTGAAAGTATTTTATTTCATCGAAGAGCTACGTTGAATGACATTAACAAACATATTTTATTTTTAACGTTTGGGCATATTATTGTATCTAGAGGGCTAAAGCAAAGAAATGTCGAATAAAGAAATAAAAAAGAGAGGAAAGTAAAGTACTTTAGAAATAAAAAAAATAAAATAAAAATAATATTAATATTGATTTCATTTATTTGTGAAAAAAAAATATATATATATATTTTTTAATGATCATATAATCATTTATAAAAATACTTTGAATGATATTATAACAATCTAATATTATTCAAAGTATTTCATTTCAGTTCCTCGCCGCTCTTGTAAAATTTTAGTTTTTACAGTTGATTCTCTGTTCCACACCATGAGCGTTATAGCGATTAGCAGAAGAAATTATTGAACCAGCACGAAAAAAAGCTAAAAATGCGCTGAATCATTTCTAAAGATCGCTTTTTTATTTGCATTAAAGTTGACAAAAGGATCAAGTAAAACCTTAAAATTTGGGAAACTCCCTCAAAACCGGTTTTGACAGACTTTACCGATTCTATACAAAAACTTATTTATATTTAATATTCTGGACACACGGAGTTGAGCTCTGCGGCTCAGCCCAACCTTCTAATTTTTCTCGAATCCATTCCTTACTATCGAAAATCCTTTGAAAAATCCTCAATGCTCCTTACTTTGTCACAAACAAACTTATCCATAAAGATCTTAATGTTCCATATTTTGCTGATTTAGCCCACACCAGATACCTATCCTTTCATAGTATAAGCTCCATAATCACTCGAATCCGTTTCTCAACTTGCTTCCCACTCTATTCCTGATAATCCTCCGCAGCGTCTAAAACGAAGATGGCCTAGAGACCTTCTAGTGTAGAAGTTTAAATAAAGTTTTAAGAATCACTCAAATTCACAAGTTTCTCAACTTGCTTTTCACTACATTCCTGATAGTGTAGAATTTTTATTATGAGTAGTTCTTTTCAAGTTTTAACGTGTTATTATAATCGTGGTCAATACATTTACTTAATGTATATGTTTTGTACAGTTGTAAATTTCAATAAATGTATATTAAAAAAAAAAAGAAAAAAGAAGATTAACTTAGCCCAATCCAGACACCTATTTTTTCATAGTAAACTCGCTAACCACTCAAATCCACTAGTCTCTTAACTTGCTTCGCATTCCATTCCTGATAATTCTTCGAGGCGTTTGAAAAGGAGAGGAGCTGCTAGTGAGTGGTTCTTCACATGTTATTGACAAGTCATTGTAATAACTTCCTCAAATTTACTTATTGTACATATATGTATACAGTTGTAAATATCAATTAATATTTTAAAAAAATAAAACAAAGTTGGCGAAAGGATTATGCAAAAAGCTAGGAAAATTCCCGGCCAAAAAAATAAGGTCAATTTTCCGTGTGGCCGACTTAGTTTACCTATACAAGAACTTATTTTACCTATTTGTATTTATAATTCATTTATTTTTTACAACACAGACAAATTTCACCTAAATTCATTTCTAACTAATCAATGATATTCTCAATAAATTAACATTTTTTGTAGTAAATAGGGTCTGATATATCTTAACAAATTCGGCTAACTGTTGCCACTCCGGTCCCAGATCTACGTCAACAGATCAGAACAAAGGATCAAAGGATTCCAGAATTCCAGTTTGCTATCCCCGGGATTACTAGGAGCGATATGTACCCCTCAGGACTCCGCTAGCCTGCCAGCCATAGTCGGACTAGAATGTATTCTAAGACATATATATTCTGAAGAACTTGGTTTGAGGCAACAAGCAATAAAGATATTTTTATATACAAATCTTCCTTAGGCTTTATGACTAAAAGTATTTCCCTCAAAGAAATAATGAAATTCTTCTGAGGCTATTTCAGTATATAATGCACTGCAGTGGAAATAAATTCCAAAGAGGAAAAAGAAAATATGCAAAAGGCATTTTCTTATATACCCACATACCTGGGCTAGAGAGTTCTACACCCAGCATGGGAAAAAAAAGAAATAAAATCTCATATCTCCATAGAAGTTAATAACGTTTATTCAAATATCACTTATAATTAAAAAAACTAAAAAATATTATATCATCAGGCTTCGGATTAATAGAAAAACAAACAAAAAAAACATTCATAATAGTTCATAGTTAAGCAGAAAAATCAGTAATAACCCCTTACGTAAAACTCATACCAGGAACAAATTTCAACAACAAAAAATCCAATTACACCCTAACTGATCTACAAGATTCAAAACATACTGAAACTTATTTTTCTTCAGAATTTAAAGACTAAAACGACAAAAAGCTGCCCGTCGTTACAGACTACTTCAACATTTACTAGACAAACGTTCAAAGCTCCCAATTAGTTACAAAATACTCATATACTTGACTGTGATTAGACCTATCTGGACGTACGGAGTTGAGCTTTGGGGCTCCACTAAACCATCCAATTCATCTCGTATCCAATCCTTACAATCCAAAATCCTTCGAAAAATCCTCAATGATCCTTACTTTGTCACCAATAAACATATCCAAAGATCTTATGTTCCATATGTTGCAGATTTAGCCCAAACCACATACCTATCCTTTCATAGTAAGCTCCATAACCATTCAAATCCCCTAATTTCTCAACTTGCTTCCCACACCATTCCTGATAATCCTCCGAGGCGTCTGAAAAGAAGATGGCCCAGAGACCTTCTAGTGTAGAATTTTTATTAAAGAGCTACTGATGAGTAGCTCTTTTCAAGTTTTGTCACGTTATTGTAATAGTTAACAGCAAATTTACTTGATGTATAAATTTTATACAGTTGTAAATATCAATAAATTGTTATTAAAAAAAAAAAAAAACTTCAGAATTTAAGAAATTAAAAATTTCCATTGTTTTGACTTTTAGATTGTTAGATGTTTTGGCTATAGTCATCACAACCTTATAGCTCCAGCATAGCCGATCTTTACATTGTTTTTTATATTGATTTGGACATATTGACCTTAAAAGTAAATAGCAGATTTCTCGCCAAATTTTACTGAAAAATACAGATATAGATGAGAGTGATGAACATGTACCTTGATATTCGTGATGAGTTTTCGTAGACTGACAAAAATCCAAACAACCTCTCTCAGCAAAAATCTTTAGAAAAAAAACAAGTTACCTCTAAACAAAAACAAACAGTACTCACCGCTACCATAGCGAACTAAGCCAACTTACCTGAAAAAAAATAAAGGTGTTAATATTTTAATAAAAAAAAAAAAAAAAAAAAAAAATCAATTGTTCAATTCCAATAAGTTTTTAGATAAATATTATATTTAAAAAAAAAAACTTTTTTTTTTTTTTTTTAAACTCATATTACTTGAGAAATAATAATATATCTTGAGAAAAGAATCGATGATGCAAAGTCGATTCCTAGAAACCTATCGATAACGCTTATGTTGGAGATAGTTTGGAGAAAAAAAAAAGTAAAATAATTTATTAAAAATATCTTTTATATCTTATAATAACATAGACATTTTGTATATACTGGACTAACACTGCTCAAAACATTAACACAGAATTCATAACATTCTCTTGGAAAGTGAAGCATTGCTACTACATTATACCTTTGAAGATATGTATCTACCATTGGAACACAAAGAAATAGGATTACTATGTGTATTATATTTTTCTTGTGTTAACCGTTTTCGAGATATAATCGAAAATCCCAAAAATCGGACCTTCTCCTCTCCCCCCATCTTGAGTTGACCCCCGAGAGGCGAGGACTTTTAGTACGTTTATCACCTAACTAATCCTAACGAAGCCTTGGGGTAAAAAATAGTCGCATATTTCATGCTCTCTATAATATTTTGATTGGACTACTAACTATGTCTAGAGAGCTGACAATAATCACTCATTTTTCCTAACTTTGACTATGGATGCGTAGTATATGGAGGACTGTCTGATGAGCTCGAGATGAGATGTAAAAGAGTAATGAACTGTTTTATTAGATTTATTTTCGGGATCTCCAGACGTTCTCACATATCTCACAGGTATTCTGAAATCGGGTGGCTGTACCCCGGTTTTCGACGTCAATACTTCCTGGGTGCTCTCATATTTCAAACCTTGAAAACCAAAAAACCCACCTATATCCATGACCTCCTTACTCTGCGCTCCTCCATTCACCTCTTAAATACTAGAACCCAACTCATCAACCTATACACTCCGGCGCATCGAACTGCATCCTTCGAGAAATCCTTTATTATCCGTGCTTCCTCGTTATGGAATTCATTGCCCATCACAATTCGAAAAAGATCCACTCTTACTTCCTTTAAACATCATTTATTCCTTTACCTCCTTCATTTTCAATCTTCCGAGCTAATGTAAAACGTGAATATTTATGTAATATACATTATAATAGTATACATAAGATGTATCATTTTATGAGATGTCACAGTTATCTTGTAACATATAATTTAATTATTTATCAATTTTTATTATTATCTATTGTTATTATTTATTATAATTAATTATCAAAGCCAGACGATTGTCCTATGTACTGTAATCATATGTTATTCTTAGGGGACAAGTAGTCCCAGAATAAACTTTATTTTCTTCTTCTTCTTAAAAAAATAAAAATATGAATGCCTGTTAATGACAAGACAATAAAAAATGTTTCTTAAACATTAAAATCCATCGAATTAGAAACATTAGTTAAACAAAGGCCTATAGTACTACAACCTAATATAAATATAAAATTTAGTCCATGTTATATTTTTGAATAATTATCGAAATTCACAAACAATATTTAGCAGGCCTTAATACTATTAGCAATATTATTATTGCCTTAAGTTTACTTCTATCGCTGTAATTTAAGATAAGGCTAAGGCAATATCTTCCTCTTTTGTAATAGTTATCAGCTGTAACTTTGTTTTGTTTTTTTGTTTGTTGGAGCCAACAATAATATTGACTCTATTTACTGCTCTCAAAGGGTTGCTTTGAACAAGTGTTTATATTAGAATGTTAGATACAATTTGCTATGTAATTTATACTTGCTATCTATCTCAAAAGCACTCTAATAAATAAATATTTATCTTGTAGGCGACAGAAAGCTTTCTTTGACATAGTAAAATTTATTTGCAAATGTAAAATAGATTTATTTTCTAGAATTGGTTGACATATTGAGCCAATACCAGAGAATTATTTTCTAGAAAGATTCATATTTACCTATTCCCTTTCATCTCTGTTCCTTTAAACTAAACATTGGATTTGAAGAGAACATTGACATACAATTTAATGTAGTTACTTTTAAATATGTAAATGTATTCGAAAACAATAATATCGAAAATGTTTTATCATAATTATAAATTAATAATAAAATCACGTATAAAAGAAATGTATTGTTTAATTAAATATGCTTTAACACAACAAGAGTTGTAATAAAAACTTCAAAATGAGATTTTTCTTTTATATAAAAGAGCTAAAAAAAGAACCAGAACAGAAAAAAAAATGTTTAACTTTTGAGTGCCCCTCTATTTCCTAATATCCACGTGATATTTTCGTTGGCTTATTCGCCAACACGAATATTCGACGACAGCTTACCTATGAGAAATGTAATGGAAAATACTTTTTGTTATATAACATTTGTCGCCGAATGAAAAAAGTCACGTTTTCCTTATATTTTTTGTGTTTTGACGTTTTTGACACAGTCTAACTCTGCTGGCATTGCTCGGGGTCTCGGGTTCAGTAATTTGTTAATGATGTACTGTTACTGGGTCAACGGTTGTGAAAGGAGGATATTTGGCCGATATCCTCCATGTACTAGGCTTGTCCTCCATTAAGGGTACCCTCTTTAGAGAGGCTGTGTGTGCCCGAATGTTTTGTATTCATATCCTTTACCCACTGAGCTACTGCGCCTCCCTAGTGGAAACATTATTTCGGCCATTTAGTTCCATTACAGTTGGAAGTTTTACAAATACGTATATAACCAATCTGATAGGAAATTTAATTAGCTTTAATTTTTATTTGAAGCATGTTTTTCTAGAGTTATAACTGTTTTCGAGATATAGTCAATAATTCCAAAAATGGAACCTTCTCCCCCCCACTGTTAGCTCACCCCCCCCAGGAGCTGGGACTTTTAGTATGTTTGTCTTCTAACTACTCCAAACGAAGCCCTGATGCCATAATTCCATGCACACTACACCCCTCATTTCAACATTCATTGACTAGACTAATAGTAAGCTGTTTAGATTTGGAAGATTATTTAACTGTATTGCCCTTGTATATTCCTCCTCTTACAAATAAGAATACTGCTATATCACTGCTTGGAAAAAATCCACTTCGTACTCATCTCGGTCGGCCCGATGGCCAAACGGCAAAAACCATTAAATAAGTCAAGAGTGATATCGGTGTGAGTGAGTGGACCATTCAAGGCTGGTTTGAAAAGTTCCTTGAAGATAAGGAAGGACACCGTCGCTCGATGAAGATGATCTGACAGCTTTTACTGATATAAACCCCAAAACAGCTGACCACCTCAAGGTAACAGGAAAACTAAAAGAAAAAATATTTTTTTTTTTTTTTTTTTGAAGAGAAAAGATTTGACCCCGGTTGGGATTCGAACCCAAGTCTCCACTCACTTGATCCATACCCCCGGGCACTCGCAAATGCGATGTACAATTCGGGGATGAATGTTCAATTTGAACATTACTTTTAATTGGATCTATTGACAAGCTGTCCTATATATTAAATTATGAAATAATTCTGAATAAATTATGAAACCAGTGAAGAGAAAGGATTTCCCTGGTTCGGATACGAGCTCGGTGGCCTAGTGGATAAGGCACCACGCTAGAGAGGTGGAGACTTGGGTTCGAATCCCAACCGGGGTCAAATCTTTTCTCTTCAAAAATAAAAAAATATATTAAAAAAAAATAATTATCAACCAAGAATTATTTCATAATTTAAAAGAAAAAATGTTTGAGCTTGGAAATGAGGCTCTACCACATCTACCCTATCCTCCACAACTCTCGTTCATCGACTGCCGTTTATTAGACACCGGAACCACTTTACCACAAATAAAATTTATTTCTTATAAAAATTTAACAGAAAACGCGTTCTTAGAATTTTTTCAAACAAACCACTCTAACTTCTATTAAGAGGGGATAGAAATGTTAACTCATTGGTACAAGGATACTGTTTTCAGATATACCAGAATCTGACCATTTTTGGCGGCCGAAGGACATCTTTGGCCACATATATATTAGTTTTTGTCGATGCTATTTTGAAATATTTCAGGATTTAACCGTTCTTAAGTTATCCAAGAGTATTAAAAAGTATTTTGAAAAATTAAAAATTAAATAAAACTCAATATCTCTCTGACTGGAAAAAAAAATAGATCTTGAATACGTCTATCTATCACCTACTGCTTCTGATAAGGAAACTGTCGTTTAATTTTCGATTCGGGAAACACCAATAGAGCTAGAGCATGTCAAAATGTTACATTTTTGAGTGGGAACAAACATTACAAAAGAAAGCTATAGACACCCTGCCAAATACATATTCATGTCTAAAAATATTTAAAATCATCTAATTTAAAAAAATATATTTTAATAAAAATCCTTTATTTATTCTACACAATTCAATAATCAAATAAAATACATCACTGAAGAACAATATTCCGGATCAGATGTTGATATAACAGCTGTAAGATATTAGTACCTCGTACCCTTTGATAGATATATATTGTGGGAACGACCAGTAGAAGGAGGAAAATAAGGAGGCGAAGAGAGAAGAGATAAGAGGAGGAGGGGGAGGGAGAGAGTGAGAGACATGGAAGGGAATGAGATTGGAGCGATCCGATTGGCTTCATGATGTTAAGGACCTGCGGTAGGTTCTACTCTTCCTGAATATATGAATACATCAACGGATCTGGCCTTCTAGCTTCTTCCTGTATATCTTTTATATAGCCTTAGCAGGAATTTAAAACATATCTTATTTAGCTTTATATATATATATATATATAAAGTTGTACCACTACAACACAAAACAAAAAGTTTCTGGGGTATACCATTTAAATATGCCTGGCCAGCAGTTGTGAAAGCAGAAGATTTGGCCGAAATCAACTGCCTCGAAGAGGTATCGCACACCTCACGAACCTTTACAACTGAGGCTGTTGATGTGTTGAGGCTGAGACGCTTCCCCGCCCAATGGAACCACGCCATACAGTTCCCACTCCTCAAACCGAGTCCAAATGGGAATAAACCTGAACAATCAGCTTGCTATCGCATCTCGTAAAAATCTATGAGAAAATTAATCTTTATGATCTCAAAGATTTCTGCGACGAACATTGAGCCGTCCCGTATGAACAAAGAGGATTCCAAGCTCAGCTGAGAACAGAACACAAACTGATGAAGCTACAGACTGAGGTGAACAATAACTTTATGAAAATTACGGCGACGCCCAGGATCTCGAAAGACTGCACAAAAGCATTCGACTGTGTCTGACGTCATCCTATGTCGTAAGCTCACAGACCACGATTGTCCAGAGCAGCTCTATAACACAATAGTTTCTTTCCTGAGTGGCAGGAGTCTCTCTGTAAAGGTTCGTGAGGAACATTACCGCTTCGTCTCCTTTACCTGTAGAGAACTCCTTACTCCTTCCTCCTTCCCTGCACCCCAGGGAACAGTTTTACCGCCGGTACCAATAGGGCACATACAAAAAAATGACCGTTTCTTAAACAAATAAAGTATAGTCCATTGTTATCTACCGTCAATACCCGTCTGCTAGCCAATTGCTCGATGCCACGCTGATACCATTCCTTGGGATGGCTGTCAAAGAACAGCATTTTCAACTTCCGCAAAATTATCAAATTCTTTCCCTTGAAGAAAGTGGGCCATGATTGAAAGTAGTAATCCGAAGGAGCGAGGACTGGACTATATGGCGGATGAGGCAGGAGTTCAAACCCATGAAGTTCTGTAAACTTTTCTGCTGATTGTTGAGGAGTAAGTTCGTGAGGGACCAGTCTACAGGTCTTTTTCACCTTCCCCATAGAGAGAAGATGGCGACTAACAGTATCTTTCCACACACCACACACCCTGGCAAGTTCGCGAGCACTTGTGAACGGATTTGACTCAACAGCTTCCTTCAGAACCTTTATGGCCGCCTGGAGCCCTTCTTCCTTTCCAACGTCGTATCTCCACTTCTAAATTTTTCAAACCAACGCCGCGCAGTGTGCTCTTCAAGGACACCTTCCCCTTCATATTTAATAATTTTACGAGTTGCCTCAGCGGCTGTGAATTTTTTTTTCCAGTAATGTCTTAAAATTACGAGAATTTCGTAGGACACTGTCATGTTTCTTCTTCGAAATGAATAACTGAACTGAGGCTTTTTTTTTATGAAGTCCAGTGTTAGTAAACAAGCTTAGAGAATGCTCTAAAGGGATTATTAATAGCATAAATAGCATTAAGATATTTACACACATTTGAACTCTGGAATTTGATAAAACAGTTATTTTTTTTTTATACGCCCTATTATTTTCCATCAAAACTGCTGAAATAGTTGGCAAAAATAACATCAGATCATCTGTACCAGCCTGTGCAGACGACGTAGCCTCAATGCCACAAAAGCACTACGTCAAGCCGAAGCTATATGTAAAGAGATGTTCACGGCTGGATTTACTTAATATCAAAGTAAACACAGAAAAAACGGATTGCGTAGTGTTCTCGCATCAGGCGAAGAAAAGAACATCACTACCGAAAGAGCTCTACGTGGCTGGCATAAACTAGCTCCCTCCAAAAAACTAGTATATTTAGGTGGCCAGCTCACCTCCTCGGCCCACTGTTATAGCAAGGCCACGGTGGTGAGAAGACTGCACCGCTACAGGCTGCATAACCTCCTCACCTCCCCGGCACTTTCTCTCCGACTGACAATCGCCACCTACAAATCAGTTATCCATCCAGCACTTCTCTACGGCGAACCGCTGTTCACTCACCTCTCAGGTGGCGCAAAACGCCAGCTACAGGCTGTTCAAGGCTCCTTGTTGTGAAGAATAGTAAGAATAACGACGCTACGGAAGAAAAACCACCAGAGCTTCATTAAATATTTAATGTACCTAAAGTACTAGTAATAGTCGCCACATTTTTTCGACTCACTCCAATGCCTAGAGAATCCATTATTTCGAAGTTTATCCCTAACCTAACTCATAGGTTAGAAGGAAGACATACTAAAAGTCCCCGCCCCTGGCGGGGGAGGGGGTGAGCTAACGGTGGGGGGAGGGGAAAAGTTCATTTTTTTTGTTTTCTTTCTCGAAACCGGTTGATCCTAGAAAAATATGTTTCAACTAAAAGAAAAGCTAATTAAATTTCATATGAAATTGATAACGTATAAATTTGTCGTAATTCAACCCGCGTTAGGAGATATACGTTATTGAAAATCGGTGAGTTTCGGGAAAAAAACAAATGCCACATCACTTTTTTTTCAAACTTTTTCTTCTAGTATTTTCCACAATCGTTTCTCCGAAAAAACGTCAGAATCGAAATTGTTGAGCAATCAATTTACTTCAATTTCATATATTAATTATTTCATTCTTTTTTATACGTTTCCGGTATTTGAAGCATAAAAACCAAAAATGTTTTAACAAAAAGTGAGGTAAACTTAATTTTACTTCTAAAATTGTCGATTTTTAATAACGTATATCTCGAAAACCGTTGGAATTTCGGAGAATATGTATATAATTAATTTTACAGAAAATTTAATGAGCTTCAATTTTGATCTCTTCCATATTTTTCTAGAGTCCACCGTTATCGAGATATAATCAAAAATTACAAAATTGGGACCTTCTACCCTCCCCCTAACCTTAGATCACCCCCCAGGGGCGGGGACTTTTAGTACTAGTACTAGTACTATAATTATTATTTCATATGGTTATTTTTTTTTAATTAAATTTATTTTTTTTCCCTATAAAAAGTGTATGCAGTAATTACCGATGCATTTAATTTGTAAATAACATACCAGACTATTGTACTTTTAACTGTGCATTATTTTTATTCTTAGGGGACAGTAAGTCCCAGAATAAAGTTTATTTTTTTCATTTCATTTTCATTTTCATTTCATTTCATTTTCATAGAAGGAAAAGAGGTGACATTTCTTTTTTTCCCGAAAATCACCGATATTTAACAACGTATATCTCGTAAACGAGTAGAATTAAGACAAATCGATGTATAATCAATTTTATAGGAAATACTAGCTGAAAGTACCCTGATCCGCTACGGTTTAATATCATTAGGATTAAGGACAATTTAAATTAGTAAAAGTCAAGCTTAACGTTGATAATTATTATTACTTAAATAAACCTAAAGAATTCCATTTTTAGCATAATTTTAATAAGTAAATTGCACAATTTGCAAAAGTTAATTTTATGTTATTTTGATAGTTCTCCAGTGAAGCTTCGAGGCAGCATTACCATCTTACCTAGCTCTGATACCAGACCATCAGCTCTTCTTATGTCATATTTATATTAAATATATTTATAAATAGTTGAGCTCTATTTAATAGAAACCAAAGATCATCTGAACTGAGAAAAAGGTATATTCTAGGTTCAAGGAATGAAATTCAGAAATGCTAGGTACAACTTGTAAAATGCAACTTGGGCCTGGTTGAGAAAAGCCGATTATATTGTGAGCGGAAAACTGAAAGAAGGGTAGTTGAGGACGATACTACTGGTGAAGCAATGTTGGTGAGTTGCTCGTAAAGAATATGTACATCGAACTGGCCTTACATGACATCACCAGAGAACATAAGTCTTTTAACCTCCTCTTTAACATAAGTCTTTTAATAGCTTCTCGTCACGAAACAACTCAAACTAGTAAGGGTCCACCTCTGCAGCCACCATGAGTTCACAGAAAGGACCATATTATAAGGTTTCGACATCGATCGTATTTTTGTTTTATAAGGAACTTAATTTGTGGTCAAAGGGTGCGGCTTAACCATCTAACCTATTTTTTAACTTAGCTTATCTCCAAATACCATATGACAATTAATTTATGATTATTCACCCAATAAAAATTGTAATCGCATTTTTCGCGAATTAGCCGCGATCCAGGCCGATTTTTTTTAATTTCCTTTCTTAGCGAGCACCTACGGCCCTAGAGGAAGCTACATATCCAATTTAATTCCAATCCGTTCGGTGCTTTCTGAGATTTCGTGTTAAATGAGTGAGTGGTATTTGAAAAATATATAGTAGATACATAAACTAGCTTTTATGTTTATTTGAAACATATTTTTCTAGAGTCAACCGTATTCGAGAGATTATCGAAAAACCAAAAGAAATGAACCCCAGGGGAGGGCACTCTTAGTATGTTTACCTTCTAACTATTGCTAACGAAGCTATGAAGTCAACAATTATCGGATCCCCTTCACCCCTCATTTCAGGACTCATTGACTGGACTAATTTTAGTTTAAGAAACAGATCAGAAAAAGATGTGCCCAACATCTTCATAAACCTAATAATCAATATTAATGTAAACTTTACCATAGAACCGCCTTAAAATGTAACCTGGTTGTAAAATGTCCCCTTTTATCTTGTATAATTTATATAAATTGCCCACCACTGTATATATTTCATAAATAGGGGTCTTGAAATAAAAAATAAAAATTGTATGTGCTTCTTTTTACAACGTCTGTACCGTAGCGTATTTTCTCAATAAAATTAATTATGTCCATGACGAATAAACTTTTAGACAACAACAGTTATTAAAATGATCTTTCGCATTGTCCAAAAAGATATCACATAAAAAAAAAAAAAAAATGATAAATTTATTAATTCATATAATAATTTAATATAATGCCATTATCGATTGGGACACAAAACATGGACAGAGGGTCTTGTTAAGCTCATTGCCCGAGGGGGTAAAACAACAAGCGATGATTAAAACATGGCCTACAACTGTTTAGCGTTACGTTGGCGTCACTATGTCACACCGTCACGGCCTGCTAACAGGGGCCGATGATTCCTCGTGGGTGCAGTTTGTCAACTGAGTTATGTAAATTCTGCCATTGCCACTCGGACCTAAATAGTTTTTACATGGTAATGCCCCGGCTCATAATTTAATCTCCCCTTCATATTTAAATGAACGCTTTTACATCCTTTTTTGGAAATTTGCATAAAGGGACATTTATGCTTTCAGGACTTACATATTTTTGTATAATATTTTTGGCGAGCAAACACACCTTAATGACCCGGAGAGGTTTCTTAATGACGCAAGGACTTTCATATCCCGCAATCATTCCCTAATTTCGGATCCTGTTTAGCATCCGGTTTCGTGACTCCCGGATATAAAACTTAATGAGATCGATTCCATTCCGTAGCCTCACCGTTTTTCTTTATTTAACAGAACGGCTAGGTTTGACAGATCCTGTCCTACATAGGAGATAACCTTAATAAGCTGAATCGATCTGACGGCCATCATTAAAATATTTAGAATAGTCTCTTCTCTGCTAGTCCAAGTGACGATGACACCATGAGGTCTCTCTCAGATTGTGAAAAATATTCTAAATATTTTTTTGTAATGATTCAAACAACTGCATACAATATATACATCAATTCAATGTATATTAATAGGATTATAATATCATGTAAATAAGTTGGATAGGTGGGCCATCTTCCATTAGTCGGCCATTTTAATCATTTATAGTTCGAAACTTAAAAATCGGTGGATTGAAATGAAAACACGATCATTATTGATTGAAATATGTATTTTCAATTCATCATTACAGTTCGTTATTTAATACAAGAATAGGAACTGTTTTCTTTTACTATTAATTATCAAACTTTATTTCCTCAAGCAATATAATTTATTTAAAAAAGTATAATAAAAACAAAATTAAGGGACAGGACAAGGAAGACATAAAATAAACAAATCTAATCTAATCTGAAATAAATAATACAATACTGAATAAAAAACTTAAGTAACCTACATTTTTTTCTCAGTGCTTGTTTTGTGCAAATATAAGATACACAAAAACCTGTAGCTACATGTAAAGGCGACTATAAAGCTATAAACGAAGCTCCTCTAACATTGCCAATGCCACCTCAATCCCAAAGGAACCAATTTGGCCAACTAGGCCAAAGATCAGTCAGGATTTAATCAGTATCATATGGAACATTTAAATCATTATAGGAATAAATAAGACAAAATCTACCAAACTATTGTAGCATTGCCCATCGCGACTTTACCTGCTCTCATTAGAGAAAAACATGTTACTTGAACATAAATAATCATTATTCAAAATATTTTCCTGTTTATATTTTTATTTAGTGTCTATGTATACATTATAATTTTTTTTTTTTTTTTTTTTTTTTCATTTTATTTATTCATCATGCCTCTGACCAGATGTACCTAATTTTATTTCTTTCTGTACTGAGTTGTTATTCTTAAGAGACTTGGTCCCAGAATAAAATTACTTTTCTGTTCTATTCTATTCTAAATAAAACTCTTGTATCGTAGTATGCGAATGATTATTGTTTCTTTCGTGATAACTTTCAGCTACGATGTCGCATAGCAGCAACTTTTAGCCTGGTTAAAATTGCACCGATCAGCTGTTTGAAGATTACGTAAAAGCATTATTGGACATCCCATTTTTACTTTTTAATGTATAAGCTGTTAACCTAGAAGGACAGAGACTATTAAGAAACTCTTGGGGATTATCGACTCCATTATATCAAGTGCTTAAAACTAAAAGCCTATGGATCATATTTTACACTTAACAAAAAATAATTTTATCGATTTAATCTGGTTGGATATCAATTTCTAACCATAAAATTATATGACAGTGTGGCAAAATTCGTTTCTGTCTCTCAACATTGTACATGCAAATTATTACTATCGTAAATTGTATTATTCACAAACTTTCCTTGAACTATGAAGATGATGCAGTAAAAAAAAAATAAAAAGATTGGTTGAGTATCGGTCGATTTCCAAACTTTACTAACAATAAGATCCACATGACGCACTAAATATTTAAATCTTTCTTAATAATTTAATTGAATATGAGGAATTCATTATAAATTTCAAAATCTGTATAACACCATACCTTTGTAACCTCTCGTGTAGAATGGCAGTCGCCACCTGTCAGTCACTTTTCAAACTTCGCTTGTTTAATACGAAATTAATTTAATATACTATATTATATTGTTGCTGAAACCTTTCTGGGGCTATAAAGATAATGTGGTTAAAATTTGGAACTAATTGGTAACGCAGTTTTCCTGGTAAGTGATCACAAGCAAAAAATGGCTTGTCTTTTTATATAAAAGAATACATTATACCAATAAAAAAGAAAAGAAAAAAATGAGTTTAAATGTTTTTAAATATGTATGCTTGGCCTGAAAAGGGTTAAAAATCACTAAATGGACAAAAGCCCTAAATAAAAAATAAAACGTCAAGTTTTAGAAGTCAGTAAAATAAATGATAACTACTTAAAATTATACTCCAGTTAGTTAGCTGAACCCAGAGGGGAAATATCGCTGTTTAAACATGGTTACAAACATTCATAAAGGCGATAGGAGTAAATTTTGTTAAGGCGGTCCGAGGACAAGAGGCAGAATTAATAATGAATGAATCATGCAAAACACGGAAAGTAGAGGGGAAAAAATCACTGGTAAAGATTTGGAGATTCCAACATTGAGGACAGGCAGTAAGGAGGTATAAAAAAAGTCATTTTGTAAAGCAGTCTCTGGTGCCAGGCGCGGTCAAAGGCGGAATATAAAACAATACATATTTAATTTACTTCAGCACTAAATATTTATTGGACCCAAGATGATTTGGATACAGGATCCCATTGGCACAAAATTGATTTCACACCGCCATGAATAGAATAACAAGCGACTATTGAAATATTAAAAGACAATTTTGTTCCATTGACAGAACTCGGAGGAAAATTGAATTCGGAACTAGGACAGGTGGAATACTGTGAGGAGACGAAGATGGGATTATAATAAGAAGAGATCGAAGAGGTAAATGAATTCAGTGGATGTGGGGTGTGGGTGCTAGTGGGGGGGGGGGGGGGGCATCTTATATGCATTAGCTCCAGGCAGCGCCCCACCACGCGCGGCTACCTCCGCCCTCTCCAAGATCCTTCACTCCTCCACTCCTCTGTCTATATTTAATAATCCCTTTGATAAATTCAGACCTGTCTGCCAGCCCTGGGCTTCGGTGCATCCTTAGGTTAAATTAATTTCACCTCTGTAGGCCATAAACTCTAAGGTTATATTTAACTAAACAAAAGATGGAATTATAAAATGTGAGGTGGCCCAAAGGACGAAAAAACTGTTGATTCATATTATATAGCCTTTGTATTTGAAAATAATTATACTGTCTGTATTGTATCGGTAATAGTATATAATGGGGTGCATAAAAAAAAAATGAACGTTTCTTAATCAAATATTTGTACTATTATTTCTTTTATGTAAAATACAATTAATATTCAAAGTATATTCCATTGTTATCTGTCATTACACATCTGCTAGCCAATTACTCGATGCCACGCTGATACCATTCCTTGGGATGGCTGTCAAAGAACTCTTGGACAGCATTTTCGAGCAAAATTATCAATTTTTTTCCCTTGAAGAAAATTGGCCATGTATCGAAACAAGTAGTAATCCGAAGGTGCGAGGTCTGGACTAAATGGTGGATGAGGCAGGAGTTGCTTCAGTGGCTGTGAAAATTTTTTTTTCTAGTAATGCTTTAAAATTACAAAGATTTCGTAGGACACTGTCATGTTTCTTCTTTGAAATAAGTAACTGAACTGAGGCTTTTTTTGAAGAAGTCCAGTGTTAGTAAACAAGCTTGGAGAATGCTCTCATTAAGTATAGTTAAGAAGCATTAAGATTTTTACATACTTTTGAACTCTGGAATTTGATAAAACGGTCAGTTTTTTTTTTTTTTTTTTTTTTTTTTTTTATACGCCCTATTATTATAACAATATTAACCAAATTTGGATAAACACATATAGGGAAGAGTAGTCTAAAGTGGGGTGGGCACCTATCGTTTTTAAACGTCTACAGTATAAATAAGCGTTAATTATTTAAGACTTTTTTTAGCATAACTCCAATTATATTCTAATATATGTTGCAACATGTTTCGGAACATTGTCTCATCTTCAGGCTTTTGGCTACAGAATTATCAGAATGCTGCTTCGTCTCAAATCTCATTTTATCCTCGAATAATGAGGATTGTGGTTTTTGAAGGCAAGCCACTGATTATTTAATTACAATTAATGCTGAAGGAGATTTAATTAATTATTCAAGTCTTTTTTGGCATAACCCCTATTATATTTTAATATATATTACAACATTGTTCCATCTTCAGGCTTCTGTCGGTAAAATAAATTAATTGTAATTAAATAAGCGTTAATGTTTTTAGTGCTCAAAAAGTTTTGTGTTTTTAATGTCTTGAAATTTTACAGAGTAATCATGCTTATATTTTTTTCCTAAGCAAGCATGGAGAATGAGATAAATAATTACTGAAAAAAACGAGATATAGAGGGGGTGAGAGAGTGAAAAAGAGAGAGGGACAGAAAGAGAGAATCAGAGAATAACTCAGGAGTTGTAGTTTTTAAAAGAACTTACTTCATGAAATGCTTGAAGGAAGCTTCTAAGTTGATGCCTTTATAATTCTGCTTGCTGTCTAAGAACTTGAGTCACCATATTAAATCGAGATTAAGTCAAAGAAATTACTATGAAACGATAGAGATGTATATATTAAACGTATTACAGTAAAACTAAAGTCTACCAAAGAGAAGCAACCTTAAGGGGAAGTTATAACGTTACACAACATTAGTTATTACTATTATATTGTATTACACTTATTATATTTTTAAATAAGTTATATTATTATTAACAATAATATCGAATAGACACAAAGTAAATGTCTCTTTGATAATAAACTACAATAACATTATGAAATTGCTAAGAGGTTGGGGAGTTTTCATTTCGGAGCTGTCTTTGTCTTTTTATATCGCTTTGTGTTCTCTTTTTTATTCTTTCCCATTTGGGCTTAACGTTAACAAATTATTATCACACCTGTTTTTCCTTCTTTTTTTTTTTTTTTCCTCTTTCATTTTTATGTGTTTGTAAAATGTCTTTTTTTCAAGAAACCTTTTCCTCTTTATTTTAACAATGATATATTACGATGAAAAGTAGACAATAATAATAAAAATAAAAACAGTTATACAAATTATTTATTTCATTGCCCTAACCATATATACTTAATGGTAGTTATTTTCATATAATACATATCTCTATACTGTGCTTTTTGTTTTTTTCCTTGTCTATAAGTATATATTTAATATCATATATGAACTAAAAGATGAAATAAGGATTGCTTATTGTTTAATAAGATAAAGAATTCATTTATTAAAGTGCATTAGTCCAATAATCCCAGTTTTACTAGAAAACTGCAAACTGTCTTCAAACTCTTGGTACAACAAAACTAATTATGGAATCAATGTCATAGCACCTGCATGAGGTAACTAGGATGAGAGGATAAAAAATAAAACATAATTTTTAAAGTATTAAGTATCAAACTGCATCAAAATTAATAACTTTCATTGTGACATAATAAAGAAAATTTAAGATTTTACGAAGAATGTAAATAATTGAAAGAATGAGAGGAGCCCCAAAGCTCAATTTAATGCCCATGTGGGTTTTAAATGTTGATTAGTGATTTTTAATTAAATAAAAAATTCAAACCTTTCTCAAGTATATGTTGAAGGTATCGAAGGTAAGTTATAAAAAAAAAATATATATATATAAATAAAAAAAATATATATATATATAATTTTTTATTTGACCCGGTCGGGATTAAAATATATATGTTATTATGGATCACTGAAGATATTTGCCTGGTTCGGATACGATATATGGAAATTCGGGTTATATATATATATATATATATATATTTAATAATAAGAATGAATAATTTTATATATATACATATATAATGACGGATATATACATAGTGCCCGGGGGTTATGGATCACTGAAGAGAGAGGATTTGCCTGGTTCGGATACGACCCCGGTGGCCTAGTTGGATAAGGCGCCACACTAGAGAGGTGGAAATTCGGGTTCGAATCAAATCTTTTCTCTTCAAAAAATAAAAAAAAAAATATATTAAAAAAAAAAAACACAAACTTTTTTTCATCCAGAATATTTTAAATTTAGATTCTATAAGACGGAAATGTTCATAATTTTTAATAACAAATTATTCAATATAACTATAAAATTGTTGAAGACAATTACCGATGCGAACTCATGAATTTTTAATAATTACAAACAACTTTCGAAGGAGTTCTGTTCAGATGAATTATTCAAAAGTTAACGAGGAACTTAGCTCCTTATTACTCGTGAATAAAATATCCTGATATGCATAATAACTATATTTTTAGAAGTAGACACTAATATTATATTATAAATTAAGGGACAAATATATATAATATATATTATAGGCTTTTCGTATGAATTAGGGAGACTTTTAATTTTAATTTCAATTTTCTGAAATTAATTTTATTTTATATTACTAATTATTCCTATTAATATACTACTTACATGAAATATACAAAAATATATATTGTTCTTAATATAATAAATATATTCTTTAACTGATATTATCATATACTGACAAACTACTATATACATATATATTTATATATTTTTCTTGACCGTTGATATTAAATATTTAAACAATAGACACATATTAAAATCGCGCAATTAACAAAACACCATTCGTCCCAAATCTCAACTCATGTTATTCTAATTTCAAAAATCCTATCTGCCTCGAAAACCCGGGAAAAACCATGTCTAGTAAATGTCAGAATAGAGATGCAGTTTTGACTTTGTCCTCGTGGGATCAGCTGTTTTTTTATCACTAACTAAGATTAAGTAGCGAATTAAATAGCTGATTTTAATGGAATGATGTTCTCATTGTTAAATGGTTGTAGAAAAAAATATATTTATAAGAATAACATGTTGTATCATTAACACTTAACACTTAACACCTTTATAATTAAGAGATGCAGTCGTCAAACATAAAGATTACTTATATTAGCGAGTACACGGCCATCTCATGAAAGGCCTCTTGCATATTTCATGAAAAGCAAGGCCCACCTGCTACCCATTTCATTAAGTCTTCTTAATGGATGTTTTATTACCTTCCTACCTTTCGTCCTATGGATATAAATAAAAATTAAGACTTTATTTATATTGTTCGTAGTAAGAGACGCCGTAAAGCTAACAAATAACAAATAATAAAAAGAATAGTTATTTATAGTCTGCTTTTGAAGAGAAGTGCACATTAAAAATTAATTATAAAGAAGTGCAATTCTGTGTACCGGTTATATTTGTATTCATATATTTGAAATTACAAGTCTTTTATGAGAAATGTAATCTATGTATTAACCATAAATATTTGTATAAAAAAAAAGTCAAACAGAGAATTGTTATAATTTTACAATAACAGATTATTATACTCAAACGACGAGACACGACTGCTTCAAAATTTTCTTTTAAAACGTTCAAAGCTCCTTACTAAATTAGTGCTCCTTACTTTGTCACTAACAAACTTATCCGTAAAGATTTAATTGTGCCATATGTTATTGATTTAGCCCAAAATAGATACCTATCCTTTCATAGCAAACTCCTCAACCATTCAAATCCATTAGTATCACAACTTCGCTTCCCACTCTATTCCAGATGACCCTCCGAGGCACCTGAAAAGAAGATGGCCTCGGGACTTTCTAATATAGTACTTTATTATATTGTACTTTTATAAGTGCTAACAATAGGTAGTGCTTTACAAGTAATTCACACATCATTATTAGTTATATATACATATATATATATATATATATATATATATATATATATATATATATATATATATATATATATATGTATTAACTTATTTTCTTTTCTTTTATATTGATTGTATAGTTTTAAATTTTAATAATTGGCTACACACCATATGGACATACGCCACACAAATATACGGTACTGCAAAAAATACACATCTTAAAAAAATACAAATATTCCAATCGAAATTACTCAGACTAATCACGAAATCACCTTAATACGTTTCAAACCACACACTTCACACTGATTTAGAAATACCTTTACACAGTAAAGGAACATAAACATGACCTTTCATAGACGATTTCACGACAGACTTCATGGACATAACAACATACTCATTAATGACATGGCCACGACTGACATACCTGGAAATACTATCAGAAGACTTAAAAGAAGCTGGATGAGAGATTTTCCATTCTCTTTAATCCATGTCAGGGGGAGGTACTGTTGAGTGTTGGTTTCCCACACGCATACAAGGCCTGTAGTGTATTTAATTCCATCACATTCACTGATTGTTACCCTAATAACAGGTGTGAATCAAAATTTGAAAGAGAAAAAATAAATAAAAAAACAATTGGCTAAAAAAAAAAATTAAATAAAATAAAAATAAAGATTATATATATAAACACCAAAATAAGGCGTTATAACACAGTGATTGGACCAGGAGCACCCTATGCAGCAGAGACACTGGTCATGTGGAATAAAGGGCAAATAGAGAAATTGAAAATTAAGGAGCGGAAAATTTTGAAGATCATGAGTCCCAAATTCCAAAACAACAAACAAGTATTCTTCAGGAACGAAGGCCTCTACATAAAGTCTGCGGAGGTTATCGGACACTATAAGGAAAAAGAGGTCTGATTTCTATGGAGATATATTACGAATGAATCCTGACATGTTAACTAAACAAATCTTTGAATTCTTTTACAAAACGAAAACTAAATTCGATTGGTTTGAAGAAGTGAAAAAGGATCTGAAAGAACTACAGATTACTGAAGTTATGTTGAAGAATGGTACAGCCAAGGCTATAATCAAAGACTAAGAGGTTCCAAGCTAAGACCAACGTCAGAAAACCGATTCAGACATCAGAGGACCCGTCAGGTGATGCGATAAAAAAAAAAAAAAATTAATTGTTTACTATGTACGTATGTTAATTTATTTTTAATCCATAGTTATTTACTTTTCAGGTGTAAAAGAAAATATTTAAAAAAGAACTTAATTTCCCCTGATTGGGAAAAATAATAGATATGAATACGTCCATCTATAAGCTATTGCTCCTGATATGGAAACTACTAGGATAGCTAAAGTATAGTTCTTATATCAATCAATCAACTCCATTTTATTTTTTTTTTAAATTAAAAGTGGATAGATCAGGAACTTCTTGCCTATCCTTACATTTTTTTTTTTTTAATGTATTTGTTTTCCACCTCAATATTAAACTTTACCGATTTAGGTTTTCGACAGAATTTGAATTGATCTTTTCTTAAGATTAAACGTTTTTTTTTTTTTAAAGAATTTGAACCTGAATATTCGGCTACTTAAAATAATCTTCCTCAATCCCTGTAGCAATTTCCTGTTCAAATGAACTGTCAAGTTAAAAAAGTGAGGTGATATTTTATGCTACGATCTCGCCTGAGGAGAGAGAAGAAACAACTCATTCCTCAGGACCTCAGGGGGTCTCTTTCATAATATAAATATGTATTCCACGTATAACATATACAATGTCGTATTATGATAAATACTTATATATTGTATATTATATTATATATTCTATTGTCCATTATTTTATACCCTATGATTTTTCAACGACTAACTACTAAAATTAGTCTTTAACCATTAATTCCTTCTGATTAGAGAAAACATTTACATAAACACTGATCCTGTTAATTTCACTTCTTTAAAGCCATTAAAACCTAGAAAAAAAATCATTGAAACAAATTACATAAAAAAAAAAAATATATGGTAACACTTGACCAAACCATAAATTTAATAAAGACTCGGGAGTGAAAATAATACATCAAGTAGAAAAAAACCTAAAATTATATATTTATGAATCATTGGAAATAATAAAACAGACAAAACCAATCCAGATTTTTGTTGAAATGACCAGATAAACATTTGCAATAGCCCCATTTTAAATTTGTTTCCAATAGAAACGGAAAAATCCAATGAGTCAGAAGGGAAATCCCATAGTAAATCACAAAACTTTAACCTACCTGGAATTTGGACATGGAACCTGATTCTACAGGTGCACTATTGTTCCTGAGGGCGGACTAAACGATAAGGGTCGAAATTCAAAACTGAAAAAATGGGCATTCCTGGGAAATATGGCTAATTGTCATGATATTACTAAAATATTGGTATTGTGGTCGAGTTTGTTTTGTAAAACCTCAGGAGTGGATCAATATTGTACGCATATTCTTAGTCTTGTTAGTATTGCCTCATTCAAAGCTTGGTTTCGAAATCTTATTTTATTTTTTTATAATACATATTTAATATAATTTATAAATGCATACAAAAAAAAATCGATATAGTAAATATAATATTAATGTTAATATTAACAAGCCGATTGCCCCCACCCCCACTGGTAGCTCTTCGATAAAAGTTCTTCCCGACGACCCTCCGAGGTATTCGAAAAGGAGACGGTGATGAGAACTTCTGATAAAATACATTTATTGATTTGCTACCTGGGGTTGGGGAGGGGTTAACATGTTATTATTGAATCCAGGCTTTGAACACTAAAATTCCAACAGCTTCCAAAGTAGCTTACAGTAAGGGGTATAAGATAGTTTCATCAGCAAGTTACAGAGAAAAAATTAATGAAGATGTAGGTTGTTAGGGTGTACAGTCATAGAAACACAATTAAAATATAAATTTTAATTCATTGTGCCGAAGTTTCGGCCTACACTTCATCAGGGCTAGAGGAAAAAAAATAAAATGTATATTTAAAAAAGGAGCGAATATTAAAAATGATAAGAAAAAAAAAAGAGTATATATTTAAAAAGAAATATTGAGTTTGAAAAAAAATAAAATTGAAAAAAATAAATTAAATATTTTGTTTTCAAAGTGATGAAAAATAAATTATGATAAAGACAAGCGGTTACAGTTGAAAATTAAAGACATTAATAAAGTATAACAGTAGGCTGTTGAAAGATTTGAACTAAAATGCAATAGCCTTTTATGTATGCAAAAGAAATTGTACATACGACTAATAAATAATAAATAATCAATATATGAATAGGAGAAAATTTTTCCAAAAATTAAATAAAAAAACTCCCTATCGCATATTGCAGTATGTTAGAAAACTAAAGCCTTTCTTTCAGACAAATTGCCAGATCACATTCATATCTATACAGGCGGGTCTAAAATCAATAATACTTCAAGCAGTGCAATTTACATTCCAAAATATAAATATAGAGCTAAATTCAAATTACCTTCCGCTTGTTCATCATTCACCTCACAACTATATGCAATTTTAGAAGCCTTAAAATATATTAAACAATCAAATAAAAGTTAATTCGTAATACTATCAGTCAGCCTAAGTGTCTTACAATTATTAAACAACTTCAAAAACATAAATAGTAACAAAATGTTAATAGATATTATAAAAGTGCATAGTTCTTGCATACAAAATAACAAAGAGGTCGCATTCCTATGGGTTAAGGCTCATATTGGGATTATAGGAAATGAAGAGGTCGATAAATTAGCCAAAGATGCTACGATTAGCGGCGAACAGCTAAAAATGTCGGTCCCATTTACAGATTTTTATTTAGTAATAAAAGAAAATTGTCACAACACATGGCAGGATCAATATAGTGTCTCACGCAGGCCATGGTTTTCAAACATTACTTTAAATAAACAGGAAATGAAAACTTATTGTAGATTACGGTCGAATCACGGTTTGTGCAACAGTTATTTGCACCGTATCGGAATTTCGAAATCGGCCGTTTGCCAAGACTGCAATAACCGAGAAACTTTGCACGATACCGTTATGGAATGTAAGGCATATACATTTCATAGGAAAAAACTTTTTGAAGATCTTAAGAATAACAACATTACATACAAAGAAATTATATCACTAAGCGGAAGAGATGAGATCAGCTACATATTGAACTATTTTATATCATTTAAAACATAATCAAGTAAATATTTATTTTTCAATTTTTACTAATTAATTAAAAGATTATATACGGCTGTATGGAGCTATCCAATGCCAATAAAATAAATAAATAAATAAATAAATAAATAATATATATATATATATATATATATATATATATATATATATATATATATATATATATATATAAACAAAAATATTGACTTTTGTTGAAGAATATAAACTCCCCGTCAAAAGAATCGCAACACTTTATAAAGGTATTTTTTTTTTCATAAGGTTCAAAAACCTATAATAAACATTCTTAAACTAGACATAAACAATTATTATTAAAATAAATTACAATATTTCTTCCAATAAACAAAAAAGTTAGAAAACTTACTTTTTAAAATTTTAATCTTTTACAATTTCAACTTTTAAATAATTAATTAATATTAAATAAGACATATTACCCCCTCTGAGTTGAATGACTGCTTCCACTAGTCTTGGCATACTTGTAAATAACGAAACGAATGATAAACATGAACTGAAGGAAATTAAAAAAAAAAAAAATCTAAAATTCCATCGTTTGTTATTGAATACAAACTACATTGATACATTGATGTGTCTAATCCTTAATACCTCACATAATAATAAATAATATTAATATGAATATAAACCAAGTATGGATTAAGGTAAAAACCAGGAAAATCTCGAGAATTATGGGTGTTGCAATACTTTTGACAGGGAGTTTAGATGGTAAAAAAAATACATAAAGTACAATAATTAGATAGCATAGCAGTAAATTAATGATAAAGATTAAAGCCTATAAACTTGTAGAGTACAGTGGAATCTCGCTAATTCCAACACTCACGCAATCCCAACTAGCGAGTAAGCAGAAGTTTTATTTTTTTTTAAAATAATTAGATATAATTTTTTATTAAATACTGTATATTAGCTGTTTTGGAATGAATAAAAAAATAATATACAAATATATAATTGATTAATAAGAAGATAACACAATGTAATATTTAAATATGCTTATACTTCGTTCAAATTTTGTTGTTTACCTTCTGATTAAATAATCCCTTCCTCTGAGACTTTGTTCTCAAATCCATTTCATATATATATATATATATATATATATATATATATATATATATATATATATATAGAATAGAAATAGAAAAACAATTTTATTCCGGGACGAAGTCCCTTAAGGATAACAAATGAGTACAGAAATAAAAGCAATCACATCTAGTCAGAGGCATAATAAAATGAAAAAAATAATAACAAAATAGTGATAATATATACATAGAAGATAGTTAAATATACAGAAAGGAAAATAAAATAACACTCTACAAATGAAATTAAATAAGAAAAATAAAATCTTTTGGTACAATGTTTAGAGTTGTATGTACGATAGAGGTACCTAAATGTTATATTCAGGGGGAGTAAATTTATATTAAGTGGAATCTTAATCATTGGAGAACTGCTTCTGAATCTAATTTCAGGAATGCAAGAACATATATTTTAACTAAATAGGCAGACAGATAGCAAGCTTAATCTTAAATATAACATATAACGTTATATTAAATATTTAAAACAACGTTTATTTTAAATTTTTGTTTATATTTCTCTTCCCTTCTATAATCCGAATTTATCGCTAATCCGAACCACCCGTGTACATAGTTCATAGTGATTGGAAAAGAAAAAGGGAACAGACGTTATAAATTGTGAGAAAAATGAAAATTAGAGAAAAATTTCTTTATTTAAAAGCTTAGCCTATTGATATGAGACAAAAGAATATTCAAGTCTATCCACGAGCTTGATAAATGAAGAAGCTTAAAGTAACATATCGAATCGAGTACCTTAGCAATATCTCCACTGGCTATACGCAGACCTCCCCCGTAGGGTATATAATAGGAGTACAGTATATTATACATGCGAATCATGTAGGAGTACAGTATATTATACATGCGAATCATGTTCCGGGGCACAACTTTAGCTCCGAGTTTTCCAAAAGTTATTAGCTGAGGACTAAGGTGGATATAAATAACAAGCGTATTCCTGCCCCGTGTTCTCTGTTCCTCTGTATTCCACGCACCTGTATCATTCTTTTTATTTTTTACTTTTTTTCTTCCGACCGCAATTCCCATTTTCTTCTCCCTACGGCCCTAGAAAATGGCCATATACCGCTGAGACAATCATATAATTCATATAGGTTTACAATCAACCATATCTTGTATTACTTACAACATTATTTATTATTCATAAGGGAGCATCTAAATTGGTTAAACATCGGAATTACATGATAGAAAATAAAACCATAACTAGCATAGAGATTTTAAAATGAAACAAGATAAATAAAATTAAATATAGATTTAAATTATTAGTCCAGTCAATAAACAATTGTAGATATCCAACATATTGTAGAGTGCATGGAATATGAGGTTATTTTTGACTTCAAGGCTTTATTAGGAGTAGTTAGAAGGTATACATACTAAAAGTCCCCGCCCTGGGGGGTCAGCTAACGGTGAGGGGAGGGAAGAAGGTCCCATTTTGGGGTTTTTCGATTATATCTCGAAAACTGTGCGCTCTCTAAAAATATGTAACGAATAATAATTAAATCTAATTGAATTTCCTATAAAATAGTTTTTATACATATTTGTCGAACTTTCAATGATTTTCGAATTACACGTTAATAAAAATAGATAATTTTCGAGAAAAAAAAACCTCACTTTTTGTTAAAGATTTGCTTCCAGTGCCAAAACGTATATATAAACTTAAAGTCAATTTAACGCTCTACAACTTTAATTCTGACATTTTTTTGAGAAACGATCGGGGAAGGCAGAAGCAATTGTTTGACAAAAAATTATAAAAAATTACCGATTTTTAATAATGTATTATACCTCGAAAACCAACAAATATGAATGGAACTTATTTCTATAGGAAATTTAATTAGCTTTAATTATGATTTGAAACGTATTTTTCTATAGCCCACCGTTTTCGAGATATAATTGAAAAACCCAGAAGTGGGACCGTTAGCTCACCCCCCAGGGGCGGGGACTTTTAGTATGTTTACCTTCTAACTGCTCCTTACAAAGCTGTGAAGTCAAAAATTATCGCATATTTCATGCACTCTAAACCCCTTCATTTCGGCACTCATTATCTGGGGTCGCACTTCTTTGGAAAAACACATTTATTGATACTCATTCCGAAACTAATTTTCGATCCAAAATTTCAATTTTTTATCTCAAAGCTCCTTAAATTTACTATAAGAACCTATATATGAAATTTTGATTATGTCACGTTATACACTTTAACCAGCCCACTAAATTTGTGAATATCGTCATACTTTGCCAAAACATACATATCTAGCGTTCAGGTTTGGGTGTATTACGTGACATAATCAAAATTTCATATTTAAATAAAATAAATAGTAAGCGGTTTTTAACTACTCCTAACAAAGCCCTGAAGTAAAAAATAATAGGATATTCGGATATTCCAAGCACTCACATCCAACCCCACATTTCAGCACTCATTGGCTGGACTATAGGAAAGAAGGTAAAAAAAAAAAAAAAAAAAAAAAAAAAAACTAACGAAATAGATTCTTAACACTTCCTCAGGATTTGGTATAGTGTAACAAAAAAAAAAAGTGTAGTGTAAAACAAAAAAAAAAACTATATTCATATGATTTCATTCATTCGAGAATGAAGAAACAATTTTTCGGTATCGGTCCTGGTATTGAGAATTGAAAAACGGTACCGACGCATCATACTCGATCTATTCGAACCAAACATGTAGATTGCAGATTGTGGTTTTTCTTCGGGCGACCAACATGTAGGTTATTACGCCCTTAGCACCTAAATGTTGGAAATTTAATTTTCTTTGTCTTGTATACACATTATTTGTGTATTGTATTTTATAATATAGATCAATTTCTTTTAAAAGCTTTACAATTTAGTCTATGAAATTACTGGAGTCCTCTGGAGCAAGTTCTGTGGAGTATAGTATTTTATATTTATATTATCTGTTAAATAGTCATTGGGGATTGACATGTTTCACAATGTATGTAGTTGGGCCTCTTTTGAGATTAAATAAGCATGAGTTAGGTTCATCTTTTCTATTACCTCTTATGGCGCTTGTTCATTGCTTTGTGCTTCTTTTTTTTTATATATTTTTAAGTTTGGTAGTCAGTGGAGTTTTGACCCGCATGGATTCCCAATTTTTCTTGACCCTGTTCTTCAAAAACGCCTCTACATGATTCGGTTCATATACTTGAAGTGTTTGTATATTCATCTTATTAGCTTCTTCGTCAGCTTTAGCCGCTGCTCCATTACCAAGATTTCCGGATTGTCCAGGTGTATAGAGAAAGTTAACGTGTTTTTTTTTTTGTATTGAATGAATACGGATCCTGCCAATTATATTCTATGTATATGCGTTTATACTCGTAAATAAGATGAGCAGACACAAAACCGATATATGTAATCCCTATAGTATATTTAGATCAATTTCAAGCGAACCTTTGACGATCTCAGATTACCCTCTGATATAATTACAACTATTTTTCTTTCTTCTTTATCATCGTTACAAAGCTATACTTCACACTCTTGGGCATATTACTCCTCTACCTTCCCCTTCCTCTCAGAGAGGCGAAGACAGGAGAGGAAGTAGAGAGTGAGAGAGAGAGAGAGACAGAGTGAGAGGACGGAGAAGGCCTGACCGGAGGTGCCCCGAACTAGGGGCTAATGGCTTCCACTAACAGCCCGATTTATTTCAGCGAGCACTTCGCCTGATTGCGGCTCTGTCCTACATCCACCTTCTTTTCTTCTCCTTCTTCTTTTCCGGTCCGCTGGCTTCCAGTTTACCCACTCTAAACTGCTTATTCTCCTTCACAGTGCTAACCTTTATACCTCAACTCTTTTCCTTAAATAATCCTCAAGAACAAGTTTTATAAAACAATATCAAGGCAGGAAATATATTATACTACCACCCCCAGCCGCGGCTTCGCTACCTCTCAAAAGTAAAGAACTTGGATAATTTTAACTAATAATTTGAGTTTTATTTTTTATCGATAAAATCTTGAATCGAACAATGCGATTGAGCATTATTTCTCAAATGATATTTTCATGCGTACCATTAATTTTTAACCTGGTAAAAATTGCACTCCAATTGGTCTATTTTGAGATACAGGGTGGCTATAAAATAGGTGCGGAGCCGGTAAGGGGAGATAGTATAGTACAAGCTAATCTGAGTCGATTTTACAATAAGAACTACTGTCCCAAAATTAGACGTTTCGAAGTTATACTAATTTATAAAATTAACGTCCTTCATACGTTAAACAAGTAGTAAAAATTGGGTTTTTATCTGTTTTTGTTTTGATTTTACAATAAAAATATTCTAAAATACGAAAATTGATACTCAGGTCAACATTATTGACGTTATTTCATGCAGTAAGCTTTTTGTTTTAAAAATCTTACTAGAAAAAAATTACCTACAAATTTTTCGTATAAAATAATTATAAAACATCCACGTTTCATTACCTTTCAAATGAGGTATAAAAGTCACAAATCGGTTCAGAATTGGAAAAAATATGAATATTAAAGAGGAGGAAGGAAAAATCAATAAAAATATTACAAATACAAAATCATGCATATTTCTAATGCACATACGTGCTCCTTTTATTACAGCTGATTTTACTACCGCCGAATTCCTAAGAGAGGCGTGAATTTCTTGTGCTGCATGTATTATGTTGTTTCTGAGGTCTTCTATTGTCGGAACAGGATTTTGATCAGAAATTTTCCTGCGACCCCACACAAATTTTTTTGTTTAAGTTTTATGACTTGTTTAACGTATGAAGGACATTCATTTTATAAAATCTTAAAATTAGTATAACTCTAAAACGGCTAATTTTGGGACAGTAGTTGTTATAGTAAAATCGACTCAGATTAGTCTGTACTATCTCTCCCTACTGGCTCCGCATTTATTTCATAGTCACCCAGTATAAGTTGGTAATCCAGACGGATAAAGGCTATTAAGAAACTCTTACGTATAACAGACAGTACTTGCAGAACTTGCAACTAAAAACCCATGGATCACATCTTTACAAAATATAAAAAAGCAAAGGAACGACATTTCGATTTGGTAATAATTTATATTCGTCTAAAACAATTTTATCGATTTTATCTGATTGGATTTTAATTTCTAACCCTATTATTTAACCTTTACAATCTATTATTGTAAATTTTACTATTGCTAATATTTTTAGAACTATGAAGATGACTTAGTTAAAGTTTGGATTTGATATTGCAGAATGTAACTTGCCAGATATCATTCGATTTTGAAACTTCACGGAAATCGACAAGTCACACCAAATATTCATAAATATTTTCATAACAATTTAGTTGAATTAAGTTAATTTTATTATCAATTTTTAGCTATATATAACAACGAAACAATGTAACATCTCTTGAATAGCGCTCGCCACCCACCTACCGGTGAATGTTAAAACTTGACTGCGCACCACATATCTATCGCTTTTTTAACAGCACTATAATAGAATAATATGTAAATGTTTCTTTACAATACTTAAATTATTGCTGAGCCTTTCTTGAACTATGAAGAGGGTGTAGTTAACATTTGGTAGAGATTGGGTCAGTAGTTTTCGCGGTTAGTGACCCCAAACGAAAAATAGCTTGTCCTTTTATATAATAGTATATATTACAAATTATATAACTTAAATTTTAATTAAACTTTAAATTTAATACCATTTGTTAACCAGCAATAGAATTCGTTAATAATTCCTTTCTCTGTGACTTGAATCGAAGAATCCACGAAGACTGTTTTTTAACCTCGTATCATTTGGTAAATGTTCTTTAACGAATAATACAAGCCATTCACCCCAAGAGGATGTAGTCTTGTTGTCGTAGTCCTGGGCTATATTCTAGGTCAGAGAGAAGATCGATTACATTTAAATCAGCTAGGCTAATTTTTTTTGTAGCGAAAGGTGCGGAGCCTAATTTACATTTTTGAAACAAGGTTTGCTTCCTGTTGACTAAACTAGACCTGTAAATAAAATCTGAACATTGAATGGTCTCTTGGCCATCTTCTTTTCAGACGCCTCGTAGAATCATCGGAAATCGAGTGTGAAGCAAGTTGAGAGACAAGTGGATTCGGGTGGTTATGGAGTTTACTATGGAAGGGTAGCTATCTGGTTCGGGCTAAATCAGCGGCATATGAAACATTAACATTAAATGTTTGTAAGATTTTTAAATTTTAAGGCGTGAAACCTAGCACCCATAGGTCAACCTAGCATGGTCATCAGCGCCTATGATTAATTTAAATTTAAATTAACAAACATAAACATAAATAGAAGGATAACAAAACATTCTACATTTTTCTCATTATATTTACAGATTAAAAAAAAAATACTATTGCTTTCACTTCTACATACTACCAGATCTGCAATTCCTGTAATTGGGAAAATGGAAGTAGGAAAAGATACAAAACTCCACCTATTCAAGTCTGTTTTCTCACCAGTACATTTATATGGAGCGGAGAGCTGGGTTCTGAATGAGGGGCTGCAGAGCCGTATTACTCCAGCTAAAAGGAAATTTCTTAGAAGGATTGCAGGAAAGTCACTGCAGAGAGGCTGTGTCCGGAACGGTAGGGTTAAGAATGGTCTGAACATTTGTCCGGTGAGGGAGGTTCTGGAGAAGAGGCAGTTGAGGTACGGGCATGTCTGCCGTATGGACAACCACAGGGACCCCATAATAAATATGGAAGTGAACCCGCTGGGAAAAAGGCCAAGAGGAACGCCAAGAACCTCCTGTATCCACCATATAGAAGGAACAGGGAGGCGTAGGGGGAAGGTTTTGGGAGAAATGAGAAATCAAGCCAGCAAAAGGGGGCATAGCATAAATGGCAGGACGCATCCCCACCATGAGAGGCAAAGGGGTGGGAGATAAATAAGAAGAGAAGAAGAAGGTTTTACTTTTGTTTCATCATTGTTCAGAACTATTGAAATATTTGATGTGAGCCCTAGTTTAGCTAATTGAGAAACGTAATATGGACATTCTTGGAAAATATGTTTCACCGTGAACACCAAGATCCAACCACTGCGATGACACAGTGTTTGGATCGTGTTGGTGCCTGTTTATTAATCAGATATCAAAGGCTCAGATTTGTGTGCCCTATTCTTAATCTAGCAACGGCCACTTCTTCTCTGTGAATTGAGCGATTAGATGTGGTCCATGACTTCATAGTTCTTTTTATATTTTGTTTAATTTGCTAGGAGGGCTCTCGTCCCAGATGTTCTGCCAACCATTTTGTATTTCCCTTTTGAGCTGAAAACTCGATTCGGATGGGGTGAGAATAGCAGCTCCTCGTCCTGGGAGAGAAAGTGCTTGTTTAGCCACCACATCGGCCAGTGAAACATTAAGTTCTCTCTGGGTAAGTTCGTTTGTGACATTATAAGGAGCTTTAGGGATTTTGAATCGTTAGGATTTTATATTTTTACCTTACATATTTATATTTTTTGTAATTATTTATATACTTTTGTTCGTATATGCTGTGAATGGATCCCTATCAATGATTTATATAACTGCATAATATTTGATCAATAAATAAAAAAAATTAATAAATACTGCTAGAATCGATAATTGCAGCTCTCGCGGTATCGATCAAATAAACATTTAGGCGGTAATAAACTTTTTCCCAAACTGGATTTTCGTTTGGTTTGGGTTAGAGAGTTTCCGATAGGGAATGTTTACTTTGCCTTCCAATCCAACTTCACCATCTGCCGCTGACTAACTAAATAAGAGGCTGCTAAATCCAATTGGAAGCTCTTACAGCCCCGCCCTGGGGGTTTGGATTTCTGTCTTTGTTTTCTGTGCGTCGAATAACGGCTGAATCAAACGAGCTAACGTAGCGTGAGTAATTTCTCATGTGGGTTTGGCAAATATCCTCAGGGAAGAACAGATACGCAAAACGCTTGCGTATTGTCTTAACGCTAATATTGCGCAACAACATATTTTTCTTCTAAATAAACATCACGGTCTCTCATAACCGATTATGCTATAACCGAACTCTCCCATAACTGTTGAGATAAATATACGTTGCACATATACAGAAAAGTGATTCAAATATTACAGACAACTTTGACAAATCTACTTTGAAAAATATTAGGCAAAAAAAATCAAAACCTTTTTAAATATTATTTAACTCACAATCAGAATAGCCTTCTCATGAAATAGAAATGCTTAGTCTGAGTTACATTATTATTGCATGGCTGTAAGTTTAGTCATTAAATAAAAACTACTTATTTTGGTGACGTTACGAGATCATATTGTGCTATAGTGAAAAACAGGTTACAATAAAATAATATAAGTTATACAGGTGATTTCAAAATATAAAGTTAACAAGAATATAAATATACTAAAACATGCGTTAGAATAATTAACTACATATAATTACAAAATATGGAGGGGCAGGAAACTACTTACAATGTTACTGGTGGATATGCTATTGATGTCTACTACTAAATTATAACAATTCTAGTACACAAGTGAATTGAGGAAATTTTTGAGAAAAAAAAAATGTTAGGGATGGGAATTTCAAAATTACTAGTGTTCCTAAGGTACAGGTAGAAGGGATTTCTGTATCCCTGTGTAACATATAAATGAATAAATGATCAATATTTTGTATATCAATATACATGTACATTGTAGGACTGTATCCAAACAGATTGAACTAAAAGGCTGTTAGTGGAGTCTCTGCATGCGGGGTCACCTGTGGTGTAGTGGTTAGCATAGCAACCTACTAAACCCAAGATCGCGGGTTCGCAGCCCGGCAGATGACCTTAGGATTTTTTAAAGGGAGTAAAAAATCCTTATCTATGCCGTCCTTCGGAAGGGACGTAAAACGGGGGTCCCGAGCCTATGCGCTGTCAGGTAATCGTTAAAGATCCCTATCCTAATTATACCTGGATAGGCAAAATTTAGGACTCCCACCGTAGCATCGTCCGATTTGCCATAGCAGCATATAGTGACGTTAAACGAAATAAACCTCTGTATGGCACGAGGGGAAGGGGAAGACCGAAGCTAAGGTGGTCGGATGATGTGACTGCAGACTTGAAAAATATCCTGGTTGTGAAAAACTGGATGGCGGCTCCACAAGTCAGAGAAAAATGGAGAAAGCTGGTGGAGGAGGCTAGGACTCGTCACCGAGTCGTAGTGCCATAATAAAAAAAAGTTAATTAATAAAATATTTGGGTTTGAAAGTATTAAATTGGAATAACATGTTGAGATTTAGGACGTTTGATTTTTAATTTATTCGGCGATTTTTAAATAAATTTATATATATTCCGATTTTATTGTTGATTCATTGATTAAAGAATCTCGGTTTGCCGCCTGCAATGTCGGAATCGGAACGAATCTCGACTGTTTCAATTTACTTTAGAATTATAGCTCCAGCTAACATCGGAACTTTCCAGCCCATTGGAGACTTTAAGAGAATCCTATCGCTTCACCAGAATTAAAAGCAAACCCGTTGATATATCCAATGAGATCAGTTAGAGGCCAAACTTGGAATTAAAGTTTTCAACGATAGCTGAGCTCTACTTAAACTTCTACCCGAAGACGTTATAGCCCATTTAAATGCAGATGCGATGTGGAGAAATAATTCCTTCTCTACACCTTTTTCTTTTTTTTTTTTACTTTTTCTACCTTCGTCTTTTACTCTATATTTATTTTGTAAGAAAGTCCCGGACGCGAGGAGAATGGCTAAGTGGATCAGATAGGCGAAACAGGAGTAAATCCCGGATAAAATAGGGGCTTCAACTTCTTGCTCCTCGGAGGGTGTGAAACATTAGGCGCAGTTATCTTTTATTCAGGGATAAGAAGTCCCATTAAGGAAAAATCCTCAGATCTCTCCCCCCACCACCAACACTACCCCCACCACCACCGAGCTCAAGTCCAATGTAAATGAGATTTATATCAGAAGAAGGCGAGGAGGCTAATGCGAAAAGTTAAAGGGGAGGGGGAAGGCAACTTGTTGCCAACTTCCTAATGATTGCTAAGATGTCGGGTCACCTCTGCCACTGGCAGTTCGAAACTTATAACTTTTTTTTTTATTTTAAAGTTTGGTTATTCCACGTGGCAACATCGGCGGCAAACCACAAAGAAGAAGAGCGCAATAAAAACACAAGCTATAAATACGGCAATAATCGAAATATGTCGGTTGCCTACTGCCGGATAGAAGACAACGGATTGTTAAGACAGCGAGTTGGATTGTTATTATATCATAAATATCAAATAATTTTTCCAATCGCTCCTTGACCGTTTAGTACCGTTTCAAACTTAATCTAGTGAGCACCTCTAACGTTTTTCGTAATTGTATTTCTGAAACCTGGTGTACAAAGTCAACCATGCGCCTCGTCATGTAAATAGGATTATACTTTAATAAGTCTCTTTTTATTAAAACTAAAGACATACCTGCTATGTATCAAACCTTTAGGGTTTAATTTAATAAGCATAATATTCGCGTGTTGCGTAATAGGGTGGCTGGCCCCTTCACAGCCTCTTGCGGGTGGTCCAGCAGTTCACAACCTTTGTTGGTGTGCCATATTTCTCTACCTGCCTATCCCTTACCGGCAAAATATTTTCAAAAGGAGTTGGAGTCGATCATTCGAGCAGTCATGGAGAGAGTCCAGGAGATGTCTGGTCTGGTCCCTTCGGAGCTTGAGAGCTCTCGGCTTACCACCATGAAGCCGATCCCACCCACAACATAGCATCGCCCTCATATTCAAGATAAGTTTAGGCTAAGTTCCTTATGTTAAATTTAAGATATTAGATTAACTAATGATTCTTATTTCTAACTGTAATTTTTATATGTCAACCCATAGTGGAATATATATTGTTTTAGTTCAACCGTCATTTATTCACCATTTGCATGCCACTCAATAATTAATATATTTGGTTTACCCTTATTTATAATTAACATACATATTTATCGACCCCACGATCACCTTCTGGAGAAGATTCAATTAAATTAATTAAAGATTTAAAATACATATTTATCATTTGTCAGGAGATTAAGTCCTGACTGGCATCCTAATAATTAGATTAATGCTGATCCGGACTCAAAGAGAGACGGACATAGCATACCTATAAGTTAACAAGAGCTTTAAGACCAATTCGACAAAATGAAGCTAGAACATGCACTATCAAATCAACGCAGTCTGATTTTTCTGAATGCGGAGATGAAATTACCAAATATTTTCACCAGGGACATAATAGTGAAAACAAACAGTTAGCTGTATCTAAAAATGAATCAACATGTTAAGAAGAGATGAAAAAGAATTTATCTTTGGAAAGCCATTTGATGTTAGGTGAGCCACGACGAACTTCTCCAGGTGTTATAATCCAGGTGTTTATTGTGTTATTTAGAATATATAATAATAAAGTATATAAGCAATAAATAAAAAAAAAATTCAAAGTAGACTTCATGGTTTTCTATTAGTTTCCTCCATCTATCAACCAGTAATTGGATTTGATGTTGATGGCCATTTGGTTTTGTGGTAAAGAACTCTTAACATCCAATTTGTACGTCTTTATAATTATCAAAGGTAAGACTTTTTAAAAAATGAGCCATTGTCCTAATGGTGTTAGCAGTAACCTGATGGAGCAATATCTGAGCTATACTCGTACACAGGATGAGGCAAAACGTCCACTCCTTAGTTTCATTGACTTTCTGTTTTTTGGGACTTGACACCCTTATGTCCTCATTGACTTCAGAATTATTATACTATGTGCAGGAGGACTGAAGTGTTGCAAAATGGCTTCTTTCTGTTGGACAATAAAGACCAGAAATCTTTAAAAAAATTAAAATGTTTACTGATTCACAGGTTCACTTGTTAATAATACACCCGTCCCTATGTTGCAATGTATTGTATAAATATTTTTTATTTCACATTTTTTTTCTACGAGGATAGGAATTCGTGGAATGATTTCAACATACCAAAATATTCAGTAGACTTAATCAAATTAATAGCAATCATATGAAAACAATTATTGTGCAAACAAATAGTTTGATTTCTAATCTCAAGTGTGAACTCCTAGAACCATTGAAATGTTGATAAAGAGATGTTTGTTTAAGATTTATCTATTTAGTTTTATGTCTAAATGTACACATATATTTATTTTTTGTACTGCGTTTTACCTCCAGTTGAAACGCAGTACAAAAAATAAATTAAATTTTAAATATTGGCTGCAGTGGAGAACGTTATTCCATAGCGAGCAAAGAATGGCAATCAACTCCTGTCAAATGCCAGTATCGCCGTAAGGCAAAGTAGTAAACAAAAAAAGTTTGTAGAAAGAAGTTTTCCTCTTATATTTCAATTTTGAATTCGTCCAAACATAAACTAAATAAAAAATTAAAATTTATTTTAATGCACAGTTCCAAAATTTAGTATTAAAACAATTAATTCATCGTAAATATATCTACACCCTTCTCACTGGATTCTCAATAAACCTTCTAATATAGAAGTTATACTAAAGAGCAGTTTATTTAAAAGTTATTATAATTATTTTTTGGCATATTTACTTGATTTATATAGTTACACCACCGTCTCCACTTAGTAACAGTATGGTTATAAAAGAAGGAAATAAATACTTACCTCCAAAAAAAAAAATTCAACATTTTGCACTTGGCCGTGCTACCCCCTTCCCCTCCACTCTGTCCATAGATGACCAACTAGTCCAACAAGCTGGAACTATAACCTAGAACTAACGTTGGATAGGAGATCGACATGGAGCCAAACGAGACGAAAAAACCGGCTGTGACCAAAAGATTAAAAATTCTGTATTCACTTTTGTGTTATAAAGACGACATGTGTTCAGCTACTTACTGAAACCCATCTGGGACGTACAAAATAGCAATTTATAACGCCGGCAAAACGTCTAATATCTCCACATTCTAGCGATTTCATTCAAAGAGTACGATTTCACGGGTTCCTCCCTAAAAAGAGAAAGTAACACACACATAGACTGTTGGAAATCAACTGGCTTTATTGCTCTGAGACTACAGTATTTATACATTTCCATTGTTTGTTGTGTCTGGCAATAGGATTAAGCCTAATACTAGCCTGCTTCGGACCTTCACTTATGATTAAGCCTAATATAGCCTGCTTATATATATATATATATATATATATATATATATATATATATCTATATATATATATATATATATATAATAGTTATTATATATCTATAAGTGCTACCAATGGGTAGTTGCTTTCTAGCAATTGTCATATCATTTTTAGAATTATCACCACATGTACTTGTTGTATTTATATATATATATATATATATATATATATATATATATATATATATATTTTTTTTTTTTTATATTTTTTTTTTTTTTTTTGCCAGCACATCTACAGTTGTGACCATTGGCACAGGCGTAGATTGAAAAATAAAGAAAAAAAAACTTTACGTATATACTATATCAATAAATAAATATTATTACTGTAGCAGAGTTCATTCTTGCCCCCCCCCTCAGATAAGATAACAGAGATAAGATACAATATATGATAGCCATTGAGAGGCTCCTTAAAGAGGAACGCAGACTCCTGATGGGCTGGGGGGGGGGGGGGGGAATCTTATTATATCCTGACTTAGTGAAATTAACAGGAGCTACGTGGGGCCTCATACTGTATGCGGGGGGAGAGGGGGTGCTGGATAGACAGAATACAGAATACATAATACATAATAACCGTCCCTCTTCCTTATAGTCTCTTATACTGTTAACTTTGCTTGAATTTCAAATAAGGCTATAACCTTCTCGCCTTAATATATCAAAAACAGCGTAGCGTAATAATAATTATTCACCCAAGTAATACCTCCTATACTATATGACTTATATTATTATTATTAATACAATTATAAGCCTTTATTGTATAATCTACCCTTCCCACGGTAACTAATCCTCCCTAGCATCCTACATCCTTCTGGTAGGTGGAGTAGGGACCACTCGCTCCTAAGTTTGAACCTCAGTTCAGTAATTGGGCTCTAACAAACGGACCACTTCGAGGCAAAAAAGATATATAAATCTTTTAAAATTAAACCCAAACCAACCGCCCCATGTCTGCCTGATTATTATATTATAAAAAAAGAAGGCCGAATACCAACTTGGTTTTAATTTTATTAAAAATATGTGACTATAAACAATTAATAGGAACCAAAACGTAATGTACGACTAGGAGAGTTTGTCGTAAATAAGGTTATAAACATTTGACACTTAAGTTTCTAGGGTTAACCATACAATTATAATCAGTGAAACCACTTTTCTTTTCACTTCATTGCATCCAGATATATCAACAGAACAATTATACAGTGCCAGGTCTTCACTGAGTCTATTTGTCTATAACACTTTTCTTTTCCAGTTATTGTTCAATTTAAACATTCCGAATCAACTCTAACAGAGCTCTGTAACTCTATCATATCATGCGTAACCTTCCCGCTGGTTTTTTATCTACTGCTTACAATCTTTCTCTTTTAATGTTATAATTAATTTTTAATTACATATTGTTAATTAAGGAATTATTAAAGTACAAACAATTATATAAATGTAAAGTATAATGAAACAAAAACAATTTGAAGAAAATAAATGCAATATTAATTATCAGTATTACTACTGTTAAATTTAATGTGTTGGCCACAGCAGTAGGTTTGTCCACTAGAGCTGTTAAATACATATTTATTATAAGTAGTTTTTCTAAACGTTGTTTGCAGATATTTCTTCGGTATTTAGTCCTCATCAAACTGAAATAAAGATTCTAAATGTCTGAATGTTTCACTGTACTAAACCCCATAAAAAAAAGAAGAAATATATACAGAACATTTCACACCAAACATTATGATCAACCCATCAGACTAATATAAAATATCGTCAGAATAAATACTCCTGACAATAAGTACCAAAAGCAAAAAAAGGAACTGGATGAGGGATCTCCTTAGGTAACAAACAACATAAAATGATGTGAGGAGGAGGTTCCGATGGCTACTGGACTATCTCATGTTTTATAAGTCATATTTTTATATATATATAAATATAATTTAAATATATAAATATAAATATATATATATATTATATATATATATATATATATATATATATATATATATATATATATATATAATATATATATATATATATGAATAAATAAATATATTAAAAAAAACAAACTTTTCTTCCCATTTCATTTAGCATTATTTAGAGTTTCATCTATGTTATTACATTTAAAAGAGATAAAAAAAATTAAGATAACTTATTTAATAAATGCTCGTGGGTGGTCCGGGGAGTTCGCGCCCTTTGTTGAAACCTTTTTCTCTACCTGCCTATCCTTTACCGGCAAAATATTTTTCAAGATCAGTTTTTGAGAGGAGTTTGAGTCGATCAGTCGAGCGGTCGAGGAGAGTATTTGAGAGAGTCTAGATGTCTGGTCTGGTCCCTTCTGAGCTATGTAGTTCCTGGATCTTTCGGAGCTTGGGAGCTCCCGGCTTACCACTATGAACCCACACGTAGCATCACCCATCATAGCATCATTAAGAAGATAAGTTTAGATTAAGTTATTTGTTACAATATAAGTTTAAACTTAAGAATGATTCATTTTCCTAACTGTCATTTTTATATGTCAACCCATAATGGAATATATATTGTTTTACTTCAACCGTCATTTATTCACCATTTGCATGCCACTCATTAATTAATATATTTGTTTACCCTTATTTATAATTAACATACACAATTATCTGACCCCACGATCACCTTTTGGAGAAGAAATAATTAAATTAATTTATTATTTAAATAATACATATTTATCATTTGTCAGGAGATTAAGTCCTGGCTGGCATCCCGATAATTAGATTAATGCTGATCCGGACTTAAACAGAGACGGACATAGCATTAAGAATGGCACCCCTTGCGTGGAACCGATTTGTCAGATAATTAATGTTGTTAATTAGTGTTAATTATTTTAATTAGAAATTAATTAATGAGTGACATAATTTTTTTTTTAATTTAATTCAAATAGGATAAGTGTGTGTTGAATCAGTTTATTATTAACGTTTTATCAAATGACTTTAATAAGGGCTTTCTTAATTTTGCGTTTTGATTACCATAAAGGTTGTGTATAATAAGTGATATCAGAATATTTTTGAGGGTTTTAATTGTTTTTATCATCATAAGCAAGATGTCGCAGAAACTTAATGAAAATGATCTGAGAACGATCATGATGATGTTTGAAAGTTTAAAAAAGGAGTATAAGGATACACAAACCGAAATATTAACAAAAGTAGATGATTTAAAGGTGGAATTGGAAGATTGCAACAAAGCTTTCCAAATTTATAAAGAGGATCCAGAAGTTGAATTAACCTGCTCGCTCCCGACTGTAAGCGAAGTAATTGTGAAACAAACAAAGGAAGAGCCTAAATGTGAGATATCTAACGATTGTTCGACTATTATCGAAGTGGAACAAAATTTTAAAGAAAACCTCCCAGCACTAGAAATAGAAGAAATAGCTGAGGAAGAAGTAAATGAGGAAACTGAAGATGAAAATTCCAGTCCTCTAACCTTTGTCAAAGAATTTAATGAAGTAGACCTCTCGATATGTGATGAAGAAATCACTGTAGAAGAAACAAGTAAGAAGAAGAAAAAGAAAAACAAGAAAAAGAAAAGTAAATTATTATCAAAGAAAAAGAAAAATAATAAAGGAAAAAAGCTCAAATATAGAAATAGGAAGGGAACAAGACCAAAAATGCTCAGAACGGTTACAAGAATTAAATCTGTGAAAAGAATAAAATCGGTAATAGCTAAAAAGAACAATAAGTTAAAATTAAAGATAATCAAGAAGCATAGGAAAGGTGAAAATAGGCGAGAAACAGTAAGAAAGATAACTTATGTTAAAGAAAAATATATTCAAGATTGTGACAAAAAAGATCCAAAGAAAAAGAAATATAAGAAAAAATCTAAGTTACCAATAGAAGAAATTGTTAGGAGGAAACATTTCACTGATGGAAAAAAAAAAACCCGAATCCCATAGATGTACGCAACTATCTACGGGGGAAGGTTAAGAAAAAACTATAACAATTGATAATGCCTATTGGAAATTTGGTACAGATCCGGATTGTGTTTTATGGAAAATATTAAAATAGGCGAATACTTATTCATCATTTATTAACTAGTTAGTAGGGGGTCTTGTTTTATTGTTTTAACTGGTTGAGGTCAGGGGTAAAAGGAAAGATTTTAGTTGTGGAGTAAGGAACTTTGTTCATTATAGATATTAGTTTTGTTCTTGTAAAATAGGATAAAAATTCATTAATAAAAAATATTTAAATAAATAATTGGACAGACCGTATTCATTTAAATTGTAGAGGTTATTTATCTTTTTATTAGTTAATTGTTTGAAAATGTTTCTAGGATTGGTGGTAGTAATAAAAAGATTTGTAAATGTTCTAAGATATGCTAAAATTAATATAAAGCTATTTGTGCGTAATATCACATTTTAAATAATAATAACGTTATAAAATATATTGTTTCATATGAAAAAATAGTTCAAAACAATGTAGGAGTATAAATTGATTTTCTGTAACATTAAAAATAATAGACCTACCTATAACCAAAGCATCATAAATTAGTTTACGAAAGTAGAGTCATTGTAAAGTTCTGGTTGACATATAGAAAATAGAAACAGGATCATTATTTTATATTTTGCATTGTATAACTTCATTTAGGAGAACGGATACGCGGCTACCTGCAGTTCCAGGTATACCTCCGTACCGCGGCAATAGCTTGCAAACGGCGTAATGGACCACCTCAGGTAGCAAGCCCTTTTTAAGGCTAAATGTCCCCTCTGTAGTACCAAATGTTGCCACCACGTAGCGTGCCAAAATAAACAAAATTTAGATTCCTCCTCAAATCTCAACTGATCATCCGATTTTGATTTTGTAAACTTTATTTTGTTCCATATTTCCGTAGAATCTGATGTATCTATTTTAGAAGGCCATATATGTGATATTTACAATTTTAGGTTCCAAAAAACTACTTTCTAGTATTTTTTAAAGAAAAGTCAACTAATAGGCAAGTGTAGAATAATAAAATATAAATATTGGCGAAAATTTTTTTTTAATTATACGAACAACATCGGCCGAAACCCATAAATACGAATTTCTATGCAATTTGTTTTTTTTCAGGTAGCGTCTACATCTATCATGACTATAGTAGCCTCAGACTACAAGTCTAAAATAACATTTCAATCGAAAGGTTGTTTTGGAACTCAAAATAGAATTTTCACGATCCGAACTGAAAATTTTGAAAAATTATAAATGTAAACAATAATTAAAACTATATAACCAAAAACACTGCATACTTATTGTAAATATATTTAAAAATGCGGGGTCCATCAAAATATAAAACTGATCTTTGCCCTCCCTGACTGATCTCCTAGTTCCGGCCCTTTATCTGCCCTAAAAATTCCGTTTATTTTATACGGTTTAAAATGTCAAGCCTAATTTTAAATAATTCATTAAACAAGTAGTTAAGGTTTCAAATAAACAGCTGTAGAGTTTTATTTTTTCCTCCTTTTTTACTTTCTCGCTGCAGGCACCCACGATGCGGACATAGGTTTACATCGTAGTCGTTTACGTTTTATGAACTACTAATTAATTAATAAATTAATCTGCTTACTATTCTACTCTGTAATATTTTTTTCATTTTCTAGGGATCCTCCACCCATCGTTACCGAACAGCTACCTAAACTATTGGAGAATATAAACTGCATCGAAAAGGGGAATTACATTGTAAATGGCCAGCACTTTTTCCAATCGATGAGGCAGTTAGAGAACCATCGATTTTCATGTATTAAAAGTAACCAGGGTTACATGAAACTTGTTGGTTCCAGTTCAACCAATATGATTTGGAAGTTGGAGTTTCAATGTCCATATTGCCGAGCTACAAAAACAATTTGTAGTCAAGAAAAAAAAAATACTTCTAACCAAACAACATTGACTTTGGCTGAAAAAAACTGTTTGGGCGTTTTCGTCAATCGGATCTGGTCATGAAAATATGGAGGAAGTTCTTACCGCTATGAAAATTAAAAGCGTATGCCCAAAAACATTTAGAAATGTGGAGTCCAAACTCGGCGAGGTATTTGTTACAAATCTCCTACTGCATTATGTTCTTCTTCTCTATGTATATGTATATGTATAAATGTGTTGTTGTTTTTTTCAGACGTGGTCCGACGTCCTCTATGAAACCATGATAGAAGCAGGGAAGCAAGAAAAAGAGCTTGCGATAGCATCGGGTGATGTAACTAAATATGGTATCCCCTATATAACAGTTATAGTCGACGGAGGATGGTCTCACCGTAGCCATGGTCATAGATATACCGCCAACAGTGGTGTGGCATGTGTTATCGGCAAGAAAACTGGGAAATTATTAGATTTAGGAGTACGCAACAAGTATTGCAGCAAATGCGATTACCTAACTAAAAATAACATGGATACGACACACAAAAAGTGTTACAGGAATTGGGATGGACCATCTCCTTCAATGGAAAGTGATATGCTGGTGGAGACTTTCTAAAGGAGCATAGACATGCACGGAATAGAGTACCATACAGTAATCGGAGACGGAGACTCGAGTGTTTTTTACAAATTGAGGACATCAGTCTCATATGGCCGTTCTATTGAAAAGGTTGAATGCGCCAACCATGCAATAAAAAACTATACTAAAAGATTGTATTCATTGCAAAAAGAATCATTAAAAAACAAAAAGATTTTTACAAAAAGTATTATTAAGAGACTAAAAACCGCTGCGCGAGGTGCAATAATTCGTAACGCTGAGCTTGGAGATATTGCTGCTCTAAGACACGATCTAAAGAACGGGCCTTTTCACGTTTTTGGTGACCATACAGAATGTAAATCGTACTTCTGCACAAAGGTAGGTGAAAAGGTAGAGTTCACATCCGTGCAACAAGACGCATGTGATAAAGTACGATCTTGTTTACAGCATATTTTAGTGAAAAGCTCACAACTTATCACGAATTGCACAAGTAATGTCGCAGAAAACTACATGGCTTTGGTAGCTAAATTTACCGGAGGGAAGCAAATCAATAGAGGAAAAAGAGGATCTTTTACCCACCGAGTGAAAGCTGCCGGTCTAGATTTTCAAAAAGGCCCGTTTTGGCACTACCAAACTTTAAAGTCAATTACAAAACAAAGCCCTGCATTTATTGTGAAAAAGACGGCACTGAGAAGGCAGAAACGGCGACTAGCTTGCCGGAAGTCTTTGTTTAGTTTAGGGGGGAAAGCGGAAGAGACTTAAGGCACCATTAAACAGCGGTTTAAGAGATTATGGAGAAAAGTCCATGCAGCTAGATATGGAAGAGGAAATAATGGAGGAGCTAAAGGAAGAGAAATTGAAACAGCTGCGGATAACGGAGGAAGAAATAATTAATTTAGAAATAGCAACTAGAGGTCAAACAGAAAACGAAGCTTGGGCGAACGCAAGGAAAGATCGACTAACTGCATCCAAGTTTGGTTTAGTCTGTAAAAGAAAATCCTCTTCGAAATGGGCTCCGGTTGCTAAAGCAATTTTATATAATAATAATCAAACCAGAGCCATGAAATATGGTTCTCAAAATGAATATGTAGCATTAAGAAGATTCGAGGAAATTATCGGAGAAAAAATAGAGACCTGCGGGCTCTTCGTCCATAAAACATATGGCTTCCTGGGCGCTTCACCGGATGGGCTTATTGGCAGCGATTTTATCGTCGAAGTTAAGTGCCCTGAATCGGCTAAAGATATGACGATTCCTGAAGCTTGCCAAAAGTTAAAATTTTTGCTTGGACAAGAGCTGTCATAAATTGAAGAAATCAAGCCAATACTATTACCAAGTTCAAGGACAACTTGAAATCACTGAACGACAGTTCTGTTATTTTGTAGTGTGGACTCCACAAGATATTAAATATGAAATCGTAACCAGGGACAAAAATTTCTGGCAAAAAAATATGTTACAAAAATTAGTTTTTTTTTTCAAAGAAGTGCTACTCCCTGAAATCATTGATCCGAGACACACTCGATCAATGAATATAAGAGAACCAAAAAAATAAAGATTGTATTATTCTACCTACTTGAATTCATTAAGTTATAAACCCTACCAATAAAAGCTAAACATTAAGTTATACTAAAACTGCATATTTTTATTTACTAACAAGGGGACGTTTGCAGTTGTAACTCACAGATTTGAATGCCGATTTGTGTGGGTAGTAGGGACCTATAATAGTGCAAAACTAGAGTTAGAGCCGCCAATGGGCATTAGGAGCCGAGAAAAAAAATAAATATAAAAATCACGTTTTATTTTTTTTCTCAGCTCTCAGTAAAGATAGAGAAATCATTCTTTTACGTTTAATTGCAGTTATGTTAGGCATTTGATATAAAAATACTTTCGTTATGCTCAAGACACCACCCGGCTTTAGGGTGCTCAAAAACTCTAAAAAAATGACAAAATTCCAAGGAAATCCGCTGTAAATCAGTGGAAACTTTATTTTATGAACAACTGACCTCAAATCTCGATTTAACACACCATAAAACCCTTATATGTGAAATATTATCAAAATCAAAAAATATTGATTTTTTACTCCTTTCGAGGAGGTTAAAATTTTGAAGTTGAGATTTCATCAACATTTTTTACCGGCCATAACAAATGCTGTGTTCAACCGATTGCAATAGTAATAGCATCACTAGAATCAGCATACATTCTGCTTTTTATCCATGCCTATAACATTGGTAAATTGGTTTGTAGGATTTTAGAAGTCTTAAAACTGGTATACCATCACGTTGTGGATTGTTTACAATTTCATATCGACACAATAAAATAAATGTCAAAGCAAGGTCCTTCGATTTAAAAAATATCTACCATTCAAATTAATCGTAAGAGATATCCAGTAATAATTAATTGAGTGACCATCAATTTTTTTAATTTAAAGTTCAAACAACAATGGTCTTGTAGAGCTTTATCGTAGGACAAGGTATTTACCGCCATATACATTTTATTGAACGTTGAATGTTATTTTATTGAATTCATTCAATTGAAAAATTCAATAACTTTTTGTACTCATCACTTTTATATGAAGTCAGCAAAAGTACTAAAGCTTTTTGATTTGGGTATTTAAAAAGTAAATAATTTTAATGAATACAACTCATAATATAATTATTCTTTATTAATAATAAGCAACATTTATGCAAAAATAATATGTCATGTTTGTTCATAATATGTATTTTTTTAATGTGCAATAATATAGTATGAGTAATTTGAATTTTTTAATTAGTAATAGGAATAGATAATACTTAATTGTTTGTGGGTTCCTTTTTTTTTTTTAAACTAGTTTTATATAAATTAAAAATAATATTTTTATTTATATCCTTTTCTCGTTATATATGAACAATGTTATAATTCTAGTCAATGAAATCATCATTAGGGAAGTAAAATAGAACAAAAGTTGTAGGCCCTTCAAAATAAGGCTAGCTAGTCAGTCTTTTATACCTTTTATATAATAAGGATTCTTATTCTTAAATTTTATTTTGCACAAATTTGACTTTTTGAGCTTAATTGCTCGAATTCGGGTTTTACTGCACGAAATAGCACAATTGAACCAAATTCATCTAATTTTATTCACTTAACCATTTATTTTTTGAACATTTTCAATATATACAATATATATCCATATATATATATATATATATATATATATATATATATATATATATATAGTAATATATATATAATATATATATTTTTTTTTTTTTTTTTTTTTTTTTTTTTTTTTTTTTTTTTTTTTTTTTTTTTTTTTTTTTTTTTTTTTTTTTTTTTTTTTTTTTTTTTATAACGGCTCTACAACCCGGTGACAGGTCTTGGCCTCCTCCAACCGTTTCCTCCAATCGTCACGGTCCCGCGCTGACGCCGTCCAGTTTCGCACCCCCAACATGCTTCTGGCATCTGCAGCGACCCCATCCGACCACCTAAGCTTTGGTCTTCCTTTTCTCCTTGTCCCATGGATCAGTTGGGTCAGCAACCCCTTTGGCATATCTCCATCAGCCATTCTGGCAATATGCCCAGCGTACCTTAAGCGCCTTAACTTGTAGGTTGTAACGATGTCTGCCTCTTCAAAAATCGTATACAACTCCTGGTTTGTGCGGCGTTTCCATTCCTCTCCGATTTTTTACCCCACCAAAGATTCGTCGGAGAACTTTTCTTTCAAAGATCATCAGTTCTTTTTCGGCTGCCTTTGATGCTGTCCAACATTCCGATCCATACAGGAGCACGGGGCGCACTAAGGTTTTATAGAGGTAGAGCTTGGTCTTTCTTGAGAGTATTCTCCCTCTGAACTGCCTTGCTAGACCAAAGTAGCATCTATTAGCGGCGGCTATCCTTTTCCTAATCTCCACATCGGGGGTGCTGTCTTGAGTGACTATTGAACCCAGGTACTTAAATTCAGAGACCTTCTCGAACCTGTGTTGTCCTATTGCCACTGTCTCACCTGGCCTCGGAACCTCTTCTGATGCCATGTATTTGGTTTTGGACTCGTTTACCTCAAGCCCAAGTTTACTGGCCGAAATCGCCAGAGCCAGAAATGCCTCACTCATGGACTGGAAGGAGCGCCCCACGATATCTACATCATCTGCGTATGCCAACAATTGCACGAGGCTGTTAAAGATGTTTCCGCATCGCTCATCTCGGCGCAAGCCCGCATCTCTTATCGCCTTCTCAAGAGCAAGATTAAACAAAAACAGGCCAGTGCATCACCTTGCCGTAATCCCTTCCTTGCATGAAACTCTTCTGTCAGTTCACCGTTTATCCTAACTACACACCTCATATCCTTCATAGTGACTTTAATCATCTGTATAAGCTTCTCAGGTATATTAAGACCCCTGAGGCCACTGTACAGTTTTTCATGCTGTATGCTGTCATACGCCGCTTTGAAGTCTACGAAGAGATGGTGCGTTTTTATCTTGTATTCTCGGCCCTTTTCTAAGATGGTCCGCAGACAGAAGATTTGGTCCGATGTAGATTTTCCTTTTCTGAAACCGCATTGGTACGGACCAAGTTCCCTTTCAGCATATGGCAATAGGCGTTTAAATAAAATTTGGGATAGTATCTTATATGCACATGAGAGCAACGAGATTCCCCGGTAGTTATCACATGCATATCTATCGCCCTTTTTGTGAATAGGGCATATTATTGACCTGTTCCAGTCGCTGGGCATCACCTCATCCGTCCAAATCATAAGGAGAAGGTCTTGGAGTACCTTAGTGAGTTCACTTCCACCACCTTTTAAGAGTTCCGCTGGCAGTGCATCGGCTACAGGGGCTTTATTATTTCTGAGCTTGCTGATGGCATCCTCTATCTCATCCTCATCCGGGGGCTCGAGTTCCACTTCTTCAGTCTGGTTTATCCTGTCTTCCTCCTCCTCCTCCTCCTCCTCTACGTCTTGGTCTTCCATTCCCAGTTCTTGTTCTTCGATTCCTCCACTGTTGAGAAGATCATGGAAGTGGTTCCTCCACTCTGAAAGAACTTTGTCCTTGTCGGTGATCAAGTTACCCTCTTTATCCCTGCATGATTTTAGTTCATTTGTAAAGGGCTTCCTTTGTTTGTTGACCCGTCTGAAAAAATTCCTGCTTTCCTGATTACAGCGCAGCAGCTCAACCTTCTCCATCTCCTCTCTCTCCCTCTGTCGCTTCTTGTTGCGGTGTATCCGTTTCTCATCCTTCCTTTTCTGTCGATATTCCTCAACTGACCTCCTGGTGCTTTTTTTTAATCATGGCCTCATATGAGAGGTTCTTCGTTTCTGTGGCTGCTCTACATTCTTCATCAAACCAGGTCGACCTAGGTTCTTTCTCCTGTGGTCCCAGAACTTCTTCAGCTGCCTCCATTATTGCCCTATGGCAACTTGACCAGCACTTCTGGATATCCTCAACACCATAATTTCCTTGGCGTATCTTTGAGTCAAGAACTTCAGCATAGTTACGCTGGGTCTCTGTATTCTTCAGTTTTTCCAGATTGTGCCTTCTGGGTTTCCCTGCAGCTTTCGAGTTCCTGACTGAGCATATCTTAGCTGTCAAGTGCGCTATGCTTAGAAAATGGTCTGAGTCGACATTGGCTCCTCTGAATGCTCTTACATTTCGCAGGTTGCTTCTATGCCGTCTTCCTATTAGAATATGGTCAATTTGGTTTACTACGGACCTATCAGGTGTCGTCCATGTTCCCTTATGAATATTCTTGTGTGGGTAGCAGGTACTTCCGACGACTAATCCTCTGGATGCTGCAAAATTTACGAGTCTTTGTCCATTGTCGTTGGTCACATCATGAAGACTATGTTTCCCTATCAATCGCTGGTATATATCTTCTTTCCCTAACTTAGCATTAAAATCTCCAGCAATCACTTTCATATCATACTTTGGACATGCATCTATAGTCCTTTCCAGGAGTTCATAAAAAACATCCTTGTCCTCTTCATCAGACACCTCAGTAGGAGCATGTACACTCAGTAGGGTATAATTGTAAAACTTTCCACGCATCCTTAGCATACATATTCTTGGGCTTATTGGCTTAAAGCCTATTATCATTTGCCTATACTTTCCCCTCACTACAAAACCAGTGCCAAATTCATGCCGGTTTTCGTGACAACTGTAGTAGATGGAGTGACGTCTTTTTTCAAGAATTCCTTGTCCAGTCCATCTCACCTCCTGGATAGCGGCAATGTCAATCTTGTACCTGTCCAGTTGTTCTAAGAGCAGTTTTAGGGCTCCGGGTCTATAGAGCGACAATACGTTCCAATATGCAAAGTTAAAAATCCTATGGGGGGGGGTGCCGGGTCGTTTCCTTTTTAGACAGATCTGATCCGAGGCTGGTATGGGTTTCACGATAATGGATGTTTCAGGTAGTGGGGCTATCCACCCTCTCTCCGTACCCTAGTTTGCTGATGGGGCTGCCATCTCAATGCTCGCAAACCCGCATCCCCGTCCGGGGCGGCTTCCCAGGGAAGATAGCCCTAGGGTGTGTAGTGTAGATGATCTTATGTGCAGTGTGCTGTGTTTGTGTACTGTATGTATGTAGGAGTACTGTTCCCCCAACCTGGAGGGCCAGTAGCTGATTGCGGTACAGTGACCGGGCGATGGGGTCGCTACATCCCTACGCCAGATATATATATATATATAATATATATATATATATATATATATATATATATATATATTATATAGTTTTAGTTATTGTTTACATTTATAATTTTTCGAAATTTTCAGTTCGGATCGTGAAAATTCTATTTTGAGTTCCAAAACAACCTTTCGATTGAAATGTTATTTTAGACTTGTAGTCTGAGGCTACTATAGTCATGATAGATGTAGACGCTACCTGAAAAAAACAAATTGCATAGAAATTCGTATTTATGGGTTTCGGCCGATGTTGTTCGTATAATTAAAAAAAAATTTTCGCCAATATTTATATTTCATTATTCTACACTTGCCTATTAGTTGACTTTTCTTTAAAAAATACTAGAAAGTAGTTTTTTTGAACCTAAAATTGTAAATATCACATATATGGCCTTCTAAAATAGATACATCAGATTCTATGTCCATTTTATTAATAAACCCGTTTTCAGATCTAAAAAATGTCTATTGGTTTCTTAATTAGGAGGAATCTAAAATTGACCCCGTAGGTGCTGCGATCTCTTGAGACAGAAACACACTAGAGTGAGGGGACATTTAGCCTTAATAGGGTTCACAGGAGCAACAACATCTGGGGTGAAGAAGTGAAGGTGACAATAGTTCCAAATAGTCATAACAATCATCAGTAGTAAGAACCACTTTAGCTTGGAAAAGAAAAAGGGTCAACAGGTCAAAGAATATTTTTATCACTTGCATGACATCAGAATAATCCCGTTCAGCAGACGCAACCAGAAACTTTTTTTTTTCAACTGGCTCAACAGAAATTAGAAACAGACGTTGAGTACTGAATCTACTCATAATGATTTTGTCTGAATTGTCTCCTGCAACTGCAAGAAGATCATTACTAGATATCTAGTTTTGTGTGGTGACAAGTGGTTGGACGCTAAAGTATTTTTCGCATTAAAAGTGAACAAAACCAACAGAGCCTTGTTCTACAGTGCCAGTGCCGTCAAACCAGAAGCTCCCTAAATATTTTTTCAATATATTATTTCATGAGTTTAATCACTGACTAATGAAGAAGTGAAAACTGTTTAGTTATTAGTTTATTTTATAAAATATGTTTAATTTGGTAAAAGGATGATGTTTATATAGTGTAACATTGAAAAATCTTAAGTACATATACGTTAGAAATACGGTTGGTTACAGGGTTTGTAGAGCTTAAAAGGTATACATATAGCGCCTTGATTTTTTTCATATATTTCATAAATAGGATAAACGTTAATTTCATTTTGTATTTACTATCATTTGTTAGTATTAGTATTCATAAATATTGAGTTAACTGTGATGCTTTTATATAATTAAATTGCTCTAGAAAATATGTAGTTGATACTGTTGGTTTAGTTTGTCATTTCCAGTTGATAAATGTTTTTTATAGGCTTTGTTTGTATTAAAAGTTGTAATATTGATGTAATTATTGTATATATTTTGATATTATTCTTAACTTTATGTAAATTATGTATGGCTATTTGTTGTCAATATAGCCTTCTCTAAAGAAATGATGGTGCTAAATTTTAAATAATTATTAAATTCACTGTTTAAACTCAAATTAGTAACCAAGTTTGTATTATATTCTAAATCACTGGTTTAGCAGATAAGTCCTGAATCATGTTATTCATAGAATTTAAAAATAGTCTTACTGCAATATTTTGTTGATATCATGAAGGTAAAATAGTGTTTATTTTTATGTTATTCAATAGTGTGATATTCAATTTTGTTATATACTAAATTTTGTTTATTGAATTTACCTCAGGGCTAGCTATATATATTATTTCTGTTAATAGTTGTAGATTATTTTAAAGAAAAATCAATAAGTTTTGCCCGCTTATTAATTTTTCTTTTCTTGTAAGAGGTGGGTAATGCTATGTATCAAACTTATAGGGTTTAGTTTGATAGACATGACATTAGCGTGTTGCAAAAGGGGTGGCCCGTCGTGGGTGGTCCGGGGAGTTCGCGCCCTTTGTTGAAACCTTTTTCTCTACCTGCCTATCCTTTACCGGCAAAATATTTTTCAAGATCAGTTTTTGAGAGGAGTTTGAGTCGATCAGTCGAGCGGTCGAGGAGAGTATTTGAGAGAGTCTAGATGTCTGGTCTGGTCCCTTCTGAGCTATGTAGTTCCTGGAGCTTGGGAGCTCCCGGCTTACCACTATGAACCCACACGTAGCATCACCCATCATAGCATCATTAAGAAGATAAGTTTAGATTAAGTTATTTGTTACAATATAAGTTTAAACTTAAGAATGATTCATTTTCCTAACTGTCATTTTTATATGTCAACCCATAATGGAATATATATTGTTTTACTTCAACCGTCATTTATTCACCATTTGCATGCCACTCATTAATTAATATATTTGTTTACCCTTATTTATAATTAACATACACAATTATCTGACCCCACGATCACCTTTTGGAGAAGAAATAATTAAATTAATTTATTATTTAAATAATACATATTTATCATTTGTCAGGAGATTAAGTCCTGGCTGGCATCCCGATAATTAGATTAATGCTGATCCGGACTTAAACAGAGACGGACATAGCAATGCAGAAAAGAAACTGATTTGTGAATCAAATTAAAGAAATAAACCTAAAATTTTTTCACACCAGAATCATGATGTCTACTGGTATCTGATATCTATTTATGTATAATGCTTTTACCTAATTTAATAATATAAAATAACAATTTTAGTAAAATATGAGATGTCATTTTTTTTTCTAACAGAATGTCTTAAAACGAAGAGCCTAATGAAGTGTCAAAGTGGACCAATGAAAGCTTAAGCAATTTATTAAAATGAAGAATCCAGACATCGCTGTGGGAGCCCTCTTCGTCATTACCATTTGTCAACCCGCTGATAGGATCTTGGATTTATTGAAACAGTTTCAGTAAAACTGGTGAAGGCTTTATTGCCATCTTTTGCCTTTATCATTAAACTGTTCGACAAGGAATAATTGCTCCTGAAAACTCTGTATTGAATTGTAAAAATGGGAGACACGACCTAAAAAAAAAATGTGAACTACATAAATCAATACATACATATCCTAATAATAATAACAACTAAAGGCGAAATAAAGCTACTGAAGGGTACTGATTTGGATCTGCCAGACTTAAATATTTTCGACAGCGAGGACTTCCTTGGCCACTCTTTTTAAACAAATTAATGTTCGTCCTTTTTCAAAATTAAAGTAATTTTTTTATTTTTTAAAAGGACACACTCTCTTTCCGTTTGAATTTTTAGAACAATAAAATACCTACGAAAATATATTTAAATAAAAGATAATACATTAGAGAAAACAAAAAATATCACTCAAGAAAAATTACTGAGACAAAAAGAAAAAAGTTCCAAGGAATAAAATCCTGGAATAAAGTAGACAGCGATAAATAATTAGGGATGTTGCTGAGAAGTTAATAACTTACTTAGTTTATAAACATAACCTCTATCTATTGAATTTCCATAATTGGGTAACATGATTTGGAATGCTGTCCACAACAAAACAAATTGTACATGAATGGTTAACTAAACTTCTTACCCATGTTTTACTGGGCGTACATAACTGATTAACATTGTTTAGGCAGTTGTTCACCAAATCGATTGTGTAAGATAGATTATATCGACATGACTACTTAAGATTTTACAAAACTAAACATGGATATAAGCGCACATTACAATAACTATGTTTTAAGATGAACAACTGATTAAAAGACTTATTCACCACAAAGAAAACATATCCAAATTTTTTTTTAGTCACTTAACTCATTTTGGTCAATATCACTGGTATGAAAGATATATCCAATAGCCATTAGTTTATCAGTTATTTTTTGTCATATCTGGGTTTTCGTTCACTTTAACCCTTAAGAAGGCTTGCAAGGTAGGTCGAAACGTTGACACTCTATTATAGTTTTTTACTTTTACGTGTTTTTTATTTCTAACTGCATCCCAGAGGCTTATAATAAATTATTATTATTTCAGGGGAAGACAGGTGTATAATGTTTTCTCAGGTGAATATGGAGTATGTTAATTAATACGAAAGGAATGAGGTAGGTAGGAAGCTGCTCCATAATGTACTTTCAGGCCGGAAGACTAAATATTAAGGTAGTGGGAGGTGGAAGGTGGGAGGTGGGAGGTGGGAGGTGGGACCAGTGGTTCCAATGGGTAAGATAAAAAATGAACCCTATCATAGCTCGGCTGGCGAGGTCCCCATGTTTTTACCAACCCCCTCCCCCGCCAAAAAACCATACCCCTCCCCCTGCTCTGGGAATAATACCGGAGTTGTGGTTTTTATTGTGATTTATGATAATGGGTGAAGGATCTGCTTGGGATCTGTTAAAATACCCTCCCTCCTTTGATCCACTACATCATCCCAGGTTAATCCAAATATTTCAGAAAACGAACAAAAAACAAAAAAAAAATTAAATTAAATCTGTACCTCGGAGGTACAGACCACATTTCTGTAACTATATAGGAGAGCAATTTAAAAAAAAAAAGAAAAAAAAAAGATTTCATTTCTCTCTTTATTATACTTATGTGTACGAAATAAATCTTGTCTTTCCCATCCAGGCTGGAATAGGTTGGTAACCCGTCCTTCCTGCCCTAATTGGAGTAGATTAGGACGTTATGCCCTCCCACAAATTAAAAAAACAAAAAAAAACACATAACACAGTAGAAGGTTTGAAGTTACGAAGTAATGCTGAAATATATCGAAATGCAGAAAATGTATCAGATGTAATGAGAAAAAGAAGATTGATGTTTTTTGGTCACTTATATCGAATGCCTGATAGTACCTGATTGACAGGTAAGATTTTCAGATATCTGTGGGGTAAGAAATCAATAACAATGAAGTTAAAAGGGATTTAGAAAAAAGCAATATAAAAATAGAGAAAATAAATAATAGAGAAGACTTTTGGCGAAAAGTATTGAAAATGGAGAGATTCCAGGGCAGGAAAGTAAAAAGGACAGGTGCTAAATGGTCTGAGAACAGAAAGAGGAAACGTGGTGAACGGATGAAAGCATACTGGAAGAGAAGAAAAGAACAAGGGAGGAAGAATTGAAATTGGCACGTGGTCCTCTCCTGGCCCATTCAAGGAAAAAAAAAAAAAAAAAATTTAACTTCCCTTCCAATTAGTTAGCCTAGGACATATAAACCTATAGCTCTCGGGAGAAGGGAATAAAGGTGAATAAGTTATACAATACCTAATAATATAGTTTGGGTCAAATAAGGACATAGTGTTCTGTACCTCAGAGCTACAGAAATAAGAAATTTAAAGATTAGGAAAGTAACCAGATCTCGTTGAACAAATAACCATAAACTGTCATCGCCAACATGGCTAATGTTAAGCAGATTAAGTACATTTGGTTGGTTATAATTTAGATTATTGCTAAAATCAGGTAATTGTTTTTTTCTTTAATAACTTTTAAATAACCAAATTTTTAATTGTTTATAAATTCATAGGTGTCTAACAATCCAATTTTTTTAAATTTATTATTTCCACAATCAAAAATTCGTCGTAAAATCACCAATGCTTCGTAATTTGTGACAAATAAACTGATCCATAATGATCTAAATATTCCATATATGTTGTCGAATCATCCTAAAACTATACTTTATAATCTCCATACCCACTCGAATCCACTAGTCTCCCAACTTGCTTACCTTTATATTCCGAAAAACCCTACGAGGCGTCTGAAAAGAAAATGGCCTAGAGACATTCTAATAAATCCATATTTTACTGAAAAGCTGCCAATATATTATAATGCTTTACAAGTTATTGTAATTATGTTTTCACAAAATTAGCAATTGTGTTTTTTTAAAATTTTATATATTAGTAAATAATAAAAAATAAGAAAATAAAAGAAGCTATTTAGTAAATGTATGGATATTCAGTTGTTTCTTAGGCGTGGTTATATAATATAAAAAATATTTGTTGTTGTATAACATTTGTCACTAGGAACTGCAGTTGAGGAACTAGGCTGGATTGAATGGATATAGTATAGCTCCGTTGATGTTGCTTGGTTCCAAAATTGGACGACAATTTCCTGATCGGAAGCAGTAGAAATAAACAGATATATCCACGATTTATTGTTTGTTTTTTTTAAAGTCAGGGAAAAATTGAATTATTTTTATTTTGAAAAAATATATATCTATATTCATTTATTTCTTTCAAGTCAATACCCAAAATAGGATCGAAGAAGAAATAAACAGACGCATATTCTCAGCAAACCGATGCTATTTCTCACTGCAAAAATACTTCCGAAGGAGAGCTCTGTCCAGGGTTGCAAAGCTTAGAATTTATAAGACGGTGATCCGCCCAGTCCTTACCTATGGCTCAGAAATGTGGAAAATGACTGAAGCAACCGAATTGTCGCTCCTGAGGTTTGAGAGGAAAATTCTCCGAAGAATATTCGGACCAGTGTGCATTAATTAAACCTAAAGGACCTTTATAAAGATGTTGGTATTGTGCAGACCTCCATAGCCAGGTTACGATGGGCCGGTCACGTAATAAGGATGAACCCTGAAGAAGTTCCAAAAAAGGTGTTACGGGAGCGAGTGTATGGAACTAAAAGAGTTGGTCGTCCAAAGCTTAGATGGGAAGACTCCGTAGCTACTGAAGCCAGGATTCTGCTTGGTACCCGAAATTGGAAGGCAGCAGCACTTGATCGGGAAAACTGGCGCTCGATGTTGGAGCAGGCCAAGTCTCGACATGGGACGTAGTGCTAATAAATAAGAAACAATAATTTGTTTTTGAAAATTTCGAAATTATAATCGAAATTTTTTCATATAAAATCATTTTTGGCACATTAGAATTCTCGTTATCTCTAAGGCAATTATATTTTAAAATATATTTCTTTGCGGCCAATAAATCACAAACAAAGGAAGCTAAAATAAGTTGGTTACCTGTATTAGAGTAGTTCGTGCTTTTTTTTCTAGTTTGACTATAAAAAAATGCTCAAGTCCAAACAAGCAAGACTAACATTTTTTGTTTCTAGACCTTATTATTTATGTAACTATTGTTACAATTAATTTCCTCAATACCCTCTTCCCTCAGGACAAAAGATCGGTGTATATACCTGGAACCTCTCCACTGATATGATTGTCTTGAAGGGCAGAAAGTTTGTAGTTGTCTTCACATGGAGGAAATACCTGGAGGTTACGATCGGCTTTGTGACTGGAGAGGTAGTGATGGGGGGATTTCCGGGCTAAGTTCAATGGCTGCCGAGGTAGTAAAGAGGTCGCTGTAATTCGACTCAGTTCCAGGGATCCAGGGCGCTATTTGAATAATTAATCTGCTCCTGAGGGCTGGCAGCTATTCAGGAGGCCGTGGAGTATTGCCCCCCTCTCGCCCCCTCCCCCAGTCCTCTGTAGTCTTCGCTCTGTCTCTGCATATTTTATCTTTTGTTCAGGGAACACGTCATGTCTTCTCCTCTAGAACCTACTCAGCGCTTGTCATTCTTATTAAAGGTGAACAACAAAGGACGAGTCTTAACTCAAGCCGTTCTTTTCGTTTGTCGTTACCGAAGCCTCAAAGACGTTATATTGTTCACTAAGTCAACTTGAAGAGTAGACAATTACACACGAAATTGCTAAGTTCGTGACCTTTCACGGAAACAAAATTATTTCTATAGAATGGAACTAATTCCGCTCTCACTCTCTGGGTTTTCTTTAACACTAGTGACGCCGCTGAGAGTGAAGAGCTGGGACCTCTCTGCGCCGGGCCTGTCCTTCCATGAGTGGAGGGGCAGTGTTGGTTGGAAGATCCCTAGGATGAGTGTGCCTTGTAAATAAGTATGAATGTAGTTTTAACTTTTAATTTTATTTAGCTTTATTTTTATTTTTACTTTTATTTAATTTATTTTTATTTTATTATTATCATTTTGTTTTATGTGTACGGAATATGACCTATATATATATATATATATATATATATATATATATATATATATTTTTTTTTTTTATTAATATATTTCACTTGTATGTATATTCTATACTGTATTGTTTATGTATATCAGCATAGCTCTTTTCTGTTCTATTTAATTAAATTTTTTTTTTCTTCTCTTATTGTATATATTGTGTGATTGTAATCATGAAGTCATCAATATTACTTATTGCCCACATTTGTGGCAGATTGTAATAACTGCTCAATAAATGATTTAAGATCGAAAAAGAAATGGAACTAAAGAACGCGTTGTATACATTTTCAGTTAGAACCTGAGTAGAGAAGTTGACATTTTCCATAACTCCAGTAAAATAAATATTTATTACAATAGGTATTAGGATGTATGGAAGTGGATAATCAATGCGCCAGATGCTTGGAAATATTGGAATTTCAAGGAAAAAAGGTATATTGAGATCATTATGTAAGATTTTGTTGGAGACATTATATGGAGCATTTAAAATATTACGATTGACTTTAGATTGAAAGGATTTAATGCGTTGGATACTCGATTGATTTCCTTTCTCCCAAAATTTCAAAGGTCCAAATTGGCTTAGTGATGGTTTTATATGAGAGGAGTTGGTTTTCAACAGAAAGATGAGGTGCCCTATTTAGTATTCTATACAGTTGGCTAAAGCGTCTGTTGAGTTCTTTACTTTTGAGTCGAGTGTAAGGGTTCTATGTAAGTCTTTTGTCCAGTTAGAAGTTCAGATACCGTACTGAGCCTGCATACATGGAATAAAACAATGGATCAAAACACTCGAAAGGTAAAAGAAAGACAATAAAATGAAAATAAAGTAACTAAAAGAGTTGTTCCTTATAGCGACCACTTTCAGTAGAATAGCCCCCTTGTTCCTTATTGCGGCCCTGGTTGGAGTACACTCGGACGTTGAGCCCCACTGCACAACACTTGGGCCTCATTATCTTGCCTGGAAAGGGCCTGAGTAAAGGCTAGGTTGTTACTAAAGTCCTTGTACATAAGTTTAGCGTTATTTCAGATTAAATAATTGTAACTTTATCGAATTATACTCTTCAAAGTAAAGTCCGTTGCTTTCAACTACTTTCACCCTTTTTTATGCCAGTAATTGAATTCATTGTTAGTACTAACAAGTGAAAGTTGGGTCCTTCTCGACAAACATCTAAGCAGAATCACTACCGCAGAAATGAAGAACCTTAGAAGAGTGGTGGGCAGAACTTGGAGATATCTCATCAGGAATGAAAAGACAAGAAATGATCTAGGAGTTAGTTCAATATGTGAGATCTTAGAGAAGAGGCAGTTAAAGTGGTTTGGCCATATTTCCCGAATGAGTGAAAACCGAGGACCGTGATGCTTGGTCGATTTGGGTCGAGGAACCTCCATGCTGAGAGGCAAAGAGGAGGTAGTAAAAGAAGAAGTTGGCACTAACTCTTCGGTATTGAGGCAGAGAACTCTAGACATCCAATTTTTACGTTCCCGTAATTATCAAATGTCTATCCTTCTATCCTTCTGAGCCGAAGCAAACCATATCCCGATGGTTCAATCTAGGCTATACAAAACGTTTATTTTTTAGAAAACAATGTGCAGAGGCATTTTCGAGTTGCAAAATAGCTTCGTTCCTGTTGAACAATGCGTGGTATTTTGCACTCAAGCGTGCATAAACACTGACAAGCTGTGCACAGTAAAGGTTTGAATCCGATTCCCAGCCATTAAGAACAATCTCAAAATGCAATCAGAAAACGCCTTCCATGTTCCATCAATTACAATGCATTGATTTTTGCTCAAAGTGATCTAAACGAAATAAAGTGCGGCAGTATTTCGTTATTATTATTATTATAAGTAGAAGTAGTATTTGTATTATTTCCAAAGCCACTGAAGAGAACTAGTCCCAGATCTGCCTGGAACTTACGATTTTTTATAGTCGAGAGATATTCGGTCATTCTTCTCAGAGACAAAATAATGTTTCTACTTTTGAAGTTTTATTAAATCTTTTCGTTTTCTTAAAGGAGAATTCCTTCCCAGTTAAACCTTTCTTCTATAGCCAATAAAGGATACTAGTTCAGATCTGCAAGGATCTAAACAATTTTTTCGTGCTTTTGAAAATCGATTAAATAATTTCATTTTAAGGGAAAACACTTCCAGTTTAATCCTTTTTGACTCTCATGCTATGGCACAATTTTTTTCGGCTTTTGAGCATTGTACGTGTATTTGAAAAAAATAAAATGATAAATAAATATAAAATTAAAACTACACCTTTTTTAGTATGGTTCGAGTACCAGTTAGCAGATTTTCACCCAAAAAATCATAAAGATAGAGAAACCACATACCTGTAAACAAAAAAATGCATAAGTAAATGCATCATAAAATATACAATTAATTATTATGGAAAACAATATATACCTAAGTAACCGTTTTTGTACCTGACTTAAATTTCTGTGTGAGCAACGCAAAAAAGCTAGTGCGTGTCGAAAATGTACCAACATAAAAAATCTACGTAAAACATGACTTTTTTCATTCAAACCAATATATCTCTTAAACTGTAGGTTCTAGTAACAAATATTATTTAACAAAATATATTCTTCATTTAATTTAATATAAAAAACTTTAGAAATATTTTCGATTGAAGTATATTTCGAACACCAGCAGAGCTAGAGAGTGTCAAAATGTAATTTTTTGTTGAGGGTAAATAAAAACCTACAGATCGATTGAGTATGGTAAAAATGTTACAACGAGAGTAATTCCTAGTGACCCATGTTATGTAACAAAAACATTCTCTGTTATCTGCATATTTTTGATCCGAGCAACATCAACAATGCTAAACCATCTCAAAACAGCACCTAAACTTGAAAACGTGACTTTTTTTCTTCAAGCCAACATAGCTTCTAAGCGGTAGGTTCTACCGACAAATATTATATAACAAAAAATATATCAAATTTTTTATTAAAAAGAAAACTAACAGTAAATGTTACTAGCATAGATTCGAGCAACACCAACAGATCAAGAACATGTAAAAAAAAACCTCAACACTTAAAAAATGTAGATAAAACATAACTTTATTCCTTCAAAGCAATATAGCTCCTAGCGGGGAATGATATATGACAACAAATATTATCTGTTACTTTCCTCATCTGGAAACTGTTGATAAATTTTCTTTCCGTGTAACACGAACAGAGCTAGAGTGTGTCAAAATGTTACATCTTTGAGGATGAAAATAACCTTATACTCCCAGGCAAACAACATATACAAGTTAAAACCTCCCTGCCCAACATTTTTTACCCAAACCACCCCTTCATCTTTTTGGTGGCCTTACGTTTTCATAAGCTCCCAAAAAAAGTGACTTTTATAAGTGATGAATACTTTTATTTTTTTTTATTTTTTATGAGCATATTTCCCTGAATAATTGACTAACCCCAAAGGTGTAGTTTCACCGAATATTGGCCGTATGTTTGGTTGAAAACCGGAATGTGAGAGGCGATTACAAGGATCGGTGGACATAAATTTCAATAGAGAGAGCGAGAGGAAGAAAATTAAAGGGACCACAAACCTATTGCAACGATTTGGTTGATCAGTTAGCCCACAGCCGTTGGCTATTTCCAAGCCATTTCCCGTCCCTACTAATCCAGATTTAAGTCCTCCCTTCCCCCCGCTCTGTCCCTTATCCCTTATTCCTGTCTACCGGATCAGCTCTGTTTAGATATGGCAAAAACACGCTTTTCTACAACAATAAATCTGTTCTCTCTCAACCATATACATGGTGCTTATATTATCACAACGCTGCAGCGCCCTATGAAATTATATCAATTTGCAAAAAGAGCCAAAATATATTTAAAAATACAATAATATGAAAAACAAAAATGAACCTCTTGAGCCAGCCGGCTATATTCATATCGTCGGCAAGATGGTGAATTTCTTTATGTGCATTTATTTAAACTTGTGTTCTTTTATTTATTTTTTTTTTTTTGTAGATTTCATTTTCAAATGAAATTCCGCGTCTAATAAAAAACCCGACTACGCAAATTCAGCTTGGATCAGGTTTTGATGAAACACTTTAGTGATATCAGCTCAAAAAATAATTACACATATGAGCATCAAGCACATTTTGTAACTAACCGACGATATGTTTTTTTTTCGCTTATCTGTGATTAATTTTTTTTTTTTTTTTTTTTGTAAAATATAAATTTTCAAATTTAATAGCTTAATCCTGCTGACCGCCTATGCCCTTATGTTATTTTATTTTTATTTTTTTTTGCTAACCTGTATGATTGTATTGTTTATTTCCAAACGACGGTATTTTTTTTTATACACAACAACGAGAGAGATTGAGCAAGCTCGTTCGAATCCAGTTTTAATTTTTTTTTATTTCGCATTAGGAGAAACAGGGTCAAAAGGAGCTCACTCATTAGTGAGCTAGTGTTATTTAGTATAATGAAAGTAGAGCTCTTAACTGCTCCTACTCTCCTAATATCAAACTAGCCAAACTACGCGTAACGCTCTCGCGTTCCCAAAAAATGTATCGCTTTTGACCAATTAGGTCACCTGTAAAACACATTGCATGTTACAAAATCATTAAATAAAGAAATTATGAATATTACAACGTGGCAATTACTAAAAATAGTTGTCACTGGTGGCAGTCCAAAAAGGATTTATATTATTTAGTGATGGGCCAATTCCAAATGTCGATTGTCGATTACTTCGATTCTTGAAGAAGAAAAAATCGATATCAAGAATCAATGATACAAAGTCGATTTCAGGGATAGATCGATACTGCTGGCATTGGTAATAGTTTTGTGATACCTAATTCTGTAATTAATATAAACCTTTTCTTTATCTAGATGAGAAATATTTTTTCTTTAAACAGCAATTTTCTCGTTGGATCAAATCTGATTAGTACAGAATTTAAAGTAATCTACTGAAAAAACAACGTTTTCTACTGAAATTATTATCGATATGTATTTTCTAATCGAATACGGAGATATACAAAGGCTTCCGAAGTACTAAAAAAACAATTGCAACAAGACAGTTTCTAGAGTTTCGATTCTATAGTCCAATAGTTTCTTTTACATCTTAATGACCAACTCATTCATTAAAATTTAAAATTGGATGTCCAATTATGCTTTGACCTAATCTTCAACTACCTAATCTGTAATCAGGTTAGCAATCACTGCTAAGAGTGGAAAAAAAAATAAAGAAATAATGTTTAATAGCTATTTTAATTACAAAATTTATTAAGTTCTTAGTAAAAATTATTTAAGTTCTTCACTTAGGGTTACTAGTTAATATATAAAACAGTTTTACTGCAAAAAAATGATATTATGTGTCTCTACAAATCCAGTTCGCTCTATACAGATTACATTGATATATTTGGGAATGAGAAGATATTGAAAAACAAGGGTAATTCCCTAATTTACAGATAGGATCAATGAAGCCTAGGAAGATATTACACCTTCCCTATGCCTTTAATGCCTTTACTCTCAAATAATATTTTTGTTAAGAATTATCAGCTACATTTTTCTTTTATTATAATAATAGAAGACCCATATTTTTATCTTGAAAAAAATAAAAGAATTAATTTCTTAACTTGTCCATGAATTACACTGGAATAAATACTTTAAATGACTATAGCTCTTAGAACAGAGAAAGAGAATTTCTTCTGATCCATTAGTTACGGTTATGAACTGAGTAACTAAGACTGGAACAGAAAGCGTTTGTACATAGTAAGGGAAGGGACAAAGCTCTGCTTGTTGATGTCGGCCAACTGATTATAGTGTTCCTAACTGAATTTGTGATTGGGAAAACCAAAGTACAAGGTACCATTATAATCTTAATAATAAATTAGCACTCAAATCAAATTCATATTAAAATTTTAAGATTTTAATTATAAGGAAAATAAATGAGGTATATATCTCGACTCATATAAATACAAATAAAAACTAAAAATGGTAACTTTAAAAGTGTAAATAAGTTTAAATATTTAGGTGAAATGGTTCAATTTAATGATTTAGACAAAACAGGAAATCTCACAAGAGCTATCGAAATAGAATTTGCATCCCAAAAAACTAAAGATATATATAATTTAAAAAATCTTTCTATTGAAGCTAAATTGCGTCATTATAAAACAGTTGTTCAACCTGAAAGCTTATATGCCTCTGAATGCTTGTTTCTCAAAAAAAAGGGGGAAATTGAAAATATGTAAAGATAAATAATGGGACCATGAAAGACTGAAGAAGGTTTTAAACTAAAATGTAATACGTAAATATATCAAAATATTGAAAAATTAAGTGATGTAATGAGGAAACGTAGATTGACATTCTATGGACTTTTAATGAGAATAAATGATATAAGACTAACTAAGAAGATTTTCCAACACAGCCTCCAAAAACTGAAAAAGATATGGATACGGATGGTAAAAGAAGATATGATGGGGTCACCTGTGGTGTAGTGGTTAGCATAGCAACCTACTAAACCCAAGATCGCGGGGTTCGCAGCCCGGCAGATGACCTTAGGATTTTTCAAAGGGAATACATCCTTAGCTATGCCTTCCTTCGGAAGGGACGTAAAATGGGGGTCCCGAGCCTGTGCGATGTCAGGTACTCGTTAAAGATCCCTATCCTAATCATACCTGGATAGGCAAAATTTAGGACTCCCACCGTAGCATCATCCGATTAGCCATAGCAGCATAAAGTGACGTAAAACGAAATAAACAAGAAGATATGATGGTGGCAAACATATAACGGGATTCAATGTGGGACAGAGATAAATTTTGGACAGCAGTCAACAAGAGCTGATTTCCGGAAGCAATTAAAACAAATTAATAGACAGTGGTTAGATGAGAGGAGGAAACATCAAGCAGAGGTGATAAAGAAGTATTGAAAAGAACGGAAGAGTAAGAAATAAATTGTTGAATCTGGTCCACAGCTGTTCAAATTCGAAAGAGGAAGAAGAAGAAGAAGAATTTGTGAATAAGATGTGGAAAACCAATGACAAGTAGCACTTGAATAAAAGTTAAACATCAAAAGGCCTCTTGGACATCTTTTCAAATGCCTTGAAGGATTATCGGGAATGGAGTGTGAAGTTAGGAGTTTACTATGAAAGGAAGGGTATCTGATTTGGGCCAAATCAGTAACATATAGGACATTAATATCTTTATGGATAAGTTCGTTTGTGACATAATAAGGAGCATTAAGGATTTTACGAAGGATTGTAGATTGCAAGGATAGGATATGAGAAGAGTTGGAAGGTACGTCCAAACGGGTCTAAATAATGTCAAGGTTAGGTTTTTGTAATTAATCGAGAGCTTTGAATGCTTATTCAGTAAATGTTGGAGTAGTCACAACCGACGGACGGTTTCTTGTATTTTAAGTCTGCTAGTTAATTCTAAAAGGTAAAAAAACTTTGTTTAGAAAAAGAATAACTAATTAAGACTTTCATGCAAAAAATTATATGTTTTTTTTTTAATATCTATTTATTGAAATTTACAACTGTACATAAAAACATACATCCAGCAAATGTGATAATGACAAAAATAATAAAATGACAATGCTTGTGAAGCAACTACCCATTGGTAGCACTTCAATAATATGTTAAATATAAAATGTTAAACAGAGGGGTTATAAGCCTGCATTATTTGTCGGAAAACTAAATATTAAAGCCAATCTTTACAAAAATGAGAATATTGTTGTACTAATCACAAATGATTTTCGTTTCATGATAGCCGCCTTCTGTCGACCTCAGAAACGATTCTTATCTACAAGGAAATAGAGAAAGGAAAGGGAGAGAGGAAAGAGCAAGAGACGTGTCAACAGCTTCCTCGCCGAAGAGGAAATTGGAGAGGAATAATTTAAAAAGAGGAACTCTTTTATCTTCAATTAGTAGAATCGATCCTGGACCCATCTTCTCTAATTCTCTCCCCCGGCGATGAAAAGGAATGTTCATTACAAGAAGGGCGGCCATTATACGCTCGCCACAAAGTGCGGCAATTATATCCTTCCTTCCGCCGATCGGTTCAATACTTCGGCAACGGATCAGGGCTACGGGTTCTCCATTATCATTATTATTTCTTATAATGGTAGCTGAATTGATAGCTTGAAGCTATAATATTCGGAAGTATAAATATTAAAAATAATACATAAAAATCAATATAATAATGATAGTCCATGTTAAGGTTTTAGATGTTTGAGGAAAAAAAATAAAAATAATCCTTAACCACTATAACGCAAGAAGTGTCATGAGTTGAGTACTTAGTTAAGAAGTCGCTAGGTGTCCAACTGTTACTTTTTAAAATCAACAATAAGAAATATATGGCATGATACGCAGTACGCTGGCTCGTTTATGTTGAAAAACTCTCCAACTTCCCGTAGAATGCGTTAAAAAGGACGGAATATCCTTCCACGATCTTAAAATATCCTTAAAGTATCCTTAAGGATGAAAACTAGTTAGTGGGGGAAGGAGAGTGGCCAAGGATGTCCTTCGGCCGCCAAAAATTGCCAGATTCTCGCAGATCTGAAAAACAGTATTCTTTTGGCCTCCTTAGCCGTGCTATGTCCTCTGTGTGAGTCCAGATCATGCATTTATCTAAATACAGGGATGCCAGCCAGGACTTAATCTCCTGACAATTTATAAATGAGTATTTTTATATTATTAACTAATTAATAATTAATAATTATCTTCTCCAGAAGGTTATCGTGGGGCCAATGATTAAGATTTGTTAATTATAAAGGAGAGTACTCAAAATATATTAATTAATGAGTGGCATGCAAATGGTAAATGAATGACGGTTGAACTAAAAAAAACAACGTATAATTAATTATGGATTGACATATAAAAATTACAACTATAAATAAGAATCATAACTTAGGTTTAAAACTTATACGGTAACAAATAACTTAATCTAGACTTATCTTCTTAATTCGAGGGTGACGCTATGTTGTGGGTTCATAGTGGTAAGCCGGGAGCTCCCAAGCTCCGAAGGATCCAGGATCAAACTCGGACCAAAGACAGCTCAAGACCCCTCCATCTCCAAGACTCTCTCAAATACTGATCTAAAATATCGCGTTTACCCCAAATATTCCCCGGTAAGGGATAGGCAGGTAGAGAAATATGTCTCACAACAACAAAGCACCCCCTGTCCCAGACCACCCATGGGGAGCTATGAAGGGGTTAGCTACCCTTTTGCCAACACGCGAATATTATAATGTTAAGTAAAAACCTTTTGGTTTGATACATAGCAGCCGTTAAGAAAAACTCAAGGAACCCTTCTCGGTAGTAGACAGAAAGTGGACCGTACACAATTTTTTTTTTTTGTGTCAATCGATTATTTTATAATATTCTGGGTAAACAATTATATTTTAAGTTCAACCAATAAAAAATAAAATCAAAATACCAAGAAATTAGTAGGCGTGTTATTTAGACTTCCTAGAACGGGGATCATAAAGGGCCAGAGAAATATTTTCGCGATCTTCTTTTCTTCCGGCCTCGCCCACTCTGTACTGCCACCTCCACTGATTCCACCACCACCTGAACTTGTTGACATCACCTCTGAACTCTACTTCTGATTATGATTTTATATATCAACCCTTTGTTTGAATACATATTGTTTCTCATCAAACAACAGTTAAATGTATTTACCATTAGCATGTCACTCATCCAATTAATTTCTTTTGGATTACCTTTGTTTTATAAATCCCCTAATTACCTGGCCCCACATATCAAATCTTTGGAGAAGAACGTGTTAATAAGTTCATTATTTTAAAAATAATTTTTCAAGGAAGTTGTGACTGACATCACTTAAGATTAATCCTTGCCCTGACGGACATACTATTTTTTCAGGAGAAACGGTAGTGCAAGGAGAGATGCCTGAAATTCCTCTCCCCCAAATTTAAGGGTATCCAATCAAAGGATTACAAAAATAATTGAAACTACGGACATTCCCTAATGTTTTATATATGGCTGGTGAAGATTTTTTTTTTTAAATAAAAGGGTCATATAATCAAAAATCCTAAGAAAAGTAATGGGACCGATAAAGAAGTGAGGCGGATATATAATTAGGCATAGCGAAGGGTTGTACCAACAGTTCGAAAGCATAAGATCAGCTATGAGAAACAAGAGACTAACATTTTACGGCCACATAGCCAGGAAAGCCAGAAACTAACCTCGAAAACCTTCATCATCTCTAGAAGGAAAGATACCAATGCGAAATTGGTGAAACTAGTTCGAAAATATCTGGAACTTCTAGGAATCAATCCTGAAGGTGTTTTCTGTAGAGATAACTACCGAGTGCTCCTCGGAACATCAGATGCTCTCAATTTGGTGTCTGCTAATCATCACGACCCGGAGTAGAAGTGAAGCAGACCGAGTAGAGAAAGAGGATCCATAACAAAATTTTTTATGATTAACATTCAAAACATTTTTTTTTTTAATATACATTTATTGAAATTTACAACTGTACAAAATATATTCATCAAGTAAATGTATTGACGATAATAATAACATGTTAAAACTTGAAAAGAACTACTTATCAGTAGCACTTTATCAAAAGTTCTACACTAGAAGGTCTCTAGGCCATCTTCGTTTCAGACGCCTCGGAGGATTATCAGGAATGGAGTGGGAAGCAAGTTGAGAAACTAACGGATTTGAGTGATAATGGAGCTTACTATGAAAGGATAGGTATCTGGTGTGGAGTGTTTTGTAATAAATTGGGAGCTTTGAACGTTTGTCTAGTAAATGTTGAAGTAATCTATAACGGCGGGCAGTTTATTGTCGTTTTAGACTTCTATGTGGATTCCAAGTTAGATGTTTGTTCAAGTGGAGTCCTAAGTAGCAGATCTGTTCAACAGGGATTAGTTGAATATCATTAAAGGTTACTGTAAGACAGGAAGTACTAGGTTTACGACGAAGGGTAAACATTATTTGGTAGGATTTGTTTGGATTTATTTTGATTCTCCATTTTTGACACCATTCCTGAAGGTTTAGGATATGGGATTGGAGTGTTTGTGAGGCAATGGAAGGATTATTAACTGATAACACACATGTGTCATCAGCATACGCGGTAAGGACGGTGCTAGGATGGACCTGGATATCAACTGTACACACTGTGTAGAGGATAGGACCTAGGATACTACCGGGAGGAACACCGGCAGATTGGGTAAAGAGAAAAGAATAGGAACATTGAAAATATGATTACGAAAGAATAATACCCCGATATAACAGACATGAGATAAACTGAGATTTTCTAATTCAAAGTTTGGGTCATATTTATGTTACAGAGTTGAGGTGCAACTTAATTATGTCGAACCCTTGGGATCCCGCAATGGCCTATCACTTTAACCAACTAGTCACTAGCCGATAATTGATTCGGTTGAATCGGCAAACTTCGGGGCGCTTTGTTTATGGCTTTATAGCCATCTGTACGTATTGAAATAAGTTTTGTTTATCTCATATCTTTTCTTCTATTTTTTTTTTTTTTTTTTTTTTAATTTTTCATTTTATTTTTTTTTACAATGTTTTAAGCAATTTACATTTGGAATTTGGAACATACCAAAAAATATATAGTGTTTATTTACTTTTTATTTGTTTTAAATTATGACACATAACTTAAATTAAAAATTAAAAAGAAAAAAGTAGGTTACGTAATTTTTTTATTCAGTACTGAAAAAGTTATCGAATTTAATTATTATTTTTATTATCATGATCTTTCGTAAAGTCCGAAAATTTGTTACGAAAGAAAAAGAGTTGCTATTCCTGGATTAAAAACAAAGTGTATTTTTACTACACTTTGACTCTAAAATAAAAATAAAAATCATAAAATAATAATGAATAAAGGTCGAGTTTTAATTTCAATCAACATATTTTCATATTTTCAAGGCTACAAATATAAATGAATAAAATGGCCGACTACAGGAGCAGCCGATTGCCGGCTTTACCGACTAGTCGCTACATCTTTACCGACTAGTCGCTACATCTTTACCGACTAGTCGCTATATCTTTACCGACTAGTCGCTACATCTTTACCGACTAGTCGCTACATCTTTACCGACTAGTCGCTACATCTTTACCGACTAGTCGCTACATCTTTACCGACTAGTCGCTACATCTTTACCGACTAGTCGCTACATCTTTACCGACTAGTCGCTACATCTTTAATGGCTATATTTAAGCTCAATCACCAAACCTCATTCTTATATGTCCCAGAATCAGTAATATAATATAAAAAAAAAAGTTTCCATACAAGTGCTTAGGAAAAAGAGGCGGTCGAAGGAGGTGGAACAAGCTTCTAATTAGAAGAGAAATATTTTTAATTCCGGAAGGCCGCTCCAAGCTTTGTCTCAGCCCAAGGTTCCGGCTTTCTAATCTCAGTCTCATTTCCGGTTCCTGTACAGAGGGGGGGGGCGGATGTTTTTTCAAGCGGCCGCTGTTGAGGGGCGGGGAGGCTGTCCACTAATCAGGGATAAACGGCCACTTATTAACACCCGCCCTAGTTCGTCCTTAAATTGCAGGTCGACGCCGCTAACTGCTCTAATCCCCTTTGCATAAAGTTCCGAGGAGCCGTTCTCCTTCCTAGTCTCTTGTAGTCTGCTTCTCGTCTTTAGCACTTTTTCCCTTCCCTTTTTTATATTCTATTTGACTTGCAAATTATTTTAGTCACGAAACGGAAAACTGCATTCTGCTAACGCAGTCTATTGCAAATAGGACGTCGTTATCCCTTTGCTGGAATAGAAGAAATATCTAGATCGTCTGGAGTCATAGTTTCATTCTAAGAAAAAAGAAAACCAGTCCGAGGATATAAATTTTAATTTTGAAGCTTATATTGAGGAATCTTTTTATTATTAAATCAATATCACTTTATTAACATATTTACGATTATAAATTTTATTTAAGTATGAATCTTATAGACCTTACATCTTCTTCATCAATAATACAGTTTAATTCAACAATGAATAAGTTTCACAATTTACAGTTGATGAATTTAACAGCAAAAAAAATTTAATAAAAAAACGCATATAACAAATATTATGCTTACACAAGTAAAACTGAACTGTTACGTTATGAATACATATTATTTTGTTACGTGAGTGTATCTTTTGTTGGATGATTTATTGTCATTACCGATTTCTCGGATTAGCGGATTTTCTGAATTTATTGATTTTTTAAATTCTGTTTTGGTTCGATGGTAGACATAAAGTTGGATAGGGAATAAGATTGAAATCGTCTGGCAGAGTTGATATTTTTGTATAGCGAGGTTACTCCTAGATAATCCTTATACACAAGATATGGATCCTTTCGAGTGTCCTGTACTTGTACTGGAATAAAAAATTCATTTACATATGAAAATTTAAAAAAAACCAAACAAAATAAAACCAACGTATTTTTAAATATGGAGAATGTAATTAGGGATAAGGTCATTAAAAGGACCTTTATTGTAGCCAGGGAAGAAATCGATTATACAAATCGATTCCTGAGAGGTATTACATTTGTTATTATTTATTTTAATAATATATGTTTGTAGATGTTTATTAATTTATTTCTTAAACTATAATCAATTTTTAAACTGCATTTATTTTGCTTTGTTACTCTTAAGTGTAGTATTTTATTGTGATTTCGAGGTAAAAAAAACCGAGATATTTGAATCAGGAAACAATTTACTAGTACTGCTATCAATATCAGTAATTGAATAAATTCTAAAATGAAATATAATGAATCATTAAATATTTAGAAATCATTAGAAATGATAAAATTGTTAATTAATCCAAATTGTTTAAGAGACCTGAGAAATATTTCCGATTATCGAGATATTTTCAATTTTTTTCAGTAGGAACGGAAAAAACCAAACAGGGAAAACCGAGAGGGTTTAACTACCTACCTCACTTTTCCGCCTCCCACATTTAGTCCGATCTAGGTCCTCATATCTTATAAATATATAAAAGTCTTTTTCTTTTTGCCTTCTTAGGTGCTTATAAATATATTTGACTTCTTGTCTTCCATTAAAAAAAAATTAACATATATATATATACACACTATGTAGCCAGGTCCTGAAATTTTTATATGGCTTTACAACTGATTAATATTTAAAATTATAAACTTATGATCGAATAAAAAAAATCCCAATAGAAGTTGCAATTAATTCATCAATCCTAATTGTATTGATATTGATATACCATGAGCAGTGTAGCTCGAGTAATCAATATTTGTATTATTAATATTGAAGGTTTATTAAGGCTCCGTACTAACTAAACTTATTCAAACTGGAATACCAGAAACAAAAGACGTATAATATACCTTGGTTCCTAGAGGAGGGCAACTTGAACTAACTTTCAAATAAACTTGAGTTCAAGAAGTGAAAATTGAATGACTTTTGCTATGTATTAACTCTTCCTATTTAAACTGAAAGCAAGGAATGATGTTCTTTGATACTTTGCGAGCCAACTTCTCATAGATCGAATATATATAAAATTCTCCATATCATATATGAAACATAAAACTTAGAGAGTAGCAGAAGCCTGAATAAATGCTAAAATTATTATTTTTTATAGTGTGTTTAAGGCTGAACTCTTATTTTTTTGTTTCAATTAGTACAATAGTGCTTGCAGATCTTCGGCCGCCTGATATAGTTATCTTAAAGATATCCGTTGCTTGTGTGGGGTTGGGAGGTCTCGAGACTTCCTTATGATAATGCGAACCATGATGGTATGATGAACCATGGTACCATAGTACAATGGGAAAATACTCTATTACCGTCGGTGCCCTGCTCACCAGTATACACGTACGTTCATGTAATTAAAGGATTAAACTGGCTAACAACTGCTCAACTAACATGAACAGATGGGGCTTTCCTCTACAAGATAAATATATATGTATATAAAAATAATGAATTCTTTTTTTGGTTCGAGACCATGTTATTTAGAATATTAAAAATATTTTAAAAAGTGGGCCTTAAAGTAGTAAATAAATTCGCGAATTAAAAACAGAAATATATAAAAATATAAAACAAAACTTGTGTCAGTTATAAGGAAAAGTCGGTTAAAATAAAAAATGGTACCTATTTTTTTTTTTTTTTTTTTTTTTTTTTTTAAATGTTTGATTACATTGCTTTTGTCCTAAGTGTTGTCTTAATCACTGTGCTTTCTTTTAAATGAGATGAATTCGACGAAAATCTCTGTGGTGATTTTTAATAAAACCCGAACATAAATCAGAAAAATATGTATGGCAAGGAAGATGAAAATTAGAAGTAGCTTTGTAACTGTAGTCGTTTTATAAAAATTATTGATTAGAATTCACAGTCACTAGGATGGACTAAGAAGATTAAATGAAACATTAACGTTTTGGGAAACAAAAGTATAAATAAAATATTGTACTTATTCTTTTTTGCCCCTGTTCGGGCTAAAAACACAAATAGTTAAGACTCAGAAAAATACTTTATTTACAAAATAGTTAGGTAAATGACTTCTAGAATGATGGTTACAAGTGATGTTCCTCTGAAAACTACCAGCTATTTTTTTTTTTTTTTTTTTTTTTTTTTTTTTTTTTTTTTTTTTTTTTTTTTTTTTTTTTTTTTTTTTTTTTTTTTTTTTTTTTTTTTTTTTTTTTTTTTTTTTTTTTTTTTTTTTTTTTTTTTTATTGCAGGAAAAACTGATATAAAGTAAACAGAATAGAGTATAAAATATAATAATAAATAAATTAAAAAGGTTAAAGTTAAAGTTAACCTTATAAAATTTTAATTTTATGTAACATAGCAAAAAGATAATATGTAACCTTCGTTAGAAAAATAAAATAAAAAATATGTAATAAAAAAACTAATTAAAATGGTTTGGCAGCTAACTTTGATTCACAAAACTATAACATGACCAGAAAGTGGACTAAATATTTTTCCATATTGAAGACAGCCTTACTTTTATAGTGGTGATGCGTCGGTGTTTTGATTCTCCATTCGAAAATAAATTGCGATTAAAAAAAAAAAAGAAAAAAAAAAGGCAAAATAAAAGCAGACCAAATTAAAATAAAAAAATTACATTAATTGAAATACAAATGAGTACACGAAATGGGGAATCTATAACATATACCATCACTTGAAATAGACCATGATGGTATAGCAGAATCAATACAATTGGAATTATTTTATTTAAAAACTAGTTTCGAATGCTAAACATTCATCATCAGTTCTAAAACATACAAACATTTCCAAAACAAATTGTACACTTCGTTACATAAATTATATATACTAAAGATTTGTAAAACGAAATTAGAAAATAGCCTAAAACTAAATATTCATGAATCATTAGAAATACAATAATCGTTCAAAACCAATTCAGATTTGTGTTTAAATGGCCAGTAAATATTTACAATAGTTAGCGAACGGAGACCTGATAAGGATGCTAGGTGTTCTATTATTAGTTAATTACAAATGCTGAGAACCTCTACATCAATAGAAACTATTTAATTCACAGCACGTTTTATTTCGTATAGCTAACAAAGTTAGAAACCATTTAAAGCTATTAGTGAACGGCAGAGTGATGAGTAAGGAACTTAACTCCGTCCGAGTTAACTTAATCCGAGTTAGTTGGGTTCCGTGCTAAAGCGGCGAGTCCATGTAATCCTTGGATGGGGGTGGGAGGGGGAGGGTAAGGAGATTGAATCAGCTGTTTGGAGGACTGAGGACTGAGGACTGTCCAGGTTGCCTCCTTTCATGTCCTTTAGCTATTTGCATCCTTCCATGGCACGCTAATGTCTTCCAGTCCTCCCAACATCCCCCAGCAATAATTCCTGACCAGCACTAACAGTACCTTTCTATAAGGCTTTCTTGATCTATGTATTTCAAGTGCTCGAATAAGTTTCAGATGAGAAGCAACATAATGTTATTGAATTTAATATCTCGTTTTTTAGGGACTCGACTAAGCCTTCTAATTCTTCTCGTATCCACTCCTCACCTTCCTAAAAATTCCTGAATTTGTCGAAAATAAATAGGAAAGATTGTAAAGCAAATTGGACAGTTGACTGTAAGATATTGAAAAATATGGCCAGGTTTATAGACTACATATCCAAGTTAGAAAAAAAAAAAAAAACTTATACATCATAAAAATGTTACAATAGCTAAAAAAAAACATAGTAAATTAATTTACAAAATTTAAATAAATATTTGTTATTTAACATGAAAAAGGTTTTTAAAAAAATCAATCTTTAAAAATTGCATCATTTAATTCGTTCAGTTAGTCAAAATTTGCATCATTTAACTGGATCTTCATATCATTCCATATTCCTTCAGTAATTAAATTTTTTTATTTTCTTTCAATTAATTATATAATTAATACTTTCGATATATATATATTATTAAAATTACTTTTAGCCTTGAAGTAGATCGAAACATCAGCTCTCCATACGTAAAGTTTTTTTTAAAATTTGGATTTGTAGTTCATAAACCTGACTGCACCAATGACCATATTCTTGAACCATAAAGATCTTAATGTTCCATATGTTGCTGATTTAGTTCATACCAGATACCTATCCTTTCATAGTAAGCTCCATAACCACTGAAATCCATGTCAATAATCGACTCGAAGTCTCTCAACTTGCTTCTCATTCTATTCCTTATAAAAATAGAGGTGTCTGAAAAGAAGATGGCCTCGGGACTTTTTAATATGTAACTTTTATTGAAGAGCTAACTAATAGATGGCTGGTTTACAAGCTATTGTAACGTTAATGTATTCATTTTCGCAACCATTTTCTAGATGTTCTATACACTTATAAAGATCAATTAAAACGAGAAAACAAAATTATAATTTTGTTTAAATTAAAGATTCAATGCGTTTTATTTGAATCTAACTAATTGTGAGAATAATTTGATGAGTTTTTGACATAATAATGAGCCTTGAGGATTTTCTAAAGAATTTTGGATTGCGAGACGATAATAGGATAATTAGGGTTTAGTGGAGCCCCAAAGCTAAAAATTGGACTTACTTTACCGATGAACCACTCCATGCCCTTCCCACCTTCACAGAATCATCCTGGCGTCTCGCATTCCATTCCAAAACCTGGTCACGATGAACAAAAACTAATTGCCATACAATACTCTCGGATGATTTACAAATTGCTCCCCACGAATGTTAGAGGGAGAAGTGAAACGTCCAAAAAACAAACAAATTTAGCGTTATTTCAGTCAATACTGCACTCAATGGGAAATCCATTCCTACAGCTCGGTGACCATTGACACTTGAAACTACCTATTAATTATTTAAATTACAATTCGACTAAATTGTGTAGGCCTTTTATTCTAACTGCAACATGATCTGTTTTACTTATTCCACATATTTAGCAACTTAGATAAGACAAAAGCATGAAGGTAATTTCAAAGATAATTACAAATCCCGAGAACCGAACCCTTGTTAATCCCTACCTCTTCGTTGGGATCCCCAGAGGATTAAAAGAAAACAAAACCAACATTAATTGTTGAGTAAGATAAGGAATCATCCCTGAGGCTAATTTTTTTTTTAATACTTTTATACCATAGCCAGTTTCTTTTCGAAGTAACACTTATCAATATTAAACAATAAAACAACTGGACCTATCCAGACAGATATTAACACCCTTAAGGAAATATTTACAGTTGAATTATAGAAAGAATAGTTAATGAAGTTGAAATTTACAGTTATTTTTCCTTAATTACTATACTTTAAGCTAAGCAAGAAAGTTCACATCAAAAACTATTCCTGGAATGTATTTTACAAAATAGTGACAATAAAAAAAGTAAAATCAGTTGTTTAAAATAGATATAAAATGAGATATTCTATGGATATCTTTTCAAATATGGACTCCATTGAAAGTAATTTTACACAGTTTTATTGTAGGATTTAATAGGAATTTTATGATTTCTTTTTTGGCAAAATGTTTTTTTTTTTTTTTAAGAAGAGGTGTCAATAACTGGCTGGTTTGCCCAACTCAATACCTCCACAGTTATCCATGCAACCCCGAAGAAATACATTTCGATCCCATGATATTAGATTTAAGGAAATTGGGTTTAAACGCCGCATTTAAGATAGATAAACCATTTTCATCTTATTTTCCATCATCTAAAGAGAAAATGGACACTTTCAAAAACAGTGGTCTATGTGAAGTATCTAATATGTGTTGACTATAAAGCTTAAGCAAACGGGAAAAACTGGATAATCGGTAAATTGAGAAGTATAAGAACATATAAGATCATACAATCATAAAACGCATAATTTAAAGTTCCATAAATTCAACAAAAAATTAGGAGTGAAACTAATACATCAAGTAGAAAATAGTGCAAAATTAAATATTGACGAATCATTAGAAATAATAAAATCGTTCAAAACCAAATCAGATTTGGTTTCAATGAACAGAAAAAAATTTCCAACTCAAGAACTCTTAGATCTTAAAATCTTAAGATAAATTTTCAATAGTTATTTATTAGTCTTCTTTTCAGTTCTTCATCCTTTGTCGTTTTCCCCCGTTAATGCCATGTAAATCGATTTTTATATCTCATCGTCTTTTGAGGAAAGAATCGAAGCCTTAAAGTCGATTCCTAAGAACCGATCGACATCACTGACGGTAATAGTTTTGTAATAACTACTACTGTAGTAGTAATACATCGATTCTACTCCCAAATATATATATATATATATACACACACATATAAAGAGGACATTTCTTTTCATCTCTAACTACACAGAAATTTTTTGTGCACTAGATCAGTACTGGTCTGGCACATAATTTAAAACTACGTTCTTTAAAAAATCAAGTGCAATTCAAATTTTAAAACTGGAAATACAAGACTAAAACGACAATAAACTGCCCGTCGTTACAGACTACTTTAACATTTACTAGACAAACGTTCAAAGCTCCCAATTAATTACAAAAGACTCATTTAGATTACTGTTATTAGAACTATTTGAACGTACGGAGTATAGCTTTGGGGCTCCACTAAACCATCCAATTCATCTCGTATCCAATCCTTACAATCCAAAATCCTTCGGAAAATCCTAAATGCCCCTTACTTTGTCACCAATAAACTTATCCATAAAGACCTTAATGTTCCTAAAGACCTTTATGTTGCTGAGTTAGCCCAAACCAGATACCTATCCTTTCATAGTAAGCTCCATAACCACTTAAATCCGTTAGTTTCTCAACTTACTTCCCACTCCATTTCCGATAATCCTCCGAGGCGTCTGAAAAGAAGATGGCCTAGAGATCTTCTAAAGTAAAATTTTATTGAAGTGCTACTGATGAGTAGTTCTTTTCAAGTTGTTACATGTCATTGTAATCGTTATCAGCTCATTTACTTGATGTACATATTTGTATGGTTGTAAATTTCAATAAATTGATATATATATAAAAAAATTGGAAAAGATATGAATTCACTGTTACAAAATAAATAAAATAAAATTTAAAAAAGGAGGCGTTACAATATCATATTGTCAAAGAGGAAATTAATTAAACCAGTTTAAGAAAAAAAAAAATTAATTTCATTATGTTTAAACCGGTGAAGAGCCCTAACAGATTTAAACTACATAAATGAAAGGGGTTTGTAAACATTGCGATTTCTAAGCAATAAAAAAAACAAAAAAAACAGGACTTTTAAATTGTTTATCTTCTCAAATAAGAATTTTTAAAATAAATGATTATAATGTACATTAACTGAATTGTGATTAACATAATATTATATGTTGTAAATTAACAAATACTATTTGCTATATACTAATGTGTTTCTGGAATAATTATTATTTTTGTAATATATTTATTTTTACACTGTTTCTCAAATGTGAAGTATTCTTTATGAATATAATTCCAATAATAAACCAAGGTATCGCATTCGCGAATCGATTAATCCACATTGGTACCGGTTCCAGAACCCACAAATATTTGTACCTTAGCATTACAGCTAAAGATGAACCATTAACTCTATCTCCTTTCGTACTATATGTTGATCTCAAAACATAAAAAGTAAAAAAAATATAACAAACAATCTCTTAAAACAATATTGTTTTCCAAACCATATTTTTTATCCAAATGCTTACTTCCAGCAGGATTTGAAGTAAAAAGGGATTCTTACTAATTTCTGAAAACGTTACGGTAGGCGGGCATGATGGATGGATACATCATAAATCACCGTCGCATTTTTTGTTATATTTCATCATGTATACTGTATGCTGTATGCTGTATTCAGGGCTTTAAGTCCTTTAGCATTAAGAGATCATAGATCGTAGATCATAGTTCTATACATTATCTTATAGAGTAAAATAATTCAAAGTATTAGGATCAAACGATGCAGCAAGTCATAGTAATAGCCAAGAATATCCAACCAATGCTTATTTTTATTATTTTTCCTTCGGTGTTTACAGCCCACATTCCTTGATCATATGAAGCATGTAATAGTTATTAAAACTAATAAATAAATAAAAGCAAGCAGTATTTAAAAAATAATAATAGTATGAAATTTTGAATTAGTATGTTTTATTAAAGTTACGCATTAGATGGGGCATATCACTTAATAATTTAAATTGCTGGGTAAATACATTTAAATAAAGTGTATTTTATTAAATTAGTAATTTTAATAACCCTTATACATTTCATATGCATTTGTAGACATGAAATGTTTGGCGAAAATGATAAAATCAAATGAGTGGAAATTTTGTCTATGAGTGTACATATAAAAAAAGAAGAAGAAATAATTAAAAATGAAAACGAAAAGCAAATCACTTCAATTGAATATAAAACAAAATTTTAATTACTTCCACTTCTTGACGGCTGGATTTTAAAAGTCTCTTCATAAACATATGCTTTTGAATTTTTTATATTCGTTTGTTTTGTTTTGTATATTCTCTTGACTATTAAGTGTTTAATAAGGTTCTTGTGGTTTATTCTATAAATTATCAACTTATTTTTATAATATCTATAATAAAATAAACCATTTATCCATTTATATATTACACAGAAATACGGATATTCCATCTACCTTGTACCTGAGAATACACTAGGTTTGGAAATACCCTCATTCCTTACCTTTTTTTCAGAAATGTCCCCAGTTCAGATGTGTACTAGAATTGTTATAATTTAGTAGCAGATGCCAATAGCATATCCACCAGTAACATTGTAAGTAGTATCATACTCCTCCATATTTTATAATTATATGCAATATATATTCTAATGCATGTTTTTATATATTGATATTGTAGCTAACTTTATGATAAATGTCTAGTTGACTGTTATGATGAATGGAGAAGATGATGTGGGATGCAGTCAAAGAGGAACACCACGTCAGAAGAAATACTTTAATATGTGCCAACGTTTCGAACTGCGTTGCAGGTCTTCTTCAGGGCCACCGAACCATACTTGTGAGGAGGAGGACGATGAATGATCCTCCTGCAGGCATCCCTCATCATCTTATTCTAACTAACTTTATGTTTTTAAATAACCTGTGTAACTCATATAATTTTATTTTAACCTGTTTTTTTTTCAATCTAGGGCATGATTATGAAAACAATAAAGTTTCGAAACGTCGCCAAAATAAGTTATTATTTTACTACTCAAGAAGAATCTTAACATTATATATATATATATATATATATATATATATATATATATATATATATATATATATATATATATATATATATAATAATACGAAGACCTAATCGTTCTGCTGACTCAGAGAAACTGTGGATCTGGACCAATTAGTTACTACTTATGAAGGTAACATTGGCAAAGATGAACCTTCCTGGGTTCGAGAATGGGTACCCCCTCAGGTAGCCTATGTCCCTTCAAACATTGAGTACGTCCATGAAGACCATGTCACTCGGCCTAAGATCTCAGAAAAAATATAAAAGGAACAGCTTTTCTTTTTTTTAATAAAGAAAAAGGGGGAAAAAAGGCACTATAACACTAAATTAAATTGTTCATTTCACTCGTGGCTTGATCTAAGTGTACTAAGTGTTTTTTAATATAATTAAATTGCAGCTAAGAAAAAACAAAACAAAACAGAAACACAGCTTTTAGTAAAATGAAAACTGCTTCGTCCACAGTTAAGGAGGATTTAATATAAAAATCAATAGGAAGCTAACTTGAATTTAAAGCCCCTCCTCCCTCCCCCCATCCTACCACATTGTTTTATTTATATTTCCAATTAACGATAAAACATTAAAAATAAGTGAAACAAGTATTCAAATAAAGAGTTGCTTTTAATATTCAACATTCAACAATTTCAACAAATGTTTCTCATTTTATAAATACCTCCTTTATCCGTTACTCATCCAAATCCGGCTGGAACTAAATCCGGTTTAATTAAAATGAATCCTTTTCCAAAGTTAATGGACCTTTTATTTTACGCACAGAGGCAAATATCTAGATAGAAATAAATGGTAAAAAAAAAAAAAGTATGTGGAAGTATATATGTAGGTAATAATCCCAAAGCGCCATGGTATACAAAACCCTTAAATAAATTACGACCAAACAATATCTCCACCTTTTTTATAATAAAAATATTTCATATTTGATGTAATATCGCGAATATTTAAATAAATATATTTGTTTTAAACAATGAGTATTTATTTACTATTTAATGTGTATTATTAGTTACGCTGAAATAAAAAATAGCAAACATTGACGAACACCCTCTGAACAGAAAATTACAATCTACCACCTTAAAATATTACATTTGCATTATTAAATAAATAATTTTAACATGATTGAATAAATATTTACCATGTAGACAAAAAAAAAATAATAAAAAATAAGGAAAAAAGATTTATAGACATGTGTTCTAAAATCAAATACTTCATGGATAAGATACTACGAGTATAAATAGAACATTAAATATTTTTTAATAAATATTAAAACATATTTTAAATACAAAGCTTCAGTTCTACTTAAATCGGCTGTTTTTTTTTTGTTGTTCTTTTTTATTGATTCTTCAGACTAATTTAAGTTAAAAAAACAATTACAAATAAGTTGTCTAAGCGCACCTTTCGAAACATTTAGAAAAAAAAAACTTTTGTATTCTGTAATGAGTGATACCATATTAGTTTATGACAAAGTTTATAAAACTTCTTTTACAGCAATTGGAGAGTATTTTGAAGTACTTCCAAATCGTTCAAACATTTTTTTTCAAAATGAAATCCGACATGGAGTGACAGTTTGTTATTCCCGAAGTTAACGTTGGTATGCGGAGATTGCGAAGAAACGATTTGGAAGAACAAATTTTTAATGCAGTGGTAAGTATTTACTTTTAAATATGTAGGTAACTAATTAATAACTGGATTTAAACTTAAATTACTCATTTAGTATCGATAAGAAAACAGCTGATTAAGGAAAACAAAAGCTAGGTATTTAAAATATGTGTTTATTATTGCTATTTTTTTTTTTTTTTTTTTTTTTTTTTTTTTTTTTTTTTTTTTTTTTTTTTTTTTTTTTTTTTTTTTTTTTTTTTTTTTATGATCATTGAATGTTCTACTGCAGGTCTAAACGTCAACCAAATCTTTCATCGAAATGTCAAACCGGAAGATCAAAGACTCCTTATATAAAGTTTCATAATCAACCATTAAATTGGCTCTACTACACCATCCAATTCTTCTCGTATCCAATCCTTACAATCCAAAATCCTTCAAAAAATCCTCAAACTTGCTTCCCACACCATTCCCGACAATCCTCCGAGGTGTCTGAAAAGAAGATGACGCAGAGACCTTCTAGTGTAGAATGTTTATTAAAGTGCTACTGATGAAAAGTTCTTTTTAAGATTTGTCACGTTATCGTAATAGTTAACAGCACATTTACTTGATGTACATTTGTATGGTTTTATGTTGATTTGTACAGTTGTAAATTTCAATTAATTGTTATAATAAAAAAACAAAACATTAAATTATGTTTTAATTCTGAAAAAAATAATGACTAATTTTTAAATAATACAATTTTTTGCTTATATTGTTAATTTTGATTTATAATTTCTTTTTTAATTATATAAATGCAATATTTCAAATTGAAGGGTTTGGTGGATGGAGGTGTTATTTAAAAAAAATCCAATTTTGATTAATTTACGTTTAAAGTTTTTTATAACATATCCCATTCATCTTCTTCATATCTCTTTTTTTGGTTGTTTAGAAATATTCAGATATGTTGCCAGTGTTCCAGTAGCGTTAGCTATGAAAAGAATAGTTTCAGAACATATGTTTATACAATTATTTGTTTAAAGAATAATTAGTCCAGCCAATGAGTCCTGAAATGAGGGGTGTAGAGTCCATGGAATATGCGATAATTTTTGACTTCAGCTTCCTTTGGAGTAGTTAGAACGTAAACATACTAAAAGTTCCCACCACTTGGGGATGAGCTAATGGAGGGGGGAGGGGAGAACGTCCCAATTTTGTTTTTCGATAATATCTCGAAAACGGTGGACTCTAGAAAAATATGCTACCAATCAAAATTAAAGCTCATTAAATTTCCTATAAAATTAATTACATATATATATTCGTCGAAATTCCAACAGTTTTCGAGATATACGTTATTAAAAATCGATAATTTTAGAAAAAAACAAAAATTTTACCTCACTTTTTATTAAAAATTTGCTTCTAAACCAAAAACGTATAAATGAAATTAAAGTAAATTTAAATGCTCTACAATTTTGATTCTGACATTTTTTTCTGAGAAATGATTGTGGAAGTTACTAAAAACAAATGTTTGACAAAAAGGGAGGTAACACTTGTTTTTCCCCGAAAATCACAGATTTTCAATAACGAATATCACGTAAACTATTAGAATCACGACAAATTTATGTATCATCAATTTTATAGGAAATTTAATTAGCTTTTCTGTTTAATTTAGACATATTTTTATAGAGTCAACTGTTTTTGAGTTAATATCGAAAAACCAAAAAAATTGAACTTCTCCCCTCCTACCACCGTTAGCTGACCCCCCAGGGGCGGGGACTTTTAGTATCTTTACCTCCTAAATATTCCTAGCGTTGCTATGAAGTAAAAAATTATCGCATATTCCATGCACTTTACAATGTGTTTATTGACTGGACTAAATTTCCTTATATATCTTCCGTCCAATTCCGAAACGTTTCGTTTATCGGGAACGTCTATCAAATCTCCTACTCATTTTTGAAGGAGCTCTAACAAGGGATTCTTATACGAAGCAGGTAGACAGGAGATCTGTTTGGATATGAAAAGGTCGTAAACCCGACCAAGACGGATGAGGGGAGATAGAGACCCATGAATAGTACATGAAGGGAGGGGGAGGAAACGGACCAATCGTATGACTGAGAATGTGGCCGGAGAGCCGTGGAGGTATCGGAATGGTCAGAGCCTCTCGGAGGAAGATATCATAGCCTACCATTGACAGCTCCAATCATTACGCAGCTCTGGAAATATTGGGTTTGTGGCCGTTCCATCTTCCGGGGATCTATCGCACCTCTGAGCCTATAAGCCGTCTTATAAAATAGCTGGCTCACTCTGGAAGCACAAGGAGAGGATATCCTACTGCGGTATTGTTATTTTAGAAAAAAGGTTATTCTTTATAGGCACAGAAATAAAAAAAATTGTTTTTTTCCAAAATTCTACTTTATGTTTAATATGTAAGAAGGAATCGAATAACCAAGTATCGTATAATATTCACATAATTACGTATTTTTCACTTTCAAAAATGTAACATTTTAACACTCTCTAACTTCATTAGTGTTACTCGGATCGGAACTTTGTTAGCATTTTCTTTATCAGAAATCTAATAGATGAGAATGCTCTTTTGAAATAACATTTGTCGCTAGAACCTACAATAATACCTACAGGAGCAATACTGGTTTTTAATGAAAAAAGTAACGTTTTGTCAACATTTCAAGTGTTGGGGCATTTTTGACACACTCTAGTGCTGTTAGTGTTGCTCGGATTGAAAATTTTGATATAAATTAATCAATCACAAATTTAATGGAAAATATTTTTTGCAATGTAACATTTGTCGCTAGAGCCAACAATTACGAGTTATATTGGTTTGAATGAAAAAGTTAGGTTTGAAACCACTATTTTCTCTCTACTTTGATTTAGTTATCAATTGAATTGGTTCGCCAAAAAACGTTCTAGGCGACAAGTGGCGCGACAATCGAAGTGGCGATTGTAAAGGTTTTTAAAATGTATTATAGTACGTCTTAGCATGATATAGCTCACCATTATGTCATTATACATGTAAATATAACAAATTAATATGTAAATATAAAATTTAACCTACAAAACTAACAAAAACTTTAGATTATGATTTTCTTTCACTGATTACTCAAAATTTTACAGGCATTGATGACCCTCGGGCTTTATACCTATAAACCCCAACAAACAAACATACTCAAAATTTTATATTTGTCGCTTAGAAAGTTTTTCGGCGGATCTATTCAATTATTGGCATTAGTAATAAACGAATTATTTGAAGAGTCTAATCAGTCTAATGTTAGATTTGAATTTGAACTGGTGGAAGTATCAGGGAGGGAGTGACTTTGTCCTCACAGAATCAGCTGTTTCTTTAGCCACTATAATAAAATAAAAAGAACTAACTAAGATGAACTGGTACACAAAACAGCTGATTTTGATTTCAATAATTAAATAGTATTATTAAATTATGGTATAGTAAATTATATTACTGTGATGTATAATATGAGGCCTGAAGGTGCAAAATGGGGTAAATCCCTCTAAAAAAACTTTAGATTATGAATTTCTTTCATTGAAATCATTGAAAATGCATTTCATTCGCTTAGAAAGTTTTTCAGCGGACCCATTCAATTTTAGAAATTTGATTATTATAATTCTAAAATTTAAATTGAGAAAAACAGTAGATTATAGATGGAAGCATCCACGAACTATTACATTTCCCTCTCAGGGAGAAATTGAGTTTTAATAAAGTTTTTTAAACTAGGAAAGAAGAATAAATGACATTTTTCAGGTCCATTTCAAGAAAAACTTTATATTTTATTATAATCTGTAACGGCTCCCTCCTATCACTGCTGAGGGCGTCACACTTCTTTACTGCCTCAATAAAAATAACCATGGGCCTAGGAGCATTTTATCTCAGGAGCATGGCTTTGGTTTAGCAGTTCCAAGTTACAGTTTGGTGTAGCAGTTGCAAGTTCCAGGTTGGTGTAGCAGTTGCAAGTTCCAGGTTGGTGTAGCAGTTCCAAGTTCCAGGTTGGTGTAGCAGTTTCATTAAACAGTTACTGACATTTTAAGTCTAATGCGGAGCTATGAGCCAACCTTTGAGAGCGCTAATGATATTAAGGTATCGATTTTATGTTTAGTACATATTACTTACCAGAACAGAATATTGTGTTTTCTGCAAATTTTATATGGCTTTCAGAATATTATTCTTTATCAGAATCGGCATTAAGTTATATTTATATTATATGTTATAATATGGAAAAATATTTTTTTGTTTGAAAAATAACTTCGAATTCAGTGTTCTCATTACTTTCTTGCCAATGCCGATTTCATTCATTATATTTCGTTACGAACCTCCGCCCTGAGTAAACTATATGCCAAGGTATGTTACGTTCCTAGTAATCTCAAAATTACTGAAACCAAGAATTCATATCCGTTATATATCATGCTCTTATTCTTTAACGCGCTCACCAAATATTTAATGGACACATCTCATAAAGGTACTGATGCATACATTTTTTTAAGGCAATTTTTTATATCTATATACTTTAATAAAATATATTGTTGTTATTTAATATATTAATTCTAAAGACATTACAAAAGCTACTCGAGAAGGAAGAAAATACAGGATATGAAAGAGGACAAGGACAAAATAATAAAAAGAGAAGACTGGGGGCAGTGTGTTGGGTTTTATGTTTCGCCGGTTGCCTTATTCAAGGCGACGCGAGCCCGACCCCAGCGCGCTCTATTTTTCAGTTGTGTCTTTTAAAGTCCCTTCATAAGTCCCGGGTCTTTTATACCCCACCCCCCTTCCCTAATGTAGCAGTCAAACCACCTTTTCAAAACTTTAAAAAGTCCTCCCCCAACCAGCCCTTGGCTGTTTCTTTTCTTAAACTTTACAGCCCTGCACTTGACACATCTTTACTGCTTGTCTCTTTTGTCTGCTAGAAAAGAAGAAAAAGAAAAAAAAATGTTTTTTTCCCTTGCTATGCTGCCCTTACAACGCTCTTTCTTTTAATCAAATTGCATCTCATCGCGGTTAACGTTGAAGAGGGTCATTTCAATATTTAAAAAGATAAGATGCAAAAGATATAAAAGCTATTAATGATATTTGCAAAATTTCTTTTAAAAAAATAATTTTAAGAAAAAACCCTGAAAAATATAAAAAATCCGCATATAGAGTGGAGATATATATCGTATTATGTTCTTTATATCGATTATGTATCGATTATCGATTCCGCCGAATCTTGACAAAAGAAATACTGTAGGCTTTTCGAAACGTTCTGGGATCATCATCCTCTAAAGCTCATTAAATATTAAATATTGTAATCCATGGTAGATGTCCTGGCAGGAATCAGCTTCTCTTCTAGGCTGACGTCAGATTCTCGAAAGAATTTTTTTAAACTATTGTTGAATGGTCAACATCTTGGCTAATGTCGCTCAGCTATTTTCAGTTCACTTCATATTTTTACTGGTTCGAGGTCTATAAACACTTTTAAAACAGCATCCAGAGAAATCCAAGTGCTCACATCTCAAAGTGGAAATGTTTTCCTAGCTTTTGCGATTCCTTAAGTAATTAGTATAAACCAGAACACTTATATATGTTTTTCTTTGATTTTTTTATCAGAAGCGATATTAAAGTAGCAAGTGAATTTGCTGAAATTGTAATAAGACAGAGCTCATAGATGTGAGGGACAGTAGCATTCAACAGTACCTCCTCCTGGCATCAACTAAATAAATGTACAAAAAAAAGAATCCGAAGAATTTCAGCTTCCGCTTAGCCATCTGAGAGTATTTCCGGGAATGTAAGACGTGGCCTAAGTATGTTATTATGTCCATGAAGTCTGTCATGAAATTGTCTATAAATGTTATGAATATGTTTGTTTACTGTGGGTACACTTATATCAGAGGGCGTACTCTGTGACGTACCAAGGTGATTTCGTGATTAATTTAAGTATTTTTGATTGAAATGTCTATTATAATATTTAACTTCCTTAATGAATTATTTTTTGAACACTAAATGATATTACTGAAGGAGATTTTATTAATTATTCTTTTATATTTAAAGTGCCAAAGAAGACATGTGTTGTTCAGTATAGTACAGTACATATACAATATTTTGTGTAAAATAAATGCATTTTGTCGTTTTTTTTTTTTTTGGCATTCTTATGTTCCTAGCTGTATCTTTAGACTTCTAAAATATTTTACAATATATCAATCTACATAATTATACTAATAACTTTTACTATTCTCATACAATATGTTATTTACCGCATTAGCTGCGCATTATTTGCACATTGTCTCATCATATAGGTTCATACTAACAGCCATTTCACTGAACTATGCTAAACACTTTTTTATTTGATGGTTTATTGTTAACAACTAAAACTATTTAATATAGTGATTATATACACTAATCAACATTTTTATTTATTTTTTCATTTTAAAATTTAAGAACCACGAGGTGAAATTTAACACGCCCAGGTGGGATTCCAACCCACGACCTTCTGGTTACGAGCACGCTGAGACCCTCGCCTTAACTCACTTGGCCATTGAGTCCCCCAATTGGCAGATTTGAACGCTTTTTAAGTAAATGTTGGGGTAGTCGGAAACGACGAGCAGTTTTTGTTCTTTTAAGTCTCGCATGAAGAATCCAAGGCGAACTTATTCCAGGTGGATATCTAGGCAGCGGATCTGCTTTACAGGGAACAGTGGAATATAAAAAGCATTATTATAAAATTCTTGTTCTTGAACTTTAATCTCTATATATGGCCAAATCTGGATTTAAAACAATGAATTGCATTGTCACCTTAATGTCTTCCAGGTTCTCATAGAGGTTTCTTCGCACTTCAGTCGGAAATCAGTGTTCTTGTCTCTAAAAACAGTTTGAATGTTTGGAGTATGCGTTCAGTATGGTGTACGGAGGCCTCTCAGCATCTGAAGCTCATGAACTGTTGCCTAAGATTCGTTCTAGGGATATCACGTTAAGACCATGTCACTGCTACACAAGATTAAAATGGTTATTTCCCTCCTTCCGAAGACAATACTTCCTTGGTTCGTTCCTTTACAAATCACTTTCCTCTCAGTCACCTCCCTATATCCTCAAAGCATTAATATTAAAATCATCATCATCGTTCCTCAGACCTCTACCTAACTTCCTTCAACACAACATCCTTCAAACGTTCCTTAATTTCCAACTTCTGGAACTTCTTCCCTTCCATCATTCGCCACTCATCCACTCATAATAGTTTCAAATCCCAACTTTTCGTTTACTTGTACAAATAGTCATATCGATGAAGACAATATTTTTTAAAAAGAAATATGAATATTCAGAATATAACATTGAATTTGTACAGCATTATTTTAGAACAATTGCACTAAATTTGTATAGTTGGTTTCGGCATAATTTATATTATTTTATCAGACAAGATGTATTATTTTCCCGGATAATTTATATTCCTTAACTTTGTTTACTGTATTTTGTTTTCATCAATATTTTCCTTATTTTATTTTATTTTTTTTCGTAGCTTATTTTAAATTCTAACCTTAAGATATAGTTTGTTTTTCGTGTGATATTTTAAAACATGTAATATTACTTTTAGTACTTTATATTGTAATTTAATATTTCTTTTAAATTCCTTAACTTAATTTTAATTGTATTTTTTCTTGCTTTACTAAAATTATTTTTAAATTATTCATGAGGCAGCTAGGTCGCCATTATGTTCATTATAATTATTCTTTAGGAGCAATGGTCCCAGAATAAAATTAATTTTCATTCATTCATTCAGCATGCTGCTCACCTTTCCCATACTCGAAGAGGACTAGAACCCATAAAAAATTTCCTGTAAATATGGGCTCTGAGTCTATTATGCCCAGTTCGTAACTAGAAGATTAAGAGTAAGTTCATAAATGGCATCTTCTGGATGTTTGTTTGTCCATCTTGGATTTATTAAATGTTTTAACCTCTTGAAGTTTGAGCATACCGTCGAACTGAGAACTCCCTCTCTTTGGGTGGCTGGTCTGCCCTATCGTTTTCTGAAAGTCCACAGAGTTCAGGAATCCACTGTGTAAAATGATCTCTTCATGCATAATCAGAATTTCTAGTTGATTGGCCAGTGCTTTCAATCCCGTACTCCACTTAGACTTGAGTGATTGTAGTACTGATGCGGGATCTTAGAGGAAAACGTTATTTATTGTTAATAATATTTTCTCCTACAGGTTATAATAACTCTCACAAAAAAAAAAAAAAGTTACTAAAATTCTTTGTATTATTCGAAACATCGATTTAATAAGGTAGATCAAATCGTACTAATGCTTAACAATGATTCTATTAAACATATTTTTTAATAACTACTCTGAGAAAAGTTGTCTTATTTTCTAATCTCTCACAACAAATTTCCTGCAGTTCTCTATCAGAGAAGAAAGCAGCCTGAAAGATGACCAGCTCTCCCACTCTAGGACACAGCCCAGAGAGCGGCGAACCAGAAGGCGGTGATTGATTCCTCCTCAGGACTAGAGGGGAGAGGGGACAGGATTGGCCGACTAATGTCTTCCTTGAAGGACGAAGGACTAATGAAGGTCTCCAAGGACGAAGCTAAACCTGTCAATCCCAAGGACCAATAGCCCCTCCCCACCGCACTATATAACTGCCCCTGTCACCTGAGGATATACCGCGTCACCTCCACTTCGTTTAGGCAGTGGAGGGGGGATACGAAGAGTAAATTTAAGTGTCGGTAAAGTAATTTATAAGTCGATATTGGAGAGCCCTGTTTGTAGCGTCATTAGGAAATGAAGGGGTGGTCTATCAGCATAACAAGGGTAGAAACTTAAGAAAATGGGGAGTTAATTGGTAACGAAATGTTGAATAACAAATATCCTTAAAATTAATTTTCTTTTTATAAGCCTAAATGCAAAAGAATTGAATAAATATCAATATGTTTTATACTCAATGATCAGATAACTTGAAAAAAAAATAAAATAAATAAATAGAAATATTTTTTTGAACTGTATTGTTGAATAAATACTACTCCTGTCTCGCTTGAGGGCAATACGTAATATAAATGGCAATGAATCCATTTCTTCAATAAGTAAAATGTAAGAGAATAATGACAAGAAACTGTTAGTTGTTACCGACTACTACAAAAATTATAGGATAATCAAAGTTCAAAGTTCACAATAAATTACAAAAGACTTACATGCCAGTGATTAAACCCATTTGAACACAAAGAAGGAAACCATTGGCTGAGAAAAAATAATTATTCATTTGAAAATAGTGTAAATGCACTTTGACCCAACCGAGGCAGGGTTTGCACGCACAAGCGAGCGAAATGAAACGAGTCCAGCGATTTGCTTCACACTCGATTTTTTAAAAATTCTTTTATTAACAGAAATTTACAACTTTATTCAAAAATACATTTAGTAAATATGCGGTGAACAATGCAAAATAATGACATGATTAAAACTTGCAGAGGAACTAGCCATTGCTAGTACTCTAATGAAATATGATATCAACAAAAGAAGAAGATCCCGGGGGCATCTTTTTTTCAGAATCCTCTGAGGACACTCAATTTAAATTTTTTTTTTTTCTGCAACTATAATTAGCTTGAAATTAACTAAACTATATATATTTTTATCAATTCTATGTTAAGAGTTCATTAATTATTATAATAATTTATGGCCAATAATTGAATGGGTCCACCGAGAAACGTTCTAAGCGACAAAATTTCCAAAGTGGCGATGATAAAGGTTTTCAGATGTGTTATAGTAAGTCATAGTATGATACAGTACTCCATTATGTTATTATACATGTAAATAGAACTAATTAATATTTAAATATAAAATCTAACCTAAAAAATTAAAAAAACTTTAGATTACGATTTTCTTTCACTGATTATTCAAAATTTTACAGGCATTGATGACCCTAGGGTTTTATTCCTATAAACCCCGACAAACAAACAAACTCAAAATTTTATGTTTATCGCTTAGAACGTTTTTCGTCGGATCCATTCAATTATTGGCATAAGTTTTAAACGAATGGTTAGAAGAGTCTAATTAGTCTAATGTTAGATTTGAATTTGAACTGGTGGAAGTATCAGGGAGGGAGTGAATAGCTGAGATGTGGTTTTGACTTGGTCCTCGCAGAATCAGCTGTTTCTTTAGCCACTATAATAAAATAAAAAGAACTAACTAAGATAAGGTGGTACACTAAACAGCTGATTTTGATTTAAATAATTAAATAGTATTATTAAATTATGGTACAGTAAACTATGTTACTGTGATGTATAATATGAAGCGTGGAGATACAAAATGGGGTAAATCCACTTTTTGACATTTTTAATTTTTTTTAGTTAGCGTCATCAATAAGGTGGTAAATAGTCCACCCTTCCAAGTTTGAGTTGAGTGTATGTGTGTTTCGAAGTCATCATGGGTTCAAACTTTGGAGGGTAAAAATGATAAGAAGTGGATTTACCCCCTTTTGCATCTCCACGTCTCATATATAATAGTGGGGGAGGGGACTCTCTCGTATTCAGATTACCCACAATAATGCTTATCATGATATAGAAGTGCCTACCGTATACTTCTCGCAAGCCATACAAGTCCATTTCCACTGCTACCTAAATTAAATGTGAACCAAAGGTTATGCAAATAAACTAAAGTGGGGAGTCCAGCGGAGAGGCTGGCGGTCCTAGGGCCAATGAATAATGCAATAAGACCACAACCACTAGCACACATGACTCCGCAGCTGAGGGATAAATATCTAACAAGACCAACCAGGCCAAGGGGTAGGGTTTCTTAAACCTGAGAACAGTATGTAATCATCTCGTCCGAAAATGTGCCGGCTGAGGTTCCAGTAAAAAATAATTAGGCAGTGGATAGTATAATAAAAATATGACTATTATTTTGAAAAAAAAAGAAAAAAAAAAAAAGGTTTTTCTACTTATATATTGAAATTTAAAATTTAAATGTAAATGCATCTAGTATCCGGGCAAACCGACATTCCTACGAAGGCCGAGGAGTATGGAACAATATTTTCACGGAGTAACTAATAGTCCAATAAAAATTATACATTTTGGAATGCGTAAAACCAATGAAGGATACTGGTTTCTTATCTGCCAGGATAAGACGATTTTTGATCACCGAAGGACATTCTTGGCCACCCTCCTTCCCGACAAACTACTTTTCATCCTTCTGGGCATAATTTTTATTTCTTACAAGATTTAGCAATTTTAATAGGTCACAGGATTTTCCACTATCGCTATACTTTTTGAAAATTGAATTAATTATTACGTTTTTTTTTTACCGAGGACACACTTTCTTCCTGTTCAATCCTTTGGATTTTCCTCCTTGTTAGTGTTGGGCTTGGCTACAAAAATCCAAATTGTGATACTTGAACCGCCATAGCTCGCTAATTGGTATCATCAAAGCAACACCTATTTCGAAATTGTCTACATTTATCTAAAATATTTGCTGCACGGTTGTTTCTAGACTAAACTTTACACAATTTGAGGAGAAAATAAGCTCTGTAGCTTAAACGAAGACTATGATAATGGCATTCAAATTTATGGAATTCTCTCAAATAGTGGCAAAAATGTTGTTGTTTTTTTTCGTTTTTCGGTTTTTGCCCTATAAGTCCTTAACAACGACGTTTAGAGCATACTTCATTGTAAAAGATTTAAAAATTGTGTCAGATTTTGCTATAAAGCAAAATATATTAATGAATAGGTGTTTATAAAGTACTTTTTGATTCTCTTTACTTATGGAAAATGTTAAAATATAACTTATGATATGACTATTTCACATTCAATAATTTGCGTTAGTGTTGTGTCGGTACCAACCAATATTTTTCGATTCTCGATTCTCGGTACCAATATCTCGCAAATCATAATACAATAATAATAAATCAATTGAACAAACAATAATTACTCGAGGCGTAAATCAGTAAACAGGAAATATCAGTTATATATGAATAGATAATATATAATTGTAAGTAAAGTTAGAGAGCTTTTAGTCATAAATTAGTTCGTAGTTAGGACTAATTCTGAAGTGACAAAAAGCCCTTTAGAATAACCAAACAATGTGGCGAAATATTGATCTGTTATTATTGATACAAAAAACATTTTCATTAGGGAGTAGACCAGCATAATAATTGTACAGCTAAGGCCCAATTCACACAGGACGGACGTGACGGAGACGTGGCGCTTTTGTCTCTTCCAGGTTTGTCCTATTAAAAAAAGTCCGCGCCACATCTCCGTCACGTCCGTTCTGTGTGAATTGGAACATTTGTTTAATAGGAGTGGCGCAGAAGAGACAAAAGTCCGCACCACGTCTATTTGCTCTCTCTCGTGGCGTTCAAGAAGGGGCACGCCACTTCCTCGCCACGTTTTTTTTTTTTTTTTTTTTTTTTTTTTTAAGTTTTTTTTTTTTGGGTAAGGGGTGAATCGGACATAAAAACAACATTAATAAAATTTGATATTGGAGTTACATACATATATACCAACAAGTAATAGGGGTGAAACATCACTGATATAATTTTTTTTTTTGTTTTTGGGGATGGGGTAAGGGGGAGGGTGAATCGGACATAAAAAACTCAACAGATTTTCCCGAAAAACCCGCCACCCCCCCAAAAAAAATTAAATTGGTAATTTCTCACCCCTATTAAATTGTTGGTGTGTATGTATATAACTCCAATATCAAATTTTATCAAAGTTGTTTTTATATCCGATTCACCCTCTCCCTCCCAAAAAAAAATAAATGTGATGATTCAAAAAAAAAAAAAAAAAAAAATAAATGTGATGATTCACCCCTATTAAATTGTTGATATATCAGTATGTAACCCCAATATCAAATTTTATTAATGTTGTTTTTATATCTAAGGAGACAAAAGCGCCACGTCCGTTCTGTGTGAATTGGGCCTAAGAATCCACTTTAGGCTGTCGATTGTCGATAACGATTCCTTTATCAAGAATCGAGAATCGACACATCCCTAGCTTGCACTTGTTTCGACGATATAATGACTTATTAAAGAACTATCTATTAGAAGCCGTGATCCCGAAGGAAGCAAGTTGAGGGACTAGTGGTTTAAGTTGGTTATGAAGTTTATTACGAAAGGATAGGTGTCTTATGCGGTCTTAATTAGCAACTTGGTTTGAAACCCCTTTACACCCGACGTTAGATCTATGTGTATATTTTAATTAATATGGGAACACTCTGAATATATTAGTTTAAAATAAATTATAATTAATAAATCAATAGAAAAACTTACGATTTAACTTGTACTGGTGCGGCATTATAGCTAAAAATATTCATTTTCTTTACCTGAAAAAAAATAAATAAAACTCATATATGTATCATTATAAAAATAAATATATATCATTATTTATACACGGCTTACAAGCAATAGTAGCCAATTGGTTTTAATATATATTGGTTACATTCAGTTTACATTTAACATGAATTATAGGTTCATATATATTATTGAAATATTAGTAATAAAATGCGGCATATATAATATAATGTAATATAATTTGAACATACATAATTATTAGTTTTATGATAAGGTTGAGAATTTTGAAACTGACAAAGTTAGAAAATTGAGATATCAACACCTGGTGTTGGGAAGAGTATTGAGATACATAGTGTTAAAAACTAATTAAACAGAAATGTGGAGATGATTGGTTCCATATGATGTATGTATGTGTGTGTGTGTGTGTGTGTGTGTGTGTGTGTGTGTGTGTGTGTGTGTGTGTGTGTGTGTGTGTGTGTGTGTGTGTGTGTGTGTGTTTGTAAGGTTCTTGAGCTTCAGTCAATAAAAGAAAAAACAACTATTTTGGCGACGTTTCGGGACTATATTGTCCTCATAATCATGCCCTACAGTGAAAAAACAGGTTACTACAAAATTATACAAGTTATTTCAAAACATAAAGTTAGCTACAGTACAATTATATAACAACATGTGTTAGAATAATAAAAATATATATAATATAGACGAGTATGAAACTACTTACAATGTTACTGGTGAATATGGTATCGACTAACTAAATTCTAACAATTTTAGTACACAACTGACCTGGGAAATTTTTGAAAAGCAGTTACAAGGTTTATGGGGAATTTTCCAAGGGGATTTGAAATTGCAGCTAAATAAAATACAACCAAAATAAAATACTTTTAATCAACCGTTTAAAGACAGCGCCAAACGGTCATCATAAATTTAAGAAAAATAGTGAACATACGATGGAGAACAAGGATAATGAAAGAATTTTACTTTATAAACCGAAGGATCAGAGGTCAACAAATACAAAAAAAAAATAAAATAAATGATTGGAAAGGAAATAAAGGTTTCTTGGAAGAACAATCAATACATTAAAGATAAATGCCCGGAGGGGTAGCTTAAATAAACCATATTTATTAACACTGGATTGATTAAACAAACAGCCCAGACATTCCGTGAAAACATTACGGAAAAGAAAAAAAAGAAAACATAAACCATGTTCCACATTTTAAAAAATAACATTTTATATTTATACACTGTGAGTAGGTAAAGAAAAAAAGAAACCAGTTTCATTTTTTGATTGATGCCAAATTTTATTTCTCGTTGAAATGATCAGAGTGAAGGATAACTGAGCGGGAAGTTTTCCCGCCGGGAACAGATATAGAGATAAAGTGTGTTATCATAGAAACCAGGATAAACCGAAGAATAAACTGACAATAAGTTGAGAGAAAACAGAGGTTTCAAAGGTGGCGTTCCTCATTCAAACCAATATAGATCCTAAACTGTTGGTCTGAGCGAACAATATTATCTAACAAAACATATTCTCCAGTAAATTTCTGCTCCATTAAAACTGTCGCAAAATTTTTGATCCTAACAAAACCGACAGAGCTAAAGTGTATCGAAAAAGCCCTTAAACTTAAAAAAAGTATTTAAAAAAACACGACATTTTTCGTTCTAAGGAACACAGCTCCTAATAGGTATTTAGTAGGTCTTTGCGAAAAATTCGATATGAAAAAACATATATTTTTCATTACATTTCAGATAAAGAAAGTATCGGCAAATTTACGATCTGAGCAATATTAACAGAGATAGAGCGTGTCAAAATGTTACATTTTTTTATTCTTTTATTAATAGAAATTTACAACTGTATTAAAAATATGTGAGATATAATGACATCAATAAAAATTGTAGAGGAACTAGCCATTGGTAGTACTCTAATGAATATTTACAAAAGAAGATCACGTGGCCATCTTCTTTTCAGACGCCTCGGAGGATTGCCACGAATGGAATGGGAAGCAAGCTGTGCAACAAGTGGATTTGGATTAGTGTTAAGTTTATTATGAAAGGAGAGGTATCTGATTCGTGCCAAATCAGCAACTTAGGACAAGGATATTAAGGTCATTATGGATCAATTCATTTGTGACAAAGTAAGGAGCATTAAGGATTTTTCGTAGGATTTTGGATAGGAGTGATAAGATGCGGGAAGAATTCGATGGTTTGGTGGATCCCCATAACTATACCGTAAGTACAAATAGGTCTGACAATCTTCATATATACAAGTTTCTTGTAGTGAATCGGGAGATTTGAACGTTTTTCAAGTAGGTGTTGTAGTAGTCGAAATCGACGTGCAGCTTCTTGTCCAGATAAAATCCAAGGTATCGTATTGGTTCTACAATATTTAGCGGTACACCATTAAAAGATACAGGAGGACAGAACCAGGTAGGTTTTTGACGGAGAATGTAGGTTATTTGCTGGGATTTGCTAGGATTTATCTTAACTCTCCAGTTATGACACCATTCTTCAAGGTAAGTGGTAGGTAGGATACTACCTTGAGGAATACCAGCAGTCTGAGGAAAGGTGGGTGAGTATGTAGAATTATGGTTAATTTTAAATACTCTATCAGAAAGATAGCATCGGAGGATGAGGAAATATGTAGAAGGAAGGAATTGGCGAAGTTTATAAAGCAGACCTGGGTGCCATACACGATCAAAAGCCTGTTCAACGACTTGAACGGGTGAAAGACACCCGTGCAGTATGTTACATTTTTGAGGGTGAAAAAACCTGACTACGTGACTTTGTTCATTCAAACCAAAAGCTCCTGAACGGCAGGTCCTAGTGACAATTTTTATATAATAAGAAATATGTTACATTAAATTTATGATAGGGAAACCATTGGCAAAGTTTCGATCCGAGAAACACTAATACTCTAGCGAGCGTGTCAAAATGTTTTGAGGGTGAAAAAACATACCAAAAAAGTTGAAACCCCCTACCAAAAGACATGTAAAAAAAAAAAAATTTAACTCTAGCAACTCATTATATATTTATTGGGAGATGTTGATGAAGGAGGAAAGGCTATCCTGTTTACTAAAACTGTTGCTATTCACAAAGTACACTACATGCACAAATGTTTGGAGAGGAGTGCTCCAGGTATTATATTAACACAGATACTGTTTGCTCAAGCTTCAGCAACACAAAGATCTCATCTGAATTAATATAAAGTAACCTACATTTATCTACATTGTTGGTTTAGTAACTAATTGAAATTCATTTTAAAATCCACTCACCACATTTCATTAAGGTAAATATCAAACCACAGAGTATTGTAAAAATAACATCCTCTATTTGAAATTACGTTTAAAGCTACCCCTCGCACCTAACGCAGCTACACTAACACTTTTATACATTGATATTTCCATTGCTTAAAATTTTAAACAAAATTCCAAACCACTGATGAAGAATTTAGGGTCCTCTTGGACATTAGCAAGGAGGCACGGTGGTTCGAGTCCGGCTCAAGATAGAAAATTTATATTCTGTTTTTTCAGCTGTGAATCGGACTCACGGTCGTGAGATCCTCTTGGGGTACACCTCGCCTCAAAAAAAGGGGGTACTCTTAATTGAGGAAATAAAAATTAGCGCCTGTTATTTGTGTTTATCATGGCACGTGCCATGTCTATAAAAATTGCAAAATAACAAAAACTATGATATGATCAAAATGATACAAAAGTTAGGAAACAAATTCATTTATTTAATTTTTATGTTGAAGGAGATGCAATTACAATATCGCTTTTTAGGCACAACTTGAAACTTGAAACTACGTGTTCGGAGTCTTGGCTCCATCTTCAGGTTGTCTTTTCTACATTGTCTATTCTACTATACGTATGGCTGTGTTGTATTAGAATAGACAATGTGATAGTAATCACGGATTGTAAGGTTAATGTTTTTATATTATTGTATAGGAAATTGGTATAATGTAATCAATTATATTTAAAAATTTTAGACAACCTGAAGATGGAGCCAAGACTCCAAAACATGTAGGTTCATATATAAATAAATAGGAGTTATGCCTAAGAATTGATATTATAAATAAATTCATATACTTTGTCTGTTAATTATTATATCAGTTTGGTCAAATCTAGTTTTTTGTTATTTTTTTATCCCTTAAAAAGAGCTGCAAGGCAGGTCGAAACGTCGGCAATCCTTATATAATGTCTTTTTAATCTTGGATGTGTTGGTTATAAACCTGGCTGCATCCCAGACCATTTTCTTCAACAAAAGTTCTCTAGCCCTACTTTGAATTTCTAAAATAAAAAAAACAAGCATTTGCTATTAATCGGCCAAACAGATTGGAGTATCTATCAACGTTATAAATCCACATATACTAAATAAATAGCTAATAAATAACGAATTTATTAACAATATGCACAATAGCATCATCGTCGTAACCTGTGCCCGCTCTCAAAAGTAAAGTACCTGATAATGTTTACTACTAATCGAAGTTTTATTTTTTTATCGAAAAACAATTCCTGTATTGTAGCATGGAATCAAAAAGCATTATTTCCTTAATGATGTTTTCACGCAAAGTAGTAATTTTAACTCTGGTTTAAATTTCTATACTACTTGCCAAATTTCTATATATACCTAAAATAAATAAGGTGTTTTCTTATAATTAAATGCAATATACCTACTTTATGATATTGAAACTATAAAATTTCCCTTCTACAAGTGCGATAGTAAAAAGTATTTTTATTTAGCAGGGATTATTCATTCAGAAAACTTCGCCTTTTAAATCGAGACAGAAAGAAATTGAATATTAAAAACTATGTAACCAGTTATAGTGTTAATTATAATAACGGCTTAAACCGAGTGCACTAAGTGAGTTTTAATACAATTAACTCAGAGCAGAATAAAAAGCAAAAACAAGTATTTTAATAAAATTAAAACTGCTTCTCCTAACTAGAAAAGCTAAAATAGATTTAATACGAAGACCAGCAGTCGAGCTTAACCCTCACTTTTAAGTTTCATTGAAGTTTCCATTTAAGAATTTCTAATTTAAAATATTTATATAATAAGATATGACACAGTTAATGGCAATTAGTAGCCACTATGATTTCACATCCAGGCCTTATTTACGAGAATATTTAAGATATGATACAAATCAAAACAATAATAAAAATTAAATATTAACAAAACTAAATACTAAAGGGGTCACCTGTGGTGTAGTGGTTAGCATAGCAACCTACTAAACCCAAGATCGCGGGTTCGCAGCCCGGCAGATGACCCTAGGATTTTTTAAAGGGAGTAAAAAATCCTTAGCTATGCCGTCCTTCGGAAGGGACGTAAAATGGGGGTCCCGAGCCTGTGCGATGTCAGGTACTCGTTAAAGTTCCCTATCCTAATTATACCTGGATAGGCAAAATTTAAGACTCCCACCGTAGCATCGTCCGATTAGCCATAGCAGCATAAAGTGACGTTAAACGAAATAAACAACTAAATACTAAACCAACTAAGAAAAAAAAATACATTGGTTCATTTGTATTTACTAATCTCCCTCAATGGAACTGGCTCTGGGGGTTGAGCACAGGCAGTATTCCTAACAGGAGGATTAACCTGGCCATTACCAGGACTTCGAATTTAACAATAAATATAGATACCACTGCATCTGTAACCAACAAGGAGGGGTAAAGAGATGTTTGGAACAAGCTACGGGTTTAGCAAAAGGATTTGGATGATAAGGATGGTTTTGATGATATTTAACTTCTCTTTCTTTAATTTATTAATTGAAATTCACAACTGTATAAAAAATGATAATAATAATAATAAAAATCAATTCAATATGCGGTAATAACAATACGAAGTAACATGACAAAACTCTCCAGAGAAACTACACATTGTTAGCACTCAAATGAAAGTTCTACATTGAGATCTCAACATCTTCATTTAAGAGGCCCCAAAGCAATGTCAAGAACAGAATGGAAAGCAAGTTGAGAAACAAGTGGTTTTGGGTGAGTATTCAGTTTATTGTAAATGGAAAGGTATCTGGTTCCAGCAAAATCAGCGACTTATGGGATATAACCCTTGAGTGGTCGCGTATGGCTCAGTTAAAAGAAAGGTCGCGCGGATGACAATAGTCAGTCATCCACTAAGTTTTCTAGTGTTTTAGCTATAGGCATCTTTTTTAATCCCTTTCAAAAATACTTTGCAAAGGATAAGAGAAATATATTATTTACTCAAAATAATGAAATATAAAAAAAAATGCGTAGATCATTATCAACACATACCAAGTTGTGTAATAACTCACAACGAAATAATTCACTCAAATACAGTATTTAAAAAATATCAGTAGGGGCATTCAATTTAATTATAACGAACTCTAACTGTAATAATTTTTCCAACCAAAAATAAATAATTGGAAGTTCAGGTGGAGGACAATAGTTATCCAACCAAAACAAATGAAAATTACAGAACGACAGTATCCAATATCAACTAACAGAGGTACATAGACTATCCCCAAGCCTCCCTTTGCAGACCCTAGGCTTGTCATATTCATCCATACAAACTAATACACAGTAGCAGCGTTATTAAGAGCGGTGGAGGACTATTGTCAACTACACGACCACTCGTGTTAAGGTTAAGGACTGGTTTGGAAGATTGGGCCTACTTATGATGGAATCCATATCTCTATACCGTAAGCCGAAATTGGCCTGATAATGATCATATATATGAGTTGTTTTTTTTTGTCGTGAGCAGTATTTGAGCAATCGAATTTAACGAGCAGCTTCTTGTATTTCCAATGTTGTATGCGTCTTTTGGATTTTATCTAGCCAAGGTATCCTATCTGTTAAATATTAATTAAAGGTACTCCATTACAGGATACAGGAGGGCAGGAGGAGGTAGGGTTTGGGCGTAGTGTAAATATTATTCGCTGATATCTGCTGGGGCTTATCTTAACTTTCCAGTTACACCTTTCTTCGATGGAATAAAATTAAATATAAATAATTGTGTGGGTGTGTTCGATAAATATTTAAGTATTAGATTCATATTTAAAGGTATGTTTTGTTAAAAATAAATAAATAAAAAGAATGAATAAATGATTTTTTTTTTAATATTTCGTGTCTACTCAATGGGGTCATTAGGTGTAGGACTGTTTAATTTAACACTAAAATATATTTGTTGATTGTTTAAGCAATATAAAACTCGAAGTCACTATGTAAAATAAAAAAATAAATAAAGAAAACTTTTGTTAATTTTTTTATAACCAGGTTCAAAGCATATGACATGTTTAATTACAGTTAAAAATTCTAATAATTTCTTTTTCATATAATCACTGAAAATAAAAGAAGAACAAACTAAAAAAGATAACTCTCGAAAGAGAAAAAAAGAAAAGAAAAGTATCCCCTCAAGAAAAGGAAAACATATGTTGCCCATGTTTGCAAAAACGCTATCCTTCCCAAAGAGGGCGCTGTAAGGGGCATATAAACAAAATTCATTTTCCCCTAACTCCCTGACGAGATCCTCAAAATTCCTGTTTTTCTGAGATAAAGTTTTCACGTGTTATAGCTGGAAGAGAAAAGAACGAGGAAGGAAGGCAACTCTTCCCTCCCTGCTCCCTACTATTCCTCCCCACCTCCACTCCCTCCCTACCTCCCATATAAGACCATTTTCTTCAGACGTACTTTTTCCTCGGTCGGCCGCACAACAACCCCCGAACAGTTTTTGCTCTGACGCCCTTCCAATATGCTCGCCTATCCCTGCTCAACTCAAAACCAGATTGTACGGTTCCAACCCTCTGGCTCTATCTATAAAGAAACATTATAATCACATCTATGACCAAGCTAAATACTGAAACTTAAAGTATAAATGATGAGGCCAGTATGTTATTGAGGCAACAAATTTAATCTTCGAGGCACTAAAAGTCTATTACTTTTGTAATATTATTATTGATGGTATAGATGGTATCAACACAATTAAGATTCTTAAATTATTTCCTTCTTCTGTTGGCATATTTTTTTTCAAAGGCTTGTATTCACCAGATACAAAAAAAATTCAAAATATGAACAATTTAAGGTCTACATAGATAACATATCACTTTAGGGACATGATGGTATATAAGGATCAATACAATTAGGATTTATGAAATAATTACCACTTCTTTGGAATTGTTTTATTAGAATGTTGGATTATTTTACTCGGGAGTAATAAATCAAGTAGAAAATTAAATATTTATGAATCACTAGGAATAATAAAAATTAATCCAGATTTTTGTTTAAATGACCAGATAAACATTTTCACTGGCCCCATTTTAAATTTGTTAGTAAGAACGGAAAAATCCAATGAGTCATAGGGGAAATCCCATAGTAAACCCCAAAAATTTTACCTACCTGCCCTTCCCCCTTCCAATATGGATAGATTACAGATATCTGTTAGATCTCCTTAGGTGGGTACAAAGTTTACTTTCTTGTCTTACGTTTATGAAAACTTTAGTATATATAATCCATGTAACATAGTGCTGATGTGTTGAAAACTTTGAATGATTTAGAATTGAAGATGAATGTTTAGCATTCGAAACTAGTAATCTAATAAAATAATTCCAATAGATGTGGCAATTAATTCATCAATCATAATAGATAACATACGAGTATATATTTTTTTTCTTTTATAGTAAAACGATTACTGTGAAAGAAAAGATCTTTTAGATATTTATAAATATTGTGAATAAAAAAAAATTAAATTAAATCAAAAACAATTAACACAAAAAAAAAATATTCCTCTAACTGTACAAGATACAAACTAAAATGAATAACGATAAAAATAGAGAACAAACAAACCAATTAAATACAATCACCCTATGTATTATATCACCCTAAGCATCCCAGAGAAAATACAAAACAAGTTTGTCAAACCAGTAAAAAGGTTAATGATAAAAGTAAATTATTAGAACATATATTAAAAAAAAAACTTAAAATAAAAATAAGTTTTTCTTTTTCTTTAGTTTCTAGTTTAAAAAAATGAAAAAAATACATTCTGCAAACGTGAAGATAATGCATATCAACTAATAAACATATAACTACATGTACACTATCCATTGGTAGCTTCAATAAAAGTAACAGATAATCCCAAGTAGAGATGGATCGTTCAGGGTGGAATGGAACTTGGAACTGGTTCCAGCTTTGAACCTGTTTGGAACGAAACCAATCGCCCAAGTTTTTCGTTCCACCTGGAACAAAAACCAACGCCAAGAGATCTCGGCTTCTTTCGGATTCATAGAATTGAACCACACAAGGTTTTACTGCATATGTAATTTTTTCACTATTTGTTTAAAAGCTAATGGAGCTCTCACAGGAATTGGTTACTCTTTTTTTCTCGGAACCATTGTTTGAAAATTCTCGCTCAATTGTGCACTATACTTACGCTAACTCTCCCCTCCCCCCCCAAAAAAATCATGATTGAATAAAACCATTTTTAAAGTATACTTAGTTATTTAAATCTTCTTAATATTTTATGGTACCTATAAAATTTTTAATTATAAAATAGAAGGGGGAGGTTATCAGCTCGAACTCACAAAAAGGGATGTAACGAAAATGCATGGTATAAAGGTAGTAGGTTAGTAACACTGAGGTGGAACAGACCGTAAATTCTTATTCCACTTTTAACTCGGAACGGCCCTTTACTAGTTTGTAGTAGGTTAGTCAAACTGACATGAACGGAACGAAAACAGGAACGGAACGTAAATTCTCATTATCACACCAATGTGGAACGGCCCTTCACTAGTGTGTAATAAGTTAGTCAAACTGACATGAACGGAACGTAAACTGGAACGAGAACGGAACGTAAAATCTCATTCTCACACCAATGCGGAACAGCCCTTCACTAGTTTGTAATAGGTTAGTCAAACGGACATGAACGGAACGTAAAATCTCGTAAAATCTCATTCTCACACCAATGCGGAACAGCCCTTCACTAGTTTGTAATAGGTTAGTCAAACGGACATGAACGGAACGAAAACTGGAACTGGAACGGAACGTAAAATCTCATTCTCACACCAATTCGGAACGGCCCTTCACTAGTCCCAAAACCATGTTTTCAGATGCCTCGGACAGTTATCTGCAATTGAATGAGAATCCCTATTTTAAATAATTTTACCCAAATATCTATTTTTGGTTTAATTAATAACAATGGTATTTTAAGATCTTTATGAATAAGTTTGTTTGAGGGTTTATAGAAGGAATTTGAATTGTAAGGATTGGATACAGGAGGAATTGAATGGTTCAGCCCCAAAACTCAACTTCGAATGATCAAAAAGGTCTTATCACTGATGAGTCCCTTGTAATTAACCGAAAGGTTTGAACGTTTGTCAAGTAAATTTTGTAGCGAGTCGAAAACGACGGGCAATTTCTAGTAGTTTTAGTGTAGTATGTAAATTAAGAATTTAATAATGATTAACAAACTATGTAAGATAAATATTTCCTTCTTTTAAATATTTAAAATTTACAACAAAATGCTATAAATAATATAGTAATAAGAAAAAATAAAAATAGTCTTTTTTAATATAAGTTTTGGTCAATTACTTTTACTATTAACAGTCAAATATACCTAATGATAAGAGGATATGAGATACGAGATATAGACACAAGCAGACACCACTGTAGCCCCGGTGGAGGGGGGGGGGAGGCAGGAGCAGGAGCCTGGAAGAGAAGCGATAAAGGACTTGTTGGGGATGGAACCGACTACTTACATCCTCTCACCACTCACCACTCACCACTCGGCACTTAGCTCCTCCCGATGGCCTCCAATTTCTTCTCCTTAGCCGTCACATTAATACAGATTAGTCCCAATATTTCAGGACCTAGATTTATCAAGAGGAAACTCACTTATTATCTCCTTGGTCTTAGTCTATAAAAAATGTCTATACATCAGTCTCTCGAAGGATAACCGTTATAACAAGAAGAATGGTACCCAATGATCTTATGATATATAGATTTCAGATATACAATAGTGGATATCATAAATCACACACACACTCATACATATTATATGTATATATATGTTTAATAAGGTTCTTGAGGTTCAGTCAATAAAATAACAACATATTTTGTCAACGTTTCGAGACTATTGTTCTCATAATCATGCCCTACAGTGAAAAAACAGGCTACAATAAAATGTTATGAGTTACATAGGTTATTTTTAAAATTGAACAATATATAGCTAAAATACAATAGAGTATGTATACTAAAATGTTACTGCTGGATATGCGATCTAATCTATAAATTTGAAAAAAAGGTAAGGGATGAGTGTAAATGTGGGTATTTCCAAACTTAGTGGTATTTCCAGGTACAGGTATATTACAAACGTTAATACAATCTACCTGGGAACACCACCAAGTTTTCTAAATACCCACAATATACCTCAGCCCTTACCTTATTCCCAAATTCCCCCATCTTCAGTTGAATTCTATAGTTGTTATAATTTTGTTATAAAAGATACCAATAGCATATCCACCAGCTATTGTAGCTAGCTTTAGTTTTGAAATAACCTGTGTGACTTATATAATTTTATTGCATCCTTTTTTTTTCTCTCTAGGTCATGACTATGAGAACAATATAGTCTCGATATGTCGCCAAAATAAGTTGCTATTTTAATGACTGAACCTCAAGAAGCTTATTAAACATCTAATTAGTAACAATTAGGATTGATGAATTATTAGCCACTTCTATTGAGATTATTTTATTAGAAAACCAGTTTGGAATGCTAAACATTAAAAATAAAGAAATATTAGCAAAAATAACGATATCAGTGCTCTACTGCTCCACTCCTTGAGCCAAACATCCTCCATATTCCTCTGCAAAGTCTGACTAAATATTCAGGAATATGCGACGTGCCAAAGTGTTGAGAACATTTCCTTTGTGCAGTGACAAGAAATATAGAAAATGCAGTAAACAAAGAGAATGAGATGAGAAGGATGAAGAAATAAGGAAGACGAGGTTACATTACATTACTTGGAAATAGGTTTAGCTTGATGTGAGCCAAGGAGGCGTCTTCTTCCTTATGCAATATCCTTCAAAATTGCAACGCCCGTCTCAATGCTCACTTTGAAAATCTTTTTACACATTCTTTTTGGCAACTTCTTAAGAGAACTTTACTGAAATTAATTTTGTGTTGCGAAAATCATACAGGTTTTAAATATTAATATAGTTTAGGGAAGCACTTGCCAAGTGAACAAAGATAATCCTCCAATCTAGCAATGGATTATAAACAATGGCAATTAATGTTGTTTTTCTTAAAAGATTAGTTTAGTTTGTATTACTTTCTTTTTTTTTTAGAAAGACCTCTGACATTCATATGACAAGATTTTCGTCAAATTTATTTTTATAATTTCGAACTTGGTCGAAGTGCGGTCCAAACCGCGCGTTATATCGATGTTGTTTGGGGTGAAGGAACCATCAGGTCGCGGTAGGCCTTCTGTTTTTGAAGGCTTAGAGCAGAGAAACTTCGCAAAACAATTTGGGATTTTGTGAAATAAGTTACTATTGACCGCTCAACAAAATTATAATTTCTTTTTTTTAATCACATATAAAATCCTGCATTATTTTTGCTACAAATAAGAAAAAAAAGGATTAAACGGGATGAAAGAGAGTCCTTCGTAAAAATCGTAATAATAGATTTAATTTTCAAAACGGACAAAATGGCGGAATTTTTAAAAGGACAACAATAGCGATCCTGCAACCGGTTAAAATTGTTAGATTATAGCAGGTCTCAAGTGAAAAAGATCAAAAAGGAGGAGGATTGTCCTTTTAAAAATTAAAGCAATTTTCAGAAGGATCGAATTTGATGTGTCGTAAGGAGTGAACGAAGATGTCCTTCGACTGCCAAAAATCCTGGCTGATCTAAAAATTTTGATTTCATAATAAATGTTAAATCTTATTGCAAAGAGGTTGCAAATAACACTCTTTAATTCTGATTTTGAGAACTTCTAATACATCAGTTGTTTACTATTTATTTATTTGCTATTAAATAAATTATTCATTTAAATTTAATAATAATATTTAAATATTCAAAAACTACAGTAGAGTTTCAAATGTTTTCTCTATGTAGTTTATCTATTTAAATGAGCACATGTATATATTTAGTTCGAAGAATATTGATTTTCATAAGGAATAAAAATAAATAAATAAAAGCAAATATTATTACTTTGAGGTTAATAATAATATTATCTCCAATGAGATAGATGAGATATGCTGTTTGTATAGTAAATCCGATGAATTTGGGCAGCAATGTGGTTTTGGAATAATAAAGCATCTCTTTCTTCCTCCAAGTAAATAATAGCATAGAATTATAAGTAAATAATTATTACGCATTTGTGATTTCGATTTTGACTCACTAATTTGGCAGTATTTGCCAAATTTGTTTGAGAAAACAGAAAACAGAAATACAGAAATTGGTGGGTGTCCTCAAGAAGAGAGTAATTGGAGAAGAATTGAGACAGATTGGTGAAAATTATAGGGAATAGCTGTCCGTTCTCTACAAGGGCTCAGCAGTCCGTGCCAAAGGCTCGATTGGTCTAGTAACAACTGTGTAATGTCTCTGTGAACAGCTGTCACGGTTATAATTCAAACATTTCCTATCCAATCCTTGTATACCGTTCTATTATCTCAGATTGTTATTCAATCTATGCAGAATGCAATGGAATAAGAAGTAGCTATTATTCTGGAACATATCGTTCCCTAAAGACAGCAAAAATCCAAAATTAAATTGTAAGTTGCTAGTTAAGGTGAAAAGTCGAAAAAGCACAATTAAGATGAATCAATTTAGAAGACAACAAAATATATCACAGATAATGCATACAAAAAAAATTACTATAACTTAAATAAAATAATACGAAAAAAAGAGATCAATGAATAGAAATAAAAAATTAATAAAATCAATTCAAATTTAAATTTATTCATCTATTCATTTATTTCATCTATTTATTCATCTGACGTTTCTCGAAGATAGATTGAAACTAATTATGAATTGCTTCGCCAGATTTGTCTTCGATAAACCGAGGCGCTCCCACGTTTCCTTCCTCTATTCCGAATTAAACTGGCTTTATCCTATATTCCTTAGAAAATATTTCCATGGATCATTCCTTTACCAAATTATCAGCACCCTTTATCCTTCCTATATTTAAATACGCTTCAGTTCAGATCTGCAATGAAGTCACTGAACACAAGATCCCGCCTTTCTGATCTATATACCCCATCCCATAGAACTACTACATTCCAGCGCTCTTTCCTATTCCGCTCAACCATCTTATGGAATTCCATTCCTTCTCATATTAGACAACCGAAATCTCTAAAAACATTTAAATTCCTCTATTTCCAGCTCTATCCAAGGTGACGCTTACTAACAATTTATTTTCTCAATTAAATGATATCTCTTTCTGAAAAACACTGTTTTACCAATTAAAATAATTTTTTCTCACTCCAAATACAACATTGGTAGAATGTTTTCTTATTTTCCTGTTCATATATTACATTACTATCTATGTATACATTATCATTGTTATATTATTATTTCTTCTTCTTTTTTTTTTTTTTCTTTTTTTTTTTTTTCCTTTGGACCTTCTAAGGACCACGGGCTCGTAGCTATTTTTCAGTGAGGATCTTCTTCTTTCTCTTCCAGAATTCTTTCATATTCTGACTATGAGCCAGCTTTCTCTCCTCTGTCTATTTGGTCCCTGTGGTCTTCTTACTGGTAAGGGGCACTGGGAAAACTCCCTGTCGGATAGCTTGTCGGAACTGTTGTCGGTCTTGTGTTTTATGCAGCGGGATCCCTAGTTGTTCTCTCCTTGATCTCTAGCTTCGTAAGTGGACCCTTTCTGCCCATTACAAGGCACTCGGAGGCATACAGAACAGCTGGTTTTACTACAGTGTTATAATCTCTTATTTTGAGATTTTTGGAGAGGCATTTAGATGAGTAGACATCTCGGCAGGAGTGATATGCCCTTTCAAACTTGGTGCATCTGGTGTCTATGGCTAGGTTCTCGGTCTGGTTCTTTTCATTTTCTTTATTTATTTATTTCTTCTTTATTTTATTTATTTTTTATTTTTTCATCTTATTTATTCATCATGTCTCTGACCAGATGTAACTAATATCATTTCTTTCCGTACATATTGTTATTCTTAAGGGACTTGGTCCCAGAATAAAATCATTTTTCTATTTCTATATCTAAAATATTTTCTCACCGTTTGTTTTTATTTATTTATTTGCACGACGGGACAGTCGACAAAGCAGAAGCTCTCCCCTAACCACCTCACTTCCCCACCACTTGCACCAGCCATACTCTCACTATCACCTAACTTGAGTCTTGCTTCACATCATCCAGCCATCTAAGTCAGTGTTGCCTACGAATACAAAACCTTCTAGAGATTCTTCCAATAAATTTCGAGGCGATCTCAATGTACCATAGACATCCTCTCCACGTGTCCCAGCCATCTTAACCATTCCTTCTTTATTTGGCCGACTATTTTATTTATTACCGTTAAATACCAACTAATTTCTTTACTATCATTACTACCAGCCATGTAAATGATTTGAAAATATATTTTTTTTTAAGTGTTTCTTAATACTTATTTATCATTTCCAAATAAATAATAGCATAGAATTATAATGAAATAAACAATTCACTATGGGTTCTTTGTAATTTTCACTAATCTGTCTTATTCTGGTCTCCTCCAGAGAACACCCATAAATTGTGGCATTTCTTTTCTTAAAACAGGTCTGTTTAATGAATTGCTATATTAGGAGTTTTTATTTATCATCTCATTAATTTTTTTTTTTCGTTTTGTATTTTCCCTTTTTAGTCTTGATAAAGGATTGCAATGCAATGGGAAACTTCAACACAATAATTTAATACTTTAACTTTATTGCTATTTCTATATTGCACTCCCCAACTATCTACTTATTGTATATTGCTACAATCAACTAAATAAATAAAATTATAGTGGTTTTATATATAAAATAAACTCGTTTGTTTAAGCATTAATAAGAGCTAATTAATTTTAAAAAATTGAAATTTATAATAAATCTAAAAAAGTAATTATTTTTAACCCTTACAAATTTATGTGATTCAATTTCTTTTTTGTGAAATACTTCAAGGAATGCGAATTGTGAGAGTTCGTGTTATAAATGATTTAAGAGATTTTATCAAAGAAAAAAAAAATGAAATGGGAAGCCATGATGTAAATTGGCCCGACATCATATGTCAGTCAGGAATTATTTTATCCCTCACATCAAAGGAACTCTTGGGGAAGCGTTATTCTAAAAGACACCTCGAGAAATTGAATTCTCTTTTTAGTTTTTAAAATTAATATAACAACATTGTCAGGTCTCGTACATTTTCTGCCAAGAATTCGTTCTGTTTCAGGATTAACCTGAGGTAAGCGTAATGTTATAGAATTTGATACATAGCCCTGATATTGTTACTTTATTTCTGTGTTTTTAGAACTGTTTAACGTTCGAATCTAGTCTTTGAATAAATAATTACGATAAAAGTGGCGAATAATTCATCATACCTCAAATTATTTATTTTGATATTAACTATTTATTGTCACAACTCCATAAAGTTTATAAAATAAGTAAATTTGAAAATGACATGTGAATAAGATGTAAAGAACTACTCAGTAGCAGCACTTCAATACACGTTCTACATTTAACCTCATGGTCTTCTTTTATTCAGACACCTTGTAAGATTACCGGATTAGATTTGGAGCAAATCTAAAACATATGAACATTAAGCTCTTTATGTATTAGTTTGAAGAAGAAGAAACAAGAAGAAAACGGAAGTGGGTACATCAAGCATGGAATAAGAGAGGAACAGAAGGGGAATTCGTTACGATTGTTCAAGGAATTATTTGATGATGGTTAATGGAACGAATTTTTTTAATACTTCAGAATGTCTGAAAATTCGTTTAACTTACTGCTGAATAAGTTGAAAGTTGATATAGAAAAGCAAGAATTACTGCTGAATAAGTTGAAAGTTGATATAGAAAAGCAAGAAAAAAGCAACGACCAAAGGTGAGTGTGGGGTAATATTATATAAAAGTCAGATGCGCACGGAATGTGCGCGTAAAAAATTCAATTAGTTTTTTATCAACCAACAACAATCATGGCTGAGTGTGAACTGGCCTTATTATAGTATTAGGTAACACTATACTAGGTCTCAAAAGCCTATATATATTTTTTTATTACAACCAAATCATTTTAATATAATAAACATTCATTTCATAGAAAAAGACGGTTTGTTTTCACCATTTCATAGCCAAATAATGTTATTTGAAATCCGGTTATGAATTACCATCATCATAATCATAAAGTTACCTAATTTACTCATTTTTTTTATTTTCAGAAATAATCTAACTTCAGTTTCGTATATGCCGGAGAAAAACCCTCCACGATGTCAATGCCGTCAACGAACACGATGGGAGGCCAGTTATCATTTTGAATTGTATCCAAACAAACGCCGGGGTTGACACATTCGACAAGACATTTGTTTGTTTATTTGGGCTTAACTAGATCGAGAAGATGTGTCAGTATATGAACTGCAGGAAAAAACAAAGCACCTACCGGTTTGCATATTTTATAACATGCTATATATATAAAGCTTAAATGTTTTCATTGTTTATCAATTTTTTTAGGCGGGATGAAAAAGTCCCAAAAAGACCCCTTTCTCAAATGAGCTTCATGATAAAACTGGCTAAAGCATTTTCCGAAATGCAGCTTTCAAAAGCGTTGAAGAGCAGTATTCAACGTTGCCAACATTGAGAGACGAAGATCAAAAAAAGTGGCCACATTTACATTTACATCAAATTAAAATAAATGATCATTTTCGACTAAATTGGGATAAATTTTAAACATCAAATGACTGAATTTTTTTTTATTAAATACAATATTAATTTCTAAAAATATTATGTTTATTTTCCTTGTCCAGTAATAAATACTTGTAAGTAATAATAAGCTTGATCAATATGAACAGCGCCTGAAGTATTGAAAGTAAATTATTTTTTGGATATTATCTCAATGGGCCGAAAATCCTAGAACTAAGGGAGTTACTGTCAGGATTAAACATTGTAAACATACAAAAATGAAATTATTAAAAAGTGATTTATTATAAATAAAAATCTGTTGTTAATTTTTTTTATTTATCGAAGAGCTGTGTAAGATGACTGGATGAGAGTTATAATAATTTGGATGTTGAGAAAGATGAATTAGGTAATGTTTGAGATTAACAACGTATATTAATATTTTGCCAAAGTTTTGGCTCAGTCCTACATTATATTCAATTTATCGTTCAATATTATATCCTTATTAATTTTTCACATTTGGTTGAATATTACATTCCATATTGTCATGTTATTTTGGGAATATTATAGTTGTTAGATATAAATCTGGACTTTACTATATTGTATCTGTATCTGCTAGAACTATATTCCAGTCAACTCTAGCCACCATCCATCATCGGCTGAGATTTGTGCAGGGGCTAGAAGAGAGAGGAGCAGTAGAAGATTAGAGAGGAAGGAGGTGGGAGATGGGATGTGGTAGGTGGGAGGTGGGAGGTGGAACCACAATGACAGGTAACAAACAGGCCAAGGGAAAAGATATTTTTCTGTTCCATAGCGAAGGTGTGCCCAGAGTGATGTCCTACGTGAGGCCGATATCTTACCTCCACTCTATAGGTCTTCTCTCTCTTCTCCATCTTCGAGATAGATACAATACCATTATTATTATTATACCTACTTTACATATATCTCCAATATTATTGCAGGTAGGAATCAATAACCTATTACAAAATGACAAATATACTACTAGCAACCCCTCGCCCGCTCTCATAACTAAAGAAATTAAATAATTTGAACTAATAAAATTTTGTATTGAACAATGCAATTTAGCATTATGTATTCAATGATATTTTCAACCTTAGCAGTAATTTTTAACCTTGTTAAATATGCACTGATTAGGTGTTTTAAGATTACGTAAAAGCATAATTGGACATAAAATTTTTAATTTTAATACATGAGTTGGTAATCCAGACGGACAGAGTCTATTGAAAAACTCTAGCGGATAATGGACTGAAATATCTGTGCTAACAACTAAAGGCCAATTTCGGCAGAACCATTTGTATCCATTTCATCTGGTTGGGTTTTAATTTCTAACCTTAAAAGCTAATGACGGTGTGACAAACATCATTTCTGCCACTTAACACTGTACATTTAAATTTTTATTATAGTGAACATTACTTTTGTAAATCTTCTTAGAACTATGAAGATGGTGTAGTTGAAATAGGTTTATAAGTTTTACTAAAACTTTAGCTGAATGGCGCTGGCTACATATCGTTTGATTTTTAAACTTAACTGGAACCCAAAATGTCATACTACATATTTATAGTTTTTTTTTTTTAATAGAGTTAAGTAAATTTTCTTATCAATTTCTAGCTGTATATAACACTATATCTTTGCAACCTCTCTTAAATAGCGATAGCCATCTATCGGTCAATTTTCTAACTTCACTGCGTACCATATATTTATTCCTTTTTTAACAAAAATTTAATAAATATGTAAATTTTATAATTGCTAAATCTTCCTTGAACGATGAAGACTATGCAGTTAACATATGGTGCAGATTGGTTTATGCAGTTAACATATGGTGCAGATTGGTTAAGTATTTTTCGTGGTTAGTGGTCATAAACAAAAAATGGTTTGTCCTTTTATATAATAGAATACATATAGATGTAGATTATCTATTATATCCTTGAAAAATACTCAAATTGAAACCACAAATTAGAATTTAAAGCAAGACCTCTCGACTATTTTTAGATAAGATTGTTTTTATTTACAAAACTATCCTTTGACCAACCCGGACCTATGGACTAGAACCGTGGGGTTGACCCGAACATTAAACAGTACTGTACTAAATACAATTTCCGAGAACCACAACTACACGAGCTTAGTACTTGTAATTAGTGCTTGTCACCCAGGTACTTGTTCCTGCGTGTAAACAAGATGATTAGTCCTAAGAATTAGTAAACGCGGCAAGTGCAAGTGAATAGTAAGCGCTTATATTTTCTAAGCGACAAGTAAGCTCCCCTACAAGAATTTTACAAGGCACCTGTCATTTGCCTCCTCGTATAAACAGAGCAAGTGTTTAGTGACAACTGTGGTAGAAAGAAAAATAGTTCGCTTTTGATCTTCGGTTGCCTGCTCCGTGAACAGTTAGCCTGAATTGATAACAGTGTCTTTTAGTAGTAACCACTGCCTTGGGAATCCTCAGCTTAAATTATATTGAAGTGTTTATATCAGTATGAGTGTGTTCTAAAATGTTTTATATTATGAGCGATTCGAGGAACTGGAGAATCATTTAGTCCAGAGGTTTGAAAGGATTTAAAGAAATTTCGAAAATTTTAATGGTATAAGGTCAAGTACGAAAGGAATGTAGAAATCGTTATCAAATTTATCGTGAGAGACACAGCATCGAGTATCGAGCATTGACAATACATATGGGCCCTTTGTATAGGAAGGATCGACTAGACTTGGTTTGTTATTTGATTGCTCTGTTGTCCTTCACAGTTCAAGGCAACAGGTCCAAATAAGTTTCAAGATGTTCTTGCTAGGAAGTCTGTCCTATTTGCTAGGATATACTATTGGCTAAACCATCTGTTACCTTCTTATTCTCTGTGTTAAGTTGAAGAGATTAAAGGATATTTTTAAGAGATTTTACATCTATATTCGAGCTCATTTATAAAATAACAAATACATAATTTATTTTTTAATTGTATTGCATATTTAAAAATTATCTGAAACTAAGACAGTGTCTGGAGCCCATATTGACTTAGGCATCACAAATTTATGGCTCAGCCAAAAAAAAAGTCACATAAACACACTTCAAATATTTCAATCATAAGCAATATGACTAATTACACTATATCAATGGTACGTAACTAATATGGTATCCCTCATGTTTTCATTCATTTTATTTATTTTATTTTTTTTTTGTCAACACATTCATTCTTCAGTCTTCAGCCTGAAGAGAGAATCAATACGATAAATAAGCGGCGAGCTCCATTCTACTCGAGAGGTTACAAAGGTACGGTGTTATATAGAGCTTGAAATTGATATTGAAATTTAATTATATTCTATTAAATAATTACAATAAGATTTAAATATGCGCTGCGACATGTAGATCTTTGTGAAGTTTGAAAATCGACCAATACGTTGTTAGCACTATTCGGCAATAAAGTATACAATGGTAAAACTACATGTGCAAAAATGTTAACTACGTCATTTTCGTAGTTCTAGGAACGTTTAGCAATAGTAACATTTACAATAGTAGATTGTAGATTTTTTTTTTGTAGAGGTTTTTATTTGGGCGATCAACTTCCAGGTTTATTTTTCTTCGTCCTGTATCATCATTTTCGTATTATATTTTATGGTAAAGTGAAAGTTCTGTATAAAGATTTATAATTTTGTTTATTGAATTTCTTGAGTCCCCTAGAGCAAGTTCTGTGGATCGGTGTATTTTATTTTTTTTTAAATCTGACTGCAATAATGTGCAATAAATTTATAATAGTAAAAATATAAATGTACAATGCTGAGTGGCAGAACCGAGGTTTTCCGCACTGTGACATAGTTTTATAATTAAAATTAAAATTCAACCAGATGAATGCAGTCCATTATCTGCAAGAGTTTCAGAATAGTCTCTGTCCATTTGGATTACCAACTCATTCATTAAAATTAAAAACTGGGTGCCTGATTATGCTTTCATGTAATATTTAACCACTTGATCTATGCAATTTTATCCAGGTTAAAAAATAATGCTACGCTTGAAAATACCACTAAAGAAATAATGCTAAAATGCATTTCACAGTACAACATTTTTATAGATATACAAATAAAACCTCAATTATTAGGTATAATGTTCTAAGTTCTTTACTAATGAGCGTGGGCGAACCCCCGACCGAGGCTGTAAAATATTAGAATTGGTTATTTCGAAAAAAGGAGCACCTGAGATTTTAATTTTTTAAATAAGTTCCCAAATAAGTTGTGAAATTAAGAAGAAATGACTTCTTCCTGTTGTATATTGATTGTTAGCATAATGACATGTAACTGTATGTTAACATATGTATATAATATGCCGATGGCTTAGCATCATGACATGTTCGTGTGTCTTACAATGAGCTTCTAAATCATTAAACCTATACCATCGGGAAACAATATAAACTGAAATGTTTTGGTCTTGGTCTGATTTTAATTGAAATAACCAATTAACCAGATTTCTAATGAGAATCGTTCAAGTTGTTATCATTCAAAACTCAATTATGTTCCCCGATCTCTTCAAGATTGGACGTAACCTTAATGAATTGACAATTCATCCCCAATGTCTCAAGTTCATTAGCGGTTGGGGAAGAAACCATGGCTCGTTATCTAAACCATGGTTTGTTATCCATTATTCATGGTAATTTGGTAGATCGTTAAGGTATTTCGTTAGTGGAAACACTTCTTGAGAAAGAAGAGGATGGACGGTCAGCTGGAGAATCTTTCTGATTAATTTTAGCAACAAGAGATCTACATAAATAATAATCCTCTTCTTTATTCAATGCTATTACTTCATCTAATGGTTTTTGTTGTTGATAGCCTCGAATTAGCTACGTTGTTTAGTTATTCAATTAATACATAAATAATCACTCAACATGGAGAGAATTTATTTTCAGTGATTTTTGAATTGTTGAAAATGGTTCGCTTATTGGAGGAGTACAATCTTTATTACAAAATACAGAATAACAATCAGAAATACATCAACTCGATTCAAAAATACAAAATTTCATCGAATAAATGTTCATGTATTCATACGTACAAAGGAATATTAAAAATAAATTTATATAGTTTAATTTTATGTTGAATTATTTCTCCTTTTTTTTTGTTTTAATGATTTATTGATCTTTACAATTGCATACATTGAATACAATAAGTAAATTTAAGAATGACGATTACAATGACAAGTCGATAAGATCTTAATAACTGTTTAAAAGTAGTAACTTAATAAAAGTTCGAATTAGGTCTCTTGGCCATCTTCTTTTCAGACGCCTTGGAGAATCATCGGGGATTAAGTCTGAAGCAAGTTGAGAGACTAGTAGATTCAAGTGGGTATGGAGTTTAGGATAGGTATCTGCAGCATATGGAACATTAAAATCTGGATGAATAAGTTTTTTTATGAAATGATAAGGAGCATTGAGGATTTAACAAAGGATTTTGTATAGTAAGGATTAGATACGAGTAGAATTGGAAGGTTTAATGGAGCCCAAAGCTTAATTGCGTCCAAATATATAAACAAAATAAAAAAATTATTAATTCTGAATTGAAAAGTAATAGTAAGGGAAGAACATGATAAAAAGAACTGCTACGTTAGCAATTTGTGTATGTGTTTGTTTACAATTACATGTAAGATATTTTTGTTTAATATAATAAATTCAAAAAGACGATATCTTTTTCGGCATGATTCAATCCGTAATTTTACAATTAACTATGTAAACTAAGTTATGTAAATTGCTGACTTTTTATTTATTTTTCTAACAAAAACACTGAGTTAAACACCGGTCCGTTTGCATGTAAAGATAGTTAGTTATAAAGCCATAAACTAGGTGCCTCGAAAATTAGCGAGGTAACCCGAGCTCAACGAAAGCAAAGATCGGCTCAGCGGGCGAATGACCGATCATCTTGGCCGAATGATGTCGTAGGCTGGCCAATGTCATATTCGGCCCATCTCTAATATTTAAATCTAAGACTTAAGGTCATTCCAAGAATTTTTATACGAAGCGTCGTTATATATTGTAAATATTAATTTTATCATTTTGGAAAATAACGTCTGTCATATGTAATTTCTCTAAATACATATAACGGAATATGGCATGTTTCATATAATTTGTATATGCTATGATATATTATAATATATCCTATTAGCAACTCCCGTCGCGGCTTCGCAAACTCTCATAAGTAAAGAACTCTAAACGGGGTGTTCGGAAGATCGTTGGCCAAAGAGGTATCTTGAGTAGGGAGGTTCATTTTGAACCTATTTAAGGTCACTTACCTATATACAAAGTTTTACGGGTTTTTTTTTATGCCTTATGACTTCGTTGTTTACTAATATTTCGGCCATTTTTTTTCTGTAATTACTAATACATAGTCCATGTAAAATAAAAAAGATTTGATGCAAAAAACAGATTCAAAATTCTGTTAAAGGAAAAAAAAAAATTAAGAACTTTAGGTTCAATAAAAAGAAAGTAAGCGCAACAACTAAATCCGAATTATTTTAAAAACTGAACCTAAACTTGAAGTTCTTGATATTTTTTTTTGCCTTTAGCAAGATCTATCGATCTCCCGTTTTATTATTTTTTTGTATTTGTTTTTTGCATCAAATCTTTTTTATTTTACATGGACTATGTATTAGTAATTACAGAAAAAAAAAATGGCCGAAATATTAGTAAACAACGAAGTCATAAGGCATAAATGTTTGGTTTTGGCCATTTTCAAAATTGATTAAAAAAAAACCGTGAGACTTTGTATATAGGTAAGTGACTTTAAATAGGTTCAAAATGTACCTCCCTACCCGCGATACCTCTTTGATCAACGATCTTCCGAACACCTTGTATAATCAAGCTCTATATAACAACACCGTACCTTTGTAACCTCTCATGTAGAATGACGCTCGCCACCTATCGGTCGATTTTCAAACTTCACTGTTTTCCACATATTTATCTTATTTTTAACAACTACTTAATTAAAAATATGTACATTTTATTACTGCTATACCTTCCTTAAACTATGAAAATGCTGTAGTTGAAATTTGGAACATTGGATTAGTTCAGTAGTTTTCGCGGTTAGTGATCACAAACGAAAAATGGCTTTCCCTTTTATATGATAGTATAGATTTAAGTTATGTTACGCTATATCTATTTTTTAAGTTTATATTTCATGTAATTTTCCTGTGAACAAAGAAACACTCCAGAATGTAAGAAGACACTCAGGTGAGGTTTAATAAAATACTACGGTAACGAAGTGATTCCTATGCTAAGGGCAGATCCAGGAAACTGGGGGGTTGAGAATAGGGTCTACATAATAGAAAAACTTCATCCGAATTTTTTAGAATCTCGTTAGGGAAAAGGTCTTAAAAATTCATACATCCTATTAGAGGACATATTTATATTTCGGTTAGAGTGTTTATACAATAACTGTTACGGTTAACATAAATTATAGAATAATGTATGCACTTTAAGGATCAGAAGAAGTGAATGTACATCGAAATCTTGTTTATGTAATATGGTTTATGAAGCAGTAGGTGAATGCATTGCGAGATTGTATGGCAAAATGTCAAGGGTTGCCTTTTCACTCAACAATATATAGGGGAAGGTGATCTGAAGACCTGTTTGAAATTTATAGGTACAGACCAGGGGTACAATATTTATTATTATAATAGTGTGGTACAATTACAAGCCTATACTGGCCACATTGTAATTGTCTGGGTTTCCTGATCAGCTGTGTCGAAGACATCCATGATTATTGAGACTGCTCCTAGGCAACGTGCATTTGAGACTTCATGACGCTTTATTTTGTTTGTTTAAAATATATTTATTTGCGAATATATAAAATTAAACGAAAATCCAATTCTTAAACTTACCTTTTTTTTTTTTTTTGCTTTTTTTTTTTTTTAAATCATTTCTCAGTGTTAGAAAATTTAAAGTAAATCAAAAATATTCTTATTATATCCTATTTATCCAATCAGCCGGTGTTCCTCAACGTAGTATCCTAGGTCCCATCCTCTATATGGTAAATACAGATGACATCTCGGCTCATTCCATCACCGTCCAAACAACATATGCTGATAACACATGTGTGTTACAAGTAAAATAACGACCCTTTCATTGCATCTCAGTTACTCAGTTTCCTAAAAATGGTGTCAGAACTGGAGGATTAAAATAAATTCAAACAAATCTTAAAATCGTTCAATCCTGGAAAACTTCAAAATAGTATCCTAAAGGACAAAAACTAACTATAAAAGGACAACAAGGAACTATAAAGATGATTTAATAAGAAATGAATTGAAAATAAGTAAATTTTACTATCCACTTCTATCTCTATATAACAGCGTACCTTTGTAACCTCTCTCGAATGGTGCTCGCCATCTATCGGTCGATTATCAAACTTCACTGTGCACCACATGTTTATCGATTTTTTATAGCAATATAATTGAAAATCTTTATATTTTATTAATATTAGACCTTGCTTGGACTTTGAAAAATATGTGGTTAAGATTTGGTAAAAGCTTTCGTGGTCAGTAGCTTTCAGTATTCAGTAGCTTTCGTGGTTAGTGAACACAAATAAAAATGGCTTGTCCTTTGATATAATAATATATATTAGATCATCAAAAACAATGAATTTAAATGCTGTATATTTAAATCTAAAATGACTAAATGGACAAAATCCCTTAAAAAAAAAATAAATAAATAAAAAAAATAAAAAAAACCCTTCGTATCTAAATGACATCAGAAGAATTAAATTAAAATATCAAGTTTCAGAAGTCGGAAAAATAAATGATAACTACTACGAATTCTATTGGTCCACTTAGTTAGCTGAACCCAGGGGGGAAATATCGCTATTTAAACATGGTTACGAAAATTCATACAGGCGACAGGAGTAAATTTTGTTAGGGCGGTCCGAGGATAAAAGAGAGAGAATTAGTAATGAGCAAATTACGCGAAACTCGGGAAGTGGAGGGAAAACAAAAATCGCTAATTCGATAGTGGGGCTCTAACGAGGAGGCAAACACAGCTGATGATCTTTAAAATTTAAAGCACAAACTCTTCTGAGCAGTTTTACAAGAACCACTGTTTGTTTTATCTTGATTCTCCAACAAAGATAAATTTCATAAATATGTAGGACCACTAATTTTTTAAACATTTATAACGGATAATGATTGTGAATATTGAATTAACAAAATGCACAAACTAGGGCAGGAAGGACCAGCTATCCTACAGGTTACCTTATCTATTCTGGTGAAGGCTGGGAAGGTCGAGATTTGATCAGTAAGTCCGCCACGAAATTAATTTTAATCCGCTCTGGAGAGATTCGAATCCGGGACCTTCTGTACAAATTAACCTCGTATCAATATTAACTTTATCTTCAGATCATAAAACCAAAACAAGAATAAATAAATTCCTAACTTTCGATACTCCTAATTTATAGTTATTTAAAATGTTTAAAATAATTAATTGAGTAAACCGGAATAAAAGTGAATGTAATGCAACAAAAAAAAAAAAAAGGTACAAGGATTGTAGTCAACGGCAAGGTTATAAGATTCAACAGTGAATATCCTCGCGGGTACTGCCCTTCAAATGATAAAGGTGATATCATTCGTCACTTGTTATATTGTACAGCCTTCCTCAATGAAAGAGGTTCTTTTTTTTCACAATATATAGGACTAAATAGAAGCGAAATTCAAAACTTGGAATACTTATTATTTTGTAAAAATAGCCAGCAAATTTGCAGTATTTACTTATTTGCAATCAGTACTATCAGAAGGATTGTCTGAATTGTATTTAATGTGCATATTGAAGTCAGTAAATAGTAAACAATGTGATTAATATTATTTAAAATCTTTAAAATCTTAAAATTTAAAATCTTCTTTTGTTTATCTTTTTTATGTTCTGTTATTTTTCAATTGATTTGTACAAACTTTGTTTGATATTAACATACTATTATTTATACGGAGGTTAAGAGTATAATTTTAATGTCTGTTAAATTTTAAACGTTTTTTTGTAGTGTTTTTTTTTTTCATAAAAGGGGCGAAAAAAAATTATTTTATATAAATTATTATATTATATCTGCCTCAAAAGAGCCAGTCCTCCTGTAATTGTAATTTACAAAATACAGTATTATTTCATTCTCTCATTCAATTTCTTCTTTTCATTACAAGTTCATTAGTACAATATGTCTAGACCATCTTCTTTTCAGCCACATAGGAGAGTTGTCAGTAATTAAATGGGAAGCGAATTATGAGACAAGTATATAAAAATATTGTAAGATTGTCAATTATGAAAGCTTTGCTCAACCGCCGTTCTCTCCAGATCTCCAGACTATCAACTACTGTTTTTTTAAACGACCTTGACCACTCAACGATCAAGAGTGTATTGATCAAAAGGGTAATTATTTTTAATGATTATTTTTTTTATTTAACTAATGATGCATTATGATTAAATGTTGGTTCAATGGTTCAGGTTGGGGACACTCATCGCAGTCTTGTTGACCCCTTGGTTGTAAGTACAAGATTTGTTGTCCAATTTTATGATATATAATTGTTACAAGTATCGTAAACATATTTTAAAATAACTAAGATATTTGTATTTATTGTTCTGTAAAATATGAAAATGTGCGCGGGGTCCCCTGTGGTGTAGTGGTCAGCATAGCAACCTACTAAACCCAAGATCGCGGGTTCGCAGCCCGGCAGATGACCTTAGGATTTTTTAAAGGGAGTAAAAAATCCTTAGCTATGCCGTCCTTCGGAAGGGACGTAAAATGGGGGTCCCGAGCCTGTGCGATGTCAGGTACTCGTTAAAGATCCCTATCCTAATTATACCTGGATAGGCAAAATTTAGGACTCCCACCGTAGCATCGTCCGATTAGTCATAGCAGCATAAAGTGGCGTTAAACGAAATAAACAAACAATATGAAAATGCATTAGGTATAATTTGCCCACATGGTTGTTTCACACTTCCTTTTATCTTTTGTTTTTACTGAGTATGTAACAAGTATGTAATTGTTTTTTTGCACGGTTTTGCAGTCTTTTTGAATTATATTTCAAATGTTTGAAAACTGATTTGTTTATTAATATTTCAACTTCAAATAAAATAAAATATAACCAGAAAAGAGTCGATATATACTCGTAAGTTAGAAATGGTTGATAATAAGGAATCGAGATTTTATTCTGAACAGAAATGTATTGAGAAGAATATAAGTTGTTTAATATTATTATTTTAAATACATTAAACTGCATTAATTTCCGGACGACCCAATGTTTATTTCCATACACGACTTATGTATGTACAAGTAGCGCTATAAAGCCTTGTTCACTGCAGAAGTTGGCGGAAGTAATCAATACCCCGCGAACATTATACAAGAAAGTTCCACTTAAGGGTGCAGACCTCAAGTCCTCAAATATATTTATGGATTATACAAGGAGTGGAATATATATTCCAGAATCCTGAAGGAAGGGATATATATTCCAGACTCCTGGAGGAAGGTACAGGACGACTCGGGATTTCCATAGGGTGGCACCAGATGGGCGTACGACAGGGGGCATATTGCACTACACCGAGCTGTCTCTTATATACAGCCCTCATCTCCCCCAACGTCCCATCTCAACTGTCACGGCTAATTTTTATCTCTCCTACAGCAATATAGCAGGAAAAATATATTCTAAGAAAGCAAGTAATGAAATATATAAATAACGTAACTTAATACCAAAAAAAAAAATATAATATCATACATTTAGTTCCCTCCTCCGATCCCATTTTATAAATCTAAGTTCAAAAAAAGTCAACAGTCTATGCCTTATTTAAAAAAATCAAAAAAACAATTGATATTACTCTTTTATAAACTTCAAAGTAAACCATAAATGTTCCTATTCTCCTCTCTTTACCTAATCTGCTGGTGTTCCTCAAGATGGTATACAACGTACTATTCTCTATACGGTGTGTATAGCTGACATTCTCATCCTCAGTCAACAATGATCAGTTCAATGCATCTCATTCATTCCAACCTCATATCACAAACCTTCATAAACAGTGTCAAAAATTAGAATTAACAAACATATGACATAATCATAAACTTTCCTCAACTTTAATTACTCCAGGTGGACAAACTTCTTACTCTCCACATAAATGGCAAAAAAACTGCCTAACACTGACTAGACAAACGTTCAAAGCTTTCAAGGAATTATAAAAGACTTATTTACATAACAGTAACTAAAACTACTTGAACAAACGAAGTTAAGCTTCGGGGCACCACAAGAACTTGTAATTCTTCCCGTATCCCATCCTTACAATCCAAAATCCTTCGTAAAATACTTAATACTCCTTAATATGTCACACATAAACTCGTCAACAACGATCTAAATGTCCCATATGTTTAAGACTTGGCTTAAACAAGTTACCATATCCTTCCATGACAAACTACTAACCCACTCGAACCCACTAATCTCCCAACTTGCTTCTTTCTCAATTTCCGATAACTGTCAAAAACCTATGAGAAGAATATGTCCTAGGGACTTCCAAATGTAGGGCATTTATTTAAGTACAAATAATGAGTAGTTTTTCCCAAGTCATTATAATCACTTTACAGCACATTTACTTGTTTTAACTGTAATTTTATAACCAGCAGGTAATCGGTCATTTTAGCATGCAGATTTTCGTATTTTAAAATAATGATTACTGCGTTTGAATATTATAAGATGTCTAATTGGATTGATAAAGTATGCTGTGTATGTTGCAGAACATTTGGAATGGTTTACCACCGCTTAATAAAATGTTTCTTATGTAAGCAGTAAACAATAAAAATAATTAAAGTATTAGAATAAAAAAAAAAATAAATAAAAAAATACTTGGACGAGTCCTTTCTTTCGTCTGAATGTATATCAGAGAATATTTTACCTATACTAGTTTTGTTTTTTTTTAAATTCACAAATATGTAATTGAATTCATTTCAATTATTTATGAAACAACTACACATTAGCACTTCAATTCAAACTAGGAGTGGAACATAAGTTGGTCAAAAGAAGATAGTTGTAGGGGTATCAGGATGCGAAAATTTTATTTAGTGGAAAAAAAAACAACCTTAGACATAGATCTGTACATACATGACCTGAGCGGAGAAGTTAGTTGTTGGGCTGTGCAGTCATGGCAACACAATTAAAATATAAATTTTTATTGTGCCTATGTTGGATAAGAAAAGAAAAACAGGAGAAAAAAAAAATATTTTGTTTCACAAAGTTAAATCAAAATTAATATTTTAATTGTGTTCCCAAGAGTGCACATCCCAATTACCTACATATTTTTTTATTTCCACAGTCAACAAATAACACATCACTATTAGCTATTTGATTATTATGCGCTCATACTCACACATTATTCAAACATATTCAGTAAGGAACATAATGCATGAATATCAGCCGCCCTTCAGAGAGATATATGCAAACCTAGGAAAGACCTTTAGGTGTATTCAAAGGTACAGCAGCACTAGTTGGTAATATCATGCTCATAACTGAGACGTTTGCTCTAGGAGCGGATGCGATGCAAGATCAAAGGGCCCGCCTGCATTGCATTTGCATTAGCCGGGGCTAAATAGAAAAAGGAATAGAGGAACATAGGAAGGTAGGGGAAGAAGTAGGTAGGGCTGATCAAACGGTCTAGCGAGGGTATGGGCAAGGTAGGCTCTCGATAACAACTCGACAAACGATGAGTTGTGTTATAAACGTGATTTCATAACTTGAGTATATTTATCCTAATAGAAAATATGTCGGAAGCATCAAACTGCCCCATATCCCCTTACTACTTTTTATTGAATAGTCTGTACTAAATATAAGAAGATAAGACATTTTTCGTTTGTGATCAATAGCCACGAAAATTATTGAACCAAATTTTCACATCATCTTTATAGCTCCAGATAGTTATAGCAATAATAAAATCTTCTTATTTTCAAGTAATTCGTTATTAAAAAAGCGAAAGTATCTGGAAAAAGATTGTTTAAAAATTGACCGATAGTTGGCGAGCACCATTCTACACGACAGGTTACAAAGACCAGGTAATTTATAGAACTTGAATTGGTAATACAATTTACTTATATTCAATTGAATTGTTAATAAAAAAAAAAAAAAAAAATTAAATATATGGTGCGACATGATGATCCCAGTAAAGTTTGAAAATTGAAAAATGTGTGGACTATTCCGCTATGGAGTTTACAATGGTGAAACCCATCTGAACCAAATTTGAACTACATAAATTTTCTTAGTTCTTTAAAATAAAAAATTATATGTAAATGTTAAGTGACAGAAACCACGTTTGCCACACTGTCATATACTTTCATGGTTAGAAATCATAATGCAATATAATATAATTATTTCTTTCAAAAAAATTTACCACCAAATCAAAATGTCTATACTTTGCTTTTTGATATTGTGTGTAAAAATATAATTCATGGGACTTTAGTTATAACCACTGATAGTGCAGTAAATAATCCGCAAGAGTTTCTTAATATTCTCAGTCAATTTGGATACCCAACTTATAATAAATTAAAAATCGGTTGTCTAATAATGCTTTTACGTAATCTTCAACCAACTGACCAATGCAGTTCTAACCAGGTTAAGAATTACTGCTATCTGTGAAAATATAATTGAGGAAATAAGGCCGAGATACACACTCCAATACAAGATTTCTATCGAAACAACCAAAACCTTAATTGTTAGATAAAATTAGGATTGATGAATTAAATGCCACTTCTATTGAGATTATTTTATTTGAAAACTAGTTTCGAATGCTAAACATTCATCTTCAGTTCTAAAACATACAATAAAATTTTCAACACATCAGTACTATGTTACATAGATTAAATATACTAAGGTTTTTTAAAAAGATAAGACAAGAAATCAAGCATAGGCACTCACCTTCGAGGTAACTAAAACACTGAATTTGTGAGAAGTAAAAGGGGGCAGGTAGTTAAGTTTTAGATTTACAACGGGGTTTCCCTTATGACTCATTGGGTTTTTTCGTTCCTATGGGAAATAAATTTAAAATGGGGCTATTGGATATGTTAATCTGATCATTTAAACAAAAATCTGGATCGGTTTTAAACGATTTTATTATTTCTAGTGATTCAAAAGTATTTAATTTTAGGCTATTTTCTACTTGATGTAATATTTTTACTCCCGAATTTTACTTCGCTATGGATAGCGAAATTGGAATTTCATCCAATGATGAATTGGAATTCTATCCATCTAAATGAAAATAACCACAAATTTAATAAAGACTCGGGAGTAAAAATATTACATCAAGTAGGAAATAGCCTAAAATTAAATACTTTTGAATCACTAGAAATAATAAAATCGTTTAAAACCGATCCAGATTTTTGTTTAAATGATCAGATTAACATATCCAATAGCCCCATTTTAAATTTATTTCCCATAGGAACGAAAAAACCCAATGAGTCATAAGGGAAACCCCGTTGTAAATCTAAAACTTAACCTACCTGCCCCCCCCCCTTTTACTTCTCACAAATTCATTGTTTTAGTTACCTCGAAGGTGAGTGCCTATGCTTGATTTCTTGTCTTATCTTTTTAAAAAACCTTAGTATATTTAATCTATGTAACATAGTACTGATGTGTTGAAAATTTTATTGTATGTTTTAGAACTGAAGATGAATGCTTAGCATTCGAAACTAGTTTTCAAATAAAATAATCTCAATAGAAGTGGCATTTAATTCATCAATCCTAATTGTATTGATCCTTCTATATCATCATGCGTACCTCAAGTGATTGTTAGATAAAATTATTGAAGGTGTTTACTAACGAGAGCAGGCAGAGCAGTGGCGGGGAATGCTTGTACATAATTCAATGTTTGTGTTCCATAAAATTTTTTTTTTCTAAATACTAATTGATATTTACAACTGTGTACAATGATTAAGAAGGAGGCGCGTTAGCTCAGTGGGTAAGGCGCTTGACTGCCAAGCGCCCGGGCCCGAGTTCGAGTCCGGCTGACGGCAGAAAATTTATATTCTGTCAGTTCGGTTGTGGATCGAATTCTATCTAGGTCGGGAGACACTCCTGGGGCACACCCATCCTCTCAAAAAGCCTTCATTGGGGAAAAAACCTGGCGGTTGAGCGTGAATTCAAGCCAAATCACCTCCTTTCGCAACCGTTGACTCAGGAACAGCATAGCCTACTTAAACATTTAAAAACATTTAAATAACCACTCAATAGTAGTAGTTAAATAAGAATTTTAAATTAGAAGGTCCCTGAGCCATCTTCTTTTCAGACGGCTCGGAGGATTATCGGGAATTTAGTGTGAGGAGACTAGTGGATTCGACTGCGTATGGAGTTTCATATGAAAAAACAGGTATCAGGTTTGGGCCACATCAGCAACATGTAGAACATTAATATCTTTATCGATAAGTTTGTTTGAGACATGATAACTAGCATTAAGGATTTTACGAAGAATTTCGGATTTTAAGGACTGGATAAGAGAAGAATTTGTAGGTTAAGTTGAGCTCCAAAGCTCAACTTCCTATATCATAATGGGTCTGATCACTGTCATGTAAATAAGTTTTTTGTAATCTATTGGGAGCTTTGAACTCTTGTCTAGAAACTGTTGGAGTAGTCGGAAACTAAGAGCAGTTTCTTGTTTTTTTTTTATGTTTCGCCGCTCCCTAATTAAATTTTAAAATATGAACTCTGTAATTTGGAAATTTCCCCTCGTTCGTTAATGTTCTAATTATTAAAACTCGACTGTAAATAAATTACATTTTTTGTATATATTTTTTTTCCTTTCTAAAAAAAATTCAAGATGCGGACAACGTTTACTTTTTTTTTAAGCGACCACACCGCATTTTCCTTCCTCATTAGCCAAATGAATAACAAACAAAAAAAAAAAAGTGCCCCAGGCTAATGGAACGACATTAACAATCACTTAGCCATTATATAATTACAAAAGGAAATGCAAAGGAAATTAAAAACGAGCTCGGTGGGGGTTGGAACATGTTCCAGCTAAAGAACGGAGTGGGAATGCTCCATTTAAGGCAATTAGCTCCTCAACATTCACACCACGCTCCGGCAAAAAAAAAATACCTACGCTTCTGTATTTTCCCTGAAGATCTGGATAGAATACTGGAACATCTAGGAGTACCTCAGTACCTCAAGTTGGATAAGGCTTGTTCGAAAATTAGAATTATATTGAATTATTTACACGGAAAGGAATGTAACGGATTAAGTGCTGAAAATTCTCACTAATCTTACACAGAGGGCTAGATTTTAATCTACATAGAACTACAAAACAGAACTAGTAAAATGGAAAAAAAAAAACAGACTTCAGAATACAGTTTAACATTTTTTTTTTTTCTTCATTTCTTTTAAATCCTCACTGCATCTTTACGGTTAAATTATCTATTTTTATTAACTTGTTTTATTAATGCGAAGTAAAAAGCTGCCTCACTCAATGAGGATAAGTATGGAATGAATACCATATAATAAATCAATTCACAGAATGTGTACAAGGGTTTTTTTTTTTATTAACATTTACAAATGTATCCAATAAAATAAAAATAAAGATGAAGATAGCGATGATAATGCCAAAGGAAACTAACAGAGCTAGAGCGTGTAAAAAAACCCGAAACACTAAAAAAATTTGTTTTTTGAAGAGAAGCTTCCTGAAGAAGTGCCTCAGTGACCTTACATATATACTGCTATATAAAAGGACAAGCAATTTTTCGTATGTGATCACTAACTGAGAAAACTACTGAACCAATCTCTACCAAATTTTAGCCAAATCATCAATATAGTTCCAGGAAGGTTCAGAAATAATAAAATTTACTGATTTTCAATTAATTTGTTATTAAAAAAGCGATAATATGTGGATGACAGTGAGGTTTGAAAATTGACCGATAGGTGGCGAGTGCCAGTCTAGATGAGAGGTTAGGAAGATTATGTGGTTTAATAAAGCTTACAATTGATAATAAAATTTACTTATATTCAATTTATTTATTCGGAAAGATTTAAATATGCGGTACGACACGCGGATCGCAGAGAAGTTTGAAAATCGTGGTCAGCACTATTCCGCATTTGAGCTTACAATAGTGAAACTACTCAACCTATCTATAACCATATTTAGTCCATTCAAAATAGGAAAATCAGAGGAACTAAAAAGAATAGTTCCAATTTTTTCAGGAATGTGTAGCGGATGGTTAGGGTCCTCTCAACAAGAACAAGTCCAAGCCCCACCTAATTCCGGAGCCGCTTGGGGGCAATCTTCCATTTCTAGGTTTTTCACTCATAACTCGAAAACGGAGCATTGCATTGAAAATGTTTTTGTATACAAGTTTTTGCTACCGGCTCAGGAAAAGTTGTAATTTTCGAAAAAAAATGTTTGTTGTTTGTTTATTGGGGTTTATAGGCATAAAACCCTAGAGTCATCAATGCCTGTGTAGTTCTTTTCCACATAAGAATTAGGGTCAGGAAGGGTGCCACGAACAGAGGTGCGCTCCCAAGGAGATAGTCCAAACAACGAAGGATTTTTAGAGGAGTTAATTCATGTAGAAGCCAATTTTGGCACAGTTGTAGGGGGAAGTGTCCTTAAGGCTCTAAAGGTTGTTTTTTTCAGTTTTGCGTTAATAACTCGAAAACTCTTGCCTCTAGCGAAAACATGTTTATGTACTAAATTAATTGACATAAAATTTTTTACAAAAAAGGTTCTATACATTTCTTTTCTGGGATCAATGCTTAAGAATATATAGTAGGGGGGAATATAGAAAATGTAAAAAAAACACGTTTTTATTGTTAAAATTTATATATTAATTGTTAAAATTCCAATCTTTATTGTTACAAATGAATAATTTATTATTATTAATTGAATACTTATTGCTAAAAATATAATTATTGTCGTTAAGCCTAATATGCCTATTATAGCACTTTTCCTACAGCCTATTAAGTCGCACTTTTCCTCAAAAATACGTTTGTCGGTACTCTTTTGGCTATAATTCCGAAACTATTTGTTTAATCTCGAATTTCTTGTTTTCATCATAAACCTGGTTAAATTTATAATCAGATACTATATATTTAGTTTTTATGAAGTTCCGTGAAATATCCATTCCACCTCACTGAATCCCGTGTACAGTTGTGAAATCCTTATTTTTTCGGAACATTTCTCGCTATAACTCTAAAAATATTTGTTCGATTCCAAATTTCTTTTTTCCATCTCATAGTTGGTTAAATATGCTATTAGATCCTATATATCAAATTTTGATTAAAGTCCATGAAACACCCACGCCAGCCTATTTAACATATCAAAAATATCATGATTTCCCAAAACATACATATTAGGTTTGCTAGCATGGGTATTACACGGAATATAATTAAACGTCGTAGATAGGACCTGATAGATAATTTAAGTAGCTTTAAAATGAAAAAAGCAATTTGGGGTCGGACAAAGGGTTTAGGGGTTATAGAGAAAATAGGTAACAAAAAATTATAATTTTATAACAGTTTGCAGTTGTTACCGTGCTGGCAAGGGTATTACACGGAGTTTTATCAACATTTGATATATAGGATCTAATAGAAAATTTAACCAACTATGAGATGGAAAAAAGAAATTCGGAATGGAACAAATATTTTTAGAGTTATAGCGAGAAATGTTCCGAAAAAATAAGGATTTCACAACTGTACACGGGATTCAGTGAGGTGGAATGGATATTTCACGGAACTTCATAAAAACTAAATACATAGTATCTGATTATAAATTTAACCAGGTTTATGATGAAAATAAGAAATTCGAGATTAGACAAATAGTTTCGGAGTTATATCGAAAAGAGTACCGACAAACGTGTTTTTGAGGAAAAGTGCGACTTACCGCAAGTACTATAATTAGCATATTAGGCTTAACGATAATGATTTTATTTTTAGCAATAAGTATTCAATTAAAAATAATAAACTATTCATTTGTAACAATAAACATTGGAATTTTAACAATTAATATATAAAATTTAACAATAAAAACGTTTTTTTTTACATTTTATATATTCCCCCCACTAAATCTTCTTAAGCATTGATCCCAGAAAGCAATAAATGTGCCAACAAAAATTGGATATCGTTCCGACATAGGTATTTTACAGGACTTCATTAAAATTCCATATATAGAGCTTTATAGTAAATTTAACAAGGTTTGCGATGGAAAAAAGAAACTTTGGATCGGACGAGTAGTTTCGGAGTAATAGCGAAGAATGTGGCAAAAAAATTGGATTTTACAACAGTACCCGTTTTTTAGCGTCCTGGCATATGTATTTAACGGGACTTGATCAAAATTGCGTATCTGGGGTCAATAGTAAATTTAGCCAACTTTTAGAAGAAAAAAATAAGTCATGAATCCAACTAATAGTTTCGGAGCTATACGTGGTTTCGCAGAGAAATGCTTGATTAATGGTTTGAACGCGTCAGTTTTGAAAACGCAGATAAGAGATAACGTAACATCTATGTTTTTGCAGCAACTACCCACAGCTCTTTAATAAAAGCTCTATATTAGAACGTCCCGAGGTCTTCTTTTCAGATCGGAATGTCGTTGGGTATAGAGTGGGAAGTTGAAAGAGGAATATTTAAAATTATATTTTATAAAATTTAAAAAAAAAAAAAGTACTAAATATCGATATTTTCCTTATTATAGGGACCCCTACCTTGCTAAAGTTATTGAAGATAATATTTGAGCGGTTCGAACTTGGGAGAGAAGACATACTAATTAACAAATACTCAGCTAATTACATCCATTCGACATCACTGTCGTATTCCAAAGTTAGGAGGAGGTAGGACCCACTCATAGTAGTCTATCTCTCATCTTAGTAACATTAGTAGTACCTCGCCTTAGTAACACACAGCCCGGCTCGCCCAAGTCAGCACTTCATAGCTAATTATTGGAGTTATACTCTGCGGGGCTCGACCCTGGTTCTATAATTTAGCGGCTCCTATTGTTCGAGCAGTAACTGCCAACTTCTCACAATGAGTTTATTATCTTACTACTTACTTAACGCCAATTCAAACCAGGAGTGAATGAATGAATAAGAGAAAATAAACTTTATTCTATGCCTTTAGAATCTAAAATAAGTTATATCAAATAAGAATAGAAAAATGAAATCTAAATTTAATCAATCTACAGGTATATTAGCAGTTTTAACATTGGAGAACCAGAAAAATGTTTATCATTTAAAGTTGGCTTCCATAAAGTGAGAATTGTGAATCAATCAAGTTTCCAGCCCGGCAGTCATCAAGCTGTACCTGAAGAACATTACAATATCACTTGAAGTAAACAAAAATTGTACTTTCTGTCAGCATTTTGTGGAGAACTGCATGAGTCACCTGCTACTGCACTGCTCTAAATTCAATGAGCCCAGAAAAACCTACTTGCAGACTTTTATCACTAACACCAATAATATGGCCAATGTTGAAAATATTTGAAATATTCCTCATATTGAAAAAAATAAACAGTATTTATAATTATATCAGTAAAATATCTATTCAAATGAAAACCAGATAACCAGTATCTAAAATTTTTATATGTATCCATACAAATTTGTATAAACATACCAGTTCATTAGGGGACTTAAATGGTTAACTGAGAGAACTCCTCCCTATATTTATTTTTTCTATAATTTGTTACTAGTTTAATTTATATATTTTTATGTAATAAGTGTATTTTTATTTCATATTCTTTCCCATTATGTAAATAAATTTAGAATTGTCTGAGAATGTACCAGACTCTTAATTATTCGAAATCGTTGAGACATATATAGACCATGTTATAAACGTTTTTCAAGGTCAGCATCTAACTATTTTTCCGAGAAACCAACTCTAGAAATCGAGCAAGATCGATCGAATCCATATTAAATTTTTTTATTTCGTATTAGAAGAAACAAATTCAAAAGGAGCTCACTCATTAGAACAGGCCTCGTAGTAATAGAGTTATTTATTATAACGAGAGTTGAGCTCTTAACTGCTCCTATTCTTCTAATACCAAACTTCGCGTAACGCCCTCGCATTTCCTCAAAAACGTATCGCTTTTTACCAACCAGGTCACCGGTGGTAAAACATGTCCCGTGTTAATAGAGTGATACAATTATTTAATTAAAAATAAGGTTTGATGCAATGTTAAAAAATAATGAAAATGTTCATTTGTTATTATTATTTCTATTTCTCAAGGATATTTTCTGATAGTAATTTCAAGTTTTGTAATATATCTAACTACTACAAATTTATCTACATAAATTTTCATACAAAGGGGGTTGAAATTAAAAAAAAATAAAAAACTGAATCTTTCCGAACAATTTTCTATAATAAATTGTACTTGAGGATAAGAACGCTATTACTTAGGACGCTAAAGCCTAATTACATTTTGAAAAAACAACATAAAATAGGTGTGACAATAGATAGGAGAGGTAGGAGACAGGAGACAGGAGGTAAGGGGGGGCGGTAATAAGGTGAGAAAGGTCCCTCCCCCAAGATAACATCTAAAACCCATTATAGGATAGGAACGGCCCTACCTAGAGTCTAGCGCTACCTAGCCGAGAATTAGTTTAATTATAATGGCAAGGAATAAACGCCCTCTCCCGAGCTATTTCACAAACTCCTCTCTTAGTGTAACCTCTCACGGCTTAAAATTAGTAGACCCTGAGTAGAGTGGAAACAATAAAAGATTATACCTTCTCAATTAAAGCGCTATTAGAGGTCTTTCATTACAACATTATTAACTGGCACCATTAGAATATTTGAAATTACCCTTTCCTCAGGCATCAAGTATTCCTCAAGACAGTATTCTAGGTCTAAGATTGGGTATTGTAAAAAAAATATCGAAAATCTATACCGAAGATTTTTTGAACTCTGAATATTTCTATTACTTTGGCACCGAGTTCTGTCGCTTCACCAAACTAGCGATTCCTTCGCTTATCCAATCTCTTTGATCCTAAGTCTTTCGGAAAATTCTAAATGTTTTTTAATTTGTCACAAACGAACTGATCCACAATAAGTCATATGTTGTTGTTGGACACGAAACAGATATATTTTCTCTACGGGATTTGTTATACTATTATAATCACAAAACAACAAACTTACTTTATATTAATTATTGTATATTTATAATTCCAGCCAAAATTTTCTAAAAACTTTATTTATTTAACCAATTCTTAACATTATGAGATATTTACATTTGAGCTAGGAAATAAAATTATTAAGTATTAAGGATTTGTAATAGTAAATTTTATTTTTCCCCGTTCCGCCTTCAGAACAGATAAATGTGTTTAAACTGTCATTTCGTTTCTATACAAGATTTTTACAAAAGGTCTTTCTGTATGAGCACATCTTTATTTAAGATCATATACTCTTCATAAACTTTACTGAATACTACTCTTCAATTGAAGTCCATTGTTTTCAACTACTTTCACCCATCTTTCTGCCCGTAATTGGTATTTGATGCCAATAACATTACTGTTGCTTTAAGGCTGAGAACTCTTCACACCAGATTTTACTGTCCTTGTAATTATCGATGATTTAAATAAAAAATAAACCGTAGATCTAAACAAATTAGTTCGAAACAAATGTAGATTCACAGCTTGTGAAACATGGCGGGAAAATTTGATCAGTGGTGTTCGGCTTCTTTATGAGACTATCTCATTCAACCTACGGTCTAAACTTGGACGAAGAGTAAAATTAAAGCGATACGCCTCTCATCTGGTGGAACAACTGGAGTTTACGTATTACAGTCCAGTCATTGAACATATTGTAGAGTACATGAAATATGCGATTATAAAAATAAAGACTTCATAGCATTGTTAGGAGTAGTTAGAAGGTAAATATACTATAAGTCCCTGCCCCTGGGGGTCAGCTAACGGTGGGGGGAAGGGAGAAGGTCCTATTTTTGGTTTTTTGATTAAATATCGAAAACGTTGGACTCTAGAAAAATATATTTTAAATAACAATTAAAGCTAATTAAATTTTCTTTATACGTATTTGTCGATATTGCAATGGTTTTCGAGATATACCTTATTGAAAATCGATAATTTTCGCAACAAAAAAAAATTCCCTTAACGTTTGTCAAAAATTTACTTCAAGTGCCAGAAAGGTATATATGAAATTAAAGTAAATTTGATGCTCTACATCTTTGATTATGACATTTTATCTAAGAAACGATCGTGGGAGTCACTAGAAGCAAGTTTTTGACAAAAAGTAAGGTAAAATTTTTTTTTTTTTGCGAAAATTATCGATTTTCAAAAAGATGTATCTTAAAAACCACTGAAATTTCAACAAATATGTATATGAACAATTTTATAGAAAATTTAATTAGCTTTAATTTTTATTTTTAAAAACAACATTTTTTTCTACAGTCTACCGTTTTCGAGATATAATCGATAAATCCAAAAATGGGACTCCCACCACACACACAGCATTGTCTTCTTCCCCCCCATGTGGATGGTTGTCCTGGCGTTACCCATGATTTTTTTCTTCTCCCCTCCCCCCACCTTCTCCTCTCCGCTCACCCCCAGGAACGAGGACTTTTAGTATGTTTATCTTCTAACTACGGCTAACGAAGCCCTGAGGTAAAAAATGATCACATATTTCATTCACTCAACACCCCTCATTTCAAAACTGATTGGCTGGACTATTAGTAGACGTATTTACGCCAGAAGTGTTCCCAAAAGCATGATACATCGCTAGAAACATGGACTGAACTGTAGCCTAGGCAATCCGTAGGTTTATATCAATATTAATTATACCTATTACTTGTAATCTTGGTTGAAAGTATTCAATTTCAATTTCTTGCTTCTGTAACTTTGTCTTTGTTTCATCGGGTGAGCGATATGTAGTTTTGAATTTGTGGAGCTTCGAAGTAGATACATTAAAAAGTAATATAAATTTATTCTTTGACCTTTATTTTATTCTTGGTCTTATCGGCCTTAGTTCATAAAATAAATCCCCCACAACCATTCAAATAAAAAAAAAATAAAAATAAATAAATAATCAAACAATATAATCGGATGAACACAAATCAGAGGTTTATAACATCGTACATTTTCTTACGGGGAATAATTGGGTTCGAAGAATGTAACCGTCCGTTACCTCTCTTAACAATAATTATTGTTACTCAATAATAACAAATATTAATATTGATATGAATATTATTATTATTAATAGTCATTACAATATTGTTATTATTGATATTACTCTTGTGTGTCTCATTAATAATAAAGATTCAGTAAAACACGTTGTAGTTGTTGTATAGGCTTGATGTTTGCAGATAATATCAACCTTACATATAAGAATTACATTAGCTATTTTACTTATCATAAACCTATAGTTGTTATAACCGAAAAATAATTATTATATTGGTCCTACCGGAATGTAAATATATAGCTATCCGAAAAACATAGAACATGCTTTGATCATTGATCTAAACTGAGATTAACACCCTTTCTACTTCTGGGAGAGTAGTTTATGGATTCAAGCGACCATAACCTTTAATTTCCGTTTTTTTTTGTGTGTTTTTTTTCTAAATAACGCTTGATATATTACAGGGTGTTATATTTTTTAACTCGGAAAATTTTGTCTTTAACACTAATTTGATCATACAAATAATGTTTTACACAAAACAAGTTGAGATGCTAGAGATAGTTATGGAGTTGTTCATGAAACTTGATTACTAATATTGACTCATAGTCGAAATTACTTGGAAATGCCTCTAATAATTATCCAAACTCCCGATAGTTTCCACGTAGAACTAGACGACCAATTCAATTCAGGAACCACTAAATCAGATAAGCCACTACCTCAAGTATGTTCCATTATTCCAGAACATAATACTAAAGTTTCCAGCTAATGGAGTAGAATGCCTATCAAGTTGTTCTACCTAACGTAAAAAGTTTTTAACTTTGATCTTAAACAGGAAAATAAAAACGTTTCCTCCTGATTGGGAAAAGCTATAATTTATTTCTATAATCTAAAGCTTTTCCTAATTTACATTTTAGAATTAAAAAAAAATCAAATTACTTAAATTAATAATCAAAATAAATTGCCAATCAATGATTTTCAAAATGAACAAAGTTGAAAGTATGGGGTTTGAAACAAGACTTGTTCATTGAGACCAATCTAGCTCCTCAACTGCAGGACCTAGCGGGGAATGTTGTAGAACAAAAATATTTTCATTATCTTTCTGACATAAAAGGATGTCGGCAAATTTTCGACCCGAGCAACAGCAGCGGAAATAGAGCGTGTCAAAATTATATATTTTTGAATTTCATGAACCATTTCATGAATTTTTATAGTGGGACAAATATAGCTCCTAAACTGTCGGCAGTACAGCCAATGTCACGTAACAATAAATATCCTCCGTTGAATTCCTAAAAAATAAATCCGTAAATTTCGATCCTAGTAACCCCTGTTGGGAAGAGGGGGTTACCTTTATTGGCTGCCTACCACTATCCCCTTTACAGCCGGTTCTGCAGCGTCCTTAATTATTAAAACATATGAAACTAACAAGAAATTGGGCAAATATAAAACAAAATAAAATAATCCTTTCCAATCATGTAATAGATTAATTATATATGTATTTACAAAAAAAACCAAACAAACAAAAAAATCCAATGGAAATATTCAATTAAAACAAATTTTACCATTAAGAAAGAATTTAGATCTATAAATAGTTTATAGCAAGATAAATAAAGTTTGTAACTAAAGAAAATCGTTTAACCTTAATATATTGAAAAATGGTAAATTAAAATAAATTAAATGTTTAAAATAAAGTTCAACCAACTCACGAAGTGAAGAACAATTATCTCCAGGTGACCTTCTTTAAACGATGAAAGGAGCGAAGTTCAATGTGATTATTCCACTTCAATGCGTTTGCTCTAACTGTAGCGGGTGGTGCACACTTTGCTATTCCAGGATCCAAATACCATTGTTCACACGAGGTGCTCTCTTCTAGCGTTAGAAGCCAAGACTGCGCAAACCAATAATATGAGGTGCGATCTTCATAACATCTAAATCCAGACAATCAATGTAAGCGATTAAAACGAGATGCGATCTTCTTGCGATCAGATGCCAGACTGTCGATGTAAGCGGTTGAAACGAGATGCGATCAGATGCCAGACTGTGCTATATTATTAGTGTTGTGACTGGACGTCATAAAACATATGTTTTATTTTTAAACAAATGACTAACTACAATAAATGAAACATAAAATTGACAAAATAATATTCTTAACTACAAATTCAATTTTGGTTTTCATAATTGGAAAGGTGAAGACAAAATCAGTAATTGAAATTAAAGTTGACTCTTTTTGAAACTATTAAAATGATATACTTTTACACCGCGCCTCAAATGTCAAAAAACACAAAAACACCTAGCACTTACAAAATTTAGCCAAAACGTTCATTTTTTTTATTCAAACCAACATAGCACCTAAACAGTTGGTTCTAGCGAATAATTTTATAAAACGAAAAGTATTTCCTATTAAATTTCTGTCGTAACATTTTAGATTCGAGCTACACCAACAGAGTTATAGCGTGTTGAAATGCTTCACTTTTTAAATATAAACAAAAACCCCCGAACTTACCCTTGGCTCTCTTTACACTCAGTCTACACTAGGTCTTCATATCATTTAGGAGACCTTTTCATTTTGCATCCTTAGCTGAGTATTAATATGTTTGGTTTCTTATCTTAGAGTTTTAAAAATTTAATATGTATGATCTATGTAACAAAGTGTTGTTATGTTTAGAATTTTTTGTATGTTTCTAGAACTGATGATGAATGTCTAACGTTCGAAATTAGTCTTCGAATGAAAGAATATCAAGTTAATCAGCAAATAATTGATCAATTCCTAATCATATATTCTTTATTTATTCTTTGTATTTTAATACTAATTTTCCTTAACAATTGTTTTACCCTCTTATACAGGGGTTAATGTAGTTGATAGCTATTTCCTAAGCGGAGACAACACTGATCTAACAGAATGACTGGAGAGTTTACTAGAGCTAAGTTTTAGGTGCAGATTTGTTGCCAGTATAAGGCGGAGTTTAGAACTTGAAAACAAACCAATTACTCGAGCTAATGCATTAAATTAATTCTGGGAGAAGTTGGTAGCCCTGTAGGAGGGCAGATAGATCGCCGCTCCTGAGCCATGAATCAGGTCCACAAAGGAGCTCCGCATCAGATAATATCATTATCTCTGTTTGTGCAGCGGATAGTTTGGCCTAAACTTGGTCGGCGACGTGAGTTGGGAGGTTGGGGGGTTGGAGGGTTGGAGGGGAGTGGATGTTGGCGCATTGGAAGGACTCCAGTGCACCACTCCAATTAGTATGGTCCCTCCTCCACTACTACTTACCTCTGTGCAGTGCTCCTGAAAACCAATAAGACAAGTTTCTTTGTAGGTAAGCATGATGGTATAGAAGGATCGGGTCTATTTCACATTAAGACTGTAAGTTACTTCCAGTTCTCAGCTTAGTCAAGATGGAGAAATAATTTTTTCACGCAATATTATAATTTTGCAAGCTATCTCTTTACCGCAACAAAACCAGTAGTCCGAAAATTAATGCAGGATTTCATGATTAAGCCAAAACCTGATGTTATTATTAAAGAGAGTATTTATCAGGTTTTGGTTGTGGTAAAGAGATTGCAGACAAAACTACAATTTCACGTGAAAAAATAATTTTTCTATCTTGGCTGAGAGCTGAGAAAAAAAATAAAACATGATTTTCATATTTTATTTTTTTTCTCAGCTCCCAAAGCCCATTGGCGGCTATAACCCTAGTTTTGCACTATTATAGATCACTACTACCCACACGAAAATCTGAGTTGAGAGGCAGAGCTGAGAACTAGCAGCCGTAATGTGAAAAAGATTTGTCAATTAGGAGATTGCTAAATTATTTGCTGCTTTAAACGGATTTTTTTATCCGTTAAAATTCAAAACAAAACTCTGAACCACAGCTAAAGACCTGAAATTGCTAGTGCTTTAACTTATTTGAACCGTATAATTCAAAAACCAGCCAGGTAAGTGTATTTTTTAAGGTAAGGCCCAGGCTGAATTAGGAAGGGGAATTATTTTTTGTACGGCTATTTTCGATGTGATTTAACTACTTCTTTTTTTTAGAAAACTTTTCATCTAAAGATAATTTATCAACAGAAATCTTTAAAAAATCTGGAAATAAGACTTGGCTGTTTTGGAATTCAATGCCTCATATAACATCAAACAATAAAAAGACCCGGAATTCCAACTCTATTCAAATGAAAATAACCATCAATTTAACAAAGACCCGGGAATAAATCTAATACATCAAGTAAAAAATAGCATAAAATTAAGTATTTAGAAATAATAAAATCTACAAAAACAATCGAGATTTGTGTTTAACGACCGGATAAATTGTTCTATTTTAATTTTTTTTTATTCAACAAGAACGGAAAAAACCAACCAGTTATAAGGGAAACCGAAAGGACCCACTCCGCCAGCTAAGTCCATTTGTAAAATATTTCCGCAGTTGGTTGATAAAGGTAAGGGCCAGGCTGGATTAGGAAGGGGAGTTATTTCATTTGAAAAACCTTTTATCTAAAGATGATCTAGATCTAAAAACTATTCAATAAAAAAAAAAAAATCTAGAAATTGGGATTGGCTAGTTTTGGAATTCCATGCATCATTTGATAAAATAATGTCAGTATTAATGTAGACAAAGCAAAAAATTGTTTGATCGCCGTTTACTAAAAACTATGATGTTTTTTTTACTTAGTGCAGTGGTTCTAAAAGTGGGGCCCCTAAACTTAGTTATTTTAAATTTTAAAAAAACTTATACCACTTAGATCCTATGAAGGGACTTTGGTTCAGTACCTAGGTATTCAGAGGGTTCTGAAAGGATGAGATTTGGCCAGAATTTCCGATCAACCGCTAGGTTTCTTCCCCAATTAAGGGTACCCACTTCTTTGGAGGCTGGGTGTGCCCTCGAAGTCGATCCACGGCCGAGGCAACTTACAATAAATTTTCTGCCTTGACTTGAACTCGGGCCGTCACGCGCCTAACCCACTGAGCTATCGTTATTTTTCTCTTTAGAAAAATAATTAAACATTAGCAGTTTCAATTTTAATATATTTATTAAAAATACATCCTGATTGATTAGTGACTGTGTTTTTAATTATTTCAACATCGAACCCATTACCAGCGAAAGGATACAACATCGAAAGGATAAGAATTACCAGCTAAAGTAATCCTGTTGTACTAAAATGCACAGTTATATACATATAAGGGGAGGGGCGTAGGCTAAAGTTCAAAAAAATTTTTTGAGGACTGCTAACTTTGAGTGTTTCACTTGTAACCCCACGATATACTATTAATTTTAAAATGCAAGACAAGAACTAAATCTTGTTGATACTCGCCGAAGGAGGAAAACAGAAAGGGCTTCTTAAAGCTATCTTGCCTTCGTATAAACCGATATGCAACAATATAACGGGGTGGGGTAATCGGATAAATACATTTTAACATTAATACAATAAATATAATCACAATATCAAATTTCTGAGGTACAGAATGTTTTTAGAACAGATCTCACGATTACATTCAAAGAATGACCCTTTTTTGTAATAGGAACGACAAAAGTTTATGACGTGTAATATCATCTTTTAGAAACGGAAAAAAAAAAATCTTTTCCGCAAACTCCAATCTTTTCAAATTTCTATTTAAAAAAGAAAAAAATGAATACTGAAGCATTTAAAGAGATTTCGTTATTTAAAATTGTAACTGGGTGAATGAAAGTGAAAGTAGTTCAGAATTTTAATTTCCTCTTCGGAGAGAAGGGCGCAGACCCCGAGCTGACCCACGCAATTTAATTTAACTACAAAACCCTTTTCTACGGAAGCCGTCCCTCCTTCCTATCTGCCTAATGTTATTTCCTACTTTTTGTTTTTAATAATAACATTCATTCACACTTGAAATTGGCCCTATACTCAAATTGTGAGTACTCTTTTCTTTGTAATCAATTATTTTCAATGAAATTATAATTCATCTTTTTTTATTAATAATCTCTTTATTGATATTACAAATCTACGAACAATGATACAATAAGACATAGCAATGACTACAACAATAAAGTTTCCATAATTGTAAGTAAAAGGAGTAATAGATATTTAATTTTTTTTTCCAGCGATTATAACTTTTTTAAAACTATTTATTCATACTTACAACTGTATAAATTATGAACAAAAAGTTAAAAAAAATTGAAGAAAACTATTACAACGACATATCAGTTAAATTTAAAGAACTACTCACTAGTAGCACTTCAATAATAGTTTTATATTAGCAGGCCTCTTTGCCATCTTCTTTTCAGACATCTGGAAGGATAATCGCATATTTCAGCGTGAGGTAAGTTGAGAGACTAGCGGGTTTTAGCAGTTATGGAGTTTACTATAAAACTAGCTGGTTTGGCCCAAATCTGCAACGCATTAACACTAAGATCCTTGAGGATACGTTTGTTTGTGCCATAATAAGGCGTATTGAGGATTTTGGATTTTAAGAATTGGATATAAGAAGAATTGGAAGGTTTAATGGAACCCCAAAGCTCGACTACGTGTTTCAAAATAGAACTAATTACTGTCATATAAATTGGTATTTTGTAATTTATTGGGAGCTTTCATTAGTAGACTAGTTAATGTTGAAGTATAATCAACTTTTAAATAAGGTAATATCTTTTCCTTAGTTATATTTAATTCACTAATAGAATAAGTCATTACATGGCAATCCTCAGCGGAATTAATAATAAAATAATCATATCGATTGATTTTTAATGATTAGGATTGATGAATTAAATGCCACTTCTATTGAGATTATTTTATTTGAAAACTAGTTTCGAATGCTAAACATTCATCTTCAGTTCTAAAACATACAAAAAATTTTTCAACACATCAGTACTATGTTACATAGATTATATATACTAAAGTTTTTTAAAAAGATAAGACAAGAAATCAAGCACAGGCACTCACCTTCGAGGTAACTAAAACACTGAATTTGTGAGAAGTAAAAGGGGGGGCAGGTAGGTTAAGTTTTAGATTTACAACGGGGTTTCCCTTACGACTCATTGGGTTTTTCCGTTCCTATGGGAAACAAATTTAAAATGGGGCTATTGGATATGTTAATCTGATCATTTAAACAAAAATCTGGATCGGTTTTAAACGATTTTATTATTTCTAGTGATTCAAAAGTATTTAATTTTAGGCTATTTTCTACTTGATGTAATATTTTTACTCCCGAGTCTTTATTAAATTTGTGGTTATTTTCATTTAGATGGATAGCGAAATTGGAATTTTGGGCCTCTAAATAGAAGTGGCATTTAATTCATCAATCCTAATTGTATTGATCCTTCTATATCATCATGCGTACCTCAAGTGATTTTTAATGAGTTTGTCATTAAAAAATCGAACAAGACTAAAACGACAAGAAACAGCCCGTCGTTTCAGACTACTTTAACATTTACTAGACAAACGTTCAAAGCTCCCAATTAATTACAAAAGACTCATATACAACACTGTGATTAGACCTCTTTGGACGTATGGATTTGAGCTTTGGGGCTCCACTAAACCATCCAACTCATCCCGTATCCAATCCTTACAATCCAAAATCCTTCGAAAAATCCTAAATACCGCATACATTGTCACCGATTAACTTATCCATAAAGACCTTAATGTTCAATATGTTGGTGAATTATCCCAATAGTAAGCTCCATAACCACTCAAATCCATTAGTTTCTCAACTTGCCTAGGGATCTTCTAGTGTAGAATTTTTAATAAAGTGCTACTGATGAGTAGTTCTTTTCAAGTTTTGACATGTTATTGTAATAGTTATCAACTCATTTACTTGATGTATACATCTGTATAGTAGTAATTTTTTTTTGAAAAAGGAAATCTTTAATAGAACCATCAAACGATACTTAATTCAGGAAATAAAAATTAACCCAAGAATAGAAAAAAAAAGAAAGAATTAATACCAATTGAAACTAAGCTTTAATTAGTTTCATTCCCAAATCTAATCAAGTAACTATTGAAATTGAACGTAAATGATAATTTGCCTAAAGGAATATTGAATTAAATTGGAAGCTATCGCCGTTTCTTCCTTAATTATACTTCTTTTCATCATTGACCAATAACTAATCAAAATCCCTCAATCAGACAATAATAATAATAATTTAAAAAAAAATACTCAGTAGTTAACTAGAAACATAAAATTATAAATTAAAAACAGAAGAACACCGAAAAAAAGAAGTAGTTAGGGCGAAGGCTATTGGAAAGAAGGGGGTTAATTCAGTTTGAATTATTGGTGTTAGCTGAGGGTGAAAATTACTAATCCCGCGTGGGGTTTTCTGCCCCCCAACTGCCCTCTAACTACCCCCTAAATCAGAGGGCCCCCTGGGCACCTTAGCCATGGAATCTGTCTGACTTATAGCTCCCCCCATCCAACCTCTGCTGACTGTGCTCTCCTCGATGTCGTTAGTGTCCGAGCTCTGCTATCTACCTGCCTCTGCTTGTCCAGTCTGGGCTAGGGTACCAAAATTAATTAGCTACTAAAATAATAATTATAAATAAATAAGGAAATAGCAAATATATCAAGACAACAGACTGATACTTTCATATCAACATAAATGATCAACGTCGAAAATTATACAAACAATTTTTAATATACACATTTATTGAAATTTACAACAGTACAAAAAATATACATCAAGTTATACACCAGATCAATTCTTACATATGGGAGTCAGGTTTGGGGCTATCGATATGCTGATAAAATAGAAGGTGTCCAGAGGACCTTCATTAAAAAAATATTTAAATTGCCAAAAAAATACTCCAAATTACATGATATACTTAGAAGCCAAAATTTCACCTATTCATGTTTTTACCTTTCAATTACAATATAAATACATATTAAAGACCCTAGATCTAGATGGAGGGCGTTTAACGAAATTGGTTGCTGAAGAAGTGATCAAAAGAAAACTATTATGGTTTAAGGAATGGATAAATTGGTCCGAGAAAGTCAAAAGCAACTTTAACACATCTTTCAATACTGCAGAACAATTGGGGAAAGATTTAAAAGTCTTGAAAGCTAGCCTAATTATCTATTATGAAACGTGTTATAGGGAAAGAGCTTTAAACGGCCAATATCACCAAATCTATAAACAACTATCTTTTGACATTGATTATATTAATTCAAATTTACCAATATCTGATATAGGAGTCCTAATTAAAATTAGAGGCGAACTGCTTAACTTGAACTACAGACCATTCATCCAGGGGCAAAATTACATTTGTTCTATGTGTAATATTGGAGAAAATGAAGATGTATTCCATTATTTAGGACGCTGTAAAGTCTTGGAGGGAATGAGGAAAAAATATTTCGGTGTAGTTACTATGACTGAAATTGATATGGTCAAATACCTAAATGGTGAAGACTGGGCAGCTCTAGTGAGTTACTTGAAAGAAGCCTATTTCTACCGTTCCTTTCTTGTTCAAAATTTTAATTATTAATAACCTGATAATTCTTTGGATGTCATTGATTGATAGTATATGTTATAAATAAAAATGATAATAATTAGATATTATTGAATTGTATAATAATGGGTGGATATATATTATTATTTGAGATATAATGGAGATATTGTTATAGGATATATGATAATTATGATATTGTTGTGTAAGATATAATTAATGATAAATGATTGATTATATAATAGGTAATTAGATTGTATTGTATTTTTTTTTTTTTTTTGGATTGTATTGTTTGTGAATAGATTATTTAATAAATCAATAAATATTTACATATTTAAAAATAAATAAACAATAATTATATAAAATCATTTTCAAATTAAAAGCGCTCCTGACAGACAGCCGTAGCTATGTCAGTAACATTACTTTGGACACTTTTGTAAATACAAAATTCTGTAAATATTATTAATAAAAGTATTTTCTATCTATCTATCTATCTATACATCAAGTAAATGTATTGACAACGTTCAAAATAACATGTCAAAACTTGAAAAGAACTACTCATCAGTAGCACTTTATTAAAAATTCTACACTAGAAGGTCTTCTAGGCCATCTTCGTTTCAGACGCCTCGGAGGATTATCGGGAATCGAGTGGGAAGCATGTTGAGAAACTAACGGATTTGAGTGGTTATGGAGCTTACTATGAAAGGATAGGTATCTGGTGTGGGATAAATCAGCTCCATATGGAACATTAAGATCTTTATGGATAAGTTTATTGGTGACAAAGTAAGGAGCATTTAGGATTTTTTTGAAGGATTTTGGGTTGTAAGGATTGGATACGAGATGAATTAGGTGGTTTAGTGGAGTCCCAAAGCTCAACTCCGTACTTCCAAATAGGTCTAATCACAGTCATGTATATGGGTCTTTTGTTATTCATTGGGAGCTTTGAACGTTTGTCTAGTAAAAGTTTAAGATGTCTGTAACGACGGCAGCTTCTTGTCGTTTTAGTTTTATAAGTGGATTCCAAGTTAGATACAATGACTAAACACTTATTATTACTGATTAATTAGAAAACTTGATTAATTAAATTTAAAAAATGTTATTTAACAATCCAAGTATGCAGCTTTGAGCTATTTGTATAGTACTCGAACAACGGCGAAATTTTACCATGCCTTTTAATCTAGTAAACTATAAAACTAGCTGGTTTGGCCCAAATCTGCAACGCATTAACACTAAGATCCTTGACGATACGTTTGTTTGTGCCATAATAAGGCGTATTGAGGATTTTGGATGTTATTGGTGGTTTTTGAGATCACCTGTTTAGAAACCTCCTAAAAAAAACAATATTCAAATGAAGTTTACTCAAACTTTCCAAATCGTTAAATCTAATTTGATAGCACTGATATTGATTATAACACGAAATTAAATAGATATTATTTAATGTTACTAATAAAAACGAGGCTGAAATTTGGGTACTCATAAAAGGAGACCAACAGAGGAAGTTAATGAGACAAATATATGGTCCAATCCTTGAAGTAGGCGCTTGGCGTATTAGAAGTAACCAAGAACTGGAAAAAATAATCAACCATGAGTACATTGTGCGCTTAATAAAATCAAAAAGAGTTAGCTGGCTTGGACACGTCGATAGAATGGTGAAGAAGATTATGAGAGGGAACTTTCCAGGAAAACGAAAGACAGAAATCCCAAAGAAATCCTGGGAAAAGTATGTTGATGTTGATGAGGATACCTGGAATTACAAACTAGAAGAATAGAACTCTGGATAGAGGTGAATGGAGCGGATATGAGCGAGAGACCAAGGACCATCCTCTGTAGCGCTAAAAACATCAAATAAAACAAAAGATCATCAATCCATTCGCGAAGGGTCTAAGTTTCGTTGACTATTAAAAAAAGCATAAAGTGTGTCTAAAAATGTTTCCACTTTATTGACTGTTATCTTTCCCATCGAATGATAACTACAAAGTTTATAGACTAATATACATTTACATGAAGGGAAAACAGCATAAGGAAGAGAATAGATCTGAATGTTTTGAAGAAAGAAGCATGGCTAATATTGAAAAGGGAATAAAATGAACAAGTAGGAGAGGATATATTAGATAAGTGTGAAGGAGAGTGTAGGTTTGGGCGACGGGATCAAGAGGTTTTGGATTATAAATAAGAATTTAAGGACTGTTGGAAGAAATCCTGAAAAAGTAATCTAAATAAAATATAATCAACAGAAGAAAGAGTGGAGCTTAATTATTCATAAACACTATTATAATGAATATCCAAGACCTGAGGACAAATTTGGCAAAACAGTTCATCAAACGTTTCAATTTATTATCAATCCTCAGGGATCTCAAAATACTCGGCCGCAATGAAGGTTCGGAAAAACAAGAGAAGAAACAAGGAGTTTACGAGTGTTTTTGTGAAAGAAATGATAGGATCGCCCCAACTGCCGCGGGGGAGCATAACATTCCTCGGGAATTTCGTAAATATGGGGATTCCGAGAGATGGATTCATACAGAGAGATTGCAATGTTTTTTTTTTTAATGTATACCAAGAGGATATAGGCCATACTATTTTATGGTTTGATTCATTTCAGTAAGTTTGTATTACAGACATTAGCTGCAATAATTATAGTACCATTTCATTAAATTTAACCGTCTATAAGAAGTCTAGGTAGGTGAGTTATCCAACAGGTTACTAACATATGAGACGGTGAAAAGAAAATGTGTATCATTTTTTTTGAAATATTGAGTTATGGTCATGTCCGGGACAAAAACGGCAAGAAACTGCCCGTCGTTACAGACTAATTCAACATTTACTAGACAATCGTTCAAAGCTCCCAATTAATTACAAAAGACTAATATGCATGACTTTGATTAGACCTATCTGGACGTGCGAAGTTGAGCTTTGGGGCTCCATTAAACCATCCAATTCATCTCGTATCCAAACCTTACAATCCGAAATCCTTCGAAAAATCCTCAATGCTCCTTACTTTGTCTCCAATAAACTTATCCATAATGATCTCAATGTCCCTTATGTTGCTGATTTAGCCAATACCAGATACCTAGCCTTTCATAGTAAGCTCCATAAAAACTCAAGCCCACTAATTTCTCAACTTGCTTCCTACTCGATTCCCGATAATCCTAAGAGGCATCTAAAAAGAAAATGGCTTAGAGACCTCCTATTGTAGAATTGTTATTGATGTGCTACTGATAAGTAGTTCTTTTTAAGTTTTGACATGTTATTGTGATCATTAACAACACATTTACCTGTGCACATTTACATGTCCGTCTCTGTTTGAGTCCGGATCAGCATTAATCTAATTCTAGGGATGCCAGCCAGGACTTAATATCCTGACAAATGATAAATATGTATTTTAAATCTTTAATCAATTTAATTGAGTCTTCTCCACAAGGTGATCGTGGGTTCGATAATTATGTATGTTAATTATAAATAAGGGTAAACCAAATATATTAATTAATGAGTGGCATGCAAATTGTAAATAAATTTGACGGTTCAATAAAAACAATATATATTCTATTATGGGTTACATATAAAAATTACAGTTAGGAAAAGGAATCATTCTTAAGTTTAAACTTATATTGTAACAAATAACTTAACCTAGACTTATCTTCTTAATGATGCTATGATGGGTGATGCTATGTTGTGGGTTCATAGTGGTAAGCCGGGAGCTCCCAAGCTCCGAAGGATCCAGGAACTAGCTCAGAAGGGACCAGACCAGGCATCTCCTAGACTCTCTCAAATACTGCTCGACTAAAACTCCCCCATCTCCAAGCCTCTCTCCACGACTGATCTAAAATCTTTTTCCGGCCTTTGCTAAAGTATATGCCCCGCCCCTTGTACTCGGACACGCTCACCGACTTTCCAGTTTTATGAATTTTAGAAAAACTCAAAATACAGAGTTTACCCCGAATATCATCTGGTAAGGGAAGGGATATGGCAGGTATGCTATTATGCTATTAATATTATGCTTATTAAATTAAACCCTAAAGGTTTGATACATAGCACTTGATATATACATACTATATATTTTGTACAGTTGTAAATTTTAATAAATGGATATAAAATTTAAAAAATGTTCCTGCCTGCATCAACCTCACAGCTAATGTAAATATATATATATACGAGTATATATATATATATATATATATATATATTTATATATATATATATATTTATATTACAATTGGCTTCTAAATAAAGGATGATTGTGTAATATAAAAAAAACAACTTAATAATTATAAAAAAATAATATCAGAAAAAATCAATCTTATTTTTTTTATTTTGTGATATTAAAATATTTATTAAGTGATTAATATACCTATAACTCATCATCATCATCATCAGCGGCGCAACAACAATACCTATAACTACTTTATTTAAACCTTCCGAAAATAAAAACGTTTAAATTTTATAATAATTTTCAAGTAGAATTTATATGTATTCATTTCAAAGGTTATAAAATCATCACATTTTCAAATGCCAAATATTTCATACATCGATAAAATATTTTAAATTGCTAAACAATAATATTTTCGTTAACCTTTTTATTGTATTCTTTTATCAAGAGCATTTTCCATTTAGCACTTGAAACATCAATCAAGATAGACATTCGATCCAATACACGCTCGCTTATCTTCGAATCTAATTATACACACAGACAAGGAACCGAATTTCAATAACATTTTGGTGCTATCAGTTTAATAAAAACATAAACGATATTTGCACACATTTTTTTTCTCCTAATTTTATCTACACCGATTAGCTTAAATAATATCAAATAATTCACTATAAAGAATGCCAATATTTCGAAAATTATGTACTCACGTCAAAAGTACACGAACAAATAGAATGATATTTTGAAAGTACGTAAGTGGCCACGTTGTGTTCCAAGGTGGGATGTCGTACTCAGCAATAAGTATTTTGTGTACACTTATTTACAAATAAAATAATTTTTGGAGTATTTTTAAACATCTCTGTCTTTATGTAAACAAATGTGTAATCAATATAATTGTCATTAATATTTATATTAATTATTATATAATAATATTTAATTTTCAATAATAATTAATGTAATTATTTTAACATTTATTTTATGATGATTTATATGAATAATTAGCAGGAAAAATAATAGTAATGATATTTCTCCAACAGCTTATCACTTCTTGATATAGCGATAATGGATTGATATCAGAATGTCTAAAAATGGCTAGTGCAAAGGATTAAAAAGGGACTTATTGCTGCTTCCGACTTCTGGTTGGCACGCTTATGAAAGATCGACTTCTGAAAGATTCTTCGGTGTGGTGAACTAGGCTAAACCAGCAACATGTGTAACATAAAGGATTTACGATTGCATGGATTGGATATTAGATGATTTATTGGAACTCTAAATTCTGAATCCCGGATATCTGAATAGGTCTAATTACTATGATGTGAATTAATCTGCATCTTAGAGTGTTTGTCTAGTAAATGTCGAAAAAGTAAAAACCGGCAAGCAGTTTCTTGTTGTAGTATTGTATGTGAATTCCAAGTAAGGCGTTTGCCATTTCTTTGTTTAGTAAACGTATTAAAATCTATCACCATCAAGAACAACGAATAAGAGTGAATCAGATCATATATAGAAATTAAATAATTAAACAAAAAGAAATATATGAATACAAACTACAAAATATTTTTAATTTAAATTATTATGAAACAAAATAATGGAAATACCTCAACTGTAATGTATAGTTATAAATCATATTTATAAATTAAAGAAAAAACAAAAAAACTTTACTTATACTTCTAAAAGATTGAAAGAGTGAGTCTCAACAAAAACGTTTCATTAGGTTTGGACTATCTAGTAATGTTAATTAATAGAGATATTTTAAAGAGTTTTGTTTAATTTTATTTTTTATCATATACGAGAAATACAACTTGGGCCTGGTTGAGTAAAGTCAATTTAAGAAGGGCCAGGTCCAGAACAATTATCTTGTGACCGGAAAGGCAAAAGAAGAGTAATTGGGGACGAAGCTGCTGGTGAAGCAAGGTTGGTGGGTTGCTCGTAAGGAATATGTACATCGAACTGGCCTTATACTTCATCATCAGAGAACATAAATCATTTAACCTCCTCTTTAACATAAGTCTTTTAATAGCTTCTCGTCACGAAACAACTCAAACATGTAAGGGTACACCTCTGCAGCCATCATGAGTTAGCAGAAAGTACCATATAATAAGCTTTTGTCATGCCAGTAACGTACTTTTGTTTGTTTACTACTATAAGGAACTTAATTTGTTATCACCATATACCATATGACAATAAATCTATTATTATTCACACAATAAAAATTGTATGATTACTGTTATTTTACCCCTTTGTAGTACCGATACAGGACAAGCTACTTCGAAAATAATTGTTATCGTGCATCTAACATCTAATAAGGAACAATGTGTAATAAGTAATATTTAGGCAATAAAAACTTTTCTAAGAAAAAAAAAATATAAATTTCAGAGAATTCAAAATTTATTTTTCTAAACGACCAAATATATAAAATAATTATTAAACCAAGAAATAATACACACAAAAAAAAAAAAAAAAAAAAAAAAAAATGAAAATAAAAATACCCGACAATGGAATGTTTCTTCGTTGAAATCGTGGCACATTAAGTTTAACTCAGAGACAAGAGAACTGGAATGATGGAATGAGTTGGGAGAGCAGAAGCTAACCAAGACAAAGTAAATCGCCAGTGAATTAAATCTTGGACTGGATTGGACTGAGTTGGACTGGGTCGGATCTTACTTACTAATGGCCGAGGAGCGGTGCCAATTGGTCCCATTTGGATTCAACATGCTTCTAAAATAGTCCTCCAATTGTTCGATACCCCTCCCCTCTCTCTCTCTCTCTCTCTCTCTCTCTCTCTCTCTCTCTCTCTCTCTCTCTCTCTCTCTCTCTCTCTCTCTCTCTCTCTCTCTCTCTCTCTCTCTCTCTCTCTCTCTCTCTCTCTCTCTCTCTCTCTCTCTCTCTCTCTCTCTCTCTCTCTCTCTCTCTCTCTCTCTCTCTCTCTCTCTCTCTCTCTCTCTCTCTCGTCTCTCTCTCTCTCTCTCTCTCTCTCTTCTCTCTCTCTCTCTCTCTCTCTCTCTCTCTCTCTCTCTCTCTCTCTCTCTCTCTCTCTCTCTCTCTCTCTCTCTCTCTCTCTCTCTCTCTCTCTCTCTCTCTCTCTCTCTCTCTCTCTCTCTCTCTCTCTCTCTCTCTCTCTCTCACGCTCTCTCTCTCCATCCTTTTCTTAATCCATTCCTATTAACTTCTATCTTTAATACTTATGATGAAATAGTGGGATTGAATTACATATTTCCACGCTAAACAGTTATTGTTAACTTGGTACCATTTCACAGATTAGGTGGTTGAAGGTAACGAAAAATTTAATTTTAATAATCGAGTTGGATGGGCAGATAGTATTTACTAAATATATCTATCATTAGTCATATATCGCTAGATTTTCAAACCCCACAAGTCGCATCATATATATTTATCACGTTATAATTAAAAATTTAATTGAAAATAAGTAAATTGTATTATCAATGTCACGCTCTAGATAACACCCTACCGTTGTTAACACTCATGCAAAGTGACGATCGCCACCTATCGGTTGATTATCGAGTTCACTGGAATCCACTTTTTTACGGCATTTCAAATAAAAATTGAATTGAAAATCAGTTTTCAAGTTATAAGTCAACAAGAGAATAAGAAAAATGTGCAGCTGCAAAAAATGTTTGGAGAAACTGTTGTCCTTAGTTAAAAAGAAATATTTGAATTGCCAAGGACTTCAGATACGGATATTCAAGGAACGCAGAATAATCAGATCAATAATACAGGACGGTTTTTAAATTTACAATAATTGGAATAGAAAAGTACGAGGAAGTATAATAAAGGATAGTCTGAAACAGTTGATAAGGAAACTGAGATTCAAAGATTTAAGGAAGTTCACCCAGAATAGGAAGTCTGGATAAGGATTGAGAAGGAATTTCAGGTACAGAAAAAATAGAAAAAGAAAAGAAAACAGAAACCTAAAAAATACTATTTTCAGATCTGCCGGGACAAAAAGATTATTGAGATAACCTAAGGATATTCCGCCGTTCTTGTCCTTATAAATATTAATTAAATATTTTCGTTTTTTAAAAGGACATTCTCTTTCCATGTTTAATCCTTTTTCCTGCACATCAAAGGATACCATTTTGATATCTGCCGGTCATAAACATTTTTAAGACCGAAAGACATCCTTCCAGTTAAATTAATTCTGTTCTTTTGAAAATTAATTAAATATTTTAGGTTTTTAAAAGGACACTCCTCCTTCCCGCCAAATCCTTTGGAGTTTGGTCCTTTTTGTCATTGTCTAACATTGTTCGAGAGGATGAGACCCTAATGAGCGTTCTCACGGGGCAAAAATACGAAAGTGTGGCACGCCTTCCTTTTCTCGTTCGTGGTGCTTGCCTGGAGTGGGGGAGAAAAGTGAACTAGCCGAGAGTCGTGGACCGTTCACACGACCACGATTCAATTTGCCCTTGACACCTACCATGGAGGAGCTTCTCTTGGAAAGTTGTGCAGTTTTGAGTTCAGTTTTTATTGATATGTTGGCAAAAAGATTGAGAGAGGCACGTGGGCATATAAAAAAACGGAAGAAAAAGCGTTGCTGGGTCAGGAACTGGATACTCGCAAGAAAAATCATCGAATATTAATAAAACAGTATCCTTATAAGGACAACAATGGCGGAATATCCTTCGGATCCTGGAATATTTCAACATATTATCTACAAGGACGAAAAACTAATAAAATCGTTAAATCTTTAAAAAAAAAAATAAAATAAAAAAAATCCTTAAGGACGAAAACTCTTAAAAAAATAAAATCCTTAAAACGAAAATTTGGACATTTTTGTTTTAAAAAAATCACATGTTAACTCTCTCGACTGAAGTGGTCCACGCCTGAAAATCAAACAGGTTTGATACCGAGCGAGAGCGGTCGTGGCCTCTCCTCTCTCTAGATGACGTCAGAGGCAAACTCACGCCACCTCGTTCAGACTGAGGCAATTCTACGAATACGTGGATCACGCTAGCTTGCCACGCCCCGTTAGAATGTAGCTTAACCCTACTTGCCTTTGCATATATAAATTATATTAATCAATGTATGATGGACTGATTTTAAATATATAGAAATTCATATTTCTCAAGTTATCAGCTCGAAAATTCATCTCTTCACAGATCATCTTTGATCCTTAAAACTCTTTTGATAGTTTTGAGGCAAATTAAAAGAAAATAGGGCAATAAAGACAGCTCTTTGACTGGGATTGATTGATGTTGGGAGATCCTGCGATCCTGGAAAATTAATCAAGAGGGCCTTTTAGGATTCTCACATAAGACTGACAAAGTGCCTTAGCCTTATAAAGGGAAGGCCTTTTATATCTAATCGCAGCTAATTACCCTCCCCCCCCACCACCGCTGGATAGATAGATCCAGATCCAGGAGGTGGTGGCTTGATGAATTACATATCCGATAAAACAAATAATCAGTTAATAGGGAGAGGTGGGGGGCTTAGCAACTTCCATTAAGGCTGTAATCAGCATAATGACCCGCCTTCCGCCGCCAGCATTCACTGTTTCCATGGCAACCGAGGCTTATGGCAATATCAGCTGTTTATAGCTCTATATCTATATATAGGATACGCTGGATATATTGCACGAAAAAACGTAGGCATAACCTGACTTTTTTCATTGAAACTAATATAGCACTTTAATCCTAGATCCTAGTACGCTAGTACTACAAATGTTATTTAACAGAGCTTCAGCGCGCCAAAATGTTAAATTTATGAGTGAGAAAAAACCAGAAGGAAACTTTAGCCCTCTAGCCAAAAGATATCCACATCAAAAAAATAACAACAAAAGATGAGTGAACCTGAGGTCTGCCCTCGATAATACAAACTAACATCCAAATTGTCAACATTGCTCCAATCCAATATAAGAGCAAAAGAAGCTTTTGAGCAAAGAAATATAATTGGAATGAAAATTGTGCGGCTTTAAAATACTATGTTCGATAGGATATATTTTAGTTATATCAAATATTAGTGCCATTTAATAACTCATGTTTAATTTGCTTAATTCATAATTTATTAATTTGAACTAGTAAATCAAAAATAGCAGTTGTAAATTGCAAGATATGTTCTGATGGCCAAAAGCCAAGAGTACAGTAATGAATTAACTCTATTTTTTTTTTTTTTTTTAAATAAAACTAGAAATAAAATTACCTATCGAAAGATATTCCTAACAATTCTGAGAGTTTGTATTCGCGATGTAAACTGAATTCCGAAAAAAAACATTTTTGAAGCAAAATGAAAAAATTAACTAAAGATATTTGTATCCTTTATTGCATGAAAAATAGAATTGTACAAAACGAAGTACCCCTAGGAAGACAAGATTCAAACTACGCAATTGCTTATGAGCATATAACCTGACTGAAGAAATCTTTTAGATCATCCAAAGTGCATAAATTTGCGAATATTTAAAATTCACACATTTTGACTTAAATTTTTGGTTTAAATAAATATGTTTTATTCTTTCTAATATCGAAATAGAATTTAACAGTAAGAATAATGTGCATTTCTTACAATCCTGAGATTGTGAATTCGCAAGGCTGACAAGATTCCAAAAACTTATATGTTGAATCATATAAGATGACAGTTATAATATAGAGTTGTTTAGTTTTTTTTTAATGAAACTAGAAATTAAATAACCTATCGAATGATTTTTCTAACAGTCCTGAGTATTTGGAATCACGATTCCAACAAGGTTCAAAAAACATACATTTTGAATTTAAACTATGACATAACTTAAGATGTTTGTTACTCTTCTATATAAAACTAGAATTAAACAAGACCAACAATTTGTTTTCTCACCTTTCTGAGTATGTAGATTCGTGAGGCTGAGAAGGTTCCAAAATTACATATATTGAATCAATATTATGACCATACTAAAGTGACTTTTTCTTTTATCAAAACAATTAAAATAAAAATAAAAAAAAATTATTTATTGATATTTATTACAATGACAGTTTAGTAATATGTAAAGAACAACTCATTAGTATAACTTTATAAAAATTCTTCATTAGAAGGACACAAAGCCAATTGAAAGCTGCTATCTTATTGACGATATATCAACTTTTTTTTTTTTAATTTAATATTATTTTTCTTCTTTTTTTTTTTTAGACTTGAATAGAGTTAGACGTAATAGAGTTATAGACCTCGCTCGAAAACCGACAGATAAAATAGTTTTAAATCGCCTGTCGGTTAGAGGAAGAAAGAGAACTGAGAAAGGTAAACGAAGAGCAACCCATCAGAACCGGGCTGCAAGGTCGGCCTACCACTTCCTATTTGGACATATTCAGAGAGTCGGAAGGAAAAGAAGAAGAGAGAAAACCCGTCAATAAATGAGGCAGCTTAGCAAGGACCGAAAGGCCTGCCTGCGTTGGTTAGAGGTTCCTCGAGAAAAAAGAAGATATAACAGAAATTCGTCAAAAGTAAATGTGAAGATAACCTTTATAATAATAACATCTCTAGAACTTGTTAGCAACTACTCATTAGTAGCGCTTCAATTAAAGTTCTACATTACAAGGTCTCGAAGCCATATTTTTTTTCAAACAAGTTGGAGGATTATCAAGATTCGAGAAGGTAGCAAAGAGAAGACATGTTGATTCAAGTCGGCATGGAACTTATGATGGGAGGATAGGAATCTGATTCGGCCCAATTCAGCAACACATGGAACACTTAGATCATTAACGATTAGTTTATGTGTGAAATAATAAGGAACATTGAGATTGTAAGGAGAGAGGATTGTAAGAATTGGAACGTTTAGTGGAGCCTTAATGCTCAGCTCCTTACGTTAAAATGGGTTTAATGCTGTCAAGTGAATGTCTTTAGTAATTAAGTGGGAGCTTTGATCTCTTGTTTAGTAAATGTTAGAGTAGTCTGTGTTTTGGTGAGCGGTTTCTTGTATTTTAAGTCTCGTATGAGGATTCCAATAAAGTCGTTTATTGACGAGACCTAGGTGGCGAACCTGTTCGTCGGAGACGAGTGAAATAATATTATTACGAAATGCCAAATTATATTTAAAAGCATGGCCGAGTGAAGTTGTATTAATTTAATGAACTTGTAAATTAATTTACTAATTCTAATTACAAGAGAAGATTTAATACTAAAGCTATAATAATACCACGTTACTTGGAGCATTACATAGTTATCACCTTAGCTATTGAACACAAACACTCAAAAGTTTTGAGTGTGTTGTTTTTTAATACACGAGTACAAAACGTACTCAATATCTTAAGTCATAAAAAATATTTTTCAGCTCGTCTGACACCAGATTACATATTGCACCATTTTCCGTAAGCCGCAAATTGAACATACCAAAATTGTTATTACTTCGGAAATAAACTAAATATAATAAAAATGAAATAATATGAGCCATTTACTTTGAAAGTGGCCTAAGTGCAACTATACTTAAATTAATATATCAATTAGGGACGTGTCGGTTCTCGATTCTAGCGATCATCGAGAACAGAATCGATGGTCCGCAGTCGATGCCTGGTAAAAGATCGATAGCGAATACTTTGACGATAGTTTTGTGAGATATATAATTATTATTAATCGATTCTACTAATGTAAAAAAAAAAGAAACCGCTACAAAGGCTTATAATGTTTTTTATATCTTTTATAACAGACCTTCATCGTCTGTTTTGTTATTCTAAATGTATTTTTGTTACCCCAGAGTTAAAATTAAGAGCTCAAATATAATTTCAAAATGAAATAACATAACTGGAGAGTCAAAATAAATCCTATCAAATCCCAACAAATAACCTTTACCCTCCCTCAAAAACCTACCTCATCCTGTCCTCCTGTATCCTTTAATGGTGTACCGCTAACTAATGTGGAACAAATACGATACCTTGGATTTCATCTGGACAAGAGACTTACTTGGAACACTCATACAAGATTGAATAACAAGAAGCTGCACGTAGATTTCGACTGTTACAACACTTACTTGACAAAGGTTCAAATCCCCAATTCGCTATAAGAAACTTGTATATATGACGATTATCAGACCTATTTGGACTTACGGTATAGAATTGTGGGGATCCACCAAACGATCGAATTCTTCCCGCATCCAATCACTTCAATCCAAAATCCTTCGAAAAATCCTTAATGCTCCTTACTTTGTCACAAATGAAATAATCCATAATGATATAATATCCCATATGTCGCCGATTTAGCACGAACCAGATACCTCTCCTTTCATAATAAACTTAACACTCATCCAAATCTACTTGTTGCAGAGCTAGCTTCCCATTCCATTCCTGGCAATCCTCCGAGGCGTCTGAAAAGAAGATGGCCTCGTGATCTTCTTTTGTAAATATTCATTAGAGTACTACCAATGGCTAGTTCCTCTACAAGTTTTATTCATGTCATTATATCTCATATATACCGCATATTTACTAAATGTGTTCTCTAACACAGTTGTAAATTTCTATTAATAAATGAATAAAGAAAAAAAAATTAAATCAAAATTTGTAAAAGTAATTATTTTTTTTGTACATTGTCTAGACTCTAAATTAACTCAAATATTATAGATGCTGTTAGCTGTAAGCTGATAACTAATTTAATTTGTGAGTAATAGCTGTTTTTCCAAAACAGTTAGCATGCTCTTATTATTTGAAATAGTAGCCAATGTAATGTATTTTAAACTGAAGAATCGCTATCCAGAATCGAGAACCCAGAATCGATTTTATAGCACCAGTACTGGTACCTATTGGGAATCGAAAACTGTTGGTAGCTGGCACAGCGCTAATATTAATGACGCAAATAAAATTAATTATTGATAAAGCAGTGATGAAGGTAGTTTTTATTAAATAGTATTTTACAAGTTAACCTCACTTTGTGAACTTTGGTTGAATAATCAGTACGTTTAATTAATGGAAGTTAAACATAATATTTTGTGTTTATTTATTATCGATATCAGAATCACTTTAATAAATGTATTACAATAGAAGGTCCCTAGGCCATTTTCTTTTCAGAGGCCTCGGAGGGTTATCGGGAATGAAGTGAAAGCAAGAAGCAAGTTGAGAAATATTAACTTACAAATTTAATATTAAAAAGTAAAGATGGACTTAGACATCATTCAAAATAAAAGGCTCATATAATATTATACATTATATACAACCAAAGGAGAGTTTAGTTTATAATGTGTATTACAAAGCAATATAATCTCCCATCATTATTTATTTAAAAACATATAATTAAAAACATACAATAAATAAATTATTTATTTATATAATTTTTAAAAAAATCATGTTAGCATTATATGTTTTTTAAATAAATAATGAGGGGAGATTATATTGCTTTGTAATACACCTTATAAGGCTCATATAAGTTCTGGATCTAATTAAAAGTTTTTTTGTTTTTTTTTTAATAAATCTGTGCCTAGGCGATAATAAGCTTTCAAGATCATATTATTTTTTTTTTTATTTTACAGATATTTACAGCGTACATTATAGATACAAAAATAAAATAAATCTTTGCTAAAATTATTACAATGAAATGTCTTTAACACGTAAAGAAACTACAATTAGTAGCACTTGCATTAGAACGTCCCTAGAAAATCTTCTTTTCGGATGCCTCGAAGAATTATCTAGAATCGAGTTGCAAGCAAGTTGAGTAGCAAGCGAATTATGGAAGAAGGGTAGGTATTTGCTTTAGTACAATTCAAAAATATATCGGCCGTATAGGTAAGATAATCTGTGACGTAATGAGTAGAATTGGGGATTTTATTAAATCACATAGGATTACTAAGTATGTTGTAGGATTCGATAAGAATTAGAAGGTTTTAGCCCTAAAACTCAACTCTGTATAAACAATGAGATCCTATTACTTCCATTTAAATGAGTACTTTTTAATTTAATGGATCCTTAAGATCTTTGTCTAGTAAATGTTAGTGTCGTCTATAAAGAAGAGCAGTTTCTTGTCTTTATTGTCTTATAAATTAAAAATAATCCACAAAACTCAATTGAATGGCCGTTGAATTGAAGCGATTGTATCGCCTAGAAATAGCAGTGATGTCACCAATTGTAATATCGACAAACGGGCTGATCCCGATTTCACTGTAGGAGGTGTGAAGCAGAAAAGAGCACGTAAGAACATACAAAATAAGATCCAAAATTCCAACTTTGCTATCATCTCAATGAAAGTAACCATAAAATCAATAAAGACTCGAGAGTGAAAATAATACATCAAGTAGAAAATAGCCTGAAATTTTATATTTATGAATCATTAGAAATAATGAAATAACCATCATATTCATAACCAATCCATATTTTTGTTCAAAGGGCTAAATAAACATTTCCCGTAGCCCCATTTCGAATTTGTTTCCAATAGGAACCGGAAAAATCCAATTAATCATAGAAAAAAGTCCAAACAATTAACCTACCTCGCCCAGGGCCTTTCCCTTCCACTATGGATATATTTCAGATATCTGTTAGATCTCCCCAGGTGAGTACCAATATATTTGATTTTTTGTCTTACATTTTTGAAAACTTTAGTATACATTATCCATGTAACAAAGTGATGAGAACTGGAGATGAATGTTTAGCATTCCAAACTAGTTTTCTAATAATATATAATCCCAATAGAAGTAGCAATTAATTCAACAATCCTAATTGTAGTAGCTGTTGCTGACAGTTGGATGTGCTAAGACAGGCTCTACAAGCGGTAGTCTTCAACACGGCAAGAATTGTAAGAAATATTTTAGAAATATTTAAATAGCTGAAGTCTCCCTCCACTTTTTTAAAACCACTGATGAACGGTGGACATCTTACACTGTCATTGCCCCCTATTTTATTATTTCCTCTGGCTCTGTAGGCAATGTTCCGACCAGGTCTCACCTCATAAAACTAAATCATTCGAAAATCACGAGTTAACTTATATTATTGTAAAGAATGAATTATTTCCAAGTAGCGAAATGCTAAAGAGGTAAACAAGGATTTGTTTAGGAGATGGCTAATAGATATTGACAAATATTCACAAAAATAACTTATTAAATATAAATAGATTTTTACAGAGAGGGCTGATTTAACGAAAACAAAAAAGCCTTAATTATTTTCTAGATAAGGCAATAACATTATTGTAGGATTGTCGAATTAGAGGCAATAAATAAAGTGGCCGGCGATAAGTTGTAACAAGGGACCATTGGAGAGGACATATTTCTTGGCTTGTCTTCCACATCTCTAATTAGCGCCGCCCCATTGGTCAGCCAACAACCAATTAGGAGCCGCCTTTAAGAGATCTTTACTCCCTCCCTTCTGTTGCGGTTACAGTCAGCCTGGTTCCACCAAGTTCTTTGCATGTTGTCTCTCCTCCCAAGTTGAACTTAAATCCTCTCTAAGACCTCCAATCTCTGTTACCGAGTTCGTCTCTGTTTTTGTTTCGGCCCTCGTTTCTCGTCAATACAAACTTTATCTTATAATAAAAGAAGAGTACATCCAAAAAGTTATGTAACATTTATGCTTTATATACATACTTTAAATGCATAAGAATATGATTCAAATGAATTGAATAAACATCTAATAACAACGTATATATTAGTGAAACTTAAAAAATTCATAAAACAATAAAATAAAACAATTCAGGTACAAAAAAAAACAGCATTAACACAGTACGCAAAGGTTAGGTTAGGTTAGGTTAAATATACTATCAACACAAATCTGTTAATTGTAATAGCAATAGAAACTTTAATTAAAAATATCAACCTTTTGAATTAAAATGGTAGATTACTAGACAACATAGAAATTTTAGGACTCAATTACAGTCGCTATTTCATTGAGAATTATAGACTCAATGATAATTCCTCGCAAAGCAGATGTACTGGTATCACTCAACCTGGGTTAAAAGTCACGTAAAACATAATCGGACATCTAATTTTTAATGTAATTGCAATCTAATATATAAAATTCTCGTGTCACAGTTTTCGAAGCCATACTCCTCCGAAACGGCTTGACCGATTTTGATGAAATTTTTTGTGCTTATCCGGTATCTATGAGAATCGGCCAACATCTATTTTTCATCCCCCTAAATGTTAGGGGTAGTTCAACCCTAATTTTTTTTTTTTTATTTTTTAGACAAAATTTTAAATTACTATTTTTTTATGATACAACATACAAAAATTCATACAATCCTCAATTTTCACCCTTCTACGATCAACCCTTATTTTTAAATAGCCATTTTAGTAATTTAATCATTTTTCCTCTCCGGTCGATAACTGATCAATCGTCATTTAATTAGTTGTCCCCGCCAGATGTCTACAGGTGTCACTTCTGACTCAGTAAACAGCACGGAGTAGGGATGAGAACGAAGCCGGTCTCCTTTCTTTCTCACTCCCTACACAGTTGTCGGCCATCATTATTGTTTATGCATGAAGTGTAGTAGTAACGTTGACAATTATTATTTTGCTATCTCAGTGTAACTCTCATATTAACTTTTAATCATTCCTATTTTATCAATAATAACTAAATTATCAATTTTGAGTGTATTTTGCACGATTAGTTAATCAAGTGATTTTATAACCTCAAAAGTACTCAACACGTGACACGAGCTTCCAATAACAACGGATTTTGTGTTGTAAGTATACTTTTTTTTATTTATATCGAAAATGTTGTTGATCTTATAAAAATGTAATTTTAATTTAATCTTATTAAAAAAATGTAATTGAATAATTAAGATTTTCATAGTTTCCAAAAAATCATTCATTATGAATCTTTATTTTGAAATGTCAATGGAAATATTGGTTTTATCAAAAAATTATAAGAGACAATGTTTTCATAAAATTTAATTTTTTACTTTTGTTTGAAAAATTTTTCCATAAAACTTATATTTTTGTTATAATTTCATAAATTAAAACTAATCATTTCAAAACTGCGGCAAAAATCCTGGCCCTAATTATACTTTTAACATTTTTTCATCATTAAATAATTTCATTAATTCTATTTATGTATGTTTTGTACAGTGAGCAATGCCAAGAAAACGCAAAGGGGCTGATTTGAGCCGCAGTACATTCCTATTTTATCAATAATAACTAAATTATCAATTTTGAGTGTATTTTGCACGATTAGTTAATCAAGTGATTTTATAACCTCAAAAGTACTCAACACGTGACACGAGCTTCCAATAACAACGGATTTTGTGTTGTAAGTATACTACTTTTTTTTTTATATCGAAAATGTTGTTGATCTTATAAAAATGTAATTTTAATTTAATCTTATGATAACGGTCGGGTTAACGGGAGGCAGCAAAATGGCATGACCAGCACTACACCGACCAGTTCGATCCTTACGCTTCACTTCGAGTTTACATTAATCGATAGCTCTTTCCTATAACCTCACATGTAAACAATCACTTCTACAGTTTCAACTTGGATTGTGTTGTTTAGTGTCTTATATTGATATTTAGTCTTCTTAAATGAAAATAAGTGAAACAGAAGTCAAAAAAATGAATTTCATAAAGTGTTTTATCAATTCATGTTTTCTTATTCCCTCTTATCTAATGTGTAAAAGTGTTACAAAACTTAAGAACATTAATTTGTACATGGATTTGGTATTTTATATATTTTTATTTGTTGTATCAATTGAAGTGATAAAATTTCAGTATGCATATTTTGTGAATGGATTCTTTGTCATCCATAATACTTATTGTCCTAAAGTCTAACATATTGTATAATGTAAATAAGTGAAAGAGAAGTTAACAAAATGAGTTTCATAAAGGATTAAGTGTTTTCTCTATTCATGTTTTCTTATTTTCTCTTATCTAATGTGTAAAAGTGTTACAAAACTTAAGAACATTAATTTGTACATGGATTTGGTGTTATATATATTTTTATTTGTTGTATCAATTTAATTTAAGTTGTATAATTATTTCAATAAAACATATCGATCTAAAAATAAATATGAGAAAGTATATCATAGGTTTCATATTTTCTTATTTCCACTTCCCTTGAGAAAACATAGCAGAATTTAACATCATAACTTTCAACAAGGATTCTGTCTTATATTATATAATCATAATCCCTTATAACATGGAGAATGGACAATGTGAAAATAATCACAATTTAAGAGGTAAATGACATTATACAATTGTAAAACTATTGGTGTAATGTTATAGATTAATGTATTTTTAAACATTTTTAGAAGCCTGATGATGGAGCATTTTCTCTATATGTAGCTACAAATGTTAAATAAATAGGAGTTATGTGAAATAAATACTTGAGGATTCTGTCTTTTAAATATTTATAATTTGTTATTTACACTTCCCTCACATCACAAAGTTTATCAAGAATTAACATTACTGGTGGTTTAGCATTATATTAATTTTCATTTAATATAAAATTAATTCAAAATTGATTTAGTGTCTTATATTTTGAAATTTTCTTATTTCACATTTTAATATCATAAGGAAAACAGAAGTTAATATTACTTTGAACAGGGATTTAAAGTTTCTCCGTAAATAAATGAGAATAACCTTTCCCCTCGAAAAGTAGCGACTAAAACACCGAAATAAATCGGAAGAAGGTATGAATCGATAAAAGGTATTCTCGGCGGGCTCAGGAGCTGCCTCCCGTTAACCCGACCGTTACCAATCTTATTAAAAAAATGTAATTGAATAATTAAGATTTTCATAGTTTCCAAAAAATCATTCATTATGAATCTTTATTTTGAAATGTCAATGGAAATATTGGTTGTATCAAAAAATTATAAGAGACAATGTTTTCATAAAATTTAATTTTTTACTTTTGTTTGAAAAATTTTTCCATAAAACTTATATTTTTGTTATAATTTCATAAATTAAAACTAATCATTTTAAAACTGCGGCAAAAATCCTGGCCCTAATTATACTTTTAACATTTTTCATCATTAAATAATTTCATTAATTCTATTTATGTATGTTTTGTACAGTGAGCAATGCCAAGAAAACGCAAAGGGGCTGATTTGAGCCGCAGTACAAGTAATGCTCGGTACTTGCGAAATAGCAGATCCGAAAGAACAGAAGAACAAATCCAGCAACAAAATACTGATGCACGTGTTAGAATGGCGCAATTGCATCAAGAAGAGCCACAAGATACACGAGCTGAACGCAATGAAGTCAGAAGATTAGAACAACGACAATCACGCCGTTTCACAGTCAATAGACGAAGAACAAATGACCAACAACGACAACAGGTACATCGAGCATTTATATCTGATTCATTCCTGCGCCTAGCATTCCAGTATGAGCCCGATATTGAATATTATGCTCATTCAAAAGTGGTAATTGGTGCTATGGACAAGGAATGTCCGCATTGTCATGCTCTGAAATTCAAAAATGAGCCAGCTGGGATGTGTTGCGCGTCAGGAAAAGTGCAGCTACCTGAAATTGAAACACCACCTGAACCATTGAACGGCTTACTTATCGGCACGGATCCAGATTCTAACGTGTTCCTGAAGTCAATTCGAAGATTCAATTCATGCTTTCAAATGACATCGTTCGGAGCAACAGAAATAGTTCGAAATACTAATGCAAATGGTCAACAATTCTATTCTACATTCAAAATCAGAGGCCAAGTTTATCATAAAATGGGCTCACTGCTGCCAATGCCAAACGAACCACATAAATTCTTACAAATCTACTTTATGGGCGGCGAGGATTCCGGAAGCGCACTTGCCAATCGCGTGAATGCACGTTGTGATTATAATAACCTTAATTCACTTTATGCCAGGCGCATCGTCAGCCAGCTAGATACTCTTTTGAACGAGCACAACGAGTTGTTGAAAATATTCAAATCACATATGCACCAATTACAAAGCGATAATTACGCTATCGTCATTAATCCTGATAAAACACCAGCTGGAGAGCATATTCGTAGATTCAATGCACCCGTTGTTGATGATGTTGCTGGAATCATGGTTGGCGATTGTACAGCTGCACGAGAAATTGTGATTCGTAGAAGAAATAATAATCTTCAGTTCATTCCTGACACACATCGTTCATATGACGCTCTCCAATATCCGCTAATATTCTGGAAGGGACAAGACGGATATTGCATAAACATAAAACAACGAGACCCCGTATCAGGTACTTCATTGATTATTAATTTGATCATTAATCATTTAACAAAACAATTAAATTATTTAACGTAATAAATTTAAATTAATTTTTATGAACAAATATTACAGGAGCTGAAACAAACAAGAACGTTAGCTCAAAGGATTATTATGCGTACCGATTAATGATTAGACGTGGTCTGGACAACGTCATTTTACGATGTCGTGAGCTTTGTCAACAATTCATGGTCGACATGTACGCGAAGATTGAGAGCGAACGACTACGATACTTAAGATATAATCAAGAAAAGCTGCGCGCGGAAGAGTACATTCATTTGCGAGACGCTATCAACAACAACGCCGACGTCGCCGAAATTGGTAACCATGTCATTTTACCATCATCGTACGTAGGCAGTCCACGTCATATGCAAGAATATATACAGGATGCTCTGACTTTCGTGCGCGAATATGGACGACCATGTTTATTTATCACGTTCACATGTAATCCAAAATGGCCAGAGATTTCATCTTTGCTACTGCCTGGCCAAAATGCAATACATCGCCATGATATTACAGCACGTGTGTTCAGACAAAAGTTGAAGTCTTTAATAAGTTTCATTACTAAATCACATGTATTCGGTCCCACACGTTGCTGGATGTATGCACACATTTTGGTTTGGTTCATCGACAAAATCCGTCCTGAAGAAATCGATAGTATCATTTCTGCGGAAATTCCAGATCCATCCACTGACCAACTGCTGTTTGATATTGTTACAACAAACATGATTCATGGTCCATGTGGTACTCTTAATAGTTCATCGCCTTGCATGGCTGATGGAAAATGTACTAAAAATTTCCCTAAAGATATTACTAATGATACGGTCACAAATGTCGACGGATACCCAATATATCGTCGAAGAAATCCTGAAAATGGCGGACAATCATTTATTAAAAATATCATCAACACAGACATTGATATTGACAATCGTTGGGTGGTGCCATATTCGCCTCTGCTGAGCAAGACATATAATGCTCATATTAATGTTGAGTTCTGCAGTTCTGTGAAGAGCATCAAATACATTTGCAAGTATGTCCATAAAGGCAGTGATATGGCTGTGTTTAGAGTGGAAAATACTAATGTGAATGCTCCTCCAGTGAATAAAAACGATGAAATTACGCTCTACCAAATTGGTCGGTACATCAGCTCCAATGAAGCTGCTTGGCGTATCTTTGGTTTTCCAATTCATGAACGGGATCCAGCAGTTGTTCAGTTAGCCATCCATCTTGAAAACGGTCAGCGTGTATTTTTCACGAACGAGACAGCGATTGATCGTGCAATAAATCCACCTAAAACTACACTCACTGCATTTTTTGAATTGTGTAATCGTGCGGATGATTTTGGTGCCTTTGCACGAACACTACTCTATTCACAAGTACCACGCTATTTCACATGGACTCAAACAAAAACATGGATGCCCCGCAAGCAAGGCTCACCAGTTGCTGCATGTCTCAATTTATTTAAATCAAACGCCTTGGGGCGATTATTTACAGTAAATCCAAGACACACTGAGTGCTTTTATCTTCGACTGTTGTTGGTTAATGTTACTGGCCCATTATCATTTCAAGATATACGTAAAGTGAATGGGCGACAATATCCAACGTATAAAGATGCATGCCTTGCACTCGGCTTGCTGGAAGACGACAACCAGTGGGAATGCATGCTTGCTGAAGCTGCATTGAACTGTACAGCAATACAAATTCGTCGACTATTCGCTATAGTGTTGACTACATGTTTCCCAGCCCGAGCACAGATATTATGGGAAAATCACAAAGATTCAATGACTGATGATATATTGCATCAACATCGTATACAGTGCCACGATCTAACCATAACATTCAGCGACGAAATGTACAATGAAGCATTGATTGCTATTGAGGATCTTTGCATTGTCATTGCCAACTTACCACTTAGTAATTTCGGTATGAATTCGCCAAATCGAACTGCATCTGATTTAATGAATACTGAAATGAATCGTGAACTGCAGTACAGTACTGTAGAAATGGCAGCGATTGTTGCCCGCAATGTCCCACTAATGAATGAGGAACAAAGAACCATTTATGATCGCATTATACTCGCAATTTCAGCTGGACAAGGTGGGTTCTTCTTTTTGGATGCACCGGGTGGAACTGGCAAAACATTCGTTATTTCGCTAATTCTTGCTGAAATACGATCAAATAATGGCATCGCATTAGCCGTTGCATCATCGGGCATTGCAGCAACTTTATTGGATGGAGGTAGAACAGCTCATTCAGTATTTAAGCTGCCACTAAATATTCAGAATAACCCTGACGCAGTATGCAACATTAAGAAACAATCGTCCATGGCCACTGTGCTGAAACGGTGTAAAATTATTATTTGGGATGAATGTACTATGGCACACAAACATTCACTTGAGGCGTTGAACAGGACATTGAAAGATATTAAAAACAGTGACAAACTATTTGGCGGAACTCTGTTGGTCCTTTCAGGTGATTTCAGACAAACACTTCCAGTCATTCCACGTTCAACATACGCTGATGAGATCAACGCTTGCTTAAAATCATCTCCATTGTGGCGTAATGTTGAAAAATTACAGCTAAAAATAAATATGCGCGTTCAAATGCTTCAAGATCAATCCGCTGAAACATTTTCAAAACAGCTCTTAGATATCGGTGATGGAAAAGTTGCTATAGATGAAACTGGATACGTAAAATTACCGACCGATTTCTGCACAATCGCTGATTCGCAAGATACTCTCATTGAACAAATATTTCCCGATGTACACACACAGTACATAAATCATGAGTGGCTTGCAGAAAGAGCGATTTTAGCGGCAAAAAATGTAGACGTTGACAATTTAAATCTGAAGATACAAATGTTGTTGCCAGGGAACTTGGTATCATATAAATCTATTGATACAGTTTGCGACGACAGCGAAGCAGTAAATTTTCCCACAGAGTTTTTGAACTCACTGGATTTGCCAGGCATGCCACCGCATAATTTACAATTAAAGGTTGGATCTCCAATTATCTTGCTTCGTAATTTGAACCCGCCCCGGCTGTGCAACGGTACGCGATTAGTCATTCAAAATTAATGAAAAACGTGATCGAAGCCAGGATTTTAAATGGCAAGTTCAGAGGTGAAAATATACTCATACCACGGATTCCTATTATACCTACAGATGTGCCAATTCAATTCAAACGTATTCAGTTTCCGATTAGATTGGCATTTGCAATGACTATCAACAAATCCCAAGGTCAAACGATGTCTGTTTGTGGATTAGATTTGAGAACACCATGTTTTTCACACGGACAATTATACGTGGCATGCTCTCGAGTGGGTAAACCATCCAGTTTGTTTGTGTTAGCTAAAGATGGACTAACAAAAAATATTGTTCACGCTATAGCATTAAGAGATTGATATTGTTTAATAGTGTTACTGTCGTAATTGTTTAATTAATGATATATAATTTAAAGGGATAAATTATAATAATTTAAAAATAATGTTTGCCTTTTGTTATTTTTTTATTCCCTCATCGTTCACAGCGCTCCATGCTTATTTCACGCATATACCACATTCTTACATACATACAATATACACATTCTAACATACATACATACTTACAATAAGTAAGCTATTTTTTGTCTACACTAGAAATTACTAGGAAATTATTTATATGGCAACACAACGTTTGCCGGGTCAGCTAGTATTTATACAGGTTTGTCTAGTAAAACAGTTTTAAGGATATAAAGCTTCCCCTTTTTTTTTTTTTTTTACATTATATTGTTTATTAATTTTAGATTTATTATAATGTATTTATTAGTGTTTTAAATATGAAACCATTGACTTTATTATTTAAACTGATATGTCAACGACTTGTAATGTAACTTACCCATCGAGAGCGTATTTTAAATAAATGTTCGTTATTAGAATGTTATAAATAAAAAATAACATAACTTAATTCTGAGGATATGAAATATTGACCTTTAAACATAGACTGGACAATAAGCTTTACCTCTAGAGATAAAAATGAAGTGTTTATTTTGTGATTAAAATCAATTTTCTCAATTTCCATTCTCACTAAGTGCAGCAAATTGGAAAATAATTTAATAATTAAAGGACCTAGGTCAAGGTCTAATATCTCAAGTTGTAGATTTCAAATAACTTATAATAAACTATTTCCAGAATATTTCATTGAAAATCATACTCGGATATTTAAGATGATATTGTTTTAATAATAATTAATAATATAATAATGATTATCAAACATTTTGTATAATCTCTCCTAGTACTTCTAATAGAAATTAAATTTACAGTATAACTCATGTTTCCCGTTAAAAACTAATATTTCAACAAGAGAAACACTTTATTAAGCGGTGCTGCCCATTTCAAATGGGCTGCTAAATACACAGCATACTTAAATAAACCTAAATTTTACATTTGACAATATTCAATAACAAAATAAATATAATACAAAAAAAAAACAAAAAAAACATAACACTGACTTTTTTACTTAAAACATAAAAACAACGATCGACCCAATGCGAATTATAAAATTCCAGTTTAAAAAAAAAAATTAATATTTTAAAGACAACATATAATCCTATTGATAACAATATAAAATACAACTTTACAAAATATAACTATAAAAATATATACATAAAATAAAGTAGCAAAAACTATATTTTCTTAGCTCTCAATCAAGATAGAGAAATGATTCTTTCACGTTTAATTGCAGTTGTGTATGCTATTTGGTATAAAAATACTTTTGTTATGCTCAAGACACTACCCGGCTTTAGGGTGCTCAAAAACTCAAAAAAAATGACAAAATTCCAAGAAAATCCGCTGTAAATCAGTGAAAACTTTTTTTCATGATCTGACCTCAAATCTCGATTTAACGCACCATAAAACCCTTACATGTGTAATTTCATCAAAATCAAAAAATATTGATTTTTAACCCCTTTCGAGGACGTTAAAATTTTGAAGTTGAGATTTCATCAAGAATTTCTATAGGATATAACAATAGCTGTATAATACCGATTACAAAAGTAATAGAATCACAAGAATCAGCATACATTCAGATTTTTATCCATGCATATAACATTATATTTACTCTAGATTTTAGTGGACAAAAACTGATGTGAATGAAAAAATCCGAGGTCAGCTATAACTTAAGGTATTTCAATAAGGGGATATTCTGCGACCTCCGGATTTGGGCTGAACTATGCAGTTTTCGGGTTAGCTGAGCCTTTATTTATTAATAGCTTTGAGCAGCCTGCATCAGTGAGTAATGAGAATGTTGCTGTTGTATAAGGCAAAGGAGAGAGTCACGGTGAAGATTTTCCACAGAAACTTAAGAAATACAAATGAAGAAAACGTGTCAAACTAAATGATAGATTTAGATTTAGACCAGATGACTTAGAAAATAAGGATATATCAACACCTAGTTCAACAACTCAGTTTCGTGGAAAAAGATATTCTTTTACTTGGAGTTCTCAACCTCTTCGTCCTATAGCGCAGCCAGTATCTTGAAATATAATAGAAGTGAGGCTAAGTGGATTAGAGGGTCGAGCTCTGGCCTTAAGGCACAACCCATCTCCAGGGCAAATTTTTCGTTTGGTTTTTACGGACAAGATGATTGAAAAGATCCTCAATCATACGAACAAAAATATAACGCAAATGCGCGTGAATATCAAAAATCCCTCGGACCACTATTACAAAAATACTAACGAAAACATTTATGCCCTAATTGGGATTTTGGTTCATGTGCAATTTCCAAATCATCTCAAGAGTAAATGAAATGGTTGCCCTTAACGACAACTTGGCGACAGATTTTCCGAAACGTCGTTGAAACGTTGTTCTATACTAGCAAAGGCCGTGCGTTTTAACGATTCGGCTACCCGAGAAAACATATTAGAAATCGACCGAACTGCATGTATTTTTAAAATTTCAACAAATTTATTTAGAATTGTCAAAAGGTGTATTATAGACAAGGGGCTCATGTAGCTGGCTATTGTTTGTGGCTGTACAATCCAAAAATAAAGCCAGCCAGAATATATTCTTGATTTTCCCTTTTCGAGAAGGGCAGGTGGCAGCAGTTTCTCATAACTGTCTTAGCAACGAAAAAAAAAACCTCCAATTAGAAAACTTGTATATAAAAAAAAAATATCGCTGTATTTATTTTACATGGCGGTCTCTGAGACCGATAAGCAGGTAACCAGTAAAAAGATTGATTGGCCGACGAAAGGGTTAAGGTAGCAGTGATCTTCCAATTCTAGTCTCCCTTTATGGTCATCGTCTCAAAGAAAAATTATGAAAAGTTAATCGATGTTTTTAGTAAAAAAAAAAGTCTTGAGAGAAATCCAGAAAATAGATAATGCAGTAAAAAAATTTTCAACTGGAAAGTTATGCAGAAACTATATAGATAAAATATGTGAAGCATAGTGCTTATGTTTCTAATTTCTGTTTAACATTCGAAACTAGTTTTGAAATAAAATAATTCCAATAGAAGTGGCAATTAATTCATCAATCCTAATTGTATTGATCCTTCACCACTATAAAGAAGTAATTTATTCATCAAAAGTTGATGGAACAAGCATTTCGAGAATGTGTTTATAAGATAGATAGATAGATCATAATTTTATTTATAAAAGACAATTCTCGTACAAATGTGAGTCTGGTACATTTTCAGACAATTCTAAATTTATTTACATAATGGGAAAGAATATGAAATAATAATACACTTTTTACATACAAATACATGAATTAATCTAATAGCAAATGATAGAAAAAATAAATATAAGGAGTTCTCTCGGTTAACTATTTAAGTACATTTACGAACTGGTAAGTTTATAAAAATTTGTATGGATACATATAAAAATTTTAAATACCGGTTTTCACTTGTATAGATATTTTACTGATATAATTATAAATAATGTTTATTTGTTCAATATCAGGAATATTTAAAATATTTTCAACATTGTCAATAATAAAGATTCAAAATTCTATTCGGAGGATACTAAAATGCTAGCTGAACTACTAAGCATTGGACATAGTTCGATAGCAGGATGTGGGAATATAGCAAACATTACGTAGGGCAAAAGCTACTGAAGGGAAATTGCCAAAAAACCGAAACTGAGATTTCATCTCCAGCTGTTAGCTCCCCCACCCTCCCCACCATGTACTGTCTCGTGGAGGCTAGGGAGAGGATCTACATGTCAACAAACCGTTGCTAAAGATAACAAATACAGAATTCGTAATTTAAATTTGGGATTTTTCCAGAACTTTGGATATTGGACATTCCCCCTTCCGGCCTAACACCATACATTTACATCGTGTTCTATGGTATTACAAATATTAAATAATGCGTCATTGATCATTAATAATATATTATACTCATTGTTTGTGGTTCAATAAGGCTGAATAGTCAAAGGCTATACACACACCTCCCTGTCAAATGCTCCATAGATTCCAGTTTTTGATCATGTAGAGTCAAAGGCAGAAAACAATAAGCCATTGAAATATTGACTGATCAAGGACAATGGTGTCTTTCCCTGAAGGACTGGCTGGCGATGAATGGTCCACTCTAAATAGGGCCTTCCCTACTGTTAGTTCGATGGATCGATATTCTATTTTTCTTAACAAAAACTGTCTATTCTTGGATCTATTGTGTCTGCAATGTATTGTTTGTTGCCACGCATAACTCAGCCCTAGCTATTCTGTGGAATATTAAAGTTATTTATAAATATATAAAATTAATACATATTTATTTATTATTTTATCAAAAACAAAGATTCACAGAGGAAATCACACAGTTATTGACACCCTTAAGGAAATTAAAATATTGAATTAATTAAATATAAGTAAATTTTATTATAAATTTCAAGCTCTTTATAACACCGTAACTAGGTAAGCTCTCATGTAGAATGGCGCACGCCACCTAACGGTAAATATTCAAGTTTCATTGTTATTCAAATATTATCGGTTTTTCATAACAAATTAATTAAAAAATCATTTGATTTTATTATTGCTAAATGTTCCTGGAACTATAAAGATGATGTAGTTATAATTTGGTACAGATTGGTTCATTAATTTTCGAGGTAAGTGATCATAATCAAAGAATAGCTTGTCCTTTTATATAAAAGGTGTAAAAACGGGCACCCCTCCCTACTGGCTAAGACAGATATTGAAGACTGGCGGTGAGGACTGACTATGGAGCCATTTGCTAATATAAGGTAGCAATGAGCGGTTGGAACCATTATTTATACTAGTCTGGATCCTGTTTGAGTTATTGAGCAAATTTGTCTTCATTTTTGACTGTAAACATTTGGGAAACATGTGAAATCATTTTCGTCTCAAGTTCTTATATTTCTTTAAAAATAATTTTCCAATAATATCTGGAAAGCGGAGATCTTAAGTTAATTTTTGTAGCACACCTTTTAGGTTACCTGTAATAGAGGCCATCTTTCTTAGGGTGAATTGGTGTAAATATGGGCACTCTTTCTTGGTGTAAACATGGACTCCCATTTCCCCAGGAACTTTGACATATCTCTGGTCAGGAACAACTTCAAGCGTCTTTTGTGATGGAAAGATCTCAGAAGACACTCGGGGAGAGGTGTGGGTAAAATCTTTCCGAATGTGGGAACTTAGATAGTGCAGGGGCTGAAAGAGCCAATTATGATTGCGATTTCTGTAAATATTTTCTTTTGCTTTAATAAATAAACTCTCTACCGTTAAGAATTGTTTTATACTGTAAAATAAACAATTTTTAGGGCCTTTATTTGAAGAAGGCCCATATTTACCCCAATTACATCCAAATCTGATTCTATTTTGAAAGATTTTTCTAAATAGTCATTTTTGAAATAAAATTATTGATGTTAAACATTGCTTTGCCTTCTCACATTTAAGAAACATGTTATAGTTGTAAATGAAGGACTCAAATCTAGAAATTTCAAAGTTAGAAGTAACCTTAAATCTAAAACAATAGAGGATGCCGATATTTACTCATTTTCCTCTATAGATATAACTATTCCATATGATAGATATTACATCATAAATATTGCTTATTATGAGGTTTATTTTATTTATAACGCGCTGATTCCGGACAATATTTTTAATATCACTTCTTGACTTATCACCTCCCCCTCCGAACGCTGCAGGGGTACTTACACAACTCCACTCTAAAATGTTGAGCACTCGTCACGTAAGAGCTACGTATTCAAAAATACGTCATTTTCGTCTACATTCTTTACGTAATACACAATATTTTTCAATCTTTTGATTGTATTTACTGAATAAATTACTTATTAATTAAATGGACTACATTAATTGAGTTCTTGAGAAAATTTAATTGTTTTGATAAATATTTTCGACCGGGATAATAATTGAAGTCAATAAATAACACTCGATTTCAATGGTCTGTTATTAACATCAATGATTGAACACAACATTTTCTGTAAAAGTAGAAAAATGTGCATCACTCTGTCACTATTATGACTAATTAACTTGTTATCTAAAATCAAACAAGAATGCATCAAAATCTTAATATTGGTGATCGAAAATAATTTAAGTTTGTCAGTTGAATTAAAATAAATAAAATAATACTTTTAAATGACACACAAGACAACACCTTTAAAAAAAAAAATACTGAAATTATACTGATAAGAATAAAAAATTGCCACCTATGGAAGGAATGGCTAGCCCGGAAATCGATGGAGGTTAATATTCCCAAATTATATCCTTCATTCCTTTCAAAACATTTAGGACGGACTGTATCCTTCAGGATACGAACCTATTCTAGCCAGAGTTTGAAAGATATTTCCGCGGAATTCCTAATATTCCAGAAACGTTGTACATTTCGGTATTCAACATGTCATGATTTCAATTTTTGGATATGTTAATAGTGTTGTGCTTGATTACGAAAATCCAAGTTTAGGATATTAATATTCCAGGCTTAAAAGAAAAAACAACTGCTCGTCGTTTTCGATCACTTCAACTAGACAAGAGTTCAAAGCTTCCAATAAATTACAATAGACTCATTCATAAGACGGTAACTAGACCTCTTTGGACGTACGGAGTTAAGCTTTGGGGTTCCACTAAACCATCCAATTCATCGCGTATACAATCCTTACAATCCAAAATCCTTCGGATAATCCTCAAGCTCCTTAGTCACCAATAGACTTATCCATAAAGATCTTAATGTTACATATGTTGCTGATTAGGCCCAAACCAAGATTCCTATCCTTTCATAGTAAGCTCCATACCCTAGTCGAATCCACTAGTCTCACAACATATGTCAATCAATTTCTGATAATCCTCCAAGGCGTCTGAAAAGAAGATGGCCAAGAGACCATCTAATGTAGGCATTTATTGAAATGCTACTAGTGAGAAGTTCTTTAAATGTTATGGACATGCCATTGTAATAATTTTCCTCGAATTTACTTGATGTATATTGTATTGTTGTAATTATTAATAAATAGAAATATTTAAAAAAAATGATTTTGAAGTTCTACTGTTCGCTAATTGGTAGCCTCAAAGCGTCACATATTTCAAACTATTCTACGTTTCCACAAAAAATCTGCTAGGTCCAAATAATAAAATTCAAAATTAGACTGGTCCAAATGCAATCCGATTTGAGGAGAAAATAAGCTGTGTAGCTGAAACTGAGGCTAAGGTAAACCCATTCAAATATTTTTTATTTGCTCAATAGCTACCTCAATAGCTACCTCAATAGCTACCTCAATAGGTTATTTTTAAAAAGACATTATTGGCTATCAACCAAACACGATACAGCGTAACTATGACCAATGCTTCTATAATAAGCAGCAGGCTAAAACATTTCTATGCAAATACATTAGTCTATATAACGTACCTTTCTATTGTCTATTATTTTATTTTTTTTAATGTTGTTAAATATAACTTTTAATATAATTATAATACAGTTTGAAATACGAAAAATATGTGCTCTTTTATTATCTCCGGTTAATTCGACCATTCTGTCTTTGAGCCCAACCCCCTTGGACCTTTAGGGGTCGGATTAGTGAGATTCTACTGTCTTTTGAAATATTTATTCGGTTATTTTATTAAAAACTAGCATACTCCGTCGCGATTTCACCCGCTCTCATAAATAAAGAACTTAGAATATTTTAAGTAATAATTGAATTTCATTTGTTCATCGATTAAAATCTTGTAATTTTTAACCTGATCAAAATTACATTGATAAGATGTTTGAAGAGTACGCAAAAGCATAATTAGTCATCCAGTGCTCGCCACCTATTGGTTGTTTATTAAACTTCACTGCGCACTACAAATTTATCGCTTTTTTATGGAAATATAACAGATAATCCATAAATTTTATTATTTCTAAACCTTCCTTGAACTATGAAGATGATGTGGTTAAAATTTGGTACAATTGGTTCAGTAGTTTTCCCGGTTAGTGATCACAAACGAAAAATGGCTTGTCCTTTTATATAATGGTATAGATATAGATTTAGCCTGAATAAAGAAGAATTTCTAACATTTCAAACTAGACTTGGAATAAAGGCAATACCAAACAAGTGGTAAATGATTCATGAGATCATATGTGTACTAATCCTTCTTACACTAGTTACCGATACCTAACTCATAGTTTCTTGTATTAACAGGATGAATATTTTTGTAAATTTTAGCTTAAATTCAAACGTACAATAGATAAATAATAATAAAAATAAAGATTAGGTCAGACGAAAAAGAAAAAAGCAAGGAAAGAACTAAAAATAAAAAGGCTACAGATCACTATCGGAGTAAATTAATACATCTCATCCAACCTTTATGTTAGGGCATCGTAAAACTTTCATTGGACAACGTAAAACAGTTTATACCCCCACGTTCCCAGTGTAATTCCGTTCAATTCTCTCCTAACAGTTAGGATGGTCGTTAACACTGTAAAATAAAAGAAATGGAGGAGGCTCTGAGAACATGCTTTGGAAAAGGCTTAACTGTTCCTCTATGGCTTGAATGTTGTAATATATATATATATATATATATATATATATATATATATATATATATATATATATATATATAATATATATATATATATATTCCCAACTCTCTTATACAGGGTGTCCCGAATTTAAATGGCAAAACTTCAGGAACTTATAGGGGACCGAAAAACTACGACAAAAAGTCCTTTAGAGATTTGGTCGTTTTTGCTTAGTTTTAGAGAAAATCGCAAAAAAAGAAACAAAACAAGTTTTCATTTTTATACTTATTTATATTTATGTTGTGTTCTTTTTAATGTAAATATTGCTCAAAATGTTGTCCACTTGCACCAATACAAGCCTTACATCTAGCACTTGATAAATTGCAGCTAAACATTGTTCTGATGATACTTGGAGCACTGCATCTGACTCGGTCTCTTAATTGCTCTCTTGGGTTGATTGACACCGAATCAACTTTCTGCTTCAAGGTTCCCCATACGAAGAAATCCATGGGTGTCATATCAGGTGATCTGGGTGGCCAAGGTACTACTCCTCCACGTCCAATCCATCGTTGTGGATAATTTTTATCCAGCCAAGCTCGAGCAACTCTGCTATAATGAGCTGGACATCCATTGAGTTGGAACCACATTTCAATCCGCTGCTGTAAGAGAATGCCATCTAAATAATTAGAAAAGTCGTTCTCCAAAAAATGTGTAAATGTGATACCATTCAATCTTCCAGGTAAAAAATATGGTCCGACTAGTAATCCGTTCCAAATTCATGCTGAAACCTTTTCTCTCTAATAGCTCTGGGATTTTCAAGTATCCATACATACATACATGATAATTTCTTTGATCAACAATTCCTCCTCTTCTAAAGGTAGCTTCATCGGTCCATATAATTTTTAATGGAAATAAATTATTATTGCGAATTTTGTCAAGAAACCAGTTACTAAAATTCAATATCTTGACATAATCTTGAGGTAATAAATTCTGACCTTTTTAAATATGGTATGGGTAGCGATTATCACCTTTCAAAGTTCGCCATATTCCTTGCCGCGATATTGCTAATGCAGCAGATGCTCTTCGGATGCTAGTCTCAGGATTGTTATCGAAGTTACGTTGGACACAATTTCTTCTCCGATAATCTGCTCTTATTGCTGCTAGGAGTTGGTCGCCTTCATTACGTATTAAGAATGACCCAATTTCTCGTAGTCTGATAAAAGTTAACGAAAAGACTCGTCGATTAGACACTCTTCTATTTGGAAATCGGCGCGCATACTCCCGCACCGCTTCTAAAGCATTACCGTTACAGAAACCATACACAAAAATCATATCAGCGCATTCAACATTAGAATATGTATGCGGCATTGTGGCTGATGCTATTCATACAAAAATATCTGAGTAACTGACTGAAGACTGATTTAGGAATTATAATCCTAGAAAGAAGCCAAAATGTCAACAAATAAAATAATGTAAAGGATAACATTAAGCGTTTACATATCTCACTGCCTAGGATGACGAACTTTGAAAGGTGATAATCGCTACCTGTAACATTTTTGTTTCGTTTCTTTTTTTGCAATTTTCTCTAAAACTAAGAAAAACGAGCAAATCTCTAAAGGACTTTTTGTCTTAGTTATAAACCATACAGGTTATTAGAAAACATAAAGTTAGCTATAATATAAATTTATAAAAACATGCGCTAGAATAATTAACTACAAATAATTACAAAGTATGGAGGAGTAGGAAACTACTTACAACGTTAAACATTGCGTTATGAAACTGTCATTGATCAATTACAACGAAGATTAAAAAGACAACGAGGAAAAAGTCAATATATATAAAGTCAATATATATACATATATATATATATATATATATATATACTAGTAATTTTTCTTGATCAAATCAATATATATATATATTTTATATATATATACATTTGACCCGGTCGGGCAGTCATATCCAATATCCATACTAACCAGCAATATCCATATATGCCTGGTTATATATATATATATATATATATATATATGTATACTAACAGTCAATATATATCCATACTAGCAGATACTACGGGATATTGTAAATTACGTAAATGAATTCAAAGTGGATTATAATTACAAGATAAATTAAGTTCAACCTTATCGATATTACATACAAAAATAGATCCAAAATTATAAGTACATACATACAAATATATGCATAGCAGTTATTATTTCTTATTGTTGGATCCTCCGAATTCTCTGATTTCTTTTTGTTTTTATCAGCTGTAATATACGTTTACTTGTATACTGACCAAAGTTTCTAACTGTCTTTTCCTTGGTGTGTGCCAACATGGATTTGATTTCCTGCCTAACATCTAACAAATATATTTTCCACGTATGTATACTTCCATCGGACATTCTTTATAAAAGTCGGTAGCAGCTCACGGATTTTTTTATTCACTCCCTTCAGGATATTGTACCTCCATTTTTATTCTTTTCCCTCATTGATATTCTCGCTGTTTGGTGCCAATTCCATGCCATTTCAGTAGCATGAAGCTTCCTCGAAGATTGGGCTTTGTTGTCCATTTTCCCGTTCCATATGTCAATATACTCGATGAAAAATCTTTAAACATGTTCTGTTTTGATCAGGAAGTTACAATTCTAGTCCATAATATTTTATTTAGCATGGAAATAATTTTTCGACATCTGCTATTCTCTTTTAATTAGCCATTCATCTAAATTTTGCTTCCAATATATTTTAAGTATCTAACTTTTATCAATACTTCCTCTGGATTATATATTTTACGTAGCCGATACCGGAGGGCATGAATTAATTTTAACTGTCATTGATAATAACTTTTATGTCAAACAAATAATTTAAGAATTTTTAAAAACGTAAACATGATAAGAAACGAACGTAAATGTGAAATATTAGTCAGCTGTTTTAAGTAGTTAGATAGATAAGATTTAACCATTAATAAGAAAATCATAAGATCATTATAATAAGTATGTAAATTAACACTCAAAGCTATTTCTACCTACGATCTCTATCACTTAGCATCTACATGTCAGGTGATTTTGAGATAAAAGTATGGAGTGATGTAGAGATGACCAATAATCTAAAACAAATATTTACTTTTTCTAGATAGGACTCAAATATGTAAAAACAACTTCATAAACAATTTTTTTTTCCTTATAGCCAAAACGTCACATATTTTCAATTCATGGAGAAGATGATGAGAGATGCAGTCGACGAGGAACACCACTTCTATGAAGAAATTCATTAATACGTGCTAACGTTTAAAGACCATATTGTCTATATTTTTAACGTTGGCACGTATTAAAGATTTCTTCTTAGACGTGGTGTTCCTCTTTGACTGCATCCCTGATTATCTTCTTCTCCGTTCATCTTAATGGTCAACGATACTTTCAGCATTATTTTCCATTCAATATAGTTCCAGAATAAAAAAATCATTCATCACGCTGCCTTTTTTGAATTAAAAAAAAATAAATAAATTTAAAAAAAATGATTGGTATCATCATTCCTGCGTTCATCGACCTCTTAACTTTCTATTTCAACACTTTGTTGATTTGTATTGGGTTGTTTCACATGAAATGTCCGTTTTCAAGGTATAGGGATTTTAGTAAAAATACAATATGAAAACAATATAATTTTATTCGAAGTATTTACCTTCTTTTTCTACACATTTTTCCCAACGTGACAACAACTTTTTTATGCCGGATTTGAAAAACTCTGAGCTTTGAAGTGAAACAAAATCTGAAAACGCACTTTTGATTTCAGCATCATTTGCAAAAAATTTTCCTCTGCAGAAGTTGTCTAAATTCCTGAAAAGGTGATAATCTGTTGGAGACAAGTCGGGAGAATATGGTGGGTGCGGAAGAACTTCGTACCCCAGCTCTTTCAATTTATGCATGGTAAGTTTTGAAACGTGGGGTCTAGCGTTGTCGTGTAGGAGTATAGGGCCCTTCCGATTTACCAATCCAGGTTGTTTTTTCAATAATTTTTCGTGCATTTGGCCAATTTCATTGCAGTAGGTTGTAGAGGTAATAGTCTCACCTCTAGGCAAAAAGGAATAATGTATGATTCCAGCAATGGACCACCATACTGTAACCATCAATTTTTTCGGGTGCAAATTTGGTTTTGGCATTTGTCCTGGGCTTTCGTCGATGTCTAACCACTGCCCTGACCGACGCTGATTGTCATAAGCAATCCATTTTTCGTTGCAAGTTATTATTCTTTCAAGGAAAGGGTCGGTTTTTTGCCTAGCAAGCAACGAAACGCAGGTCTCAAGACGTTTCAATTGCTGTCGCTCAGTGAGATCGTGAGGTACCCATGTATCGAGCTTTTTCAACAACAGAGACTCGCAAAATCCTCTATGTATTTCAAATATTATAAAATCGGACATTTCATGTGAAACAACCCAATATATAGAACTGTTTCCATTCCTAAAGATTCGTTTCTTTATTCTTTTGTTTCTTAACATTTTTCTTTACCTTTTGTTTCTTCAACTCCTCTATAAACAATCTTTCGAAAATATGTAAAGAACATTTTCGACATTATTAGTTAGCATTTACTTGAAAAGCACGCTTCCTCAATCTGAAGCCGTCACTTTAGGGGCTCCACTAAACCATCCCAACCATCTCGTACCCGACCTTCCGACAATGATATTCAAATCGTTTTAACCATCACGAATCCCTCTTATTATGACTTGAATAAACTCGACCATAAGGATTTCAATGGTCCCTAAGTAGCAGTAACTAAACCAGATACCTTTCCTTTCGTAATAAACTCCACAATCACTCAAATCCACTAGTCCCTCAACTTCCTCGACATTCGATTTCCAATAACCTTCTCAAGCTTCTGAAAAGAATATGGTCTCAGGACTTTTAAGATAGAACATATACATTTCTCGTATGTTACTATCCTTCCATGATCCATTCCATACCCCAATCAAATCAACTAGTCCCCTAGTCCCTAGATTTCAGATAGGTGCCTGAAATGAAGTTGTTTCCACTTCCGGAAGGGGAAGGTGAGACACAAAGAGATACCAGCGCAGCTCTCTGCTTCCCCAAAACCTGCCGGCTGAAGATAAAACAAAATGGAAGATGTTTTAGGGGTTGTCCTAGTAACCATCGATACACATATGTTTTCTAAATTTTTTCACTAACTTCTGATTCAGTGTTCTGAAAAAGATAAATTTTCAAATTAAAGCGCTTAATCCTGCTGACCGTCTATGATCTTATCTTCTTTATTTTTTAATTTTTTTTTTCTCTTCTGTATGATTGTATTGTTTATTTCCATAGCAGAGTATTTTTTTATACACAAAAAGCGATAAAACAAAATAATATGGCTCCTAAATGGTAGGTCTAGGTGGCACCATATGTTATTGAACAAAATTTATTATCCGCTAAATTTCTGATTAGTAGATCCGTACAACTGAGGTAGAATCTGTCAAAAAAGCTCCTGTGCTTATTCACTAATTTGCTAACCTGCTCACCTGACGTGCCGTGCATATGTTATTTTATTAATGTCATTATTAAAAAAACATATGTATCTGATATGTGATATAAAACTATGTCATTAGAAATAGTTTTTTACATTTTCATGAACAAAATTACAAGAAGCCAAGATAATTACCTTGGCCTGGAAATTAACCGACGCAATCAGAGATGAGAGGTAATCTAGGCTAATCTACCTAACGAGGGGAAATCATTAGCCACTTAGGAGTCCCCGTGGTGCTACTGCGGGGGGGGGGGGGATGTCACGCTAGAAGGGTGTCACAACTGAAACCTGATAGCTCCAATCGCTAACGTAGGGTGTATCTTATGCTCTTGTATCTAACAAAAGTTTTCTTAAAACTCTTGTATTTATGGGAATTTTATTCAAATAACACAAAGTTTTTTTGTTTTGTTTTTTATTTTAATTGTTTATCTATTTATTGAAATTAACAACTGTAAACAAAAATAGATTTTGTAAATGTGAAGATAAGTTCATGAAATATCAACAGACAGAAGTTCAATAAAAATTCTATATTATAAATCAACAAAACTGTCTTCTTTCTTTATAGACGCCTCGGAGGATTATCGAGAATTGAGTTGGAAGACAAGCGGATTCAAGTGGATATGGAATTAACAATAAAATGATAGATATCTAGTTTGGGCTAAATCAGCAACATATCGAACATTAAGTGTTTAAGGACAATTTAATTTGTGAAAAGTAAGGAATATTGGGGACTTTTCGAAGGACTTTGGATTATAAGGATTGGAGGTTAAGTGGAGCCCTAAAGGTCAGCTCCTTGACCAAATAGGTCTAATTACTCTCATGTGAACAAGTCTCTTTTAAGTAATCGGCTTTTTAGAGCGTTTATCTAATTTGAAGTAAAAAAAAACGAGTAGTTGCTCATTTTGAATCGGCATTTTTTTGTATCGTTTGATTTATAAATATTTCTAAAATTATTGCCTGGCGATTCGTTGATTATTATTCCAAAACATAAAAACGCCGTGATTATTCTCGGATTTATTTTCAATTAAAGAAAAAAATCTTTATAATTAATTACAATTCTAAATGAGTATAAGGAAAAGGCGTTTAGGACAATCACTCGAGCACGTTGGCAAGTAACATAGCTCTGCACACGGACCTACACATTCCCAGAATCAATGAACAGATATACTTACACATACAGATATACTTTAAGGTCATCTCAACGAGCTCATACGTGACACGCCTACAATGTCATGTCCAACAATAGAGTCAGAATCATGTCCAACAATAGAGTCATGTCCAACAATAGAGTCAGAGTCATGTCCAACAATAGAGTCAGAGTCATGTCCAACAATAGAGTCAAAGTCATGTCCAACAATAGAGTCAGAGTCATGTCCAACAATAGAGTCAGAGTCATGTCCAACAATAGAGTCAGAGTCATGTCCAACAATAGAGTCATGTCCAACAATAGAGTCAGAGTCATGTCCAACAATATCCGTAAAAGGTTGAAAAGGAGCAGGATGAGAGATCTCCTAGAATAAAATAAAAAATGGTTAACAATGTTGATGTAGGCGCCAATAATCCTCACCATACCTCTCTCATTTCAGAACCTTCTCATTGTTCCTTTAGCTATCTCGTTCGCTGGTTGTCATTTTAAATATTTAGCAGTTGTGAATAAAAATCAAATAAAGGCAAAAACAAAATCCGTATAATTAGAATACTTTGCTTCTACAATATAACAAATTAATTATTCAAGAACAACAAACCCTTTTCTCAAAGCCTACAGGAGTGAATTAGGAACCCACTAAAATTTGCGAGTCGCATTAAAAGTAAATATGCAAAGGATTAACAAACCAATTTAACTTTCAAATGTAAATTAGAAGGGCAAAGGGAAAGGACTGGGAGGAGGCGACCCTTGGGTTTGTATTCCAGTAAGGGCCAACATATTCAGGTCATAAACCTACAAATAACCTGTAGAATTACAATAACCTGTGGTAATACAAATACAGGTTTAGGGTACCTTGCCCTAAGGATACTCCTAGTAGCATCGTTTAGTCGAATTTTTAACAGCATCTTCATTTAAATAGCAAAGATTTGATAAGCTTTGTTTTAAATTATGAAAAATGTCGCATTGTTTATGTGTGATTTATATATTTAATTATGCGATAATTATAGGTAATACGTCATAGTGCTAGAAGGTGCACATCCATCATATTTAAGGAAAAATAAAAAATAATAATAATGGATTCAAGGGGGAAAAAAAAAATCATAATTTATTTTATCAAGGAAAATTTATATAATTTTTCAATTCATTTAAAATAGCTTCACTCCTCTTAAAACATTTATTACATAGCTATAGGCCAATCTTATACTTTTAATTTGTCTATTATATTAGCATACATTGTTCCTATTTTCTAAGTATCTGTTATATACGCAAATAATAATAAAACAGGACTATTAGACCATGGACAAAATTTAAACCACTACTTTGATTTTGAAAAAGTAGAAATATTACAACATGAAACAAAAACACACAATAGAAAAATAAAAGAGACAATATTTATAAATAAAACAATAGATAAAGCAATAAACTATAAAACAGATACCAAGAAAATAGGAACAATTCATGCTGATATAAGATTAAAAATCTAAGATCGGCCAACTTAAAATAAACAAAAACAGAATAAGGACTGGGCCCTTAAACCCTAATGGGTTGAGGTATTCCTAATGTAACAGTACATTGACTGGTGGTTCACACCAGAAAGATGTTAGGTAAATTATATTATTGTTCTTATTATTTATCGATTGTTAGTTTTAAGTGATTCATTTGGATGAAGTGTTTATATGAAAGTGAAAGATATTGTTGAACATTGTTTCAATCTAAAGATGGGACATGGTGGTCCCGAAACATGTAACTATGTAATAAATGTTTTAAGAGGAGTGAAGCTATTTTAAATGAATTGAAAAAAAATCATATGTAACAATTCATTAGATGAGATCAAACTCATTCATATATATTCACAATCTGACTGGTATCTACTTTCCAGGAAACCTTTTTCAGGAAATTTAAAAAAGCTGAGGACTTGAATAGTATTGGTGTACCCCCGCAGATATACCGCAGACCGGGATGCCTGAGAAAGTGCTGTTATGAGGGCGAAGGGCACCTACAAGTCCCTCCCGAGCTATATATAACATACATATAATAACATATACATATATTCCTATAAAATACAGAATTGATATAGCTATCTATATAGGTTAGCTATCTATTTAGGTTTCCTGTTCACATTTTATTCTAGGTCTATCTCGACTAATTCAGATTGAAGGTTCAAGAAAACCTTCATTGCTCTTCATCAAATCGATTTAATACTTGGAATCGAGCTCCATTAATAATTTCTCGGAAGCTAAATAATGAATATTAAACTGAATATCCTTAATAACATATTCATTATGTGTTTCACAAAAGAAAGATGAATAATTAATAACAACGAGTACAAATGAACAAAGGTTAAGATATAAAGTAGGTTATTGATCTATGTTATATTATCTTGCTTCGAGTACAATCAACATGGCTCATGGTTATAACTATAGAGTGATATTCAATCTCTGAAGCATTATTTCCATTAGTAGTTATTTCAGAGTTAGAAATCAAGTTGAATTCATAGTTAATCTGAATCCCAAAACAAATCTCATACAAAACTAGGAACATTAATTAAATTAAATAAATATTCAAGCGCATTAACTGATGAATTATTTGTACTTATATAGGAATTGTTTATTCGGAGGCAATTTTCGAACTTAGATAGAATAGATAGAGTAGATTATAGTCTAAAATTAAATATTTACGAATCATTAGAATATGAAAATCGTTCAAAGACAATAAAGATTCTTGATAAAATTATCTGTTAAACATTTTCCTTTCAAATTAGTTTTTAAAAGCATTCAAAGCCCGTAATAAATAACAAATGACTAATTAGCATCACAGTAGTTAGACCCATTTGGACATACAGAGGTGGACTTTGGGGCTCTACTAAACCTTCCAAGCCTATTCTCGTATCCACTCCATACAATCTAAAATTCTTTGTAAATCCTCAATACTCTTTCTAATGTTATATATAAATTTATCAGCAATCTACATGTCCCATATGTTGCAGATTTGGGCCAAACAAGATACCTATCCTTCCATGACAAGCTACATACTCACTCGAATCCACTAGTCTCCCAATTCGCTTCTCACTCTATTTCCGATAACTCTCCAAAGCGTCTGAAAAGAAGATGGCTTAGGGAGCTGATAATCTACAACAGTTATTTAAGTACTAATTATGAGTAGTTCTTAAAAAGTGGCATGTCATTGTAATCATTTTACAACACATTTACTTATCGTGTTTTTTTTTCATACAGTTTTCAATAGCAATAAAGTATATATAGTGTCAAAACTCGATACGTCGAAACTTGTTAAGTCAAATAACTCGGTAAGTCAAAGTGAATCCCATTTCCAGATTACATTTATATGATTAATTGTATTCGTTTACTCGAACCAACAGTCGTTAACTGGAATTAAAAATTTTTCTACACAACTACTGAGACCTATATAAGTCGAATTTCCTGAGGCGGGAGGCTCTATAAGTGGAAGTTTGCTATAAGGATGAACATGTATATACAGTACAGCCTATCTCAACCCTATCCTACCTTGTCCTCAGTACTGTATCATTTCGGGGACAAGGCTGAGGTTTATTGTGTTTCCTTTATTTGTTCCATAATGGTACATAATCATTTGTTTTATAAAAAATCAAACTTGCCTTCATTTTAAATGTTTTTCCTATACAATGAAATATTATCTATTAAATTGATAATTCATATGGGTACGAATATATAAGTAAATGTGTGCAGTATATATAAAAATATATCGTGGTATCTGTAAATATTTTCTTCATTCAATGTATATATAGGCATAGTTCATTCTCTGTATATATCTTTTCTTATTTTCTCATGGTTATTTTATAATTTTTTTTTTTAGTTTATTTCATTTCTCCTTCGTATGCTATCATATCTACTTAAGTTCTTTAGACAATTATTTACAATTAACTGTATTGGGATATCTCATGTTGCCTATATAAATACCTTTGTATAAAAATATGAAAGCCAGACCCCATTGTACTACTTTATGATACAATTTTCTTATTCTTAGGGGACAATACGTCCCAGAATAAAGATTATTTTTTTTCATTTCATTTCAAAACCATACTCAAAATAAATATACTTTCTGCTCTCTAGCAGCTTCAAACAATTACTCAATGACCTAACTTTTTGATAGGACAAAAAACACGTATCCAAAACAAAAGGTAGATTTTTACGTATTTAATATTACTTTAATTCGTAATTTTCTAACATTTTGAAGCAAAAAACAGAAAAATATAATTTCTCAAATGTTTGAGCATTTTTTTTTTGGAACCCTCAAGTTTTGTGAAGGGGATAAATTTTATCAATCGAAATGCAGTGATAACAAATATTATATAAAAAGTAAGATAACACATTATTTTAACTTCAATCATAATATTAAAAAATATATATATATTTATATTTATATCTTAATTGATATTTTGTACTTCCTGATCTATGTTTGGGGATCAAAGTCTAACGACCGTCTCAAGCCTTCCACTTCGAATGGAAGGCGTAAATGCACTTGATCTCTGAACAGCAAATAGCCGTACTGTTTAAGGTACAAGTACAGGTACAGGTATTGGTACAGGTTATCTCAGGAAATGACTTTAGGCAATCGGGAGCCATTGTCTATAGACAAAATGGCAAGTATTACCTCATAGAGTGGACAGAACATATTTCACAACTTCTAACAACACAATGTATCTGTTACAGAAATTGTTTTTCAGTGAAACATAAGTCTAAGGAATACACTCACTAGTGAACATATTGTGAACAAATACAGAAATATTGAAAGGTCTAAAAGAACATAAAGCTTCGGTTTTTTAAGAATTTTCAATAAAACGAAATTTATTTTTGCTTAATTATAAATGATGATAAGAATCAACCATATAATTAAATAGAAAACATATCAGCACATACCGTTTTCTTGAGCAACAAATTCTTTATAATGTTTTTGAAAATTTCATGTAAAAAAGGCGTACCTGAAACAAAAAAAAAAAATTAGTTATTTTTTAAAATAATTAAGTTTACAATATTATATACAATTGATAATAGTTATTGATGTTAATGTGACGGTACCAAAATTTTTCAATTCTGAGTACCTGTAACACTACCAAGAAATGGATTTTTGGTTTAAAAATAAATTACAGTAACAAAATTGTTGCATATGAAAGCTAAACAAACTGAACGTATTAAAAATAATAATTATTTCAATAAAGCGGAAGTACAACAAGTCTCAGGGCTTGTTCCAGAACTCTACATCACATACACACGTGATAATCCGATCAGTACTCACGTACAATACTAACAGAGCCATATGCAGACGACCCAGCAGTTGTAACAAGAAACCAAAATCCAACTCATGCCTCACAGACTCTACAACATTACTCGTATAAATTGAACGACTGGAATAATCCCTAGAAAACCCGCATAAATTACGGCAAAACACAACATATGAGGTTTACTCTTCGACATGAAACAAGCCCTCCAGTTTACCTTGACAACACACTGATTCTGCAAACAGGCAGTGAACACCTTTAGTACAGAGAAATTAGCATCGTCCAACTCCAAAAATAAAAAGGTCTGACTGCTTGGCATTGTTCACACCCCTTAGCTCTAAATGTGGTAGAAAGTTTGGGCGGAGGAGGGCACCTATATGTCTAAAAAATAAAAAATAAAATATATGTTTTTAGCTGTTTGATCAAATAACTCGGAAACCGTTACTTTTAGAACATTTTTTGCTCTATACATTATTAAAGCAAATTAAATTTGGTTTTCTTCAAGATTTTGCAAAGATCATTAGTTTAAGAGCAGTTCTCCACCAAAGATTTGTTAATTTGCGGTAAGTCGCACTTCACCGCGGAAACACGTTGCCGGTAATCTTTTGGTTATAACGCTGGTTGAATTTGCTATCAGAACCCATATATCAAAATTTGATCAAATACCGTAAACCCCCCTCCCACCCCATGCAGGACGCTGAGAACCCCGTACTGTTGCGATCTCCTCGTTTTTTCGGCACATTTCTCTCTATAACTCCAAAAATATTTGTCCGATCCCAAATTTCATTTTTTTTTTTCATCTCAAAGTTAAACCGTAACTAATTGTGAAATCAAAAAAAAAAAAAAAAAAAAAATTTCAACTAAAAAGCCGACTATTTTTTAATCTAAGGTTTGGTTACCTAATTCCCAAGTACTACTTGGCCTGACATATGGTAGGAGAATGACATCGGGCCCATATATCAGGGAAAAAAAAAGGTTAAGACTTTTATACAGACTTTTTCGAAACATTCAAAGCTACAAGTTTTCGAGATATGAGCGCAAAACCAAAAAGAAGGGACCTTTTGCGCCCCCCCCCCTTGTTTGTAATCTCTCTTAAATGACGCTATAGGTCAATTTTCAAACTTGACTGCGCACCAGATATTTGTCGCTTTTTCAACAGTAATTTAATAAAAAATACATAAATTTTATTATTGCTAAACCTTCCTTAAACTATGAAGATAATGTAGTTAAAACTATTTATAGATTGAGCCAATAGTTTTCGCGGTTTGTGATCACAAACGAAAAATGGCTTATCATTTTATATAATACTAAAGATATTGCAAAAATAATGCAGTTTTTGACAGTTCATTTACTCCCAGACTCAGAACTTTTTCAACTCAACAATAAACTCAGACAATCCCATAATACAAGCAATAGGCAAATATAATAAGCTAACCTTAAGAAGATACGTACACAAACGAACTAGGCACATACTACTAAAATAAAATTTATTAAATAAGACATTCTTAGAATTTATTAGTTTTAGTTAAAATTTAAATTTAGCAAATCAAAGGGTGGTAAGAGTTAATTTATTCTTAAATAGTAATTTATTTTAATGCCCAAAACTTTTGCTTATTTTCTATATTTTTAATTTATTAATTTTATTATTTTATTATTACTATTATTTATTTATATATTTATATATTTGTTAGTAGGTTTTTGTCAGTTTTTCCTACAGTTGAAAAAGTATTCTGTTTTAATTTTATTTAATGAATTGATTTATGAAGAAATTGTAGTGTGAATTGTTTTATTGGCAAAACATGTATTTATACAATCATGTTACAGAATTGTAAATTGTTAAATTGCATTAAATAGAGCTCTTTTTATTACATTATTAATGCAGTTTTTGAATATTCATGATATTGTAAATGTTATTATGAAATGGTACCTCAAAATAAATAAATAATAATAAGAAAGAAAACAATAATGCAGGTATTTAACATTTATTTAGTTGAGGCAAACACTTGCCAAGTTAACAAACCTAATCCTCGAGGCTAGTTAATGAATTATAAACAATGGTTAGAATGTTCTTTTATTCTAAAATAAAAACTAGTGTAGTTTTGTTAAATTTTATATTAATAAGGGTCTTCGAAATTCACATAACAAGATTTTTACGTTTTAAAACATGGTCTAAGTGTGGCCCAAACCACGCGTAACATTAACGTTGTTTGTGTCGAAGGAAATCGGAGAATGTACATTGGCAATGCAGCGATAGACAGTATTATCGATATTCTACAATGTTATACCATGTGTTATTATTACTATAAATATACTATAATCTGATATTATTACTATCAATATACTATAATCTGATTTTATTACTATCAATATACTATAATCTGATATTATTACTATAAATATACTATAATCTGATATTATTACTATAAATATACTATAATCTGATATTACTCCATATTACTACTTAAAACAAGGTCTTGTGTTATTTATTTATTTTCCATCTGCCGTGATATGGGCATCAACGATATGGCCGAATCTTATTGTTAGGCAAATTAAAAATATGTTTTGTTCATTGTAATTTTGCTTGTTTTTAATCCTGTTGACTTATCTCAAAAACCTACTTTATATGTTTATTTAGAGGAGATTATAAGGCAATAATAAAACCTAGGAACCCCATAATATAAGAAATAATTGAGGAGAAAGGGTAGGGATGAGGGAAGATCCGCGCAATGTATTTCTAATGAAGACAGTTCACGCATGGCCCCGCACGGCCTACACCGCCTCAATATTTGATGGCTCCTTCCATTAGCTCCGTATTAAACTGTTAAAGATACTCTCCTCGGGGGAAAACATTCCGAATTTTCAAAGTTGTTAGGAAGTAATGGCTTTAAATGAAAATTTCCGTGCTCCAGAATACTTTCCTACTGCGAGCTGAAATAGACCGATTCGGAGGTTTTTTATCAAGTTTTGAAATAAGGGGTTCGTTTCTGCTGGCATAGCATTTATTAATGGATTTAGTGGTTTACTCAGAACCGGTCGTTGATCCACTTGAGGAACAAGAGACCTTTAATTTTAAATATCACAATAACAATTACTCCAGCTCCAATTTCCAGATTTTTTTTTTTTTTTTTTTTATTAGTTTATTAGATATTTTTTCTCGAAAAATAGTTAAAGATATGATCCATCGGCCTTTAGCTGTAAGTACTCTGGCAGCCCATTATCCACAAGAGTTTCCTAATAGGTCTTTCTGTCTTACATTAAAATAAAAATTTGGATTTATAATTACGCTTTATATTATGCTTTTAATTATACGTCAAAATATAATTGAAGAAATAATACTTAATTGCATGCTTCAATACATAATAATTATTAATAAGCAAATAAAACAGTTATTATTAGTTAAAATTATTATTTATATTGTTCTTTACTCATGGGAGCGGAAGGAAGCCACGACGGGGGATGCTAGTGTATGTATATATATATATATATATATATATATATATATATATATATATATACATATATCATGGTGTCTACCAATTTCAGCTATCAAAATTCCCGACATATTCCCGACTTTTTTAAGAATTTACTAGAAATTCCCGACTTTTTCAAAACTTTTTTTTTAGAAATTGTAGCCAATCGATATTTTAATGGTGTTTCAATAATAATCTAAACAAATCAATCTATGCATACTTTGCTACTTAACATATCCATAAAAATAAATTTTTAATCGGACAAATAGTTTCGGAGTTAGATTTAAAAAAGTACAGAAAAACGTGTTTTCGCGGAGTAGTGCGTTGTCTCCTACAGCTTTAAAACTATTGATTTAGAAAAAAAAAATTCATAGGATCAATTTTTTTCCAAATGTACTACAAATAACGGATTCCGAGTTATTTGATCAAACGGCTGTGAACTCATGATTTTCAACCCTTTCCCCCTCTCCCCCTTGCGATAACCTGAGGTATACGATATATATATATATATATATATATATATATATATATATATATATATATATATATATATATATATATATATACATATATGTTTGTTTAAGCATTTTAGTATGTAGGTATATAAAAGAATGTTCGACGATGACATAATTCCCGATTATGCTATATTTTTCTTTTTCATCAATCAATTATTTAACAATAACAAAAATAAATAAATTTTGATTGATAAATGAACCATAAAAAGACAGAACCCACTTTTAACTGTTTTTTGTAATCTGCCGTATTTGAGAGAACCGCTGGGCCCACAGATATTTCACAAAATAAGTGACCATATCGAAAAAACATCAGTTTTTGGGGAAAAATTGACCTCTTTTCGAAGATAATATCCCTGTATCTTGGGAACCAAATGCTATATATAGCTCACCCTTATCTCAAATTGTAGTAAATTAAGTTTACTTTAAAAGTATGAGAAGTAACTATACCAATCAGACGCTTCCTTAACTGACATATTGAGCAAAAACTGAAAATTTTAGCATTAACGACGACTTTTTCCCGACTTTCGCAAATTTTATGTAAATTCCCGACTTATTCCCGAATTTTTCCCCACCACACAAAATTCCAGACATATTCCCGAAATTCCCGACTAGTAGAGACCCTGTATATATATATATATATATATATATATATATATATATATATATATATATATATATATATATATATATACACACAGGGTGAGTATCTATCAGAATAAAAAAAAAATGTGAAACTAGATCAAAAATGTAGAAAAATGCAGCAGACCTCACCTTTCTATTACACTCCGTTGCAGATACGATAAATCAAAGATTTTTTTTTCCATAAAAGCTGTAACATTTCCATTTTGTATAAATATTTTTCAAATTATCCAGATTTTGCAATAAATTTCCTATAATAGCTGAGTACCTGTAACCTTGAATTTTACAAACTTGGTATCTATTTGTTTTTCTATTCTATTCTATTCTATTCTATTCTAAAAAACAGCTTGATCTTCACCTCATTTTTTTTTTTTTCCAAGCCCCTCTGGCTAACAAAAGTTTTGATACGTTCTTCATTTTGACGATTCTGCTTCTTTTACTGCACCAAGGTGCATTTTAAGAGGGTTCTGAAGAGAGCAGTGGTTTGGAGAAAATAGTATTATGAGTCACTATCTAGTGATGGGGCTCACTAGGGTTTTTGGGCAAAGGGGAATTAAAACTTTTAACTTAGGTCAAACTAAGTTGGTTGACATGTTTTTGCCATCTTTGTGGTTTTCCTGTCGGAGTCAGTGTGTTAAATAAGGGGTTTGTAGAGTGTTTAAGGCTGTCAAAGAATTTAACGCGTCTCCGTGAAATGAAGTCTGTCACCTTTGGTAAGCCTAGGGTTGTATGCAGTACATCAGGTTTTGTCCTCTGTAATGTTGTACCCTGCACTATCCTTCTCAGTACTCCGTTCTGAAACTGTTGGAGTCTCTTTGCTGTTGTGTGTGAGATATTTGCCAGCATTGGAGCTCCATAAAGGAGAGCTGGTCTCAATATAGATTTATATATCATTAATTTTAGGAGGAGTGAAAGGTTTGGTGACCTCAATAGGTGATTTAGTCTGTAAGAGTTTGTCCTCACTGTCTTGAGCTTACGATGGCAGTGGCCTGATAGTGTAAAGTGTCGGTCAAGTGTGATGCCTAAGTGCACTATACTGCCCGCTGGCCTTTTCGTATTTCTTGCTACCGTATAGGTTTTAGGTAGTGAGCGTTTATTTTTCTGGAAAGAAAAAATGATACAGTCTGTCTTCTTGGGATTAACTGTAATATTCAATCCTTCCAATTTCTTTGTAATTTGATCACACACTGCTTTTTGTATCTCGCTCCAACAGTTTCAGCCGTATAAACTGAAAATAGAAGAGGGGAAAGCACAGACCCTTGAGGGACCCCACATGTGAGTGAAAAATCTTTGGATAATACCTCGCCTACTCGCACTCTAATTGTTCGCTGTTCTAGGAACGATTTTAGCAACGTATATAGCTGTTCCGGAAATTCGTTTTCCTGCAGTGTCTTACATAGAAGCCTATGTGACACAGAGTCAAGCGCCTCCGTACAGTAGATTGATATCATAGCACTTGCCTCATTCTTAGCCATATTCTGTGTCACTTCCGCCTGTAACTTTATAAGATGGTGCTCTGAGCAGAGGCCGGCCTAGAAACCGGTCTGTTCGGGTGGGATAAGAGCTACTTCTGAGCAGTACGTTTTGAGAAAATTGAGAATTATTTTCTCAAAAACTTTGCCCAGGTGCGGAAGTAAGCTGATAGGTCTGTAGTCGGCTGGCTGGGTACCGTTCTTCGCGGGTTTCAATAGCGGAAAGAGTATAGCTTTCTCCCATGACTCTGGAAAGTAACGTAGCCTCAGGCATGAATTGTAGAGATTAGTCAGGTGAGCTATTCCTCTTCGGGGTAACTGCTTCAATAATATTGTTTGTATTCCGTCATGGCCTGGAGCTTTATTTCCTCTTGAACGACGTAAGATGGCCTTCAGCTGTTTTGGGGTCACAAACATATAATTATTTCCATGATCTTCTTCTGGTATTTCAGTCGGGTCCTCTGTTCTCCTGTTGATCGTTTCACGGTAGTAGTTTGCAAATTATAATGCCTGCTCCTTCGCTGATAGCAGTCTATCACCTTCGTGCAGCAACGTTGAGCTCCTCTTTCTCGTAGCCGTCTTCAGCAACTTCCAGAATTTTCGATGGTCCCCATTGGTGGCCCGCAGTTTCTCATGCCATTGCCTCATTAGATTTCGAATTTGAGTTGTGAGAGAGTTAACTATCCTCTTCACTTCAAAATCTCTAGTTCTATACCACTTATTGCGCAAGGCGATAAGTGTCAGAATGTGTTCTGGTGGTGGACGTGAAGCTGATGGAAGTGGACAGAACTTCGGTATCGCCATGTCAGCGGCTACCCGGATGGTCGATGTAAAGAATTCTATGTAATCATCTACGTCTTTCTTCGTGCGAATAGCAGGGACGGTAGACAGTTCGTGATAGACCTGCGCTTTATAAAGATCCCAATCTGCTTCAACATATTTATATTTGCTTGGGGCCGGTAATGGAAACAAACCATTTAACTGATAAAGAACAGGTCTATGATCTGATGTAACGAAGTCCAAAGCAATGCAGTCAGAAAGACGATGGGGCTGCCTCGTGAGCAGGAGATCAACCGTTGATCTATACATCGAGTTTGACCGATGTCTGAATGTATGACTATTGGGATGAACCACGGTATAGGAGGTTTTCAAAATGCTCTTCCCAGCACCATTTGATGTTTTGTTATTCCAGGAAGTGTGGCGAGCATTGAGGTCACCAACGATCCAATGGTTTGTCCGACGTGCACACTCATTTATGAGCCGAGAGAACTCAGTTAAAGATGACCTAGGTCTCCTATAAGCCGCTGTGATGATGGTGGGCTTGTCTAGTAGGACCTGGACGGTCTTGTGGTGTATCTTTGGATCGTTAATGGTCACTGGGGTGGGGATTTCTCTCCACCTAGTGCCATATCCTATACCTATAAGGACTCCTCCAGTTGGTTCAGATATAACGTCTCCCGCTATTTCGTATCCCGTCAGCCGTATGTGCCGGAAATTCGTCCAGATGTCGGTGAGGATCACTACAGTGGGTTGGGTCTGTGCTATAAGGGCGTACACTTCCTTAAGTTTAGGCATTAGTCCGTCCGTGTTGAAATTTAAGAGAGTCAGTGCTGAATTCATTTCGGCACAAATCCTGAGAATAGTTCTATAAGTCTGGTAATCTGTTGTGTCAGTGTGGTGATGGAGGTTTTTAAATCCTCCGCCCAAGGTGGTGGTTTATCCATTATTGTCTGTCTGTCCCAATGATTGTCCATTTGTCTGTTGCGTGTTTGTATGTTGACTGTTTGTCTGTTGTCAGATTGTTTGTTGATAATTAGAGATGGTTGGGGCAAAGAATGTGCTAGGGAAGTTCGTGGAAAATCTTGAACTTGTGGATGCTGGGCCTTCGTTGTTCCCGATGTGGTCTTCGCTCGTAGAGCTACCTTCTTCCTCAGTTCTTCAATCCTTTCAAGTAACAGCTTTCTGGCAGAACACCCGGTGAATGATGCTACATGATCATCTCCACAATTGGCACATTTCCGAGGACATTCAGCGATTAGGTGAGGCCCTGCACACCTCACACAGGTAACTGCTCTTCCGCAGTAGTTTTTTGTGTGCCCAAACTGCTGACAACGGTAGCACTGTATTATTCCTTTTCTGCCTTGGTATACTTTGGCGTTGAATCGAACTCAATTTATAGTACCCAGCTTCAGTATATCTTCTAATTTCACGCTTGCTGTAGTCGTCACTAAAATTAGAGGAAGATCATGTTTTCCCCCATTTATATCACTTTTTTGGAGACGACGAACGTCCAAAATTCCAAATTGGTGGTGGACGTGAAGCTGATGGCTTGCCCTAATGGCTTGGCCACTCCTAACTCTTCTGTTACATCGTGATCTATGTCTAAATCATAGATAAAGAATTTAATTTAATGAGTAGGTGTGGAACGGGCTTTGGTTAGCGCGAAGATAACCTGATATTTTACAGTGTTCTTGTTGAGTTTGAGGAAATATTCGTATACCTTCCCGCGCCATCTGTATTTCAAATAGTTGAAATCCCGCCGTATTCAATTCTACTGCTGCCTTTCTGGTGCTGGTGACACCAGAAACCACAATAGGTGGTATTCTTTTAGGCACATTACAACTATCACTGTTATCTCTAAAGTTAAGTACCTCAAATGAATTAGCGGTACTTACCTGGAAATCAGGCTGGGTATTTGGCTGACGGCATACCTTCTTTGGCTGGATGAAGCCGTCCTCTTTTTCTGATTTTGTTTTCCCAGTTGAAAACTTAGAAGAGCTGGCTACACCTTCTTCAGTAACCACATCCATTGTGTCACACTTCTAGTGTCCACAAGCAAAGATATTGTGGTATTTGCATTAAATAACACTACAAAAGTTTTTCTATTAGGTTTAATTGCCACAAAATATCTAAAAATTAAATTTAAAGAAAATATAACCTTAGATACCATGCAACGGTCCACCTCATTTGGGGAAGTCACAACGTCTTATACTACTTCAACGCCCACCGGTTTTCGAAAAACTATCCACAAAACTGCAAATCTCCTAAAAACTTGCAAATTTAATATGCTTTCGTATGATATGTTAAACGCAATGATTTTGTTACGATATCATGGAGAAATCAACGATACTCCACATGGAACGGTAGAAATGCCTTCCCCGGAAAACAGACTCATCTGTCCATAAAATTCACCTCAAAAAGTAGTATTCTTCAACACAATCTGTATTCAGAAGCTAATAGAGAAATTGAGGTCTATGTTCATTATCATTGAGTTTTAAACCTTACATTGAAAATTTAATAAAATAAATTATAAATTATAGCAATAAATAAATAAATGTAATAACATAAGATCCTCTGATCTGGTGTCGCTTTATTGACAGTTTTCTTTTATTTTCTATTAAACAATAATTTTTTTTCTTGTCCTTTTAATCCAAGGAAAATTTTGTTATGTTTAAAATGCACATTTCCATTAAAGGATTGTCATTATGCTTTATTTACATAAGTAACTGATTTGTATGCCAAATGAAAACACCATCTTTTTTGGGTTTCAAAAGTAAATTTCTCCATGAAATCGAAACAAATTCATTACGTTAAACATATCATTCGAAAGCCTATTAAATTTTCAAGTTTTTGTGAGATTTTTAGTTTTGTGGAGTTTTTTTTTCGAAAAACGGTGAGCGTTGAAGTAATATAAGATATTGTGACTTCTCCAAATAAGGTGAAGAGCTGTTCTTTAGATGCCAATTTTGTAAAATTCAAGGTTACAGGATCTCAGCTGTTATAGAAAATTTAATGCTAAATCTGATAATATGGTCAAAATTTAAAAATATTAAAAAAAAATGGAGATATTACTCGAATTTTTCTCAGCTTTACTCAAAAAAGTCTTTGATTTATCGTATGTCAGCAACAGATTGGAATAGAAAGGTGAGGTCTGCGGCATTTTTCTACATTTGTTATCTAGTTTAACCGAATCGTTTTTGTTTTTTTACACTAAGAGATACTCACCGTGTATTATATAAACAGATCCATTAGGACTCCATCTGGAAAAACGTCTATACTACTTGAGCATTTATATGATGAACGTTCTAAGCTTCTAATTCGAAAAACCAAAAGACATTCACATGAGAATAATTTAACCTTTTTGGACACAAGGGGTTCAACATTTGGAGCTCAAATGAACCATCCAAAATCATTCTTAACATTTTCAATGCTGCTTATTTTGTCACAATGAAACTTATCAATAATCAACTAAATATTTGATATGTAGCTGAATTCGCTCAAATCAGACAGCTATACTTCCAAGATAGGCTGCATACACTAGAGTACTAAAGCCAACTTGCTTCTCACTCGCTTCCTTATAATCCTTCGAAGTGTATTAAACGAAGATGAAGGTATCTTCTGTTCTAGTACTATTATTAAAAATAATTACGATGGCTGGTCGTTTACAAGTTATTGTAATAATTGTTCTTGACATTTACTAAATATTTATACTTTATGGCTCCTGTAAATATCAACAAAGTCAAATAAAAAAAATTATTGTTGGACAAAAGATAAGCCGTGCTACTTTACTAACACCATGACATGGAACTCAATTCCGAAATATCATCATTTAAATTTTCAAATATCGTTTTCATGTCCTTGAAAAATTAGCACTCGAAAGTAACTAATAATATTTGAAGAGTCTTTTTCTTTTCAAAATAAAATTTTTTTTTTTTTGTTTACTTATCAATAAAAAAAAGACACTCAAGATTATAACGAACGAGTATATAAACCGCAGGAGCTTGTTCTAAAGCAAGCAATCATGCGCCTACACTTGTTATGTGAGTATAATATTTATACATACTATAATATTTAGGAATATAGACAGTTTTCAATTATTTACTTTAATATTCTTGTTTCTATTTTAAAAAACAAAACAATAATTTCTCCTTGACTAGGATAAGTAATAGATCATCGCTAAGTCTATCTAAATGTATTGCATTTCCAAATGCAAGTTTTTGAATTAAATGGATCAAATTACTTAAATTAATATTTCAATTAAATTACCAATTAATGATTATTGGAAATAAACAAAGTTTAGACCAAATAAGTGCTTCAAACGGGGCATTTTTCATTTAAAGCAATTTATCTCCTAAACGGTAGGTAGGTCTTATCAACGAATGTTATATTACAAAAACTATTCTCCATTAAATTTATAATTAGGAAGCTTTCGGCAAAGTTTTAATCCGAAAACAGCCAGGGCTTGTCAAAATGTTAAATCGTTTAGTGTAAAAAAAAAAAAAGGTTACAACGTGACTTTTTTTATTTAAACCAATATAACTCCTAAACAGTAGGTCCTATCTACAAATATTATATAACAAAAAATTACTTATATTAAATTTCTGATCCGGAAACTATCGGAAAATATTCGATCCAAGTAACACTGACATATCTACAGCGTGTTAAAAAAGCCCTAACACTTAAAAAAAGTTGACAAAACGTGAAATTTTTCATCGAAACTATAAGGTAGGTCCTGGCAACAAATGTTATATCTATAACAAAAAATGGTACATTTCAAAAAGTGAAAAAAACGCTACACCAAAAAAGGTATAAACCTCCTAGCCAAAAGACATATTCTCAACAAGTAACAATGATATATATATATATACCGTACTGAGTTTAAGACTATCACATTTAATAATAATCGATATTCAGCATGTAAGGGCGAAACATTTTATTGTATAATCAATAATAAATATTAATTAACATATTTCACTAAACCGTGAAAATTAAATGATGAACCAAAATTATTTTATGAATAATATTAATTAAAAAAAACAAACGAGAATGTGCTTGGGATTTCGGTAAATTCGGCCACCAAGTGTAACTTTAAGAAATTTTTCAAATTACGTAAGAAGTATTAATGACTTTATAAAGCTTTATATCAATATAATAATAATATAGTTTACAGTAAATATAAATTACTCTAATATATTACAATTATATCAAAGTGACTACTATGAAAGCAAAGGTTTATATAATTATCAATTCATCATGTCCTGGTAAACATTATATATTACATATTTTTTATTATTTATTTTTAATAAATATGGTAAATGATACAGTTCAATAACTATTGAACATTGAGATTTATATGCGAAACGAATAATAATTTAGTGAAAAAGAGCATTGGTTGAAAAAGGTTTTTATTTTGAGTGATATAGCTAATAATAACCTTTTTGTATCGTTTCAACCATAACGTGCTACTTTGTTTAGTTATCTGATTGTATAACATATCTACATGTGATTGTAGAAACATATTTACATGTATATAAGGTGTATAATTTGATTTGTAGCATAAAAATCTTTGAAAAATAAGAACTATTCAATTCAAATATGATGCTTATCGTTTTATACTCTTTTCATTTCAGCCTCACATATATTTAACCAAACGAAAAATAAAAATAATAAAATAAATAAAAATTTATACAAAAATAAAAATTTATATAAAAATATTATTAATCAAATAAAATATAAAATTCAAAGTACTAAAAAAATTTAAATAAAGAAAAAAAAATTAAATTGTATTAAAACATTTAAAAAGTGTATCATTAATTTTTCTTTTTCTTGTTTTTTAAAGTAATCGCGGCGCTGGCCCTAGTGTGGCCAGCAACCGTCCTCGCCTTTCCCTCAGAGGAGCTGTCAGTAATCAAAGAGGATAAGGACTTCCAGGCATTATGGGATGAAATCGAAAACGTAACCTCTGAAGAAGAAGATGAGGATCAATTCCCAGGCGATCACGGCAAAGAAGATAGCGAAGAGAGGCCACACCCACACCCACACCCCCACCCACATCCAGGTCCACACCCAAGACCAACTGGTGAGCCAGAACCAAGGCCACACCCACACCCACACCCACATCCCCACCCACACCCACACCCACATCCTCACCCACACCCTCACCCACACCCAAAACCCACTGGCGAGCCAGAACCTAGGCCACACCCACACCCACACCCACATCCTCACCCACACCCAAAACCCACGGGTGAGCCAGAACCCAGACCACACCCACACCCACACCCTCACCCACACCCAAAACCCACTGGTGAGCCAGAACCTAGGCCCACACCCACACCCTCACCCACACCCTCACCCACACCCAAAACCCACTGGTGAGCCAGAACCTAGGCCACACCCACACCCACACCCACACCCACACCCACATCCTCACCCACACCCAAAACCCACTGGTGAGCCAGAACCTAGGCCACACCCACACCCACACCCACATCCTCACCCACACCCAAAACCCACTGGTGAGCCAGAACCTAGGCCACACCCACACCCACACCCACATCCTCACCCACACCCAAAACCCACTGGTGAGCCAGAGCCGCAATCAAGTGAAGAGGAAAAACCTAAACCACACCCACACCCACACCCTCACCCCCATCCTCACCCTGAAACCACCACCCACACCCACACCCACACCCACACCCCCGCCCACACCCACACCCCCACCCCCACCCACACCCTCACTCCACAACAGAGAAGCCAGAAGAAGAATCAATTGAATATTAAATTCTATATCAACAACTGAAGATGCTTGGTGTTATGGAGAATCGAAGATGTATTTCTAATCTAAATTTATATAGATTATATAGAAAAATATATTTATTTCTCTGATTTAACATATATAAATACTACATATTTAATGTTACTAGTATCAAAATTAAAGCGTGTCATATTTTATTTTGCTTTTTATGTACTACAACCTATTTCAATCCACAGATAGAAGTAAATATGTTGAAGGAATACTGGTGCTCAATGTAACATACAACAACTAAATTTACTAATGTTAAATATAAAATGAGAAAACAAATAAAATTAGAAGTACAAATGTAAAATTGGGGAGAGCCTATTAGCCATTCAAATATAAGAAAAGTAAAAAATAAGAAATGACAAAGTAGGGATGATGTGATGAACATAACGAGCAAATAATTGATCAATCCTAAAAACAAAAAAATATCATTCAATAAGGATTGTTGAATTAATTGCCACTTCTATTGGAATCATTTTATTAGAAAACTAGTTTGGAATGCTGTAACATTCATCTACATTTTTTTTTTTTTTTTTTTCAAAACATCGTCACTTTGTTACATGGATATATATACTAAAGTTTTCAAAAATGTAAGACAAGAAATCAAATATATTGGTACTCACCTGAGGAGATCTAACAGATATCTGAAATATATCCATAGTGGAAGGGAAAGGCCCTGGGCGAGGTAGGTTAATTGTTTGGACTATTTTCTATGATTAATTGGATTTTTCAGTTCCTATTGGAAACCAATTTAAAATGGGGCTATTGGAAATGTTCATTTGGTCATTTAAACAATAATCTGGATCTATTTTATTATTTAAAATTTTCTTATTTCTAGCTTGTCTTTTTAACTGTCCAAGTTTTGTTTAAAAAAAAGAAAAGAAAATTTTACAATACGAACAAACATTATTCTCGTATTGGCTAGTTGACACTAGTTTTAACGAAGGATCTGAAACTAATATTATTTCAAGAAAAATCTTGTTAAATATTATTAGATAATATTGTTAAATATTATTTTCAAGAAAAATCTTGTTTTAACTAATTCCAGATTTTACCCGGTAACATTATATATATATATAAAATATATGGCAATATCATATATATATATATATATATAAAAGATGGCAACCACTCAAGTAGACCAAATACGGGTTTGTATTCCTTATTGAGAGAGGGAAGGCGCCAATTCAGAAAACCTGGAGGCGAGAAGGAGTTAAGTGAAAATGAGAACGGCCTTAGTGGAAGGATAAAGCGAAGAAAGAAGGAAGTTAAATAAAACAAGAAGAGGTCGGACCCTGGACGCTGTTGAAAAATACATGGAGCGGGTTTAGGCCGGTTCTTATTGGCCGCTGCTGGAGATAAGGAGATTCCAGCGGCTGATAAAGGCCTCCAGCCAGCCAACCACTTCCGATAACCTCCGATATTAGCCGGCCCTGTCAACATATTGTCCTCCTCTAATAAATTGAATATCTAAACTGGGGAAATTAATTCATTTATTTGTTTATTTGTTATTTATCGTTTTATTAGTTTTGTGGTAACATAGCCAGCGATAGGTGAATATATTTCTACGCGTTTTATCTCTCAACACAACGCTAATTACCTATTCTATTATATAAAAGGCTAAGCCATTTTTCGTTTGTCATCACCAAATAAGAAAACTACTATACCAATATGTAAAAAAATTTAACCACAACATCTTAATAATTCCAAGAATGTTTACCAATTGTAAAATCTACTCATTTTCAATTAAATTATTATTATTATTGAAAATTATGAGGTTCATAGTGAAGTTTGAAAATTGACCGATAGGTAGAAATAGGTTGAAATTCTACCTATCGGTCAATTTTCAAACTTCAAATGTGTCATTCTACATGAGAGGTTACAAGAGCAATGAGTTAAATAGGGCTTGAAATTTATGGTAAAATGTATTGCTACACGGGGATCCTAATGAAGTTTGAATATCCACCGATGTGTGGTTAGCACCATTTTTCAGCAGTTTTTTTTTTCTTTATTGATTCATTAAAAGTATAAACTTTATGACAATTGAGTTAGCCAATAACAATAATAATTGAACGGTTCCGCCGAAAAACGTTGTAAGCGACAAAATTTCCGAAGTGGCGATTTTACAGTTTTTAAAATGTATAATAGTGCGTTTAGTAAGATATAGTTATCTATTATACTATTATACATGTAAATATAACAAATTAATATGTAAATATAAAATCTAACCTACAAAACTAACAAAAACTTTAGATTATGATTTTTTTTCACTGATTACTCAATGTTTTATATTTGTCGCTTAGAACGTTTTTCGGGGGACCCATTCAATTAAATCATAGTAAATAAACTATAAATACAAATATAAGAAGAATTTTACATGTTATATAGTTAACACTAACAGAAAAAGCATTTCTTCATATTATAATAATTTATACGAACAAAAGATTCAGAGTTTACAATGATAAAACAAGCCATTTTTCGTTCCTGATTACTAACTACGTAAACTACTGAACCCATCTCTACTAAATTTTAATCACATAATTTTCATAGTTCAAGGGAGGGTTTAGCAATAATCAAATCTATCGATTTTCAATTAAATTGTTATTAAAAAGGTTATAATACGCGGACAACAGTGAAGTTTGAAAATTGACCGCTAGGTGGCGAGCGCCATTCAACATGAGAGGTTACAAAGGTACGGTGTTATATAGAGCTAGAAATAGATAATAAAATTTACTTATATTCAAGTAAATATGTGGTGCGACATGTGCATCTGAGTGAAGTTTGAAATATGGTTAGCCACAATCCGCTATAGATTTAACAATGGTAAGGCTAATCAATCCGTCATTACCTACCTCAGCATCATCAGCATTGTAACCACATCTTTTTCATAGTTCTAGCAATGTTTAATAACAATAAACAAAATTTAAAAGTTCAATGTTGAGATGTAGAAACGAGATTCTTAAATATTTAATTTTAGGCTATTTTCTACTTGATTAATTAGTTACACTCCCAAGTCTTGAATTTATGATTATTTTCATTTAAATGGAGTTGCGATTCCAGGATACAGTTTTAAATTATTTAACGATTTTAAGATGGCGGACTTCCGCCATTGTTGTCCTTATAAGGACACTGTTTTTAAATATTCGATGATTTAACTGTTTTAAAGATGGCGGAAGGATATTCCGCCTTTGTTAACTAATTCTACGAGAAGCTGGAAATTGTTTTTCAACGCTAACGACCCATTACCTTTACAAATCACTTTCCTCTCAGTCACCTCCCTATATCCTGAAAGCATTAACATTAAAATCATCAGTGAGTTCCCGCAAAACCAGATCCCGTTCCTCAGACCTCTACCTAACTTCCTTTAACACAACATCCTTCAAACGCTCCTTTATTTCTAGAGCTTCGAACTTCTGGAACTCCCTCCCTTCCATCATTCGCCATTCCTCCACTTATAATAGCTTCAAATCACGTCTTTTCGTTTACTTATTAGAAACTCAATCTAATAGTCACATCAATGAAGAAAATATGTTTTAAAATGAAGTATGAATATTCAAAGCATAATATTGATTTGTACAGAATTACTTTAGTACCATTGCACTAAATTTGTATAATTGGTTTCAGCATAATTATATTATTTATCAGACAAGATACATTATTTTTCCGTATAATTTATATTTCTTAGCTTTGTCTACCGCATTCTTTTGTTGAATATTTTTTTGTTTTTTCCTAATTTGTTTTTGTAGCTTATTTTCAATTTCGAACCTTAAGATTTAATTTGTTTTTCGTGTGATATTTTAAAACATGTATTATTAATCTTATTACTTTATGTTGTAATTTAAGTTTTTTTTCAATTCCTTAATTTAATTTAAATTGTATTTCCTTGTCTTTATTATATTTCTAAATTATACATACGGCAGCTAGGCCGCCAATAATTGTTCATTATAATTATTCTTAAGGGGCAATGGCCCCAGAATAAAATTTATTTTCATTTCATTTCATTTCATTTCATTACTCGCCGAAGGAAGGGGTTGAGGCTCTACAGACTGACCCACTAGTGCCATCACCGCCAGCAGAGAAGATCCTAAAATCTAGTTATTTTATGTTTAGAAATAAAATTAAATGCAGGATTAGAAAAAAAGAAAAAGAAAGAAAAGGGTCTTATTATTGTAAGCTCTTTGATGAGGCAATCAAATCCAAAACCAGCCAAGTCCAATTTCAAGGATTATCTTTTTAATGATTTCTTTTATAAATTATCTTTAGGTGGAAGGTTTCCTCCCGAAAGTCATTAAATCAAACTGAAAACGGCCGTACCCAAAATAAGGAATCTTTCTAATCCAGTCCGACCAGCACTGAAAATTTTCAAAAGTGGACTATGCTAGATTTGGAATTCTTTTACTCTTTGATTTATCTTTCCTGAAATATAATTGGTCATAACATTGAATTAACCATCGCATATTAACAAACATTAAAATCATTATATTTGATGAAGACAAATATTTTCATCAAAACGCTCAAATATTCGAGTATCGTTGCAATAATAAGACTAAAACGACAAGAAGCTGTCCATCTTTACAGAATACTTCAACATTTACTAGACAAACGTTCAAAGCTCCCTATTAATTACAAAAGACTAATATACATGACTGTGATAAGACCTATCTGGACGTACGGAGTTGAGCTCCACTAAACCATCCAATTCATCTCGTATCCAATCCTTACAACCCAAAATCCTTCGAAAAATCCTCAATGCATTACTTTGTCACCAATAAACTTATCCATAAAGATCTTAATGTTCAATATGTTGCAGATGTCTATCCTTTAGTAGTAAGCTCCATAACCACTCAAATCCCCTAATTTCTCAACTTTCTTCCCACAGAACTCCCTTCCTGATAATCCTCCAAGGCGTCTGAAAAGAAGATGGCCCAGAGACCTTCTAGTGTAAAATGTTTATTAAAGTGCTACTGATGAGTAGTTCTGTTGAAGTTTTGTCACGTTATTGTAATAGTTAACAGCACATTTACTTGATGTACATATATAGTTGTAAATTTCAATAAATTATTAAAAAAAAAAAAAAAAAAAAAAAAAAAAAAAAAAATCGAGTATCGTTGCAATTATCAATACACTCAGACACACACATGTAAAGAGAATAAAAATAACAATAAACGGTAATGAACTCAAATGATCAGATGAAGTGCTCAAACGATAGTACTTATAGATAATTTACAGGCAGCTTTAGATAATGGTTTAATATGACAATGAAAAAGAAATACGAGAACCAAACTTTTGATTACAAATTTCCATTTTAAGAATTGATCCATTACTTTAAGAGATAAATAAAAATATTCTAAAATAATCTTATTAGAAAAATTAATGAGATATATTCCAACCTAACCAAGAAGAACTTGTATATTAAGAAAATAGAAATGGTAAAATTAGATTTTTATGTTTTTTTTTTATTTTGAATAAATAATATATTCTGTATACAAACAGAACTTCCTAACTTTGGAATTCCCAATGGGATATGGTATTTTTTTACGATGAATTTCGATTGAAAATCAAATTTTGAATCGATTTTATACAGGTGAATTTTTGCAATAGCCTAAACCTCCTGTAATTGAAATTTTTTCAATATACAGTAATTTTTCATTCAATACCAGTTTTAGACTGCTTATTTTCGTAAAATGATTTTTCGCGATTGGCGGCGAATCGGTGCCCCGCATAAAAAAATTTACTGGTATAAAATTTGATTTTCTTTCGAAATCCGTCGTAAAAAATACCACATCCCATTGAGAATTCCAAAGTTAGGGTCGCTGGAGAAGAACTGAAGAAATTTGGAGAGCAGACTATAACCTGAATAGAAACTTAATTTGACAAAGTTAAAACCCTGAGAGTTTCGTTTCAAAATTTCAAAAACTGTGGAAAAAAAATCCAAAGCAGCCATCGAATATTGAGGACCCTGTATATACATATATAATTTTTTTTTCAAGGTTCCATATTTGTTCATTTAATAACCTACATCCTGATTACAAAGGAAACAAAACATTGAAGAATTGAAACGAAACCTAATAAATAACATTAAAAAAACATTTTTATCGTCGCATGGCACGCTATTCATTGATAGGCTCACAACCACTTTGGACAAAGATGAAAAATTCAAGCCCTAATGTTCTGTTTAGCAATAACAAAATATTTGCTTCCGGCAATTTACAAATCGGTGACAGTCACGCAATGTTTACTTCAGTGAAAGCGAGAACAAATATAACGTGTAAAAACGGCAAAACGGTAAAATATTATCCCAAAAAGACTAAGTGACTAAAAATAATTATTAAGATAAAATTTACTAATTTTTTTATTTTTTATTCCAACGTATTATATGTTTAAGATAAATGGATGATTGAAGAGAGATTCTAGCCTCTGTATTAAGTGAATGAAAATTGTTTCGATAGTTTGGCTTTGGAATTTTTTTTAAAAAATAATTTTGATGAAATTCAAAGTGAAAAAAGAAGAATTAAACTAAAACATAAAGGGAAGTTATTGGCCAGGCACGTTTAAAAGCTGGTGTAAATCGTTGCTGGATAAACTGATGAATTTTCAATACAAATGATTCTTTTTTTAAAGCCTGAAAATCTAATTTATTTTTTTTTTACGTCATCTTTCATAGTGAAAAAGAAATTATGATATACTTTATTATAAACACAATATACAATATACTTATATATATTTCTGCTTAGTTAGTTTATATAAGTAATGGTTCAAGTTATGTATTATGTACGCAGGGGTTGAAATTACGTATTAAATTATGACAGCTGTTTTAAAAAACAAAAGAAAAGATGTGAGCGCCGCCAGAGCTCCCTGGAAGGAAGTTAGATCGTGCTGTTTACACACAGCCATCTTCTCTCACCTCTCCCTTCCCACTAAAGTCTATGGGACACTACCTTCAGTTAGAAGACGTCTTCCAAATATTATAATTTCTATTACGTTACATGAACCAAAAACTCTTTCATTAATGAAATTTAATTCTATATTAGTTTCAGTTATAGAAAATAATTTTAATTTAATTTAATAATTATAAGAGATTTTGTTTTGTGTCTAGTTTCATAATATTTTGTTCACTACGTAGTTTTAATTTTTTTTTTTTATGTATATTTATTTGTATGCAATATAGGAGATTTCCAGATCTGGTTTAATCTTTTTTTTTTTCTCACTACTTGTTTTTAATTTATTCTTTTTGTTTATAAATATCTTATATACTCAGAGTTCAAAAATATAATTATCTTATTAGTGGTGTTCTTCCATAATTAGTTTATTTCAGGTTTTCCAATGTTCATCCACAACATATTGGTAATAATAGGGCGAATAAAAAAAAATGAGCGTTTTATCAAATTCCAAAGTTCAAAAGTCTGTCAATATCTTAATGCTATTTATTATTTACTAATACTTAATAATCCCTTTAGAGCATTCTTTAAGTTTGTTTACAAACACTAGACTTCTTCAAAAAAAGCCTAAGTTCAGTTATTTATTTCAAAGAAGAAACATGACAGTTTCCTACGAAATTCTCGTAATTTTAAGACATTACGGGAAAAAAAAAAATTCACAGCCGCTGAAGCAACTCGTGAAATTATTAAATATGAAGGGGAAAGGTGTCCTTGAAGAGCGCACTGCGAGGCGTTGGTTTGAAAAATTTAGAAGTGGAGATACGACGTTGGAAAGGAAGAAGGGCTCCGGGCGGCCATTAATGGATATTGATGAGGTTCTGAAGGAAGCTGTTGAGTCAAATCCGTCCACAAGTATTCGCGAACTTGCCAGGGAGTGTGGTGTGTCGAAATATACTGTTAATCGCCATCTTCTCTCCATGGGGAAGGTGAAAAAGACCTGCTCGTCCACGCACTTCCCGTCGAATCAAAGAAAAGTTTACAGAACTTCATGGGTTTGAACTCCTGCCTCATCCACCATATAGTCTAGACCTCGCACCTTTGGATTACTACTTGGTTCGATCCATGGCCCATTTTCTTCAAGGGAAAAAATTTGATAATTTTGCCTAAGTTGAAAATGCTGTCCAAGAGTTCTTTGACAGCCATCCCAAGGAATGGTATCAGCGTAGCATCAAACAATTGGCTAGCAGATGGGCAATTACGGTAGATAACAATGGACTATACTTTGAGTATACTTTGACTTTAGTTTTGAGTATAATTGTATTTTATATCAAAGAAATAATAATACAAATATTTGTTTAAGAAACGGTCATTTTTTTTTTTTTTAAACACCCCGTTATTTTTGTTTCTCTAGTTATCATTGGGCATCGTTCGACTGATAATACAATAATTCTTATTACCAGCGCACACTTTGAACGGTGATTGTTTCTAAAAAGAGAAAAGCCCCCTCCCCAACAGGTTTGTTTCGTAAATTAATTGGCGATTATCGAGTAAATGAGCCTGTAATATGTAGCTTTCTTTATGTTCTTATCGTTTAAATTCAATAATGTATGTTCAAAATTAGTCTACGATCTATGTATGTGAAATTTATTTTATTATTGTTAACTTAATAGTTTTATTTTTATTTTTTTAAACGATAAAACCTTTCACTGTGGAAATATTACTATCTGCTTTAGGGTCACGAATCCGTTCATATTCAATATGTACAGTAGAGAAGCAAAAACAGAAACATATAATAAACTAAAACTTCTGTCTATAAAATATAGAAAATTAATTAAAAAAAAGAATGATGTGAAAAGATAAACAAATTTTTTTAAAAAAATATACAAATAGCCTTGGGATCCATTCACAAAGTTTGCCCCTTCACTTATGGAGTCACTTAAAGAGATCCCAACGATACTTTCTCAGCTACGTCATCAGTTCCATAACCCAGTGGAGGCTGAGAGAGCACCGTCGTTTAATGCATTATCAAATAAATATCTTTTCACTTTTTACAATTTATAGTTCTATTTTTTATTTATATTTAATTATTTAAATTAATCAAATAAAAAACAAAGTGTGGATAAATTTCTTGACTGTTACTATTAAATGTTTATTAAGGTTCTTGAGGTTCAGTCATAAAATAAAAAATCAACTATATATATATTGTTCTCATAATCATGCCAATTTTTTATTTTTTATTATATATTATATATATATTTATTAGATTATTATAATATAGGAATTAACATTCAACAATCCTTTGGTATTAGACAGAGGAGCACTGACAACCTTATAACAGAGCTGGGATATTATTTCCCTTGAGAGGCGGCAGAGAGGGACCTGCTGAGGACACTGCTTCACACTCCAGCGGGAGGATCCCAACCCTAGCCGCCAAAGGACCTCAAAGGATTGCGGTGCTGTCCAGGAGCAGGATTCTGTTACAGAAACGTCCTTTATTTCCAGGCCAAATGTGCTCCCTCAAGTAATCCATCCCCTCAAAGGAAGAGGAGGCCAGCGGTCAGTTAGTGTCATTTCGCTAGGACCAAACCCTTCCAGGACCTTCTTCCATATTTCAGCAGGTCCTTACACAGAAGAGACAAGTTTAAAGTGGGCGAATATTTAATACTTCTAGTGAATATTATATCCTTAAAGTTCATATATATATATATATATATATATATATATATATATATATATATATATATATATATATATATATATATATTTCTTGACTATTGATGTTTCTTAAGGTTCTTGATGAAACGAAAATGACTATGAGATTAATAGATTAATAGATTAATAGTTCAAATTTATTGCACCTCAAAACCTTATTAAACATTTATATATATATAATATATATATATATATATATATATATATATATATATCGCACTTAAGGCTATGCATTTTAATTATAATATAGTAAAATTTATTATTATAAACCTTTCTAGAACTATAAAAATATTTTAGTTAAAAGTTGGCACAGTTGGGTTTAATAGTTTTAATATTGCAAACTCTGTAGCAGAAGGGGCACACAACGGTCGATTTTTAAACTGCACTGGGATCCACACGTCACTCCATATATTTATAGATTTTTTAATAATAATTGAATTATAAATATAATACATACTAAATATATAACACCGTACTTTTGTAACCTCTCATGTAGAATGGTGCTCGCCACCTATCGGTCCATTATCAAACTTCACTGGGCACCACATACTTATCGCTTTTATATGACAATATAATTGAAAATATTTAAATTGTATCATGCTAAACTATAAAGATGACATAGTTAAAATTTGTTACAGACTGGTTCAGAAGTTTTCGCGGTTAGTGATCACAACCGAAAAATGGCATGTCCCTTATATATAATAGTATATATATATATATATATATATATATATATATATATATATATATATATATATATATATATATATATATATATATATATATATATATATATATATATATATATATATATATAAGGATATACATCAAGCTTTATCAATCATTAAATATTTACAATTACATTCAGCCTTGGTCAAAAATATTAGGCACCTTTAAAAAAATAAAAATCAATATCTCCCTGACTGGAAATGTCTCATCAAGATCATGGTTATGTCTATCTAGAATCTCCTGCTCTTCTCAATTTACTTTTCAGAATTAAAAGGATCGAATTAGTTAAATTAATAATTAAATTTAATTACCAATTATAAAGTATTCAAAATAAACAAAGTTGAGAGGAAATGATTTTTTTTATTCATATCAATGTAGCTCCAAAACGGTAAACCTAGCTCGCGACAAACAGATTTAAAAATCGCTACAGCAAATAGGCATAGACCTCTTGCATATATCCATGTACACCTCTTGCATATATCCATGTAAATAATGATCTATTTCATTTAGGTAGTAATTTTTTTTTTAGTTTGTTTTAGTAATAATCTTTTTATTGAAAATCAATGAGTATTATAGAAAAGTACTTGGGATGGCTTCATGGATACATTCACAAAATATATACAAAAATAAAAAGGAAAGCGTTTTTACCAAATTCAATCATTTTTTATCACTGTAATTGACAGGTTTGAGTAGAGATTCAAAGTTAAAAAAAGAAAAGAAAAAAGAAAAAGTTACGATCGGTACACACCTACCGCACGTCATGTTTTTGAAGGAAAGACTCCTAACCTAAAACAATTATTTATTATCATCCATATATTTTCCTATTAATAACACCTTTGATATCACCGGATAAGCAAGAGTATATTGTATTAATAAAAAAAAAAAAATTCAAGTTTAGATTTAAAATAAAGGGAATCTATAATGACTAATGTGAATATTTTTGTTGAATCTTAATAATCAATATTTCTACTTTTTAAGTGATAATCGTTGAAAGTAATAAATGTCCCATGCTAATGGTATTCCTTATCTGCACTTAATCGCATTGTGACAGATTTCAAGTGCCAAATTTAATAGAACAACATTTGCTTTTCTATTCCATAATCTAAGATAACAAATATACTCAAGATAAGTAATAACAGGTATATAAACACCAAGTTGAGCTTGAGCTAAACAATCATGCGTCTACAACTGTTATGTAAGTATATCATTAGTATATAGAACATTACATAAACATATATTCAGTACCACGAGTGGATTTAAACTTATCGGATAAAAATAATTTGTTTGACAGAAAATTTTGATTTTAACAGTGCTCGTTTCAGTGCTTCAGATTAGAATATAACAAAACCGATAAGAAATTATGCAAATAATAAGTAAATATTTATTGATATTTAATAATGTAAAAGATCCGCTAGCTAGGATTCCAATTGGACGAACGTCTTACTTGGAATCCACATACAAGACTAAAACGACAAGAAAACTGCGCCTCCTTGCAGAATACTTCAACATTTACTAGACAAACGTTTAAAGCTGCCAATCAATAAGAAAGACTTATTTACATGACTGTGATTAAACCTATTTGGACGTATGGAGTTGAGCTTTGGGGCTCCACTAACCATTCAATTCATCTCGTATCCGATGTTTACAACCCAAAATCCTTCAAACAATCCTCAATGCTCTTTGCTTTATCACCAATGAACTTATCCATAAAGACTTTAATGTTCCATATGTCGCTGATTTAACCTAAACCAGATCCAATCCTTCCATAGCGAGCTATATAACCACTCCAATCCACTTTCAAGCTTCTTTCCACTCCGTTCTCTATAATGCTCCGAGGCGTCTATTACAAAAATCAATAGGTCTTCTTCTTTTCTTGCACCTCAGAGGGTTATTGGAAATCAGGTGGGAAGCAAGTTAAGAGGCTTGTGGACTCGAGTTTATAAATAACAGTGAGCTTTTGGGGTTCCATTTCTTCTCTTATACAATCCTTACAGTTTAAAATCCATAACCACTCGAATCCACTTGTCTCCCAACTTGCGTCACAATCCATTCCCGAAAATCTTCCGAGGCACCTGAAAATATGGCCTTCTAGAGTAAAATTATTGAAGTGCTACAAGTCATTGGTTCTTTACACATCATAGACATGTCATTGTAATCATTTTACTCCTATTTGCTTCTGGTATATAATTAGTGTTGTATTGTTTTATACATTTATAAATATCAATTAGCAGTTAAAAAAACAAACTTTACTTGAAGTATAAGGCTATGCTTTAAAACAGAGCATAACCATTTACTTGAAGTATAAGGTTATGCTTTAAAAAAAGGATAACATTTTACTTGAAATATAAGGTTATGCTTGCAAGTAAGAGGTTGAAGTATAAGCAACTCCTTTGTTCCTTTTGACAATGATCACCTTGTACTTTTTCCTTTTCGTTACCTGTATGATTTTAAATTAAATTCACTAATAATGAATGATAATTCGAAATAACCAAAGTTGAGAAAAAATAAGGGATTTTAAACGTGACTTTTTTTTCTTCAACTAATATAGCTTCTTATAGATTGGTGTTTGCGGGGAATTTTATATAACAAAAATAATATAAATACAGTATATAAAGGACGGTATACCACTTTAAAATATCCAACAAGTGTAGGTAAGCGGGGTTTATAATATTTCACATCCACAACATCTGCCATCACGCTGAAAATCGCGGAAAAAACCTTTAACTACAGAGGTGAGTCTGCTACTGACCAACCTCACAATTTTTGAATGATATGCTCTGTACTTGAGGTAAAAGTAAAGATTATGAATAATCATTTACTTCAATTTGAAATAAAATAATCCATCGAGTAGGAGAAAAACCTTATACTCGAAGTATGAGGTTATACTTCAATCTTTTATTTATACAATTGGAAGCATTTGCAAGTATAAGGGGCTCTTTTTTATGAATACGGCCCAAAGTATCGTGATTATATTAATAGTAAACTAGTAATAGCTATTCACAATTTATGATCAGTTATTTTGTGAGTCTGTGCGAGACGTTGACGGTTGAGTCTAAATTCATACAAATTTTGATGTATTACGTTACAATTACCAGCTTTCTTTCCATTTCAGTTTGTTTTGGTTGGCACCGATTCCTAAAATAACTAATCATGAATTTGTAAATTTAGTTATTTTTTCGAAAAATTAATTTTACAATTTTTGGTAGAAAGTGAGCGTTTTTTGTTTGTTTTTTTTTACTTCTTAATTCAAGTTTGTACATTTGGGTTTAATCTTGAAGTCGGTTTATTTTTCTTAAGAAGTGATAAGTTGATATCAATAAAATGTTTTTATAGGACCACCTCTAAAGTATGAGCTACTGATAAAAAAATAATACTAATCAAAATCGACTTCTAATTAATGGAATAATCACGTAACAAACATATACAGAAAATACAGCCTAATTGAGAGTCGATTAAAACATTTAAAATAATTTAATCAATGTAATAACAATTAAATAAATAGATAAATCTTTGATAGGTAAACAATTTATTAACATTTTTTTTTTTTTATTTCATAGTAATAGCGGCATTGGCCGTCTTTTCAAGCGTTCTCGCCTTCCCATCACAGGAATTGGAACTCCTGAAAACCGAACAAGAGATACAGGCATTTTTGGATGAAATCGAAATTTTAGATTCTGAAGAGGATGATGAAGAACAAAACTTGAGCCCGGAATTCGACGGATTGTCTGAGGAATTTGATCGTCATCCACGTCCTCGCCCAAGACCGCGCCCGCACCCAACTTCAGAAAAACCCGATACTAGCAACGAGCACCCACACCCTCACCCTCACCCACACCCAAAACCCCACCCACATCCACACCCCCACCCCCACCCTCACCCACACCCAACTTCTGAGAAACCCGACACAAGCAGCGAACACCCCCACCCAAAACCCCACCCCACCCACACCCCCCACCCACCCACACCCACACCCTCACCCACACCCACACCCAACTTCAGAAAAACCCGATACTAGCAGCGAGCACCCCCATCCTCACCCAAAACCTCACCCTCACCCACACCCTCATCCACACCCGCACCCTCACCCACATCCTCATCCACACCCACACCCAACATCTGAAAAACCCGATACCAGCAGCGAACACCCTCACCCAAAACCCCACCCACACCCACACCCTCACCCTCACCCACACCCACACCCACATCCTCATCCCCACCCATCAACAACAGAGCAACCAGAAATAGAATTGTACGACTTATTCTTCCCATAAGTGCAGAAGAAACTAGGATTTACCGCAAAGTAACTTAAGACTATTGTTTATTTAAGTAACATAATATGACAGCAATATATATTTGTAAATGAATATAATTTAAGCCTAATGAACCATACCAAACAACATAGCTATAAATATAATTATAATTAAACTCCTACATTGATTTATTGAGTTTGTTTATACCTAACGGTCGAATCATAGTTAATATCACCAACTTATATTATAGCGTTCAAGAGGAATTGCAACATAGATACTCAACGTTGGAGCACCAAATAGTTTGTTTATTTTTCTCCCATCTTGTTCTTATATACTCCGACCAGGGCAAGAGGGACAGATTTACTACAGGTTAATAACTTATTCATACCAGAGAGAAAAAGTAAAAAATTATTTCTAATTTTATGTTTTTAAAATAAAATAAATGATTTAAAATGGATTCTGGAGAAGGGATAAGAAAAGATGAAAAGGTCAAACGCAATATCCAATGGTCATAAAGATAAGAAAAACATTTCTCTACATTAAAATAAGTTTTATACGTCTCGTCACCAACGTTCTGGCACCGCCTCCAACAAACTATTTTATAGTAATACATAAAATATTTTTGGTATAATACAATTTATAATAATTGATTTAAGATTGATTTATTTTGTCGAAGTACAAGAATCGAGACAAATAAAATTTACTTTTTTCTGATCAAATTGTTACTTTATAAAATAAATATGTATATAAAAATGATCACAGTGAATTTTTAAAATCGACCAAAATGTGGTTAGCGCCCTCTTTCAAAAAAGGTTACAATAAACGAATCTGTACTAAATATTAATATAATCTTCATAGTTTTAGGAGGGTATAGTATCATTAAAATGTACTGATATCTTAACTTATAATGACATCAGGTTAACAATTACAGGCTTTAATGATTTTTGAGGCTTTAATTATTACTTGACGAGCGACTGCTGAAATCTATCTACAATGCCAGTTCATCTACCGTTTTAATTCATCTACCTGCTTTCGCTATTAAAATTTAAAAAAAAAAAAAAAAAACGGAATGCCAGAGGGACAAAACGTAGTAGTAGATTTTCGTAGTAGACCTTTTCATCTTTGCTAGATAAAATAAAAATAAAACTTCAATTAAAATTATCTGTTCTTTACTTAAGAGAGCGGACGAAGCCGAGGCAGGGGATGCTACAACTTCTTATAAACATGATTATTAAACAAAAGCTTTAATTCCGGACGGTTCAGAGGATAGCCCTACAGAGAAGAGGATGGTCTTACAGAGATTATGGTGAGGCCGGGAGAAGTGGCAGGTGCGGGGAGGGCGAACGTGGATGCTGTGGCTGCGTTGGACGCCGCATGGTCCCCACAAGAATGCCATTATCTCCCTTCTCTGCGTCCATCAATTATAATCTCCCCACATCCCCATTATATTGGCCATACTACCCTACCTCCAGTCTACATAATGACTATCACGCCTTACTATCTAAAGCTATACAAATTTAGCAAGAGTAAATCCAACATATAGCAGTAACTAAGACAAAAAGTCAGTAGTTAGTAAACTTATCAGGTCGTTCGGAAAATAATTTTATTTTCTTCACACCTAAGCCGTGAGATTACATATTTCGACAGCTGATATAGTAAGGCTTGTATATTAAAAATTTTGTTTCCTTCATTGCAACAGCTTTTGTTAGGTGGACTATCATAGATGGAAAATCGAATTTTCTGCATATTTTACTTTTTTACTAACGAACAGATAAAAAATACAGTTTAAGCAAGGAGAAATTATGTGATATGTATCTAGAAGATGTATTGACCGAGCGACAAAGCCGAATGAGGTTTATGAAATTTCGTTCCGGCAATTCGATTTTTAAGATGCACCAAGATCCCTTTGAAGCCGATAAGACAAAATAAAGGCATAGATAGATGCCTACTGCCGAATAACAACTGCTGAGATTGTTAAAACTTAAAAGATTGGTAAAATTAAAACGTCTTGGTTTAATTCCAAAACTTGGCATATAAATTTCTTACAGAATGAAATTCGCTTCGACGCATTAACGACAGGTATTTTAAAAATAAAAAAAATTTAAGCTCGAGAGATCAAGGAGTAAAAAGATGAACTTACCTTTACCTTCTACCATTTAATTGTTGAGAGTGCTGTAATGAACTGGACAAATTTAATGATTCTCTCAAACAGAAAAGGTCTCAACTTATCATTAGAAAACGTATTTTTTTGACTGTGGAACTACTGAAGGTGTGTGCAGTCATAGAAACACAATTAAAAAATAAATAATTAATTTATTGTGTGGCCTACAATGTAAGCTTTCCAGATGCTTAAATCACATTTTCGGCAACAATAAATTATAATTTAAATTTAAATGTTTTTCTATGAAAAGGTATTGACTGTTCCACCAGAGGTGATATCGGACTTCATACAAGTTTAGTATCTCGCCAAAGGCTTTATTATTCCATGTAATTTTTAGTAGAATCGTATGTAGTAGGTTTGTATTTGTTCTTTAACTGTTGGTATGGTGTAGGTCAGTATGTAAAGTTATGTTGCTTACGCAACATGGTGCCTTTGTGATTGTTCTGGATGTTTTTGCCTGGAAGATTTGGAGTTAGTTAATATGTGTCTTTTTAGCTGTCCCGTATATCTGAGAAGCGTATGTCCAAATAGGTTCCAGTAAGTAAGTATAAGTGTTAATTTTTTGTTTAAGTTGTAGAGTTGAACGTTTGGAGAGGAGTGAATATAAAAGTCTTAGTCTTTGGTTGAGAGTTTTACTATTTTTCTTGTTATGCGGACCCCATGTCATTCTTCGGTCAAACGTAAGACCAAGGTAGTGTACAGTGTCTGTTTGAGGAATCGGTGTGTTGTCAAGAAAAACTGGCGGGCATGTTTCACGTCGAAGTGTAAACGTAATGTGTTGCGATTTGTCGTAATTTATATGAACTTTCCTAATATTAATCCAGTCATGTAATTTTGAAATGTAATGCTGTAGAGTCTGTGAAGCATGAGTTGGATTTTTTATCTCTTGTTAAAATTGCTTTGTTAAAAATATTGTAATTTTTATTTTTGACTTTTACAAATGAATAATGTGTTATTGAATTCAATATATATCTGCAATTTAAAACCCAAGTTAAATGTGGAAAAATGCGTAGAAACCTGAGGAAATAATATTTATAAACAACTAATTGTTTTCAAAACGAATTTCATTAAATTTTTCAGTCCCATTTTATTTACAATACACTCCTCTTCTTATTGAGTACTGCAAAATTAAAACAAGACAAACAACTGTAAATGGAATCAAAAATAGATATTACTTCGTCACTTGTCAAACACGATTTTGTTTATCAGCAAGAAAAATAAGGAAAATGATTATTCAAAATTATATCAATTGATAATTAAAGCATAAATTTTAATAAATTTTAATTAAAGAAACAATCCATTAGTCGTGTAGAAACACCTTTATACTTCGCCTGTAGGAATTAGGTACAATTAATTAGAAAACCCTGATTCTTAACCTCAGGCATCATACAAATGAAAAACAAACTTGATTCATTAAATTAAACTTCATAAACAATTCAGTAATGATCGGCTGAATTTTCGGTTTCAATCATGAATCATGTCCAAAGTTTCGGAAAAACAGGTATTCGTACACTCGTAAGCTATCGGGTTGCCTTCGGTTGCAATCGGTCGTATGTGGCTACTTAACTTTGTAATAAGCCTACGAGCCGCAATTTTTGATTTCTTGTTGAACATTTAAATAACACCATGTTTACTTTCTTTAAACGGAAAGAGTTTCAAAAGGACAACAACGGCGGTAAATATAACGACCGTCAAATATCTTTTGATCCTGGTAGATCTAAAACTATTATCCTTTATAAGTATTAAACGGAAAGAGAGTTTCCTTTTTAAAAACATAATAATTAAGGATTCAAAAGATATACTTCGGCCGTCAAAAATCGTTAGGTTCTGTTAGATCTGAAACCAGTATACTTCATTGATTTTATATACGCATCATTTATTTATATTCGCATATATACGTCAATTTTTTTCATGCAAAACGTTCTAACCTAAAACATTTTATTTTTGTTTCATTACCGATATATATATATATATATATATATATATATATATATATATTTATATTATTTTTTCTAATTATTAATCATGATCTCCTTTATCCAACATTTTCTCAAACAGAACTAGTGGATTTAGGCATAATTTATTTCATGTTTAAAATTGCAGCTAGAGCGGACTACCCTGCGGCCATTAAAAATCGTTGGATCCTGCAGGTTTCAAAATCGTCTCCTTTAGTATTTGGTAAAAAAAAAGAAACAGAAAGAAAGAGTAAAATATCTTGTAACGTATGAAGAGCCACTGAAGCCAGTACTTCAGACCTGACGATTTTTTAGAACTGAAGGACATCCACTTCTTTTCAACAAATCTATACTCATCCTTTTTAAAATCGATTAAATCTTAACGTTTTTTTCAAAAAGGATATCTTTCTATTGTTTTGATCTTATTCACAGGACACTTAAGAATACTACTGAGAGCTCTTCCCGGATCTAACGATTTTTCGTTGGACATCGTTGCCCACTCATTCCCGACAACTTAATATTGGTCCTTTTAAAAATTGATAAGATCTCTTCGTTCTGAGATTTTCCAGGATCTAAGGATTTTCGACGTTCGAAGCACAGTCCGCCATTGTTTTCGTTTTGAAAATTGATTAAATGCTTATATTTTTTAAAAGGACTTTCTTGCTTCTCGTTCAATCCTTTGGATTTTGGTCTTTTTGGTCATGTTTTAACATATTATTTCGGGAAGTTGGAGATAGTCTCGTTGAGGGTTTTTACTAAATTTGTTCAATGTAAAACGAAATGATTCGAAATCAAAAGTAAAATGCAAACTCCTTAAAATTCAATAAAACATGAATCAGTATATTATTGCTTATTTTAAATGAAATTAGATCAGATCATGATTAAATTATTAATCGCTTTATTTAATAGGCAATTAAAAAATGCCTAAAACTTCCACCACAGTGAACCACTTACAAGAGGGTTAAAGGAAAAACCAATGCTGACTGCAAATACACGCTCCAATCCAAAATTATGATATAAGATCAAGGTGGAACAGTTAGTGTGAAAAAAAAAAATGGATATTAGACATTCATCATCAGTTTTGAAACATAGAAAAATTTCAAAACATAACACTTTGCTACATAGATTACAAATATGTGTGTACAAATATTTGTAAATATATTACAAATAAAAATGGTTTATCTATTATTACCATCTTATTTTCTTTTAGCTTAAGACAAAATAGACCATTTACAAAAAAGTGGTGTATCTCAACTAAAACGGAATGATCGTGAGGCTTGGCTTAGTAGGCGGCAAAAACTGGACCAAAGAATAAAAGAACATAGAGCATACAATTATAAGAATCGGGACTCCATCTTCGCTAACAACCTAAATGATAATAACCGTAAATTAAATATAGACGAGCGAGTGAAACTAACACATAGCCTAAAATAAAATATTTATAAATTAGAAATAATAAAATCGTATTAAACCAATCCAGGTTTTTGTTTAAATGACAAAATACATATTTCTTGTAGTCCTTTATAAAATCTGTGACCAATAGGAACAGGAAAAAACCAACAAGACTGAAATATTTAACCTATTACAGTGTTGTCCCCTTTAGCCTGTTCTAATTTAGTCTGCTCATTCGACACTAATTTTAAAATATAAAGAATTCTAATAGAAGTGGCGATTCATTCATCGATCCTAAATAATTCATTAATGGTACCGTAAGATACCATCAAATATGAGAATTATATATATATGGTTGATTATTTGTTTGTTCAGTGTTCTATCTCCAATCTCCAGGATGGATATTTTGAACTGTCCAAAATGAACATCACAAAGTTATTACAGGAGAATTGTATATATAAAGCAAATGGAGTTAGATTTGCTGAGCTGACAGGATAACAAGGAGGGTAACCAGGAGCCTGTATACAACTAATTGAAAACTGATGTTAGCTCCTCCCTATAGATATCCCAATAATATAATCGATTCAAATATATCGATATCTCGATATCTCGATATTCACATCTCATCCAGTTTACCTTTAATTTAGGAACCAGGAAGTGTCTAGTTTTATTCTATTATTAAAATTGTGTCGTCTAGTTGCAAAACCGGCCATCTCCAAAAAACAAAATTTTTCAGGAGAGCTGATTTTCTGTTACATCACGCCAAAACGAAGTAGAAAGAAAATCTCTTCGGTTTTTAGTGGCACAAGGGTAGTGTGTTTGAAAGCACTTTTTGAAATGGAAGGGGCAAGTGGAGAGGGGGTGAGTTACTCAATTTTTTATTTTGGATTTGGCCGCTTTTGCAACTCATTTTGGAGTTGGCCGGTTTTGCAATGAATTTGAACTTAAAATCACTAAATTTAATGAAACTATTGGTTTTTTTGGGATTCAAATGAACAAAACTTTCTTCACTAAGTGAATATTATTTGAAAAAATTAAACTCTGAAATGTTGTGGTGTAACTCAAACATCTAGACGGAAAAACTGGCAAGAATAATTTTTAAAGTAATAAGTTCCGAAAATGGACGGAGAGAAATGGAAGGCAGAAGTTGAAAAAGCCAGGGGCCGCTATATGTTGTCTGTTGTGCTAAAAAAAGAAGAAGAAGAAGAATTTCCGAAAAACGTAATTTAGAAAAATATAAAAATTTAGAAACATATACTCTTGCGGTATTATCGTCTTCCACAAGCTTACACGTTTCTTCCTGATATTTTTCTTTATCACTCTCATCTACTTCTCTGCTTCCTCCTTTTTGAGCAGCTGATGCTACGACGTTGCAGTAAAAAATCAGTAGAAAACCTCCCCTTGAACTAGCACCTTATTATTTTGTTTGGTTCTGAAAAATCTCTTTGTTGGGGTGACTTTGAAGTGCCATACTGGAGGGGGTTTGAAGAGGGCATTACTGGGACTCTTCCAATCAAGATTTGTGTAGTCTCTTCCTGGCTTGAACACAGTTCCACTTTCCGAGAGAATGCCGTAAAACTGAAGGCTGAAAGAGAGTCTCGATTTTCTTTAACTTCTTCTCAATTTAGGTAAAAACCCGATCAGGAGGGGTTTTTTTCTTCTGAAAAGTGCACGAAACGATAAAGGCATAAACGTTAACTACAGGAAAAGTAGGAGCAGACTGATAGTTGCCTGATAAGAGGCCTTCTTGTCCTGGAACAACACCGCGATCTAGCGGATGTGGAGATGGCTGGTTTTGAAACTCACTCACGGAAGGATTTGGCCGGTTTTGCAGCACACCGTGTTTTTTAAACGCAGGTTTAACAAGGATTTCACGGATTTTTGCGAAGTTTCATGTTTCCAATAGATGGAAAATGTATCTTAGGACTCAGAAAACAGAAAAAACGTATTTCTCAAAATTGAGGAGTTGGCCGGTTTTGCAACTAGACGACACAATTAGTATTTTACAACACATACTTGATTAATTAATCATAGCTATTTCATCATTCACTGAATATCTTCTCTATTTTAATTACTGAATAACAATAAAGTGGGTTTATTCATTTATTTCATGCCAGATCTAAAATATATCCTCCCTTTGTTTTGATAAATATTTCGTTCTACAAAATAGTATTATATATTGTAAAATATTACTAAGGCTATATTTGAATAACTTATTAATAATAATGTACATAATATAATAATTATGATCGGAGCTGAAGCCTAGCTGAAGGCAGAAAATTAAATTTTTGTTCCTTCGGCCGTGGATCGACCCTTCTCGGCACACCCAGCCTCAACATACAAAGGTAGAACATAATTGTAGGTAGAACCTTAAGGATGAGGGTCATTGCTGACCACATCACCTCCGTTTAACTTTCGGTCACGATAATTCCTTACCAAGTATTAAACCCAATGATAGTATAGGTTTTACTTTAATTTACAATAGCAACCATAATATTTTTAAAATAAATAATGAATTATAGGCCTCTTCTATGACTTACAAATTAGAAAAAAAAAATTATAATCTCTTATTTCATCAGAGATAACCGACTTAGAAGACAGAGGACCCTCTTCGGGTACACCCAGCCTCTATATAGTGGGTACCCGTAATTTACGTCAAAGATCCATGAGGTTATACGTGATTCGGACCAAATATCTTTCTTTCAGAGCCGTTGAGGTAGTAACAGAGCACTCTTACCAAATGACTCAACTCAAAATACTCTCCATGGGTCGTAGTCGTTCAGGTTTTTTTTTCTTTTTTCCTCGTGAAAGGTTTTTTTCAACTTCTTAATGTAATATTTTGACATGCTCTAGCTATGTTGGTATTGCTCAAATCGGATTTTTGAAGACAATTTCCTTATCAGAAATTTTTTAAATATAACATTTGTAGCAAGAACCTACCGATTAGGAGGTATACTGGCTTGAACGAAATAATTCACGTTTAAAAACGCTATTTTCTCTCAACTTTGTCCATTTCGGATAAATTTAATTGTTAAGTTCATTATTAGTAATTGGATTAAATTCTTTTAATTCTAATGTTATTTGACAAAAGTGGTAGCAGTAGATTGTAGATACACATATGCATGCTTTATTGTTTTTACCAGTCAGGGAAATATTTAATTTTTGTTTTGTTTAAAAATAAGGTAGTATTTATCATTGCATTTCAGACGATAATAATAATGATTCGCTCTTATATTGAAATGTTTTTTTAATACTTAAAGGCATCAAAGAGGTGTTTGTACAGCTGCTACAGTTGCTTGGTGGCTAACCAATAAAGGATCTGGATGGGGGAAAACCCCAAAGGTGCTCCGTTCAAAAGGCAACCCTAAAAATACTGACTTAGAGAGTGGTAGAAGAGCTTTTGTGCTACAAATCGAAAATAAATCATTCTTTGTGCTTTTGAAATTGGAATTCTTTGTCAGATTTTGTTTATTTATTAACACAGCATTGTGAAGGCGGCATTATCAACGGTGACCTATCAACCAAAATGACTAAAAATAAACCAATAATAATATTACAAAAACATTGAATGCTAATAAATTTTGCTTGTAAAACTAAAACAAACATAATCTATTTTTATATATTTATTTATTACGACAAACTGCATCTAATCACTAGAGTGAAAATTAATTTAATACAATTAAAAAAAAAAAAAAATAGATATCTCCCTGACTGGGATAACAAATGGTTCAGAAATATGTCTATCCATCATCAACTGTTTTCCCCAAATTACATTTTAGAATAAAAATGATCAAACTATTTAAATTAATAACTAAATTTAGATTTAAAATCAACGAATAATCTAAATAAACAGTTGAAAGAAAATGACAGTTTCAAATGTGACTTTTTTCATTTAAACCAATAAAGCTCCTAATCTGATATCTTCCTAGTCCTATAAATATATTATGTAAAGATATCTTCCAATTAATTTCTGATCGCGAAACTGTTGCCAAAAATAGCGTTAAAAACGCTGACAAAACGTTACATTTTTTATTGAACCATTATAGTTCCTAGTGAATTACAGCAGGCGCGGTAGTGTGTAAGGTACTTGACAATCAAGCTCCCGGGACCGAGTTCGAGTCCTGGCGAAGGCAGAAAATTATATTCTGTCATTTCAGTCATGGATCGAATCCGAGGTCGGGAGGCCTTCCTGGGGAACACTCAGCCTTTTAAAAAGTGAGTACGCTTAATCGGGGAAAAACCTGGCGGTTAAGCGTGAATTCTAGCCAAATCTCCTCCTTTCACAACCGTTGGCCTAGTAACAGTAGCTAACTTACCTAAGTACTGAACCCAAGACCTTCATGGGTTGTTAGTGCTACAGGGTTTTTTGTTACAAGCAACAAATTTTATAAATTCTCCATTAATATTCTGAATTTTCTATCCGAGCAACACCAACCGGGCTAGAGGAGGTCAAAATGTCACATTTTTGTAGATGGAAAAAATTACAGTAAAAAAGTATAGACCCCCAGCCAAAAGATACAACCATGACAAAATAAAAAAAATCAATAAAAAATAAAAAAAAGTCAGCCTATTAAGTTATAAATGCTATCTGTTTGTAACAAACTTTCTGTATCTAGGAACGTGACTTTTTTCAATGAAACTAATACAGCTCCTAAACTATAGGTTCAGGAGACAAATGTTATGTCAAAAATATTCTGCATTAAATTTCTGATGAGGAACCTCCTTTCAAATTTCCGAGACGAGCTACACCAACAGAGCTAGAGCCTGTCAAAATGTTACATTTTTGAGTGTGATATAAACGTAACACGTTTTGATGAAAAAAAAAAACTGTACAACATGACGTTTTTTCGTTCAAAGCAACATACCACACCTAAACGGTAGGTCCTAGAGAGAAATGTTATAGAACAAAAAATATTCTACATTAAATTTATTATCAGGAAACTGTAGTCAAAATTTCAATCAGAATAACTCTAACAAAGCTAGATTGTGTCAAAATGTCACATTTTTGAGAGTGAAAAAACGTTAAACTAAAAAATTATAGACCCAGCTATAATTTTTTTATAAATGTAAATAAATGAAAAATAAAAGTTTCCTAAACTATATGCTCTTGTTTTTGTTTTTTTTTTCTTTTGTTCCTTTTTACTAAATTATTTCACTGATTTTAACCTTACATAGAATAAACCTTGGTTATATTCAAGGGGTAAACATAATGATGAGCTTCGTTGTTTATGATACAAATTTAAAATTCAGAAGATTCCCTCCCCTCTTGATAATTTAAATAAATAAAAGTTTAATTAAAGTTGTTTACAATGAACTTTGGCTAAAGTGGCGGGCAAGCGATGTTTACCACCGGCAGGCCCTCGGAGAGTACAATTACTGAAGTAATTACATTCTTATCTAGCGGCCGCCCTCCCTCTTCCCATCAAACAACCTAGTCAAACACCTTTATGCTAACCTATGGGGGAGGGGGAGCAAACACCAAACTTAATTTTAATTAACCTAATTAATTAACTCTACATCCGAGTTTTTAGGTGTTTAATGTTGGGTGTTAGGTGATAGGAACGGGTTGAGCTGATAAAACGCTTTAGCGGGTCGAATTAACTTAATTTATGCATTTATCTTTGCATAAATCTGCTGAGCCGTTCTGTTCGTTGTATGATAGTACAATATTAAAGGATCATTATAATTAGGAATTAATAACATGTGCCACTTCTATCGTATTTAATTTATTCAAAGACTTGTTTTACATGTAATACACACATCTTAGTTCTAAAGGTATACTTTAAATGTATATGTATACTATGAATAGCTATCGTAAGAAACCATCGATATTACACTCTGATTATCGATACAAGATATATCGGAGACCAAAAATATCAATAAGCCGGGATCTCTCTCTCTCTCTTTTTTTTTTAAATAAAAATAATGTGATGTTTTGAAAATTTTGTATTTTAAAACTGATAATGAGCATTTATCATCCGAAACTAGTTTTCAAATAAAATAATTCCAATAGAAGCGGCAATTAATTCATAAATCCTAATTCAGAAAAATGACGGTGCATCCGGCTACTATCTACAGCGTTTAATGAAAAGCAGAGATTTCTATCTTGAGAATACGCTTAATAATAAGCTCAAATGTAAAAGTTTTTTTGGAATTGTAGCTGTAGAGTTGTACTTCTATCTTTATGTAATAGGCCCCTGGTGTCAATTTAAAAATGGGTTCATACGTCATAGAGTGGACCAAATTAATTGTCAAAGGGCCTGGGATCATTAATTGAAGTAGGGAGTTCCCGGTATTCAAAACCTCACGGACTATGTTAGTTAAGAGTTACCCCCGGTACTTTTGCCAACCAGTCAAAATTCCTTAAAATATGCACTGGTTGTATTGATAATTTCTGATTTCGTCTTCTCAAATGTGAGTAGAAGTAACAGAAGTTAACATAAGTTTAGAAATGGATATAGTGATTGAGAAAGTGTAACTCAAGTCAACAAAATAACTTTCAAATAGAACTAGATTGATTAATATATTGATATTATTACCACTTCCCCAATTTACACACATTTTCATTGTACAATTGTGTAAATGGTGTCAGAGTTATTTATATTATTTATTGCCTAAAGAGAAGGCAGATTGCAATATTAATTCAATAAAACAATTCTATTAAGAAAAGTAAATAATTTGTAGCGGGCAACACTGTTTGGTGAAGGTTATAGCTATCAGCTGAATTTGATAACCAAAGAAGCTATGTAAAATGGATTTGCCATTGCCGCAGTTAATATATCAACATTTCATTTTTACCATTGTTTTTATTTAGATGTATTTTTAATTTATAATTATTTTTATTTAGAAGTTTACCTAATTTTCATTTTCATATAATGCGGTGGCAAATCCATGAGAAACCTCACTCCAGGTGAGGTTATAGGTAATACCTATAACCACATATACTACTGTTACCTGTTTTCTAGTGTGTGGATATAAAATATTAATTGTTGTATAATTTTTTGACTAAGGCTTGTATAAGGACATCACGATTGGAATTACGATTTGGTTTGAAATAAAGAGAAAAATAAAATAGTATTTTTTTAATTGCCAGGCACCTAACAAAGTTATTGATCATCACTCAGTTGTCACTTTTTAGAATTAAATAAGAGAACCAATTAATTGTGCTAACCAATTAATTGAGCTAAGAGAACCATGTTGGGATTACTTTCGGCCTGGCTTACCCTCCTATAAGTGGGGGGACAAGCTCAGTCCGGTATTTCATTTAGATGTTTGTACTAGGTTAGTGCAAAACTAATGCAGGTTTAAACATATGACAAAAATACAATAAAAATCAATATACATATATACATAAAAACTTTTGTTTGGTTTATAATGTTGGTGGTCAATCTTAACTTCTCTCGCAATGTGACTGAATGGCTTTTTGAGGGAAACTTTGGAACCATCAATGAACTGTACATTCACTGATACATCCCTAACCCTAAGAAACATTGAAGCTACGCGCGGTTTGGGACGCACTTCGACCAAGTTAAAACTCGTAAAAATAAATTTGACAAAAATCCTGTTTTGACATGATGAATTTCAAAGCTCCTAACTCATAGAAAATGTAACACAAACTAAACAAATCTTTGAGAAATGATACCATTAATAACCATTGTTTATAATGTAGTAACTAGAATAAGGGATCATTATTGTTTACTTGTCAAGGCACTTGCCTGGACTAATTTTTTTTTTTTTTTTTTTCCATTTATTGACGTTTACAACAGTACAAAATAATATACCACAAGTAAATGTGTTAACAGTGAATATTCAATAAAATCTACACTAAAAGGTCTCTAGTCCATCTTCTTTTCAGACACCTCTTTATCATTATCAGGGATGGAGGAGGAAGCAAGTTGGGAGACTAGTGGATTGGAGCTTACTATGGAAGGATAGATATCTGGTTTGGGCTAAATCAGAAACATATGGAACATTAAGATCTTTATGGATAAGTTTATTAGTGACAAAGTAAGGAGCATTGAGGATTTTTCGAAGGATTTTGGATTGTAAGGATTGGATACGAGATGAATTGGATGGTTTAGTAGAGCTCCAAAGATCAACTCCGTAAGTCCAAATAGGTCTAATCATAGTCATGTAAATGAGTCTGAATGTGCTGACTGAGTTTTTGATAAAATATATCTATGTATCGGCCCTAATGAAATCCAAAAATTAATTTGACTTTGTATAAACAAATGAAGTGTGAAACAACAAAGATGGCGGCCAACTTCTCAAGGAGTCATTTATTGTTTAACAAGTACGACAAAGTCCGGAAGGCGGGGCATCACCATTGGAAATAGAAGTTGAAGTTTGTAATTCATGAAATATGCAAGAGACTACTTTCATGAATTTATCAACACGTCGCCAGAGCCGGGAAATGACAGAATGAATATTCGCGAAACATTCCCGGGGCCGTTTTTTTTTTTTTTTTCTTATTTAGTATGTATGAGATTCGGATCGGGCGAGGTACAGGGCGAGGGAGGTTCCATCTTGTTCAAATAGTCGCTGTTTGCTTACATTGATAACCTAACACTCTTTGCTTTCTATTTCTAAACCGTACTACAGAGGGGCATCTCCTATAAAAATATAAAAACCTCTCGAGTCTGAAAAACGAGGTAAAACAAATTTAATAAGTTTTTTTTTTTTTTTTTTATTCATTTTCAATGTAAAGGCTAATATCATTCTCCTATAAATAAATAAATAAACCTGTAGCCCAAACAACCCATGAAGAGTCTATAACCTTATTATATATATTATTATCCTACCCAATCCGCACTAACCGAAATCAATAAAGTGATATCCAAGCCTCAATAGGCGATAAAACTAACCGTCCTGAAACTCTTCCATTTTTCTAAGGCTTTTGATTCCATTGACCATTCTATCCTTTTTTTCAAAATTAAAAGCTTTAAACTTTTCCAACAGCTCTATCCAATGGTTCCATAATTTCCTCTCCAACCGTACCCAACCAGAATCAATCCATAACCAACCCATCTCAGACTTCCTACCTCTTTCCTCAGGAGTAGCCCAGGGCTCCTACATTGACGATCTTCCTGACTGCCAAATATATTTATCCTTTTCCCCTGCCGAAATGCATGATGCTTTCTCCAGGATTCAGGAAGACCTTGACAGAATCTGTTCTTGGGCCAAGTTGAATAAGTTAAAGTTAAATGCAAAAAAAAAAACTCAGGCGATTGCAATCGGCTCAAGTCACCTACTCATACCCAATAACTATTTTCCCACTCTAAACCTAAGTATTCCAACTATTACCTTTTGCTCCTACGTCAAAGATTTAGGAATCATTTTCGAACAAAACCTTTCCTGGAAGCCTCAAATTGCTCAAATATCCAAAAATTCAATAGGAACCCTGAAATTATCATTTCCGTCACTTTGACTATGGATCCGTGGTCTATGGGGGTCCTTCCTCTCTATGGGTCTCCGAGACAAGTTAAAACGTATTATAAACTGCTTCGTTCGATTTGTTTTCAGAACCCCGAGGCGTTCCTAAGTTTCACACCTGTGCAATGTCTTGAAGTGGCTTTCCCCACCCACCCGCAAACTATATTTCCCGGGTTCATTCCTTTATCAGGTCATTTATCACCATCGCCCATCCTACATTTATAATCTTTTGAAATTTAAGTCTTCCGTCCACTCCCAATTCACAACAAGATCACGTTCCTTTGACCTATACTTGCCTTTCCATCGAATAACCTTATACCAATATTCCTACCCTCTGGGACACGATAAGCTCATTTAAAACACTCCTTATCCAATATCTCCTCACATCCCAGTCAGACGCCTGTCAATATCCATAATAATTAACATTTAATTTGGTCAAATTAAATATATATCTGATACCGGTGAACTAGTTTATAAATGTTCTCTTATATAATAATAATAAACCATTCTTTGTTCAATAATGAGACAAACATTTCTTTTATAAAAATTCAAATTTTTTTTTACTTTAACTGTTACTTTTCTTATACAAAGAAAATTCACTTCACTTACTATCTATTATTAACTTGACAATACATATGTTTCTGGTTGTGTGTATGAGTATATAGTGAATATGTGCAGTACAATTAAATATATATATATATATATATATATATATATATATATATATATATATATATATATTGTGGTGTCTATAATATATAATATATATTGTTCATTCAATGTACTTATAGATATAGTTTATTTTCTAAAGCTTTCTTTTCTTATTTTCTCATGATCATTTTTTAATTTTATCTCATTTTTCTTACTTACGTTATTAAATTTACTGAAGTTCTTTATACAATTATTTGCAACTAACATTATTTATATGTTCCATGTTCTTTATATACAAATAGCTTTGTATGAAATTATGGAAGCCAGACCATTGTACTACCTTGTGGTACTATTTTGTTAATCTTAGGGGACAATACGTCACAGATAAATGATTATTTTTTCATTCATTCATTGATTATTACCTTATATTATTATATATATTACCTTATATATACTATAATACCATATATCACATGACAAATGTTATTAACAAGAAACGATTTTAGTTGAAATGTGACATTACATATATCACCTTTTATATATACATATATATGTATATGCTTTATTATGTTACCAAAATAGATCTATGAAATTGAATTAGTTAAATTAAGCCTCTACCCTTCTATAACTGATTTTTGGGGAGACAAATTAATTTTAAACAAGAATGATTTATAATTGTTGTCACAACACCAGCCTGCAAGCGATTGTTCAATTAGGACTCAATTCACAAATGCATCTATGACAGGTGAACTCATATTTAATTAATTTTCCATCTGGAAATGAACTATCTATAATATACAAATAATTATACATACAAAACATATACAGGGTGAGTATCTCATAGTGTAAAAAAAAAAAATTGGGTTAAACTAGATCAAAAATGTAGCTAAATGCCGCAAATCTCATCTTTCTATTCCAATCCGTTGCAGATATACGATAAATCAAAGACTTTTTTGAGGAAATCACGTTTTTTCCCATAAAAACTGTAATATCTCCACTTTTGTCTAAATATTTTTCAAATTTTGGCCACATTTTCAGATTTAGCATTAAATTTCTTATAAGAACAGAGTACACGTAACCTTGAATTTTACAAACTTGGTATCTAAAGAACAGCTTGATCTTCACCATATTTGGGGAAGTCACAATGTCTTATTTACTTCAACGCTCACCGTTTTTCGTAAAAACTATCCACAAAACGTCAAATCTCACAAAAACTTGCAAATTTGATCAGCTTTTGAATGATATGTTAAACGTAATGATTTTGTTTCAATTTCATGGAGATATTTACTTTTGAAACCGAAAAAACATGGTGTTGTCATTTGGTATACAAATCAGTTACTTGGGTAAATAAAACATTATGACAATCCCTAAATGGAAATGTGCATTTTAAAGTTTAAAATGCACCTTTCCATTTAAACATAATAAACTGTTCATTGGAATAAAAAGCAAAGAAAAAAATTATTGTTTAATAGAAAATAAAGGAAAACTGTCAATAAAGCGACACCAGATCAGAGGATCTTATGTTATTAAATTTATTTATTTATTATGTGATTTATGGCTAGATGAGTCTCATTTTTACAGGGGAAGGCATTTCGACCATTCATAATAACGATATACATGGATTGGTAGAAATGCCATCCCCTGTAATAACAGACTCATCTGCCCATAAAATTCACTTCAAAAAGTAGTATTCTTAGACACAATCTGCATTCAGAAGCTAACGGAAAAATTAAGGTCTATGTTCATTATCACTGGATTTTAAACATTACATTGAAAATCTAATAAAATAAATCCTAAATAATAATAATAATAAATAAATTTAATTACATAAGATCCTCTGATCTGGTGTCGCTTTATTGACAGTTTTCCTTTATTTTCTATTAAACAATAATTTTTTTATTTGCTTTTTATTCCAATGAAGAGTTTATTATGTTTAAAATCCACATGTCCATTAAGGGATTGTCATAATGTTTTATTTACGCAAGTAACTGATTTGTATACCAAATGACAAAACCATGTTTTTTCGGTTTCAAAAGTAAATATCTCCATGAAATGGAAACAAAATCATTACGTTTAACATATCATAAGTTTTTGTGAGATTTAACGTTTTGTGGATAGTTTTTACGAAAAACGGTGAGCGTTGAAGTAAATAAGACATTGCGACTTCCCCAAATATGGTGAAGATCAAGCTGTTCTTTAGATACCAAGTTTGTAAAATTCAAGGTTACGTGTACTCTGCTCTTATAGGAAATTTAATGCTAAATCTGAAAATGTGGCCAAAATCTGAAAAAATATTTAGACAAAATGGAGATATTACAGTTTTTATGGGAAAAACGTGATTTCCTCAAAAAAGTCTTTGATTTATCGTATATCTGCAACGAATTGGAATAGAAAGGTGAGATTTGCGGCATTTAGCTACATTTTTGATCTGGTTTAATCCATTTTTTTTTTTACACTATGAGATACTCACCCTGTATATGTTTTGTATGTATAATTATTTGTATATTATAAATAGTTCATTTCCAGATGGAAAATTAATTAAATATGAGTTCACCTGTCATAGATGCATTTGTGAATTGAGAGATAGTTTTTCGATAGTTGTTTCCTTTTTTCCAAAGCTATTCAATAAAGAATTTAAACAAATTTAATTAAATTCGATTATCTGCTTACTATTTGAAAGTTGTAGGATTATAAATTATAAGATTATAAAATAAAGATGAGAGAAAAAACTAATTTATTTAAACATACAATAATTTATTTATTTGAACTTTCAAGAGTCAAGTTTTCCCGAAAGAAAAACTAGTATTTCTGCTTTCCTTTGGATTAATCTTTGAGAGAGCCCTTGAGTTCTAGGAATTCCGAATTCAATTTCAAAAGAACTCGACACTGGACAGAGACAGATCAGCATAATTCCAAGAGTTTCAAAACTTGAGGGTAAAAAAGATTTATCGATAGTCGGCACTATCGATAGTGAGCATCTATGGGCATTACCTATCGATATATCGATAGTAACTATCGACTATCGCCCACCCTAGGAGGTACCCACACACAGGGGGGGGAGGGACTTTGGATCTGAAAAACAGCTTGTTCCTAAGAAGAGCTTTCCAAGCAGCAGAACATCTCTTGTTTCCATGTTTTTATCTTCAATTGATAGCAGTTGTCCAAGCTATTTAAAGCTACTCACTTTTTATATTTTGATATAATTGCGTTCTAGGGCGCCCTCTGTGTTATGCATATTATTGCCTTATTAATTTAATTGATCAGTTAGTTTTATTATTGCTAATCCTTCCTTGAACGATAAAGATTATGTGGTTAATATTTGGTAGAGATTAGTTCAGAAGTTTTTGTGGCTAGTGATCACAAAAGAAATATGGCTTTTCCTTATATATAGTACTATATATATATCATACATTTATTGATATATATTGATCAAAATAAATATTTCGTGTTAATTTAGAAGGTGGCTATAGAGCGCAGCGAGAAGCAGACGTCCAGAACAAGATGGCAGTCCAGCCTTCGTTAGGAGCGAAGAGGATTAGGAGGGGAGGATTTCTGGATCCTGGATCAAATGTTTAGAGGATTAGCCTTAGGGCTTTAATTAGCTTCCGTAATGTTTATACTATCATTATTTAAAGGATCAACTATTTGTAAAAAAATAAAAAATTAAATAATTTCTCCCTGACTTGGAAAACAATTGATGGTTTTATATATATATATATATATATATATATATATATATATATATATATATATATATATATATATATATATATATGTATAATCTACTGCATCAGATAAGGAAACTGTCTCAAAATAAAATAAAAAAAGCACTTACAAAATGTAGGCAAACCGTGATTTTTTTTTTTTCATTTTACCCAATATACCTCCTAAATTCGATAACTCAAAAAAAATATTTTTTGTGAAATCCATATTTCGAAAAGTTAATAACTTGTAGTAAATTTGACAGTATACATTATATATAAAATAGTGATAGAGCGTCTGTGTGTCCAAAAAGACACAACATTTAAAAAATGCAGGAAAGCCGTGATTTTTATTAAATCAAACCACTATAGCTCCTCAACTGTGGGTCTTAGCAACAAATGTCATTAACAAAAAATATTCTCCATTAAATTTCAGATCAGGAAAATGTAAAGTTTTTGAACAAAAGCAACACAAACAGAGCTAGAGCGTGTCAAAATGTTATGTTTTTGTTTTTTGTTTTTGGTGAAAAAGAAGTAACACAAGAAAACTATAAACCGCCAGCCAAAAGACATTTCTTTGTCAAAAAAATAAATATATATACAGAAACTATTTGTGGTGATAGTAAGCAAACCCATTTCTCACAGCTGTTAACATATGATCCGGGAATCCACCTCATATTGGAATACGAATCCAGTCAGGAGAGGAGATGATCTTTATAATAATCGGAAAAACTCATCAATCGTCTCCACTCCTGACTGGTTAGGTCGCTATCTTGTTTTTCTTAACAGTCACCTATAATATTCTTATCATATAATTATTATTATTATTATTATACATACGTACATACATTAACAGTAATACATGAATTGGATTAAGTTCTAACTATTATCAAAACAATATTTATTTAAGATTAACGGATAAATGAGACGAATAATTGCGAATCCACCGAAAATCAAAAATCCACTCCTTGCTACGCAGAAGACTGGCTGGGTTTTAGGTTTAAAAACGAAGGAAAAGCTATTTAAATTTACAATTAAAAATCACGTACTGTAGCAAAAGGGAGTATCTCACAATATGGCTGCCATATTATGCATATTATTTGTCATATTTAGAAGACCTAAACAAGGTGGAAGAAACACAATTAGCTGTTTAGAAAAGTTACCTGCTATTGTGATCGTAATTACTATTGACTAGTCCATTTTTTAAGTTATATTTCATTTTTTTGTTTGTTAAACTAAACAAAAAAAGTTTTTAGATAGATATTTGTTTTGAATTGTTAAGTTACCTACTAAAAAAAATGAGTCAATAATATATTGATAGTACAACGTATTTAATCAATACTCTGAAAAATAATCGGATTTATGTATACAAATATTTTTCAATGATAAATTGTTTTTAACCATTTTCAAAGAAGTTTTACTAGTTCTTTGTAACTCTGTCTAGAAGTAAGATGAGAAAGAATAATAAATTGTCCAGGAAGATGTGTGTCGTGATTACATAGGCTAGTCCACGTATGTACATATATCGTTTATTACTTTACTATCCGTTTTTATTGTTCACCAAGCTAATAAGTAACATTTTTGAACGTAAAATCATTTCAATTATATAAATCAACTCAGCACATGTATTTATTTCATTACCAAAAAGGAGTAAGCCTCAAACTGTTGCAAAACGGAGTAAGAACAGAAGAAAAACTAATTAAAAAAAAAAACTGGTCAACAAGGGCCCTTATTACGCTTTACCAACTTAAACCATTTATTTTTCTGCTAATTATAAAAGAAAAATTACATTAATATCAATTGGGCATAATATTGCTATGGTTTTTGGCTTCTGGTGAAATATTTAGAAATTTGGTTTTGCTACGTTTTGCAACTGAACCCCTAAAATCTAGTTTAATAATTGTCATTCACGTCCAAAAACCAGTTTTAAAATAAAAATAAAGAAGCGAATTGAATTATTGTAGTTAACATTTAACGTTGAAAGGAGGCTAATGTTATGTTTACTGTTGTTCTGAATTCGGTTTACGAATGCTGAATAAATAAAGTGGAAGGGAATAGTAGAGGAACAACATCAACATCAACATCAACACTAACACCAACAGAGAAAACAACTCAACTAAGAGGCGAGGGAACTATGCAACCGCTGACCAGGGAATGTTGTGCTCCACAGCGGTCCAATTACAACTTGCGCAAGAGATGAGGAGTTAGTACAAACATGTAACACAAACATATTAGGACCAGAAAGTCTGTTCATCAAATCATCGGCTCTTAAACCCTGTTATTCTCATTTCAGCACAAAGAAGTAGTCTTTTATTTCATACATAGCAATTAAATTTAATAATAAAAAAAAAGAATTACAACGTACAGAGAAATATATTTGGTAGAATGATCACATTCAATGAAAACACTAAATCAATGTATTGGAGATACAGTAAGAAAGAGGATAACAAATTATTTACTTTTCCATTTAGTTAAAGGATCAAAGCAAAAAAATATGGTACATGATAGGTATATATTTATATAATTATATATTTATAATCGGGTAGGATCAGTATGTACTATTATTTTTTTATAACTAACTAGCTATACCCCGCCGCGGCTTCGCCTGCTCTCATAAATATTGAACTAAGAATATATTAACTAATAATTGAATTTCACTTGTTTTTTGGATAAAAATCTTGTATTGAAGTATGGAATTTAGCATTATTTCTTCAATGATATTTTTACTTATAGCAGTAATTTTTAACCTGGTTAACCTGGTTTAACATCCAATTTTGCAGAAGTAATTTTATTAATTTCATCACGTTGGATTTGTTTGTTTGTTTATTTCGTTTAACGTCACTTTATGCTGCTATGGCTAATCGGACGATGCTACGTTGGGAGTCCTAAATTTTGCCTATCCAGGTATAATTAGGATAGGGATCTTTAACGAGTACCTGACATCGCACAGGCTTGGGACCCCCATTTTACGTCCCTTCCGAAGGACGGCATAGCTAAGGATTTTTTACTCCCTTAAAAAAATCCTAAGGTCATCTGCCGGGCTGCGAACCCGCGATCTTGGGTTTAGTAGGTTGCTATACTAACCACTACACCACAGGTGACCCCTCGTTGGATTTAAATTTCTAACCATAGAAGTATAAGACAGTGTATAAAACTTGGTTTTCGGCACTCAAGACTATAAAAATAAATAAAATTTATTATTACAAACCTTGCTAGAACTATGAAGATGTTGTAGTAGAGTTGGTTTTAATAGTTTTACCATTGCAAACTCTGTTGCAGAATGGCCACATATCGGTCGTTTTTTAAACTGCATTAGGATCTACATGTCGCTCCATTTATTTATAGTTTTTTTTTAATATCAATTGAATTGAAAATAAGTAAATTGTACTATAAATGTCAAGCTATGAACAGGGTGTCCCAGGCATAGTGTAAAAAAAAGTGTAAGTTTCCTATCTCAATCTGTTGAGGAGATAGAAATATTAGCCATCAAATTTCCCAAAAACTGCGGAATTTAGTTAGCGTTTTAGTGGTGTAACCCATGATACAATTGCACTTTACCTTTTGAGTCTAAAAGAAGTTTTTTCTGATGAGAAACACGCTAGAGAATAAATACTTGATTGCACACAGTGGGATTATAATTGTTTACAAAGCTTAACTAAATAAATTCGGGGCTCGATAACACTAATTCCAATCAGAACGTGATATCATAGTCTGGGCTAATGAGTAGCAGGGCACGTTATGAAATGTCACGCTAACTAAATGCCGCAGATTTTGGGAAATTTGATGGCTTCTAGAGTGCTCCAGTGGGAAGTGAGGAATTTTCAAAAAATATCAAAAATTTAAGTTTTAATAAATGTTTTATGTTTTGCGCGTTAAAAGGCCTCTTAAAATTTAAAATAACTAGACCAATCTCATCATTTAGGAAATTTAATGCTAATTAAGAAAATATCATCATTTTTGTTTCTACGCTAAACCAAAGTAGAGAAAACTGCCATTTTTCAGAAAAAAAGTAAGATTTAAAAAATAAAAACAAAAAAAATTCTATCTCCTCAAAAGATTGAGAAAGGAAACTCGTTTCTGCGCAATTCTACCCCGTTTAGCATGCAGTATTACCCAATTTTTTTACACCATGTCTGGGACACCCTGTATAACACCGTACCTTTGTAACCTCTCTCGAATGGTGCTCGCCACCTATCGGTCCGTTATCAAACTTCACTGCCCACCACATATTTATCGCTTTTAAACGGCAATATAATTGAAAATATTTAAATTGTATCATTGCTAAACCATTTTTAAACTATAATCATGACATAGTTAAAATTTGGTACAGATTGGTTCAGAGGTTTTCGCGGTTAGTGATCACAAACGAAAAATGGCTTGTCCTTTTATATAATAGCACAGATATAGGTTTATGTTAACCAAGTAAATACAAGAACCACTATATGCTGTACTGGAATTGTTGTTATTAATGAGTCACACTAGAACAATATTAATTATAATTGTAATATTGTTAATGTTATTATAATTAATAATAATAATAATAACAATTTCCGTTATTAATGAGCAACAATAATAAATTGATGGGAGATCAGTGGATTAGAGTGGGTATGGAGTTTGCTATGAAAAAGAAAGGTATCTATCTGGTTTAGGCCAAATCAGCAACATATCGGACATTAAGATCTTTATAGATAAGTTTGTTTGTTACATAATGAGGAGCATTGATGGTTTTAAGAAGGATTTTGGATTGTAAGGATTTTTTGTAATTTGAAGCGAGTTTTGAACGCTTGCGAGACTATTATTTAAATAGTAAATAGTTATCATTTGTAAAGGTTTGGGCGCTAGTTTTTCATTAAACTAAAGTTGAAAAAATATGGTCCATTGAGTTTAAAATTATGAAGTATTGTATAGCCGACTGCTTCCTGCTATTGATGATAGAAAATAAATTTCTATTTTCCATTTCATAGCATTCAATCGAGGATTCTATCGGATTAATTTCCCATTTGTTTATTTAACAAATGGAAAGAGTTTCTTTGATTGGCAATGGCTAAGCGGATCTGGAGTTGTGGAATTGTATTAAAGGCCGACGAGGACGAGTGTACACCTGCTGTTGGAGCGGCATCAATGAACGGAAAATAATTCAATTGAATCCCATGGAGAGCGCCCTTGCATATTCAACACAGCTCTACATAATCCACCCTCGAGGCAGATAACTTCGTTCCGGCCAAATGATCAACGATAATTCCCCCGAGGTACGCTCCGGCCTAAAGGGTGGAAACTCTTTCGGAACATGGATTGTTCCTCTGGTAGGAACATCGGAACAAACCGGACATTAACATGCATGAGAACTACAGAAACTGATCGGGCTCATGCATCTTTCATGAAATGTCATTACACCCTCTTCCATTCCTTAAGCCCCGACCTTATTTACTTCTGTTGCCTCCCGAAGGCTGTGCGGATCTCTTGCAGGAACAAGGGTATACTCCTGATTGCCTGATTGTGAACTCTAATCTCGTAAAGAGAAATATCAGGAGTAGAAATACCTTATTCATGAAGCATTGCTCCAAACATTTGTAGGATTTCATTGGTTATAACTTCAATAACATACAGAGATAGAGTGAATTTAAATACTAGATACAAAATTTTTAGAACATTTCTCTGGGTTTTTTCTCTCTCTTTTTATTGCTTAAGCTAAGATTTTTTTTTTTTTTTTAAATCTTTATTCATATTTACATCTGTACAGTACTTACAATCCTGTAAATGCGGGGGGGAAATGAAAACACGGTATTACTTGCGAAGATGTGGCTTGCTCCTTTTAACAGTTACTTTTCGATAACCAGTTACTGTTGTACCGGCGCGCATTCTAGCGGTACCCTTTCCAAATTAGAACTTAATTTTCCCTTTATCACAATATACTTAGCCCCGATGTTTTACAGCCTTTAAAATTCCATCACCGCTTTTCACTACGGTCCGCGTTTTCAGCAAAAGCAACCACTTCACTATCACATTTAAACATAAAATAAATGCCTTATACTCATTATATATTATATACTTCATATATTATTTATATAATATTCTACAATAAATAACATAGTATTATTAGTTTTTAATTCAATTCAAATCATTCTCACACCTTACCATTCACTTATCGCTTCTCAGGCTTTTTACTATTGTCAGTTTATTACAAATTGTTGATAGTTACATATACAGACTATTTATTATATTTATGGTTTATTTAAGCATACAAAACTTTACACACTTTTATTAATTTTTTTTCTGGCTATTTTTGATTTCTACTTTTAAAATAGTCTATTTAATATAATAAAAAGGATTTCATATTTATTGAACAAGATAAAATGTTAAAAATTGATGTACAATTTACAAAAGACTGTAGTGTGATTTCTATTTGCATTTAAAATAGAAAATGAGGATTTCGTCCTGAAAAGTGGGAAATTCAGAAGATTTCATTTCGAAAGTCTACCGCTAGAATGCGCGCCGCTAAAACTGATTACCGAAAAGTAACTATTAAAAGGGAAAAGCCACCTAATCGCAAGTAATACCCTCAAAATGAATACTATTAAAGGTTTTCAAAATGTGAAGAAATGAAGAAAATATTAAACAAGGAAAGAAGAAGAAATATCACCTAGAAACAATTATATTGAAAATTTCATCCAGAGAATATGAAATACTGATAGAAGAAAAATATCTATTTGATATTTCAAAGCGTATGAGGAAGCGAAGCAGAAGACGGAAAAAGTGAATTGAATTAGAATTCGGATATAGCATCAAGTTAATGTAATACTTTAGCCATCTTTCCTAAAATAATAATTTATAAGTTCAAATAATAAAAAAATATCAATTTTAAAATGGAATACTAATTTCTACTTTTCTATAACAAAATTAATAATAACTGCAATACCACTATTTCGTGGCAGACGTTACTATCACCAGGAGAATAGTATCTAACAAAATTCGGGAGGATTATGTGATAAAGTTTTTTTTAAGAAATACGTTATAATTCATAAAAATTAATTGTATTCATGAAAGCGTCTTTTTATGTTACTAATGTTATAACTACGCAACGATCCTGATATCCTCTATGTCACAATAACAGCTTTAAACAGGTTCTAACATTTCCGTAACAAACATTTAGTTCTAACCCATTGCCGCAAGATATTTCAATCAAAACTAATAACCCTTACAATACTAACTAATAACGCTGTCCAAGAGATTAACTCAACTCGGGCTTTTTAAACTGGGAATATGTTTCACCCTTGGCTTAGTTGGTCAAAAGTGATACGTTTTAGGGAAACGAGAGGGCGCTACGCGTAACTAGGCATGCTCATCTCTGTTAGTGTTGCTAGAATTTGACGACAGTTTTCTTATCAGAATTTCAATGCAGAATACTTTTTGTTGGCTAACATTTTTCTTTAAGACAAACCGTTTAGGAACTAAATTAGTTTGAAAGAAAAAAATCACCCTCTGCCTATAATTTTTAAGTATAAGAGCTTTTTTGACTCGCTTAAGTTCTTTTGAAATTGCTCGGATCGAAACTTTGCCGACAGTTTCCTCATCAGAAATAAAATTAAATATTTGTTGTTATATAGCATTTGTCACTAGGATTTTATACAGGAATCATCTGTAGCACGTGCAAAGGTTAAAGACATACCAAGAAAAGGTAAGAGCGATATATGGGAAACAATAACTGCTCTTTTCGATGCCATGGTTTCCTCAACTCTGATGTATGCTGCTAAGGTTTGGGCGTTGAGATATATGGAACCGATTGAGGTTATTCAATCCCGATTTATAAAGTCACTCTTCTTCTGGCAGAGAAACACTCCCAACTTCATAGTACGGCTAGGGTACGGGTCGCTACCCAATTAAAGTACTTCTTATAAAGAAACAAATGAACAAATAGTTACGTTTAAAACCCTATTTTCTCTCAACTTTGTTAATTTCGAATAAATATTAACTATTACTAATTTAAGCAATTTATTATCATACAGGTAAGCTGATAAGTACTCCTACCATATTATAACGTATCTCCTACAGAAAAAAAAACACATAAGCATTGGCGGGCAGTCTTTAAAACATGTTCCTTATTATTCCTTTATACGCCGAAAGGCTCAAAGGGTTTTATTTTATTTTTTTACAGTTGGCATATTTGTTACATATTTAACAATACGTTTTTTACATCAAAAATATTGATAATTATTAATAAATAAAAATAAAAACTGAAAGTTGCCAATCTGTTCAGTTTCAATAACCTCAGCTGTTGAGAGGCTTCGGTTCCAAACTACCCCCTAAGAACTAATCCGGTTCTTCAATTAGTCCGTTGGAGAGAAGTTGAGGAAGGCAGGGCTACCAAGGAATCCCATTAGGCCGGCTAATGAGGAAGATAGAGAATAGAAATCAGGAAAAGCGTTTATGCGGAAAAGAGGTTTCGAATTGAGAATTGAGACAAGTTGCGGAGAGACCCGAGACCTGCTCTAGTTGAGCTAAGTGCTAAGAGATGTTCTGTCCAACCCGGCAGTGGTCCTTCCATCTCTATCTCTAGGCTAATCATCTCATCCCACCAACGTCCCAAAGGTCTGTATATATAAACACACACACACACACATATATATATATACACAGTCATGGTCATAGAAATTGCATCACTAAAAAATAATGGAAGATTTCCTTAAACCAATGTTGTTCTTAACTTTTGATAATTTTAAAATGTTTTGCAAAGAAAAAGAGTATGTTATTAGGTATGAAAAATGGTTAAAACCCAAACAAAAAATTAAAAAATATTCATAAAATGATTAATAAAATGTTTAGTGTTTACGAGGAATTTAAGAAAAAAAAAATTGTTTTTACGTACTCATATGAATTTATTTTATAAAATTGTATAAAAACATTAAAAATACATTTATTGAAAAATTAATATAAACTAGTATTTTGTCGATCCGCCATTAGCCCTGATAACTGGGGCGATCCTGTTTGGCATCGAGTCGATCAATTTTTTTATGATTTCTTCACTAATCTCCTCATTCCACTCCTATTCGATTGTCTGTTTTAGCTCATCTTTATTCTTAGGCTTTGCTATATTAATTTTTTTTTTTTTCATGATCTTCCACAAGTTTTCTATAGGATTTAAATCAGGGCTATTGCCTGGCCATGGCAGCGTGGAGATCTTGTTTTCCGTTAACAACTGCTTTACCTATCCAAAAACGCAATGTTAAAGGCAATAAAAAAAAATGTATCTTACAGCTTATACATTTTTAAATAAATAAATAATTAACTTACAGATTTGGCTCTATAGCATGGAGCAGAACCATCTTGAAAAATGAAGTCTCCGTATTGTATAAGATGGGAACTCATTGAGGGAATCAAACTCTCCTCCAAACTTTTTTTAAATTTTTCTGCATTAACCATCCCATCTATGAAGTTTATTTGCCCAACTCCAAAGTAGGAAAAACATCCCCAGACCATCACACTTGACGGATGTTTCAATGTTTTTAAAGTACAAGATTCGTCAAATCTTTCATTTGGCCAACGTTTTATGTATGGAGCACCGTCAGAACTGAAGACATTGAATTTACTCTCATCTGAAAACATCACTTTCTTCCAGTCATCAGATGTCCAATTTATAAAATTCTGAACCCAATTTAGGCGAGATTGTTTCATTTTTTTTCTTAAGAAATGGCGTTTTGGCTGTTTTTTTGCCCATAAACCTCTTTCTCTTCATCTTCTACCAACTGTTTTTCGACTTACTTCTGCTAAATTGCTATCAGCTAGATCTCTAGATATTTCTTTAGCAGTTTTGAAGCGATTTTCTTAAGATAATCGTATCATCATGCAATCTAAACAATCATCTGTCTTCCTTTTCCTTCCAGTCCCTTTCTTTCGCTCAGTAGATGGCTGGGAAAGATTTTTGTTTAATCTTCTTACCACAGTGGATTGGTTGCATCTGACCCCCATTGCTATCTCACGCGTAGAAAGTCCAGCTTCAGCAAACGTCACTATTTTAACTTTTTCCTCATTAGACATTTGATTGAAACTCAGTCTATTGAACATAATACCATAATACAAAATACGTGCTTAATATTAGATCCTCTGGGCACAACTAAACTATAAGTCACTGATACATAATCTCTCTATGTATGTACAATGCTACGATATATGTAAAACTCTGCAATGGTAAAACTATCGAACCCATCTCAACCAAATTTTAACTACATACATCACGTTCATAGTTCTAGCAAGGTTTACAATAATAATAATAATAATAATAATAATTTAAATGTACTGTTTTAAGTGACAGAAACTAGGTTCGTTCCACTGTCATAACCTTTTTGGTTTAGAAATTAAAATCCAACCAGATGAAATCTATACAATTATTTCTGCTGAATAAAGATCATTTCCTAATAAAATTGTCGATCCTTTGCTTTTTTATATTGTCTGTAAAAATATAATCGATGGGTTTTAGTTCTAAGTACTGATATTGCACTCCATTATCCGCAAGAGTGTTCCTTAATAGTCTCTATGGGACTGGATTACCTACTCATATATTAAAATTTAAAATCGGATGTCTAATTATCCCTTTACCTAATATTCGAATACCTAATAATTAAAACTTAAACCAGGACAAAAACTACAACTTTGCGTGAAATATCGTTGAAGAAATAATCCTGGATTGCATACTTCAATACAAAATTTTTATCGATAAAGAAATAAACCTTCAATTATAAGCAGACATTATCGAAGAGCGGAAGAAGCCGCGACGTGGCATGTTAGTAATTATATAAAAGAACAAACCGTTTTTCGTCTGTGATCACTAACCACGTAAACAACTGAAGTAACCAAATTTTAACCACATCATCTTTATGGTTTTCGAAAGGTTTAGCAATGATAAAATCTACCGATCTTCAATTAATTTGTTATTAAAGAACCGTTAAGATGCGGATAACAGTGAAGTTTGCAAATTGACGATAGATGGCGAGCACCATTCTACTCGAGAGGTTACAAAGGTACGCTGCTATATAGAGCTTGAAATTTATAATAAAACTTACTTATATACAATTAAATTATGTATTTAAAATTATGGTGCTGCTATGTGTAATAGAAATATTTTTAAAATCGACCGATATGTGTTTAGCATTATTCTGCAATTAAGTTTACAATTGTTCAACTACTAAATCATTTGTACCAAATTTTAACTTAATCGTTTGAACAGTTTTAGAAAGCTTGAGTACTGATGAAACTTAATTAAATAAAGACCTTAGCGAACCCGAAGGTTCGATGCCGACACCACGAACTGTTGACCACACACCTCCCTCCAATCCACTCCCCAAAACCGAAGACCCCCAGGTCGCCTTGACGCAATCCTCCTTTCTACGTCTTGGTCTACCCCTCGGTCGTTTACCCGAGTAACTTCTTTCGGAACTCAATCATTGTTACTAAACCCAACGACTTTACAAGAAAAAAAAAAAAAAAATTTAAAGGTAGAATATTGAGTAGCAGGAACGAGGTTTGACACCACCCTATACATTGCCACAATATGGATGAGTTGAAAGAAATTTTTTTTTTAAATCAATTTATTGAAATTTACAACTGTACAAGTATACATCAAGTAAATGTGTTAAAAAAACGTTTACAATAACATGCCAAAACTTGAGAAGAACTACTCATCAGTAGCACTTCAATAAAAAAGAATCTACACAAGAAGATCTCTGGGCCATCTTCTTTTCAGACGCCTCGGAAGATCATCGGGAATTGAGTGGGAAGTTGAGAAACTAGGGGATTTGAGTTGTTATATAGCTTACTATGAAAGGATAGGTATCTGGTTTGGGCTAAATCAGCAACATATGGAACATTAAGATCATTATGGATAAGATTATTGATGACAAAGTAAGGAGCATTGAGGATTTTTCAAAGGATTTTGGATTGTAAGGATTGAATACGCGATGAATAGGATGGTTTAGTGGAGCCACAAAGCTCAACTCCGTAATTTAAAGTGAATAATACTTTAATAATGGGATAAATAATAAATGATATTGACGTCACAATTTGTTGGAACATTTTGATCGCTGTGAAATACTATTAAGGTAATGCGGAAGATAATATTTATTTGTGAATATTATGAATATATATAAATCAGAAAAAAAATTGTTGATGATGTTCTTAGGGCTTGGAAATATGGCAAAGCCATAAAACGTCAACCGTATGATTATTAATATTTGAAATTAATAAAACTTGTTTTTAGGAGATACCATTGCTTATTATCCTCATAAATATCTTAATCTCCTTATATAATAATTACATATAGATTAAAATCCTTTTTCTAACTAGCCAAAAAAATAGTATAAACTGCCAAGATACAATGCACCAAAATAAAAGGCGTGTATTTATTGAAAATCAGTCATAACTTTTTATTTAAAAAAATCCTAAATTTAAATTAAACCTTTTCACTTGTGATGCAGCCGAGAACAGTGTTGGGATCTCATACAGCCTGGCTTACCCTCCGATAAAAGGAGGCACAAGCATGGTTCAGTATTTTTGTAGATATGTCTTGTATAGATAGTGGGATCGTATTTATTTCTTCTTACTATTATAATTCTAATTTAATTTATACTTTTATTTATTATATTTTATTTATAAGTTACATATCCACATTTCATTCTATCTATATTACTTATAGGCCTCAAGTGAGACCGATACTTCTATTTATGAAATAAATAAGTTATTAAAAAAATGCACTCACCTTTTTACTCTTTACGTTGATAAAGCACCAAATTCATATTCATACGATAATAATATGATTGATACATCCTTCCATACTCTGCCTTCAAACTGGAAACATATCGCGTAACATTCAAAGCTTTGAATAATAATGCAATTTATGAGAGCTGATTATATAGATTAAGAGATTTCACATTTCACAGTTTCAGGGGAAGCGATTTAACATTCAAATGAGCTTGGGGATTGGGCCACGTGTACTGTATTTATAACAAATGGAACGCCACTTCGCAGATCACATATTTATCGTTTGCTAATTCCCAATCATCATATCAGCCATCATCTATGTTATGATACCACTACCTGTCCAATTGTAAATCATAATTATAATGATTACTAATTCATGATTACTAAATTGATATCAATTATCTGATCAAACGAAATGAAAAATGGACTTTAAAAGGATAATGAACAACGATCTCTCTCAAACTAGTTTTATTAATCGAAAATATTAATAATCATACCGGTGGCGTTTCATAAGCCATATTTTCATTAGCCATGTTTTCAATGAATGAAATAGCCAAGTACCCAGGAAGTATTTCTGTTGGGAAATAGGAAAAAGCCACCCAACGTGTGACGGCTGGGGATCCCGGAGGGATTAGAAAGCCCTCCATAAACCAAGCACCTGTAAAATCAAAGCAGAGGAAAATAAGAGAGGACACTGGAAGCTGATGGAAACTTTTGGGAATAGAATCTTGAAATCTACAGAGCTGTTTAAGGATTAAGATAATTTTTTTGTAGAATCAGGCGATATGATTGTTCCAGGACAGGTATTGACCGAAGGTAACTTGGAAAGGTATTGTAATCCCCCACTATATAGCCAATATTAGGCTGAACCAACTAGGATATTAGTGTTAGTGTTAGTGTTATGATATAAAATACCTAAAATTAATAGTTTGAGTAGAGTCCTTGCCATCTATCGATCTATCCATCCTGCGGCTCCAAACTTTGAGGATCCTCAACACTTCTGAGATCAGAAGGCAGCTGATAATGACATATCAGCTCAACTACTATCAATTTCCAGGAGACTATATGGCGCCAAGCTGTTCCAGACCCGTTGCCAAATATCAAACATTCTCGACTTTTGACCACTGACTAAATCCTCAGGTAAAACAAGAATCACAGGATCAATTTTTATATCTAATCCTCGATGTTCCTTATTGTCCAGCCACCAGATAGGAAAAAAAGAAAATCTAGAAAAAATACAGAAGTTGATTTAAATTTAATCAAGGAGCGCTGGGTCAAAATTTTAACTTTGTACACTTAAAAGCGTACCGGAAAAAAAAAAAAAAAAAAAAAAAAAAAAAAAGATTATCCGTAAGGATCTGAATGTACCATATTTTGCTGATTTATTCTAAACTAGATAGCTATATTTTCATAGTAAACTCCATAAACATTCAAATCCACTAGTACCTCAACTAGATTCCCATTCTATTCCAGATAACTACTAAATATAAATATATAATTGTTATAATCAACTGTTATAAATAAATAGACTGTTGTTTTACACACTAAAATTTCCCAAAGAACTTTATGGGTTAAACTCCTGCCTCATCCACCATATAGTCCAAACCTCGCACCCTCGGATTATTACTTGTTTCGATCCATGGCCCATTTTCTTCAAGGGAAAAATTTGATAATTTTTCGTAAGTTTAAAATGCTGTCCAAGAGTTCTTTGACAGCCATCCCAAGGAATGGTATCAGCGTGGCATCGAGCAATTGGCTTGCAGATGGGTAATGACGTTAGATAACAATAGACTATACTTTGAGTATTAATTGTATTTTATATCAAAGAAATAATAATACAAATATTTCTTTAAGAAATGGTCATTTTTTTTTATGCACCCCATTGTTTATCTAAACAGCTGTTAACCAGTTCTTTCATAGTTAAAATTACTCAACACTATTTACTTTCCACTAATAGTGCCATAAATTATCCTCAAGTAGGAAGCTAATAGAGACAGGTATACAGGCACTGACTATACAGGTAGTACTATCACAGGTAGCAGATTTAATAAAGAACCCCACGGGCCCCCCATCCTCTGGCATTCTTTCCCCGAGGGGCAGTAAATGGACCCGGGGGGGGGGGGGGGGGATAAGACCCTAAATTTGTCAACCCTCGCCCTTATAAAATCCAGTTCACATAACCGAGTTAGCCTCGGCCGAGCCACAGTGATGCAGTATAATAATGGGGGTGGTAGCTGCCCTGGGGTATATTATACATAAAGGTGGGGCCCTTTCGTTGAATTATACATGGCTCGTAGCGGGCAACTTGTTCCTAGCAGCTCCAATGGAACCGAGAATTCGAGAGAACAAATTCGATTACATTGGCACGACTCCTAGGCGAAGTGTATTCCACTTCTTCGGCTTCTCACCTCCGAGGAAAATGAGCTCCAATTTTCACTACTGTGGGGAAATTTCATCTAATGCATAATACTAAGCAAATACCATCCTAGCCTTCAGCATAATAAATATACAGTCAAAACTCGTAGTTGAAGGGTGAGCAAATTAACTAAGAGTTATCAATTTTTCGAGATAAATTTTGAAGATATCGAGTCGTTCATATATAAGAATGTATTTATGTGTGTGTATAATAATAGGGGTAATTAATTTAAAACAACTTAATGTTTTAAATAATTTATTCTAAGTAAAATTAACAGGAACGGAAGTACTAATGAAAAAAATAAATAAAATTATTTTATTTATTATTAGCATATATGTAGGGATACGAAGATCTATTACAAGCTGAATTGTGTAAAACAGCAAAGACCTCAGCTTCTACCCCTGGCCGCCATGGCTAATAATAAAAAAAAAATTAACACAATAAACCTCTGCCTTGTCCTCGAAATAAAACAGTACTGAGGATAAGGTAGGAGGATAGGGTTGAGATAGGCTGTACTGTATAGACATGTTCATCCTTATAGCAAGGTTAGACTTATAGAACCTCCCTACTCAGGAAATTTGCTTATAGAGTCTCGGGAGTTGTTCGAGGGGAAATAGTGTTAACTTTGACAGCGAATTTTTTGACTTAACGAGTTTTGACTGTATATAAATTTAAAAAAAATGTTATTATTTTTTCCTCTTTAAATGAGATAGCTTTAATTGCTTAAATATTACAATCTTTCTCACCTAAGGACAATAGGTAATATGGATAAATAATCCATTTATATATTATATACAATGAAAACGAAACCTTCGATTATATAAAGTATGATATGAAATAAAATAAACTTACAATAATATAGTAAGAGACAAAAAATTAAAAATTCAATAATACTATAGTATATAATACTATACTATATATATACGCAATATATACACTCAGCCTATGAATCCAATCATGGAGGGACAAGCCAGACTCAAAGAGATCCTAAGTATTTTTCTCTCCGCTGGCTCACAGTGTAAAAACCCAGTGGAGGCTGAGTAAGAGCGCTGGAGTACAGACGATCGGCTAAGTTGGCCAATCCCAGAACTCCAATATAAATATACATTTACAAAAGATCTGCGAGGGGGAGGGGGTTATCAGGATAATGATTGAGACAGATTGTTAGGAAAAAAGGAAAGGTTGTGATGGAATAAAATAAAAAAATGAAGGGGTAAAAAACAATATGTACAAAGAAATCACTCAAACAACTCATGTTAAGTATTCTATGAATATCGATTAACAAGATTTTAGTAGCCATTGTATAATTATTGTTCACAAATATTTAATAAACATATTTATATCTGCGCATCACAATATTTAAACATTTTTTTATAGCTTTTTTTTTTTTTCTTGTAACGAATAGTTCGGGGTTTTTAATTCATACCATTGTAAAGCTTATTATTATTATTATTTTTTTTTTTTAAAGGCATAGAAAACTAAAATATGATGAAAATAGTTAAATTTTGTAAAGCGGTTAAAATACTTACAGGAATTATGTAGGGAAAACTCGTGACAAAATTGGTGTCCTTACCTGCAAAAAATAAACATAAATTAGTGATATGTAATGAAAATATGTAAATGATAAACAAAAATAAATAAATAATGTATTATATCAACTGTAGATTGATATTACCAGGGTCAAGAGACATTTTAGGCGAATTTTAGGGCTTCTAGTTCACCTACAGCCCACCTATAGGAAAAATAGCGGAAATAATTCATGTAGAAGCCAATATTGCCACAGTTGTAAGGGAAAGTGCCCTTAACAAGATAATAAAAGTACTAAGGGGTGGGGGGTGGAGGTCTCTATAGGTCCTTTTTTTAGTTTTTCGTTAATAACTAGAAAAATGCTGCCTCAAGTATAATAGACAAAACTGTCTATGTATAAAATTAATCTATATAACATTTTCTACAAAAAAGGTTTTATCCACTTTTTTTACTGGGATCAATGGAAGGGGGAAATGGAAAATTTAAAAAAAAACTTTTTATTGTTAAAAATGAAATTTTTGATGTTAAAAATGATATATTTATTGTAAAACTATTGGACTTGAATTGTACCATGTTGATTTTTAATCGGACTACACCTCTTTTGGTCTTTGAAAAAAGTCTAAAGTCTTTTAAAAGATCTAGAACAGAAAACGTTTTTATTTCATTTTTTATCGCCACCTACGCCAACGCCAGCGATATCGGTCGGTTCCTTGGAATCGAAACATCCAATACTACTTCCAATGAATTGAAATGGGATATTAAAAAACACGCCTTCCGCCCAGTACTACTGCAATTGGATCCAGCGACCTCAACATCTAAATTGGATGTGAACATTTAAAACTAAGTAAAACCTGCCACTAGCAGTCCAAATGTCTCCGATTTTTAATTGGACAGGAGGAAAGTGTTGGCTATAGAAAGGTTGGGCTCCAACCTGCCCCCAGCAAATAGTAGCAGATGTATAAAAAATAAATTATTTTCGAAACAAATACAAGTTGATAGGGACTGGATCTTATATAAATTGCTCCTCAGGCCCAACCGAATGTTAGTTCCCCTCAACCGGAATTGTCCTAGTTATTTCCTCAACCGAGTCCGGAATTGAAGGAAATGAAAATCGCGAAATTCAATTGTGTATATCGATACATTTTGTCTTGGCTGTTGATGTTAAATGTTCAACAAGGATCTTAAGGTTCAGTCGATTTAGTAGTAGCAACTATATTATGGCGACGGTTCGAGACTTTATTATCATAATCATGCCCTACCGTAAACAAAACAGGTTACAATAAAATTATATAACTCTGCTGGTAATTTTAAGAGTTAAGTTAACAACAATATAAATAAATAAAATACATGTTTTAAACTCGAGATATAAGATAAATTTGTTTTAAACATGGAACATGTTTTACCGGTGACCTAGTTGGCCAAAAGCGATACGTTTTTGGAGAATGCGATACGTAGATTGATAGTTTGATATTGGAGAGCAGGAACAGTTAAGAGCTCAACTCTCCTTATACTAAATAATGACACTGAGTCTCCTATTAAAAAAATAAGCAATTTTAACCTGGATTTGATCGATCTTGCTCGATCCCTCTCGGATGTTGTATATAAAATATTACTCTCCTTTGGAAACATACAATACAATCAGACAGGTAAGCGAAAAAAAAAAATTCAAAAAACAAATGAGAATTTACGGTCAGCAGGGTTAAGCTATTTAATTTACAAATTTATCACAGATAAATGATTTAAAAAAATAAAAAACATATCCTGAGATTGGCAATTCCGCTAGGTGCATTTTAGCACCTTCTATGAAATTATGAAAATACAAAATGTGCTTTGATGCTTTTATATAAAATCACAAAAGTGCATTGAAAAAAACAAAAACATTTCGAAGCTGATTTTGCGTATTCGGGAATTAGATGCGGAATTCCTTTTAAAAGTAAACCTGCAACAAAAACCTTTTTTTTTTCTTTTTCCATTTGTTGATATTTACAACTGTACAGATACATATACATCAAGTAAATGTATTGACAACGATTATAATAACATATTAAAACTTGGAAAGAACTACTCATCAGTAGCACTTTATTAAAAATTTTACACCAGAAGGACTCTAGGCCATCTTCGTTTCAGACGCCTCTGAGGATTATCAGGAATGGAGTGGGGAGCAAATTGAGAAACTAACGGATTTGAGTGATTATGGAGCTTACTATGAAAGGATATGTATGTATCTGGTGTGGGCTAAATCAGCAACATATGGAACATTAAGATCTTTATGGATAAGTTTATTGGTGACAAAGTAAGGAGCATTGAGGATTTTACGAAGGATTTTGGATTGTAAGGATTGGATACGGGATGAATCGGATGGCTAAGCAAATACCTAAATCGGAAGCATGCACATAACGGAATTGGCAATCTTGCCGACGATATAACTGACGGTCAATTCGGCAATCCCTGGAACATGTTATTTTTTCTTTAGTCTATAAACTCAAGAGGGTCAGTTTTTTTTTCTGTGTCTAATATATTTTGACGTCGAACCTCCAAAAAAATTGCCTAGAAGATCCCTGAGATACTGAGTATCCACTTCTTGCTTGTTCCTAAAATATGAAAATATTAATATTTAAACCATTCCTCGGAGTGAGATATGATTCAGAATGTAGTGTTTCAGATTTGAGGTTGAGGGAGTTAAGGCTGACAAGAGACGGGACTGATCTGGGAGGAGGTTGCCGGTGACAACTCTATCTGACCGATGTCAACCAGAGGCAACGAGTGAGGTTCCTATCAGTCAAAGCCTGGCGGGCCATTTGACTGCTTCCTATGGGTCACCTTTTCTCTTCGTCGTTCAACATTCCTGTTCCAGCTACAAGGCATTAAATCAATAGGCTAAGAGAACAACCTAGTATTATGGATTATTCTCAAAAATATTAGATATTTATATAAGAAATTTTATTTAATATATACTGTTATATAAAAGAACAAACCATTGCTCGCCTGTGATCACGAAACACGAGAACTACAGAACAAATTTGTGCCAACTTTTAACTATATCATCCTCATAGTTCAATGAACGATTGATTACTGATGAAAAAAATAACTGATTTCCAATTTAAATGTAACTAAAAATGGATAAATATGTGAATCCGAGTAAAGTTTGAAGGTGGAGAGAGCGATTCCGTAAGAGAGGTTACAAAGGTACGGTGCTATCTAGAGCTTGAAGTCGATAATAAAGTTTAATCATTTTCAGTTAAATTGTTATTAAAAAAGAGATAACAAAGCTGATGTCTTTGCGGCTTTTTATACAATTCAGCGTGTGATAGACCGTTGCAGCCCAACATATATGCAGAAAAAAGTTACCAACTATTTCAAAGTAAGTACTTTATTACGTATGTATTTTATTTCCATTATTATCTCCTATGTTTCTGATAGTTTTCCTTAGAATAAATTATTTAAACATTGAATTGTTTAAAATAAATTACCCTTATACACACGCACACACACACATATATATATGTATATATATATATATATATATATATATATATATATATATATATATATATATATATATATGTTTTGTGAACTCTGATGTTAATGATGAATATCATTAATCACAGTCTAGTATAATAAAAAATTACTATTTTTGTAATACAATCTAATACCTTATTTGGAGTTTAATTAGGTGTCTAAAAGAATCTATTATTAAATAAAAAAAGAAGAAGAGTGAAAGAATGAAAGAGAGAGAGATATATAAAGAGAGAGTTTGATATATATATATATATATATATATAGAGAGAGAGAGAGAGAGAGAGAGAGAGAGTAAGAGAGGGAGAGAGAATAATAGCTTAAAGAAAAAAATTACAGATATTATGGAAAAATAAATATTGATACCTATAACATCTATACTATTTTTTACCTAGTTATTAACTTTGTATGAATTATGCAACCTTACTTATATTTTAAGTTGGAGAGATTAGGAAGGGATGGAAGGAGGGAAGAAGGAAAGAGGCAGAGAAATAGAAAGAAATACAGAGAAAACAAGGGAGAGTGTGTGTGAGAGATAGATAGATAGATAGATAGAGAGAGAGAGAGAGAGAGAGAGAGAGAGAGAGAGAGAGAGAGAGAGAGAGAGAGAGAGAGAGAGAGAGAGTGAGAGAGAAGAATTTCATTTATACTAATCTCCGTTTCATATTTACTTTTTTGTATAAAAGTATGCAAGATCAGATATACATTGTTTTTCCAATTGAATTCGGGTTTCCCATCGAATATTTCCAATATAGAAACACGTTGAACAGAAAAGTACGAAGTTTCAGAGAAACGGAGGAACAACCATCAATTACATAATAAAAAACAAATACTGGGAGTGTTTACATCCCACAGCCGTTGAACAAACCTTTAGGTTGAGGGGCTCTTCTATGGCAACAGAATAAATATAAATATTTACGGAGGTCTCGGTGAGCAAACATTTTGTAATTCGTTATACAAACCAAATATCGCTCCAACTAAAACATAAATAATAACGCACTGACTGGATCAAATAATATTAAACTGAAACATTCTTTTACCATCTCTGCACGATATTCTCATTGGGTATACAAATCAATAATAAATAGTGTTTCATGATAGTGGAAAAAAAAACTCAGAATAAAGTTCAAAATTTTTGAAATATCATAATTTAAAAAGTTAAAAATATATCTCATTCCAAAAAATATAAATCGGATGTACACGAACAAACAAAAAAAAAAAGGATCCGACATTTAAAATGCTCCCTTAGCGGCAATACAAGGGGAAAAAGTTTACAAATATAGGAATAAAATATTCAAAGGAGGAAATGCAAAGATTATATGGAGGGGATAAAATTCTATTTAAGATTTACTTCGGATCATAAGAAACTCCCTTTTGGAGGAGATTGAAAATGAAGAAGAGGCTGTAGGAAGCCAACCATCGTAGGCGAGGAAGGCCTGGAATCAAACGATGCCGACTTGGACTCTTAACACCTTAGGTAACTGCCCGATAATGCTAAGAGCATGTAACAAGTGGATATTGTAAATCGTGAGCTGATCCTCAAATAGATTGGTAAAATCTTCCATAGTTTCATATTTTTTTATATTTTAATGTGAAATGATGTATATTCATTAAAACTAACAATGGTTTTTTCCACTAAAAAAGTCATTTTTTTATTTTTTGGCACTTACATCCTTTTCCTTTTTTTTGTACTCAATTATTGTTCACCTAACTTTCCCATATCAAAATACAGTATGTTTAATTCGATAAATTAGGCAACAGGAAAGCATATTGTTAAGGTACCAAGTACAAGAATATTTTCGCTTGTTATTATTCAAGTATTTTTCCCTCTTAAACCTAAAAAAGGACAAGAAATATTTATTATAAACTTAGTAGTTCTAGCCGATGACAGATGGCTCCACCGACAGAGCCTAGATGTCACCCGTAGCGTGGAGGAGCCGACCCTATTATGAAGAACCGTTGCCAAATTAGTGGCTCAGGTTGGGGGAATCAATTGGGGAATGGGAGAAGGGCTGGTTGGAGTTGGAGCTCAGCCAGGTGGTCTTGTCCCCTCTACGGCCGACACATATACCCTGCCAGTCCACCGTATACCTACCGTAAGGGGGGGGGGCTGTCTTGGTGTACTTATTACTTACTACTTACTGCTCAATATGTGATTGTTTATTTTGTTTTCCTAGATCAATGATTTTATGCGTTCATATCGAGTATTTTATTTAAAAGCAATTTATGTTCAAGCCGATTCAGAGAATCGAGAATTGATTTTTTGGCAGCGAAACTAACACCGAGAATCGAAAAATGTTGGTAGCGACACATCGCCGGATTCAATAAAACTGATTCATACATTAACATCTATTTTATAGTTTGTGTTGAGTTTCATTTATTTGAAATCAGGAGATATCATTTCATGATATAACAATAATAATTAAAGAAACAATCTTAAATAAAAAGAAAGTAATTAAATATTATCACTATTACATATATTATCAAATATTATTGTTATTACGGTATACCAGTGGAATTTGATAAGAGAGGGGGGAGGAGGGAGTCTTGGAAGAAGCAAGACATAGGTTCTACAATATCTGTCCCAGGGGAGTGAGCCTTCCAGTCACCATATCTATCTCCGGCTTATTAAAATGTAAATAAGGGATTAGATTTTATTACAAAAAAAGGCAATGAATTTTTATTATACTCACTTGTGAATTATAATATTTATAATAATTCCTACGCAGTATTGTGCAAAATAGTCAGGTCTGCCCCCCCCCCCTCTATCTTGTCCCCCATTCAATCTCTAGCTCTCTCTATATATTTATTTATCCACCTCTATCATCTTCCATTTTCAAAGCCCTCAACAGTTTCTAAAAAAATATTTATGAACATATTTTGAACAAACTTTTATAACATATAATTCCTAAATGACAAATTTTTAAATTTGACTAAATTAATGTAAACAATTTTGCATAATATGATAATTACATACACACACTCAAACATATATATATACATATTAATTAGATGCTCTGAAGTTTATGAGCATCACAATAATGGATTTTTTTTTTTTTTTAAATAAAGTTTATTATGAAAACATATATGAATAATACCAAATTAAATCTTCTAATTATCCTCGTACCTATCATTACAATCCAAAATCCTTCGTAAAATCCTCAGTACTCCTTACTATGTCACATATAAACGTAACCATAACAATATAAACGAATCATATGTATGAAGGAGTAATGTCTTTCAAAGTTGTTGGCACGTCATTGTGATTATATTTCCGCATACATTTACTTTATGTATATATTGAATACAGTAAATATCAGTAAAACAATAGAATCAAAAGTAAATAATGTAAAAGTTATTAAACCTATTCGGGCATACGGAGTTGAGTTTCGTGGCTCCACTAAACCTTTCAATTCTTCTCGTATCCAATCCGAGATCCTTCAAAAAATCCTCAATGTTCCTAACTTATCCTATAAAGATCTTAATGTTTCATATTTTGCTGATTTAGCCCAAACCAGATAAACCTCCTTTCATGGTAAACCACTCAAACCCACTAGTATCTCAACTTGGTTCTTTTTTCAACCATTCTATTGCTGACAACCCTCCGAGGTGTTTTAAAAAAAGATGGTTCTCAAACGGAACTTTCATTGAGCTACCACCGGGTAGTTGTTTCACAAGCAACTGCCATGTTATTATCTACGTTATTTTATTTGTCAATAAATGGATTATAAATATATATATATATATATATATATATATATATATATATATCTATATGTAATTTTTTCTTGATCTAAATCAATATTAATTAAATATATTATTTTATTTTTGAAGAGAAAGATTTGACCCGGTCGGGATTCGAACCCGAGTTTCCACCTCTCTAGCGTGGCGCCTTATCCAACTAGGCCACCGGGGTCGTATCCGAACCAGGCAAATCTTCTCTCTTCAGTGATCCATAACCCCCGGGCACTCGCAAATCGCGATGTGATTCCGGGGATGAATGTTCATATTGAACATTACATTTAACGTGGATCTATTGACAATCCGTCACCGTTAATATATATGTAATTTTTTCTTGATCTAAATCAATATTAATTAAATATATTATTTTATTTTTGAAGAGAAAAGATTTGACCCGGTCGGGATTCGAACCCGAGTTTCCACCTCTCTAGCGTGGCGCCTTATCCAACTAGGCCACCGGGGTCGTATCCGAACCAGGCAAACCAACAAACCAACCAGGCAGTGATTTTTTATGGATCACTGAAGAGAGAAGATTTGCCTGGTTCGGATACGACCCCGGTGGCCTAGTTGGATAAGGCGCCACGCTAGAGAGGTGGAAACTCGGGTTCGAATCCCGACCGGGTCAAATCTTTTCTCTTCAAAAATAAAATAATATATATATATATATATATATATATATATATATATATATATATATATATATATATATATATAGTATAGTAATTAAGGAAAAATAAATGCAAATTTCAACTTTATTAAACTATTCTTTTTATACTTATATCATGAATATTGCTTAAGGGTGTCAATCCGTGTCTGGCTTCTGTGTTGTATTCAGTCGTAAATATCAATAAATAGTTATACAAATAAATTTAAAAAATACAGTAAAAACTATTTAGAGTGGATTGTAGCAATGTTCTTGGAAGGGTTGGCTAAGTTTTTTACTTCTGTTCGTTGTTCTTTAAATGAGAATTCCTCTCCTAACTATAAAAAATATTCTCCTTAGGCTACCACTTGAAAAGGCTAGCAACTTTTAATCAGCTGCCTTTGAGCAAGCTGCTCTTCTATGTTCCAGGGACTAAAGTAACTACACCCTCAAATAATTTTTTTTTTTAAGTTTAACTTTTTTATTGTTATTTATGAAAGTGCTTTTTAAAATGTTTCTAGAGTTGCTAAACCAACACAGTAGTTATGAGAATTATGTTCCGCGCTACATGATTGCTCGAGATATCGCCACCGATAATTGTTTGAAGAAATTTTTTATTGAAGAGACATTTTTTTTTATTCATTTAATAAAAAAACATTTTTCATTTTTTTTTAAATAACCGGGAATTTTTAATGCACTGCATCAACTTCGGATACTAATCATTCGGTCCATTGGCTTTGTGTGAAAAAAAAAAAAAACTGATAATTTTGAGGAGGTTAAAATTGCGGTCCAAAAAAAAAAAAAAAAAAAAAAAAAAAAAAAAAAAAAAAAAAAAAAAAAAAAAAAAAAAAAAAAAAAAAAAAAAAAAAAAAAAGTACCCCTTTACAATGTAAAATTTTGTTACCGTCAGATTAACTATGTTAACTATTCTTTTGATGAAATTCATAAAGCCAATATTAATATAGAACCATTAGAAATAATAGACGAAAATAATGTAGATCATTTTTCAATAATTTATTCAGTACTCCTAATAGTTATAATTGCCTTCATTATATATATATATTGTACAATAATAGATTCACCATTATAGCATTTTGTACTTTAAAATGTAAACAGCCAGAAACCACGCCATCAAATTCAACCTACCCAGAACTGCCGCTTACTACGCCGAGGACGTCTTCGTCTCAGGGGGGGGGGCGAGTTATGTAAACGACTTATGAAATCTAAACAGGAAGGCCATCTGCAATCACTGACCTAATGAGGAAGTGCTGACGACGAATTCTTGTTGTATAAATAGACTAGTAACCTCTTACAGATTGTTCTTCGTCCATTTCAGTCATATACGATGTAAACCTGTAATTCTGTACATTTTAATATACGCTTTTTGTTAAAAAGCATCTATTTATCCACTTTACATAACTTTAGACAATTATTCCGAGGAGTTGAATCATCGCGGGACCAAACAAAGGCTGCCACAAGGATAAGGTTAGATAATAATGTTCTATAACTAGAATATTATTCGTGCTTTATATTAAAAAAATAATAATGCAAATATTAGGTTAAGGAACGGTAGTATTTTTATACATGAAAGCTGGTTAAATTTGCAAGATTTTTTGAGATTTGCAGTTTTGTGGATAGTTTTTTCGAAAAACGGTGAGCGTTAAAGTATTATGACATTGTTTCTTTTCCGTCTATCATCCGCGCCTATGCCTTCTTCTCCCTTCTTCTGCTTAGTATAACCACCCTGGCTTTTCAGGATTATCAAATATCTGCTTATTGAACATTTTGGGATCAATATTAACCATCTGCTTATCTCACAATAGAACATGGTTCTTAGTTGCATCATTGGGGTACCTAGAGCATTTGTTTTTAGTTCAGTGAAATGGTGGTCGATTGAATTAAAGGACAGGAATAGAAAAATGGTAGCAGCATAGGAAATATTATAAAGGACGTATGAAAGAGTTCAGAATAAAAGTTGGAATAATTTGTTTAAAAGAAATAAATTCCAACAGATAAGGGTAATGGAGATGTTTGGAGGAGGAGAAAGCGTTTCTGATTGGAAATCGTCCATGAAACTTTTTTTCCATCAACTTGTGTATGATTGTTTGAATGAGAGCGAGTATCGTATGAATGTTAGAAGAATGAGTAAGGTGATAGATGAGAGATAAGTGAAAATGGTGTAAAGGAGGTAGTGTTGATATCGAAAAATGGAAATACCACTGGCTGGGATGGTATTTTTATAGAATCGATAAAAGGTAGGGGTCCTATACTTGAGAGTGTGTTCGCAACATTGTAGCGATTGTAAGTAACATGTCGATGTTTGCCGACTAATATGTGCCATTATAAAAGGAGAAGATGAAGATCCTTTATTATTTAAATCATATAGATCAATTTATTTGCTACCACTGCTTGGAAAGATTGGTGAACATATGATTGTTACTGAAATGGAATGGTTGTCTTACACCTCATCAGCTTTATTCCAGAAATAGGATGGTAACGAAGAGTGCTGAAGAGGAAGACGAAACAATAGCGTTAGTGTTTATTTTATACATCCTATTATTATAAATATTTATTTATATTTTATAAATGTAAATGAATAAAAACCACTATTCATCAAGGACCATTTGTTAACAGAAGCCTGAATTAAGTATTTTCTTGTGAAAAGGTCTGGCAAAGTTTAAATGCTGATTAGGATGACATTCAGGTGTTGATTAGGAAAGTCCCTGAAAAAGGAAAAGGAAAATAGAAAAAAAAGAGAGAGAGGAAGGTTTTGGAGAGTAGCTTTGAGCCTTGGGACTTATTAGCTGAGCCGAGGGTAAACGGATTAGCTCTCGTTAGAAAATTGATTTATCTGAGCCAGTACGGAGTGCCAAAGGCCGTGACAAATAGCATTAGCACTTCCCACCGCCCCCAGCTACTTCCATCCTCTCGTCCTGGCAGGATATCTTCCTGTCTTCAGGGGAGTCCTGTCTGCTAAGTTAATTTTATAGGAGTGGGCTGAGTAAGGAGCGAGATGGCAACATAGTAATTTGTTCAACGGTTGTAATACAATAAAATAAAAATAAATAAGTAAAATATACCTAGCCTCAATATTATTGGCAGGGGTGGGGTATCGTGAGAAAATATCGATATTGTAAAAAAACATTTTGAGCTCTGAATATCGGTACATCGATTTATGGGTGAGCAACATATATATATGTGTGTAGTGATATTGTTTTAATGAAATGCCATTTTAAATATCCCCATCCCGCAAATACGAGATTCCTGTTTGTTTTATCGTCAGGGTAAATTTAGATAATAAAATCGCTAAAATCACTGGTCTGCTCAAATGTGAGAAGCAACAAAGATTTAACAACTAAACTAGGACTGGTCTGCTCAAATGTAAGAAGCAACAAAGATTTAACAACTAAACTAGGACTATACAAGTCATTAATAAGACCTGTAGTTACACATTGAGCTGAAACTTGGTGTTTAGCTCAAAATGACGTTCAAAAACGTTTTTGAAAGAAAGAAAAATAAAAACGAATAAAGAAAAAGACAAAATTTAAAAAAGGGAAACTATTGTAAACTTCATTAAAGAAAAGACATTATGTCAGAAGAATGACAGCAGATGGAATGCCATAGAAACTGCTAGATATGAGAATGACTGGAAAGAAAAGAAGGGGAGTACCGCGAAGCAGATGGGAGGATGAAGTAGCAAAAGCTACCGCAAAATTAAGAATAAGGTTTAGCATCAGTTTAACAAACAAGTTTTTGATTTACATATTAATATTTTTTCATTTCCTTTATCACATCTGCACACAATTTGTTAATCTTAATTTTTGTCGAATCACTACTTTCTACTCAACAACATAATCTCATAAAATGTATTTTATTATTTACATTGCAAATCCAATTTTTACATATTTGATTATATTAATGCCACTGCCTTTGTAAATAATATTTGAAAAATAAAACTATAAATTTCAAAATTAAATTTCCATTTCCCTAATGAAAGAAAATGTAATTTATCGTTCCAATTAAAAAACCAAAATATATTTTAATTAATTAATTAAATAATACAATATCAAACACAAGGATTAGGAATAATTTGATCATTTTAATTTAATTTTTTTTATTAATGTTATATTTTTTTATCTTCAAAATAAAAAAAAAAAACAAAAAAAACATGTAACTGTTTTGATGAGTTACATAACCCTTCGAGTTAATTTTTTTTTTTTAATGAAAAAATAAAATAACGAATATTAAAATAAGAAGCACAAGGATTAGGAATATTATTATAATTTTTTTTTTTTTTTTAAACCTTTTATTGAGTAATTATTACAATCTGCCACAACTGTGGGCAATAAGTAACATAGATGACGTATGATCACATTCACACATTATATACAAATTAAATTTTTAAATTTTAATTTCATTTTTTTTCAACATACTATAACTGTGTTGATCAGTTATAGTATGTTGAATTCCATCTTGTCCAAAGGACAAAATAAGCTTATTTTTTGAGTTCATCAGAATCAACACTTTTCCTTAAAAAAAAACAAAACAACAATTTACAAAAGCATGTAGTGTGGTATTTATTTTCATCTAAAATAGAATCTTAGGATATCGTGCTGAAAGGAGAGAACTTGGAAAGTTTTAGTTTTGAATAGCTACCGCTAGAATGTGCGCCGGTAAACTGTACCTGGTAAGTAATGTAAGTAACTGGTTACCGAAAAGTAACTGTTAAAAGGAGCAAACCGACTCTTCACTAGTAATACCAAAAGATTTTTTAATGAAACAGAGAACAGTAGTTTAATATGTAACATGTAAAAACATTCAGTATTACTGAACAAATGTAAAAGACATTTCTGAATTCATGAAAAATATTATTACATTAAAGTTCTTTAGTAAGGAAAGTAGGGTATGAAAGGAATAAAGAAGAAAAAAATACAAAACAACGAGGTAGAGCAGGGAAAGAGGAAATATGAGCGTAGAGCCCTTCCAGAAGAGCGGACCGGAATGCAATAAAAGCAGCGGTTTAATGAAATAAGATAACAGGGAAAAGGAGAGGGTCGGGAGACACTATTAAATTGTTATTTTTGAATTGGAGTCTGGATTAGGTGATGGAGGGTTTGTTGGGAATAAAAGGAAATCTAGTTCATTTCCTCCCACACCGCCTCATTTCCCAGAAGGCAAGGGCACTTTTTCGCCCTGGCTTCAGGCCATTTGTTTTACAAAGCTCTCTGCCATCTTGAGCTCTATGGGCCATCAGGACACCGTCTTCTGTTAGGTCCTCTTCAACCAGGATTGGGCGATTAAACAGGTCTTTTGAGGAAATTTTTATCTTGGCAAATGTTGGGGGAAAAAAAAAACTGTTGGAAGACATTAAGGATTAAATTGAGAAACCGTTAAGGAATCTTTTAGAGCAGTTCGAGAACAACGTTTTAAGAAACCATTTGGATTCCTACAGCAGGCAGAATTGAATATTACGGATTTTGAAACCGGTTTATATTCACTTGTAATGAAAATTTAAATGAAAAAACCGTGACTACAACAAGAATAATCGGATAAATAAGATTCATTCTTATGTCCTTTTGATTTTAGACGAGAACAAAATATACCCCACCTCATATATTAATGCAGACTAATCACTGACTACAGACAAAAACAATACAGAAACTAGGAAATTGGCCCGGTGGATGGTCAATGTTTGATGAACAGTATTATGTTTGAAACTTCAAAACAATTTTTTTTTTTTAATTCCATATCAAAAATAGAGAATATCAATATGAAATACCTTTAAAAAATTAAAAGTTTTTATAAATTTTTCTCTATTAAATATTATTTGTGATGATAAAATAACTTTGTTGCTTGGTTTTATTGAATTTTAATTAACTTCTTGTTTTTCATTTTATTTTATTATTTTTCTATTCTTTATGTTTGACTTTCGACACATGTACTATGTTTATGTAACGTATATTTAAAATAATAATTAAAACATTAATTAAAAATTACATGTTCATTCTATACTTTAAATTATGGTGCGTACAGAAATAAATAAAATCCCATCCAACAGGGTTACTGCTGCAAGGAAAACATTAAAAAAAATAAGGAATTTTTTTTTTAAGTAATTTAAAAAAACCTACTCCAAGCCGATAAGTAAAACGTACGGCAAAATTACAGGAAACATGCTGAAATATTCCATAGTATGCAGAATATGCTTACTATGATATGCAGTAAAATATGTCATAAAAAGTTTGATAATATAAAATATAACATTCAACTAATGAGTAAAGAATGTTTTAATCTATTTTTTTTTATTGCTGCCTGTGAGTGTAATAAAATAAAATACACTGACAGGCACAAAATTCTAGCCAATTGATTTCATTTCCTCGACTAAAAGAGAATGTGGCACAAATCAACCTAAATTTCTTTTTTAGGGTTTAAGTCTCCATATACTTTATTTAGAGCATATTAAACTTATAAGAATTATTTGTAGAATTTTATAGAATAAAAACAACAATAAATAAAATAAGTTATACAAAAATATTAAAATGTAGTACATTATTTTAAAAATAATTCGGTATAATAATTTTATATGTTTTTATTGCACATTTAGTAGATGCTATTTTTGATATGGGTATGTTTTTTGGCTAAGGGTCTATTAGTTTTTAGTGCAATATTTTTATTTTAAATAATTATTTTAGCATGGAACATGTTATCTAGTGGTGACGTAGTTGGTCAAAACCGATACGTTTTTGGGGAACGCGAGGGCGGTACGCATAATAAGATAGTTTGATATTAGGAGAGTAGGAACAATTAAGAGCTCAATTCTTGCTATACTAAACAATAATATTACTAGGAGGCAGGTACTAATTAGTGAGCTCCTTTTGACTCTGTTTTTCCTAACACAAATAAATAATTTTAATCTGGATTTGACCGTTCTTGCTCGATTCCTCTCGGATGATCAAAATTTTTGTTAAAAAAAGAGTAGCATTTAGAACCTCTATTTAAAAAAAAAATAATAATCATTACTTATATTATTTAAACATGTCAGAATAGACAATAAAACAAAAAGGAAATTACTTTCGAATAAAGAATTAAATTAGTCATTTAATGTAATACAGTAGCAAATGTTTATTTCGTTTAATGGTTTTTTGTTATTAATTAAAAATTACTCTCCTTTGGAAATATACAATACAATCTTAAAGGTAAGTGAAAAAAAGGAAGAACATAAGGTCATAGGCGGTCAGGAGGATTAATCAATTAATTTGGAAATTTATAATCTACACAAAACTGAATCACATGTAAAAAAATAAAAAAATAAAAAATTAAAAAAAACAAAAAAACATTTGAGCATGGACTGTTACTAGGGCCGCCCCCTCCCCCTAAAACATCTTCCATGTTATTCTTTTTTTTTCTTCTTTTAAATATATTTGTGAATTTCAATGAATAGAAAATACATATATTTTTTTTTCATATGCGAATAAATTTCCTGCATATATTCTGATATGCTGTTAGACCACCATAAACGTTATAACATAATATATAACCGCTATATATATATATATATCCCCTTCACAGCCTGATCAGATTAAAATAGCACCCCCTAACAAGAGGATGTTCGCCAGCCGCAGGTTCATACAGTAAGTTACCACAAACTCTTTTAGCCTTTCACATAGCCTCACATAGTGCCTTCCTACCCTCTACTACAAGATCCCTGTAGCTAAATGTGTTTCAGCTTCACTTAGCCAACTTTCTTCCGCCTAAAGTTGAAGGGAACAACGGTTTAACCCGATATTGGGGTTAAGGAGCTAATTAAATTGAGGACAAAAGAAGTTGGTAACGAGATCCCCGGGCCTTGGCTAACTAAAGCTTCATAATTATCAGGGCAAACTTTATTAAATTTGAGGAAGTAAGAAAAATATTATTTATTGTCATTTACTGCGAGTGAGAGGCTTTTACTTAAAAAATATTTAAGATCTGGTAATCCATCAGGACCTTTAGATCATCGGATTAATTGTTTGGAAGGATTGGGAAGAGAGGTGTTCCTGCTGTGTGGTGTTCCTGCTGTGTGGTGTAGTTCACAGTTGATAAATATTTGCTCCACTGATAGAGGGGCGTGGCATCTTGAGCAGATGGGCTGAGATGTGCCTTGGAGTAGGTCCTCATGTGTGTGTGATGTGGAAAGGTTTTTAAATACCCGATTTTCTCTAAGAACGGTAAGGAATCGGCCCTCTGCATATTATCTCAAATAAATTCTGCTCTAAATTTAAAAAGCATTAGTTTCACAGACTATTGTATGAATAGATTCTTTGTCATTCATATTATTTATTCCTATTTAGAGAGGCAGCTTGTAATACTTATTCAATAAAACAGTTTCATAAAAAAAAAAAAAAATTCACACATAAAAATAAATCGATCTGTATAAATAAGCTGTAAATCCGATTAAAAACTATACAGATTTTTTATTTGTACACTAAATCAGCTGATAATTAACACAACAATGGAAACGAGGGGGGAAAGGAGAATTCTTACTTGACGTTCACAACAAAGGAAGGCACATACCCACTCATGACGTAAGAAGCTATTGTGATGTGGGGAGGGGAGAAGGTATATCCCTTTCTACTGCAAGAAATATATAACCTGAGAGAGGCCACACAACAAGTGTAGTATTGGGGGGGGGGAGATGGGGGACAGGGCCCCACATCAAACATGTGCCCCTCAGGTATATGTTAGCTCTATGGAGCCATTTCTACAATGAATACCCGCTCTCGAGTGGGGCCTATACATGCTTCCTGGGGGACACCCTCTTTTATTCTCCTAAGGGTCTCATGTCGTCCATTACATTATGGAGTGGCCCAACATTGTCGAAATCCTTTTTCCTTTTTTTTTTCTTATACAATCCTTGAATTCTGCATGAATAATATAAGTAGATAACCAGCAGGTTAGGCCGGGTTTCTGCCTGTCACTTTTAGAAGAAAAAAAATTCTATTATCTTATTACAGTGTTGTTAAAAAAATACAGGGTTCTCGTTTCTTAAAATTATCTCTCTGCGTAATAAACTATTTACATTTACTAGACTATTTTTTTATACAATAGCCAACATTGGAAGGGTGTTAGGCTAAAAAGGGGAAAGTCCAAAAAATTCGAGATTTCATCTCCACCTGTTACCTTGTCCCATGTAATGTCGCTTAAGTTGGTCTCTTGGCGGCTAGAAAGAGGATTTTCAGATGTTTTGGAGTTTAAGAACCCGTTCACAATGGGAAATAAAATAAAATTCGTAATTTCATTTGCAATTTACTCAGAACTATTACTGGACCTTCTCCCATCTAGCCTAAAACCATTTACCAAACACTTATGTTATTTAAACGCTTCGGTAATTCAATACTTGAAATATATATGAAATATCTCTCAGGCCGGAGAACGCCAGAAGAGGACTGAATTGAAACTGGATGAGAGACCTATTTACATAAATGTAAACCAAAGACTAGGAAGGGGTACCACTGGGATCTATCTCTCCTCATAGTCTAACATGCAAACTTTTATTTTACATTATGATTTGTCGTTTCAGACTACTTCAACATTTAGTAGACAAACGTTCAAAGCTCCCAATTAATTACAAAAGACTCATATACATGACTGTGATTAGACCTATTTAGAAGTACGAAGTTGAGCTTTGGGGCTCCACTAAACCATCAAATTCATCTCGTATTCAATCCTTACAATCCAAAATCCTTCGTAAAATCCTCAATGCTCCTTACTTTGTCACTAATAAACTTATCCATAAAGATCTTCATGTTCCATATGTTGCTGAGTTTGCCCAAACCAGATACATATCCTTTCATAGTAAGCTCCATAATCACTCAAATCCGTTAGTTTCTCAATTTGCTCCCCACTCCATTCCTGATAATCCTCAGAGGCGTCTGAAACGAAGATGGCCTAGAGTCCTTCTGGTGTAAAATTTTTAATAAAGTGCTACTGATGAGTAGTTCTTTCCAAGTTTTAATATGTTATTATAATCGTTGTCAATACATTTACTTGATGTATATATTATCCTGCACAGTTGTAAATTTCAATAAATGTATATATATATAAACATTATGATTTCAGTACCTCCGCTGATTGTTGTTAATTTTGTTTTTGACCGGTGTGGATTTAAAAATGAAAGCGAAAAAAAAAATATATATATATATATATATATATATATATATATATATATATATATATATATAAGTTACACTATATATTTTTCCTTAGATATTTTTAATTTTAAGCTTTGACTCCTAACCATTGTAATCTATTTCTTAGAAACCCCTCGTGGGAACTTGCTCTCCTGTGAACTGTAATGTTAGCATAAAGCTTCCTAGAAGAAGCCATTGTAACCCTTTATAAACCTCAAGAAATTTTGTAATTCTCTCTCAGTACATCCAGAGCCGTCTCCACGCCACTCTTCTTTCTGATATTGTAACTTTTATTGAATAAACTTCTTTTTTAAAAAAGTCTTTACTTTTAAATTGAAGATAACTGGCGCAGTCGGTAGGACATCGTCAAACTTGAGGGCATATCAAGGATCAGTATCAACTGTTTGCTGACGAGTCCATTCAGAGGAAGACGAGACGTTAAACTGGCATGGATCTGACTATCGAAGTCATCTTAGTGTAAGTGATTTTTTTTTATTTAAGAGATATTATCTCAATATTAAACTTTTTTTTTATTTTTCAATTTAATAATTTTGAATAAAATCTATTCTATTTTTAAAGAAAAGGTTATGATTTCATTACTATAACTATAAAGAAATATTTTGTTATTTAAAATATAATTTTTTATTTAATATTAAGTTAAATATTAAGTTACTGTATATTAAGGATAAATTTAATTTTCATTTCATATTATTTTAATTTCATTGCATACTATCTCATTTTATTTTTTGTTTGTTATATTAAATATTTTATAAAAATGGCACCTCCCACATTAAAGAAAGAGTATCTAGAGATGATACCTGATTTCCATGGTGACCCTATGTCACTAACGCGATTTCTAGAAATTTCTGATAAATTAATAAACAAATTTTATAATCACGAAAATACTGCCGATTTCCAAAACGATTATTTAATAGGATCAATTCGTGCTAAAATTAAAGGAGCTGCCGCCGACATGGTTAATAGTAAATATATCAATACCTGGGACGATATTAAAAATGCGTTAAAACAAGGGTACGCCGACAAACGCGACGCGTACACTCTAAATATTGAAATGGCGGGAATGAAACAAGGCAACGAAACCCCTTTCGAATTTTATAATAAAATACAAAAAACATTACAGTTGCAAATTAGTTATTTAAGGAGCGAAATGCCGATGGAGGCGTTAGTCCTCACGAAATATATCGAAAAATTAGCACTAAGAGTTTTTGTTAAAAGGACTGAAAGAACCGCTTGGCTCTTTCATGAGAACCAAAAATCCGATAGACCTAAATCAGGCAATAAACATGCTAACGAACGATTTTCAATTTGTCATCGACACTTATCGCCCACACCAAAACCATAACAAACCAATACACAAAAATCGCCAACAATTTATAAACTATTTCCCAGTAAACCAGTACAAAGCAATTCAACCTGCTAAAAATGTAATCTCAAATCAATATAGACCCCAACAACCTAATCAATATATACCACACCAATATCATCAATATAGACCCCAACAACCTAATCAGTCAACCCCTATGAGTGTCAATAGTAATTATAGAAGTAATTCCCAATATCAGAGACAACCTGATCAAAGTGTAAAATTTAAATCTTTTCTCAATACCCCAGTTCGGAAAAACCCAAACCTAGAAATTGAAGAACTTCATAATCTAAACTCGGAACAGTCCGTAAGTGAATCCCAAATTACTGAATTACCAAATGCTCAACCACCCGACTATCCCACTGTATCATTTCCAGACGATCATCAAGAAAATCAACAATACACTGATCAAAATAATCTGGATAGTGATCAAAGTAATTTTTTAGATCCCAGCCTAGCACAGGAACCATGGACGTAATAGACCTATTTAATTTAACCCGTTTTAGTGCTCTTCCATATATAATTCCACCAAAGTCAAACTTAAAAATTCTAATAGACACTGCGTGCACAAAATCGCTTGTATCCGTCCTTGTAGCAAATAAATATTTTTTTAATAACATTACTCACGAACCATTTAAACTTACTAGCGCGCACGGTTCTTCTATACAAAATTTTAACGCTAATGTAGATTCATCTAAATTATTTCCCAACACCAAAACTCCCCTGAAATTTGGCATTTTTGACTTCCATCCTAAATTCGATTTATTGTTTGGAACAGACAGTCTTAAATTATTAGGTGCGAAAATTGATTTAGTAAATGATATACTAATCACACCTTTTGGCAATTTAACAATTCATTATGACAACAGACCCCCTCAATCTGAATATACTTACATCTTAAACAACGATTCTGAAACCGTAATCAAAATTCCAATCAAAAATATCTCAAATGGAGAAGGAATCATTCCTCATACCGATTTCAATAATTGTCTTAAAATTCATGAAGGTTTAATTTCGATTAAAAATAACGAAGCTATATGTACGGTAAAAAATAATTCGGATCGGTCATTTAGATTAACTATTAAAACCCCAATCCTTGTGAAACCAATCAGAATTTTTAAAAATAACGAATCTCATAATATAAATTTAATTAAAACAAAAGAATCAGATTTCAATGAAGTCAAAAATCTTATTCGCACGGACCATTTAAACGAAGAAGAAAAAAAAGAAATTCAAAATTTAATAAAACAATATTCTGATCTATTTTATTTAAAAGGTACTCCACTAACTGCAAATACGCAAATCAAACATAAAATCCTAACTAAAGACGAGATCCCAGTCTATACTAAAAATTACCGATATCCTCAAATATTTCAAAACGAAGTGAAAAGACAAATTGACGAAATGCTAGAGCAACAAATCATTCGCCCTTCTTTTTCGCCTTACAATAGTCCAATTTGGGTAGTTCCAAAAAAATTAGACCAATCGGGAATACAAAAGTGGAGAATAGTAATTGATTATAGGAAATTAAATGAGAAAAACGGTCGATGATAAGTATCCTATTCCGCATATAACCGAACTGCTGGATAAATTAGGCAAAAGCAGTTACTTTTCAACAATCGACCTAACAAGTTCGTTTCATCAAATTTTATTGGATGAAGAGAGTATCCCTAAAACAGCATTCTCAACCGTAAACGGTCATTACGAGTTCCTAAGGTTACCTTTTGGATTAAAAAATAGTCCACCAACATTTATGAGAGTGATTAACAACATACTCATGGGCGTTCCAAATTGTGTTGCCTATTTAGATGATATAATAATTTACAGTACGTCCCTTCAGGAGCATTTATCAATTTTAAAGCAAGTTTTTAAAAAACTAAGAGAATCTAACTTAAAAATTCAGCCCGATAAAACCGAATTTCTAAAAAAAGGAAATAGAATATTTAGGACATCTCGTCACATCAAACGGAGTAAAACCAAACCCTAATAAAATCCTTGCTATAAAAAATTATCCCATACCGAAGACTACTAAACAAATTAAAGCTTTCCTTGGACTACTAGGATATTATCGCCGTTTTATTCCAAATTTTGCACACCTCACAAAACCTTTGACCCAATGTTTAAAAAAAGGATCGAAAATTAACATCGCGGATAAAAAATTATTTAGATAGTTTTGAAACCAGTAAAAATATTTTGATTAATAATCCCATCCTGCAATATCCGGACTTCAACAAAACATTTTGTTTAACGACAGATGCATCAAACGTAGCCTTGGGCGCTGTATTGTCACAGACGCACGGAGGACGAGATCTTCCGATAGCTTACGCGAGCCGTACTTTAAACGAAAGTGAATCAAAACTGTCCACTATTGAACGCGAACTTCTAGCTATTGTTTGGGCTACCAAATATTTCCGACCATATCTTTATGGCAGAAAATTTATCATTCAAACGGATCACAAACCACTTCAGTGGTTACAATCATTAAAAGATCCAAACTCAAAATTATATCGTTGGAAACTAAAACTCGAAGAATTTAATTTTGAAATAAAATATAAGAAAGGTCATGAAAACAAAGTCGCTGACGCACTATCGCGAGTAGAAATTAATTTAACAGAATCTGAAGACCCTGATACTATTATTAATGATTTAATAGAACAATTTTACCGCGAAAATGAAACATCGGAAAATGCATCTCTTATCGTAAATTTTGATGAAAATGAAAATTTAGATAATATAACAGAAGAATCTGAAACAAATTCCGTTCACTCTAATACTTTAGGAAATACAATAATCGAAATACCAATAGCAGACACTCCAGTAAATTTAGGAAAAAATCAGATTATTTTAAATTTAGTTGATATTAATCCCGCGAAACCCAAAATCGAAAAACTGTTTAATAATACTAAAAACAGAATTATCGCTCAGATATCAAAGGAAAATTTCGAACAAGATATAATAAAATTAATTAAAGAATTCGTTGAACCAAAAGTTAAATATTATTTATTCTTTGAAACTGATTTTTATACCCAATTTTATGAAACCATGGTAAAATATTTTAAACATTCGGAATTAAATTTTGTAAAAACTACAAGTAGATTAATCGATATTCAAGATCCTGATGAACAAAATAGTTTAATAAATGATTACCACATTGGCAAAACAAACCACCGCGGTTCGGAGGAAACATTTAATCGAATAAAAAGATTGTATTATTGGCCTAATATGAAAAACTTAATTCGAATTCAAATTAATAATTGCGAAATTTGTACGGTATCAAAATATGATCGGAATCCTTTAAAACTCCAATATAACGTTACTCAAACACCATCTAAACCATTTGAAATAGTTCACATGGATACAATCACACTAGAAAACAAAAAATATTTAACTCTAATCGACTCCTTTTCAAAATTTGCGCAAGTTTATAAATTAAAAAATGGTCAAGCAACTGAAGTCGTTAATAAATTAATTTCTCATTTTTCTCATCACGGGTTACCAAAACAAATAATAACAGATAACGGTTTAGAATTTAGAAACTCATTATTATCCGATTTATTAAAATTACACAGAATCCAACTACATTATACAGCTACTCAATCACCTCAATCAAACGGACCCATTGAAAGATTTCATAGCACATTAATAGAACATTTACGGTTATTAAATAATAGAGACGAATTCAAAAAAGACGCAATGGAAAAAAAAATTAAATATGCCGTACTCGCGTATAACAACACTATTCATTCCATCACACAACTAAAGCCAATCGAAATAATATCTGGACATTTAGATATAGACTCGCCCGTTGCAATAGATCTCAATAATCAAATCATAAATGATTATGTTGCAAAACATAAAGAAAGAGTAAAAATTTTGCATGAACAAATAAATCATAGGAATCAGGTAGCAAAAGAAAAATATATAACCAGGATGAATAAAAATCGCGAAGAATTGCCAAACGAAATCCCGGAAACAGTATTTGTAGCTAATAGGCAAAAAAACAATCAAAATTAAAAAATAAATTTAAAAAGGAAAAGATTAAAAAAATAATTAAACATAATAAAAACCGCTTTAATCGATAAAAAACATTATAACACGCGAGAAAAAATTCATTTAAAAAATATAAAGAGACCGCAGAAGAAAAGACAAACATACCATGTTGGTAGACCCCCAGATGAAAGAGCTGGACCGAGTCAGCATTCTTAGAACTGAGATAAAGCACTCGCACCGGACACATTCTTTCGCTTAAGACAAGCTATAATTACAAGCTATAATAATTATGTTTATTTAAAACTAATTTTTTTTAATATTAGTAAATATTTTTTTTTTTGCTTTAAAATAATTTTATTTTTCTTTAAAATAAAAAGCATAAGAAATAATTTAATATAAATAACAATTTAATATACACAATAAGGTCGCTGGATACGACTTATATTGATGTGAAAAGATGGCAGTTAAAATGCCCTAACTATATAACAATAATAAAAAAAAAAAAAAAGAGCATTAGAAATAATTCAATATACACAATAAGGTCGCTGGATACGACTTATATTGATGTGAAAAGATGGCAGTTAAAATGCCCAAACTATATAACAATAATAAAAAATAAAGAATGATAAAAAGAATAATTATTGTTGATAAACAACATAACGAGTTCAAGGAATATGAACTCTTCCTAGTTTAAGAGATGGCATTATAAGCCAAATTATGGAAAATATTTTATACAATAAAATAGTATAATTAAATGATTAGACTTTAATTTTTATAATTTAATTTTAATTTAATAATGATAATTTAATAATAATTTAATTTAATTTACATAACCAATATTCGATAAACAGTGATTTAATTACTCAATTTAATAATACTATTAAAACCATACAAGAGAATACGCTGCATATTGCACGAAAAATTAATGATATAGGAACCGTAGTTAACTTGTTAACAATTAAAGAATTATTAGATCACATCCAACTTATTTTCTCTTTAATTTCTACTACTATTTCTGATATAGAAACTTCTTTAACATTTTGTAAATTAAATATTCTACATCCAGCTATAATTAATACAAAAACATTGTTTCAAGAATTAGAAAAGATAGCTCCACATTACAATAACAAATTTCTTTATCCATTTCAATTTAAATTTATCCTAGATATAGAACGCACAATATCTGTACAATGTGCTTTGCATGAAAATGAGATTATTTATACTTTAGCACTTCCAATTTTTGAAGAAACTGTTTATAGTTTGTATAATTTATACCCCATTCCATCTATTGTAAAGGATGAAATCATAACAATAATTCCAAAGTTCAAATATCTCTTAAATATTAATAACAACTTTAAATTTCTTAATCATCAATGTATCAAAAGAAACAGCATTCACCACTGTCATACAGCTGACTTATCTCACCACGATGACTTATGTATTCAAGATATTTTACAAAAATCATCCAGTGTAAATTGTCTTTACACACGTCTACATCAAGAAGAAAACCACATCGAAGAAATCCCAGGAACACGCTACATTCTCATAGCATTTTACAACCCGGATGATCTTCAAGTTCAACAAGAAAAAGAAACAGTAAACTATCATATGACAGGAATTTATTTAGTTAAAACAAACTTTAATTCAATTTTGTATCATAATAAAACTGTATTTTCATCCAGTCAAACTCATGGTTCTCTAACATTGTTTGATAAACAAACTTTAAATATTCAAGCCTCACAGCTTTTAAACACTACATTAGAAATTAAAAATTTAAAATTTCATGAATTACAAACCTCACATCTTTCACATCTTGTATCAACAAAACATACCTATAACTCTAACACTCTACACATAATTATTTTGTGGATAATTTTTATTTGTATTATCATCTTTATATTAACCTTTGTAACTTTTATTTATTGTTTTTACAAAACTAGAATTGTAACTCATTTTCACCCAAAGCAGTGAAATTCGTATCTAGGTGGGGAGGAGTTACACTATATATTTTTCCTTAGATATTTTTAATTTTAAGCTTTGACTCCTAACCATTGTAATCTATTTCTTAGAAACCCCTCGTGGGAACTTGCTCTCCTGTGAACTGTAATGTTAGCATAAAGCTTCCTAGAAGAAGCCATTGTAACCCTTTATAAACCTCAAGAAATTTTGTAATTCTCTCTCAGTACATCCAGAGCCGTCTCCACGCCACTCTTCTTTCTGATATTGTAACTTTTATTGAATAAACTTCTTTTTTAAAAAAGTCTTTACTTTTAAATTGAAGATAACTTATATATATATATATATATATATTCAGTCTGCTTTAGGGGGGTCTTAAGGTGATTATAAACATGTTTGATTTTTAGTGTTACATGAAAAAAATAAATAAATAATACACATAATCTATGAAGCAAAGTTTTGAAATATTTTGAAATTGTATTTTTTAAAAATATATTAATAGTAATTAAAATAATCTGTATTCACGATCTTTTAGTTATATCCTTTAAGTTTCATTTCACCCAATTATTATAAGATAAAAGGGTACTTCTATTACTGTCTCAAAATATATTTTAAATCATATTTAAAATTTGCTTTGTCCCAGAAATACAAATTTGACTTTTGTTATATTCTCGTTGAAGTTGAAAATATGAGGGATTAATCTAGCCGATTGGTCTTCCATTAGAAGCAGGGCCGAAATACATTGGAGAACCAAAGTACATTGCTCCTTTATAATTCCTTTTACATCAAAGAAATTCTTCTTTTCAAATAATTATTAGCATTGAAAGGTTTGGACTTAGGGTTTTGCCGTATCGAAGTACAAAGCTCCTTTAACTTCCAATGCACGTCCTTCAGTCCCTCCGCCTCTGCACTTAGTCATTTGCGTCAATACCTCAATAGTATTCACTCCGCTTCTGCGATTTCTTTTTCTTTCATATTCCATTTGGAATAATAAAGCCATATTTTTTTTTCTAGGACACATTGTCGCATAATAATAACACACGTAAATAATTAAGTAAATATTTAGAATTATTTTGTCTTTTTCAACACAATTGTACTTTATGTTATTTTTTTTTTCCTGTTGACAATATATGTCGTAATTACTGAACCATTTTATTTGTAAATAATACGGCCAGACAGTTGCACCTGACTGTGCAACATTATGTATCATTCATAAGGGACAGTAAGTCCGAGAATAAAGTTTATTTTTCATTTCATATCCACACTGAAATGGTTATATTTTCCAGGTTTGCTAATTGCAGTCAACAATATCACTAAATTATTAAAAAGCGCAAATTTACTAATATTATTTTAATTTTTTATAAAATTTGCAGAATATTCATAAATGAGAAGGTGAAGAAATAGGTTAATTACATTAAAGGTATCAGAAAAAAAAAATGTATAGAAACAGAAAGAAGGATTGTTCAGAAAAAAATATGAGCTTTCATATTTTCTTAAAACCACCGTTCCTTGTAATAAACTATTTACATTTTATAATATTTTTTTTTTTTTTTTTTAGACGTCAATGTTTAATATTATTAATGTAGCTCTTTAGCATTTTACTATTTGAAAATAATTCTATCTTTACTCCCAAGTTCAATCGTGAATCTCGTTTTACAAGTTAGTCGAAACAAGGGTTGGGCGATAGTCGATAGTTACTCTCGATATAACGATAGGTCATGCCTCTAGTTACCCTCAAGTTTTGAAACTCTCGGAATTATACTGATCTGTCTCTGCTCAGTGTCGAGTTCTTTTGAAGTTGAATTCGGAATTCCTAGAGCCCAAGGGTTCTCTCAAAGATTAAGCCAAAGGAAAGCAGAAATGCTAGTTTATCTTTCGGGAAATATGTGGCTCAAGGAGCACACTTGACTCTTGAAATTATCTATTTCGTTATTTTTCTTTTCTGAAGATTTTAATATTATTATTGCAACCACTTACATAGTTCATTCAAATGCTTTTTTAAAATTCAAATAAATTAGTTTTTTTTCTTTCATCTTTATGATACAATCTTATAATTTATAATCTTGCAAATTTCAAATAGTAAACAGATAATTGAATTTAATTAAATTAGTTGAAATATTTATTGAATAGCTTTGGAAAAAAAATAAGCAACTATCGAAAAACTATCGATAGCAATCGATAGTTCTGAACCAATAATATCGGCCTATCTAGCACTAGATAGTGCTAACTATCGACTATCGCCCAACCCTAGTCGAAACAGAAGCGAAAGAGCCCGATACCATAATAGAGAGTGCAACAAAGATAGCAAGATTGCACCTTTTTACAATGTTTTGAAAATTTCTCAGAGGGAGGCTTTCTCATGGATCACGTTATTTTGTTAGCTTTTGGATGAAAATCTGAGAACTGTTCGAAAACTAGTAAGGAAGATGGATGTTAGCAAGTCGAACGACTCTGACCACCTTAAATCATTTTAAGCATAGAGCATAGAACAGCCAAGAAATATAATTATCGCAATGAAATGTTTCGTCAGACATATAATAACTTGAGGCACGCATGATGATATAGAAGGAACAATCCTAAAGACATATAATAATTTCAAGGTGATGTTGAGTGGTATATTGGTTCAGAAACAGTTTTCCTGCAAAAGAACTTGCAAGAGACCGAAAAAAGTGGTAGTCAGGTGGTCTAAGGTGAGGAATATAAATTTTTGTAGCAGCCACACATCTCCTCTCCTTGCCTAGTCATCGCTGAGATCTGAAATAAAAATCTTGGCGTCATCACAAAGACATCAATAACCGTTACACACTTGTTGTCCAACATTATATTATACAAACGAATGTACGTAACGCTCTTCAAAACATAACACTAAATTGTTGTTTTGTTTATTTCGTTTAACGTCACTTTATGCTGCTATGGCTAATCGGACGATGCTACGGTGGGAGTCCTAAATTTTGCCAATCCAGGTATAATTAGGATATGGATCGTTAACGAGTACCTGACATCGCACAGGCTCGCGACCCCCATTTTACGTCCCTTCCGAAGGACGGCATAGCTAAGGATTTTTTACTCCCCTTGATAAAAAATCCTAAGGTCATCTGCCGGGCTGCGAACCCGCGATCTTGGGTTTAGTAGGTTGCTATGCTAACCACTATACCACAGGTGGCCCCTATAACACTAACTGTAAATTCATCAATAATAAAGCATCATTACAAAATTATAAAGAAAGAACAAAGGACATCGAAGTCTTTAAATATTTAATTTTCTTTTTTTATATTATCGCCCCCCTTTTCTTTTCTTGACAATGAAATCTATTTGAAAATTCTCCTTCTGCTGCAGGAAAATTTAATAATAGTTATAAGGATCAATTATGAACCGCAATTAAAATAAATATCTCAAGGAAGCCCCCCCCCACCCTATTATATAAATGAATAATTCATCGAGCCAGGAAGCAAAGAATGAGGTCCTTTGAGCCCCTGTCGCCGAGGTCCTCCGAAGGATGAATCCTTTATGTAAGGAGCCCTAAGGGGAGGGGAGGGGAGAGGGAGGTCCTCCAAGAAGAAGAAGAAGAAGAGAGCCTATTATAGAGCGGACTCGTGAAGGTATTATCTATACAGAGTCTCTTATTAATCTCCATGCTCCAGGGCCGAGGCAAAGATAAGCGTTTCTCTCTCCTAGGGGGCAATTTAGTCTGAGGAGGAAAATCTTTAAAATGCTTGCCGGGGAAGTTTTAGTAAAGGAGCAGGACAATATGTCCATTCAACGTTGAGAAGAGACCATTTACACTCAACAATATTCTATTGAGGCTAGTGTAATTAATTTTATTTTTAATTTCTAAAAGCCATAAAGTCCAACAGCAATAACCGTTAATATTTCAGGGCAATAAAGTTAATTATTAGAAAAAAAAAAACTTCAAGATTATACCTATCTGTACAAACTCGAACTAAAAAGTAAAAAATAATATTTTAATTACTTTGAAACAAAGAGCATTAAAGGATAATAAACGAAATTATCGATACATAACATATATCTATCCACCATTTATAATCAGTTATTTTGGGAGTCGGTGCCAACTAAAACAAACAGAATCCGAAAAGAAAACTGAAAATTTTAAAGGTGTTTCCACTACTTCATCACCACCACACAGCTGTCTCGGTTCATTCGAATGTTTGTTGCAAAGGCAGAATTAAACTGCCCTTTTTGGCTGGCACCAACTCCAACAATAACTGGGTATCCTGCAGGTTTACCGTAGAAACCTTAGTTGCCCTTAACTTATATATTTAAATTAACTTAACATATATTTTAAATAACAATTTTCACTATATATAAATCAACGTATTATTTTACAAATAATAGGGTGTATAAAAAAAATGACCGTTTCTTAAACAAATATTTGTATTATTATTTCTTTGATATAAAATACAATTAATACTCAAAGTATAGTCCATTGTTATCTACCATCATTACCCATCTGCTAGCCAATTGCTCGATGCCACGCTGATACCATTCCTTGGGATGGCTGTCAAAGAACTCTTGGAAAGCATTTTCAACTTCCACAAAATTATCAAATTTATTCCCTTGAAGAAAATTAGCCATGGATCAAAACAAGTAGGAATTCGAAGGTGCGATGTCTGGATTATATGGTGGATGAGGTAGGAGTTCAAACCCATGAAGTTCTGTAAACTTTTCTTTTTCGACTGCTGATTGTTGAGGAGTAAGTTCGTGAGGGACCCAGTCTACAGGTCTTTTTCACCTTCCCCATGGAGAGAAGATGGCGACTAACAGTATCTTTCGACACACCACACTGCCTGGCAAGTTCGCGAGTACTTGTGGACGGATTTGACTGAACAGCTTCCTTCAGAACCTCATCAATATCCATTAATGGCCGCCCGGAGCCCTTCTTCCTTTCCAACTTTCGTATCTCCACTTCTAAATTTTTCAAACCAACGAGACGCAGTGTTCTCTTCAAGGACACCTTCCCTTTCCTATTTAATAATTCCACGAGTGGCTTCAGCGGCTGTGAAATTTTGTTTTCCAATAATGTCTAAAATTACAAGAATTTCGTAGGACATCGTCATGTTTCTTCTTTGAAATAAATTACTGAACTGAGGCTTTTTTTGAAGATGTCCAGGGTTAGTAAACAAGCTTAGAGAATACTCTAAAGGGATTATTAAGTATTAGTAAATAATAAATAGCATTCAGATATTTACAGATTTTTCAACTCTGGAATTTGATAAAACGCTCATCTTTTTTTTGGTTGGTATATTTTCCATTCTTTTTCTTCCTACGGTTTATTTTTTGCCATAATTTTCAATAAATAGTCTCTTTAATTTGTTAAATATTTTGAGTATATTGACTTTACAAACTATATAAAAAAAACCAAACAAATATACTAAAGACAAAGTATTGAACAAGATGCAACCACCCGAATAAAATAGAAAAAAATTCAGGTCATGTTAGAAAATTAGCAAACATATATTATTTTATATACCAACGTTTCGGCCTAATCATTGAGGGCTATTATCTGGGATAAAACAAGGAAATGTCAAATAAAGTTTTGATTGAAGTTTTGATTTAAATTTTAATTTATTTTTTATTTTCTTAATCATTGTATAAATTATCTACATTTTTCCGGTAGTTTCAAATCGTTTATTAACACTGTTACTTTTCATTCTATTTATTAATTTTTTTCTTTTACTCTCTCTTTTTTTATTATTCATTTCTTTGTTTTATCACTGATGGTGGCTATCGATGATCTGGCCGAAACGTTGGCAAATAAAATAAAATATGATTGTTAATTTTCAAAGATTGCATACTCATTCCATCCAACAACTTAATATATTTACCCAGTCATTCACTATTGTTCTTCTATGAGAAAGTAGAACATTTGTTTATTTTCCCAGAAAACATTTGTTTTTACAATGATTTCGAGTTTTTAATTTACACAAAACCATTTTCTTTTCCATTAACTATTAAACAACTTCTAAAGCTTTCTATATATTTGTTTTATATTAACTGATAATATTTTAAACGAAGTTTTATTAATTAAAAAAAAAAGTCTACGACATCTTAACCTGAAATCACTTAATAAGAACCGGTTGATTGTCAATTTGAAGCCAAAAGTTATTTTGGCGAGCTGCCCTAGAACTGAGAGCTGCAGGAGAATGCCAAATTGGATCTAAATGGAAAATACGTAGGGTTGGGGCTTCGGTAAAGAAAACAGGGATCGTGGCAATATGTGTTTACCCACCTCGCCAATTGTATTTGAATAAAAAAATATCACAACGATCAGGTTTGTTGAGTTTATTATGAAAGCAACATAAAAAGAAAGAATAAACTCGTTCATAAAATTATATAGTACGATCCAGACGGCTATGATAATTTCACTAATCATTCATCGTTAAACATATAATACAATGAAAATGAAAATAAACAACATAAAATTATGGTAAGCTGAGAAAAAACTTTTTTTTCTTAGTAAAGCCGTCAAAATATTAAATAACAAGGTATATAACAATAATATACGCTATATTTGATGACAAAAATCTATTTACGCAATAAGTACAATGAAAATTTCTCACATTAGGGAAGTGAAAATAAGAAAATATAAATATATTAACCACTAAATTCATATTGAAAATTATTTTAATTTTTTTAACACTTTCTCATATTAGGGAAGAGAAAATAAGATCAATATAATACACTAAACAATACAAACAAACTTAAAACTAAAGAATGGATGTTTTTATTTGTGGTGTTATAGGAATCAGCTATCGATAAAAGTGAATCATCGGAATCGATCTGCAGGATTGAAGAGGCTTTGACGAAATCGGGGATCAGTTGTTGGATATCGTTACTAAAAATAACTAGAACGATAAAATAAAAAGGAACATCATTGCAATGGGATTGGAAAATATAAAATGGCAGGTAATAAAAAAATAAATAAAAAACACAACTCCTCCCATACTGTTAAAAACAATAGATTATGTATAATAACAATAGACAATCTAATACTTTTATATCTACTGCTTCTGATGAGGAAACTATCGTTAAATTTTCGATCCGGGCAACACTGACAGAGCAACAGAGTGTAAGAAAAGCCCCAACACTTAAAAAATGTAAACAAAACGAAACCAATATTCATCCTTAACAGTAGATCCTAACGACAAATGTTATACAAAAAATAATACTCTTCATTAAATTTTCAATAATGAAACTGTCCCCAAAATTTCGGTATGAGCAACACGCACAGAGCTAGAGCGTTTCAAAATATTACGTTTTTGAACGTGAAATAAATTTTATAAATTTTGTGGGTAAAAAAAAAACCTGACACATAAAAACTATACATAGACCACCAGTCAAATGATCTATCCCTTTAAAAAAAAAAAAAAAAAAAAAAAAAAAAAAAAAAAAAAAAAAAAAAAAAAAAAAAAAAAAAAAAAACAACACAACACAAAACCCCCCCGGCAATATATTGTGTATCGATATTCAAAGCTCGAAAAACTGTTAATAGGGAATACCGAGATTTTTGTTACGGTGCTCACTCCTTTGTTAGTGATAGCGGTATATCTAAGGGGAGAGGAAAGTCTAAATCTTAAAATACAAGTTCTGGTGAAGAAACCAAAAAATAAATAAGTAAGTAAACAAACAGCTGAAAAGTAGCTTAATGTGGGTCTGATGTTCTCAAATCGTGAAGTCTTTAGAGGAGAACAATTCTCTTACCGATGATTAAAACTGGGGCATTCATAACATTTCAACATAACAACGCGGTGGAAATGAATAAACGAATGAATCGCTAAAATAATTTCGGAGCTAATATTTGAACGGGTTCCAGGATAAATATTTCGACGAACAATTCAGAATTCGGGGCCGCAGTAGAATTCCACTCACCCTCTGTTTAACACCGTTTATATAATAAGAGGCATTTTTGGAGGAGAGAGAGTGAGAGAGAGAGAGAGAGAGAGAGATAGGAAGGGGGGCAGTTTATTAATTCCTAAATGTATTAAAATGTCAGATAGTACACGAGCAACTACAGCTAAATTTAACTTTAAAAATTTATAAAAAAATATTCTTTCAAATACTTTAACGTCTTCCTTTTATATTAATAATTTAACTTTATGAAGTTTAAATATTTCCAAAGAACGTTTAATAGAAATTATTACTTTAATTTGTAAAGTAACTTTCATATAAATTTATAACATTCTTCGTCTTTTTTTTTTTAAGCTTGAAAAAACTAAAATAAACTAATCTTTTGTCTGCTGAAACCCAGGAAGGTTCTTGGATTTAGTACTTTGGTGTGAAAGTAATGTTTGTTACTGGGCCAACGGAAGTGAAAGGAAAAGATTAGGCCGAAACACTGTCACTCGCGTGGCGTACATTTGTACACGAGACACTTTTGAAAATTTATATTACTGATTAGATTGATCAAAACTGGCTATCCTTTCGTGATTCTCAGTTTAAAGGAGCTTCGGGGGAAGAGTAAATATTTTGTTTTCAAAATATTTACAATAAAATTCAATTTTTTATTATATAAATTGTAATTTAAAAACAAAACTAGCATACCCTCGCCGTGACCTTCGCCCATTCTCATTTGTAATGAACTTAGATAATTTCAACTAATAATTGAACCTTTATTTTTTTATCGATAAAAATATTGTATTGGCGTATGCAATTGAGCATTATTTCTTAAATATTTTGACGCAGAGCAGTTATTTTTAGCATGGTTAAAATTGCACTGATTAGGTGGTTGAAGATGACCTAAGAGTATAATTAGACATCCAATATTTTATTTCAATCTATGAGTTGGTAATCCAGATTGACAAAGACTATTAAGAAACATCTGCGGATAATATACTGCATTATCAGTGCTTACAACTGAAGGCCCATTTATATATATATTATATATATATATATATATATATATATATATATATATATATATATATATATCAAAAAGCAAAGGATCGTCATCATGAAAAAGCATTTTGATTCCGTAATAATTATTAATTCATAAAAATAATTTTTTTATTTCATCTGGTTGGATTTTAATGTCAAACCATAAAGTACATGATAAACCTCGTTTCTTCCACTCAACATTGTATATTCGAATGTTTACTATTGTAAATTCTATTATTAAAATGCTAAACCTAGAACTATGGAAATGATGTATTTAAAATTTGGTAAAGATGAATTCAGTAGTAGTAATGATTGTAAGCTGTGTTGCGGAACGGTGCTAACCACAGATAGGTCGATTTTCAAACTTCACTACTATCCAAATATTATCGTTTTTGTAATAACAAATTAATTGAAAATCAGCCGAGTGTATTATTGCTAAACCTCTCTCGAACTATACAGATTATGTGGCTAAAATTTGGTACAGTAGTTTGTGTGGTTAGTGATCACAAGGGTCCGGATTTATATGTATTTACATCTTGTTTTTTTAACCTTGTATATCAATCTTCGATAGTTTATTTTACGTTTCATACAATTTAAAATGTAATGGAAACTTTTTTTTTTTTTTTTTTTATACATATTTGGACGAAATTACATATTTTACTCTTTTATACATATTTTTATCCATATTTAGTCAACAATAAAAATTGAGGGGAAAAAAACTCAAGAAAAACAGAAGCAAAGTTTTATAGGCTTTTTTTTCTTCTCTATTCTATTAGGATTCCGAGAATGTATAAAAACGGTTTTCCCTACCCTTGTCCATTTTTCTATCCAAATTTAGTTTCATTTCATTTCAAAACTTAGTTTGTTATAATTTAGTTGAATATGTTGAAATGCCCAAAATCAAATCGACTTCGAAAGCTTTAGTCGCGAAATACATTAGCGAGTTTCCTGACGAAACTTTTTGTGGGGATGGTTACGTTTTGTTATGCCGGCAGTACACACTCGCCGAGGCAAGACGAATGCAGGCGAGCACGAGTGTGTACTGGGTCACCTCGTGCTAGCTCGCCTTAGCTCTGCTCGGCTCGGCAGCGCTCCGAAAAAAGTCGGTCTCTGGGCACGAGTCTAAGGGCTGGGACACACACAGCGATTTCTCCGACGCTGTATCCGCGCGGTTTTACGGCGCGGAGAGTCATCAATGTGTTTATAGTGGGAGAGGACAGACATGTCGGTGTCGGATCGCCGGCGGTTTTGAAACCGAAGCGGATGGTGGTTGGAACTAAGATCCGCGCGGTTTTGAGAACTACGTAGCGTATAGTCGTTGCATTGAATGAAGTGAGACTGAACAGACACAGCGCTTTTTCCGCGTCGGATTTTGTTACTTATTCTTTTACTGCTCCAACTTTTACTTGTTTCAACTTTTCTTTTACTTTTATTTTTGTTAAACATCAGTAGAATAGACATAGACAAATTAATTATTGAAGTTCAAAGCGTCCGGCTCTGTGGGATATGAGGACTGCACAGTGATCGTATTCAAAGGAAGAATTGCAGGGAAGAATTTTGTAAGGGGTTTGGGAATGAAACGGTGACAGCAAGCGAGAAAAATGAACTTGGTAAGTTGTGTATTTATGCAATACAAATTTGAATTCTTGTTTTTATAACATAAGTTACTTATTACGCCTCAAAAAGGAGAACAAATAGTTGTTTAAAAATTCGGCTACAAAAAAACTACAATCAATTAAAATTTAATTAACTACTAGCATTCCCGTCGCGGCTTCGCCCGCCCTCATAACTAAAGATAATTTCAACTAAAAATTAAAGTTTTATTTGTTTATCGATAAGATTCTTGTATTTTAGCATGTGGTTGAGCATTATTTCTTCAATGATTTTTTAGCAGTAATTATTATTCTAGTTATAATTGCACTGATCAGGTGGTTGAAGGTTACATATAAGCACCATTAGGCATACAATTTTTAACTTTAATGTATGAATTGGTAATCAAGAGGATAAAACTATTAAGAAACTCTTGCGGAAAATAAACTGCATTATCAGTGCTTACGACAAAAGGCCCGTGAATCATATTTTTACACCCGATATAAAAAAGCAAAGGATCTACATTTTGAGTAAGTAATAATTTGTATTCGGCAGAAATAACTTTATTGATTTCATCTGGTTATATGTTGATTTCGAACTATAAAAGTATATGACAGTGTGGCAAACCTCGTTACTGCCTCTCAAAAGTGTACATTTAAATTTTAGTTATTCTAAATTTTACCATTGCAAAACCTTCCTAGAATTATAAAAATTATTTATTTAGATGTCGGTACAGATAGGTTCAGTTTACCATTGTAAACTCTATTGTGGAATGGCACGATACACAATCGGTCGATTTTCAAGCTTCACTCAGATCCACATATCGCACACCATATTTAAATTTTTTTAAATAATTTTCTTGATAGTTTAATAAGTGAATTTTATCATCGATTTCAAGCTCTTTTCTAACCTCTCGTGTAGAATGGCACTTGCCACCTATCGGTCAATTTCCAAACTTCACTGTTGTCCACATATTATCTTCTTTTGATAAAATATGAATTAAAAATCAGTAGATTTTAATATTGCTAAACCTTCTTAGAACTATGAAAATGATGCAGTTAATATTTAGTACAGATTGGTTCAGTAATAGTGATCAAAAACGAAAAATGGCTTGTCCTTTTATAGAATAGTATAAATTATTATTATAGTAAATTTTCTAATTGTAAATCTTTCAAGAACTATGAAGATGATGTAGTTAAAATTTGGTTCAGATAGGTTCATTAGTTTTACTAAAACGCTATTGTCGTTAGCCACATATTCGATTTTTAAATTTCACTGGAATCCACACGTCACACCACATACGTATTTATAGCTTTTTGGATAACAAATTAATTTAATTTAGTAATTTTATTATCAATTTCTAGCAATAATTAACACTGGATCATTGTAACCTCTCTTGAATGGCGCTCGCTTTACTACCCACCACATATTTATCGCTTTATAAACAGTAATTTAAGAGAAAATATGTAAATTTTATTATTGCTAAACCTTCCTTGAACTATGAAGATGATGTAGTTATATTTGGTACAGAATAGTTCTATAGTTTTCGCGGTTAGTGATCACGAACGGAAATGGCTTGTCCTTTTATACAGGGTGAGTATCTCTTAGCGTAAAAAAAAAAATTGGGTGAAACTAGATCAAAAGTGTAGCCAAATGCCGCAGACCTCACCTTTCTATTCCAATCCGTTGCAGATATATGGTAAATAAACGATTTTTTGGAGGAAAGCATGTTTTTTACGATAAAAGCTGTAATATCTCCATTTTGTTTAAATATTTTTCAAATATTGATCACATTTTCGGATTTAGCAATAAATTTCCTATAAGATCGGAGTAATTTAACCTTGAATTTTACAAACTTGGGACCTAAAAAATATCTTTATCTTCACCTAATTTAGGGAAGTTACAATTTCTTATAATACTTCAGCGCTCACTGCTTTTCATAAAAACAATCCACAAAACTGCAAAGCTCTCAAAAACTTGCAAATTTAATAAGCTTTCAAATGATATGTTAAACGTAATGATTTTGTTTTAATTTCATGGAGAAATTTACTTTTGAAACCGAAAAAACATGGTGTTCTCATTTAGCATACAAATCAGGTACTTTGGTAAATAAGACATTATGATAATCGCTTGATGAAAATCTGTATTTTAAATAAAAGAAACACTTCATTAGAATAAAAAGCAAAGAAAAAATATAATATTTATTGACATAAATTTTAGGCCAGTTCAGGTATTCATAATAACAACAGCGACTTTGACCTCTCTCAGTACTAAGCACATTATCGCTATTTCATAGTTATTTTCCTGTTTATTTTGAAATGGGAGGGGATTATTGTTTATTATTTTATTTTTATTTTGATATAATGATTGAAAGTTTGATTTGGAAATTAAGAAGCTACAGAGATAAAAGTGTCACTATCATTAGAAAGACCCTTGCTAATATTGCTTATCCTTAGCTTGAGGGCCCATTTTATTTATTGGGATTATTTTTTTCTGTTTGGCAATACACCTGCGAAGATGGCAACGTTCACAAATGGTGAGTACGCTGACATACATTTTTTGTATGGTTTTTTGTAATGGAAACGCGAGTGCAGCGCGGCGGGAGTACCAACTTAGGTTTCCAGATAGGCGCCTCCCCTCTACGATAGTGTTTTCACGAACTCATCAACGTTTATCTGAAACAGGTTCCGTTCATAAGTTACGTCAAGAATTGGGACAAGTTCCTCATGATGTTGAACTCGAAGAGGAAATTATTGATATAGTAAATGAAAATCCCAGTGTTTCATCAAGAGACTTGGCCCGTGAAATTGGTATCTCCCAAAGGTCAGTTATCAACATTTTGCACCGAGAACATTTTCACCCATATCATTTCACACAAGTACAAGGGCTAGAACCTAATGATCATGTACATAGAATACAATTTTGCCGCTGGCTTTTAAATAGAGACATTCAAGAACACCAGTTTCTGAGGAAAATTTTATGGACAGATGAGTCTCTTTTTACAAGGGAAGGAATTTTTAACGTCCACAACCGGCACTACTGGGCAGCTGAAAACCCACATATGGTTCAAGAAGCATCTTTCCAGCATCGTTTTACAGTGAATGTGTGGGCTGGGATAATAGGGGACCGACTCATTGGGCCACATTTTTTGCCCAGCAGATTGAATGGAGAAAGTTATTTGGATTTTTTACAAAATATTCTACCACAACTTATTCACGACATTCCACTTGATGTTCAGCAAAACATAATATTCCAACACGATGGTGCTCCTCCACATCATTCGGCAGCAGTACGGGAATGGCTGAACCAACGATATTCGACCTGGATAGGTAGAAATGGTGTGATACATTGGCCAGCTAGGTCACCTGACTTAGCTCCAATGGACTTTTATGTGTGGGGCTACATAAAAAGCGAGGTATATGCCAGAGAAGTGACCAGCATTGAGGTCCTAAAGACGAGAATTCTGGAGGCCGGAGCCAAATTGCAACAGCGTCTGACTTTAGCAGTGACCGTAGGGGCTGTGAGAAAGAGAGCAAGAAGCTGCATTCGAAATAATGGAGGACATTTTGAAAATTTAATAAAATAACGGACTCTGGCGGCGCTTTATTGACAGTGATTCTTTTATTTTCAAATTAACAAATTTTTTCTTTGCTTTTTATTCTAATGAAGTGTTTCTTTTATTTAAAATACAGATTTTCATCAAGCGATTATCATAATGTCTTATTTACCAAAGTACCTGATTTGTATGCTAAATGAGAACACCATGTTTTTTCGGTTTCAAAAGTAAATTTCTCCATGAAATTAAAACAAAATCATTACTTTTAACATATCATTTGAAAGCTTATTAAATTTGCAAGTTTTTGAGAGCTTTGCAGTTTTGTGGATTGTTTTTATGAAAAGCAGTGAGCGCTGAAGTATTATAAGAAATTGTAACTTCCCTAAATTAGGTGAAGATAAAGATATTTTTTAGGTCCCAAGTTTGTAAAATTCAAGGTTAAATTACTCCGATCTTATAGGAAATTTATTGCTAAATCCGAAAATGTGATCAATATTTGAAAAATATTTAAACAAAATGGAGATATTACAGCTTTTATCGTAAAAAACATGCTTTCCTCCAAAAAATCGTTTATTTACCATATATCTGCAACGGATTGGAATAGAAAGGTGAGGTCTGCGGCATTTGGCTACACTTTTGATCTAGTTTCACCCAATTTTTTTTTTTACGCTAAGAGATACTCACCCTGTATATAACTTCATCATTCCCCGTCGAGGAATTTTAACTAATAATTGATTTTTTGTTTATCGATAAAAATCTTGTATTAAAGTGAACAATTGAAAATTATATTTTTGATAATATTTTCATGCATAGCAGCCATTATTAACTTGGTTAAATTTAGATTGATTAGGTATTTGAAGATAACATAAAGCATAATTAGACATCCAATTTTCAATTTTAATATATGAGTTGGTAATCCAGATGGACAGAGACTATTAAGAAACTGCATTATCAGTGCTTACAACTAAAGGTACAAAATTCATATTTTTACACACAATATCAAACAGCTGAGGATCGGCATTTTGATTTTTAATAATTTTCATTCGACAGAAATAATTTTATTTGATTTGATCTGGTTGGATTTTAATTTTTAACCATAAAAGTATGTGGTAGTGTGGCAAAACCCGTTTCTAACACTCAACATTGTACATTTAAATTTTCATTGTTGCTAAACCTAGAACTATGAACACGATGTAGTTAACTCCATATAGCTGTTTTTATAACAATTTAATTGAAAATAAGTAAATTTTATTATCAATGTTCACCTCTATGTAACTCTGTACATTTTAACCTTTCATGTAGATTGCAATTGCCGCCATTTTTGAACTTCACTTTTATTCACATATTATTCATTTTTCAATAAAGAATTAGTTGAAAATTATTAGATTTTACTATTGCTAAACCATCCTATAAAGATGATGTAGTCGAAATTTGGTAGAGATTGGTTCAGTAGTTTTTGGCGGTTAGTGAACACAAACGAAACATTGCTTGTCCTTTTATATAATAGTATAACCTTATACCGCCATATGTTAGAATCGTATAGAGCTAACAGATAATTGTGACTTGCAGATAATATACAAATAATATTGCGACTATAAATTAAGATATAAGGTATCCTATCTTTTTTGTTGGATCAAACTGCACACGGTGTGCAAATTTGATTAAAATCGGTTCAGTAGTTTAGGTGTTAGCCGGCCCCTAGGCGGCGACACGTAATTTATATATATTAAGATAAGATTAGGCATTTGTTTCAACACAGACAATAATTTAATGAACTAACATACAATTAAATTAACTAATGCAACCACAAACGTCCCTTCTGAGCGAGTTCCTGGTTCCTTCGGAGCTTGAGAGCTCCCGGCTTACCACCATGAAGCCGACCCCACCCACAACATAGCATCGCCCTCATATTCAAGATAAGTTTAGGCTAAGTTCCTTTTGTTAAAGTTAAGATACTAGATTAAGAATGATTCCTTTTCCTAACTGTAATTTTTATATGTCAACCCATAGTGGAATATATATTGTTTTAGTTCAACCGTCATTTATTCACCATTTGCATGTCACTCAATAATTAATATATTTGATTCCTCTCCTTTATAATTAACAAACCTTAATCATTGGCCCCACGATAACCTTCTGGAGAAGATATTAGATTAATATTTAATTAATTAATTAGATAAAAATACTCAATTATAAATTGTCAGGAGATTAAGTCCTGGCTGGCATCCCTGTATTTAGATAAATGCATGATCCGGACTGGACACACACAGAGGACATAGCAATATCCACATCGATGGTTCGGTGAAAGATAAAGACTTATATGCCAGGATTCCAAATGTGCTTTCAATGTATCGTCGGGCTGTAGATAAACGTTTGTAAAAATTTTGTTTATCTTGGTCAAAAGGATGAATCCGCTTCTAAATCCGCTTATAACATAGAGATGTCTGGCCACTATGACAAAATCCGACTCGGAGATCGCGTCGGAGAAATCGCTGTGTGTGTCTCAGCCCTAAGGACCGAGAGGAAACGAAGTGTCGAGGCGAACCGACCCAGTACACACTGAGTCTAAGCTCGGGATTCAGATTTCTGCGAATGGCAAGGCATTTCTCTTATTCACATCTAAGTTTCGTTTAATCACATTCCAACACTTCCTTCATTCAATTTCCGGTCCCTTACTAATAAAGGAACTAGAGAAAAAAAAATTCCTTAATGGCTTCATTTAGACAATTTATTTTTTATATTTTAATATATATATATATATATATATATATATATATATATAAAAGCAATAAATAAAATTTACAAATTAACTATTAATTTTAATTAATGATATCCTAAAAAGTTATTTAAGTGGGTTTTTACAACTTCTAATTAAAGAATTTTTTTTTATATCCATCCATTGAAATTTACAGCTGTACAAAATATATACATATAGTAAATGAGTTGATTAAGGAAGAAATTCTAAGTAGTTAATTAAAGTAGCTAAATGTTCTTCGAAAATTCGCTTAAAATAAATAACCAATCTGTCCATAATAAATTTGGACTTATCCAGTCCTGCTCCGATGAATGTTTTTATTCACCTTTTTTTTGTAATTTTTTTGTGGTTACAATGTACACATAATTATAATATGCGTAGGCTGCAATAGCTGCGGCTGCTGTAACCACAATCCTCAGATCCATCTTCATCAACTTCCAATAAAACGCTAGCTTTAGCTTATATAACTCAACTACCTAACTCCTACAAAGCTCGCCTTCCCTCGTCCACCAGCCACTCGGCAAGTGTGTACTTGCACCATTCGTGTACACAGCTCGTTTCCGCTCGGCTCGGGTGGGCTCGTTGACGAGCGCCTCGGCGAGTGTGTACTGCCGGCATTATGCGATAGTTGTGGAAAAAAATTGTCAACAAACCAACGGTTTCTAGTAACATAACATATCTCAACACTTTGGAACAGAGCTTTACCTCTTCTTTGCCCTCCTCGACTAGGAAGTCGAATTTTAATTCAGGCCCATAATGGCTATGCATAGGCGAAACAACGGATGTTCAAAATCACGGTATGTGGCCAATGCCATTGTGGGGAAAATATCAAATGAAAAAAACTAAACGAATGCTTTTAAATTTGAAAGATTTAGAAAATTAGAATAGAATAGAATAGAAAGGAAACTTTATTCTGACACAAAGTCCGTTAAGAATAACATTAAATAACAAAAAGTAAGATCATGACTGGCCTTATGATAAAATAAAAAATTGAAATATTTTTGAAGAATGAATCATTATTTTTTTCTATTTCCGTCTCGATGTTAACGTAAAATCGCGATTTCTACACATATATTAAAATTATGTTAATTACCTTACTATAATAAAACAGATTAGTTTTTTTTTTATATTACATATTTGTTATTTTTACTTACATATTCATGAAAAAGTAAATCCATATATATGTACATATTTCAAGTTTTATTTCACATATAAATCCGGTCCCTAGTGATCACAAATGAAAAATGGATTATCCTTTTATATAAGAGTACACATTGATTTTTTCATAAAATTTATTTTTTATAATTTTTTTTATTCTTCATTAAAACAATAATTTATTAGTCAAAACTAGTGATTATTTTATATTAATTATTTATAAAAAAAACAACACAAAATAACGTTTAAGTATATTTGTATACCGCACAACTTTTCATGTCGGAATAGATATGTGAGTGAAGGAGAATTAGTCTCCTAATGTTTTCTGAGATGAAGGTTATTTACGGATAAGGATATTCATGAAGGGGGAAGGGGCTTTTGAAATACTTGTATCGTTATAGAATTAAAGGTGAATGTCTAACATTTAAATTAGATTTATAAAAAATTAAGAATCCTAAAAAATGGTAAATAATTCAACAATTCCTGATTATATCAATTCTTCTTTACTATCAAGTGTACATACACTAGTAAAATAACTATTTTGATCATAAATATTAATAATAAAGTAATATGTTATATTAAAATGACATGTTGGTATAATATATAATATAACTTTGTCCCTAATCGACTTCATTAGAGCTGAATTTTCATCATACAACAGATGACAATCTAATAATGCTAAATTATTCATCGATCAATGATTAATTTCCCTGCTATATTTTGAGTTTATTAACTTGCCATAAACAAATACATAATTCGTAGAGTACAAACAGAGATTAAACTAGATTAGGTTCAGCTGAACTCGAACAGCCATCATCCGAAATCATGGCAGAGGTGAATTATGCAATTTTACAGCTGATGTGAGCCCTTCCATAATACGAGTACATGACAACGGCTACTAACACAGTTCTACTTTCGCCTCTCTTAATGAAACTGTCAAAATTATAATTGCTAGAATTGCTGAGTTGATTCGTTATAGAGGGGGGGGGGAGGTGAGAATGCTCTGATTTGCATGTACTTACAGCGAATAACGGGGAAAATCGTAAAAACTGCTAATGTACATACGTGAAACAAAAAAAAAATACAAAATCAATGAGGGTAATATTGTGTATATTGTAAACATTGTGTTTTCGTGCGTTTTGATATTTGGTGAATATAAAAAATTCGTGTTCATTCGTATGTATGATTAAATCTCTTATTTTATTATTTTTTTTTTTTTTGTTCTATTTCAAATTTTATTCACACCAGTTATTGGAGTAACAATAAGTGAATAAGTGATATGGTAATAATACAGAACTTATAAGCGTGTGGGAGGCTAGCACTCAATGGTACCTCCTCCTCGATGTTTAAAACTATTTTATATTTATGCCTGTATTATATAATTAAAATTTATTTTGATTTCACGATGAAAAAAAAAAAGGATTATAGTTTATCAGGCACTAGTAAAATTAACAAATCAAGAATAATAAAATAAAATAAACAAAAATAATAGAATTAAAATTGAATTCAATTGAATTGGGTAAATGCTAAAAAATGTAATTTAAGTGATACATACCAATATAATTATATAATATATTAACACGTCATTATCTATTATATATTTGTCAAATACCACTCACTCACTTAACACGAAATCTCAGAAACCACCAAACGGATTGGAATGAAATTCGATATGTAGATTCCTCTAGGGCCGTAGGTGCTCGCTAAGAAAGGAATTTTAAAAAATCGGCCTGGATCGCGGCTGATTTGCGAAAAATGCGATTTCAATTTTTATTGGGTGAATAATAAAAGGTTAATTATCATATGGTATTTGGATATAAGCTAAGTTAAAAAATAGGTTAGATCTTTAAGCCGCACACTTTGACCACCGTTTAAGTTCCTTATAGTTGTAAACAAACAAAAATACGATCGATGTCGAAACCTTATAATATTGGTACTTTCTATGAACTCATGGTAGCTGCAGAGGTTACTTACAACTTACAAGTTTGAGTTGTTTCGTGAAGAGAAGCTATTAAAAGACATGTTAAAGAGGAGGTTAAAAGACTTATGTTCTCTGGTGATGACATGTAAGGCCAGTTCGATGTAGGGACAAAAAAAAGAGATAAGAATCAATAGTTCTACCAAGTGTATGATTCCCTTTAGTATCGTATCATGTTCTGCCATGGAGAAGAAAGGTACAATATTAACATCCCTCAGCGTGACCCAAACTCCAATACATCACTTAAGAAAACTGTGTCTGCAGCTGATTGTTACGCCTAAATGTTAGTGGTGCGAGGAAGGTGGAGGTGAAGAACCTTATTTACTTTAATTTCGTAATCTCCTCAACCAATTTATGCTTGATATGTACGCAAAAATAGAAACAGAAAGACTAAACTTTCTTCAAAAATGTTGAGAAGTTAAGACTATATTCACTTAAAGTATGCCATAAGAAAAGCTGATGGTCTGGTATCAGAGCTGGGTAAGATGGTAGTGCTGCCTCGAAGCTTCACTGGAGGGCTATCAAAATAATATAAAATTAACTTTTGCAAATTGTCAAATTTACTTATTGAAATTATTCTAAGAATGGAATTGTTCAGGTTTATTTAAGTAATAATAATTATCAACGTTAAGCTTAACTTTTACTAATTTAAGTTGTCATCATCCTAATGATATTAAACCGTAGCGGAGCGGGGTACTTTCAGCTATAATATAATATATTACTTTATTATTAATATTTATGATCAAAGAATATGGTATGGGATTCTGTTCAGAATAACAAACTACATGTACAAGTTAACAAAACTATATAGAGGGCTGGCTGTCTAGCATCTCTTCTTCAGGGCTAAAAATTAACAAAAACCAAATGGTAATAAAAAGAGATAATTGATCAATAAAAGAATAGTAAAAGTTTTAATGACATAATTAAGTATGAAATAGTATCGAGATCAGGTTGAATAAAAGAATATTTAATAACTGATTATTAAATATAAAAAGGTTATTTAGTTTAATTTAAGGAAAGGAGAAGGTATAAAAATGATCGAGAGAAAAGGTCGAGGAATATGATGATATATCAGGAATTATAATAAATCAAGTCACAGATTGTTGTCAGGATGAAAAAACGACAAAAAATGACAGTCTTTTTTTTATTTTTATTATCTTTGTTCACATCCAGTTTTTGTTATTTTTAGCCCTGAAGAAGATCTTTAAGGCTGGTCAAGACGTCAGCACTCGACATGAAATTTTGTAAACCGCCTCAGGTACGGCTTTGGTGTTTTTATTTCCTAATTAAGAGTACCCACTTTATTAAGTCTGGGAAAGCCCCAGGAGGTTCTCCCGATCCCAAAATCAATCCACGGCTGAATTGATAGAAAATAAATTTTACGCCGACAACCAGTTTCGAACTCGGGCCTTAGTCCAGTAAATGTGTGCTGAAATAAGGGGTGTAGAGTGCATGGAATATGCGAACATTTTTTATTTCATAGTTTTGCTAGGAATAGTTAGAAGGTAAACATACTAAAAGTCCCCGCCCCTGAGGGGTGAGCTAACGGTGGGGGGAGGGGAAAAACTCAAAAAATGGGACCTTCTACCCTCCCCCCCACCGTTAGCTCAACTTTTAGTATGTTCACCTTCAAACTGATCCAAACGAAGCTGTGAAATCAACAATTTCCGTGAGGTAATAATTATTTAGGTAATAAAAAAAGCTCATAATTTATCTTAAATATTTATTCCCATTTTTTAAATTAGCACTTGACAATTACACAGAGAATGGAAGTAGATGATTGGCATAGCGCAGTTATGTTAAATTTAATAGTTCCCTCATCTTCACCCAACAGTACCAAATAGTCCAGATAGTGTAACCGAGAACCAGAATTTTATAACCCATTTCTAACTTTGTTCTTACTGTTCACTAAGCCTTTATATATATATATATATATATATCATTGGTATTTTTTCTTAACAAAAAAAATATATATATATATATATATATATATATATATTGGTATTTTTTCTTAAACAAAACAATATATATATATATATATATATATATATATATATATATATATATTAAATAACTAATTTTCCAAGCAAGTTAAAGCCAAGAGGTTTGAAAATAAATAAATAGTTGAGCGTCACCTCCAATGGTTTGAGTGACAGGGGCCATCGGCTGGTCGTGTCGTGTACATCTTTTAGCGGCGGGAATTGAAGGCGGTCCTGTCTCTCCTCGAACCCTTCTAATAAAATATTTACCCTTTCAAGATAAAGTGTTCTCTGGCCCTTTCTTGAAAACGGGTCGTCCCCAGCCGCGAGAAAAATGAGGGTAAAATCCCATAATAATAAACCTCTTCTCCTCAAAGATTTTATTATACCCCATGATTTTTTCACTATTATATTAATGGTAAATATGGAATAAAACAAAGGTAATTACATAATAACAAAATATAGCTGAAAAATAAAATGACTTTTTTATTATTTGATCACTAACTATGAACTCTACTGTACCCATCTGTAAAAATTTTAACTAAATCGTCTCCATAGTTATAGGAAGGCTTAGCAATAATGAATTCTACGATAATAAAAACTTTATATATATATATATATATATATATATATATATATACCAATTTATTGAAATTTACTACTGTACAAATATATACATTAAGTAAATGAGCAGATAACGATTATAATAACATGACAAAACTTGAAAAGAACTACTCAATAGTAGCACTTCAATAAAAATTCTACACTAGAAGATCTCTAGGCCATCTTTTTTTCAGACGCCTCGTAGGATTATCAGGAATGGACTGGAAACTGATGGATTTGAGTGATTATGCAGCATGCGATGAAAGGATAGGTATCTGGTTTGGGCTAACACAGCAACAAATGGAACATTAAGGTATTTATGGATAAGTTTATTGATGACAAAGAAAGGGCATTTAGGATTTTTCGAAGGATTTTGGATTGTAAGGATTGGATACTAGATGAATTGGACGGTTTAGTAGAGCCCCAAAGCTCAACTCCGTACGTCTAAATAGGTCTAATCACGGTCATGTAAATAAGTCTTTTGTAATGAATTGGGAGCTTTGAACATTTGTCTAGTAAATGCTGAAGTAGTCTATAACGACGGGCAGTTTCTTGTCGTTTTGGTCTTGTATGTGGATTCCAAGACGTTTTTGTCCAAGTGGAGTCCAAGGTAGCGGATCTGTTCAACAGGAATTAGTGGAATATCATTGAAGGATACTGTAGGACAGGAAGTCGTAGGTTTACGACGAAATAATAAAAACTTAAATGTACAATGTTGAGCGGCAGAAACGAATTTTGCCAAACTATTATTATGGTTATAAATTAGAATCCAACCAGATGAAATCAATAAAATTATTACTGCCAAATAAAAATTATTATCAAATAAGTAAGGGAAATATACAGATATAATGATGGTATAAGAAATGCGAGAGAGAAAATAAGGATTGGAACAAGAAACAAAACAAAAGGTTTAGGATTTCGTTTAAGTACCGAAATTCTATCAGCCACCGCACGATCTCTCCATTGTCTTAAAACCACCAAGTCGAAGTAGCATGAGCTCCGCCTTCGATGAAGTGTCTTCTCCAGGGAGCTCCTACTAACAATGTCTAACGTCTTGTTCGGTACATGAATTTTTTGTGAAAAAAAAAAAATAATACTTAACAAAATGAAATTGATAACAAAATGAAAATATTGAAGGCTCAGTGTATCAAGACCTCGCTTGATAAAGACTCGTTTAATCGAGTTCCAAAATCTAATGAATTTTATTTTCATTTTTTTATTATTTACTTAATTTTTCATTGCGACGTTATAACATTAAAATGTTGGGAAACGTTAAAATAATAAATAACTCAATTATTTGCTGAATGGGAAAAACAACAGATCAGGAATGGTAGAGTAAATGGGTTCATTAGAATTACAATAACATGTCAAAATTTGAAAAGAACTACTATCAGTAGCACTTCAATAAAAATTCTATCATAGAAGGTCTCTAGGCCATCTTCTTTTCAGACGCCTCCGAGGGTTATCGGGAATAGAATGGGAAGCAAGTTGAAGGACTAGTGGATTTGTGTGGTTATGGAGTTTACTATGAAAGGATAGGTATCTGGTTTGGGCTAAATCAGCAACATATTGGACATTAAGGTCTTTATGGATAAGTTTATCTGTGACAAAGTAAGGAGCTTTAAGGATTTTTCGAAGGATTTTGGATTGTAAGGATAGGATACGGGAAGAATTAGAAGGTTTAGTTGAGACCCAAAGCTCAACTCCGTACGTCCAAATAGGTTTGATAACTCCCATGTAAATGAGTCTTTTGTAATTAATCGGATTTGAACGTTTTTCTAGTAAATGTTGAACAGGTAGAAAACGACGAGCAGTATCCTGTCATTTTAGCATTTTAGTCTCGTATGTGGATTCCAAGTTAAACGTTTGTCCAGTTGGAGTCCAAGGTAGCGGATCTGTTCAACAGGGATCAGTGGGATATTATTAAAGGATACTGAAGGACAAGATGTTGGTTTACGAAAAGGTTATTTGATGGGATTTGCTTGGATTTATTTTAATACCATTCTTTAATGTTAGTAATATGAGATTGGAGTTTTGTAAGGGAATGAAGGGATCATTATTTACTGATAACACAGATCTGTCAGCGAGTACGGTGCTAGGATGGGTCGGGATATCAGCTGTATAAAATTAATAATTAAATTAACAAATTCGAAACAAACAAAGTTTAGAGAAAATGGTTTCAATTCGTTCCGAGCAGCAGCAACAAAGCCAGAGAGCTACAAAAAAGCCCCAACACTTAAAAAATGTAGATAAAACTTGACTTTTAACATTCAAACCAATTTAGCTCCTAAACAAAAAATATTTAAAAACAAAAAACAATATTCATTAAATTTCTGATCAGGAAATGGCCGTCAAATGTTTGATCCGAGCAAGACCAACAGAACTAGGGGGTGTCAAACTACGCATAACGAACGTCTTACAATACAAATAATTATAGCTATCCTTGGTTTAATATTTCATTTGGAAACATAAATCGAGAAAGGTGATGGATCTAATGTAGAAGTAACATTACACTTAGCCCCCTTCTCTAGGTAACTGAGACTCGTTAATTTAGTTAATTATGCCGAGATGACACCTGAGCCAGACCTCACAACTCAAATTACAACAGAATGGTGAAATTTGTAACAATGAACCCTGTCCGTCCTTAGCTTTGAAATTCAGAGCCCCTCTTCGATGTCAAAGCCAGCCAGCAACACAAACACTTTTCTAGATGTTATTAATTACCGTAAAAGTAATCTGGCTTAACTTGAAAGGATTTGAAGCAAGTTCCTGCGAGGAAGAGAAGGAAGGAGACTGGCGGTAAGCACCTGCTTAGCTTTTTTTATTAACTCTACTTAGCTCCTTTTTAAACTTACAAAAAAAAAGTTACTTTTAATTTTGACTAATTTTAATACTGTAAGGATCCCGAAAGTCCTTTTAAAACACTTTATCCTAATTAAGTTTTAATTATTTTTTTTTAGAATCTTAATGATGAATTTACTTGGATTTAGTAAGCCCATTACTAAGGTCATTAACACCTAGGGCAAGAATTATTTGATTTTTTTTTCCAAATATTTATTGATATTTACAACTGCACACATTTAACACTTGTAGACAAGTGAATTTGAAGAAAATAATGAATCAGATATCAGTAACATCAGTAACGTGTAAAGAACTACTCATTAGTAGCACTTTCTAGTCTCTTAGCCATCTTCTTTTCAGACACCTCGGAGAATTATCGGAAATCGAGTGTGAAACAAGTTGGGAGACTAGTGGATTCGAGTGAGATGGTTCAATGGAGCCTAAAAGCTCAATTTATTTTAACCCTGGTTTCACAAGAGCATTCGCGCAGCAACCCAGATGAAGACTTACATCTTAGGACGAAACTTCGGCACAACAAACTAAAATTTATAATTTTATTGTATTTCTAAGACTGTACACCACTACACTACACTACTCTTTGGGTCTACAATCAAATCAACCACACCAATAAAACACAAATAATTTATATAGTTATTATAGTAAAATATTGAATGATAAAAGTAGAGTTGACTGTTGAGATAAATGGAGAAGATTATCTGGAATGAAGTCAAAGAGAAACACCACGTCTAAGTAGAAATACTTTAACTGTGTGCCAACATTTCAACCTTCCTTGCAGGTGTTCTTCAGGGCCACCGAACCACACTGGAAAGGAGCCGGACGATATTCGATTTAATTTATATTCAATATAAAATCTAATACCTTTTTAGCTGTCAATATAAGGAATAGTGTATGAACTCGTGTTACGAGTAAGTCAGTTAGAATTGTGGATTTATATTTTAGTTGCAGAGTAAATTAAATATTAATTACAAAAATAAATATTTAGAAGTATTCATTAATTTTGATTAAGGATAGATCTAATCTGTTAGAGTGGGCAGGATCTAACATTTGATGTTTACATCGCCAAATATTAGCCGGCCGAATTTACACCGTTGGCGACAACCGACCCGTGATGGACAGAGAACTCAATTCGAGTAATGTCCCAGGCAGGTTAGCTTCTAAACTAATATTTTTATTGCTATCAAATTCTTGATAAAAAGTGGAATTGAATTCCCTGTATTGCGGTTGGTTTATCTCTTTATAAACTCAGATAAGAAATATAAATTTAAAAATTAAAGAAAAGTTTTTAGAAGGTGAATGTTATTTTCAAATCTTGTATGCTCTTCTTGAGGTGCTTGGTTCTTGATGTAGCAGCAGAGGCCCAAACCAGATATACCTATCCTTTCATAGTAAGCTCCATAACCACTCAAACCCACTAGTTTCTCAACTTGCTTCCCACTCAATTCCCGATAATCCTCCGAGGCATCTGAAAAGAAGATGACCTAGAGACCTTCTAGTGTAGACTTTTTATTGAAGTGCTACTATTGAGTAGTTCTTTTCAAGTTTTGTCATGTTATTATGATCATTATCAACACATAGCTATACTTGATGTATACATTTTGTAAAGTTGTAATTTCGATAAATAGATTAAAATAATATAAATAAAATTTTAATCGAAATACTGAAACAACAAGAAACTGCTCTTCTTTCTTTACTACTTTAAAACTTAGGAGACAAACGTCTATATTGCCAACAAATAAAAAATATACCAGGCGCGCTGGTTGCTTTTGTCAACCGGATGTATTCCTCTCCAGATTCTCGTACACGTACCCACCCACTTGCTTCCAGTGGCTAATTTTTTTAATTTTTCTTTTTTTAATCCCTTAAAAAATAAAAATAAAATAATATCAAAAACATGCATAAATAAACATATATATACATCATAATAAAATAACGATATGTTTACCTTTCCTATTCTATCCTGGTATTAGGTGTCCTGTATTCTGATACCTTCCCGGTGTTCCTTTAGTAACGTTTCTAATTCAGTCGAGTGGCACGTGTAACGTTTTTTGTAATTAAATATTTAAAGCCAAGCTTTGGTAGACAAAGTCAACCGAACGCCCGGTTATGTATTTGTTTTCTGTTTTAAACTTTTTATATATTTAGCACCTCATCCCTAAATCGCGTTATATTTTTCTAAGCATTTTTTATTAAAACTGTAGACATGACTATAACTTAAAGTCAAATTGCTGACGAGGAAATATAAGATAGAACTTGCACTGGCAAATCCTTCTGACTGCGAAGATAAAAACATAAATCATTCTGACCAGAAACACAGTGATCAGGAAGCTGATTTTGAAAAAGAACCAACCTCTGAAAATGAGATGGAAAAAAAGTATTTCTTTGGACCGGATATCTCGTGGGTTACGGCTGACTTCAATAGTAGCTTTAAAAACAAGCGACGTGTCATTTTTAACATTATCATGATATTTGCTTGATGTATTATATTTTTATATTGTTTATACAGTTGTAAATTTCAGTAAATAACTTTAAAAAAATATATACATATAAGCTGATAAATAAAGAAGAAGGGAAGCTTATACTCTTATTCCCAGATATCACAAGAGGGAATCCCCAGGAAGGTGTAGACCAGAAACCGAAATAAGTTATGTAGAAAGTACTTGGAAAATCATAGCACTGAAGACACAGCCGGCCACTTAGGGCCTCCCTAGGGTAGAACTGCTGGAGTCCTGGAGCCCTGGAGTACTGGAGATGTAGGGGCGCCTTGTAGGACCCTCGACTTATGAAATTTCGCCAACGATAAGTTTTTACGAGAGAGGGCGGTTGTAGATCTCTGGGCGGCCGTAAAACACTGGTTATATGTCTTCCGGCTCTCCCGTGTTTCTACCTCCGCTAACCTCCCCCTATTTCCTAATACATGGCAAAATAACTTCTTCCCGAAATAGATTTCCCCGTGAAAATACGACCAGGGTCGTAACGTGTTTAAGGTTTTGTCAGGTAGCGTAAAAACGAAGACCATAACTGTCCCTTATATGATGTACGGTCATCGATAATGGACCCAATAAGGCAATATTTTCTCGGCCGGCGGCATTGCTCTAGTGCTATAAGTTATGGCTTAAATTAATTGCAATTATTATCATTTTTAATAACAGTTTTAGTCACAGTTTATTACAGCTTGCTGATATTAGATAATCTATACCACTATATAAAATGATAAGCCATTTTTCGCAAGTTATCACTAACCACGAAAACCGCTGAACCAATCTCAAACAAATATTAACATCATATTCATAGTTCCAGAAAGGTTTAGCAATAATTAAATAAATTTTTTTCAATTAATTTTTTATTAAAAAAGTAATAATAAGTTTGAAAGTTGGCCAATAGGTGGCGAGGGCCATTCTACATGGGATGTTACAATGGTACTGCAATGCTTAGATCTTGAAATTGGTAATCAAATTAACTGATATTCAATTAAATTAATTGAAATATGTGATGCGACGTGTGGATCCCAATTAAGTTTGAAAATCGACCGTTATGTGGTTAGAGCTGCTCCGCAAGAAACTTTATAATGGTAACACTACTGAACTCCTCTCTACTAAATTTGAAATGCATCATTTTCATAGTTCTAGGAAGGTTAAGCAATAATAAAATTTTTAACGTAGAATGTTGAGTGACACATACGAGCTTTGCCACTCAGTCATAAACTTTTATAGTTAGAAATTAAATCCAACTAGATGAAATCAATAAAGTTATATATGCGGAATAAGAATTTCAAACCAAAATCACAATGTCGATCCTCCGCTTTTTGCTATTTTGTGTAAAAATATGATTCATGGGCCTTTAATTCTAAGCACTAATAATGCAGCCCACTATCCGCAAGAATTTCCTAATAATCTCTGTCCAACTGGATCACCAACTCAAACTAGACAACCAATTAACGATTGTATGTCCAATTATATTGTTCCAATTATGCTTTTACTTAATCTTCAAACACCGTATCAGTGAAATAACACTGAAGTCATAATGCTCCATTGTGTACTTCAATACAAGATATTTATCGATAGGCATATACAACTCTTTACGTATGATAGCGAGCGAATCCGCTTCGGGAGATCCCATATTACACAAATGCATAATAAAGTAATTTAATGATTAACAATTCAATACAGATTTTTCTGTTTATTCTAAGGGGTCTTACTGCTTGTGTAATGACTAAAATAATTAAGCCCTGAATTTTTAAAAGTTCTCAAAAATTACTATTTAGTCCAAAAAAAAAAAAAAAAAAAAAAAAAAAAAAAAAAAAAAAAAAAAAAAAAAAAAAAAAAAAAAAAAAAAAAAAAAAAAAAAAAAAAAAAAAAAAAAAAAAAAAAAGGCACAGCTCGCTCCTATTTTCTAATTTAGAAATACATACAAGTCGATTTTACCATTTTCCAATCTTATTTTCAATATCTATATATTTATTTCTTAAACATTTTTTTAATTGGCCTTGAGGCACGGTTAAGGTTCTAAAATTAAATCTAATTACGTTCCCTTCATATTATTTATATATATAATTGAAAATCGATAAGTTGAAACTCGATAACTAGAAAAAAATATTTTTCGGAAACTCGATATTTCGAAAAAATGATAATCGAGTAAATTTGTCTACCCTCCATCTTGGACTTATCGGGTTTTGACTGTATTTTAGGTTGCTGACTACCAAATTTTTCTCCACATTAATTTCAGTTGTCTTTCACTTAATTATTTAACTGTCATTACACTAACTATAGCCACATATTGTAACTGACTGTACGATATATCGTATCATTTCCTTCTTTATTTTGAAATTTTAAGTATTTTAGATAATTTTTAGACCGTAAAAGTTTATTAAGAAAAATGTTTGTGTTAAGTTGAATCACTTTTTCCCGACATCCGATTATCCCATTTCGTTTTCCTCCCATTTAGCCTAAGGGTACAGTTTAGGTCTCAAATTAAAGCTTATTAAATTTCCTTTAAATTCTTTCTTCAATATATTTCTGGGAAACCGGTAATTTTATAATTAGGCGGCCGAGAACCTGACTGTTTTTGTGTGTGAACATTTGATTTATATACGCCAATTCATAACTGGCTTTGTTTTTTTAAAGCTATGTTTCAACAATTCAATAACTTTTTTTTTTAATTATATCATGTAATAGTTAGGTAGCAAACAAATGAGATATATATTTTAGTAGGTGTCATTTTAGGAGTTAGTATTTATTTAACCTTTTCTTAATTTTCAATGTTGATGTGGACGTTTAGGTAGATGTGTCTCAGTTTCTTGTTAGGGCTTTACTTTAACATTTAAAGAAAAAAATTAGCTAATCTACAGAAATCGTTTATCAAACAATTTTTTTTCTTATATTGTTTCGGATATTTTAAAAGTTAATATTACACGATGCTATATTCTCAGACCAAAAAAAAAAAAAAAAGACTTTTTAAAAAGCAATTCTAAAGCCTACAAAGAAAGATCCCGAGGGAGAAGGTATTGCGGACAAGTTAAAGGAAAATTACTAACACATAAAACAGTAAAAGTTTTCTAACTTTTATGACATTTAACTCCTAGAAGGGAACAGTTACAAAAGCTGTTGGCTCGGAAAGTTTCCTGAATTTAAAAACTTTTTATTTGGTTTTCACTCATTTCCTGGCCGCCGTTTTAATAACTTGAAAGAAGTGGGCTCTAGAGAGAGAGGGAGCGAGGGCAGAGGATGGGGGAGCTGAGCCGGTAGAAAAACACGAAATGGTTCGCTTTCATTTAAATTTTAGGCCCTAAATCCTCAGTATTGTTTTAGCCAATATCCTGTATTTAGAAAAAAGTTTTGTTTTCTCTTCATGAACTTTATATAAAAAAAAAATAAAAAATCGAGGCCCTTGGAGTATTAATTTATATAGTCTATACTACTTTCTTTTCTTTCTTTATTTTTTTATTTAAGGTGCAGTGATTAAAAATTAATAATATATTAAAATATTTTTAGTATCAATAATCAATCATTTATTGAGAGTGTATAACAATCTGCCTCGATGTGGGCAATGAGCAATATGGAGGGCTTAATGGATCCATACTCAAAATATGTACAATAAGAAATAAATGAAAAGAAGAGAAAATAATAAACAATAAAGAACCTTATAATACATATTACAGTAAATAAAGTGTATGTTCCTTCATAAAAGTTAATTATTTCATAGTTTTTATATTTTATTTATTCACTTTGTTATGTTTTACGGATTTATTTTTATTTTTATTACCTAACGCCCTTCAGTAAGACAAGTAATATTTTGCCCATAAAAGCTGTCATAAAAAAAATAAAATAAAATAAAAAAAATTTAGTAGTGTAAATATATTTGTTAAAGATAAAAAATGTAAATCTAATATGTAATTATTATTTTACTTGAATTAATTGTCAACACATCTTATTTAAATTTAATCTAATTATTTGAGGTAAACATGTAGATACAATACAATTAGGATTGATGAATTAATTGCCACTTCTATTGGGATTATTTTATTTGAAAACTAGTTTCGAATGCTAAACATTCGTTAGTTTTAAAAAGATATAAACATTTCAATACATCATCACTTTGTTAAATGGATTATATATACTAAAGTCTTTAAAAATGTAAAACCAGAAATCAGCTCACCTGAGAAAGTAAGGTTTCTTGTATCATATTTTTGAAAACATGAGTATACATACATATATATAATCCACATAACACAGTGCTGATGTTTTGAATTTTTATATGTTTTAGAACTGATGAATGTTTAACATTCGAAACTAGTCTCCTAATAAAATAATTCCTATAGAAGTAGCTATTAATTTATCAATCCTACATCTAATTGGTTAAAATAAAATCATACGCGCTAAAATCTTCTTCGTCCTAAGGCCAAAGATAATGATATCCGTCGATAATTTGTACAAGAAATGTGACTTCAAGGGAGTTGTATTCCAAAATAGTTTTAAAAATAATCATGTTTTATTTTCTCGAGACCATTTTATTTTCAGATGCCGAGGGAGATAATCAGGGATCAAATGGGAAGCGAGTTGAGAGAGCAGTGGATGTGGAAAGGTAAGGAATTTATCAGAGAAGGCCTAAGCTATTTTTGACTTTGCATAATGAATGTTTCGACTACCAATAATTTATCAAATATTTTTATTATTATAGTTATTGTTATCTTATCTTAATATATATAAATTACGTGTCGCCGCCTAGGGGCCGGCTAACACCTAAACTACTGAACCGATTTTAATCAAATTTGCATACCGTGTGCAGTTTGATCCAACAAAAAAGATAGGATACCTTATATCTTAATTTATAGTCGCAATATTATCTGCAAGTCACAATTATCTGTTAGCTCTATACGATTCTAACATATGGCGGTATAAGGTTATACTATTATATAAAAGGACAAGCAATGTTTCGTTTGTGTTCACTAACCGCCAAAAACTACTGAACCAATCTCTACCAAATTTTGACTACATCATCTTTATAGGATGGTTTAGCAATAGTAAAATCTAATGATTTTCAACTAATTCTTTATTGAAAAATGAATAATAAGTGGATAACAGTGAAGTTCAAAAATGGCGGCAATTGCCACCTACATGAAAGGTTAAAAGGTACAGTGTTACATAGAGGTGAACATTGTTAATAAAATTTACTTATTTTCAATTAAATTGTTATAAAAACAGCTATATGAAGTGAAATATAACAAATTTTAACTAAATCATGTTCATAGGTCTAGGTTTAGCAACAATAAAAATTTAAATGTACAATGTTGAGTGTTAGAGTTTTGCCACACTATCACATACGTTTATGGTTAAAAATTAAAATCCAACCAGATCAAATCAATAAAATGATTTCTGTCGAATGAAAATTATTAAAAAAGAAAATGCCGATCCTCAGCTGTTTAATATTGTGTGTAAAAATATGAATTTTGAACCTTTAGTTGTAAGCACTGATAATGCAGTTTCTTAATAGTCTCTGTCCATCTGGATTACCAACTCATATATTAAAACTGAAAATTGGATGTCTAATTATGCTTTATGTTATCTTCAAACACCAAATCAATCTAAATTTAACCAAGTTAATAATGGCTGCTATGCGTGAAAATATCTTCAAAGATATAACTTTCAATTGTTCAATTTAATACAAGATTTTATCGCTAAACAAAAAATCAATTATTAGTTAAAATTATCTTAGATCTTCACTTATGAGAGAGGGCGAAGCCTGGACGGGGGGGGATGATGAAGTTATATATATATATATATATATATATATATATATATATATATATATATATATATATATATATATATATATAGTATATATATAAGGACAAGCCATTTTCGTTCGTGATCACTAATCGCGAAAACTATAGAACTATTCTGTACCAAATATAACTACATCATCTTCATAGTTCAAGGAAGGTTTAGCAATAATAAAATTTATATATTTTCTATTAAATTACTGTTTAAAAAGCGATAAATATGTAGTGGGTAGTAAAGCGAGCGCCATTCAAGAGAGGTTACAATGATCCAGTGTTAAATATAGCTAAAAATTGATAATAAAATTACTAAATTAAATTAATTTGTTATCCAAAAAGCTATAAATATGTGGTGTGACGTGTGGACTCCAGTGAAATTTAAAAATCGAATATGTGGCAAGCGACAATAGCGTTTTAGTAAAACTAATAAACCTATCTGAACCAAATTTTAACTACATCATCTTCATAGTTCTTAAAAGATTTACAATAGGAAAATTTACTATAATAATAATTTATACTATTCTATAAAAGGACAAGCCATTTTTCGTTTTTGATCACTAACCGCGAATATTACTGAACCAATCTGTACTAAATATTAACTACGTCATCTTCATAGTTCTAAGACGGTTTAGCAATATTAAAATCTACTGATTTTTAATTTATATTTTATTAAAAAAAGTTAATATGTGGACAACAGTGAAGTTTGACAATTGACCGTTAGGTGGCGAGTGCCATTCTACACGAGAGGTTACAAACCAGCTTAAAATTGATGATAAAGTTTACTTATTAAACTATCAAGAAAATTATTAAATAAAAAATATTTAAATATGGTGTGCTATATGTGGATCCCAGTAAAGCTTGAAAATTGACCGATTGTTTATAGCGCCATTCCACAATAGAGTTAATAATAGTAAACTGAACCTATCTGTACCGACATCTAAATAATTAATTTTTATAATTCTACATAATAATACATTGAAATTAATAAAGTTGAGAGGCAGGACCGAGGTTTGCCACACTGTCATATACTTTTATAGTTCGAAATCAACATCCAACCAGATGAAATCAATAAAGTTATTTCTGCCGAATACAAATTATTACTAAATCAAAATGTCGATCTTTTGCTTTTTTATATCGTGTGTAAAAATATGATCCACGGGCATTTTGTCGTTAGCACTGATAATGCAGTTTATTTTCCGCAAGAGTTTATTAATAGTCTTTATCCATCTTGATTACCAATTCATACATTAAAATTAAAAATTTTATGTCTAATGGTGCTTTTACGTAATCTTCAACCGCCTAATCAGTGCAATTATAACTAGATTAATAATTACTGCTATGCGTGAAAAAATCATTGAAGAAATAATGCTGGACCACATGCTAAAATACAAGAATCTTATCGATAAACAAATAAAACGTTAATTTTTAGTTGAAATTATCTTTACTTATGAGGGCGGGCGAAGCCGCGACGGGGATGCTAGTAATATTATATTTACTAGTTATATATTATGTAGATATATATCCTATAGCAATTTATGTATATTATGCGTGAATCTTCCCCGGTCTTGAGGTGTCTTGGTAAGTGTTCTGTGGTGGAGCTTAGTGCCAGCCTGCACCACCTCCGGTAATGCTTTTGTTCCTCAACGCTCCCCTAACCGTTCCCTCTAACCGTTGCGTGTTCCCTTGTAATGGAATGTGAGCAACTCAACTCTACATTTAATACATTTTAAGGCTAAAATATTCTTGTAACAAAAAAAAAGTTGCGCACTAAAGTGTTCAACATTCATTATATTGTTTTATTATATACCAAATGTAGCATAAACCGCATATTTAATCGTATCGATCATCTGTAGAACTTAACATTTATCTCAGTACACCTTCTAATACCAGGTAGGAAGAGTAAAAAAAGGTAAAAATTTCATTTCTTATGTGTTTTTTTCACTTATTGATGTTTACAACTGTACAAAATAACATACATCAAGTAAATGTGTTGATAGTGAATACAATGGAATGTAAATAACTTGTGAAGAACTACTCAATAGTAACAGTTCAATAAAAATCCACACAAAAAGATCTCTAGGCCATCTTCTTTTCAGACACCTCGGAGGATTATCGGGAGTGGAGTGGGAAGCAAATTGAGAAACTAGTGGATATGAGTGGTTATGGAGCATACAATGAAAGGATAGGTATCTGGTTTGGGCTCAATCAGAAACAAATAGAACATTAAGATCTTTATGGATAAGTTTATTGGTGACAAAGTAAGAAGCATTGAGGATTTATAAAAGGATTTTAGATTGTAAGGATTGGATACGAGATGAATTGGATGGTTTAGTGGAGCCCTAAAGCTCAACTCCGTACGTCCAAATAGTTCTAATCACAGTCATATAAATGAGTCATTTGTAATTAATTGGGAGGTTTTTATCGTTTGCCTAGTAAATGTTGAAGTAATCTGTAACGACGAACAGTTTCTAGTCGTTTTAGTCTTGTATGTGGATTCCATGTAAGACGTTTGTCCAAGTGGAGTCCCAGGTAGTGGATCTGATCAACAGGGATTAGTGACAGGGATATCATTCTTATAATGTATATATTTTTATTTATGCATGTGTTAATATTAATAGATTTTCTTTCCAGAGGGGAAAAAAATAAATAAACATGGAAACTTATTAATTTCAATTCAATTATTCGAACAATAAAAAACCCAAATAACCTGATGTTTAGTTTAAAAGTTACCAAAGTAGGAATTTGAAAACGAAAACAAGATATCCAACTATCTGCAGAGCCGCGGGGAATCAAAACTTTCCCCAACTAAAGTTTTGCCAATAATTAAACTACAAAAACTTCTACAGTTTTTTCGCCAAGTTTTGAGTTCACTCCGCCAACGGCCTAATGACAGAACTTGCTAAGAGTCGATTGAATAATCCAGCCGCACCTTCTCGCTATTAAATCTACCTAACCCCAACATAACTCCCCATTTCATTTTTCCTAGTTAGGAATTTTTATTTGTATGCTTCATTACCAAGATGAGAGAAGTTTCCTCCAAGATGAGTTGGAATATTTATGCTTTCATCAATGCATCGCACTTCCATAATAAAGGAACCACTGCTCAAAACTCCATCCCTACTTCAGTTAAAAGAGGAAAAAAAACAGCGAATCCAGGAAAAGAGTCCCTAACACACTCATAATTACTAACAGCCATTTCCATCCAGTACATCTTTATTCATTGCACGTTTTTCCTTTTTCTTTTCTATAAATAAATATTTAATATCATATATGAATTAAAAGTTCTAATAGAGATTTCTAATTGTTAAGTGAGAGAAATAATTTTTTAATTGAAAGGGATGGGTCAAATAATCCTAGAATCACAAGTAAACAACAAACTGCTTCCAGACTCCAAACAACTTCAGAAATCGATGCCAAAGCGGCTTTATGAGATAATTAAAATGAAAAAGATAGCCAATAAATATTAGATTTTACTTTTAGATACTACAATGATGAATTATCAAACTGTATGAAAAAGAAAGGCTTATAAATTGACAGGCACTGCCCTCACCTCACCACGTACCCTCATTGCACTTGTGTGTTATCAGTAGGGATCGGATTTTTATATATTTAAAAATGCCAAATATTTAATTAAAATATGGATTTATTTTCGTTAAATGTGAGGTAAATATGTGATTTTCTTAAAAAAATTTCAGAAATATTTAAGTAAAATGGACATTTTTTTTTATGAAAATGGAAATTTTTTTTCAAGTTATAATGATATATACAACAAAAGAACACTTTTACTATTTATAATAATTATTAGGAACAAATGTATTTTTTTACAACTTATAATAATTATTAGGAACAAAAGAATTTTTTTAACAAGTTATAATGATTTATACAACAAAAGAACATTTTTACAGTACATAATAATAAAAGATGTGTTAAATTTTCAATTTTGAAAACTTCTCTCTGCGAAATCGTTTGCAACCACTTGGAATTTCAAATGTTGGAACGTAAAGCGACGATGATCTGTCGTACTCTTTAGGCTAGATCTCCAAAACTATTCGTCAGATCTAAAATTACTTTTATCTTCTAAAAGCTAGTAAAATATACTATTAGGCGTCATATATCAAGTTTAAGTTAGTTCTTATAAAATACACATACCAGAACGCTACGATTCCCGTTCTTTTGTGAATCACGTTTTTTAAGGATATTTTTCACTATAACTCCAAAACTATTTGTCCTATATCAAATTTATTTTTTTTCATCTCAAAGTTGATTAAATTTACAATTTGGTCATATATATATATGAGTGTAATTTATATTAAATCCCATGAAATACCCAAGCCAGCCCACTGAACTTGTCATAGTTGTCAAAACACACACATTTAACTTGCTAGCGTGGGTATTACACGAGATTGAATGTAAATATACAGGATCTAATAGTAAATTTAACCAGCTTTGAGATAAAGAAAAAAGAAAAAGAAATTTGAGATCGGACAAATAGTGTCGGAACTAAGCTGCAAGTTGCCCAATTTCTACAATTTTTCCCAAGACCATAACTTCGCGAAAAATGGTCCAATTTTGGAGTTGTTTATTCATTTCGTAGGTTCTGGTTCCAGCAATATTTAATATTTGCGGACTTTTTTAAAAAAAAAGCTTCGTTTTCATGTAATAGGTAAAAACGAAATTAACCGGTATTTTGCGATTTTGAATAATCAACCGATCGCTGCCGTGGTAGCTAAGTTCAGATTGGGATTCAGGACCCCCAAAAACATGAAGATTCGTTTAGAATAAAAGATCGGCAGTTTTTTCTTGAAAACGTCCTGTTGGAGCCTTACTTTACTGGACTAATGTACCCACTGTGGTTCATAGTCCCTGTCAACCACCTCCAAATTATGAAAATATGCCCAAAATGAAAAATATGTGGAAATATGTACTTATTTTGATTAAATATGTGGAAGTATGTATTTATTTCGATCAAATATGTATAAATATGCAATAAAATCCAAATATGTGAAATAAAAGTAGCCTCAAACCGCTTGAAAAGTTTCAGTATGAACTCTTCTAGTTGAAAAACGTCTGAAAATTGCCTAGGAAAAAATATTTAAATACATACGAACCCGATCCCTAGTTATCAGTGAATAATAATCACTTCATTGGCTCCCAAACACTGCAATCCGATATTAAATCACTTCAAGAATTCTGTCAAAATTTAAGTTTTAAGAAAAATCCAAACAAATCACATCAAATGACCTCTTGAACATATCCGCTACCTAGGACTCCATCTGGGCAAATGACATACTTGGAACCGACATACAAGACTAAAAGGACAAGAAACGGCTTACCGTTTTTGACTACTCCAACATGTACTTGACAAACATTCAAAGTTCTCAATTTATTACAAAGACTTATTTGTATGACGGTAAGGTTAGCAAAAACTATGAACTGCGCTAGTAAAATAGTTTGAAAATTTTCCATCATAAACTTATATCCCAACTTCAATTCTTCCGGTATATTTTTCACTAACTTTTTAACAAGTGAAATTTATCTAGAGTTTACACTCTTTACAGAGAAGGTGCTCTCCAACACGAACTGTCTATAAAAAAAAAAATTATATAAATATCGAGACAGTATGGGCTTCGTCAGGAATCGTAATGTTCTCAAGATAAAGCAAGCCTGGGGGTAAAAAAAGGTTTGGAAAGGAAGCATGTGGGAGGAAATCTGTTCACCAGTTTTTAATTATGTTAGATTATTGTACGTTATTTATTTATCAGATTGTCTTATGTCTGAACATTGAGCGATATATCTTGTTTATTTCCCATTATCAAATAAGAGTTTCTCTATTATTCTTAGAAATCGATTTCATGTTTGTATTAAAAACAATTATTATGTTGAAGGATTTGTTAAGTCCTTAAGTTGCGCAGTTAATTGAGATTAAGCAACAGACAAAGCGATATTGATTTTTCTCACTAACCAGAAAACTATCAACTTAGTATACATCAACGCAATGCCAAACATAAACACTGGACATAAGTGATTCAATCAATATTAATTATCGAAATGTAGATATTGGTCTATATTTATACGTATTAAGTAAATAGTAAGTTACTGTATTAAAACATAACCGATATAAACTGAAACACTTTTAATCAATATGAATATATTTGATATAAACAAAAATTTAGGTACATAACTCAAAACGTATGAAATCATTGTTTCAAAATATAAAATAAAATACGGAAATAAATTCAAAAATGTCATAATTACTATACTAACCCCCTTCAACATAAAAATATATATTTCAATTTCGGTTATCGTAGTAGAGTCAGGATATATTTTGGGTGAATCTCGAGGTTGAACTAAGCCTCCTAAAAACCAGCGGAAGAAGAAACAAGACAGAAATGGCGGTGAGATAAAGAGAGACGCGGACAAAGAAGAAAAGAGGTTCCCAGTGATTGATGTTACCCAGGGTGCTGTTCTACGGGTGGGCTAGGTCCTAGCTCAAAGCTCAAAGCACCTCCTAGGCTTCATTTGAAATTACAATTATTTTATTAAACAAAGAAGTTAAAATAAAATTAAAATAAGAGACTTTATTGGACAGAAAGATCAACTGTAACAAACACAGAATCACTAGTAAAAATTCATAGACTATAAAGCTAACCTAGCTAACAAGTTCAGGGAATTAACGTACATTTTTAATAATAGCATACAAAGTTTAGTATTAACATACAATATTGGCTCTAAACTTCTAATAAACCAAAAAATAAAAAATTGCTGACTGCGATTTGTGTTTATCATGGTACATGGATTGTCTTATGACATCCGGGCACATCCCAGCCAGATATTAAGAACAATGTTGAATAGAATGAGCAAATAATTTTCCTCTGGGGCCAAGTCTCTTAAGAAAAGCAAATAGAGTTAGTTACATCAGCCAGAGGCATGGTAAAGTGAAACAATTAAAGAAAAGATAACAACATAACCATGATAATACATAATAATGAGATATTTAGGAATATCAAGAAAAACTCAACAAATTATACAAGAAATAAATTCTTTTGGTACAGTGCTTAGTGTATTATATAGAATAGAAGTACCCAAAGGTTATATTCAGGGTAAGAAAAAATTATATTGAGTGGAATCTAAATTATAAAAATAGTTATTGATGGGGTTCCAATAATGCAAGAACATGATATCAATTAGTTGATTAGGTAGGTTGTTAGCAAGCGTCACCTTGGATAAGAATATGAGGTACTGAAGATAGAGGTATTTAAACGTTTCGCTTGTCTGATATGAGGAGGAAACGAATTCCAGAGGATGGTTGAGCGGAAGGGGAAGGAGCGTTGGAATCCGGAGGTCCTGTGGGATGGGGTATACAGATCAGAAAGAAGGTCAAGATGAAATAAAAACAAAAGATTTTTAAAATATTAAAAATACAAGACTAAAACGACAAGAAACTGCTCGTCATTACCGACTACTTTAACATTCACTTTTACTAGACAAACGTTCCAAGCTCCCAATTAATTACAATATACTAATATACATGACTGTGGTTAGACCTATTTGGACGCACAGAGTTGAGCTTTAGGACTCCACTAAACCATCTAATTCATCTCGTATCCAATCCTAACAATCCAAAATCCTTCGAAAAATCCTCAATTCTCCTTACTTTTTCAAGAATAAACTTATTCATAAAGACCATAATGTTCCATATGTTGCTGAGTTAGCCAAAACCAGATACCTACCCCTTCATCGTAAGTTCCATAATCACTCAAATCCATTAGTTTCTCAACTTGCTTCCCACTCCATTCCCAATAATCCTCCAAGGCGTCTGAAAAGAAGGTGGCCTAGAGATATTTTAGTGTAGATTTTTTATTGAAGTGCTACTGATGAGTAGTTCTTTTCATGTTTTGACAAGATATTATAATCGATATCACCTCAGTTACTTAATGAGGTTATGTTATTAATTAGGCTGATGTTATTCACACAAAAATATCTGAGTAACTGACTAAAGACTGATTTAGGAATTATTATCCTAGAAGGAAGCCAAAATGTAAACAAATAAAAGAATGTAAAGGATAACATTAAGTGTTTACATACCCCACTAGCCTAGCCTGACGAAGTTTTGCCATTTAAATTCGGGACAGCATGTATAACCGAATATGTCATATTGCAAACTGTATTCACGAAATTCCTTTTTAATCGACAAGTTCCCTTAACTATGACCATAACTAGTCATTTACACTAGTCATGTTTTAAATATCCCCGAAACCTCCGAGTTGGGAGAAGGAGCTGGATCTGTGAGCTGGGTTCTAATTATGAAGGCTCTGATTGCAGCTCCCCTAGGATTAGTTTCATGCGATTCTTTTATAATTATTTTTGCGTTTATTCTTATATGTGTTAACTTTTACAAAAAAAAAAGAAAAAAAAGAAAAAAAAAGTTGCTCTTAAATGTTAAGTGTAAATAAATATTATAATATGAAATGTTAGTTTCGATTTTTTTATTCTTTCCAAGTACTTTAATTTCTCTTCTCTCTCCTGGACACGGTTCCTTGTCCATTCTATGGTCCGAAGGCCTTTAACACGAAACTCATCATATTATATGTTGAATCCAAATCACAGCGATGCGTTTGTATCATGCAAAATCCGTAAAAAAATAAACTTAAATTTTTACAATTAATAAATTCCATATTTACCATTATTATTTTTATACGGAAAAGATTGTACCCAGCCTGATTCACAAATTTAGATTTCAATTGATTTTGACTCGTTTTCGACTCATTTGGTGAAGAAAGATTACTACGAGAGGTTTGGAACGTAAATACTGGCCATTGGCTCCACCGTGCGCAAGATATTTTTCAGAAATAACCCAAATGCTGACTTTCCTCTTCAAATATAGATATTTTCCTAAAATAGTTATTATTGGGGAAACATGGGAGAGGAGTTTGTTGCCATTACGGAAGGAGGAGGCATTGTAGGCATTGTAGCGGATGGTCGGCCATCCAATGAGGGTCGTTAGCTCCTCACGCTGCAATTAGCTCTCTTATATCACCTCGTCTCCTTTCTGCAATCCTATTGGTCCTTCCTCTTCCTCTTCCAATCCTATTGGTCGTTGTTCTTTCAATCCTTTTCATCGAAAGACAGCTGAGATAGTTTAAACCAAATTCTGTGCTAAAATGTTTAAATTAGCTTCTTTTAAAGCAAACAATTAATTATGATCGTATTAATAATAATAAGGTCTAGTTCTATTGTGTTTTTGGGTTATTTCTTAAATGGTTCATTCCATTTAATGCAAAACTGTAATAAGTAAAGACCGGATTTTCGTGCAATTGCAAATCTTTTTTTTGCAAACTCCAAATTCATTAAAACTTGGATAGAAATTCGAATCATGAAAACTACGTTATTTCTATACGAAATTGCACGTTTTGACGTTAATGCACGAATTGCACGTTTTAAGTTTTTCCTGTATTAAACTGCACGTTTTAAGGTTTTATTTTTGAATTTGTCTGTCAACAAAGCGGATAAAATATAAATAAACACCATACGTTTTATAAAACAAGTGAAATAAAACAAACCATTTTTTTTAAACCGGTTTTAAAATTTTTTGGTAGGAGTTATCAATTCTCGAGTCCCCCATTTTCTGGGAATTTTTATATTTTTCAACATCCCACCCCTCCCTATATCCGGTAGCCGTGTTTGTATTTCTCAGTTCTTTATATTTAGCCCTTAGTTCTTTAGATGCTGCCCTTTTTTATTCCGAAAATTTGGATAGGTATGCAGAGCTAATAGAACATTTGGAAGAAGATGCTCTTGTTTTCACCAAATTAAAAAACATTTTAAAAAACAATTCAGTTAAGTCCGCATTGGCATTCATAAGGTCCCATTTTGGCCCAATACCCGTTGCAATAAACAGTTTAGAGGCCAAAAATCTATCGTTAGATGAACAAATTAGTATCGTATTAAGTGTTGAAGAGACACTCAAAAAAGTAAATAACGACAAAGGGAAATTAATTTATGAAAAATTTCAAACTGTATTTGAAAAAAATCTTGGATTTAAAATTTTACAAACATTTAACGACGTTTTAAATGGCAAACGTTCAGATGTAGATGTGGCACCAAACATTTTAAGTTCCTATAAAAAATGCCCACTCACCAGTATTGATGTAGAAAGAGCTTTTTCTCTTTTAAAGCATATCCCCGATGACAGGAGGTATAATTTGACAGAAAAAAAATTTAGAAATGTATAGTGTAGTAAATTTTAACGAAAAAAATTGATTTCTTTATTTTGTTTATGTCTTATTGAATTGTTTATATCGTCTAAATAATTGATTCTTGTCCTAGAAAATGTTCCTGCTGCTTTCGTATTTTATAATTTAAAAGATAGATTTAAAATATATTCTTTTAAAACATAATATTTTGTATCTACTCGATGGTAATAAATAGAATTTTGTATTATGTTTTGTTTTACTATTGCATATAATTATTGTTGCTAAGAGTGTTTTTTATTTAAATTTTTTAATACAAAATATAGTTTAAATAAAGGAAAATTATTAATTTCATTATATTCAATATTTTACTTTATTTTATGTCTACTTGGGTCTAAAAAAAAAAAAAACCAAAATCTTTTTATTTAGTACACCTTTTTACGCGTTTTGATTTTTTTTTATTTTTTTATTGCACGTTTTGAATTTTTTTATTGCACGTTTTGAAGTTTTTGTTGCACGTTTCAATGGTTTATACTGCACGAAAATCCGGTCTTTAGTAATAAGTCATATGGATTTAAATTTTTAATTTTTTTTTTTTTTTTATACTGAATACTGATATTTTAAACAATCGTTATACGTTCCGAATAATGAATTACGCCCTAACTAAAGAATATGGGGTAGTAAATATCTAAAGAAAGATGAATTTTGGCCTGTTAGTTAATATATTTTAATATGGATATGTGTTTTGGATATCGTTCTACAGTTTTCGTTAACATTTTGACAGGCTCTAGTTCTGTGAGTGTTCCGCGGATCGGAAATTTGACGAGAGTAATGGAGAATATTTTTTTATTGTATATGTCGCAATGACCTACCATTATGGTAGTTCCTTAACCTATACTGCTTTCATTGAAAAATGTCTCGTTTCGCCTACATTTTTAAAAATCCGTGATCTTTTGCTTTTCCAAGTAAGGGGGAAATTGATTTGAATTGGATATGTCTTTTTTTTCTAATTGACCATTTTTCGCTTTTTTCGCTTAGAATATAAAGTTCACTTTGATGTGGATCAATTCTAGCGAGTGAGATGGCTTTTAGACTCCCTAGTTATACCAAATTGACTTTATTTCAAGTAGGTGACATATACATCAACTTTTATATCCGCCCTTTTAGTCAAAGAGCAATTTATATTTGCCCTATTTTTTTTTTATTCCTTATCAAAAGGAAAAATAGTTTTTATATTGGGTCATTTCCTATGTAAAATAATGATTAAAATATCTGATATTAAGATCTTTATTTTATAGACATTGGCTCGGTTAATCAAAACCCATTTTGACCAATGGCGTCTAGGTGAAGCTTAAAAAATATAATAAAAAAAAAATCAAGATCCTAAAAAAAGTTATGAAAATACAGTAAGAAATATAGAGTAGTACAACTGACGTAAAACATTTATCTATTTTATAACAAAAAACTAATTATTATTTATGTATTATTAACATACTTAATTAACATCATTACATATGCAAATCAACAGAGCTCAGGGCTTGAAAAATCACTAGCTGTTTTTTGTCTAAGTACTATCTAACGCCGCACGATCTATCTATTTTCTAGGAACCATAAATATGAACGAGCTATCATCAGTTCTACCTTCCAGGTATTGAAATGCATACTCTTGAATGTTCACAGAGATTACCTTAGAATAAAATATAGTGAGCTCTGCTAATCGAGTTCCAAATGTATGTGTTCAGGTATTTAGAAATATCACCAGATGTAATATGTAACAGAAATATGTTACTTCTCTACCACTAATAGAAATATACATACATCCATGTACCTGAACCTGGTCCCTACAATAGTTAGAGTCCAGCTGTTGGCAGAATATTTCTTTTCTATTATTTCAGCCTTGGAACGACTTCGAGGTCGGGAGACCCTCCTGTGGCTCACCCAGCCTCTATAAAGTGGATACCCTTAGTGGAGGAGAACACCAGGCAATTTCGGCCGCATCTCCGCTTTTCACTGTTGGCTTAATAACAGTTAATTTTTATCAAAATACTTATTCCAGGAATATTTTAGTCCAATATTTGATGAAATTTATTTGAATAGAGGTATGAATGAATTATGAATCGATTGATACTCAGAATAAATAGGAAAACCACCTAGTCATAGGGAAAACCTTTAGGACCCTATAGTCACTGTTAGGAGTCCTTCCCTTTTGCTCCCTTAGGTACCAACATGTTTGATTGCTTGTTGAACATTAAAAAAAAAATACATATAATCTATTTATGTGGGAAAGTTCTGATGTTTTGAATTATTTTTGTGTGAGTTATTAGAAACGTTAATGAATGTTTTATTTCTAAACCAGTCATAGAATAAAAACCAATTCCGATACAAGTAGCAAATAATTAATCAGTGGTAATTGTATATATTTGATGCTTCATCCATAATAAATGAAAACGTGTACAAAGCTGTGTCCTGAGTGGAAAGATATTTCATTAGTTTTAACTGAGATAATTCACAATCAGATTAAATAATGTTGGGGATAGAAATGGACGGCATTTAACAGAAGGGAGTCAATCCTTGAAAATCTGAAATAGTTTGGTTCTTTTTCTTGAAATAGAAACGTCGTATTATATTTCAAATAGTCTTTCCGACTTCGATTTTACCATTAAAATAGCAGAACCATGAGTTGGCTCTTTTCTGTTGAAAATAGTAAGCACTAATCCTATTCAAAACCACCTATAACTCATTTTTGCATATTTTGTGGATTGGTTCCCTCCTGCTAAATGATCCCTCCGTCAAAATGATTCTCGAAGACCGCCATTATAATTAGTATGGGCAAGTATGGCTGCAAAAATAATAAAATATACAGAACATTCTTTATTTACGACCAGTCAAACAATAAATAAATTTATGGAAATAAATAAAAGGAAATTATTCAGACTTGCAATAACTAGCAGGCCATATGACGGCTATATATTTTATTGCATTTTTTTATGACCTTCGATTCATTAAGTTATATTTTTCAATCCTATTTGTCCATTTTTATTTTCTTTTTTCAGCTCTGATAAGAAAATTGTCGCAGTTACTTTATTAAGAGATCTTATAAGTGCAGTACTTCGCCTCCTTTAAAAAAAAAAAAAATCTTTCTACAGCATAAAAATATTGGAGATTCAAAATTCTAGAAAAAAAAAATTAAAAATTAGCAAAGTGAGAAACCTGTGGATTCTAACCAGATATCCTAGTTACTGAGTTAAACGCCTTCTTAAATTTAATCTTGTTAAATAAAAGATTTAAACATTATATACAGACATACAGACATACAGGCATACAGGCATACAGACATACAGGCATACAGGCATACAGGCATACAGACATACAGGCATACAGAGATAGGTACACCGAACCCACACGAACCGTTTAGGAGCAATATTGGTTCGGATGAGAAAAGTCAATTTTGCCGACATTTTTCAAGTTTTGGGGCTTTTTCGCCACGCTCTAGTTATTTAGCGTCGCTCGGATCGAAAATATTATGGCAGTAAATGGAGAAAATTTTTGTTGTACAACACCTGTAAGAAAATATTTGTGGATTTGTAACAGCTGCTTTCTTTCGACGTTGTTTATTTAGGAATAATCATTTATTGTTAATTTTATTTTATTATTAGCTGAAAGTGCCCGTGCTCCGCTACGGTCCTTAGGATTAAGGACAACTTAATTAGTAAAAGTTAAGCTTAATGTTGATAATTATTATTACTCCAATAAATCATTCTTAGAATAATTTCCATAAGTAAATTTGGCAATTTGCAGAAGTTAATTTTTTTAATTTTAACAGTCCTGCAGTGAAGCTTTATGGCAGCACTGCCATCTTACCCAGCTCCGATACCAGACCATCAGCTTCCCTTATGGCATCCTTCAAGTGAATATATTCTCCACTTCTAATTTTTTTGTCTTTTTCTAATAAAGTTTAGTGTTTCTTTTTCTATTTGTCCTTACATATTAAGCACAAATTGGTTGAGGAGATTACGAAAGTAAAACAAATAAGGTTTTTCGCCTTCTCGCTCCATATACATATAGGCGTAAAAATCAGCTGCAGACAGTTTTCTTAAGTGGTGGATTTGTGTTTGGGTCACGCATAGGGATATTAATACTGTACCCATCTTCTTCATGGCAGATGATACTGAAAAGAATCATACGCTCGATAGAACTCACTAATTCTTATCAGTTGAGAATAATGTTTCGCTTTTCTAACACCTGGCCAACAATCAAGAACTCAACTTCGTTAGAGGTAAAAGTATTGTAACGTCCTCAGTGAGCATTTGAAGGTTGTTTGTCAGAACTGATAACTACCTGGAAATCTTGTAGATCTTTAGGAGCCGACTCAACAGGAGCTCTGAAGTCCTTGATATACTTGTTATGTTCATGAACAATTTTCTAGAGTTGGTGTACCAATGCATGCTTCACATTCTGAAAGTAAACCCCCTATTCTGTGGTATGCATGTCCTTGCACCTTAAATGTTGGCATAGAATGTCCCTCTTTTATCTCTTTTGCTCCAAACGACGTCATTTGAAAACAACCGTTCTATTTCCAAATATTATTTAGAAAATGCTCAACCTCAGGATGTTCATAAGGAGGTTGTGCAAGAGTTCAGCATATTCTTGAAATGGAGGAAGTTGGACTTTCCCGTTACTGCAGCACATGACAGGGCTCTCGTCCTTCCATTTTACATCATAACACCCATTGCAAGTTGACCGTTGTCCAATATTGACTGTTTTATCTTTTGGATATTCAGTTTTTGGGTAATCAGTTTTATGGATTTCAGGATGGGTTTAGTTATACTTATATGTATATTTGTATATAGAGGCTGTAGCCTCTATGTATATTTAGGTGATCCTCAGTATATGTGTGTACAACATTTCTTTTAACTTCGGGTTGGTTCTCTTTATGTTTGTTAACCGCTTTTCTGCTAATGTTTTTCCAGGATAATTTTTCCTGTATTTTTTAACGAATTCCCGGTTGACCTCTACATGTGTTTGACTATCTTTTTGCAGCCGAGTTCGTTAGTTGTTTGTTGCGAACTGAATCTGTGAATCATTTCCTACTTTGTTTACTTTTAGATTGATGAGTTTACTTGAATGTTGCAATAGACTCATCTGAACTGAGAAAAAAGTAGATTCTAGGTTCAAGGAATGAAATTCAGAAAGGCTAGGTACAACTTGTTCAGATTCGAGGAATACAACAAGGGCCTGTTTGAGAAAAGTCGATTTGGGAAGGGCCAGGTTCAGAACAATTATCTTGTGACCGGAAAGCTTAAGGAAGAGCAGTTAGGGACGGAGCTACTGGTGAAGCAAAGTTGGTAGGGTGCTCCTAAGGAATAAATTGATCCAACTGGCCTTCCATGTCACCATCAGAGGACATAAGTCTTTTAGCCCCCTCAACTTCCTCTCCATAGCAGGACAATAGTTTCTTGTCACGGAATAACTCAAACTTGTAAGGGTACACCTCTGCAGCCACCATGAGTTCACAGAAGGTACCATATAATAAGGTTTCGACATACCAGTAACGTATTTTTGTTTGTTTACTACTATAAGGATCTTATTTTGTGGTAAAGGTGTGCGGCTTAAGTATCTAACCTATTTTTTAACTTAGCTTATCACCATATACCATACGACAATAAATCTACTATTATTCACCCACTAAAAATTGTATTAGTACTGTTTATCCCTTTGTAGTACCGATTTAGGACAAACTACTTAAAAAATAATTGTTATTGTGGATCTAACATCTAATAAGAAATAATGTATTAAGTTTCATTACGATCCGTATTGTTATTTCAAAGAATTTTTAATGCGTTAGAAATCGCTTTTTCACGAATTAGCCACGATCCAGGCCGATTTTTTTTAATTCCTTTCTTAGCGAGATCCTACAGCCGTATAGGAAGATGTATACTAAATTTCATTCCAATCTGCTCGGTGGTTTTCGGAGATTTCGTGTTGAATGAGTAAGTGGTATTTAAGAAATATATTTAGTAGATAGATTTGAGAAATACAACTTGAGCCTGGTTGAAAAATGCCGATTTGAGAAGGACCAGGTACAGAACAATTATATTTATCTTATCAAGCTAAAGGAAGAGTAGTTAGGGAAGAAGCTACAGGTAAAGCAAGGTTGGTGGGTACATCCAAGTGGCCTTCCGTGTCATCACCAGAGAACATAAGTATTTTAACCTCCTATACTTCCTTTTTAAAGCAGGCTAATAGTCCCGAAACTCAAACTTGTAAGGGTACACTCTGCAGCCAACATGAGTTCACATAAAGTACCATATAATAAGCTTTCCACATGCTAGAATCGTATTTTTATTTGTTTACTACAATAAAGAACTTAATTTGTGGCCAAAGTGTGCGGTTTAGGCATCTAACCTATTTTTTAATTTAGCTTATCACCATATACCATATGACAATATATTAATTATTATTTACCCAATAAAATTTTATGAGTACTTTTATTTTACCCCCTAGTTGTACCGATACAGGGCAAACTACTTAGAAAATAATTGTTATCGTTCATCTAACATCTAATAAGAAGCAACGTACTTAGTTTCATTAAGATCCGTAATGTTGATTCAAGGAATTTTCTATGCGTAAGAAATCGCGTTTTTCACGAATTACACGCGATCCAGACCGAAAACTCTTATTGAATGTGACCAATATTTTATAATAATAAATTTCTTTCTAAATAATAAATTGATTACATTAGCTAACATATATTTACCACCGGGCTGTGATTTTGATATTTATTTAGACAAACTAGAGTGTGTGTTTAATAATATAAATATTAATTTTCCACACAATCACGTGATCTTATGCGGAGATTTTAATTCTCATGTGGGTAATTTGAATGATGTAGAAGATGATTTATTTGAAAACTCATTACTTTACTCCAAAAGAAAAGTCAACCATTTAAACATTAATCGCCGCGGAAGATTACTTGTTGAATTAATGGAATCTCATGGGTTTTTTTTTAATGTAATGGGCGGACTGTTTCAGACAGACCAGGCAAATATACTTATATTTCAAGCAAGGGAAAAAGTACAATAGATTTAATTTGGATAAATGAAAATTGTTTTACCATATTTCAAGATTTAAAGATACTGCCTTTTCCGATGAATCCGACCATTTAGGCTGCAATATCTCAATTTTAAATACTACCAACCTTAATAAAAAATACATAGTTAAACAGGAGTCAAAATCAATGAAAATTTCAGCACAGTGGGACAAAAACAAGACTAAAGAATTTTATAAAAATCTTCAAACATCTAACAGGATTTATTACAATGATAATGATACCAACAAGATATATGAAAATATGATTACCTGCCTTATAGATTCACTTCTAAAATCACAACTAATGAAGCTAAAAAAATATCCTAATAATAACACCACTTCACAAAAAAAAATATGGTTTGACCTCGAATGTAAACAATTAAAGAGACTGTATCACAAAAAATATACTTTAATGATCAAAAGTAATTATGAAGAAAATTCGGTTCAAGAATATCTAAATGCTAAAACAAAATATAGGAAAATAATACTTATGAAGAAAGCGGAATACCGAACTGATATTATAAAAAAATTACAAAACGTTAAAAATAGTACAGAATTTTGGAAAGTAATCAAATCCCTTAAACCGCCCTCAACGCATAGAAACGAAATAGAAATAAAACAATGGGTAGAATATTATAACATCTTATACGGGAAAAAAACAATATTACATGTTAATTTCTTTTCTGTTACCCATCCACTCCTAGATATCCCTTTTTCATTAGAGGAATTACAATATTGTATCAAAAAATCAAAAAAAAATAAGTCTCCTGGATTGGATAATATCACTTATGAAGTTTTTAAAAATTTAACTCCTGAATGGGAACACTACCTCCTAAACCTCTATAACATGGTCATGGACACTGAGAAACCCCCGTCTCTATGGTCTATATCAAAATTACATCTAGTCCACAAGAAAGGGGACAAGAAGGATTTAACAAACTATCGCGGCATCTCTTTGATAAACAATGCTACGAAACTGTTTACAGCTATGCTGTCACAAAGAATTATGAGATGGGCGGAGATGGAAAATTAATTCCTGAAGAACAAGCAGGTTTTAGAGAAGGAAGAGGATGCGAAGAACACATTTTCACACTTTCTTCACTAATAAATATTAATTTGCGCGCTAAAGGAAGCTACGTATATGCTATATTTGCAGATTTTAAAAAGGCGTTTGATTCTATAAACCATAATTTACTATGGCAGAAATTGTTTGATGTGGGACTGAGTGGAAAAATTATCAGAGTAATGAAAATGTTATATGATAATGCAAGCATGCATATAAAAGTTGGCAACGAAGTTTCTGAAAACATCAATATTAGCTCAGGTCTTCTTCAGGGTGAAAGCCTAAGCCCAGTACTCTTCATTCTATTTCTTTCAGATATTTTATTATATTTCCAAAGTAACGGGGCGACTGGGATTTCCATTAATAAAACAAAGAGGTTATAATGCTCCTATTTGCTGACGACATTGTCCTTTTAAGTAATTCATGGCAAAGTACTCAGAAGAAGTTGAAAATACTAGAAACATACTGTGATAAAAATTCGCTATTCCTAAACCCAGATAAAAGCAATATAGTAGTTTTCCACAAATCCCCTAAAACAAAAAAAAATAAAACCATTCTACTGGAAAGAAAATCAACTACAAATAAAAAAGGCTTATAATTATCTAGGAGTACCATTTACCTCAACAGGAAAGTTTGTAAAAGCAGCTGATCACTTTGTACAAAAAGCAACTATTGCAAGTGCAAAAGTAAAAGCAATACTTATAAAGGGTAAAAGTGATTCCTGGGAATCAAAAATGGTTCTTTTTGATGCTATGGTCTCATCAACACTTCTGTATGCAGCTCAGATCTGGAGTTTAAACTACCTGGAAACTATCGAAAATATTCAACTTAAATTTCTAAAAACACTATATTTCTGGCCCAAATGCACACCAAACTATATTGTAAGATTAGAAACAGGACGGAATCCGTTATTCATCCCAGTACTAAAAAAAATAATAAATTTTTCAATTAAAATCATGGCATTACCAGAAAATCGGCTACCCCGTATCTGCCTCGAAAGACTTTTAGATTTACATACCAATAAACCAGATTTTCATTATAACTGGGTCTCTCAAATTAAACAATTAACCATTAACGGCAGTATCCCAGAACACTTTCAAGATTTTTTCAATCCCACAAAATTATTATCTAATAAAAATAACATAATAGAAAAAGCCACTAATCATTTATTATCAACAGACATTGATCGTACTTTAAATACAAGGTATAACCCATTATTTATGAAAATTTCAAATTTTAATAACCCTCAGCCGGAAGATTATTTAAAATATAACATTAATATAACCAAAATAAGAACCGTTAGCCAACTGAGAATAGCCAAATGTGACTACTTGAAAAATATTTTTTAAAAATAACAGTTTACAAATTAAATCTAATGAAACATGTGTAGATTGTAGCTTATTCATCATAAATAGCTGTAAACATCTGTTGTTAGAGTGCCAAGACACGATAATTTTCGAAAAAAATACCTAAAAGACTATATAGTTCAAACAGATGATAGTCTATCTTTGGAAAATATTTTATCCTACAATAGCATTGAAAAGATAAATAACGTCTTCCTATTTATTTTAAATGTTTTAAATGCTAGCAAAAAGTAATTGATTTATTTCTTTTGAATTAACTAAATAAAATATTGGATTCTATTGCAATTGCTGCTACAACTTCTGTCACCCTAGACTATAATCAATATCAATTATTATAAATTGTAAAAATGTATATTTTATTTTTATTTTATTTTTTTCTTTGTTTGTATATATTATTATAGCTTGTAAGAAAAAAAAAAAAAAAAAAAAAAAAAATCTTTTGTTCGTATAAATCATTATAATTTGAAGAAATACTTTTTCTGTTAGTACTAATTATATAAAATGTAAAACTTTTTTCTATTTGTATTTATTGTTTATTTACTATTATGTAATTATTATTGTTATTGGCTAACTCAATTGCCATAAAGTTTATACTTTAAAGCAATCAATAAAAAAAAAAAAAAAACAAAAAAAAAAACGTACTTAGTTTCATTAAGATCCGTAATGTTGATTCAAGGAATTTTCTATGCGTAAGAAATCGCGTTTTTCACGAATTACACGCGATCCAGACCGAATCTTTTTAAATCCTTTCTTAGCGAGCACCTACGGCCCTAGAGGAAGCCACATACGAAATTTCATTCCAACCGTTCGGTGGTTTTTGAGATTTCGTGTTAAATGAGTGAGTGGTATTTGACAAATATATATTAGATTAAGAAAATAGATACACTGGGAACAGTATTACAATATGATTGTTAACCAAACACGTACTACATATATGGGTAACCTCCTCATGTCCTAATCCAATTACCATATGTTCTTCTCAAAAAAGCATATACAAATGCCGTTTACTCGCAAACTATAATATATTGAAAAAAGAGAATTGTACAGAAGTTGTAGATATTTTAATTTTACATATATGAAGATAATTATTTAAAGGAAGGAAGTTGGACTTTCCCGTTACTGCAGCACATGTCAGGGCTCTTATCTTTCCATTTTACAGCATACCACAAATTTCAAGTAGAACGTTGTCCAATATCGACTGTTCTGCCTTTTACATATTCCGTTTTTGGGTCATACTGGCTGTAACCTTTCCATTGAACATCTTTCATCGTGTTTTGTTACAGCTACACGTTTAACATGAGGGTTATTTCTGATAATTTTTTTGAAGACTTTCTATGGATTTCAGGATGGGTTTTCTTATACTTCTGTACAGCCCCCCTAATTATGTTTGGGTGATCTCAGAATAAGTGTGTACAGGATATCTTTTAACTTCGAGTTGGCTCTCATTATGTTTATTAACACTTTTCTGCTAATTTCAGGATGATATGTCATATATTTCTTAACAGCTTCCCTGTTGACCTTTAAATGTGCTTGAATATATTTTGCAGCCGAGTTCGTTAGTTGTTTGTTGCGAACTGAATCTGTGAATCATTTCCTACGTTGTTTACTTTTAGATTGATGAGTTTACTTGAATGTTGCAATAGACTCATCTGAACTGAGAAAAAAGTAGATTCTAGGTTCAAGGAATGAAATTCAAAAAGGCTAGGTATAACTTTTCCAGATTCCAGAAATACAACTTGGGCTTGGTAGAGAAAAGCCGATTTGAAATGGGCCAATTATAGTTCAGAACAATTATCTTGTGACCGGAAAGCTGAAGGAAGAGTAGTTGGGGACGAAGCTACTGGTGAAGCTAGGTTGGTGCTCGTAAGGAATATGTACATCGAACTGGCCTTACATGTCATCACCAGAGAACATAAGTCTTTTAATAGCTTCTCGTCACGAAACAACTCAAACTTGTAAGGGTATACCTCTGTAGCCAAAATGAGTTCACAGGAAGTACTATATTATAAGATTTCGATATCGATCGTATTTTTGTTTGTTTTCAACTGTAAGTAACTTAATTTGTGGTCAAAGTGTGCGGATTAAGCATCTAACCTTTTTTTTTAACTTAGCTTATTTCCATAAACCAAATGACAATTAATCTATTGTTATTCATCCAATAAAAATTGTAATCAAATTTTTTGTGAATTAGCCGCGATCCAGGCCGATTTTTAAAAATTCCTTTCTTAGCGAGCACCTACGGCCCTAGAGGAAGCCATATACGAAATTTCATTCCAATCCGTTCGGTGGTTTTTGAGATTTCGTGTTAAGTGAGTGAGTGGTATTTGACAAATATATAATAGGTTACTTTAGGTAATTTGATCCCTTAAGTATAAAATGTAAATTGACAAAAGCAGTAGATTATAGGTGGGCATACCCATGATCAGAGAGAAAATGAGTTTATTTTTCTTTATTGCGTTGCAATTTGCGTTTAGTGAAATACAAACGAAATTTTAGAAGAGGGTACATACCTGATTTTACAAATGTGTAAAACTGAAAAATGTGTATTAGGTTGATGCAAAAATAATGCAGGTATTTGGTATTCAGTAAAAAGATCGATTGTTTTTCCAATGGCCTTGAGATGGCTTACGATTGTTGACTGATCCACATCGAGTCCTTCCGCTATTTCTCGAGTAGTTTTGGTGGAGTCAGCTTCAACTATTGCCTATAACTGGTCGTTGTCAATAGCAGAGGGACGGCCACCACCTTCTTTGTTTGAAAGGTCAAAATTTCCACTACGGAATTTTTGAAACCATCGCTGCACTGTAGATTCATTAATGGTGCCTGACCCCCAAACTTCATAAATATTCCGAGCCGTTTGCGCAGCACTTCGACCGAGTTTGAACTCATACAAGTAAATTTGTCGAATGGCACTGAATGGACTCAATTAAATGTTAAAAAAAAAAAGGATTACATAGGAAAGTAAGCGAGATAAATAGGCTTCAAAATGATGTGCATAACTTAGCATTGTGGATTAGTTTTCTTTACACAACTGGAATTAATAATGAAACGGATACTGCATTATTTTTGCATCAACGTTATATTTTATAATTGTGTCTCTTAGTGTTTGATCCATACAAGTATTTTGGCGACTCATGCGGAGTACATATGTATAATGGACAAGTTACAGGAAACAGTAAATCTAAAACTATATTTGGCGAGGAGCCTTTACATCAAAGAGGAAGCCTGTAGCAGGCAAGAAGATATTTTATAAAATCTGTAGAAGATGAAGGGAGACTACGAGGGTATGAGTTATGAAGGGGGCTACGAGGGGGGTGGTCCCATAGAAGACTTAGCATTAACTGCCCTTTGAGGTCCAAGCCGCAGGGAGAGGCTACACCCGCTAAATTTCACATGGACTCGTCCGTCAAAAAGCCGTTTATGGACGAGTCCATTTTCTATTTAGCTTTATCTGGATTCCATTTCCACCCAGCTCCATCCACATCCCTTTCAAATGCTCTTTGTTAGTGGTTGAAATATGCGGTCCTTTTCAGGCTTTAAAAGCGGACGGTACATTTAACTATTAGAGCCGTATCACATTAAAATTTTCCAGCATCCTGCTTTTATATTAGAATTAACAATTTAGAAAAGTATCCTTAATTTTTTTTAAAATTATATATTTATTAATAATTAAATTAGTTATGATTTAAAATACAAAAAGAAGATAATCAGACATGGAGTCTAATACAAAGAAGTGTATTAGTTATTTTTCATAGGCATTCTTACACTAATATATTATTTTTTCTATACCGTGTTATCTATGTAATTCTTATCATTACCTAGCTATTTTATTTATCTATTTGTCATTAGTTTATCTTTAAGTTTTTTGTTTTTTTTTGTCACATCTAGCTTTTTGTTCATTTCAGCCCTGACGAAGAACTGTAAGGAACGTCAAAACGTTGGCACTCTATTATAGATTTATACTTGGAGGTGTTTGTTTCTTCCCGGAATATTTCATCTCATTCTTAACAGTCAAATATACTTTTCTTATTGTGATTCAAAATCTTAATTTTCTTTATTATCTCTAAAGTATATCTGAAATGAAATTCTAACAGCTTACTACCTATGTTAAAAAAATAAAAAACTCCTCGCTAGGCATCATCAATAATGATTCTAATAACATTATAATGATAAATAATATAAATCAAATTATTTCTTAAAAGTAGAAGAGGTCTTAATAAATAAGTTGGCAAGGAAATAATGATCAACAGGTGTATTTAAAGGCTAGTATACCAACACAAGTAAGATGGCAGACTTTTTTTCAGAAAAGCTAAAAAAATGTTGTTCTTTTAATTGGAAACAAAATTACGAAAAAAAAAATCACTTGTATTTTTTTTTTAGAATTGATGTAATAAAAAACAGCTATCTATAGAAATATACAAGTACATAGTTAGGCAAGGCAATAAAGAAATGTTATTAATTTATTGTGCCTTCACTTGTTCGTATAATTATTTTCATTGAGCATCATCTACTGCTTCAGGTTTTAAAAGCTTTAATCAATGTAAAAAATTAATGTCCTGGTTCATTATGTAGTCGGTAAACTTCTGTGACAATCAATTTAATAATTATTTATTGTTGTATTCATTGAAATAAATACATTTTATTAACACTTTAAGTATCCACTACTAAGTTTCCTTCAATAGATTTTGACTCTATTAAAATTCATGAGTTTGTTTTGCTAGTCTTATAAGTAAGCTGTAGGAACAGAAAATTCAGAGTTCTAGTAAAAACATTAGCTTAAGTAATCTCGTAGGCAAAGTTAGTGAAAATATCTTGTCTGAACTAGAATACTGGATACTGTTTTTTAACGGGTTTATATAATATATGATACTATATATACAGAGAGACAGTGAGAGAGAGGGAGAGAGAACAACATTTAAATTAATTTTTTATTTATTCTGTGTTTGTTAATTATCGATCGTATAAAAAAAGTTTTTTTTTAGATTGCTCTTTTTTTCATCTGTACTTGATGCCTATAAATAGGAATGGCGCATGTAGCATTACAAAAAAAAAAAAAAAAAAAAAAAAAAAACCTCTTTGTGGTGTTACCATTAAAGGAATATAAGAAAAAATCAAATATTATACTGATAGGGCGTATAAAAAAAATGACCGTTATATCAAATTACAGAGTTCAAAAGTCTGTAAATATCTTAATGCTATTTATTATTTACCAATACTTAATAATACCTTTAGAGCATTATCTAAGCTTGTTTTTAACACTGGACTTCTTAACAAAAAAGCCTCAGTTCAGTTATTTATTTCAAAGAAGAAACATGACAGTGTCCTACGAAATCCTCGTAATTTTAAGACATTACCGAAAAAAAAAATTTCACAGCCGCTAAAGCAACTCGTGAAATTATTAAATATGAAGGGGAAGGTGTCCTTGAAGAGCGCACTGCGCGGCGTTGGTTTGAAAAATTTAGAAGTGGAGATACGACGTTGGAAAGGAAGAAGGGCTCCGGGCGGCCATTAATGGATATTGATGAGGTTCTGAAGGAAGCTGTTGAGTCAAATCCGTCCACAAGTACTCGCGAACTTGCCAGGGAGTGTGGTGTGTCGAAAGATACTGTTAGTCGCCATCTTCTCTCCATGGGGAAGGTGAAAAAAACCTGTAGACTGGTCCCTCACGAACTTACTCCTCAACAATCAGCAGAAAAGTTTACAGAACTCCATGGGTTTGAACTCCTGCCTCATCCACCATGTAGTCCAGACCTCGCACCTTCGGTTACTACTTGTTTCGATTCATGGCCCATTTTCTTTAAGGGAAAAAATTTGATAATTTTGCGGAAGTTGAAAATACTGTCCAAGAGTTCTTTGACAGCCATCCCAAGGAATGGTATCAGCGTGGCATCGAGCAATTGGCTAGCAGATAGGTAATGATGATAGATAACAATGGACTATACTTTTAGAATTAATTGTATTTTATATCAACGAAATAATAATACAAATATTTGTTTAAGAAACAGTCTTTTTTTTTTTTGATACACCCCATTATATTCCTAATTTATGGTTGACATGTATAATTTTTAATGTTAAAAATATTTTATTATTTCCGATAACCCTGCCAGGCGCCCGGAAAGAAGATGGTCTTGTAACCTTCTGCTCTAGATCTTATTGAAGTGTTACTAATGCGTATTTCTTTTCTATACACGCCATTGTAATCATGTTTCCACAAACTTACTGAAAATATATCATTTTTCCTGCTCTGATATGGTCCTAATGTATTCTTCGAAATCCAAGCAATTCTTAGAATGCGAAATATTTTTAATACTCCTTATTATATTGAAAAAAAAAACAAAAAAACATATCGATAAAGACCTATAAGTTCTTTCTGATACTGATTGAGCCCAAACCGATAGGTATACTCCATAGGGCTACTGATACGATAGGTATACGATTATATGATAACCGATAGGTATACGATTATATGATAACCGATAGGTATACGCTTTGGGCTAAATCATCTCATAGCATACTTCATAACAACTTATATACAATAATCTCTTAATTTCCAAGAAACTCTGCAGCCGTCTGAAAAGAAGATGATCTAGAGAACTAGAGAATATAAAACTTTTATTGAAGAGCTACCGATGGGTAGTTCCTTACAAGTTATTGACAAGACATTTTAAAAATTTTACATGCCCACAAAGTTACGTGTTCTTTATAATGTGTAGAGTTGGAATTATCAATAAATAAAATTAATATGAATAAAAAAAAAAAAAAAAAAAAAAAAAAAAAAAATTGAAAATAGTCAATGTGTATATTTCAAATGTATTCATCAGGGTTTGATCCTAATAATTAAAATAAAGTTTATCGTTACAATATTAAGGGTTCATATTTGGTTTTTAGTTGAAGAAATATATCATGATAAACGATAACAGGGAATATTCGAAATATACTCGACGAGCGATAGAAGATCATTGGCCGGACTCAAATAAGGTTAAAAAGTTAACATTTGATGAAAGGAGAGGTCACAAATTAACCAGGATCCGGAAGTTGAGTTTTATTTTCTGGAGCGGAACGGCATCAAAAACATATCAATCAGTTCCGGTGAAGAGGAATTGATGAGCCGTTCTGGCAGAAAACTAAATTGTTTTCAGATACATTAGGCCGTGGCGGATATCCGCAGAAAAACAGATGGAGTAATGTCTTCACTGGGAGATAGGAAACACGTACAACGGAACGAGCAGTATTTTTTTTCTTTACGACCCGGAAAGGCAGAAATGAGAATTTTTACGGTTCCAGAGCTGTCAGCTATAATTTTTTCCAATAAATTTTGTCCAGCTATTAAGAAAATTTTTACAGCTATCTTAATGAACAGTAAAACTAAAACCGAAAATTAAAAGTGACCAGTTGTAAATGTTAGTGTTAAACCGAATACTCAAAGGCATGGTAAAATAAATAAAAATGTATAAATATTAAATTATTAAATATATATAATATGTGAATAAATAACAAGATTTAGTTAAGAATAAGGTTAAAAAACCTTTGTGACCGAAAATATTTAACAGTATAAAAATAAAAAAAATTAAATATGAATATATAAATTACTAAATTAAAGTTAAAAATTATTTCTAAACTTGTGTCACACTTTCTTACATAGAATACATAGGCATAGAAATAAGAAAATATTAAAAAGTAAAACAGTGTATACATTTTGAAACTAATGTTAACTAACATTATGTCATTATGTCTTACATTATGTTACATCTTGTAATTTTTGAAAAGACGAACGATGGCACACTAAACAATAATGTTATGAATCTAACATTCAATTCGTGGTTTAATTTGTATTGTCTTTGAATGTTGAATAGCTAAAGAATTAAAACCTATTTTATTTTGAAGCTGAAAATATTGAAATTTTCCTTTATATATTTAATCTGCCTTTTGTTAAATTGTAAATTTCTTCTTGCTATTGTACATTTAAGTAATTAGTATTATTTAAGAAGACATTTTTAGAGACATTATTGATAGAGGACAGTTTCCTTAACAGAAGCATTAGGTTATAAACAGGTTATAGGCAGATATATCCATGATTTCCAAATGAGGGGGGTTTTAATTTAGCCTCGGAAATGGCTTCACAGAGAAATTTTATTTTTAGGAAAAGATCTAAAGGGTACGTATTTTACAGATTACGAAAACTGTTTTTGGATGCTCGAAATGAACGGAAAATATATCAAGTCATATATCAAATTAATGAGCGATTCAAATGGAATAGAATGCCGCAAATTTGAGCTCTCTAGGATAATAAGTTTTTTTAATGTCGTAATTTTGAATATAATTAGTGAGGACCGAAAACAGTAGTTTTTTGAATTTTTAAAAGCTTATAACTCAAAAACCAAAAGTCAGGAGAATATAATATTTTACATTCTAACTAGTCCAAACGATTGGTTGATTTGTCATGGAATGACCCTAAAGTGACTTAGAGCATGTGGCTTGTTAAGAACATCGTCGCCACTAACTAAAACTAACGAATGTGAAAAAACGAATATTTTACTTCGTTCCTTTACCGTTCTATTCTACAGGGCCAACAACCTTAAGCATTTTACTTACCTTGTCGTAAAATGATAGAAATTCGTAAAAATTACATTATTGATTTCCTTCTTCTGATTGCCGATCAAATTCATAATTCTACCATTTTGTAGAAAACAGTAAACGAACAAAATAGAGCAATGCGATTTTCCATATTCGATAGTTTTACACAGCGTCGACAACGCTGTATGTTCACATATGTTTATGTTCAGTTATTTTTATGTAAATATGAAACTTTAAATTTGTCAATTTTGGCATAAATGCTGCCATATTGAAGTGATGCTAGGTAGTAACAATAGAAAGAAAGAGAATAAGTATTTAAATATTATATTAATATTTTAATATTAATAATTATTTTTTTTAAATAGTTAACAATAGTTTTAATATAAATTAATAATCAAATGTTAAAGTTAGGAATGAGTTGAAATTATTTTATATGCAATGTAACTACTTTATGAGCCGAGCTAAAGTTACGTGCTATAAGAAAACACTAAATAATGAATAACCGGTCTAGCCCATAATTTAATAAGGCACCTTTCTTATAATACCATTATAACAATCAGGAATTAAATTAAAAAAATTAAATAATACATTTTTAACGAGGGAAACGTTATTAATTATAATTTTAATTCTTAATTTAGTTAAGAATAAGGTTAAAACCTTTCTGATCGAAAATATTTAAGAATATACTGTCGTAATTGTTTAATTAATAAATTATAATAAAAAAAAAAAAAAAAATTAAATATGAATATATAAATTACTAAATTCCAGTTAAAAATTATTTTATAAACTTGTGTCACACTTTCTTACATTAAGGCAAAGAAAATATTAATAAGTAAAACTGTGTATACATTTTGAAACTGATGTTAACTTACATTATGTTACATCTTGTTATATTTGAAAAGACCAACTATGGCACACTAAACAATACAACAGAAATAGAAGTTTAGAGGCGAAGTTATGAGAATGAGCAATTGATAAATATCAACATCAACATCAACATCAATCGGCAAAAGTTCAGTAGGATTGACGAAATTTGGTGGAGCAGTGTTATAATAATTAAAATAATGTTATTACATCAATTAATTAAAACTTTAAGATTAACAGAAATATAATTATAACCTGTTTGAAGTTTTTAAAATTGCAATTCATACAAAAAAAAATCATGATACGAGTACATTTCGTATATCGAAATTTTTGGTCACTACTTTCGACCTAATTTCGATTAGAAACAGCGATATTCTGCTTACAGTATCCATTCCTTGTCATCGCTAAAGACTCAACATATAAACATATAAACATAAAAATATAAACATGTAAACATATAAACACACTAGCATTGTGTGTGTCCGTTGTGGCTTTGCCCGCTTTCGATAAACAGCTTGTTTTGAAGTATGTAGCTGATCATTGTTTTTTCAATTATATTTTCAAGCATAGCAATAATTTTTATCCAACCAGCGGCAGTAATTGCACTGATAAAGTGTTTGAATATTACATAAAAGCATAATTAGAATCCAATTTTTAATTTTATCCTATGAGTTGCCAATCCAGATGGACAGAGACTATTACAAAACTCTTGTGGGTGATGTACTGCATCATTAGTGATTACAACTAAAGGCTCCAGAATCATATTTTTAAACACAATATCAAAAAGTAAACGATCGACATTTCAATTTGGTTATAACTTTTATTCAGCAAAAATAATTTTATTGATTTCATCTGGTTTGATTTTAATATCCAACCATAAAAATAAATGAATGAATAAATTACTGTATTTTATAAAAACAATTACAATCACGGGAGATCTGACTTCAGATTGAACATTTAAAAAAAAATATATATATATATATATAAATAAACTGAAACAAACATAAAATCCATATATGTCACATAATATAAAATTAAATAAATATACTAATAAGTCACAACTTAAAAAAAGAAACTTTCGGCTGAATAAAAAGAAAAAGAAAATTCTATTCAAATAAAAATTAAAGAAAGTACTTCGAGATAACTATTCATCATCTGAACTAAACGCATTGGTTATAAATAAATAAATAGCTTTTAAATGCTTTATGCTCTTCACTGATAAAAGATTTTTCATATAGCTCACGAATAGGTTTGGGCAGGAGATACTTACTTAAATATCGTTGTTAAATAACGAATTAATTGAAAATCAGTAAATTTTATTACAGGCTAAATAAACCTTTCTCGAAGCTAAACATTTTGAACAGGCCGGTTCAGTAGTTTTCGCGGTTAGTGATCACAGACGGAAAATAGCTTGTCCTTTTATATAATAGTATATGGTATATATAGGTCAACTTGATGTACTATTAAAAAACTAAATATTTTTCACATAATTTGTAATTACTATCCAATCTAACACGAAACAATACCAATCGAGGTTTTTTTTTATTAAAATATCTAATGAAACGATCTATTCATAAAATTCAGGATGAACCCTCCAGAAAGAAAAAAAAAGTTTGAATAATATTAGAAAGGAACCTTTTGAAGAAAGAAGACGTTCCTTCATAAATTACTTCATTTAGCATTGTTCATTAATTATTCATCATCCACCCCTTTACCTACTTACATAAACGATTTCCGTTTTAAAAGAAAAGAAAAGAAAAAAGAAAAGAAGCGGGACCTGAAAACACTTTATATTCAATAAGGTCTCAACTTGCAAACGTCTTAGGATTCGAAAGCAATGATGACGCCTGGAATTATTTATTCAAAAGTTAATCTCGGGAAGTGTCCTCTTCACAAAGTTCTTCAGGATTGGCTGGGAAACTGTCCTATAAAAATTGTTTTGTCACCTAGCAAGCAAGATAACTTATTTTTATAAATTTTCTGTGAATTATTTTTCATTAAGGATTTTCAAATCTCCAGGAAGGGACCTATCAAACTGTCCTTCATTAAACTCTCTAATGGAGAAACACGAAAACATTTATGTAATTATTTTTAGGACAAAATGGCGTAACCAGGATAACTATCGGGGGGCTGGGTTAATATATATATATAGCGAGAGAGAGAGAGAGAGAGAGAAAGAGGAAGATATTTTTTTATGTTCTAGTGAAAGTGAAACCAGGAATGGGTGGCGTTCCAGACTATATAAATGAAAATCATAGTTATCGACTAAAAAAAATTATTCGTTTAGGTCGTCTGTGGAGGGCTTTAGCCCCTAAGCTCCCCCCTTGGTTGCGCCAGTGTAAAGACATGTAGTGGTACAGAATTATTATTTCTTGTTTTTGGACATCATAGAAGGTAATAATAACAATGATACCATTTTTTCGATTCTGCTAGATCCAAAAAATCGATTCTCGAATCTTGGTACTGATTCATCGATTTAAAATTAGATTATCATTCGACATGCTTAGTCCAATAATGAGAACAAACCAGATGATTTGAAAACAAAACAGTGGCAGCGGTCAGTGGGACCCTCGGTAGAAGCGAGGGGCCTTTTAACGCGCAAAACACAAAGCATTTATTAAAACTTAAATTTTTAATAGTTTTTGAAAATTCCTCACTCCCCACTGGAGCACCCTAGAAGCCGTCAAATTTCCCAAAATCTGCAGAATTTAGTTAGCTTTTTGGTGGTGTAACTCATGATACAATTGCACCTCACCTTTTGAGTCTAAAAGAAGTTTTTCTAGTGAAAAACACGCTTGAGAATAAATACTTGATTGATCGTTTCTGCGCCATTCTACCTCGTTTAGCATGCAGTATAATTTTTTTTCCCCCAATTTTTTTTTTTTACACTATGTCTGGGACACCCTGTATATAATATAACGTCACTAAAGAAGCTTAGCTTTAAAAAAACACACACACACAAACACAATACTTATTAAAGAAATATATTACTAAACAGCAAATATAATTCAAAATATCTACAGATATTATTGGAGTTAACTTTTAGTCCAGGCAATTAACAAAATAATAGTTCACTTTACAATTTTTTATATGTGGTTTTAATAACAAAACAATGCGATGAAAAATTGGTCAGTTAATAAGCTAACTAGCTATAAACATTTTTTCTTCATAAGGGACTAGAATCGATACATAATAATTAGCTAATATTGTATCACAAAACTATCACTAAAGTACCGCTATCGATCGGTTCCTAGGGATCGACTTTCTCGGTATCGATTATTTTCTTAGTAATCGAGAGTCGACATTAGGAATCGATATATTCCTATTTTAAATATTTAAAAATTTTCGATCAAATGTAAAAAAACAATTCACACTCATAATAAGTAGAAGGTTGTCCGGAAAAGTTGGAGTTCATAAATACATAAAGTCATCTAGGTAACAAACTGTTAACGTTTGACTGATTATTTGTTTCTGATAATTCTCTTCTCTGCAATTAGAGAAAATTTCCTTGTACATATTTTAAATAAAACGACAATTATTTAAAAAGAAAACAAATATTTGATGTAGACCGTAAATTTTTGGTTGTAAGATATATGTAAATAAAAATAACTATTTTGGCGACGTTTCGAGACTATATTGTTCTCATAATCATGGCGATGTTATGATATGAGAACAATATATCGATACCATATCCACCAGTAACATTGCCATGATTATGAGAACAATTTAGTCTCGAAACGTCGCCAAAATAGTTCGTTTTATTTACTGACTGAACCTCAAGAACCTTACTAAACATTTAATAGTAACAGTCAAGAAATTTATCCACACACACACACACACACACACACACACACACACACACACACACACACACACACACACACACACACACACACACACACACACACACACACATATATATATATATATATATATATATATATATATATATATATATTATTTATTTATTTTTGTAATTTGTTAGCGTACACACAATAATATAGATGGACAAAGAATAATTGATGAATTAAGCGCCACTTACACGAGTGTATTTTTGTGTTCATTCGAATTCTAATTTCGAATCTTAAACTTTTATCATCAGTTCTAAGGAAGCGAACATTTTGAAATTAATGATTAATGAATAAGTGATGCGGTCAGTTTACATAATTAAAAGCTGATATTTGTATAAAAATGAAACAATTTCTAATTCGCCATTTACTAAGCTAAAAGGTAATAAATAAAAGCATAAGAATAAATTTTAAAATATTTAGTAATTTATGTTATATAACTATCAATTAGATAATGGAAGAATAAATTAGACTATGTGATGGTTATGAAGAAGATAGTGAAGGAAAGTGCTTCTTCACTAAGTGATGAGAAAATTTATAAGATAGTTTATTTAGCTCCAATAAACTTTGGCCCCAGGCAATATTAATAAGTAGTTTTTTAATTAAAGTATCATTTCAAAGTATTTTTGAAAATGAGATAAATTACTGAATTATTGAAGTGTTGAGATTCAGGACGTAAGATTTTATATTTATATTGTAACTAACTTTATATTTTGAAATAACCTGTGTAACTTATATAATTTTATTAAAACCTGTTTTTTCACTGTAGGGTATGATTATGAGAACAATATAGTCTCGAAAAGTAGTCAGAATAGTTGTTTTTATTTATTTACTGAACCTTAAGAACCTTACTAAGCATCTAATAGTAACAGTCAATAAAATATTTATTGAAATAAGGCTCTTGAGGTTCAATGAATAAAATGATAATTCTATTTTGGCGACGTCTCGAGACCATATTGTTCTCACAATCATGCACAACAATGAAAAAAACAGGTTTCAATAAAATTATATGAGTTACACAGGTTTTTTCACTGCAATCAAAAACACGTCTACCATAGATGAATTATTCACCAAAACCAAAGATACCGATAAATGGGAATGCCACACTATCTATCGTATACTTTTATGTTTAGAAATTAAAATCAAACTAAAAAAAAATATACCAAATCTAAATTTGAATCCTTTTCTTTATGATATTATATGTAAAAATATGATTTATGGGCAGTTAGTTGTAATCACTGATAATGCAGTCCGTTATCCGCTAGACTTTCTTGATAGGCTCTGTCTGGATTACTAACTCATGCATTAAAATTAAAAGTTTGATGTGTAATTACCAATTACCCTTTTACGTCATCTTCGAACCCCTGATCAGAGCAATTTTAAACATCTTAATGTTCTTTTCTTATGAGAGCGGGCGAAGCCGCGAGAGGGAATGTTAGTATAAATAAAAATTGTAAAAGTTAACTATAAATAGATTATTAAGAAAACTATTTTATAAAAATATTACAGCCAGCGGGTAACTGAATATTCTCAACAACCACAATATGTTTTCAATGTTTATTCGATTTGGGACTAAAGAACTGATGGAGGGATCGAGAGGGTCCCAGGGTTTCCGTTAGAGAGCGCCTTCTTTGAAGTTTCTCTCAATGCGATTTAGGCGAAGGCCAACAGCCTTCTTCTGTTTGGTTCTAGCATCTCAGGATCTCAGCCATCAGGATCAGAATTAATAAAATGAAGACAGAAATAGTTTTTTGAGTGGTTTCTCCTTTTCATTATCTGTAATCCCTTTCATTTGATGGACAACAAAGGATATCAGGGGCTATTAAAGTAAAATACTTCCCACAATATTGTTTTATATTTAGTGCTTGCGTATTGAGTAGATATTGAGAATTTATACTTTTTAAAATAAACAAATTTAAACGTGTTGAAACCAAGGTTTGAGTGCGACAAGCTGTTGCATAATCCATGATTCATTGAGCGATTAGTAACCATAACAACCATAACAACCATTAGGAGTGGCTATCGAAAAATATTTCTACAAAGACTCTTTGAGCTCTAAACATCGATACACCGATTTTTTGTTTGTTTGCTTGTTGCGGATTAATGTCCTTATGTACTCCAACAAGGGCAGGAAGGACGGACATATTCTCCAGGTTACCTTATCTATAGTAATGTAGGGTGGGAAGGTAAAAATTTTCCTCACCTATATTATATAAATAAGACGTTTTAAAATGGCATATTTTAATTTCAAATTGCATAGAAATCCTAAGATTGATGAATAATAAAATCTTAATATCAGGTTTTGGTTAAAAAATTCTTATTTTTTTTTTTTTTTAATTGGACTTATTTGAAATTTATCTTGTAAAAACTAAAATAATAATAGAAATAGATCATTTTAAAACGTCTTATTTATATAATATAGGTGAGGAAAATTTTTAAACTAAAAATTGATATTACTTTCAAATTCCTCATCTCAAAAAAAACATGTAGAAACTTAATTTTGTCGAATTCAAAAATAATTTTTTTTTACCTTTAAAATTGTGTAGGATTTTAGTAGGCAAGGGGTTGTCAATTTCTGAAGAAATGTAAATAATTTGCGCTATCTCACATATTTCGCCACCGAATAAGACCAAATTTTAAGGTCATCTATAAGACGTAAAACTGCATAGTTTAGCTCAAATCCGGAGGTCGCAGGATTTCCCCTTATTGAAATATCTCAAGTTATAGCTGACCTCGGATTTTTTCATTCACATCAGTTTTTGTCCACTAAAATCTGGAGTAAATCCAATGTATTATGCATGGATAAAAAGCAGAATGTATGCCGATTCTTGTGATTCTATTACTATTGTAATCGGTTGAACACAGCAGTTGTTGTGGCCTGTAGAAATTGTTGATGAAATCTCAACTTCAAAATTTGAACCTCCTCGAAAGGGGTAAAAAATTAATATTTTTTGATTTTTATGAAATTTCACATATAAGGGTTTTATGGTGCGTTAAATCGAAATGTGAGGTCAGTTGCTCATGAAAAAAAGTTTCCACTTATTTACAGCGGATTTCCTTGGAATTTTGTCATTTTTTTGGAGTTTTTGAGCACCCTAAAGCCGGGTAGTGTCTTGAGCATAACAAAAGTATTTTTATATCTAATAGCATACATAACAGCAATTAAACGTGAAACAATCATTTCCCTATCTTGACTGAGAGCTGAGAAAAAAAATAAAACGTGATTTACATTTTTTTTTTTTCTTGGCTCCTAATGCCCATTGGCGGCTATAACTCTAGTTTTGCACTATTATATGGCCCTACTACCCACACAAAAATCGGCATTCAAATCTGTGAGTTACAACTGCAAACGTCCCCTTGTAAGATAGAAACAAAGTTATTTTTAGTGTTTAGAATTTACAGGTAGTCAAATTACAAGTAGAATTAAACATTAGGCAGTAGGTTCATACAAACTTAGTCAGATGTGTGTCACGTGCTGCCACAATCAGTACCAGCCTTAACAACGAACCCTTAAACTCTTTAACATTAAAATTTTACCTATTAACGTTATTAACAATATGAAAGAAAAAAAAAAAAAAACTACACAAAAAAAAAAAGAAGAAAAAGTGAATGAAAAATAAAAATGTACATAGAAATATAAATACACAACGGCTTGTTCAGCAATTACTGTTAAGTTATTTCCTTACAGTGCCTGCTGCAGAACAATTCAGTGTATAGACACTTAATCACTTAGGTTATTGTATTGTATTTTATCGCTGAATAGGGTTAAATAAGTTTGTATTTTTAAATATTAATGGTTTTGTTTATTATTTTAGTTGATGTAATACCTCAGAGGTTTCCCGTTAAGAATGCCTTCGTAGATTTTAAAATATATATATTGATGAGAAGTTGAGTGGGAAGACATTATTTCGTCTTCTGGCTTAGAAACAGTACGCCTACCTAAGACTTATGGTAAGGACCGAGACCCTTACATGGGTTGTAGTGAGTTATACAGGTTTTTTTTTTTTTTTTTTTTTTTTTTTTTTAAAATGATGTACCCTTTGGCATCTTACGCCAACACAATATTAAATCCATCGTTATTGTGAAATACTTATTTAATAAATATTTTTCTTTATCTTTGTTCTTTTAATTAATAATATATATATCTATATTAATATAATAAATATATACCTTAGTTTAATAAAACATACATATTATAGCGTTTATATTATAGCGTGTCTTAAGCCGAAAAGAATGGTGGTTTTCCGGGGGCGGAGTTGCTGTTAATTTTCTCCCGTTTCTAAGAAAATTCTGAACTCGGTCCAAGCTCTTTTCACTGGGGGGGTATACCAACACACTTTGGTTACTGTTGTCCGTGTTTCTTTTTGGCGGGTCGTTTTTATTATGTTTTTTAAATGAATTGTTTCAAAGAGTTTTGTATTTACTGTGTTTTTTTCTCCATTAACAGCGGTTTTGTAACTATGTTTTAAATTATTGTTTCCATCTTGTTCTGTTTAACACGTTATTTTTTTTTAATTTTTGAATTTGTTTTTTGGCTAGTAACGTACAAAAATTTGTTCCTGTTCCGGGATTTCGGTTTGCAAATTCCTTTTCCGCGGATTTGGTTAGTCCTCCTGGGTTAATAATTTTATTTCTTTTGGCTACCTGAACCTCCAGCTCTTATGGGATTTAATTTGGTTTTTTGCATGCAAAATTTTTACCTCTTGGTCTTTAAGTTTGTGCAGACATAATCATTTCGTCGTCTTCTGATTATTGAGATCTATTTCAACAGCCTAGTCTAGATCTACATGACCATAAGATTATTCGGGGGGGGATTGGGTTTAGTTGTGTGATGGAAATTGAATAGTGTTGTTTACGCGGAGTAGGCATATTGAATGTTTTTTTCCATGCGTCCCTTTTTTGAATTCGTCCTGCTATTTTTAATAACCGAAATGTTCTATTATAGTGCGTTATTAAATCCTGTCCATGGGGTCCGTTTGATTGAGGTGATTGAGGAGCTGTCTAATGTAGTTTGATTCTGGTGTATTTTTACTAAATCGGATAATAATGAGTTTCTAAATTCTAACCGTTATCTGTTATTATTTTTTTTGGGTCAGCCCCGTGATGAGAAAAATGAAAATGAATTTATGTACGACTTCAGTTGCTTGACCATTTTTTATTTATAAACTTTGGCGCAAATTTTGAAATGAGGTGCGAGTGTAGGAGTTAATTTTTTGTTTTGCTAGTGTGAGTGTGTATCCATGTGAATATTTCAATGGTTTAGATGTGTTTTGAGTAACGTTATAGGTGGAGTTTAAAGGATTCCGATCATATTGATACCATACAAATTTCCACATATATTCATATACAGCCATATCACCATAATTCATATTTTAGCTTAGGATACTGTCAGTTAATATATACATATACATGAATGATACAATTGGATAGCCAACACAATAATTAATATTTAGTTATATATATTACTTAAATACAGGACCCAGCGGTAAGCATTATTAATTAACAATTTATTGTATTGTATTTTATAGAATAGGGTAAATAAGTTTGTATAAATATTAATGGTTTTGTTTATTATTTTAGTTGATGTAATACCTCAGATGTTTCCCGTTAAGAATGCCTTCGTAGATTTGTAAATATATATATTGATGAGAAGTTGAGTGGAAGACATTATTTCGTTTTATAAAAAAAAATGAAGTACCCTTGGACGCCAACACAATAATTAATATTTAGTTATATATACTTCATTAATAATATACATATAATTAATAATATATATATATACATATATATATACTTCACGTTATGTCAATTAATATATTTTTAATATAAGGTGATTGTATCTTTTCAGAGATGTCATGTCGTAATTTCCTATTTCCTGTGTGATCAGATTGATGGAAATCGGTGTAAGGGAAAAGAATTTTCGGGTCTATGAGTGAGTGTAATATTTAAGCGGTGGTAGATTTAAATCATATAACATATTTGAAATTTTGGTGTACATTTGACAGTTTTTTATTATTCTCATACCTACATGAGTTTTGGATAACTTCTAGTTTCCTGGAATTACAGTTGCAGATGTAACTCCAGGCAGGAGAGGAATGTGTTAATATTGGACGTATAACAGTTTTGTACAAAAAAACAAAAGAAAAAGAAATAGTATATATAGTTGTATTTTTATAATTTAGAGAAAACGATATATCATAACTAAAGTATCGATAAAGCAGATAATTGAAATAATAAAATTGGGATCGTCAAAGACAAATATCGATATATTTGATAAATCATAATCCGTAGTTTTTTGTTGTTTTTTTTATTTCGGGCATTGTTCTTTAATTTTGGTTTGATGGGATTTAGGAGTAAATGAAGATTTTTATTGTTTAATATTAATAATCCAAGTATTACTCACCGCCTAACAATCGAACGACCTGTAACCACTAATCGCCATTATTCCCCTGATCAATTGTTCCGACCGCAGATTGTGCCCAGCCCGACCATGCAAGAAGTAAATTAGTACTTCAATTATTATAGAGTTCCTAACAAGGCTCAGTCACGATGTTAAGGCTCAATTGAACGAGAAATTAAGTTGATTGAACCCGAGTATAAACTTAAATCTCATATTTTATATAAATGTACTTACAGAAAACTTCAATTTTATTACTGTAGACATACTGAGTCGAACCTGGGGGTTCAACAAAACCGTCCGATTTTCATCTGATTCTAACAATCAAAAATCTTCCTTGAAATTTGCATTGATAGAATAGAATAGAATAGAATAGAAAGAAAACTTTATTCTGGGACAAAGTCCCTTAAGAATAACATTGAATATCACAAAGTAAGATCATAAACTGGCCGAGAGGCTTTTAAAAATAAAACAACTTAGGTAAAATTAAATACAAATTGGTATGAAAAAAAAATACGTATAGATAGATAGATAGATACGTATTATGTCAGAAATAAACTTTTCCATAATGATTTAAATGCCCCACACATTGCTAATGCTAACCCGACACTCATTCTTCTTTATCTTTTATTGCCACTAAAATTCACTAGTCTATCAACTTGCTTCCTATTCGAATTTTTCGAGGCGTGTGAGTAGCCTACGGACCTTTAAATGTAGAACTTTTTAAAATACTACCAATAGGTATTTTCTTTACAAATAACTGACGTGTTATTGTAATAACCTTTCCTAAAACTTATTTAATATATCCAGAGTGAGTACCTCTTAGTGTAAAAAAAAAAAAAAAAAAAAAAATGGGTGAAACTAGATCAATAATGAAGAAAAATGCCGAAGACCTTTCTATTCCAATCCGAGAAAATATTTTTTTGAGGCAAAAAAGTTTTTTGCCATATCTCGACTTTGTTAAAACATTCTTCAAACTTTGACCACATTTTCGGATTTAGCATGCATTAAATATCCTCTAAGAGCATAGTACATGTTACCTGTAACCCTCAATATTTCAAAGTTAGGACCTGAAGAACAGCTTGATCTTTACCTGATTCAGGGAAGTCACAATGTCTCTTATATTACTTCAACGCACACCGTTTTTCAAAAAAAACTATCCACAAAACCGCAAATCTTGAAGAAACCGCAAAAAAATTGAAAATTTAACCATCTTTCATACCATATGATCGAATTATTGATCCGTATCGATTTTATGGAGAAATTTACTTTTAAAATCGGAAAAACATGGTGTTTTCAATTGGCATACAGATCAGTTACTTGTGTAAATAAGACATTATGATCGCTTAATGGAAATATGTATTTTAAACATAATAAACTGTTCATTGGAATAAAAAGCAAAGAAAAAATGTACAGCTTGTTTAATAGATAATAAAGGAAAACTGTCAATAAAGCGACACCAGACAGCGAAGGAGTACAACGAGCACCTCATGATAATGGACAACCACAGGCTTCCCAAGAAGATCTCGCTAATTAAGAGCTATGAGACTCCAAGCCTGTGGCTTTATCAAGTGCAGGAAGACCTAGATTCCCCTGGACTTTCTCACCTTGATGTGTTGGGTCGGTCGAAATTTAAAAGTATAGTCAAATCGTAGTCCCCACTACCCATTAAATCGAATTTGAACCAATCGAAGCTCTATGACTGGTCTGAGCAAGTATTGGGAACAAAAGAAAGCATCCATAGCAACTGGTCATTACCTCTCCAAAATGAACTTAAAGCAATAATAATATATATATATATATATATATATGGATAAATTTCTTGACTGTTACTATTAAATGTTTAGTAAGGTTCTTGAGGTTCAGTCAATAAATAAAAAAACTATTTTGGCGACGTTTCGAGACTATATTGTTCTCATAATCATGCCCTACAGTGAAAAAACAGCGTACAATAAAATTATATAAGTTATACAAGTTATTTCAAAACATAAAGTTAGCTACAGTACGGGTAGGTATATAACAACATGTGTAATTACAGGCAAACAAAACATTCTCCTAATTTAAATTCCCCAAAATTATTCACCATGAACAAAATAATTTTTAAAAAATCTTAAAGAAATGATAACCATAGAAAAATTTGAAAACCGCACAATAAACAAGAAATCAGACGTTCTAAATCTTAACACCTGTTATTCAAACTTAATACATTCAGACCGATAATATACATCATATATATCATTCTTCCATTTATTAGTATATTACACTGTAATATTTTTGTACCTGCATCTTGGGAATAAAACCCAGTCATTTTGACTTAATTTTTTTCTCCACAACCTTTGTAACTGTGTATTCAAAATTCCCCTAGGTTAGTTGTGTCCTAGAATTGTTAGTCTATTCATACCCACTAGTAACATTGTGAGTAGCTTCATACTCCTCTATATTCTGTAATTATATATATTTTTATTATTCTAACACATGTTGTTACATACTCGTACTGTAGCTAACTTTATGTTTTGAAGTAACTTGTATAACTTATATAATTTTATTGTAACCTGTTTTTTCAATGTACGGCATAATTATGAGAACAATATAGTCTCGAAACGTCGCCAAAATAGTTGTTTTTTCTTTTATATATATACATATTATATACAGTTGTAAATATCAATAAATACAACAAGATATTACTGAAATAAACTATGATTATAACTTTAAAGGAATTCCCGGCGTAAGATTCAGAAAATGGGTATAATCGGAAAATAGGGATGTGTCGATTCCCGAGGAAGGAACCGGTATCGAAAATCGATGGTCCAATATCGATTCCTAGGAACCGATCGATACTAGCGACTTTGTCGATTGTTTGGTGATAACTAATTGTTTAATTATTATACATCGAATGTAAAAAAATGTTTCAAAGCCTATTCTTTTTATCTCAATTAACCGACCAATTTTTCTTTATTCTGATGAAACTTTTGTTACCACAGAAATAATACTATGGACTCAAATATAATTAAAAATCAAATAAGAAATGATTTATTTTTTGGTGAACTGTCCGGACTTTGAGTTATATATTACCTGTTGAAGATAATAAACGCTATTTGCTGATAACTAAATTATTTCTTAATATTTATTTTTCGGCACATATGGTTTGCTCTTATTATTGGAGTAAACTTTGCAATAAAAATTTATTTTTAAACCTAGATACTGGTACAGAGGATCGAGAATCGACAAATTTTGGTCCCGACACAGCGCTAGTGAAAACAATAAATATTTAGGCTACAATTACAAAAGAATTGTGGGGTCACCTGAGGTGTAGTGTTTAGCATAGCAACCTATTGAACCCAAGGTCGCGGGTGATGTTTTTACTCCGTTTCCAGGGCAGATGATTTGGAAACGGAGTAAAAAATCCTTAGCTATGCCGTCCTTCGGAAGGGACGTAAAATAGGGGTCCCGAGCCTGTGCGATGTCAGGTACTCGTTAAAGATCCCTATCCTAATTATACCTGGATAGGCAAAATTTATGACTCCCACCGTAGCATCGTCCGATTAGCCATAGCAGCATAAAGTGACGTTAAACGAAATAAACAAAACCAAAGAATTGTCATAAAAAGAATCAGAAAACTTCTAAAGAAGAACTACCAAGGACAGAAAGTTGAAGAAGTGATAAAAAGAATGAAGTGACTAAGTTTCCAAGGAGGTCACTGGGAGCTCATCCAGTCTTCCATTTAATGACTGGCGTATCTATACAATTTGCCCCTAAACTTTTAAAAAATATATATTGTAACATTAATTGAATATTATATTTTATTATGATTAAAGTGAAACACAAAAATAATCCATATAAATCTTGTTATACAGATACTAATATCGATGTCTAATATCGATGAAGACTTGAGCACAAAGACTTCATAAGACTCATTCAAATCAACGTTAACCATAGATTAATGTTGGGAACTCGTTGATAAGGAGTTAGAGAGCCCTGGATGTCTTTATAATTAGGATTGATCCTTCAATATCATCATCCGTATATATCTGTACAAGTTTTTTTGTAAAACTAGTTAATATTTGAACGAGATTTGTCATATACAAAGCACTATATTAATTATAATAATAATAATAATACAAAAAACACAAAGGTTCCTATTCAAATCAATAGCAGAAAGCAGCTTGCCACACGAAAAAACATCGATAGAAGCAGAATGAGAACTCCTCAAAGTCTAAACTAGACATTTAACATAAACCACTTTGCCTCTGAGCCATTTATACTTATATTAATTCAATTATCTATTGTATCTTTAATGCAAATAAAAAAAAAAAAAGTTAAGATACAATAGATAATTGAATTAATATAAGTATAAATGGCTCAGAGGCAAAGTGGTTTATGTTAAATGTCTAGTTTAGACTTTGAGGAGTTCTCATTCCGTATATATCTTATTTTATATATCTTATTTATATCTCATTCCGTATATATATCAGATTTTTAGCTGTACAAATGTTTAAATACAGAAAAAAATAAAAGATGAGGAAAATTGTGTAAAGATATGAATGGCTAAATTCGTATTTACTTACAAATAGTGGGAAAGAACAATTACTGATATTTGTCCATACCTGGAAAAATGAACAAAAAATTAGTCTAATTTAGAATTAAACTTTTTTACCTGATAAAGAAAATTAACGACTCAGATTTAATGACCATTGCATAAATAGTATTGTGACAACCGAATAGTCAACGAATTAAATTATTTATTACATATTCATAAATCTGGAGAATTACCCCTGCATAACTCTATTTTCAGATTTCAGAGAAAGGTATTAGCTAATGAATAAATGTTACAATAAATTTCAGATTGATCAGACAAACATACTTTCAAATTCGATTCTCCTTAAATTATTCACCAGGAACAAAATAATTTTAAACGAAATATTAAAGAGACGATAACCATATAAAAATATAAAATTAGCGCAAAAAAAATAAATAAATAAATAAAATTAATAAATTATTAATAAATTAAATTATAATTAAATAAATAAATAAATTAAAAAAAAAATAGATCTCAACACATTTTATTCCAATTTACTAAATTCCGATTAATATTACCCATTATTTATACATATATATCCATATATATGTATATATATATATATATATATATATATATATATATATATATATATATATATACATTAGAGTAAAAACCATTGATCTATTTAAAAAATTAAACAGCAAAAAACGAAAATTCTGTCTACCTGAAAAAACCCGGAAATATCACTAACTCTGGAAAAACTCATCTAAACCTTAACCCCTCCCAAACCCTCGCCTATTCCTTAAAATTTCCATTCTAGATGTTTTTACATTACATTTATAGTCAGTTATCTCTACACATCTCTGTGGCTTATGTGGATATATGATTAGTAACATTGTGAAGAGATCCTCCATATGTTTAAATTATATATAGTTTATGGAATTATGTACAGTGAATTATAAATATAATAAATAAATATATACTATATATTGTATATGTATATAATATAGAACCTTCCATAAATATTGTAATAATGGTTAGAATAGACTTGAAAAGACAAAAGGTTAGAGAAAGGACAAAGATTGATGAGGAGCCCTACATCTCATCTTTTATGTTGTTTGTAGACTTTAGGTCAAGTCCCATCCCGGCTCCCACCCGGCTAAATATATTCCCTTTCTCTCGGCCACCTCCCCCTCATCTGTATCATGTCCCTGTATGACCGGGTGTTCTCCGCCATCAGAATAGCTCCGGCAAAAGGAATCACCTTATAGGCTTACTTCAGCCCGGTAGGGTGATTCATTACCTGGATCATACTGGTACTGTGGGGCTGGATCCTTTGAATTGGGTATAAGTAAAGAACAAACAGTACCATGGTTATATATAATTGCTAGGTGGTATTTTGTATTTCGTCGGTGAATACTTAGAAGTTATCAATTCTACGTGAAATAAAATCATCCAAATGTTGTTTGTTGTTTATTGGGACCTTAACGTCGTTATGTAGTCCAACTAGAATATCAACAAGGGCGGGTTAGTTTACAGGTTGTCTTATCTATTGTGATATAGGCTGGGGGAGGTCAAGATTCATTCCGTCGTTCCGCCACGAAATGAAATTTAACCCGCCCAGGTGTGATTCGAACCCACGACCTTCATCAGTACCAACTCACTCGCCCATCGAGTCCCCCATCATCCAAATGTAAACATGACAGAAATACAAATTAAAATCACATATTTTGGGTTATAATTTTTTATTTTATTTATTATTTTTTTTTTTTATTTGGATATGTCTTTTAGCTTCAGGTCTATACGTTTTCTTCACAACCACAAATGTAACAATTTGACAACCCAGCTCTGTTGTTAATGCCCGGATCGGAAGTTTGACAACAGTTTAATGGAGAATATGTTTTGTTCTATAACACTTGTCACTAGGAGGTTACAGGTTAAGAACTTTATTGCTTTCAATGAAATAAATTACGTTGCTACGTTTTTTACACAGTCAAATGTGTAGCGTTTTTATTCGCTCTGAAAAATGTAACATATTGGCACGCTGTAATTCTGTTGGTTTTGCTCAGATCGAAAATTCTCCGATTGTTTTCTTGTATTATTATGAAATGAAATTAAATAGCCTTTATTTATGCAAAAGAAATTGTATACAGATTTACAATAAATATTCAGAATCTAAACAGGAGAAAAGAAAAGTATATAAAATAAAAATATTGACTTTTTGGTTTCTATAAATGTAAATCATAAACATATTCTGTTATCATAAACATGTCATAAGCATATTCTTTCCTTTCTTCCTTCCTTTCATGCATAGGCCTTCCCTTTCGGGAGTAATGGTCAGCACTTCCCGGGGTGACTGGCCCTATTGGGATGTGAGTTCGGTCCACTTCTTCTTCCAAACGCCCCTGTCCCTAGCAGCTCTCCACCAGAGGGGTCCTGCCTGCAGTTTAAACGTGTCACTCCACCTTTTCTTTGAGCGCCCTTTTCCTCTTTTTAGGTCATATGGAGTCCATTCAGTAACAATTTTCGACCATCTATTTTCTTCACACCGAAGAATATGCCCAGCCCGCTTCCATTTGCTCAGTTTTATCCGCCTGAGTGTGTCTGTGAGCCCTGTTTCTTTCTTAATCTGGATAGTTCTCACCCTGTCGCTTTTTCTCACCTTCATAATAGATCTTTCGATATTGTTCTGCCACACCTGGATCTTCCTCTCTTGAGATTTTGTCAGAGACCACGTTTGGCATCCATATGTAACCGCTGGGCTTATGCAACTGTCAAAAACATGTCTTTTTAGCTCCATTCTTATATTGCCCTTCATAATATGTTTGAGGGACCAAAACTTGTTCCAACCTAGTGCCATTCTCCTCTGGATTTCTTTTGCTCCTCTATCTGCGAAGGATACTATCTGACCCAAATAGATAAACTCCTCTACATATTCCAAACTGTAGTTGTTTAGTTGGCATTCTTCTGTTCCTCTATTCGTCATCAGTTTCGTCTTTTCGTAGTTAGGGTAGACCAATTTCTTCACATAATTTTAGAAGATGCTTGAGCATTTCCCGCAATTCTCGCATATCTTTGGCAAACAGCACAATGTCATCGGCAAAACGTAAGTTGCTTAACCATTTACCATTTATTTTTATTCCCATGTTTTCCCACCCAAGACGCCAGAATACCATCTCCAGTACAAGAACAAATAAAAGTGGGGATAGCGGATCTCCTTGTCGTACACCCTTCTCAACACTGAAGCTTTGTCCTCTCTTTTCTGTCATGATATATGCAGACATTTGTATTATTATAATTTCTGATAATTTTTTTTTTTTTTTTTCTCTCATCCGAAATTTAGTGAGGCATCTTTTTGTAATTCATCTTTGTTGGTGTATTATATATCTACCTAGCTATATAATATAAGGGTAAAATTTTTCAAATGTGAAAATCAGATCGTGCCGGGGCTGAAAGAGTTATGATTGCGATTTCTGTAATTATTTTTTTCCAGTAAGAAATAAAATCTCTAAATCTCTAAAGAAACCGTTTCGAAATGTTTTATCCTCTTTTAAACTATTTTTTAAATATAAAAAGTCACGATTTGCCAACATTCTTTAAATGTTGGGGCTTTTTTGAAATGCTCGCGGCCTGTTGTTGTTGCTCGACTCATAAATTTGCTGACCGTTCCCTCATCAGAAGCAGTGTGTTACAGATAGACATTTCCATCATATATTGTTTTCCCCAGTCAGGGAGAAATTGGGTTTTTTAAATTTAATTAATGTTTCAATATTCCTAATACCTTTTATATCCCTTGTTTAAAGGATATGATGACGTAAACAATTAAAATTAAAAAAAAAAAAAAAAAATTAGGTGCAATTTTTGTTTATCAATAGAGGAAAAGGTGTAAAAACGGACACTGGTGTAAATATGGACACCCCTCAGTAGGGACTGGCAAAGACAGATATTGAAGACTGGCGGCGAGGACTGTCTATGGAGCCATTTGCTAATATAAGATAGCAATGAGCGGTTGGAACCATTATTTATACTAGTCTGGGTCCTGTTTGAGCTATTGAGCAAATTGGTGTTCATTCTGGACTGTAACGTTTGAGAAAAATGTGAAATCGTTTTTATTTAATGTTCTTATGTTTATTTAAAAATAATTCACACTTATATCTGGAAAAAGGAGATCTTAAGCTACTTTTTAAAGCACACAGGTGATTCATTTGGTTACAGGTGATAGCGCCCATCTATCTAAGGTGGAGCTGGTTTAAATATGGGCATCCTTTATTGGTGTAAATATGGATCCCCATTTCCCCGGGAACTTTGACACATCTCTTGTCAAAGATCAAAACTTGCATCTTTTGTGATGGGAAGTTATCTGAAGACACTCGGGAAGAGGTGTGGGTAAAATTTTTTAAATGTGAAAATTAGATCGTGCCGGGGCTGAAAGAGTTATGATTGCGATTTCTGTAATTATTTTTTTCCAGTAAGAAATAAAATCTCTAAAACTCTAAAGAAACCGTTTCGAAATGTTTTATCCTGTTTTAAACTATTTTTTGTGACTTTTTTTAAGAGAGCCTATATTTGGTTTTTTTTTTAAATAATATAATTGATGTTGATCATTGTTTTGCCATCTGGCATTTAAGCAACTTACTATGTTTGTTGATGAATGACAAAAATATTTTAAAGTTTTAGATTTTATACAATTGTCAACTTCCTATAAACAAAGTGATTAGACCTTGTTCATTTCCTAATACTAAGTTAAGACTATATTTACAAAAATAGAATGTTTATACATTACATAGTTCCTTACATACTAAAGTACAATTTTCTCTAAAACAAACAAAAAGATAACAGAATATTTTCTAATAATATGCAACACAAATACATTATTTTAATACAAAAAGAAAACCAAATAAAAGTGTTTAAATTAATTTCTTCCATTACCAACCATAATTCTAAATTTAAAGTTACACAATTAAAACAATATTTTAAATCAAAATAGTAATCCAAATAATCTTCTAAATACGGTTAATAATAATTTCTTTTTTTTTTCATTTATTGATATTTACAACGGTACAAAATAATATACAACAAATAAATGTGTTGACAGTGAATACAATGGCATGTAAATAACTTGTAAATAACTACCCTAATAGGTCTCTAGGCCATCTTCTTTTCAGACGCCTCGGAGGATTATCAGGGATGGAGGAGGAAGCAAGTTGGGAGACTAGTGGATTGGAGTGGTTATGGAGCTTACTATGAAAGGATAGGTATCTGGTTTGGGCTAAATCAGAAACATATGGAACATTAAGATCTTTATGGATAAGTTTATTGGTCACATAGTAAGGAGCATTGAGGATTTTTCGAAGGATTGGATACGAGATGAATTGGATGGTTTAGTAGAGCCCTAAAGATCAACTCCGTACGTCCAAATAGGTCTAATCACTGTCATGTAAATGAGTCTTTTGTAATTAATTGGGAGCTTTGAACGTTTGTCTAGTAAATGTTGAAGTATTCTGTAACGACGGGCAGTTTCTTGTCGTTTTAATCTTGTATAATAATTTCAAAAATAAAATACGCACCTTTCCTAATTATAAATTACATGATGAAAGTAATTAATCAAAATTTCAAGACAAAATAATAGCATTATAGTGAATATTAAAATAATAATAATAAAAATAATGACAAAAATATAGAATTTTTCAAGTTAAAAAAAAAAAGAGGGTGCCTATATTTACAGCTTTTCTACTATATGATATAATATTTTTTTGCTCAAATCAACTGTCATTTCAATTATAAATGAACTTATAATTAAATTAATTAATAAATCTTTTTTTCATGGAATAAAAAAAAATATGAATGAGGTTTTATAAATGTAAATTAAAAACAAACGGACTGATTACATCTATTCCGCAATGAATCAACTACCCTGACACGTGGGTAAGGATGAGGATGGGAGGGAGAGGGGAAGGGGAAGAAAGGAGACAGATCTCAACAAACAGCCAGAAATTATTCATGGATTTATTTCAACTCGGATCTGAGGCTATCCTCTCGGCTATCCTCTCGTCTTTTCCTTCTTTACTCAGCTTTACTTCCCCGCTTTACTGTTTGTTTTTGTTCGATTGTTCTTTGATCAAATAGATGCAATAGGTAAACAAAAATCATTGCTTCTTTAGTTTTTATCTGATTTTTATTTCATAGTAAAACTTTACTCTAATAAATTTACTTCCTCTTATGGTATTTCACCTAATAAATTTGAGTACTCGCTAATCCGAAAATCAGTTATACACCCAATAAGAAAAACCTTGTTTAAGTCGATATATACTCCAAAAAACAACAAACTAACTTAAACATTTTTCAGTAGGTACAAAACTAAAATTGAAAGCGTTACGTTTATTTGTTTTTCTATTCAAACTGATCGGACTGAATCTGAGAGTAAATGATTTTAGCTGAAACCTTAAAATGGTTTTAAATTACATTACTTTCAATTATCATTAAAATTGAAACGCTTATGACAGATATAATAATGCTAATGAATAAAATGGAATAACACACAGAGCCGGGGGGTGAATGTTATTTCAATACCGGTCAATGTTTTGTAAGCCGTATTAGCGAATGTGTCACAGCTAAATTTATTCATTTTAAATTCAATTGTAACATGTCATTCACCTTGCATTTGTTCGCTATAAACATATCTGTTAATGTTGCCAAATTATATCATTAGGCATCTCTGACAGCTACGATCATTATAGCAGAGAGGTATAGAATTATTGGCTTAATTAAATTAAACACTATATTTATACCTCACGGAAATGAATGGATTTAACATAAATTTGAGGTTATATAATTTTTTTTTTCTAAATTTTATTTGGCCAAAAGTACCATTATTTTTTACCGGTTCACCTCGACACATACTTTAGTCAGGGAATGAAACATATTAGGATTATTTAAAATATTGATTGAATAAAATCAAGCGGAATTCAATTTTAAAAATATTACATAGCAATTTCAGATATATACAATACATCAAGCTGATGTGATGATAATGCTAAAAATGACAGCTCACTTGTTTTTAAAGCAACTAAAAAATTATTTTGTTCAAGGTGAATAATTTTGAGGGAATCAAATTTCAAAGAATGTTTTGTTTGCCTTTAATGTGTGGTGAGAGCTGTTTGGTCAGGTTTATTCGGGTTTTTATTTATAGACGTGCAGCTGTACTGATGTTGATAAGCACGTCGTTTAAGATATTGTTCCGATGTACCAAACAATATTAGACTCTAACTCTAACTTATCTATATCTTTGGTTTTGATGTATATTTTCTCCATGGTGGAGGTATTTTTGTATAAATGAAATAGTGTAATATATTTTATTGTTATTTTCCTCTTGTTCGTGCTGAGTAGTTATTTGAAAAAAACACACACATATATATATATATATATATATATATATATATATATATATATATGTAATTTTTCTTGATATTACTCAATATTATTAAATATATTATTCTATTTTTTGAAGAGAAAAGATTTGACCCGGTCGGGATTCGAACCCGAGTTTCCACCTCTCTAGCGTGGCGCCTTATCCAACTAGGCCACCGGGGTCGTATCCGAACCAGGCAAATCCTCTCTCTTCAGTGATCCATAACACCCGGGCACTCGCAAATCGCGATGTAATTCCGGGGATGAATGTTCATATTGAACATTACATTTAAATTTGGATCTCTTGACAATCCGTCACCGTTTTAAATATATGTAATTTTTCTTGATATTACTCAATATTATTAAATATATTATTCTATTTTTTGAAGAGAAAAGATTTGACCCGGTCGGGATTCGAACCCGAGTTTCCACCTCTCTAGCGTGGCGCCTTATCCAACTAGGCCACCGGGGTCGTATCCGAACCAGGCAAATCCTCTCTCTTCAGTGATCCATAACACCCGGGCACTCGCAAATCGCGATGTAATTCCGGGGATGAATGTTCATATTGAACATTACATTTAAATTTGGATCTCTTGACAATCCGTCACCGTTTTAAATATATGTAATTTTTCTTGATATTACTCAATATTATTAAATATATTATTCTATTTTTTGAAGAGAAAAGATTTGACCCGGTCGGGATTCGAACCCGAGTTTCCACCTCTCTAGCGTGGCGCCTTATCCAACTAGGCCACCGGGGTCGTATCCGAACCAGGCAAATCCTCTCTCTTCAGTGATCCATAACACCCGGGCACTCGTAAATCGCGATGTAATTCCGGGGATGAATGTTCATATTGAACATTACATTTAAATTTGGATCTCTTGACAATCCGTCACCGTTTTAAATATATGTAATTTTTCTTGATATTACTCAATATTATTAAATATATTATTCTATTTTTTTGAAGAGAAAAGATTTGACCCGGTCGGGATTCGAACCCGAGTTTCCACCTCTCTAGCGTGGCGCCTTATCCAACTAGGCCACCGGGGTCGTATCCGAACCAGGCAAATCCTCTCTCTTCAGTGATCCATAACACCCGGGCACTCGCAAATCGCGATGTAATTCCGGGGATGAATGTTCATATTGAACATTACATTTAAATTTGGATCTCTTGACAATCCGTCACCGTTTTAAATATATGTAATTTTTCTTGATATTACTCAATATTATTAAATATATTATTCTATTTTTTGAAGAGAAAAGATTTGACCCGGTCGGGATTCGAACCCGAGTTTCCACCTCTCTAGCGTGGCGCCTTATCCAACTAGGCCACCGGGGTCGTATCCGAACCAGGCAAATCCTCTCTCTTCAGTGATCCATAACACCCGGGCACTCGCAAATCGCGATGTAATTCCGGGGATGAATGTTCATATTGAACATTACATTTAAATTTGGATCTCTTGACAATCCGTCACCGTTTTAAATATATGTAATTTTTCTTGATATTACTCAATATTATTAAATATATTATTCTATTTTTTTGAAGAGAAAAGATTTGACCCGGTCGGGATTCGAACCCGAGTTTCCACCTCTCTAGCGTGGCGCCTTATCCAACTAGGCCACCGGGGTCGTATCCGAACCAGGCAAATCCTCTCTCTTCAGTGATCCGGATACGACCCCGGTGGCCTAGTTGGATAAGGCGCCACGCTAGAGAGGTGGAAACTCGGGTTCGAATCCCGACCGGGTCAAATCTTTTCTCTTCAAAAAATAGAATTATATATATATATACATACTAAAGGGATGCCAGTTAGGACCTTATTTCAAAAATTATGATAATTAATTAATTAACTAACAAGTTCCTGCTCCGAAGGTTTCCGTGGGGCAAGATAATTAGGGCATTTATAAAACAACGGTAATCCAAAGAAATTAATTTGATGAGTGACATACAAATGGTAAATAAATTTTAGTGTAGTTATATTAAAAGCTATGTATATTCCATTAAGGGTTGACACATAAAAATCACTACTAAAAGTAGAGATCAGTTCCTAGCCTACTATCTTACTTGGTAACAGAACCACCTTTATCTACACCTATCTAAATTACTGTGACATTACTGTTAACGCGGTGGAGTTAGCGTGAAGTAGGGCTGGGCTACAGTCGATAGTTACTATCGATATATCGATAGGTCGTGACTATCGACTGTCACTATCGAAAGTGTCGACTATCGATAGATCTTGTTTACCCTTAAGTTTTGAAACTCTCGGAATTATGCTGATCTGTCTCTGTGTCGAGTTCTTTTGAAATTGAATTCGGAATTCCTAGAACTCAAGTGCTCTATCAAACATTAAGCCAAAGGAAATCAGAAATACTAGTTTTTTTTTCGGGAAATATGTGGCTCAAGGAGCACACTTGACTCTTGAAATTAACTATTTCGTTATTTTTCTTTTCTGAACATTTGATTCGTTCATTATTACTGTATGTTCAAATAAATTAGTTTTTTTCTCTCATCTTTATGACATAGTTTTATAATTTATAATCCTGCTAATTTCAAATAGTAAGTAATTTAAATTGAATTTAATTAAATTAGTCGAAATTCTTTATTAAATAGCTTTGAAAAAAAAGGAAGCAGCTATCGAATAACTATCGATAGCAATCGATAGTTCTCAGCCGATAGTATCGGCCTATCGATAGTGTCAACTGTCGACTATCGCCCAACCCTAGCGTGAAGTGGCAAGACAAGCCAAGAAGCGGACTAGAAGAGAAGAAAGCAAGACCCGGAGAATAGTTTTGTGTTCTTTCTATTTTCATCGTCCCTAACCTAAATATTATAACAGCACGCCTACTGATTTCTTGGTAGTATGATGTTGGGAGTTTAGTGAGCAATAAGCCATTTCTTTTTTACTGAAGTGTTTACCCAGAATATTCTGAGTAAGGGACTGCCGAAAAAAAAATATATATAAAAAACTCTCCTTTGTGTACGGCCACCTACATTACCAAGAAAGGTAATGAATACTCGGATTTTATTTCTTTTTGTTCTCACAAACAGAATTTAAAGGTAAAGTGGTTCTAATTAAAAATGATGAGAACAATAATGATTATCTAACAACACTCTGCTTCCAAAATTAACGTAAATAATTCTATATTTTTAGGTGTGGGGGAGAATAGACCTCAATGGAGTCCTGAGAAAACTTAATCCCAAGTCCTTACAGCCTGGAGTCAGCTCCAGGCTATTGCACACATTTCCAAAACACGCGCTATAACAAAAGCAATGGGCTGTGAAAAAACTATTACATTGTGTATTTAAATTTGAAGTAGGCCAAAAATTCAGCATTTATTGATAAATCTTCGGTTTGCTGAGCACAAAACGGCTATTTCACTTTTTTTATTAACATTATATTTGTAACTTATACTAAACTTATCTTTACATAAATAATAGTTATTCAGAAACATTCACTGAAGTCATGGCCACATTACTCTTATATTAAACCTCAATGAATCACAAGGAACCAAAATATAAGTTCCAACAAAAGTGTTAGTGCTTAGTGCTTAGTATGAAAAAAGCATTTGAATTAAACAAAAATACGTATGCGTAATCATAATCATTCGTATAGAACTGTTCTAAAAAAAATTCCTGATCAAAAAGTAATAAAAATTAGATTTCTGCAAACTATTGAGGTTTATTGATAAAACGTTTCGTGATTTCATAATTGATATAATTAATATCGACAATAGCTGGATACCATAACATGTATACGACGGTCGATACATAGGAAGGAATTATAGGCGAGTACTGGCGTGGCCGAAGACAGTTGCATGCCCCTAATTGATATTCAGGGTCACGTGACTGGCGTCCTCTTCATCCACCAATCGGCTGATAGCAGCCTCGAAAGATATCGGCCAATCAGAGGGTTTGATTGATCACTGCAATCCATGGATTGGTGTGGGAAGCGATTCACTCTCGTTGGAAAGCTGTTGAGGTTTGGAGGTGAGGGGTCGTCACGCGATTATCAATTACTGCTCCCGCGATTCGATTGTCGATATAATTAATATCGATAATAGGTGGGTAGGGATTACATGGACCACTTTAAGCACGAAGGTAACAATTTGACAATGAATTAAATTGAAAATAAAATAAAATTCCATTCACTGTATTAATTACGTGTTTTTCTTTGTTTATTTTTTTTCAATTATTAAGATGAAATGATGATAGAGATGCGGTATATTAATGAGTACGCCATTGGGCTGAATATAATGCTTAGTGGGCCGGTTTTACAACTAGAGGGCACAATTAAACCTATTCATTAAATAATGTTATGATAGGGAGGTGGGAACAGGAACACCCTCACTACGGGTTCTCAGTTATATACTAAAATATATCCATAGAACAAGAACTAAGCTCCGGGGCATTTTTATTAAGTAAAACGACCTCAATGCTGGCAAAAATAACGCTGCAGGAAATGAATAGGAAGGATTAGCGAAGGATTAAACTGCCTGATCCACTGGGTCCCTTCCGCTAAACCCCACTCCCCATTTGCTAGTCTTGCTAATCCTTCCTTCGATACGATCCCTCGTCGTTTAACAAAATCGTTTGGCCCCAGATCACTCTTAGCGGGGAGGCGGTTAGGAGGAAAATAATGAAGAGGAACATCTATATTATAATCTCGTCGGTCAGTTGAGGGATAATATTTTCACAATTAAACACCACGAAAACTCTGAAAAACTCATCTTTGTTCCATCCAGGAAATTTAATTCTTTAATAGTTTTAATTATAATTTTAATTCATGTTAATAATTACAGGAATTTGTTTTGTTTCTATTTTTATGTCACTTATCTCACCACATTTTTTTTTTAAATCCTTTTTTTTAATGCATATTTATATTATATGCACTATAGGAGATTTTCTTTTCTTTTTTTTTATTCTATTTGTTTATGAATATATTTATATATTCAGAGTTAAAAAATATTACGATCTTATTAGTGGTGTTGTTCCATAATTTGCCTATTTCAGGTTTTCCAATGTTCATCCACAACATATTGTTAATATTTTTGTTTCTCTAGATATAATTGGGCTTCTATTTTTTTTACCAGCGCACACTTGGAGCGATGATTGTTTTTCAAGAGAGAAAACCCCCTCCCCAACAATGGCATTCTGCGCTTCCTCATAAAAAATTTACTGAGAATCGTAAACAGGAATACAGAGTGAATAATGGTTTAGTAGTAGCAGTTAAAGAGAAGATATGCCCTTAGTAAAACAAACAGTATTAGCATGAAGAGCTTTAACTACTAGGGACTACTATATAACTACCAAAGGGTGGGGCATTAGCCCTCCAAGAGATAGCCAGACATCTCTTATCGCCCCCCTCCCCTCACTATATCTCACTGAGAGTCCCTCACTTCTTTAGTCACTCCCATCTACCCCCCCCCCTTCACCCAGTTTAATCCTCTTACCTGCCTCTGCTTTGGCTCTTCTAATCCCCCTCCTGGTATAGGAAGCTAAGTTGCCTCTAATCCACCAGAATACATGTAATTCAATATGTGTAATGTCTGTAATCCTCAAAATACCGCAACATTTTTATTAAAAACCGTTTTATTTTTATGTGAAAAACTAATTAAATTAACAAATAAGAAAAAATACATCGTTCAATGACTATAGTTCCATTAAAATAAAATAAAATTAGGATTGGTAAATTATTTTCCTCTTTCGTTGGAATGTTTTATTCGAAAACTAACTTCGAGTGTTAAGCATTCACTTGCAGCTCTAAGAACTTACAATAAAATCAACCCTTTGAAACATATATCATATAATTATTTCATTTTTGTGAGACAAAAAATCAAACACTGTTGATGCAGACCTAAAGGGGCAAAATGGTAGGACACCAGAGCCTAGAGTAAATTGATTGTAAAGAGGCGAAAGGGGGAGTTGAATAGTTTTCATAAATTATATACACCAGTAAGAAACAGCTGATCGAATTAGTGAAAGGTGATTGTTTTTAAATTGTGTCCGCCTAATATAACAGTTTTCAGCGGTAAAAACAGGTAATTTTTAGGCAAAAAGTGTTAATCTAAAACTGTAGTGTACCGTAGCGAAGAAGTTAGTTAAAATTTCGGGTATGGCTGAAGCATCCCGAGATACGGAGATGCCAATTGATGATACGCCTACTGGTGCCCTTAACCATGATTCATGAGTAGTTGTCATCGGAAAAAAAAGACCAGCAGCTACAGCAGACCCCAGAAAACAGGCTAAAAAGGTCAGTGATATAAAATTATCAAATCAGTTCGAAGTTTTGTTCCCATCAGAAAAACAAAATACTCAAGTACAGCAAACTAATATAACTCCTGTTAGTAAGAAGCCACCTCCAATATATGTACGTGGTATTGAAAACTATCCAGCCTTTGTCTCATTTCTAGAAAAAGAGGTAGGCATTAATAATTTAACTTTAAAAACAACAAATAAGGCCATAGTAACATTACTTCCGAAAACAGCTGACAGCTACAGGAGTGCAGTCAGAAGCCTAAGACAAGTGAACGCAGACTTTCACACATTTCAGCTGGCTGAAGAAAAAAATGCCCGAATAGTTATAAAAGGTTTACACCACTCTACTCCTCCTTCCATTATAAAAGATGAGTTGTTGAGAAATGGATACGAAGCAATAAATATTACAAATGCTATTTCAACAAGAACAAAAACCCCACTACAAATGTTTTTCGTTGATATATCAAAAAATTCATACAATGAAAAAATTTATGAAATTGAATTTCTATATTATACTCATGTAAAGATAGAAGAACCAAGAAAAAAACGAGATATTCCACAATGTACAAGATGTCAGGGCTTTGGTCACACGAAAAGCTACTGTAACCATCAGGCTCGGTGCGTGCGATGTGGCCAAGCCCATGAGACATCAGTATGCCAAAAAACCTGAGAAACACCCGCGAAATGTGCAAATTGCGAAGGAGCTCATCCAGCTAACTACAGAGGATGTCAGACCTTAAGAGAATTACGAGCTCAACGCAGCAACAGAAATCGTCCTCAGCCGGTGGTTGTAGAGCCTCCTGAGCCAAGGCAGTTTCCACCTTTGCAAAATCGTCCTCTACAACAGCAGCCCAGTGTTCCAGAACCGAACTATCAAGATCATGTTCATTCAAATATTATGGTACAGCCACAACAGACTTGGTCAGGCATGAATCATGTAAGTACAGTTCAAGCACCGCCTACTAATTTTGATCCATCAGAACTTATTTCTGCCCTAAATAATCTTAACAACCTTGTCCGACCTCTTATCAGCCTCATTACTAAATTAAACCAAATAACACAGACAGTATGCCCCCAATATGGCCCCTAATTCTCTGACTGTGGGCTCCTTATCAATCCTACTATGGAATGTTAACGGACTTATACAACGAAAGACTGAATTAGAAATACACCTCCATCACAAACGCATAGACATAGCCTTACTGACGGAAACACATCTGACACCTCGAAATAAACTTAGCATCTCTGGTTATACTTTATACAGAACAGACCATCCTGACAACACTGCACACGGCGGTACCGCCATTGCAATCAAATCGACACTGTAACATTTTTCCATTCATCTTGACTCTACTCCTCAGATACAAATCACAGGAATACACTTACAGACCAAACACAAGAACGTGACGATAGCTGCAATTTATTGCCCCCCAAAGTACATAATTACAGAGCAAATGTTTACAAAAATCTTTGAAGCTCTTGGTAGTTCGTTTTTAGCTGGAGGGGACTATAATGCAAAACATCAGTACTGGGGTTCGCGACTGTGCACTCCAAGAGGTAGGAACCTTAGATCTGTTATTCATCGACTGTCATTAGACGTGCTTGGTCCAAACCAACCAACTTACTTACCAAATTCTAGACACAAGAAGCCCGACATATTAGAAATATTTGTGACGAAAGGATTAAGGACCGTACCCTGTTCAGTGAAAACCGAAGCGGATCTTGGCTCTGATCATTCCCCTGTAAACCTGATAATGGGCGTCGAAACATTTCTTAAGGAAAGAGGCCTTCATTAACAGGTGGTATTATGGATTGGGACCAATTTAGAGAGCAAATAAATTCTAAACTGTCCATCCCAACTGCTCTCAAAACAGAAAAAGAATTGGAAGAGGCAGTTGAACTCTTTACAACATCAGTACAAGAAGCTGCATGGTCTTCGCAAACACCAAGGTATAAAGAAACTATCCATTTACCTAACTACCCTCAACATATTAGGGATCTTATTAGAGCCAAGAGACAAGCGCGCAAAAAATGGCAAAAAGACCGATTCCCTTCTGACAGACAGACGTATAATAAACTCAATAATGACCTTAAACACCAAATACGAAAATTTAAACAAAATAACTATGACAATTATTTTTCAAACTTGACAACCGATGATAACAGTCTATGGAATCATACCAAACGCCTCTTGAAGCACCGTGAACCATCGGTCCCACTGAGAAAATATGATGGTTCCTGGGCTGTCTCGGACAGAGAAAAGTCAGAAATTTTTGCCGATTATCTTTCAACTGTATTTAGACCACATGATGACTTAACTGACGCACTCCATGAGGAACATTTAGAGACAATCTTAGACTCACCCCTACCAATATCACTTCCTCCCAAACCTTTCACTCCTACTGAAGTGCAAAACCATATCAAGCAATTACCAAAAAATAAAGCTCCTGGTTATGATCTCATCACAGCTGAGGTACTCCAAAAACTACCCAGAAAATCATTAGTTTTTCTTACAACCCTTTATAACGCTATTCTCAGAACAACAAAATTTCCCTTACAATGGAAATATTCCTTGATATTAATGATTAATAAGCCGAACAAAGACAAATACACACCTTCTTCCTACAGACCTATTAGTCTTTTACCGCTCTGTTCTAAAATACTTGAAAAATTACTACTGGACCGTATTACTAAATTACTGACTGAATTAAATACAATACCTGATCACCAATTTGGATTCCGCTCATATCATTCAACAACACAACAGTTACATAGAGTCACAGAATACATATCCGCTGCTTTAGAACTAAAACTTTACGTTTCTGGGGCGTTTTTGGACGTTTCCCAGGCTTTTGATAGAGTATGGCACCAGGGGTTACTAGTAAAATTGAAACCGTTACTACCACACACTTACTACCTTATCTTAAAATCTTTTCTTTCAGACCGCTTTTTCTCTGTTCGCCATGGCTCAGATATCTCCTCCATCAAACCTATTTTAGCAGGAGTCCCTCAAGGCTCAATTTTAGCACCTTTTCTATACTTAGTATATACCTATGACATACCGACGAACAATAACGTATTAACTGCTACTTACGCAGATGACACTGCAATCATGACTAGAGACGCGGACCCTACACAAGCCACCTTAACACTTCAACACAACCTCAACGAGATTCAAACTTGGTGTAAGAAATGGAAAATAAAACTTAATTATGACAAATCCCTTCATTACATTTACACTGCGACGCAAGACCTGCCCGCCTGTTTACATTGACAACCAACCTTTACACCAAACTGAAAAAGTGACATACTTAGGACTTACGCTTGATAGAAGACTGACATGGGGCCCACACGTCAAGACAAAAAAACAGACGTTACAGTTAAGACTGCGACTTCTATACTCAGTACTTCACAGACGCTCAAAACTACCTTTAAAACAAAAACTTAACATTTACAGTTACTTGATTAAACCCATCTGGACGTATGCATCGCAAATTTATGGACCGGCCAAAAGAACACATATTCAGAAAATACAGACATTTCAATCTAAATTCCTAAGACTGATAACAGACTCCCCTCCTTATGTGTCAAACGATATACTACATACAGACTTACGTATTCCGACAGTTAAGAGCCATATTCATAAACTTTATCGACAATTTCATGAGAAACTACGTGGACACACTAACAAACAGATACATAATATGGCAACAGTACAGATACCAGACATAACTCGACGGAGGCTGAAAAGGAAGTGGATGAGGGATCTCCTAGTCTATCGCTAATAATTTAGTTTCACGCCTGGAGATTGTACCACTGGGTGCTGACTCCCTCATGCCTGATCATGTCTGTTGTATCAATGTAAATTTCACATTCACTGGTTGTCCATTGTGTACAGTTGTGAATAAAGTTATGTTAAAAAAAAAAAAAAATATACACCAGTAAAATTGAAATATATAATCTATGTAGCAAAGTGCTCAGGTTTTGAATTTTTGATTTGACTCAAATCAAATCATAAGTTATAAAAACATACTCAAATCATTTGAGTATGTTTTTATAACTTATGATGAATGTTATAACATTCGGAACTTGTTATTAGAACTTAGACTATTCATCAATGCTAATTTTATTCATCAATCTATACTAGCAGTCATAATTACAGTAATAAAACGAAGAAACATGACTAAAAGTTTCGCGTTTGAGGAATAGTACATTGGGAAAGTTCACTTCTAAGCCAAAAATAAAAAATAAATAAAATATATACGACTATATATTTTACATAAATTTACAATAATCAACACGTCTTTGTGAAATTCCAACATAGACTTGAATGACAGGTTCGGACAAGTGAATAATGTTTAATCTCTCTTGAATTATTGTTAAATTCATAATATCAGCAGTTGTTTGCATTTCGATCGATATCGAGAGCGTTTTTCAATTGATTTATGTACGAAAATTAATAGACCTATTGCTTACGAATTAATTAATTAATAAAATCAAGATGTCTCCTCTTTTTACAACTTACCAGCATCCCCAGTCGCAGCTTCGCCCGCTCTCATAAGTAAAAAACTTAAGATAATGAAATAGTTTTAACTAATAATTGAACCTTTATTTGTTTATCGATAAAAATATTGTACTGAAGAATGCAATTGAGCATTATTTCTTAAATATTTTGACGCAGAGCAGTTATTTTTAACATGGTTAAAATTGCACTGATTAGCTGTTTGCAGATTACATAAAAGTATTAAATATATGACAGTGTTGCAAACCTTGATTCTGCCACTCAACACGGTACATTAAAATTATTATTATAATAAACTTTACTATTGCTAAACCTCTTTAGAACTAAAAATATGATTGAGTTAAAATTTGGTTCAGTAGTTTAACCATTGTTAACTCTATGGCTGAATTAAGCAAACCACATCTTGGTCGATTTTCAAACATCATTGGGTTCCACACAACACACCACATATTAATTTTTTTTAAAATTATTTAATTGAATATAAGTAAGTTTAATTATGGATGTCGGGCTCTATATAACTCTGTGCATTTGTAACCTCTCATCTAGAATAGCCCTCACCTCCTATCAGTCTATTTTCAAACTTAACTGTTATCCACATATTATCACTTTGATTATTTCCAAACCTTCCCGGAACTATGAAGGTAATGTTGTTAAAATTTGGTAGAGATTGGTTCAGTAGTTTGTCGTGGTTAGTGATCACAAACGAAAAATGGATTGTCCTTTTACATAATAGTATAGATAATGGATCATAACAGTAGTGGCACCGATAAATTGTAAATGTATTTTTTAGTTTGGAGCCAGGCAATGGCGGCAGGTTCCCTACACTCCTGTCAGGTCTCAGCTCTCTTACCCAACCTCAACTTTGACACTTGTCATGCAGCGCACATTGTTACAGAATTTTAATAATTATAATTATTTATAATTATAACATATAATTTATTCTTTAAATAATAGGGTGTATAAAAAAAATGACTGTTTCTTAAACAAATGTTTGTATTATTATTTCTTTGATATAAAATACAATTAATACTCAAAGTATAGTACATTGTTATCTAACGTCATTGCCCATCTGCTAGCCAATTGCTCGATGCCACGCTGATACCATTCCTTGGGATGGCTGTCAAAGAACTCTTGGACAGCATTTTCAACTTACGCAAAATTATCAAATTTTTTCCCTTGCAGAAAATGGGCCATGGATCGAAACAAGTAGTCATCCGATTATTATTAAGTATTGGTAAATAATAAATAGCATTCAGATATTTACAGTCTTTTGAACTCTGGAATTTGATAAAACAGCCATTTTTTTTTTATACGCCCTATTATTATGATAGTTTTAAGGAATGAAAAATTATACTAAATTAGTATTATTTATAAAACAGAACAAACACTAAATGACATAATTACATGATAAATTAATCAATATAAAAAAAAAAATTTCATAGTAGTGTAGAAGGTAATTGTTTATAGTAAAAACAAAAATTCAAAGTTCCAAATCATCACCGCTATCATCGCTCTTGAGGAGGCAGCAACGCCCTTAACTCCGGTGTATTTAATTTTTATTTTATTTTTTTTAAATATTCGCAATACAGACATACTATCTAAATATATATTAAGTAAATATAAATGGTCATGAATATAATCTGAATTGCCGATTTTTTTCATTTCTAGAATATTGATAGGTCTCAAAGCGATGTTCTTTTCAGATGCCTCAGAGCGTAACCGAGAATTGAAAGGAAAATAGTTCAGGGACAATTGGATTGGATTGGGTATGGAGCTTTGGAAATATTGTTAATTTCGGTAAAATAAGCGGCATGATGATCCATAATAAGCGGCATGATGATGCATAATGAAGTAAACATCCTAATGTTCTACCAATGTTCTTCCTTACCCTCACCTTACGATTTTGATATTTTATTTTCGACAAATTTACTTGATGTATCTAGCTAGCATATACAGTTGTAAATATAAATAATAAGAAAACAAAAACTAGAGAAAACTGAATCTTGAATTTACAGATCAAGAATAAACTTAATGCCAGCTCAAAAGTACATACATATAAAATTAATTTTCTGAAAAAATAAAGTAATATAAAGTTTTGGAAATTCCACTGTATAAAATACTGAATATGATTGCTCACTTGATGAAGGACTAGTGTAAACTAGATAAAATGGGAACAAACCTACGTTCTTACACCCTTGGTATAACAGAATTTAAAAAAAAAAAAAGAATGTTAATGAAGCAAAAACAAAAAGTACGAAAAAAAAATATCTAAAGAAAGGAAGAAAAATGTCGGCAGGGGGGAAGTGGTTGGAGCTGACAGGGGGGGGGACTAATTGAGAAAGGGCAGTTATAATTTAGTGGTGAGCTCCCCTCCATCCCACCCCACCCCAGGGAAATCCAACCAACTGCCATATCCTGCCCGATATCTAGACCAAACACTAACCTCTGTCCTATATAAATCTTTTTTCTTTTTTTTTTTTTGAGTTAAACAAAGGCATGGCCAATTGTTGGATTGAAATGAAACAATGGACAGACACAGAGAGCAGCAAATATTGGACCGGCGGCGGTGGTGAAGCGAAACAATGAGAGATTTGACCAGGGAACTAATCTGGAAAGTTTCACAAAATGGAATAGAAATTTAATTGTACCAACCATATTGCTATCAGAAAAAGGCTTCTGCAAAATTGTTCATAAATTTATAAAGCTGTTTTCGTAGTCAGTTAAAAGTTCTAAATTATAAATATTAATAAAAATAAATTTATCTCTGCCTGGGAACAAAAATAATAGATGAAAGAAAAAACTATCTACCTCTAATTTACTGCTTTTGTCGATTCAAATTTTATTATTAAAAGGGTTAAATTACATTCATAATTAATTAAATTAAATTAACAATAAATTATTATTCGAAATAAACAAAACTGAGAGAAAGCTTGAAAAGCTTTCTAGAGCTTGAAATCGATAATTAAACTTATTTATTTGCAATTAAATTGTTACTAAAAATAGATATAGAAGTGGTATTGTAGTTTGGATACAGGAATCATTAGGAAAGTACAGTGCAGCGATGCATCTGATAATTTGGTCCTGGACATTTTAATCCCAAAGATAATGAAGATGCGTTATGCTTACTGTTGTTGATCATAAACATTGTGGGCACAATACAACTCGGGACATTGCCAGAGAAGTTAGTGTTGATATCACAACATTATAAACCACATAAAATTACATTTTTTGTAATTACATATAAAAACATGCATTATTTTTGCATTTGTAGTAGTCAAACTGTTCTTAAAAACATTCCAGTGATTGGGAATCGTAGTATGTAAGAATACTTCAATAAACATTAAACTCAAATCCAAAACTATATCGAATTTTTTTTTCTGTTTTTCCTTTGTTACCTGGAATAATAATGCCAAACTAAAATATACTCTTTGAGTAACGGTCCTTTTATTCTGGTACGTACATTGTATCCTGCCCAGCCAAGTGAAAGACGTACCCTCATCTTCTTACTATATTCTGATTCTGAGTGACTTGTGTTAATTAATTTAGATAACAAATGAATAGAAACAGGATTTGAATAGAAACAGGATACAAGCCATTGTAGGAAAGTCTTTCCCATTCCATAGAATGCTCATTTGGAAATCTGAGTGTTGGTAAACATGGAGGATGGGCTAGTCGCTAGTAGTTCTGGGTAATATCTGTTTACTGGCCCTAATTGACACCACACTCTGGGCCATCATCATCACCGAGATGGCTCTGTTGACTCGCCTCTGTTTGGACTTCTCTTCAGCTGGGCCGTTTTCAATACAGCGCTGCTCCTCGATGAACAGTTTGCACAGGAGCGCCCTCTACCTCTACCTCAGCACGGGTTATTGTTATTTCCTCTCCGAGGAATCTCAACATCTCTTCGAGTTAGAATTTTGATCATCAATATTATTATGTAAAAGGACAAGCCATATTTTGTTTCTCATCACTAACAGCGAAAACAACTGAATGAATCTGCACCAAATTTTAAACATATCATCTTCATAGTTCAAGAAAGATTAAAAAGGTACGGTAATATATAGAGTTAGAAATTTATGATAAAATTTGCTTATTTTCAATTCAATTGTTTTTTAAAAAGCCATAAATATATTGAGCGACATGTGGATCCTAGTGCAGTATAAAAATCGACCTAAATGTGGCCATTCTGCAACAGAGTTTGCATTGGTAAAACTATAAAACCCAACTGCACCAAAATTTAACTAAAACACCTTCATAGCTCTAGCAAGTTTTATAATAATAAGTGTTATTACAACAATAATAATTAAAATGTATAGCCTTGAGTGCCAGAAACTTTTATCGTTAGAAATTAAAATCCAACCAGATGGAACGATAAAATTATTTCAGCTAAATTGGAGGTCTAACTATGCTCTTACATACTTTGTAAAAACTTAAAGAATGCAACTTTAATCAGGTTAAAAATTACTGAAAATATCATTCACATGCGCGAAAATATCATTAAAGAAATAATACTAAATTCCATACTTTAATACAAATTTTTTATCGATAAACAAATGAAATTCAATTATTTGAGAAAATTATCAAAGTTCATTATTTATGAAACCGGCTAAAACCGCGACGGGATATAATAGTATGTAATAATTTATTACAAATCTTACATTAGTATAAAAGTTATTTCAATAATAAGAAATATATGGTTGACTGTTAAGTAATATAAGAAAAAGTTGATGATGGATAAGAAAAAGTTGATGATGGATGCAAGAGAAAGAAAACAACACGATCAAGTAAAAAACGTTTATGGAATGCAGACGTTTCGACATTTTTTACAGGTCTTCACCAGGGCCACCGAACCACTCAGGAGAGGAGACAATCCATGGCTGTTATTCTATGACTGATTGCCTTTCATGTACCCCCGCTACAGCACCAAAAACGGTTCCTGCATCAAGGCAATATAGGAAAGATATACGAGATAAAAAATAAAAACAATAAAATTTTAAAAAATACTGGAAATACGACTAAATTTTTAAAAGACATTTTCAGGATGGATTCTAAAATTTTGCCACAATGCCAAATGTTAAGACATAAAACCTGAAAAGGCTGAGTGGTTATACACAGTAAATGAAGGAAGAACTTCAGAGACCTGGAATCACTTTAGAAGCCGACTTAAAAACATCAGGGTTCTTGTTGAGAGGACTGGAATTAGGTTGGGAGTGGAGGATGGGCGGAAGAGAGAAGACTGCAACAGTCAATGATAATGGAGGATTATTTAAGAAGAAGAAAGAATTACTTTGTGAAAGTATGTAGAACACGATATCTACCTGGATTTTTGTTGCCGCTTCGAAAAAAAAAATAAATAATAAAAAAATTATGAAGAACAGAATACTTTGACTTTTTTTGCTAATACATCTATAGTAATAGATTATCAAATATTCAACACTCCTATCAAAACACTTTATTTAATGATCCGTTTTTCTTTACGCATGTGTTTATTTATTTTATTGTAAACCATAAAATAAATTAATTTGTATTTTTGAATTATTTAATATAACTTTTAAATAGGTTTGAAGTAGATTTAAGAATATACTGCCTCGAATAAGACCCATAAAGATTAAGGGAATAGTTCTGACCATCGGTCACCTGAACACTAAAGGTCGAGATATTCAGATATTTATAGCGATCATATTTCAGAAGAGAAAGTTTTCTATTGGTGGATGGATCCCATTTAGGTGGAATTGAGCCAATCCTACAACACTATAGAAAATATCTCTGCAATGCGTATTTCCTTTGAGACCTTCTCTTTTCGCCAGTTATTTATATCGCTATAAATGCAGCCACCTTGGGAATACCAGGGCAATTAACTTCTATACTGGACGCTGTTATTCCTCTTCAATAGTATATATATAGTCCAGTCAACTATCGTAAGGAAAACAACAATTTATAAAAGTTTTACTAATTTAGCATTTAATAATATAAAATAACTGTACGTAAAATTAAATATAAAATATTTTTTATTATTTATTTATTTATTTATTTTTATTGATAGTTAATACTGCATAGTTCACATAGATCTAGAAAATGTGCGGGATAATGAACACATTATCATGACAATAACTGGTAAAGCAACCGCGCATTGGTGGCACTTCAGTAAAAGTTCTACATTAGAAGGTCTCTAGGTCATCTTATTTTCAGGGGTCTCGGAGGGTTATCAGGAATAGAATGCGAAGCCGATTGAGAGACTAGTGGATAGGAGTGGTTATGGAGTTTATTGTGAAAGGAAAGATATCTGGTTCGTGCCAAATCATCAACATATGGAATATAACGGTCCTTCTGGATCAGTTTATTTGTGAACTGATCATTCTCCTTACATGAAAAAGTAAGGAGCATTGAGGGTTTTTCGGAGGATTTTGGATTAGAGCGATTAGATGCGGGAGGAATGTTTAGGTGGATTCCCATAACTCTATACCGTAAGTACAAATAGGTCTGATAATTGTCATATAGATAAGATTTTTGTAATGAATCGGGAGATTTGAACGTTTGTCGAGTAAGTGTTGTAGCAGTCAAAATCGACATGCAGCTTCTTGTCTTTTTAATCAGTATAAGGGTTCCAGGTAAGTCTCCTGCCTAGATAAAATCCAAGGCACCGTATTTGTTCCACATTATTTAGCGGTACACCATTAAAGGATTCAGGAGGACTGGGTGAAGTAGATTTTCGATGCAGGGTAAAAGATATTTGCTGGGATTTATCTTAACTCTCCAGCTATGACACCATTCTTCAAGGGATGTCATATGTTACTGGAGTACTTTGGATGCAGCAAATGGATCATCATTGACTGATAACACGTTAGTGTTATCAGCATAGGTTGTGAGGATAGTATTAGGATGAGTTGGGATATCAGTTGTATACCAGGTATAAAGGATAGGACCCAGGATACTCCCTTGAGGAAAGTTGGATGAGTATGTAGAATTGTGGCTAACTTTAAATACTCTATCAGAAAGGTAGGGGGCGTAGGATGAGGAAATAGGTAATGGAAGGAATATTAAACAATCAGCAATTCAAGAAATATTCAAAACATCAGCAATTCAATACACAGAATATTTTTTTAAATGTATGACAAGAAATGAAACATGTAAGTACCAAAGGAAGCAACGCGGAAGTGTTTCTTTATGGTCCCGCATTCCAGAGTAAACAGAAGAGTAATGAAAGAAATGGGTTGGGGTCGTCAACAGTAAGGTAAATAGGTTTTGTATTATAATAGTTTTTTCTATTTGTACTGGTAAAAAATTTAATATAAAACTATTGGAAATATATTTATAGTAATTTAACAATAATTTGGATTGGTTTGAAACAATTTCATTATATATAATGTTTAGTAAATTTAAAATAGGACTTTCAGAGCTATTTACGTGACCATTTAAACAAATATATGAACGAATTTAATGAATTATTTGATGATGAATGTTTAACATTCCAATAGTTTAATTCATCAATCCTAAATTAGACCCTTTAATATCATGATGCGTAGATGAAGTGAAGGTAAATATCAATTTAAGTTAGTTGTCAACTTCAACATTTACTTGACAAACGTTCAAAGCTCCCAATTAATTACAAAAGACCTATATACATGACTGTGATTAGACCTATCTGGACGTACGGAGTTGAGCTTTGGGGCTCCACTAAACCATCCAATTCATCTCGTATCCAATCCTTACAATCCAAAATCCTAAATGCTTCTTATTTAGTCACAAACAAACTTATCCACAAAGATCTTAATATACCTTACGTTTCTGACTTAGCTCAAACTAGATATCTATCCTTTCATAGCAAACTCCACAATCATTCAAACCCATTAGTATCACAACTTGCTTCTCATTCCATTCCAGATAACCCTCCGAGGCGTCAGAAAAGAAGATGTCCTCGAGACGTTCTAATATAATTCATTATAAGTGCTACCAATGGGTAGTTGCTTTAAAAACAAGTGACGTGTCATTTTTATCATTATCATCGTATTTACTTGATGTATAATATATTTTTATATACGGTTGTAAATTTTAATTAAATAAAAAAAAAAATTAGTAGTGAAATAAGTTGTGAAAAATAACAAGTATTTAAAGATCATTGTTGCATTTATTTCATCTAATATATATTTTAGCATTTTTAAAATGCTGTCCAGATCCACGTAATATCTGAGAATAACGAAATAGAAAGCAATCAAAACTAAAAATCAATAAAGATTGGCAAACAGAACGGACTCCAAATTAAAGTACACCGGCGTTTGATGACCCCCGGTCACCTTCCACAAAGGTGATGGATGCCTTTTCCAAAGTGCTCCTAAGAATGAAATCAAATTAAAACTCCTTTTGAATATTTTTATTTTCTTGCCTGAAACATGTAGCAATGTAATTAATAAATAAACTAGGAGCAATGACAAAAAGAGTTTTATAAATAAGGAAATCTCTGCAAAAATTGTAATCGAATTATATAATATGTTCATAACATATATTTTTGTTTGTTCTGATAAGCATTTAATACTATTGGTTATAGATTTTATATTTAAATACATTTTTATGCATCAAACAGAAAATTACGTTTATATTATTCCTACTTTTAATTTAATAAGAAGAATAGCTAAAAGGAGGAAGAGACAAGAGATAGTTACACAGCCGCAGAACATAGACTATAGAGTTATTATGGAGTTGTAAATCTATTAGCTAGGGGCGCTGTGGTCAAGGGGTGGGGGGTGGGGAGGGGGAGATCAGAACTTGGGCCATAACGTTTGTTACTGCGGCGCTACATTGTTAGGGGGGGATACCCCCAAGTATGTTAATGTTCACAACTGTTCGTCCTCTTCTACCGGGTATAAATTACCGCTAACTATTTCCTTCTCAAAGAAATATTGTGATCCTGATCCTAAAGGGATAATATCAGTACTTCGGAGGTATAGAACACGTATTCCTATTCACATTTTTTCCCTTTATAGAGAGGTATAGAATTATATTTCCTAGACCAATTAATTGTAAGGGAAGTTACATAAAAATGTTTTTCATTCATTTATATTTTTTTTGTGGTGGGAGGGCAAAACATCCTTATGTGCTCCAATTAGGGCAGGAAGGACGGGTTACCAACTTATTCTAGCCTGAGTGATTCATTTCGTACATATAAATACAATTAACAGTTCAGGAAACGAAATCTTTTAAAAATAAAATCGATTCAAACTGCTCTCCTGTAAACTTATGGAAATGTGACATAGTGTTCTGTACCTCCGAGCTACAGATATAAAGAATGGACTTTTTGAAAATGATTTTAGGACATAAAGGCATTATATTATGATAAGAGGCTTTTAAAAAGAAAACCTTTTCTTGATATTTACAACTGTTTCATACACATACACCTAGTAAATGTGTGGGGAAATGAATACAGTAACATGGCAATAGATTGTAAAGCAACCATCCATATTATCCATATTACATCCATACACAGCAATGTACAAGGCTTAACAAGCTTAATAAAAGTTCAATAATAGAAGGTCCCGAGACCATATTCTTTTCAGACGCCTCGAAGGTTATCGGGAATAGAATGCGAAGCAATTTGAGAGACTAGTAGATTTGAGTGGTTTTGGAGTTTACTATGAAAGGATAGGTATCTGGTTTGGGCTAACTCGGCAAAAAATAGAACATTGAGATCTGTAGGGATAAGTTTATTTGTGTCAAAGTAAGGAGAATTGAGATCTGATAACTGTCATTTAAAGGAGTCTTTAGTAGTTAACCGGAAGGTTGTAACCTTTTTTTAGTTAATGTTAAAGAAGTCTCTAACGACGAGCAGTTTTCTGTCGTTTCAGTCTTGTATGTGGATTCCAAGTTAAAAGTTTGTCCACATGGAGTCCTAGGTAGCGGATCTGTTAAACAGGAATCAATGGAATGTTATTGAAGGATAATGTTGGGCAGGGAGGCGAAGGGTAAAGGTTATTTGATGTGACTTGTTTGGATTTATTTTAATTATTCATTTTAGACACCGTGAGGGACAATATTGAGGTGTACATTCTATAGTAACCACCGCTACTATCCCAATCAATAAATTTATGAGGCTGATTTACTCGATGGTTTCGAAATTAACTATTATTTATTAAAAAAAAAAATAAAAAATAACGTCTTTGTTATTTATTGATTAATTCTTTTGCCTTAATCTACACTAAAATAGAAAAGAAATGGAAAAAATAAAAAAAATATTTACAATTTTTTTTTAGTTAGGATCGATGAATTAATTGCCACTTCTATTGGGATTATTTTATTAGAATACTAGTTTCGAATGCTAAACATTCATCTTCAGTTCTAAAACATACAAAAATTTTTCAACACATCAGTACTATGTTACATAGATTATATACACTAAAGTTTTTTAAAAAGGTAAGACAAGAAATCAAGCATGGGCACTCACCTTCAAGGTAACTAAAACACTTCATTTGTGAGAAGTAAATTGGATTTTCCCGTTCCTATGGGAAACAAATTTAAAATGGGGCTATTGGATAGGTTAATCTGATCATTTAAACAAAAATCTGGATCGGTTTTTCAGTTACCTCGAAGGCGAGTGCCCATGCTTGATTTCTTGTCTTACCTTTTTAAAAAACTTTTGTATGTTTTAGAACTGAAGATGAATGTTTAACATTCGAAACTAGTTTTCTAATAAAATAATCCCAATAGAAGTGGCAATTAATTCATCAATCCTAATTGTATTGATCCTTCTATACCATCATGCGTTCCTCAAATAATTTTTTTTAATTAAAAAAAAAAGTTAAATAAAAACTCAACTTCTCCTTGACTGGGCAAACCAATAGATAATGGATATGTCAATCTATAATCTACTGCTTCTTATCAGTCAACTGTCGGAAAATTTCCAATGAAAGCACTAACACTAGCGAAGCTAGAGGTTGTCAAAAAATCCCAAAACTTACATAAATAATGTATTCAAAACGTTTTTTCAATCAAACCAATATAGCTCCTCAACGGTTGTGAGACTAACCCCCATCAACATCAACACCAACTGAGTTAGAGCCTGTAAAAAAAGCTCCTACACTTAAAAATAGAAGTTTCAAATGTGACTTTATTTATTCAAACCAAATATTTGAACAGCTGAGAGGGATCCAGCAAGATCGCTCAAATTCATTTACTGGATGTATAGGTAAATAGATGAATACATTCTTTAAGTCTCTCAACTGAAAAACAATGCTAAAAATTTAAAATAAGCCTGCTAAGTAACTACAAACTATAGACTACTAATTCACTAGCTAACTACATCGATCCTTCTACACTATTAGTTGATTGCAACTATATGATAATACGATAATGGGCCACAAACCACTTGGACCCCCCCCTCCATTTTGGTCCTTATTGATATTCGACGACACACCGTTGGTGGTCTCTTCAAAGCGAGTCCGTAACTCAGGCCAAATTATGATGGAGCGGCTCAACTTCTCCAACGATCCAACACCCTCTCTGCTCCGAATTTACTTGAAGAAAGAACACCCAACCTTGTACAATAAACCTCCAGCCTAACATATATCCAATATTATGTTTTTAAATTTCTAAACTTTATAACTTTATCGGCTTTATTGATTGATTTCAAATAAATTTACAAATGAAGCCAAGAATCAGCAAGATGTTTCGGGAATTCTCTTTTCGTCTTCAGGCTCAACATGAAACATGGATGAAAGAGGGGATAGGTAGTCAGTTAAATAATTAGGTTAAAGGACAGCTCCCTGGGTTTTCCCTATGACTATTCGGTGTTTCAGTTGCCGCTGGGATCAACTGGGACGACTAATAGGCATTTTAGTCAATCGACTAGTGGGCTAGAGTAATCTCTAATAGAGTCAAAACTCGTTAAGTCGAAGTGAACCCATTAGAACCCATTTTCCATTATAGGATGTATTGTATTAGTTTGCTCGAACCAACTGTCGTTAACTGTAAAATTAACTGGAAGTAAAATTTTTGTCTACACAACTCCCGAGAATTCTATAAGTGGAAGTTTGCTATAACAATGAACATGTTTACACAGTACAGTCTATCTCAACCCTATCCTACCTTATCCTCAGTACTGTATCATTTGGGGGACAAGGCAGACATTTATGGTATTAATTGGTTTTTTATTTTCCATGGCTAAAATAGTATGTGAGGGTGATGTCTTTGCTGAAAGAAAGTTACGGACAATATTAAGTTATGTAATTTATTACATTAGTATGTATTTTATTGTTTTGTTTTTTTGTATTAATATCTAAGTTTCTGTTTATTTTTCAAGAATAAATTATTTACCGTTATACTATTAAAATTAATTACCTTTTTAAGGGTAATACTATAAAACTAATTACCATTATACATAAGTATGTATGTATCCACAATGCTTCTTCCTTTGGAACATACAAAACACTATTCTTTCAATATCTTTTTTCCCTCCAACCCGACGCTCTCTAATTATAAGGATGTATGTACTATGTATGTAATCGTCTAATTTAATTACTAAGACCGTTAGACATAAAACATTAGCATAAATTATAGTTTGATTATGATAATGTTTTAATTTCTTGTAATGACAATTTTTGATTTTCTATCTTTTATTTTTCTTTAAGTTTCTTTTTGGTTTTTTTCTCTTCTGCAATATTGTTTACAATTTTAACCTTAACCTATATTTGGTATACTCATTTTTTCACGCCCTTTTTATTAATAGTTTTTTTCATTTTCTAGGTTTTCTCTGTATTTTTTTTTTCATACATATTTGTATTCAATTTTATCTATTGTTTTATTTTTAATAGCTCTCGGCCAGTTTTGATTTGACTTTGTGTTATTTAATGTTATTCTTAAGAGACTTTGTCCCAGAATAGAGTTTTTTTTCTATTCTATTCTATATTTATCATAGGAAAAACTTGTTCAAAAAAATATAACCTTTTTTTTTAACTCGATACCTCGAAAATATTTTATTTCAGAAAATTACTCTAAGTAACTCTTCAACTTGGACTTATCGGGTTTTGACTGTAAATTGTAAACTCGTTTTACAATCAATTTGGCTTATTGCCTTCTTCACGACAACCAACTATATATAACATATGTACATGACAGAGTGCTGATGTTTTGAATTTTTTTAATTGATTGTGAATGTTTTATGTACAAAACTAATCTTCGAATACGTTATTCGCAAATAACACTTTAACCCTAATTGTAATATAATTTATTACAAAAATAAAAAAAGTAAAGTAGAAGAGGTAAGATAGGATTGGCCTGCACAAGAAAAGAGATTCCATTCAGAGAGAACCTGAAATGGATATCTTTAATTTAATACAAACCAAGACAAGCAAATCCACCCCTCCCCCTCCAACCTCACCTGCTCAATCCGAAAAGAGGGGCGTTTTAAAACCACCTGAACCCCATCGGCTTTTCCCATTAATATAAGGCGGAGGGTGCCAGGATAACAGGATAACAGAGGGTAACCCGTGGGTGGGGGTAACCATTTCAAACTCCCATCATCCTTTATTGTCACGGATAATGAATAAACAAATGGCGATTCAACTTTGCGAAAGCTCTGAGGTCCTTCAGGGAAGGGTACGGGGGAATGAACGAGGATTAGGATTTTGCCTCAATGATAAACATCCTCTAGTCCCGTAGATTTAATCAAATATATTTTAATAATTATGTAACACAGTATCTTCTAACCGGCACTAATGAACGAGGAAAATTCATACCATAAATAAAATAAAATAAAAACAAAAAAGAAGAACTGCATTAATCCTCCTGTTAGTTCAACTCTCCGGGTAATCCGACGTTCCCGCGGACTCCCTTACAGTTTTAATTAGGGAAATAGCCAAAATTGTACATTTTGGTGTGCAAAAGGTAGGATAGTTTTGTTAAAGGTAATTTATACAATTTAAGGTTTGGACCTTGAAACGCCGCCGCTTGCAAACTGGTAGCGTCAAACCCTCTAAACTGTTCCAAAGGAAAGCTTTTAATATTATAACTTAAGCCAAAAAAGATTTTATACAATTTGAGCTGAAAATTAGCTCTGTAGTTCAAACTGGGACTATAGACAAAAGCTATCAAATTTTTGGAATTCTTTCAACAATAACTTTAGCCTTGTGATTTTCACTATCTTACAAATTAAATAAGGTTAAACATTTGAGGATAACAAAAAACAAAACATCATCAATCAATCAATTAGACATATTACAGTTATTTAATCTTCCACTATTCAAACCTATGACTGCATGGCGAAATAATAAAATCTGTTTTTACTCACTTACAAATATATTTATGTTTAATAATGTTCTTGAGGTTCAGTCAATAAAATAACAACTTATTTTGGCAACGTCACGAGACTATATTGTTCTCATAACCCTGTACAACGGAGGAAAAAAAAGGTTAAAATAAAATTATACAAGTTGCAAAGGCTTTTACTAGTTACAATTTTATTGTAACCTGTTTTTATATAGTCTCGAAACGTCACCAAATAATTAGGATTGATGAATTAATTGCCACATCTATTGAGATTATTTTACTTGAAAACTAGTTTCGAATGCCAAACATTCATCTTCAGTTTCATTGACGCCTAGCAACTGAAGGTGAATGTTTAGCATTCAAAACTAGTTTTTAAATAAAATAATCTCAATAGAAGTGGCGATTAATTCATCAAGCCTAATTGTATTTATCCTTCTATACCATCATGCGTACCTCAAGTAAGTCACCAAATAAGTTGTACATCAAATAGTAACAGTAAAAAAAAGAAAAAAAAAAAAAAAAAAAAAAAAAAAAAAATATATATATATATATATATATATATATATATATATATATATATATATATATGTATATATACACGTGTGTGTAAGTTCCATGCCCTATAAGATAATGAGAGAAAGAATCTATCGATATTACAAAAATAATGTTTTCATGTCTTCAAAAAATAAGAAATTCATGAAATACTGACTTGGAATTACAAAAGTATTTTGCTGAAAACAAAACCGAAGATCGTCACACAGTTCACAGCGCTCCTTCATAAATAAATATAACTTTTTGTGCCATAACACTAAAGGAAACTTTAGCCATTGTTCCTCGGAGGAAGATCAAATGATAACAGGGTACTACTACCTGACCGACAGGGGAACAGAGGAACTGTCGTAATATCTGCTTTTGTGGAACAAAAACAAGATCAGATCGGGCCTTCTACAAAAGACTTCCCAGACTTAGGATTCTATACTCCAAATATCCTTTTAAAGGTACCTCAATTCTGAGGCAGAATCTCTAAGGAGCTGTAAAAGAAGAATAACAAAAAAAAAAAAAAAAAAAAAAAAGGAAACAACAGAAGAAATAGAGAAAAGAGAGGAGGGATGGAGGTAAGCAAACAGTCCCCTACCGATTTTCAGATTGTGTTTTTTCTCCTTCAACCATCCTTCTAATAGCACCAATGTTTTTTCTCCTGACCACCAACATCCTTTAGATTGCTTCAACCTGCTCGGTCCTTCTCTACACAATAATGAATAAAACATGTTCAAACACACGAAAACACGATTATTTATTGTGTAATACATAAATGGATACATTTTTAACCAATTCCTTAGGGATAATAAACTAAGGAAAAAGAAAAATGCATGCGTATTTGGGCTATAAGAAAAACTTTCGCATATTTACTATACATTGATACTAATTTATACAAAATAAAATATAAAGATCAGGTTTAAATTGAATGGGAAGGAATGAATCCTATTCAAACCATCTTAAGTTTTCAAAATCAACAGATGTATATATGTAATGGGGAAATTATAAATACATATATATTTTTTGAACAATAAATATATATTTAAATAAAGAAATTTAACAATTGAAGGATGGGAGCCAGAGATGAGAGTGAGAAGGAGAGAGAGAGAGAGAGAGAGAGAGAGAGAGAGAGAGAGAGAGAGAGAGAGAGAGAGAGAGAGAGAGAGAGAGAGAGAGAGAGAGAGAGAGAGAGAGAGAGAGAGAGAGAGAGAGAGAGAGAGAGAGAGAGAGAACAAAATTTTCAAATATCAGCAGTTTAGTTACAATAAGTAAATGAATGGTGAAATGATTACAGTGACATGTCAATAACTTGTGAAGAACTATTCATTTAGATCTTCAATAAATGTTGTACATTAGGAAGTCCCTAGGCTTTCAATCTTCTTTTCAAATACCTCGGAAGATTCAAGTGGGAGGCTTGTTGAGAGACTAGTGTATTCGAGTGGAACGTTAGCTTTCTTATTTCACCCAAATATGCAACATATGAGACATTTAGATCGTTATGGGTACGTTTGCTATTGGGATAATGAGGACATTACAATATTTATTAATTCAGGATTTTAAAGTTAAGTTATGTCCAATAGAACTGATTCTCTTCATTTTAACCTTTTTAACTTTTGTATTGATTAATTGCTTGACTACCATGCTCCCGGGCCCGAGTTCGAGCCCGACTGACGGCAGAAAATTTATATTCTGTCAGCTCGGTTGTTGATCGAATTCTAGGTCGGGTGACCCTCCTGGGGCACACTCCGCCTCTTAAAAAGTGGGTACCCTTAAATGGGGAAAAAATCTGGCGGTTGAGCGATAATTCCTTCATGGGTGGTACAGAATATTTTTTTTTTTAGTAATTAATTGGGAGCTACGAACACTTGTCTAGTAAATGCTAGATTAGTGAAAAACGAAAAGCTGTTGCTTGACTTTTTAGCCTCGTATGTGAATTCCAAGTGTTCCATCCAATTGTCCAGATGGAGTAATAGCAGATCTTTTCAACGGGGTTCAATGGGATAACAATCGGATAACAACTGAAGAACAATCTATTTTTGAAGTTTTAATATCAACTAAAAACAATAGAATTGGCATATAATTCATAAATTCCCTCTTTCCTTATTATTTTTTTTTTGAGGGTTTTAATAGGCATTGTTTATATATGTATATATATTATATATTATTTACTACTGCCAGAAGTTTGCGAAGTGGATTGACTGGAATAAATACAAAAACCTGGAGACAATTAGATGTTCAGAATGAGCAGCTAACTCGTTCAAACGAAGCTGGGTAGCCGTACTCCTAGACGACACCTCCGTCAGTCTAGGTGCACAGACCCTCCTGGGACGAAGCCCGCGTACCCTTTGAAGTGAATCCCTTCGACCAAGTTCCCTCATTACTTATTCATCCTTCATTATCCTCCGAGCCGAGGCGGTTTTTCATTACTGCACCTCCTTCATTATCAACCTCCCAACTCTTCCCAGTTTAGGCCGAGCAATTTAGCTCCAGATCTCGAGTTCTAGTCTCAATCTGTATATTCCAATTTATGCTAAGGGTTCCGTCACAGTCGTTCTTTCCTTCGAATTGACGACTTCAAACCTCATCTCTACGTTCTGGAAGCTTCTACAACGTCGTAAAACGACTTCCCTTTCTTTTTCTAATTACAACAAACAAAAGGTCCATTTAAAAGGACGAGATGAAAATAAACTCCCGATAAAGTATTATAACTTTACTTTATAATAAAATAATTATAAAGTCGGTGAATAATAATATAGTAAATGGCTGAGAAGACAGCGCAATTTAAAACTGAAGTAATCTACGAAATATCAATGGCCATCCAGCTGAAGAACACTTAAAGTATATTAATTATATAACTTGATAAAGTAACTCATCACGAGGAATGGAATTTCATAAAAATTAAAGCACAAAGTGTTAATTTAAACGAGAATAATTCTTTTTTTTTTTTCTCTTTAAACTTCTTATTCACATCTGTTAATAAAGTAAAAGTAAGTGGATTTGCTCAGAGTAATAATAAAGAATTTATAGTACAAGAGAAGCCCCTCCAAAATGTCGAAGTGGCAAGACAATCTAACGGAAGAACGTAATGACTATAAAATTACTCTAAACCAGCTAGGGATACCAACAAATATTTCAATGGGGTTGAAAAACGACGAATCTGTTACACAACATCATATTCATCTATGATTCTTAATGAATAACCAGCCTCTAATAATTTCACTCATTATTCATTTCACTTTTTTTTAAATCAGTTAATTAATTATTTGTGGGCACCATTCAATACCCATACTTCACCAATACTTTACTATTAAATATGGTATTATTACTCATTCAATTAAATTCTCAAAACCACACAAATGACCTCCATTGATGCGGACATGGCGGATGCCAGAGGGATGACTCTCCGTGCCTTCGGGGAATGTTGTCGGGGTTTAGGGGACGTTGGAGAGCATGTTAGCATGTTAGCTCCAGGGATTTGAGAGGATTTGGACTTTTCCATGATTATTCAGTTGTAAACATTGGTGGAATGTAGCAATGTTCATAGAATTATTGGGTACACATGGTATTTATCCACATCCACTGATGGGTGACTTGGGCACCCCCTGATCTATGCCCCCCCCAAGGATTCGGGTGCTCTCAGCGGCCATCTTCGTGTTGGGATCGATTGTTATATCCTTAATAATTAATTAAATTTAAACAACCCAAGGGCGTTGATGACCTGTAAACAGAACATAGATATGTAGAAGAGTAGCTTATAGTGGGAATAATTAAAATAAGGATATATTTGAATTATTATCTAACAATTAAATATATACTCCACTCCTAACAAATATGGACCAACTTACTCTAAAATTTGTTTTTATATGAATGTGTGTTTGGGCTAGAGTTTTATAGTTTTCTGGCGTAAAGTTTTTTCGAACTCGAAAGTGTAACATTTTGAAAACCTCTAGCTCTGTTAGCATTGTTTGGATCCGAAATTTGACGTAGGTTTTCCTATATTTAATGAAAAATGTTTTTTTTTATTTAACTTTTGTCTCTAGGACTTAGCATTTAGGAGCTATTTTGGTTTGAATGAAGTCACGCCACCCTACTTTCAACCCTTGTTGAAACCCCGCCAAACCACTTATGCCTTCTTGTCCTACAGGGACCTTTGACCTTCAATAATATTCCATTATTCCCTGTTGACTAGCGCAGCTCCTAACCTAGTACAGGTAGCTGCTACCTAACCTAGGATTCCACTTAGGCAAACCTCTTACTTAATCCTCCCGACAGGACTAAAACAAGAAGGAACTGGTCGTCGATTTTAAATATTTCAAAATTTACTAGACATTAATTTACTAAGCTTCCAAATAACTACAAAAGATTTATTGACATGGCTGTATTTAATCCTATTTGGACATAGTTTGAACTTTGGAGTTCTATTAAGCCATCCAATAAACCTTGTATTTGATCCTCACAATCCTAAATCCTTTAAAATATCCTCAATGCTCCTGATAATGTTAAAAATAAATGTATCCATAAGGATCTAAATGCCAGATATATTGCAGAACTGATGCCCACCCATCTGTCCATGACAAGCTCCGTATACAATCGAACCCACTAGTCTCCCAACTTGCTTGTTATACTCTTATCTCAAGTAATAGGTTGCAGCGGACCACAAATATAAAATAAGTTATTTTAAATTAATGTTCTTTTATAATTTGAAGAAGTGTCGATTTTCTTGGCAGTTGAAGAAATTCAAAATGAGTGTCATCTGGCTACCCTAGAAACTATTTCCTTCTTTTGACATCAATACGTCTTTAAATTTGCTACCATATGGGGGCAATCCAAAAAACCTAATGATCGGGGGATACAGTTTAGCGTTGTAGTTTCCAATCTATCCTCTACATCCAAAATTAAATTATACCACTGGATAGCTAATGGATCAAATAATTCATTATGACAAGCGAGAACTGTGACGTATCGCGCGCGGTGGAGGGACAAGCCCCGCAATTTTGAGGTTATTTTGCTGCCTATCGAGATTAGTATAACTTTTGATTTGGAGAAGCTACGATGTTCGTTTAAGTTTTAATCCTCAGCTGTCATCAACATCTATCGATTGTATATAAAACAAGCAGAGATAAAACTCTTTATGTTACGATCGTTGTTAAAATATTCCAAAAATATCGCAAAAAAGATATACCCGATTACAAGCCTGATCTTACTACACAAGTTATGATAATTGGAGACTTCAATGTTGATGTATAATGAAACCGCTCATTGCCCGACTTTAAGCTCGGCGAGTTCAATTTGCCATATATTGAAACTTCTCCATCAACGCAAGGTGTGTTCTTTTTTAGAACACGGCAGTATTAAAACTAAATACATTGAAATTTCGCTTACCTCTGCAAGATGATAAATAATGTAAACATAACTAGAGTAGAAATTACAGAATGCAGATTTCTAGCTTTCAAAGAAATTTCTAAAAAGCATTTTTTTTTTCTTTTTTAGCATGAGATTATTATTTTATTTTATTATTATATATTTTTTCAAATTAATTTTACTTTATGATAAAGTGAAATACTCTTAGACGGATTAATAATTCTTGAGCAATAATTAACATTATTTTTATTTTTCCTCTATTTAATTTTTTGACATGGGTGTATCTTAACGTTTTTTTCACTCTCAAAAATATAACATTTTGAGACGCTCCAGCTCTGTTAGTGTTACTCGTATCTAAAATCTGCTGATAGTTTCCCGATTAAGAATTTAATGCAGAATGTTTTTTAATATATAACAATCGTCACTAGGACCTGTCTTTTCCGAGGTTTATTGGTTGGAATGAAAAAAGTCATGTTTTTGCAACATTTTAAAGTTTTGACGCTTTTTTGACATACTCTAGCTTTATTGCTGTTGCTCGGATCATAAATTTGACGACAGTTACCTAGTGAGATATTAATTCGAGAATAATATTTTAATATAACAATTGTCACTAGGGCCTACTGTTTGAACAGAAAAGTCACGTTCCAAACTCCTATTTCTAATTATCGTTGATTGTTAGTTAAATTTAATTATTAATTTACGTAATTTAGTTATTTTGATTGTATTGATTTTTCCCAGTCAGGGAGAAATTGAGTTTTATTTCTTAGAAATATTTTTAAAATGGTGGTAGACTTGTATTAGGGATTAACCTATAATATATGATATAATAATATAATAGGTTAATAATAATAATATAAATTAATCTAAATATGTCATCTTTGCGACTTCCTAGATTACTATTCGATTTTACTGCGCCATATCGATTCCTCCAATGTCAGCCAATTAATTCCCTTTGTTCCCTCTCCTGTCTTCCCTTCTTCATCATTTTTCATGAACTCGCCTTTATTTGAAAGAAAACTGACAATGAGAATAATTAAACACTTCTAGGAATCTTTTTCGACCGTGGAGGGAGAGCCAAGCAATTAAATAATCATGTCTGATAAATTATTTATCAGAGCATTAAATATTTAATTTGTCAAGTTTTATTATTATTAACAATATATATAGATTAAAAATATCAACATCAAGCAACATATATTTTTTAATTTTTTTTTTTTTTTTAATAACAATTTATTGAAATTTACAACTATACAAAATTTATACATAAAGTAAATTTGCTGTTAACTATGAAAATAACGTGAAAAAACATGAAAAGTACTACCCATCAGTAGCACTTTAATAAAAATTCTACACTAGAAGGTATCTGGGCCATCTTCTTTTCAGACGCCTCAGAGGATTATCAGGAATAGTGTGGGAAGCAAGTTGAGAAATTAGGGGATTTGAGTGGTTATGGAGCTTACTATGAAAGGATAGAAATCTGGTTTGGACTAAATCTGCAACATGTGGAAAATTAACATCTTTATGTATAAGTTTATTGGTGACAAAGTAAGGTGCGTTGAGGATTTTTCGAAGGATTTTGGATTGTAAGGATTAGATAAGAGATGATTTGGATGGTTTAGTGGAGCCCAAAGCTCAATTCCGTTCGTCCAGATAGGTCTAATCACAGTCATGTAGTTGTAATTAATTGGGAGCTTTGAACGTTTGTCTAATAAATGTTGAAGTAATCTGTAACGACGGGCAGTTTCTTGTCTTTTTGGTCTTGTATGTCGATTCCAAGTAAGACGTTTGTCCAAGTGGAAACCAAGAAAGCGGATCAGTTTAACAGGGATTAGTGGAATATCATTAAAGGATACTGTAGGACAGGAAGTCGTGGGCTTACGACGAAGGGTAAAGGTTATTTGGTGAGATTTTTTGGATTTATTTTGATTCTCCATTTTTGACACCATTCTTGAAGGGTTAGGATATGGGATTGGAGTGTTTGGGAGGCAATGAAGGGATGATTGTTTACTGATAGCACACATGTGTCATCAGCGTAAGTGTTGAGGACAGTGGTAGGATGAATTTTTTTAATTTAATTTTTAATCCGCACAGCAGACAAAAAGCAGATACAATAACACTTTATCAATATAAACGCCAAACCAAACGATAAGATAATAGAGGTGAGGACCAAGTAGTACTGTAGTGCTGTAGTGCTGTAGTGCTGTAGTGCTGTAGTACCGTAAACTCCTAAAACTTTAATAAATTAAAACAAAAAAGTGTGACATGGATATGTGTTTGGAGATCTTCTAGTCATCAAGTGTCACATAAAGCTTTGCTGTAACACTTTTTTCACCCTAAAAAATGTAACATTTTGACACGTTCTAGCTCTGTTGATATAGCTCGGATAAAAAATTTAGCGACAATATCCTAATTATAAATTGATTGGATAATATTTATAATAATATTTTGTTCTATAAAACATTTATCATTAGGACCTACCGTTTAGCAGCTATATTGCTTTGACTAAAAAATGTCTCAACTGTTTATTTCGTAAACCAATAATTGTTAATTTTCTTAAATCATTAATTTAACTATTTTGATCCTTTTAATTCTAAAATGTGAAATGGGAAAAAACAGCGTACTATATACCGACATATCTGTGAACTATTGTGTTCAGGAAGAAACTAAGTTTTTTTAAACATTGTTCAGTACTTGATTCTAAATGAAATTTTATGTATTTAAATAAATATTTTCGAAAATCGTTTTATCTCCGTATATTTCAATTTCATCTGCTTCCTCTTAACGTGAATAGGATAGCTATCGTTCCTGTTTTTGTGACAGCTCTGAGTAAAGAACTGCAATAGGAAAAGAAATCACTTAAAATTAGCCCTGCCAATTAAAAACCGAACAATTGTAATTATAAACGAGATTCGCAAACGCGGATGTATCCAACATTTTTTAATACGTTGTTAGGTCACATAAGGTTAGTTGATATCTAAGTTCGCAAACCCTGAAAACCTCGGGCGATTTGTGAAGAATTCAAAAAAAGTGTTTGTACTTTTTTCTGTTTTTGTAATTTCGACTCTTTTAACAGTTAATTGACAAAATTTCAAATAAACTACAAAAAACTCATTTTTATAATAGTAATTAGACCTATTTGGATACACAAAGTTGAGTTTTCATGCTACACTAAACCATTTAATTCATCTCGTATCCTTGCAACCCAAAATCCTCAATGCTCCTTAATTTGTCACAAACTTATCCACAAAGATCTTAATGTAACTTACGTTTCTGGCTTAGCTCAAACTATGAAAGGATAGGTCCTGTATCCTGTCATAGTGAACCCCATAACCATTCAAATCCTCTAGTTTCTCAACTTCCCGCAATATTCCAGATAACTCTCAGAGGCGTCGGGAAAGAAGAGGGCTTCGTTACCTTCAAATACAGAAATGGTTGTAATTCTGCCAAAGAGTAGTTCCTTGACATGTTAATACGAGCATTATGATATCACTTACTGTATGGATTTGTATTTCTTTATATGTATACAGTTGCAGATTTCAATAAATAGAAAAAATAAATAAAAAGCTTGAAAGAATTTCAACTAGCTTTAATTTGAAACCTGAACCGTGCCTGTAGGATATGCACACGTAATCTGTAGAGTACAAGGAAATCGGTTTTGAAGAAATACAATTTTCTCGTAATGGTTTTACAAGTGTGTGAGTAAGTTGGCTAGAAGCAATTATCAAAGTTCTATATAATAAAGCACTAAATATTAGAAAGTCCTCTGAACCTCTTTTCCCACTCCTCGGAGAGGTATCTCGAATGAAAGGTGAAGCTTTCAAGTTTTTGTTGTGATATCATTGGATTCGAATGGTTATGGAGTTCGCTATGAAAGGATAGAAATCTAGTTTCGGCTGAATCAACGCCATAAGGCAAATTAGGATCTTCGCGGATAAGTATTTGTTTATGATAGAGTAAAAGAGCATTGAAGATTTTTCGAAGGATTGTCTAGTGGAGCCCCAAAGCTCAACTCCGTATGACCAAATAGGTCTAATTACTGTCGTGTAAAATGTAAAATGTCAAGCCGTTCCTTGAGTTTTGATATTTTGTTTTTCCTTTCGAACACTTTTCAATCTTGAAACAGATTAAGCACAAAGCTCCTTTCTTCGTGAAACCTCCTAACGGACCATATTTTCCTGGAAGCTTCTATGAGGCTGTATTCATATCCAGGATTTATCCTAAACATTTGCCATTAAATTTAAAGTAAATCACTTTTTCCTGGATTCTGAATTTCCTTCTTAGGAAAAGTAGAAGTTTATTTAATTTGGCTCCATCTCAACAAATTTGCCCTTTTTTTTTCATTTTTTTCAAATAGCAGAATCCAGTTTCCCCCTCGGAAACAGGTTTTTTTTTTGTTTTTGTTTTCAGCATTTCGATGCAGGAAACAAAAGCCTCAAGTAACTTCAAAAATCCATTACCAATCTTATATAGAAACGATTGTAATAGCGCCAGAAATGGTTCAGATGTTATTATAGTTTCTAATAAGTATATAAGTAGTTTTATCGGAATATAAAATTGATTTCGATGTATTTTCCCAGCATTGTTTAATTTACAACTCAAGCTGGATTTATTGAAATCAATAAAGGTCAAAAGAATATACTGTAAAAGTAAAGAACGAAGAAAAGATAACTTGGGTTTGATATTAAAAGAATTCCTATTATAATCTGGTAATACAGGCAGATAAAGGAATATCGAAACAGACCATGGATTTCTTAACTCATTAATAAATATCCTCTAGGATATTTCATATTTCAAACCATGAAAAATTATCCTCTTGGTATCGTAAATAATTTAGAATAAGGAATAACACATTACTGGAAAACTTGTGACAAAAACCAAGTTAGGAACGCACAATAGTATGTGGATTGATAAAATTAAAAAAATAATGAATTATTTTTCAATTCAGCAATATTTAATTTATTTGAAGATTTGTTCAAACGTCAGCCATTCATCTTTGGTTTGAAAACTGACAAACTCTGTACAGATTATTTACTAACAATATACATGAAAAATGAATCAAATGCATGTTGTTGTGAATAAAACACAAATGAAAATAACAGTTTTTATTCTTTCTCATTGAGAACGGAATCTTAAACTCCAAAACTCCAAGATTTTTTTGGACACTCTCCCCTCTAGCCTGACACTCTTCATGTATACTTGTGAGTCTCTCTCTCCCTCTCTCTCTCTCTCTCTCTCTCTCTCTCTCTCTCTCTCTCTCTATCTCTCTATATATATATATATATATATATATATATATATATATATAGTATATCTCTCTCTCTCTATTACACAGTAGTTACAGTTTAAAAATAAGAATTGAAGATATTCAAATTTGTCTAAAATAAAATTTCGAATACGTGGCGAAGGCGGAAACTTTATTTATAAACAAAATGATGTTCCGGATTGAATGAACAAGCCGGCTATAATGGAATTAAATGGAATAAGAGGCTCAAATATTTAACAACGAAGAGCAATATTTAATTTGTGTCAATTCCTTGTTCTAAAATTAAACATCTGTCGATAATGGACTCAATCGTCACTGATCATTAATTCATTATACGCTAACACGATTTCACTTTAAAATTTCACCTCTCATCTAATTACAGATTAATAAAATGCTATAATCTGATGAAATGCCATGTAATGGAATATAATGAAAAAAATAAATAATAATAATCTTTATATTCTCTCCATAGAGTATAACAATGAAGTAATAGGATAGTGCAATAGCCTGCCTACAATTATTTCAGATAATGATAATAATGGATGTAAAGAAAAATATACGTAACGTACCAACAATATGAAATATCTGAGGGGAGGAAATATACTTATTAATTTATTTGCACGACGGGGCAGTCCACAAAGCCGAACCTCTCCCCTAACCACTTCGACCTCCTCACCACTTCCACCTCACATCATTTAGCCGTCTCAATCGTGGTAGTCTTCGAATCGTGAACTCTTTTCGCTTTTCTTTCAAAACTTTTGAAGGTAATGTCTCCGCAGACATCCTCTCCACATACCACAACCATGTTAAACTCGCTTACTTAATTTTGGCGAATATATCTGCCTCTCCCAAACAATATCAAAAGCTTTTCATTTGTTCTTATCTTCCTGTCACCATTAGTCCACTTTGGGCCAAATATCTTTCTAAATATTTTTCTCCCACAAATCCCGAGGTTTTCTACTTATAACAGAGGTCTCTTCTTGTAATGTTTTCCTTAAATCGAAGAACTTTTTGAAACCAACATATGTTGTCTGTAGTTTTTTACCCTTGATTTTTGTGTTCATATCATTATTATTTGTCACAAGTGACCCTAGGTATATTAATGTTTTTTAACATATTCATGGAGCATTTAGGATTTTATTTATGGTAGTGAGTCTTGGACATTTACCAAGTAACAAAAGAGACGAATAAGTTCGTGGGAGAGAAAAATCCTAAGGAAAATATATGGCCCAGCCAAAGAAGGAAATAGTTTCCGCTTAAAAACAAATAATGAACTGGGAACTTATTCAAGGAGCCTGATAAAGTTTCTTGCAAAAAAAAAAAAAAAGGAAGAATAAAATGGTTGGGCCATATACATAGGATCAATCCCAAAACAAATTGCAGGAGAGCGTCCAGATGAAGAAAGAGGAAGAGGCATGCTTAAGCTACGATGGCTGGATGATCTGGGAGTGCACTACCTGGAGAAGAGTTGCGGGTGACCGTTCTGCGAGGAGGAAGATTGTTGAGGGGGCCAGGGTCCTTCAAGGTGCATAGCATTGCAAAGGTTAGTTTAGTTAGTAAGGATTTTGGATTAGGATTGGAAACAAAAAGAATCGGAAGGTTTTGTAGAGCCCCAAAGATCAATTCCGTATGACCAAATTATTCTAATTACGGTTTGAATGCTTGTCTAGTAAATGTTGGAGTTGTTAGAAACGACGAGCAGTTTCTTCTTTTTTAAGCCTGGTATGCCAATAATATCAAAAGGCAAAAAAAAAATTTTTTTTAAAAAACAACAATAAACTGACAATTAAAAAAAAAAATTTATGATATAAGTAGCTGGCGGTGGAGGGTGGGAAAAGACGTGTCCTGCGGGCTTCTTCATAACAGGTAACTCTTTCGGTAGAGATACCATGTTTTTTAATCATAGTTAGATTTTAAAAAGATAAATCTGCACAAATTTCTGGACAACCTGTTAATGGAGTGTCTTTCATAAACTATTTTCAAGGAGCAATAGAGCGAACAAAATTGATTCCCATTGATTCCAAATCAGTTCTGAACCTGACAATCTACCGAAAGCCGAACAGGGAGCAGAGAGGAAGGTACACAGCTCAATCCCTGTTCTAGGAACTGCTAACATCGTTAACCTGCGCGGGCACTGCACAACTTGACAACTCTAACTCTCTATCATTGATTGAGTTATTTCTCGGACGAGGGAGGTAGTCAGCTAAATGATACATTAGTTGGAGACAGAGGATTTATCGAGTTAATCTGCTATAGTTAAGTTCCCGATCGCCTATCGCACTCTGGACTGCGCCATTCGCTAATACCTATCTGGATAGTTGACTCCTCGGCTAGATTACCATATCGTCTTTACATAAATTATAATCCCCCTCCCGGTCAAAATTCTAGTTATTACCTCCAAGTTTGCTATATTTCGATAAAATATGGTATTCCTATTTGAGATAATATTAAAGGTGAAGTTTGGTACAAACCTGTTCTATTATAAATGGTTATAATCACTCCATATACATAATTAATAATTACACAATTGGACAATAAAAAATAATTTTTTGTCTGTTAAATGAATTACAATGGCTGTTTCTTTTAGAATTTAGTGCTCCTATTACAAATATAAAAAACATTTTTGTGACAGGGGCAAGGATTTTGTGGAATTTCAAAATAAAAAATAATATAGTGTTAAAACAAGCAATTTTATTTAATCAGCTATCATACCGTAATTTAAATCAAAATGTAGCCTTTGAAGATTTCCTGCTGTATTTTGCGGCTGGTACATCTCTCTACAAAGAATAGCCTGCCAACATATTTGGATTCCACTTTCCCTGATATCGTTTCTGCAGAGTGGATATTTCTTGATGGAATCGCTCATCGTGTTCATCACTCACAGCCCCCAGATTTTCAGGAAAGAAATCCAAATGCGAGTCAAGAAAATATATATTTAGAGACATATTACATCCTAATGTTTTATAATTTTGCTGATCAGAAACTAGCTCTCTGCAGTTTTCTGCTTTTTTATTTCCAAGAAATTCTTTCACAACATTTTTAAAAGAAATCCAAGCTGATTTTTCGGCTCCATTTTAACAGTCTTGATGCTTCATAAGCTCCCTCAGTTGTGGACCAACAAATACACCTGATTTGTCCTGGTCACCAACTTGGCACCTAAAATAAAGGCTATATGCCTTTTTTACTAAGGGAGTAATGCTTCCAATAACATAACAAAAATTTTAGAAATATCACACTTATTTTGGCAAAAACTCCTCTTTATTATTCCCCAATCAAGTTACATGTTTCGGGACTTTTGTCCCATCCTCAGACTGAAAACAGTATTTCATATAATTACACTACTATTCTATTGGAAAATATCAATCAATACACTCAAAGATTAATTTGCCCATAACATATCATTATAATTTTACCTTTAACAGTTATTTCTTTATGGTGTTATCACACCGTGTCTGTCCTTTTCATATCTATTAAATAACAATACTTCTACCTAATGGGTACAAGGGTCAATCTAATTAGTTAAAAAACTATTGTTTATAGTCCATAGTTGGTCAATCTATAATGTTAATTTATTAATTATTCCTGCATATACTGCTCCTATCAATTTATCTGTGTCATAGTTGTTTTGTAGTTAAAGTATTATTAATTGTTTTATTGATGTAAATTGCCTCTTTTATTTTTCTACTATGTGTTCTGCTTTCATGTTGAAGTATTTTTACTTTTTCAAAATTAAATCTGTGGTTTAGTTTTTGTGTATGTTCTGCTAAGGCTGTTTTATTATTGTTAGATTTACTTATTTTTTTCGTGTCATATTTATGTTGATTTATTCTTTTATATAGATTTTGCTTCGTTTCCCCTATATAGTGTTTATTACAATCTAAACAGTCAATTCTGTATATGATGTCTTTTTTATTCAAATGTTCTATTTCGTTTTTTTTTAGTTATTATATTTTTTATTTTATTTGTGTTGTATAACGCTACATCTATTTTCAAATTTTCATTTTTTAATTTCTTAATTACTTTTTGTGTTAATTCTGGTATATATTTTATTTTTTTATATTTTTTAATATATGTTGTATTGTTTATACCATTTGTTAATTTATCACTATTTTTAACACTTTTTCTATTTCTTCAATATTATTTTCCTTATTCATTACATTACTATAATATTCTGTTATTTTCATTTGTTTTATTATTCTCGTGTTTTTATTATTTTCTGTGTTTGGTTTCTGTTTATTATTATCCTTTATATTATTTTTTAATGTTTATTTTCTATTATTTACATTTGTTTCATTATTTATTACAATATGTACATTTTTATACCACATTTTATTTATTATTTTAGTGGGCACCATATCCATAGAAGGAAGAATCAAGCAATAGATTATTAAATTTTTACAGCCACCACCCCCTCCACCAAAAACTAAATACCATAGAAAACTACATAAAAACAGCTATAAAATTAACAGATAGAATTTACACTAACGAAATAAAAAAGGAGATATTTAAAGATTTAATAGATAATATGGTGCCCACTAAAATAATAACACTATGAAGAAATAACTGTAAAAGTAAAATTATAATGATATGTTATGGGCAAATTAATCTTTGAGTGTATTGATTGATATTTTAATAGAATAGTAGTGTAATTATATGAAATACTGTTTTCAGTCTGAGGATGGGACAAAAGTCCCGAAACATGTAACTTTATTGGGGAATAATAAACAGGAGTTTTGATTGGGGAATAATAAACAGGAGTTTTGCCAAAATAAGTGTGATATTTCTATAATTGTTGGCTCCTTAATTGAAGAATTGAATAACAAAAATTGTTTGAATGGTTTTCACAATTTTGCGGCATATTGAAGATGCTAAGAGGTTCTGTTGGGACTAAATTAATAGAGGCAGCAAACTAGAATCAGAGGGGGCTCGTGTCAGGACCCGTGTCTGGGGCCAGTGTTTTGACTGAGCCCGTAGAAACTTGTTGGCTCTATTGCATCCAATATTACCGTGTATTGGTGGTGAGCTTAATTTAAAGCAAATAAATAGAATATATTAATCAAGACACGCTCATAGACATGAAAAATATCACTTTTTTTTTTTTTTACAAAATTTAAAATTACAAAAATCTGAGCCCCATGTACAACTTTGATGGTCATGTTCGGAATTTACATAGCAAAATTCATATGAGACAGCCACATTTACCCATTTAACAAAAATACTGTTGACCAGTGTTATTAAACACCGACTTCTAGGCTGTTTTTGTAGTCGGCGATTAGTTGGAATAAAGCCCTGAATACTCGGTTATTTTATTAATTTATATTTCTATGCCTAAAAATAGATTGAATGAATATATAAGAGCATGAAAATTAAAATTATTATTTTAAGGAAGACATTATTGGTAAATAGCTTGCAAGGAGGTAGAGGTTGGTCGACAATTGAGCTGAGTCACTCTCTCCAACAATTTGATAAAATAACAACCAAACAGCCATATCTGAAGAAAATAAGAATCGCAACTGTCTCAAACTAAAAAAAAAAGAAGAACAATAACAAATTTCAAAGAACATTAAAGATCCTTTCATATTATTCAGCTCGTTCTAATAGTATTCACCTAAACAATTTACCGTGAAAAGAATTCCACAATACTGCGATAATAAAAGCCTGTTGCTATTGGAAGCAAGTTCCAGCCGATAGTTCTTTATTCGATAACTTAGTTCCAGGAGGAGCTGAAACTTATCTCTGTCAATTATTCGTTCTAACTTTTCGATTTCTTCATCATAGGTACTGTCCTAGCCTTCTATTGTTTGAAATACATATTTCAAATATTTAAGCAAAAAAACATTTCATTTTTATCTTCCTTAGACCTAAATTACACGGTCAATATTATTTTGCCAATTCATTGGATCAATATATTGAAGGAGTAAGGAGTAAATTGAAGCAATAATATTAAAGAAAAGAAAATTTTATTGAAGTACCGTCAATATATTGAGGTGGAACCAATATTATTGACACCTCTGAGGGGCCATATTGTGTGCAATCAACGTCAGTCAGCCTCAAGATGAAAATTTAAGTATTAAAATGTAAGATGAAAATTTGAAATCTTTGAAGTTTCCTGTCGCTATAAATCTTAATGTGATTGAAAGTCATAAATTAATATAATGTTTAATTAATAAATTAAATATAATGTTAATTTGCTCCAAAATTTTCGAAAGATTAATTTACAAACGTATTCTTGACATGCTAACTAACAAACAAATACTGCCAGAACATCGATTTGGATTTCGTTTACAACACTCAACAATACATCAACTACACAGAGTCACAGATTACATTTCAGTCGCACTTGAGAACAGACATGCTACTGGCGTATTCCTGGATGTAGCTCAAGCGTTTGACAGAGTCTGGCACAATGGACTACTTTACCAACTTAAATCCTTTTTACCTTCGACATACTACCTTATTCTTCTTTCATTTTTTTCGGATAGATACTTCTCAGTCCGTCAGGGTCGGGATGTCTCTTCTATACATCCGATCAAGGCCGGAGTTCCGCAAGGATCATTTCTAGCACCTTTGCTCTAAATAGTATACACACATGACATTCCAACTAACCCTAACACAATAATAACAACATACGCAGATGGTACTGCAATTCTGACAAGACATTCAGACATCACTCAGGCTTCACTGACTCTGCAACATTACTTACAACAATTACAGGACTGGTTCAAACAGTGAAAAATTAAACTCAATAATAACAAACCTCAGGACATCACATTCCCTCTTAGACACGACCCCCGCCCCACCAGCCCGATATAAACAATTAACCCATTCAACAAACAAATACAGTTCAGTAGCTGGGACTTACTTCCGACAGAAGGATGACCTGGAGCCCTTACCTGAAAATGAAATACCTCTGCCTAAACAACAGACTAAGACTACTATACTCTATTCTTCACAAACAATCGACTCTAAAAATCAGACCATGATTAAATACTTATACTTACTTACTCAAACCTTTATGGACCTATGCATCACAAATTTTTGGGACAGCAAAAAACACTCACATACAAAAATTACAAACTTTTCAGTCTGAGGTTTTAAGAATCATAACTCGCTAACCCTGGTACGTCAGTAACAGAACATTACATACAGACTTGAACATACCCACTGTACAGGACATATTCACACTTCCTACAAACGATTTTATGACAAACTATCAGGTCACTACTACAAACTAATACAAAACATGGCGACTTTGGATATGCCAGAGGCAACACGACGAAGGCTGAAGAGGAGCTGGTTAAGAGATCTCCTAAGATAAATCTTTTTAAAAAATGCGACTGGAGTAGGTACCGCTGGGTGCTGAACTCCCTCATGCCTTACATGCCAATTTTTTTTTAATTTCTCATATCACATCCGCTTATTGTCACGAATTGAGTGACAGGTGTGGATATAATAAATTAAGTAAAAAAAAAAATTATATAATGTTAGGAGTTAAGTACCGTTGAGTCCTGATCTCCCTCATCGTCTGGCATTCCATCATCACTTTTACTTGTCATGGGATAAGTGAAAGGTGTGGATTTGAAAATAAAATTTAAAAAAAAAACAAACAAAACATATCAATGACTTGTTACGGAACTAACCATTAGCACTTCAATAAAAGTGCAAAGATACAGGGTACCGAGGCCATCTTCATTTCAGAAGCTTTTGAGGGGTATCAGAAATCTAATAGGAAGGCTAGTGGATTAGGGTAGTTATTGAGTTTTTTATTTTTATTAAAGGGAAGGCATCTGGTTTGGGCTAAAATATTTAAAAATAAGACAATAAAATCACTATTGAAGTATATTTGTGGCGGAGGGTTATCGAGAAATGAGTGGAAAGCAAGTTGGGAGACCAGTGGATTCGAGTGAGTATGGAGCTTATTATGGAAGGATAGGTATCTGGTTTGGGCCAATTCAGCAACACAGGGAAAATTTATGGTCTTCAAAGCTTACTCCAGTCCACTTCAGCTTCCTGATCCCGCAATACCCCTTCAATTTCCACAGTCCAAGAAAAGACATTCTATTTCTCGAGTACATATTAAATAGGGATATATCACATTCATCTAACCTTTGAATTTGTTCTCTCGAATTTCGTATCCTTTGTTTGAAAAGTATTTCCGGAGTGTTAAGCTTGTACACAAAGAACCTACGCTGGTCAGGTCGAAACTTATAGTACAGAGGCGATACCCTCATTGGGTTATTCTATGTCCCTACGCTAAGGACGCCGCCAATCCTTAAACCTTTTCTATATAATTATAAGTGATAATAATATTTATTATTTTGCGATCAGTTAAATATTTTGCAGATCTTTACTGAATTTTTGTAAATTTAGAGATTATTAAATTGCTTATTGTAAGAATAGCTTCAATGCTCATTTAGTGAGACAAAATGTAAAATTTAGTCAATAAAAGCAGTTCCTAAAACAAAAAAAGAAAAAAAAAGTTATAAAAGGTGAGTTTGGGCGGAGTGAAGTGATGATCTCGAATTGGCAGAGATCCAAACACACCTGCCAACGAAGGCGTATCTTTTGGCCCTCTTTCGACCCTCACGTTTTAGTTTTACATATAACAAATGTAGATCCTGGCACCTCTGCTGATTTTTATTTTGATTGTGATCTTGCTCACAATTTTTCTTCAAAAATATTCATGAAGTTCAGGAAAAAAAAGCTTTTAAAAAAAATGTATATCACCATACTTTTATTTTGTATGAATAGATTTAAAGAAATTCCTCTACACATAAACAGAAGAATGAAGAAAGTTTTATTGTAATAGTTACTACGATATTGGCTGCGCAAACATTGAAATGAAAATTCGACAAATTTAATTTTTTTTTAAACTATACTTCATTGATATTTACCACTGTATACAATAAATAAATGTGAGGTGAAATGTTCACAATGCTGTGTCAATAAGTAGTGATGAACTACCCGTTAGCAGCACTTCAATAACTGGTCGTAATTCGATGAGATCGAGAGAGATGAATGTTGGGAGCCTAATGGTTACGAGTGGGTATGTAGCTTGTTGATAAGAAACGCCCTAACCATACAGACCTACTAGCTTCTCAACTTGTTTCCCATTATATTCGTGACGAATATCCGAGGCTTCTAAAATGGCCTCTAGAACTTCTTATACTGAACTTTTACTGAAGTGGTAAACAGTGGGTAGTTGCAAGCGCTTGAATTGTGAACTTGCAATCACACTTACTAGATATATATATATATATATATATATAAGATAAGTTGAGTGTAGAATAAAACTTAAAAAAAAAGAATAAAAAGGAGAATGAAACACGTTTGGTAACTGTTGAAATACAACTGATTTATTGCTCTGAGGCAGTTCTATTTATACATGTACAATGTTTGTTATGGCTAGCAATAGGATTAGGACTAATACCAACCTGCTTCGGGCCTTGACTTCCCCCCTCCAGTTTATGGCTATTTTCCATAAACTTTAATATTGGGCACTTGATACCGATACGGTATTAAGGAGTCCAGCGACTGATCCCCTCATGGTCAAAGGCCGAAGCAGATAGTGGTACATAAGCATCCTAATCCCATCCCGTCCATTGTTCTACCAACTAATGCTATGATACAAAGTACATCTGATAAAACACAAAAGAAAACATTACCCCAACATAGTACGATAGTTAAACTTTTATTTACATTATAAGACTTAAATCTAACTAACAACTATACACTCATCCCAAAAAAAAAATGAACTTCTTCACAACAAAATAAAACGCACGCACACTCACACACACCCAAAACAAAAGATTTCCTCTGTACAAAAATTATAAATCTCTTTTCTCTTATTTACAATCTTACATTACCTCCACTATATACATCGCTACGCTAGACATAAAATAAAGTAAAATCAATTTTACACGACAAAATTTTCTCTGAATTCCAAAAAAAACATTCTTCTCATAAAAAAAAACAATTTTTACAAAAATAAACTTCTTCTACCGTTGCTGGCAACGGGCCACTCACAGATCAGGGTATAACTTGTTCCTCAATAGGATTTTTTAATTGCTCCACGTGCACGTTTCTCCGCTTTCGCGGCTCTTTGACGCTCTCAAGCGTCACCACGTTGTGCTCTCTTATCGCTATCACTCGGAATGGCCCTTCGTACCGACAAACCTCCTTGCCGCGGTTTGAACTCCTTCTCCGATATACCACCATTCCTATCTTTATCTTCCCGGTGACGTCACGCACCCTCAAATTCTCTCTCTCGACTCTCCGTGATTTTTCCTTCATGATCTTTTCCCGCGCCTTCCTCCTAATCTTTTCTAACCCCGCGCGGCGATTTTTGACGAAGTTGATGGTTCTCTGGTCCGATGCAGTGTCCCGAACGTCCCTTCGTCTTTCTCGGAGCCCGAATACAATCTCTAGGGGCGAGAATCCCGTAGCCGCATGGATAGAATTGTTGTAGGCAACAATCGCCTTCCCCATCGCGACATCGGGCTCTAACCCCTTCTCAAGTTGGTATATCCGCAGATGGTCACTAAGGGTCCCGTGGAGTCTCTCGATACCCCCTCTGCCCTTGGGATGCCCTGGGGTATTTATATGCCATCGAATTCCCAATTCTTTGGCCTCGGCCCTGACCGCCGCGTTATCAAATTCGAGACCCCCGTCTGACGTAATTCGGTCCGGTATCCCGTAGAACGTGAACCATATTCGCAGTGCCCCTAATACCGCTTCCGCCGATTTGTCCTGTACGAGGTGTGCTAGGGCTAATTTGCTGAACATGTCAAGCATCGTGACCCATCGGTACCCTCTCCACGTGAAGGTGTCGATCTGGAGCTCGGCTAATGGGGCTTCCGCCGTGGGTGTTTCCTCTTGAATCCATCCCGGGGGGTGACGATCGTACTTAGTGGTTAGGCATACCTCACACGACCCTATGACTTCCCGTATAGTGTTCTTCATCCCGAGCCAAAAATACCGTCTCCTCAATGCCTGAAGCGTTTCTTGGACCCCGCGATGATTGGTCTTCCCAACGTGATACGACGAGGTTATTTCTTTTTGTTTCTCGGTGTCCCGGATAGTTTCGACCAGTCTTGCGCATCGAATAAAAGTCCTGTCCGAACCTATCTTTTCCTGCTTCCATAACCTACTTATCTTATCCCATATAGTCCGGTTGCCCACGTATATATGGTATGTCTTCTTGGGTTTCGTTGTTCCTTTCAAAATTTTGAGCAGCGGTTCTTCCCTAATTCCTGGTTCCGTCCAGATAGTGATGATGCTGCTCTTCCCGTACTCTGAGAATTCCGCTTTCGGTAGACCCTCAGTCTTGGTTTTCCAAATGATTTGCAACTTTTTATCATTTATCATTTCATCAACTTCCTCCATCTCTGCGGGTCTCTCGTCTTCGGAACTCCCTTCTTCTTGGGGCTCATTATCTTCTTGGGTCTCATTCTCAGCGCTTCGCGTACCCTCGTCGCCCTCCCCCTCCGGTGTCCATTCACGCAAGAACTGACGGATATCCCCCGATGGCCCCGCTTCCTCGACCGCATTGACCGTAACCGCTCGCGACAGCCAGTCTGCCACTACGTTTTCTCTACCCGGCTTGTACACTATCTCGAGATTGTATTGACTGAGGAACTCCTTCCATCGCGTAACTCTCGCGGAGGACTCTTTAAGCTTGCCAACCCACTGCAAGGGTCTGTGGTCTGTATGGACTCTAAATTTCCTCCCAAAGATATACGGACGGAAGTGCTCCACAGCCCACACAATCCCGAGTAGTTCCCGTTCCAACGCGCTGTATCTGGTCTCCGCGTCGGTCAGTCTCCGGCTCGCGTACGCCACCGGTCGATCCCCTTTCTCACTCTCTTGAGACAATACGGCCCCCAGCGCGTACTCACTCGCGTCGGTGGTCACTGTGAATGTCTTCTCGAAGTCGGGGAAAGCTAATACCGGTTCCTTCTTGAGCTCTTCTAGACACCGCCTAATGTTATCTTCCATTACCGGGGTGATGACGATCTTACGTCCCTTCTTTAATAAGTCATTAAGGGGTACGAGGAATCGCGCCATCTCCGGAACGAACCGCCGGTAATAGTTAAGTGACCCCATCAAGCATCGAATCCCCTTGACATCCCTCGGAATCGCCATCTTCGCGATCGCGTCCACCTTCCCTTTGTCGGGTCTCACGCCCTCCTCCGAAATGGTATGCCCTAGGAAGCTTATCTCTTTTTCTCCGAGCCTAGATTTCTCGGGGGACAGTTTCAACCCAAACCGCCTAACTCTCTCGAACACCTCCCTCAAGTGTCTGACGTGCTCCCTCTCTGATTTACTGAAGACTAACAGGTCGTCCATGTAGACTTGGCATATGTTCTCGTCGACCCCCCGTAGAAACTCATCCATTAATTTTTGAAACGTCACGGGCGCGTTTTTAAGTCCAAATGGCATTCGCGTGAATTCGTAATGTCCCCGTTCAAACGTAAACGCCGTTTTGCATTGGTCGCCTGGGTGCATTTTTATCTGGTGGTAGCCCGCCTTGAGATCTAGGGTGCTGAAAATCACTGCCCCGCTAAGCCTGTCTAGGATATCCTCGAACCTGGGGATCGGGTACCTTTCATCCCTAGTATTCTCGTTCAGCTTCCGGTAATCTACTACCACCCGATACTTCTCCTCCCCCGGCGCGCTCTTTTTCCTTACTGCCCATAAAGGGCTATTATACGGCGAAGTGCTATCCCTTATTATGCCTTGCTCCCTGAGGTTCCTAATCTCCTCCCGTATGTGTTGCCTCAGCGCCTGTGGGTACCTCCGCTCTTTTATGTAAGTCACCCTCTCCTCTTTTAGTGGGATCTCGTGGACCGTTCTGCCCGTGACGCTCAATTTATCTCCCTCTTTGAAGAATATGTCCCGGAATTCATTCATAATTTTCCCTCTCCACTCTTCCGACTTCGACACCACCCCGATCTGCCCTGTAACCTCCTTCTTACTACCCGTATAATGCCTGTACCTTTTTGTTCCGATTCTCACAGTCCAACTCCCTTTGTTATTTCGGATCCGCGCACCCACCCTCTCTAACAGGTCGCACCCGATTATCCCGTCATATGCCCTACACATTTCGCTCATGATGTGGACTGCTAATTTTCCCCCTTTCTCCGACCATCGGTCCAAATCCACCTCCACCTCTCCCTCTACAGTACAAGGGCCACCCAGAGTGATAAGATTGCAATCACATACCTTTATCTGGAGTGTCCCGTTGTCTCTTCTCAGCATCCTCTCCGCTGCTCTCCGGCACAGGATGGTACTCGAGCTGCCGGTATCCACCAGACAGCGCACTCCTTTCTCCACCCTGATGATAGGCAGGCCGCCGCTCCTCGCCCTCACGCTGTTGGTCTCTAGTACGCGGCCGCCTCTCTGCTGGCACCCTCCTCAGGCCGCCACGCGTCTGGGTTGTGTCCCTCTCTTTCGGCCAATCCGCTCCCGGCTGCTGGTCCTCTCATCCCCGCTGCTTCCAGGCTCCTCCTCTCTCTCTGTCTCGGAGCATGATGTCGCTGAGACTCCCGACAATCTCGAGGCCTCCGATGTCTTTCTTGGCCTCCTCACGAGCCTATTCACCTCCATAGGCTCACCTTTTGAATTGTCCCTCCTCCTGATATAAGGGCATTGCCTGGCAATGTGCCCCTCGGTCCCGCACTCAAAACACTTGGTGCGGGGGCATTGCGCCACTAGGTGCCCTTGTTTGCCACACCCGTGACAACGCCGTTCCTCCTTCCTCCCGTTGGGCGCCGGTCTCCTCGCCCCCTTGCCTTCTCCGTTCTCCTCCTCTTGGTTCTGGCCGAGCGTCCCGCCTACTCCAAGGTGATTCCCGTGGTCTTCTGTAGGTCACCCTGCTCCATCCTGATTCCTCCCGCTCGGGTACCTCTTCTTCCCTTGCGCTGGAATCCATCATTTCTTGGGCACACTCGGTGAAGGACTTTTCCCGGGGTAGGCCGTCTTTCCTTCCCGTCTCCCGTGCCAACTGGACCTTCAGGATGGTAGACACAAAGGCCATCCTTGCTTCCACCTCCGGTGCGGACGCCGTTTCCCGCATCTTATCGGTGATTTTGTTAAATTGTAACAAAAGCTTACCGGCGTACTGCCCGTTGCTCTGTCTCGGGTGTCTAGTATCTCGGAATAGCTGGAAGAGATCTTCTTCCGGGGTCCACCTTCCTCCCCCGTATGCCTTCTTTAACCTTTCCTTTATGACAGGCCATGGTGTCTCCTCGTCCGCTTGTATGAGGTTCAGGACACCTCTCTTTATGCGGCACACTAGGTCCGCCCTCAAAGATTCCGCGTCATGCGCGTCCAGGAGTGCTTCCGATCTCTTCACTTCGATTCGTGTCATTACCCGATCCACGCTCTTGAGGAAATGGTTCAGCTCACCCATTTCTCCCGTGAATCGCTCTATGTCCGATACTGCTTTTCGGAGGTCTTGAGCCGTGGCCGCTCTCACCTTCAGCCAGGCAAGGGTGTTGGCATGGGCTTCCGCCATAGTTTCTCTCGGTATTGCAGACTCAGGGTTAATCTGAAGAACGGCTGGCTTCAAGACGTTCTCCATCTACAACACTCACTCTAGACCGTAAAAAAAAGGAAAAAATTTTCCTACCTTGGTCTTCTCTCCCCGTCGTCCCGGGTTTCGGCACCAGATAAGTTGAGTGTAGAATAAAACTTAAAAAAAAAGAATAAAAAGGAGAATGAAACACGTTTGGTAACTGTTGAAATACAACTGATTTATTGCTCTGAGGCAGTTCTATTTATACATGTACAATGTTTGTTATGGCTAGCAATAGGATTAGGACTAATACCAACCTGCTTCGGGCCTTGACTTATATATATATATATATATTTTTTTTTTTTTTTTTTTTTTGAAACAGCTGTGAATTTGAATTTACAGATAAAAAAAAAAAATGTTTCTGTATTTACATACTTTTTAATTCTCAGTGAATGAACTATATTCACATATGCGCTTTGTATAGATAAAGAAATATATGTTTTCTTTGATCACTTTAAAGACAGTATAATACTAGAATCGGTCAACAACTAAAACCTAATCTCATAATAATACAAGAACTAACAAATTGTGTTGTGTTTTACAATAATAATGATTAATAAACAAATTCTCTATAAAAATCTACATAGAGAAAATGTAATACATAAACAAATAATCGAACAATAAAAATGACATTTAATTAGGGATCGGTTGAAGATATTTTTTTGATATTTTTTATTGCTAGCCTTTCAGCTGTTCAAAAAGTAATTATGTCAGCGGAATGGAACAGAGAGCCTCAAATGAAGTTAGAGTTGTGTAGCTCTCATCAGAGTTTGTTTTTCCGCTAAACTTTTCCATTCCCTCAATATATTCAATATTTTCTAAATTACAAATATTGTTAGAATTGATGAAATCTAAATAAAATAAATACTTGTATTATATGATCTGTGGATTCTAATACATAATTGTGAACATGAAATACATAGATTTTTTTTTGCTACTAGCAAGAGCTTGGTAGTTTTTAAATGTCTTCCTTGACTTGAAGTTCTTATGGTTTATTTCTCCAAGTGATCAATACTTATATTATTTTGTCTGTTTTTTTTTGTTTGTTTTTTTTTCTATTTATTGATTCATGCATGTCTTTGAGCTGAAAACAATCAGCAAATGTGCTTACAACAAATATATAATAAATAAGACGCGTAAAAAGGGAAGACCAGAACCCATCGGTACATCCTCCTCGCATAACTTGAGTTGTTTCTAAATAAAGGAAAGTACCTCACCTAGCTCTTTTTTATTCTTCGGAATGGAATAGTTTTAAAAAAATCTAAAACATAGTCTCTTAAATCCAATCACATAACTTTTGAGGTCACCGCCAATCCTGCCTACCCACTCATTCCAATGATATTCTTATACCTATATCCAACATGGTGCGTTACCTGCGTTTTCTGACAAAAGACAAAACTAAAATCCTCTAACTAGACCTAAAAGACTAGAACCCAAATTCAGGTTCAGCCGAATGTACAGAATACTTGGTGGGAATTCTCATCTTACAGTTAATAACAAAATCTTCAGATGCCAAAGGACTTGAACTGTCAAGACACCAGAATATCAAACGAATTAAATATTTCCAAATAATGACATAATAATCTAAAACTACCTTTTGTACTTGATCTCACTGCTTCAAAATTCTCGAAATTTCATCAAAATCTATTCAATCAACCTAATCCTGAGGCGCGATCCCTTTGCAGTTTTAATTATAAATATTAACCTCCTAGAAGGGTCAACTGCAGTGGGCGGACGTTTTGTATTATAGGCAGAAAACTTCCATTTGGAAGATCTATTCACTTCAAAAAGCTTGACCCTCAACAACCATAATCTGTGGATCTAGACCGATTTTTCCACTGTCCTTGAACCTGAGTGAGTGTTTGGACGTAGGTCGGTGGGTAGGGAACTGGTGAATCGGCTACAAAGGGGCAAGCAATAGAAATATCAATAGTCTGCCGCTGTACCAAGGAAACCATGGTTAGGGCGTGTATAAAACGCCTCAACAATTAAAAAAAATTGGCATATGTTACTTCTTTCATTCGTGAACCAATATAGCTCCTAAACGATAGGTCTTAGCGACAATCCTCTGCTTCCTCTGCCTTCAACAGCGCTTGGTGGTCGGGTGTACTCCAACCGCTACAGAAATACCAAGCTCCTAGTAACTTATATACCCTCATAAGTAGCTATCTTCAGAACAGGATTGTAAAGAGAGGGGATGCCCGCAAGGATCAGTTCTTGGCCCAGCCTTAGGGAAGCTGGTTTTTGATGAAATACTGGGTGTGCTCGAGGAACAGCAGTTCTCTGCCACGGCCTCCGTCGACGATTTAGCTGCTATAGTGGCCTCCAACAGCAGGTCTCGAATAAAAGAAGAGCCACAAATGTGCGTCACCTTTGTAGTGCGATGGTGGGGAAGTAAGAAGCTGAGAATGGCAACTTCAAAGACGCAGGCCATTCTACTAAGAGGAAAGACGGATAGGGCACATCCTATAGATATATGTATTAAGGGAATAAGATTCCGCCCCAGTGAGGAAGTCACCTATTTTGGAATAAGAATTGGAAGAGGATTTAACGTGACTCCTCATTTGGAGTACTTAAGAAATAGGGTGGCAGTAGCCTTAAACAGTCTAAGCCGCGTCGGGGATGCATTTTGGGGCCTTAGATAACCGGCTACGATGACGATATATAATGGAGTGATTCTGGGTATTCTGAGTTACGCAACCCCCGCCTGGTACCAGAACCTTTTATAGCGGCAGAAGTGCAGATTGGCAACCATCCAGGGAAGGACTCTGCTAAGGGTAACCAAGTCTTACAGGATAAGTTCAAGAGAGGTGACTCAGCTGGTTTTCCGGAGAACATACGAGCGAGAATCACAGAAGAACCCAGAAAATGGAAAAAGATTATCCGAGATCATTCATGGGCTAAACTCCATAGCCTTGGTGTAGACATAGATCCCTTATGTCCTTTATCTTTCTATCATGTGCCATTCCTAGCGTCGTGGAGTCCCTTATGTCCTAGATGTGGAATTCCAGAAACCGCTGAGCACATCATTATGAATTGCAACGCCTTTGAAGGTCTGAGGGCCAAACTACTGAGGGAGACCGGTCTATATCTTCTCTCGGAGAATGAAAACTACCCTCAGCACAGAAGAAAACTACCCGCACCACAAAGCTTTTGAATACGGGTGGAAAACTGAGATTGGCTCATCCCATTTCAATCTTAGTAGAAGAGGATATATTCCTGGGAGGCCGCCGGACAGCGAAGGAGCTAAGAAAGACGGTGACAGCCTTGGAGCAGCCTAAGATTGGGTTTCTGTTACCTTGATATGTTGTTATTATATTTATTGCTATTGTAGTTATTAGTATGGTGGTTATTGGTATTGTAGTTATTGTTGTTTTGTATATTTTGTATTGTATTTATATATTGTTATTGTGTATAATGTTACATTGTAATTATACGTATATGTTTTGATATTTTGGAAATATTAAAAGTTAATAGGTAAGGTAGGGCGAACAATAAATAAATAAAATAAAAAGGTCCTAGCGACAAATAATATAAAACAAAAAATAATTTCCATTAAAATTCTAAATAGAGACTTGAGCAACTATACTCGAGAGCTAGAGCGAGTCAAAATGTTTTTTGAGTGTGAAAAAAAGTTTACCCCAAAAAATTATATACCACAACCAAAAGACACGTCCATGTCAAAAAACAACAGAATTTATCCAAACTAAAACTCCTGGCATAGAAATTTACTAGCTGGAATCAAGAAAGGTCCTAAGAGAATAAAAAAAATTGTTTTAAGTCGTATAAAAGTAGGACATTGCGAATAGTATAATGGTTATCTTCTGTGAGGCATTCTTCTCCCTACATTTGAAAATTTGGCTGAGAATATCCAACAAAGGATTTGAACAGAGATGACGGAGGCATAGGAACTCACTGATAGGAACAATAGCTACGATATCAACGGCAGCAGATTAAAAAGGCCCTGGAGGAGATCTTCCCTCGCCATCTCTTCAAATAGATCAAAGCCAAAACGTTATCACCGCCATTGTTCTTCCACATCCACAGCAAGCAGTTTTTATTTCTATTTTAACTATTTTATAAAATATTATTAAATTGTTTGTTTTGTTATTTGAAACCATAATACAAATTCCCACGATTGCTCGTCTTCATTTGAACGCTATAGGTGAATAAATATAAATAGCTTCACCCGCTTTCGAAAGTAAATAACTTGGTTAATTTTAACAAATAATTGAAGTTGTATTTGTTTATCGATAAAAATATTGTATTGTAGAAACCGCGCAAAAGAAAAAAAAAATGAATTCATATCTTTAATTCCATTTATTAGAAATATATTATTTCTATCGTTCTTTTAATAACATTTAATTACCAATTACTAAATTTTATTACTTCCAAACGCATTCATAGACCTTTGAAGATAATGTAGTTAAAATTTGGTACAGATTGGTTAGGGATCACTAGGGCTGTGAAATATATGCATTTGCATATTTCACCTAGCCAACTAAAATACCCAATATCAACAAAATATGTTTTGAGGGATTTGTAATCAATCGGAGTCATATATATTGTATATTTTTCTGTAAATACATATTTTGGACAGCAATTGCAAATTAAACTGCATATCAAACGGATATCCAGGAATTTGACATTTGAAATTTTACATGTTTCTGAGAAGACAGAAAAATAAAATATTAATAAAAACTGAATAATAGGCATGCTAACTCCTCCTTTTCTATTTTTACACTGAATAAATAAGTTGATGTTTGTCCAAGCGTTGATTCGTCCCTTCTCACGAACCTTCAATCGAATTTGCTTTAATAGGAATTGTTTAATCAGATTAATTTTCGTTTTCGTTCCCCTCAAATACTTAGAACATTATTTCAGTTTACTTATTTTACTTCTCCCTACCATCATTCCATTACCCAGTCTCTCACGCAGTGTGCACTAAGACACATCATCCTTTAACAGTTCATTTGATTTATCCTAAAATGCCGAAATTCATTCTTGCAAAGACGAAAGATCTTGTTGGAAATTATGCACGTAAGTTCTGATTTGAGACATTCAAAGGTGATGGGGACGTTTTATATTTTGTTTGTTTTGATAAAGTTGTATCAACCACTGTAGAGTTTTTAGCAAAACTGGATATAATACCATCAAATAATAACATCAAATCACAAATTAAATAATTGCAAACCAAAAAATTGTTACAAAATCTACGACTAGATCCGAAAGGTCTGAAAACATACAAACATAGCGATTTATGTTGTACAGCAGTTCGTGCTGACCCTTCCAGAAATCAAGCCTCTTTAAGATTTATGAATCTTAGTTTTCTTTTTTAATATTCGGTTTGTTTTTTAAAGTTTATTAAATTATAAGTTTATTATATACACTATTAGTTACTTGAAATCGAGGTTGTACTTATGTATATGTATGCATGCAATTTTTTCTCGAAAAAATGTAGATAGTTGCATATTATTGGTATCTAATTGTATATTTTACCCAATATATTTGTATAAATATGTGTATATTTTTCGGGTTTTGTTGCATCTAATTCACAGCCCTAGTGATCACAAAGAAAAAATGGCTAGTCTTTTTATACACTTATTATTAGTTCAGATACACAAAAGGGTCTGTGTTTGGGTGTGTGTGTGTGTGTGTATACACAATACATACAAGTTTATACATAAAAACTATAATTTATTCCACAGATTAATAACCACTACTTCCAAAATTATAAATTATTCAAAATGGCTCAACTTTGCTGAAACATTAGCGCGGCTAATTTAATATTCAACTACTTTTGCTAAAATTAATTATGGAATAGATATTTGAGTGACTGGATGTATTATTAATTAGAGCATAATGGACTATTTAACGATTCTACAAACCTGGTTTAAAGGGATTTATATAACTATTAATAAGCAGGTTGTTAATAAATATTTCATCAATTTGCTTATTATTCAAATTACAGCAGTTATTGTGAAATTTTAATATTATTCAATTTAATGTGAATAATTAATTTTTTGCATTGACGGTCAAGGGGGCAACACCTAAAAAAAAATATATATATATATATATATCATCGCTAATGCATTTTTCAATTTAGGTTTTGTTATTTTTGCAGGTTTCTTTTTAAAAAAATTCCGCGTCTAATGTCAAAATCAGAACACGAAAATTCAGCAAGGATCAGGTATTGACAAAACACTTTTTTAGCCCATAAAATGACGTGTGCGTCAAAGCACATTTTTTATTTAATGTCATAGAAGGTTGTAAAATACACATAGAGGAATTGGCAATTTTGCTGAAAATATGTTTTCTATTTTTATAATTTTTTTTTCGCTTATCTCTGATTTATTTCCAAAGGAGAGTAATTTTGTAGACACAGCAGCCGAGAGGTATCGCGCAAGATCGGTCAAATCCAGGTTGAAATATTTTATTTCGTAATAGGTGAAGGCAAAATCGAAAGGAGCTCACTCATTATTGAGCTAACAATATTTAATATAAGGCGAGTTGAGCTCTTAACTGCTCCTACTCTCCTAACATCAAACTATCAAACTACACGTAACGCCCGCGTTACGTTTTCTACAAAAAGGAATAACTTTTGACCAACTAGATCACTATTAGATAACATGTTCCATGCCAACTTTTATTTCCTCACAATTTATAACGTTTGCTCTCTTTTTCATTTTCAATTTCTTTTCCTTTCCACTTTTTACGTTTTGATTTCTAACACTACTAACACCTCAACCTTAATTATTGCTTTATTGCAATGTATCTACTACTTTATGTACTGTAATACTTTATGTATTTCTTCATCAACTATATCCGCTCATCTTAAATCGTATTTTTTTTTTCAACATTATAAAAACAACATATTTAATTAATTTATTGTAATATGTTTTTCTTCTTTTTTTTTTTATATATTCTTAGACTGCACACACCATGTATCTAAATCGCCTTTAAAATTTATATATTATATCTATGGGATGAGGAAGCTCTTTTAAAATTCGTTGGCAATATATTTCAGTGCCTGGTTAAATACACAAATATATTTTCTCAGTGCCTGCCAAAAAAAAACTTCTTTCCAAGGCGGTCTCGTAATAAACAATATCATATTAAATTCCCTGGGCTCCTTAGCTTTCCATTCAAATTCTGATCTTCCAATAATAGAAAGAGTGTTACATGATATTAGATTCTTTCTCATCTCTTTTGTTCTATTATATTCTATTCTATTATATTCAGGAGATATATAAGCAGTAGATTATAGATAAACATATCCGTGATCTATTGATGTTCGCAGTCAGGGAGGCATTGAGTTTGAGTTGTAACATAGAACATGGTATCTAGTGGTGACCTAGAACATAGAACATAGTATCTAGTGGTGACCTAGAACATAGAACATAGTATCTAGTGGTGACCTAGAACATAGAACATAGTATCTAGTGGTGACCTAGAACAGAGAACATGGTATCTAGTGGTGACCTAGTTGGTCAAAAGCGTTACGTTTTAGGGGAACGCGAGGGCGTTACGCGTTGTTTGATAGCTTGATATTAGGAGAGTATGATTAGTTAAGAGCTCAACTCTTCTTATACTAAATAACCACTATCATTTCAGGAGGAAGGTTCTAATGAGTGAGCTCTCTTTGTCTCTGTTTTTCCTAACACAAATAAATAATTTTAATCTGGATTTGACCGTTCTTGCTCGATTTCTTTCAGCTGTTTTCAATTCTAGAATATTTGCTAGGTTTTAACTTATACGGAATGAAATATAAAATATTTTTTGCTCTATGATAACATTTGTCACTAAGACCTGCCGCTTAAAAGCTATATTGGTCGGAATGAAAAGAAGTCACCTGTTTTTTTCTCAACTGTATTTATTTCGAATAATCATTAATTGTTAATTTAATTTAAATAATTTAAAATCATACAGGTGAGCAGAAAAAAATAAGGAACATAAGGGCATAGGCGGACAGCAGGATTAAGCTATTTAATTTGAAAATGTATTTCCGGCAGAAAACTGAAACGAAAAATAGAAAACATGTGAGGATCGCCGCACAGTGGGCAAAAAATCCATTTCGGCGGCCAAAATTATTTTATTGCAGAAATATGTTTTAAATGACGTCCGATATACGGGAAAAATATTAAAAAAATTTTCATGAAAGTGGAAGAGTTCATAATAAATTACTGAATTGTCGACCTAAAATGCAAGGAGTACGGTTAAATGAAATGGCTGTAAAGCCTCATTTGTTGGTGATATTTCTTGCTGGAAATTGCTGGATACATACCTGGATTTTAACTGACCGAGAATACCTTTAAGATTTATTGAAAGTTTTTCAGGTTCTAATCCCAACTGCTCAGATACTCTCTGACGAAACTGAATATAATCCGCTTTAGTATCATCGAAGAAACAATCATTCAATTTTCTTTAACTCCACATTATAAAAAGAACTTTTAAATACTAGCACTGTTAGATAACACCGAATTGATTGACGGTAACAGAGAAGTAATAGCATATGTAGTAAACAAATGAAATCTAACAAGAGCAACAAAATAACTGCCTAAATGTAAATAACAACTACTCCATGTCTTGACAGGATTTATAATACCTACAGATAAATGTAAATACCTAAAGGGCATAAACATAGAGAGTGATTTATTTTTTTATAATTTATTTAATAAACTTGTTGTTTTGGAGGTTTTTCAATACATGATGTAAATTCAGAAAATGATGTATACCCCTGTGTATGTATCCTGATTATGTTTGTCAAGATGTATAGAAGTACATTCAATGTTAACAATGTACCTATGTACCTGAAAAACCACCACCAGATCTAAAAAAGTGTGAAGTAATAATTTACAAAAAGGAACTGTTGCGATTTGGAGGGGGGTAATAATTAGGCACGGATCGAAACGGATATAATTTTTGGGATTTCATTAGCACAAAATAATGGACATCGACGTGATATAAGTTTAGACATCGTACTCCATCGTCCTTTTAAATGCTGTTATATGCTATGCTACGTCCTATTTTTCCAAAAATTTTACTTTTAGTTTTTGAAGACTTATTTTTAATAAGTCTTCAAAAATGCGCTTAATTTTGAAATAATCGATCGTACATGATTTTGCTGTGTTAATATATAGAAACAGCTCATTTGTATCATATTATATTAAAGAAATATCATCAACAATTGAGGACTTACAGCCATTTCATTTAACCGTACTCCTTGCATTTTAGGTCGACAATTCAGTAATTTATTATGAACTCTTCCACTTTCATGAAATTTTTAAAAATATTTTTCCCGTATATCGGACGTCATTTAAAACATATTTCTGCAATAAAATAATTTTGGCCGCCGAAATGGATTTTTTGCCCACTGTGCGCCGCACACTGGGGCCATATATAGGGCGCTCGCGCTCAAAACTCCAAAAAGCGGTTTTTTCGTTTTATAAATTTATTTTAAATAATAAACTAAAAGATAAAGTTAGAATTGAATTAAAAAAGGCATATTTTTTATTAATGATAGGTTTTAATTTAATAAAATGCAGTACTTTTAATAATGTACTTATATTATATATTTAATATAAAACTTTCTTTGGCAGAATTATCTTAATGATAAACAAAATGTGTAGAACTACATATTGAACAATTTAATAAATACATAAAAGTAATAAAATTTACATAATATGTACCTATAGTATAAAATTAAAAATTTTGTAGGTACAAATATTTTAATATGTACAATATCTGTACAATATCTACAGATAAAACAATAAAATAATAGCATTTAACATATTATAAGTATAAATTTTTAGGATTATAATTAATGAATAACTATGTAATGTTTTTTTACATGATGTCTTTTAATTTGTTACCTATTTAATACTCACGTAAATTTTGGAGAATCATTTTAAATTTTAATATTGAATCAATGTTAGTTTTACCTGATCCCCAAAAAAAAGTTTATTATGGGTCTAATCAGAATTATCCGAAACCGTAATATATAGCTAGATGTAATGTGACATGTAATGTTGTTTAAGGTAGATGGTCCAATTTTTAACATGCCACAAACATCGGGTTCGAATTAATATTAATTAATTTTGATTTTTATGTTGGCATATTTCTGAGGTTAGTTATCAATTATAAGATATTAGATCAGACTAGTTATTAGATAATAGCAGCCGATTAAAAATGTCATTAATATTATTAAATCTAGAAGTCTTCCTACTAAATTGTTCACCATAAGTCTTAAAATCTTTGTTCCGGGCCTTTCACTAAATTCAAAATTTTCAATATCTTGGTGTTGCGCGAAGGAATTACCCTTTCGCTTTCACATTTATTTATACAAGAGCTTCTATTATCATAATATAATGACAGTTTTGCAATTCCCTTGCGCTAAATTGAATTAATCAAATTCAAAGATTTAGGCTTCAAATTTTAAAATTTAAAGACTTATTTTCAATTTCGTTTGTAAGATTTTATTTATTAGTGTTTTATAGCACATACCTATTTAATTCTAGAAGTTTTCTACAAAAATTTTTCTTGTAAGCCTTAAAATCTTTGTTTTGGGCCTTTCATTAAATTCAAAATTTTCAATATTTTAATTTTGCGCAAGGGAATTGCACTTTTGCCTTCACATCTATATTTACAAAGGCTTCTATTATCATATCACAATGACAGTTTTGCGATTCTCTTGCGCAAAATTGAATTAATCAAATTTAAGTTTTAAGAATTTAAATTTTGAATTTCATCCTTAATATTTTATTTATTGATATTTTATAATATATACCTTCAAACGAACACCACATAGTATGACTTGAAATTTAAAACTTTAAAAGAAAAAAAATTAGCGTATTGAAATGGTTTGCAATTTACAATCGGCTGAATAATGCTCTCTAATAATCCGCGACATAAAATGGATTAAAACATTGAAAGGAAACAGACAGAAGCGAGTTATGTTTACTAATTGATTTGCCATATGATGTAGATTATTTTAGCCACAAAAAAAAGTATAAATACCCAAAAATCAAAAATAGAGTTTTGAGCGGTGTTAGTGAGGAGATGGCCCCAGTGTGCGCCGGTCAAAATAGCGACACCTGAACCTAAAACATGTATGTCATTTTTTCCCCAGCCGGCTGATGTAGATCATTGTTTTCATTTAATTTTTTATCAATCTTTGATTATTTCATTGTAAAATAAGAGTAAATAGTCAGTTCCATAAATATATATATAGGAATATAAGTTGAATATTTTAGCAGCTATTTTCTCGATTCCTTTTGTTCAATACAACTCCATTGAAGATTACTCCGGTACCCATTTTAGCCGAGGGCTGCTAATTGCACGTCTGAGCGGAGAATCATTTGCCTGTGGAGTTGTGGATCGCTCATAGTGGGATTGGATCCGATAAATTAGTGAAGTTGCCGACAAGACAATGTTCTACAGACCGCAGCCGCTCCTCCAACTTGTGTTGCTTAAAAGCACTAATCTCAGAAATTAATAGCCGCCCTACCCCGCCAACTTGGGTGTCTGTAAACACCAGAGCCGGAGCCAGCTCTCTCTATCTCTCCATCTCTCCGAGCTCTCTCTATCTCCATATCTCTCCTATCTCTTCCTTTAAACGCCGCTCTTAACCAAAGGTTAATTAATATATTACCCTACCTGGGAGAACTTTCAAGGGGAGCAGTAATTGTGGCGAGCCGCAATCCGAGATCCCGAGTAGCAGGATGAGGATATCGTGTAAAACTCTATATAGCTAGATTATATTTCAAATGAGTTTTATTATTGTTTTACCTGGAAGGAAAACCTTTAGTCTTAGCCTTAAAACTTAACTTCAACGAAAGGAAAGATATACGATTACACTTGGCTTTATATAACTCTTATACTTAAATATATATATATATATATGTTTAATAAGGTTCTAGTGGCTCAGTCAATAAAGTAACAACTATTTTGGCGACGTTTCTAGACCATATTGATCTCATAATCATAACCTACATGTGGACAAACTAGGTTACAGTAAAATTTTATAAGCAAAAAAACAATTTGCACTTTTTTTTCATTCATCCATTTAAATAATTGCAGAGAAAACAATATTTTATTCAAAACTTAAAATATCCGATAATATCCATAGCTCTGGAATATTACACGCTAACCCTCATCACTCACCTTTTTCCAGAAATTTCCAAACTGTTGTACTCTTAAATTTGTTATAGTTTAGTGGTCTCTGCACATATGTGTGGTAACCAATAGCATTATTCACCAGTAACTTTGAAGGAGATTTTTGAACTCCTCCATATTTTTTAATTATATGCAGTTATATATTCTTAATTATATATATTCTGTTCTTAACTTTATTTTTAAAACTGGCTGTGTTTCTCATATAATTTTATAGGAAGCTATTTTGTTCACTGTAGGGCATGATTATGAGAACAATAAAGTCTCGAAAATATTTATAAAGTAACAACTATATTATTCTTTCAGTGTATTATTCTTTCTAATGCCTGACACATATTTTATTATTATTTTTGGATTATAACATCAGCTAATTGTTTATTCATTGCTTAACAGCTGCTAATTAAAAATAAAGTTATAAAAAAAAAATTGTTATCGACATTGAACAGTTCAGTTAACTAGACAAGTGTTTCCATTTATAAAATATTAAGAGAGATAATAATTTATTCATTACTTTCCAGCAGCCATTTTCAAGGTGCCTACTTGAAGAGGAGTGGCATTAAAAATGCGAGATGTTGATGTTACTGCCACATCGTCATGTCAGGGGCATAATCAATAAGCCTATCTGATCTCCAAATACAATGGGATATTGTAAGGAACTGATTATCAGGGAAAACTCGAGAGGTTTCCTTACTGATATTTTGATGATAAAAATTGACAGCTGCCAGTATAAAATATTAAATTAAAAACGTTAACAAGCCTCACTGAGTTAGAACTATTTGGTCTGTTGTTTCTCAAACCAAGTCACTGTACACTGATGTTTTATGTACATTTGGTTGGCATTTAGAACTACTGGTAAGTAGGGCACGGGAAACATAGTTCTCAACTCCTCAGTTGCACCATCTGCTATGCTAGTTCATTTCTAGATATTCCAACAAGACTTGGTACCAAAAGAAAACATTGGAGTTTATAGGTCAACATTAACTGTCTCGTCATCATTAGGTCATTAGAGTTATGCGAGTTTCGTAATTTTTTTTAACGCTAAGAATGGGTCTGTCGATGTTTTTGTCTGAAAATTTAACGTGGAAAGTGCTGTAAATATTTGTTTAAGTGGAGAGCAAAATATTCGCAAATTAATTCGTTTATGAAGATTATAATCACAAAACAGAGTGGTATAAAATTTGATATTTTTCAGAGTTGCTCAGAGTTAATATTGTACAGTTATTTGATTCTGGAAAGTAAGCGATTGTTATACACATATAAATGGCGATTAAGATTTATGGAATGATTGATCCGAATTCCAAAGCCTATCGAACAACTTAAATGAAAAACAAAAAATTAAAAAAAAATGAAAACACATAAATATTGTTTCAGTTTTTTGGTTTTCAAACGTAAAAAAACACATTCATGTTTAATAAGTAATCTTATACAAAAACAAAATTTTAAGGCATAAATTGAATAATTATTTATTATTTTAATTCTATCCAATTGAAAATACAATTTATTGCCTTTGCATTAATTAAAAAACGAAGGAACATAAACTAGTAAAAATTGCTAATAATTATTCATTAGTACTCAAAATGTAGCTTTGTTTTATCTTTTTCGCAAAAAATTAAAACAGGAGGAAATTATGGTTTTTTGAGGAGGTTTAAAACTTGAGAATATGTAAGGAAAATATATTATTTATCAATTTTTTGATTAACAGGAAAGGGTTCAAGGTGGATGTGGATAGATTCACTTATTAATCGTTTGTCAAACTTACTGTATGAAGCAAGTACGGTGGTTTTTTCAAAATCAAAATTATGGTTAAGGGATAAGGAGTGTTCAGAAAGTTTAGTGGCTAAAGGGTTACGGAATGTGATAGAGTGTTTACGTTGTGAGATGCGGGTTTTTAGATGTTTTTTTTTTGTCTCACCGATATAAGAGGAATTGCAGTTGGGGAAGGCACAAGGAATACGGTAAATGCCATTGGAACGGAGGGGAAGTGGTATGGGATCTTTAAGTTTGGAGTAAATATTCAGGAGTTTGTTGTGGGGCTTGAGACCTAGGCCATTGGGAAAGGTTGAGCGGAGGGACTTTTGTATTTTATCTGAAAGGATGGGTATATAGGGAAGGGACCTGTATAGGTATAGAGGTGGAGGTGACGGAGGGTTGGATAAGGAAGGAGTGGTAGATGAGTGGTTATTGTATCTATTAAGGAGTTTATTGATAATATTTAGGGGGAAATTATTGGAGATGGGGATTTGTTTTATATGGTCAGTGTTTGAAGAGTGGTATTGGGGATCTGAGAGGGAAAGACTACGGTGGATAAGATTTTGGGCAATATTGATTTTTTGATGATAAGGGTGTTGGGAGTGGTAATTAATAGTCTGCCTGAATAAGTGGGTTTAATGTACCAGTTCGTGGATATGGAATTATCTGGATTTCTAATAATAAGAAGGTCTAGGAAAGGTAAGGCGTTATTAGCTTCAAGTTCTACAGTGAAACAGAGACGGGGATGGTAAGAATTAAAAGCAGACAGGGTGGCGGGAATACTGTCAGGGTTTAGGATGAGTATGAGGTCATCTACATATTTTTTAATAAAGCAGATGTCATTGGGAAACAAAGAAATGATGGCATTGAGGAGCTCATTAAGGACAATATTAGAGATATCTGGAGCAAGGGGGTTGCCCATGGCTAGTCCAGAGATTTGGTAATAGAAATTGTTTTTGAAAGTAAGGTAGCCAAATTTTAAACAGAGTTCAAGGGATTCGAGATAGGATGTTCGGTTAAGAGGAGTGTGGGGTTCTATAGTGTGCCAGTTATTATTTACTATGGCGAGGGATGTCGATAGGAATGTTTGTGAATAACCTCTCTACCTCAAAGGAGGCTAGGATAGGACTAGTTTTTAAATAAAAGATAAAAACTGTAATTTTATATATACAATTCACATTATTACAGTAATAACTCCTCTTTAAACAATCATCATTATGTTACATGTTTCGGGTTCTTCCATCCCATCATCAGACTTCCTATTTCTATCCGATCCCGAAACACGTCACATAATAAAGATTGTTTAAAGAGGAGTTATTGCTGTAATAAAGTTATTTGAATACATTGAAATAAAATACTCCTTTACTGAGGAAAATAATTGTAATTTTATGTTTTAAAATATTATATCTCATTTATCAATGAGAGTGCAGTTGGGTAATTTACTATTTTAATTAATTATAAAAGTGTTTTTTAATAGTGGAAAAAAGCAGGAAAGCACTTCTGAGTTTTGAGTGTGGATGTGGAGTAGAGTAGATGGCACCTCTAGGAGTGGATACTGATGCGATCAAATTGGACTCGAAGAATGCCTTCACTTTTTCTTAGCATCAAAGTTTTACTAAATAATCCAGGTTCATATTAAATACTGCAGCAAAATAATTAGATTTGACTAATAGCCTGTGTAGTGATAGTATAGTCTGTGTTGTTCTAGTCTAAGTATAATTGTTTTAGGTGTACGTAGTTGTTACAAGACCATTATTTCTTTGATAATTGTTCTCATGTTTCATTTTTGGAAGCATGGCTTTCTTATGGCGGGTTACGCAGAGAGCGTTGTATCGCTGGGAGCTGTGACATCGACAAAAACGACAGCGAACGAACGAACGGAACTTATATAGTGTAGCTCAGTTGCTGTTGCTCGAATCTAAAATACTCGTGAGGAATTATATGGAGAATATTTTTTATTTGTAACATTAGTCCCTAGGACCGTTTGAGAGCTATATTGGTTTGGGTGGAAAAAAGTCACGTTTCAAACCGCTGTTTATTCTCAACTTTGTTTATATCTAATAATCATTAAGTGTTTAATTTAATTTAACTGATTTAAAATTATACAAGTGAGCAGAAAAAAAAATAAAGAACATAACGGCAGTGAGGAGAATTAAAATTAACGTGATCTTACTAATTATTTACTCTTCCTTAATTTTAAGAAATTTACATTAGGTCCTTCTCTTTAAAAAAAAAAAAAAAAAAAAAAAAAAAAAAAATCAATTTATTAGATATTATTTAAATAAACAAAAAACATAAAGCTCCCCCCTCGGCCATTCTCAGAGTGCCACACAGCTGTTTTTTCTAAACATTATTTAAATGGAGTTGGAATTTTTGAAGAAAAAAAAAAATTGTTACTGATATCTGTTTCTCGGTTCATTAATCTGTTAAAATCACTGTTGTTAGATTATTATCTAAAGATGTGATTTAATGGAAACAGGAAATCCAGCATAATATCCAGACAAGCCAATATAAATGATCAGCATAATTTTCGGCAGAGGTAAGCGTAATATCTCATTTAAGGCAGCTCTAATTCTGTTATTAAAGGACTGAATATTAGCAGCGGAGAGTATAAATGTTGTGATTTATATTGTAGAGGAGTAGCTCGGACAATGAAGAGGGAGCGGGGACCAGTTGACTGTGGATGTAGAAGGGCCTATATAGGGAGACCCCCGTAATTAAAGGCGACTCCTGCCTCTGGAAGGGAATAATGTATGCCCTAGCTCTTACCTTCCTAGTGGGGGGAGCTCTCTCTGAATAAAATATAATCCCGCATCCCACCCATCCTCCTGTATTGTTTCAACGCTATCTAACGGGAAACCATATACGGGAATAGGATGAGGGAAGTACCGTATCCCTCAAGATATAGATAAATCCAATGGGCGTGACTTAAAGCTCTGCAAAAGGTTTCTGATAACTGCCAGACATGATATGAAATCGGATGTCAAAGTCAGAATAGCAGCAGCCTATGCCATTTTGCTCTTTATAAGATCCTAAAACTCCGATGTCTGCCTCGATCTGAGAACACCACTATCTTACTAAACCATAACAAGAATCTTTAAGGTTTTGAAAGAGGAAGGTCCTTAGAAAGATCTTCAGCCCGGTAAATATAAATGAAAAATAGACGATATGGACAATTTTTTTCGGATCAACGTGAGGAGGGTGGTAGACAGTCAATAAACATCAAGTACAGCAGGAATGGAGAAAGGTTATTGAAAGGGAAGCAAAAACTAAGGAGTCTGGACAACGTCCAGTGGGGCCTGAGGCGACTGGGAGTGAGAGGATGGAAAAGGAAGCCCAATGGCAAATCAGAGCTGTATCTTTATATATTGCTTAACTGTTACTATTAGATGTTTAACAAGGTTCTTGTTCAGCCAATAGAAACAACATAAAACAAACAGATTTAAAAATAAAATATTCAGAGTAATCATATACAATAAAATTAATAAAAACTCACGAACAGTAATTATGTTATAGTTGAATAACATCAGTGAAGTAACACTATGATGAGAAGCAGAAAATAAATAAACTCTATAGCAACATTTCATAAAAGACAAAATAGTTAAAAAAATAAAACTTAATAATTAAAAAAAATTGAAGAATTACTTAAATAAATTGTTCCTACTAAATTCCAAGAAGGGGGATAAGATATATTATTAGAGTATAAAATAAATCAAAACATAGATAAAGAAGGTATTATAATATGATAGATAATTATTATTCAAAAACAGACTACGACTATGACAAGGCTCATAAATAATTTTGGCTAAACATACAATAATAAAGCAGTGGAACAAAACCCATGACCAATCATTATAATCAAAGACATAAATAACCGTCACTTGTACGAAGATGAGTTTGGTAAATTTCGTTTTTTAATTAATTAAGTAGTTTTATGCATTTCTATTCTATTCTAGTAGTTTAATTTATTAATTAAACAATTTCATGAAACATTATACTGCAAATATTATGCTTTTAGCACAGTGTAAGAACTAATTTTAAAATAAAGGCTTGCTCTATATGGTCCACAACGGAATTCTGGAAATCTCAGTTAGAATCCTGGACCTTCTCCAGCTAAAGCCCTGTCGCTCTATCTCTTCTCAATTATAACACCAGAACGATACTGATTGAGAAGGTCTGGGATCTCTTTGAATTCGGTTTTGCCTCCAATTAGAAGGAGACTGAGTAAACTTCCTTCAAAAAATTCTTACTAATTCTTATATGTCAAAAAAAAATCGAGTGGACAGTGACCATAAAATGTTCAATATCTTGTAGATTAGTTTCAAATCTCATAACTATCATTTCATAATATGCTCCATAATTATTCAAACCCATTAGTCTATCAATCTGCTACCCATTGGATTTCGCTTGCTTAGTTTTCTCTCTTTTCGATCAACGCTGCTGCAAGCATATCCATTAAGATATTAGTGTTCCATATGTTGCTGATTTGGTTCCTGATGTTGCTGATTTGGTTCCTGATGTTGCTGATTTGGTTCCATATGTTGCTGATTTGGTTGCTGATGTTGCTGATTTGGTTCCTGATGTTGCTGATTTGGTTCCTGATGTTGCTGATTTGGTTGCTGATGTTGCAAACCAGACACCTATTATTTCACAGTAAACTCCATACCCACTCGAATCCACCAGTTTTCCAAATTGCCACAGACTCAATTCCAGGTCATACTCCAAGGCGTCTAATAAAAAAGAAATCTAGCCTGGAGGGTCATTAGTAACATATATATTTATATTATTTTGTACAATTTTAAATGCATTATTAATTTTAGTCTACTTCATCTGACATAGTTCCATTATTCATTTTCCTTTAATCAATTACTTTAACAACAGCTAAAACTGCCTTAATGCAGTAGTTATAGAATCAATTAGCGACAATTGCAATAATGTGCGGCTGGAACAAGGTGGAAACAGGATCTGGCGGAGGCGGTATTAGATAGTGTTTGCCTCAACAGGGGCGGCACACAGATCATGGCGCTGTGTACAGACATGCTTAAGTGATCTTCAGCCTCCAATATTTGGCCTTCGTCTTCCGCTCCTGTTACCTATCGCCATCTCCAGGGATTACTATAATTCAATTGGCTAGCAGTACATTAATGTAAAGGATATCATAGCATATTAATTAACATAACATAAAATGGCGTAGCTAGTGTTCTGCATGCGAATTTTTAAATGTTTCCCTGGTGCTTTAAATATATATATATATATATATATATATATATATATATATATATATATATATATATATATATATATATATATAGTTCTTAGTTTAAGACAGGATGCATAAAAAGATAGGAAAACACATATAAATAAAGAGGACTGGAATCTTTTTTTTTCTCGATATTTTGATCTATTGATCTTTTTCAATTTGGAAAAACTGTGCAGTTTTTCCGTTTGTTTTTTTTGTTAATCTTCACAGCCTTTGATTCTGTAAAAAGATCAACAGACCAAAATATCGATAGTAAAGGTTCGTATCTTCTTTATTTATATATTTATATTTATCTTTCTATTTTTCGAACGATCTGATGTATGTCATACAATTGATGTATTCGTGTACCTCATTACAATAAATCATATACGTTCATGTTCCGGAATACAAGACACTATTACAGATAATCAACTAGCCCAAAATCGTTACAGTGATGACATATAATCTATTCTTGGAACATGATAAACCACGAGAACGTCTAAAAAGAAACTGGCCTCTTTATATATTGTTACATTACATAACTAAAATTATTTGTTTTATAAATCAGGAATGAATAAGAATAATTCTTAAAGTAAACATTATTCTGGAGTAACTAAGACTGAATATTTTCTTGGCTGGAAAATGGATCAAGTTAAAAATTGAGAAACACCAGGAGCCTCAGGATTTTAAATATTAAATTATCTTCCCTTGATAAAGTTGAGAAAAATTTAATCACTCGACTGCGGGCTTATACCCCAACGGTCCGTAGTCTGCATTCCCCCTACCCCCAACCTGCCCCAACATCCCCCCCCCCCCAACCACGACTGGGATTTAATGCAAAACGAATCGAACTCTCGGCACCGCATCTCTTCCCTCTAGATCTATTAATAAATTCTGAAAATATATTATGTTCGTTTTAGAAATTGGATAATTTCAGAGAGCTATAATTACGAAATTCCAAATCAATATACTACAAACGTTTCGATAAACATGCTATATATATTAGGGATTGCCGACTAGTCGGGAAAGCCGGATAAACAGCTGCTTATGGACTCGGATAAAAGTCGGCCATTTTTATTTATTTACATTTCTACTCTTCCTGGATGACCTGTGGCCCTCGCATGAAAATAAAACACCATTGCCTAAAAATAGACTAAGATTACTATACTCAAGACTTCGCAAACATTCGAATCTAAAAATCAGACATCGATTAAATACTTATACTTGCGTACTCAAACCTTTATGGAGCTATGCATCACAGATTTCTGCCACAGCAAAAAAGGCTCACATTCAAAAATTACAAAGCTCTCAGCCTAAGGTTTTAAGAATCATAACTCGCTGACCCTGGTACGTCAGTAACAGAAGATTGCATACAGACTTGAACATACTCACTGTACCGGACCTTATTCTTTAAACTTAATACAAAAGATTTTATGACAAAATTCAAGGACACCAGAACAAACTTATTCAAAACATGGCGGCTTTGGATATGCCTCAGTCGATCAGAAGAAGGCTGAAGAGGAATTGGCTAAGAGCTCTGCTGAGATAAATCTAAACAAAATGTAAGACTACAATAGGTACCGTTGGGTGCTGTAACTCTTAGAATTAAGTTGATTGAATTGTAAACATGGCCTTTATTGATAAATAATAGTTTGTTATATTTATTTAGCAATAGGAAATTCTTTATTTCTAATAAATTATCGAACTTAAGAAAGATTATGATTTAAACACAAAATAAATTAGAAAACTTCTGCAACAAAGAACTTACGCAACCTACTATTTCTTTAATCGCATCTTTGATTTTTTTTAAATTAAATAATTAATTCTTAATTTCAATGTTTTAAAAAACTTGGTACACGAAAAGGAAACCGCTATTTTAGCAATTTACGTACGTGTTTATTTATAATCGCATATAACATCTTTTTCCATAATTGCTGACTTTTGCTTTATTTGTCTGAAAAAAAAAAAAAAACATTCCGTTGCATACCAGTTCGTTTATATAAAACTGAACTAAAAATTTAAGATAGACAAAGACCTGTAGCTACATACATAGATGGCTATAGAGCTATTAACGAAGATCCTCCAACAAAGCCGATATCGCCCGAACTCCAACAGAACTAGTCGCCCAACTCATTGGCCTTTTTGCCAGCCGACTAGTCAGCCAATGTCATCGTGGCCCCACTTCAAATCAAATAGAAAGTCTAATATATAATAAAATAGGGAAATTCAAACATATGATTGGCAGCGCTGTGTCAGCTTTATCGTGACAAATACCCGTGAATTAAACTTGACAGCAACGACAAATTAGATTGTACTCTGTCCTCTGTCCTGCTTAAGCCTAATGGTTTATAATACTATTATATTTGTATTATACATACATTATTACAGGCTATTTAACAACTATTATATTTAATAAACTATAATCGCCCCCCCCCCCCCCCGTCAAGGCTTGGCCAGCTTTCATAAGTAAACAACAAAGATAACTTCAACTAATAATTGGAGTGTTGTTTATTTATAAATCTTGTATCGTAGAAATCATTTAATAATGAAAAAAAGGAAAAATTTATTAATTGTAAAAGCAAAATAATTTTCAATTGGAGATTTTAATTGTTTGAATAAAAATGGTAGATCCGTAGGAATCATTAAGATTTTACAGTTGCCGGTACAGTGAGAATTTCCATACCTAGCTGTTTCAGAGAATTTCACCCTTGTACCATACACAGATTAGGTGATTGAATATAGCATACAAACATAACTGCACATTGAATCTAATTTTGACGTACGAGTTGGTATCCCAGATAGAAAAAAAATATTCACTATGTCAATTTTCATACATAACTAAAACACACATGTCATTCCATATATTTCTCTTTTCTAATAACAATTTAATTAAAACTAAGTGAATTTTAATATCAATTGCCAACTCTATATCACATTCTATTATTGGCAAAGAAAGGCGCTCGCCAAATATCGGTTGATTTTCAAACTTCACTGGAATCCACATAAACTCCCCGTCAAAAGTATTGCAGTACTCATAATTCCGGAGATTTCCTGGTTTTTACCTTAATCAATGCTTGGTTAATATTTATATTAACACTCTTTATTAAACGTGAGACATTAAGGACTAGACACATCAATGTTTTTCCCTGTTAATAACTAACAATGCAATTTCAGATTATTTTTTTAAATTTCCTTCAGTCCATGTTTATCATTCCTTTCGCTATTTACAATTATGCCAAGACTAGTAGAAGCAGTCATTCAACTCAGAGGGGGCAATATGTCTTATTAAATATAAATTAATTAAAATAATAAAAACATTTTTGTTTATTGGAAGAAATATTGTAATTTAGTTTAATAAAAAGTCTAGTTTAGGAATGTTTATTATAGACTTCAGAACCTTTCTTTACAATGAAAAAATACGTTTATATAAAGTTCAAATATTTCAAAGTGTTGAGATACTTTATCAAAATTTAATTAAAAAACAGAAAACTATATTTTTGCTAAATCTCTCTAGGACTACAAAGATTCAAATACGAAATATGAAAATTCAATGCTACAGTTACCAAAAAAATTGTTTACATGACCACATTACAGTCATAAATATAATTGTTTCGAATTACTGAGTTGAGTTTTATGGCTCCACTAAACCATACCATTTACCTCGCATACAATCCTTACAATCAAAGGATAGTTTTAACTCGCAAGGTAACAAAACTATCGGTCGGATATCGATAATCGGTAACCAATGTTCGATATGTTGCTGACAGCCCAAGCCAGCTGCCTACCCTTTCATAGTGAACTCCATATCCATCCAAACCCACTAGCCTCTCAACATGCTCCCCATTATATTCCAGATAACGCTTATAGACCATCTATTCCTCATAGAACTTACTGAATGCTGCCAATGGTTAGTTGCTTTGCAAGCTATTAACATTTTATTTTGAACATTAATATCACATTTATAGATTTTTTTTATATATACACAGTTGTAAATTTCAATAAATTGATAAATACAAAAATGAGTCGATATTTGATTTTTTTATGACATTTCCTGTCCCTTGTAATCCGATAGTAAAGTCATTAGGTTATTGTACATATTAAGCAATCATTGGAACCAAACTAGCTGTGGTTATGGGGTTGAATACCCAGGTCGGACACGTCCTCACTCACATTAGGGTCGGATGTACCCGGGTTTAATGCAGCGAGAGCAGTTCGAGGGCCGTGTAGCTAATCAACCGTGCTCTGATAGATATGCACACAGATGTTGCCCACCATCACCTCTATCATAATTATTAATTTATTCGTAGCAATAATTATTGTATATACGTGTACGTTACCAACCGTATTATTGTAATAGATATTATTGTAATGTTAAGATTTATGTTGTAGTTTCTGCCGTTAGCTTATGGAATGGCTGGTTAATCCATTGATATGCAATTAGTTTGTAATCTTCCACCTGGATCATGATCGATAGTTACTGTTATAATTAGTTATATAATGTTATTATAAACAACATTATATAGTATAATGTATAATAGTATAATAGTATAACAATTTTATACCGAAAAAAATTATGTTTATATGCAAATTATCTGCTTTATATATTTACATATCCAGAGATACATGTCAACGCCTTACCTACCTATTGCACCATATTATCCTTACACCATGTTGCCCTTATTCCCGCTTTCTTTATCCTGTTTACTGCTTACTATTTACAAAGGCAGCTACATCCTTATCCTTGCCTATGTCAGTATCTATTGTATCCTTATCATCTCTATGGTTACTATTTTCTAATAAACCCTAAATTACATCAGTTTCTACCCTACTATGACACATACCTATAAACTCCTTGAAATTACATCTGTGAGTCCAGTCCAGTCTTTCGTAGACATCTTAAAGGATCCACTTGCTTGGCAATTAGATTAATCTCCTAATATTATTGTAAGGCATAAAAATATTTTAAGTGTAATTTTGTTCTGTATCAATAAAGTTCATGAGTCAACCTTGTTTCTTGTCCTCGTATCAAAAAAATACCAAGATATTTCACCCAATTGTCTTTACATCCGTAGTCACGTCCATATTTTTATTATTTATTGATAGTGATAGTACATTAAAACCTTATGTATAATGTATTTTAACACAAAACCTTTATTCTAAAAAAATAAATTAAAAATTCCTTCTATCTTTTTAATTTTTAGATTTCTCGGCAAAACATTAATTTTCCTAGTTTACGTTATTTAACTAGGGCATATTATACGTCTAATGATTTTTAAAAACAATAATTATATCAAATAAAATTTATAAATTTTAAATTAATATGATTTATTACAGTTTTGCATTATATGATTATATATATCTCAAGAATTTATTCAAAATCATATTAGACCTATACTCTATAGAATGATGCAAGTTATAAACCCAAAGTGAGGATATATACCTCCTAAATTAAAAATTTTGTATACTTAAAATTTCTTAGTATATTTTTTCTTTAATGCAGCATGCTTTTATTTAAGATGGATGTTCAGAATTTTAAACTACCCTCCAATAAACAAAATACGAATAGAAAATTATCATGCAGGTAACATCTAATAAATATAAAAATTGAATCTTGTTACCAATACATAAATGTCAAGAAGCAGGAGACAGAAATCCTAGCCGAACTATAATTTGATATATTTCCTCAGACTTGGGAGGGATAGATAGACAAAGAGAGAGAGAGAGAGAGAGAGAGAGAGAGAGAGAGAGAGAGAGAGAGAGAGAGAGAGAGAGAGAGAGAGAGAGAGAGAGAGAGAGAGAGAGAGAGAGAGAGAGAGAGAGAGAGAGAGAGAGAGAGAGAGAGAGAGAGAGAGAGAGAGAGAGAGAGAGAGAGAGAGAGAGAGAGAAAGAAGGAGAGAGAAAGAGAGAGAGAGAGAGAGAGAGAGAGAGAGAGAGAGAGAGAGAGAGAGAGAGAGAGAGGGAGTGAGGAGAGAGAGTGAGAGAGAAGAAAAAAAAAGGGAAGATTGATGAGGGAAACTAGACGAGAGAAGGCTTCATCAGAACCTAGAATCCCTGTCTCCAATCAGAGTAATATGGTCATAACCCATTTTCAATAAAAGTATAATCCAAAATATATTAACAACGTTATATAAATTTAAATATATATATAAAGAATAGAAAAAAATCATGGCGCGTCACTTGTTTTTCAACTACCCACTGGTAGTTCTTATTAAGATTATGTATAATGAAATACCATATTAGAAAAAGAATAAATTATATTTTTTTAAATATATATATATATATATATTATATATATATATATATATATATATATATATATATATATATATATATATATATATATATATATATATATATATACGACTCTTACTATTATGTTTGATAAGGTTCTCATCATTCCGCACATAAAAAGTATTTTAAACATTGAAATATTGACTGCACCTCAAGAAACTTATTAAACATAATAGCAACAGTCAAGAAATATATTCAAATTAGAAGAAATCAAGTCAACCCACAGACCTGAAGCAATCACAGAGATAAAGGAATTTCAGAGGGATTTCAACAGAGAGCTGGCGAATGAGAAGAATACTAGGGACCTTCCTACTAAGATGCAGGTGAGAAAACATATTTCCATCCCATATCATTAACACTTTCCATAACTTCAATCCGCATATTGACAAGAAATATAATATAGAACTAAACAAAGTAGTGAATTGATGCATGAAAAGTATTTTGAACATTAAAATTGACTAAACCTGATGAACCTTATTAAACATATATATATATATATATATATATATATATATATATATATATATATATATATATATATATATATATATATATATAAAAAAATACAGCCTACTTACTGAAAGAGTAGTGGTACTATAATCCATATATTCTGAACTCATAGGAACATACCTGAAAATAATAATAAAAAAAACAAATTAACTTTAAATAATTATCATAACCACTATTAAATAAAATAATGATTTTATAATAAGATTAAACCATTATAATAATATCATTAATACAAAATTTAAGTCCAAATAAAACCAAATCTCTTTTCTAATGGAAAAACAAAAGAATCTGAGTTATGTTTATCCTTAATCTACAAGGAAAAACACACATTTTCCTGTGTAAAGTTTGTTTGTTTTTTTATACAAACCATGGTTTCCGATATTCAAAATTAAAAAATGGAACTTCAAAGTTTTAAGACTACTCTGAAACAACAAACATTTCCGGCCTTTAATCCTGGCCTTGTTTCCTCTTAAATTTCATTCTTCCTCGATATTCTAAAACCTGGACATTTTTTTTGGTATTCAAATTTAACCCTTGAAATATTTATAACACCGAAAATATTACCGTTTCTACTACTAACATTAAATCAGTATGTGTGGAACTTGTGAATAGGCGGTTAAATGAATTTTCATGCAGCACTCCATCTTTGTGGAAAAAAATTTCTTCAATATTTTCCAGAATGATTCCGAAATCAGTATAAATTCTGTAATAGCCTCATAATTAAGTCCATTAGACACAAATAAAGAGAAAGAAATAGCTTTCTGGTAATACATATAACCCAAAATTTAACACACAAAATGCACTTAAATGACTATTCATAGGTCAGAAAACATATTTCCACCTCATATCATTAACACTTTCCGCAACCATCAATCCGCATGTAATATCAACATGAAATATAATATAGAACTAAAAAAAGTAGTGAATTGATGAATGAAAAGTATTTTTAACATTAAAATTGACTGAACCTCAAGAACCTAAATATACACACACACACATATATATAGGGACATTGAAGACGAACTAACTACCAAATACTGGATACATCCTGCTATACACGCTAAACTAACACAGCACATACAGGAAGTATTGACATTTACACGGATGGAAGCAAAGATGAACAGCACCAGGATGCGCACTAACTCTATTTCACAACAATATATATATATATATATATATATATATATATATGTGTGTGTGTATATTTAAAAAATATGTATTTCGTTTTATTGGTATCAATTTGGACTTGGTTAGCAGCTTTTATGGGCGTTTTTGGGCTTAATAACCATACATGAATTAAAATAAAATATCTCTCTCTCTGTTCGATAAACTTAGAGCAATAGCAATATTGGAGTGAGTATAGAAGAGAACTTTGTGGCAGAAACAAAGAAATCCATTTATAAAGGCTAATTGTGGAGAGGCGGTGAAGGCCCAATTTCCTACTGACACTTGGATATCAGGATTGATTTTTACTGCTGACAGCCCAGAATTTATATCCTCCCCTTCAACACTCCATACCCCAGGAATTTGATCAAACAAAATGAGTCCTTCTCTTCTCAATAAAAAAAAATATATAAAAGAGAATCGCTTTGTTTTAAACGATAGTCTTTTTTTTTTTTCAAGAGAGATAAAGTTGAAATAAGAGACTCAGCTGTTCCTCTGAAATTGAATTGGAAACTTGTGGCATAAACATTCTATTAGAATTGTATAAAATTCATAAAGAAATAGCTTCCGGTAACCCCAACATTTACAGGACAAGCGTTCACAGTTACCAATAAATAACAAAAACTAATTCACATGACAGTAATAAGATCCGTACGGGCATACGGAATTAAGTTTTGGGGCTTCATTAAACTTTCCAATTCTACTCGTATTCAATCCTTACAATCCAAATTACCCTTCTTCTGCTCCTTACTCAAACAAGATTTATCCATAATGATCTTCCATGTTCCATACGGTCCTGGTTTGGCCCGAACCAAATATCTATGCTTTTATTATAAACTATCTTAATCAACTAGCCTCCCAACTTGCTTCATATCCAATGTCATAATAAATCCTGAAGATGACCATGAGACCTTTCTAAAACAGAACTTTAATTGAAGAGTTACGAGTGAGTATTTAACATATTATTGTAATCACTTTCCACAAATATACTTCTTATATATATATAATGTATACAGTTGTAAATACAAATAAATAGTTTTTAAAAAAAATTATAATAATGCCAAAGCTTAATGATTTACATATAAAATGTATGCAAATTGAAAAAGTTATTTCCCGAATACAGAATTTCTAAGCCGCTTGGTCCAAAATACCTTTTTTTTTTTTTTTTTTTTAAATTTTTTTTTTAGTTTACAACGTTGTAAAAATATAACATCATGTAAATATGCGATAATAAGGGCTCGGTACCGAAGTTTGTGGTATCGAATCCTACCTGGGCGGGTTAAAATTTACTTCGTGGAGGACCCACGGAATGAATATTGACCTTACCACCCTGGCTAGGATAAGTTAATAACCGGCAGGAAAACCCATTACATAAATGACGTTAAAAAAAAAATGATTTTTTTTTATTAAAATTATTACAATATAAATATTTTTTAAAAATATAAAAAACAAAAAGTAACAACATGACAAAAACTTATAGAGGAATTACCCATTGGTAACACTATACTGAATGTTCCACAACAAAAAAGATCCCCCAGACATCTCATTTTTAGAAGCTTCAGAAAATCGCCAGTAATGGAATTAGAATTAAGTTAAAAAACAAATGGTTTTGAGTGAGTATTAAGTTTATCATTTGGATTGGAAAGAAATGGAAGAAAGGATTGGTGTCTCATCAGTAACGTTTAGCTTCACTTGAGGTACGCATGATGATATAGAAGGATCAATCCTAATAGTAACGTTTAGGATATTAACTTCAGTGAAGACAGATTTATTTGTGACACAATATTTCTTAACAAAAAAAAATTCTTAATTATGGTTCGCGACTCATATAAAAATTGAAAAAACTTTAAAAACATTTATTTTTTAACAATCAGGTAGCAATTTCATTTCTTTCTTTTTTTTAAACTAAAACTTCTTAAAATTTTATTAGTTTTTTTAATAATAAAAAGAATAATTGGGAATTGATTTTAAGTTGAAAACGTTGAAACGCAAAAAAAAAGAAAGCGATTGGGAGACAAATGAAGAAGATTGCATAATTTTCTAATAACTCCCGTCGGGCCTTAGCCTTCATTACAAGTAAATAAGTTGAGCCTCGCTATCTCGATTGGAAATGAATTATGAATATTTATAAAGCATTTTTTTTATATCTCTCTTTCCGCAATAGAGATTGAAAATCAATTGACCTTCTTCTTCGGCCATTTATTTTGATGAATACAACATTGACTCTTAACAAACTCCAGTATAAATAACAGAAAATTTAATAATATTCACAAGTTATCAATAAGCCATAAAGATGCCATAAAACCAAATAAAAAAAAATTACTTCATTCGCAAATACTGGATTTAACACATATCCAATTAAAAACTCGATTTCTCCCTAACTAAGACCAAACTAGTTATTCTTTAACCTACTGCTTTTATCTATCATGCTTCTCATTAAAAAAAAAAAAAAACCGTACTCAAATTTTCGATCCTAGTATCACCAACAAAGTTACTGCGTGTCAAAAATGCTCAATAAAAAAAATGAATGCAAAATGAAATAATTTAGAGGTTACGAAATTTAAAAAAAAAAAAAAAAAAAAAAAAAAAAAAATGAAAATCATTGAATAGGTAATTTTTTTTCTTCAAAATTTTACTTAACGCTGTGGCTTCTCTGCGTAAGAGCCATTACTATCTTAGGCCACGTACCAACATTTAATTTCAATTCCCTTCTCCCATGTTTTCCTTTCTTCTATTCTCCACCTATTTACTTTCGTTCCATCGGACATTCTTTGTAAATGTTAGTACGATATTACTTTTTCTTTAACTTTTTTCATTTTTGTTCTTTTTCCCTTCTTAAGATTCCAGCTGCTGGGTAATAATAGTCCGAGTGGGAAGGAACTTTATATCCGGAGGTTGTTTTATAAAATATAATTTATAATGCTAGAGCTATCAGCTAATATCAATTTGAAAAGTTAGTTTGACTAAACTTTGTTCGAATATAACTTTTTGAGTTGTTTATGGCCAGGCTGCTTTAGTGATTTATCGGACGGATCTCAGTGTCCTTCCAAAATAATCAAGGCAATGAATACCAATATTAGGCCTATAGAGAGTGTGTTTCATCAAATAAGAAACGATAACCAATGATAGCATTTAAGTGGATATTGTAATTATAATGAATTGACTGTTGATTTGAATAGCGATTTCATTCATTTTTCTTTTATCTATATTTTTTTGCTTTCGGATAATTAAATAAATTTAAAGTCGAAAATACGGCAAGAGGCTGCTTGTCGTTATAGACTATTCCAACGTTTACTTGATAAACTTTCAAAGCTTCCAATAAATTATAAAAGACTCATTCACACGACAGTAATTAGAACTGTTTGGACATTTGGGGCTCCACTACACCTTCCAGTTCTTCTCGTTATTGGCTTGTCATTGTCATAACTTGTGGTATATATTGTATAAAGGGTGTCCCCGACGTATTGTAAACAAAATTGGGTAATACTGAATACTAAACGGGGTGGTTAAGGTTTGTAAACAATATTATTCCCACTGTGTGCAAAGGTCATATAAAAAGTTGTCCTCTCATCTCAGGACTCCATTCACTCTTCAGCCATGGACTTCATCACAGAGAGTACGCAGATATGATTTTCGTCTACGGGTTCTGTAATGGCAATGCATATTTTTATTAATTTATTTTTCTCTCTTACCGTTTCCGACTACTCTAATATTTACTATAAAAGCGTTCAAAGCTCTCAATAAATTACAAAAATTTTATTTACATGACAATAATTGGAACCATTTGAGATTTGGGGTTCCACTAAACCTTCCAATTCGTCTCCTATTCAAACCTCATAGTGAAAAATCTTTAATGCTTCTTATCATCTCACCATTAAACCTATACATGAAGACCTTAATGTCCCATATGTTGCTGATTTAGCCCAAAATAGATACCTGTGAGGGTGAGTATCACTTAGTGTAAAAAAAATTGGCTGAAACTAGATCAAAAATGTAGCAATATGCCGCAGACCTCACCTTTCTATTCCAATCAAAGAAAGAATCAAAGATTTTTTGAGTAAACCATGTTTTTTCCATAAAAGATGTAATATCTCCATTTTGTTTAAATATTTTTCAAATTTTGACCACATTTTCGGATTTAACATTCAATTTTCTATAATAGCTTGATCTTCACCTTATTTGGGGAAGTCAAAATGTCTTGTATTACTTCAACGCTCACCTTTTATCGAAAAAACTATCCACAAAACGTCAACTATCACTAAAACTTGCTATCACTAAAAATTTAATCAGCTTTCGAATGATATGTTAAACGTAATGATTTTGATTCAATTTCATGGAGAAATTCCCTTTTGAAACCGAAAAAACTTGGCGTTCTTATTTGGCATACAAATCAGTTACTTGTGTAAATAAAACATTATGACAAATCCTAAATGAAAATGTACATTTTAAACTAGCAGCTCAGAGGGAGTATCAGGGGGAGGGAGGGCTTGCCACCTTCACAACTGTTTACCCCTCATGCATATGGACAAGAGATAAAATAACTAATACTTCTATTCAATCAAGTAGTTTTTTACAGTAGGTACGTGAAGCAATCAAGTATTTATTCTCTAGCGTGTTTTCCATCAGAAAAACTTCTTTTAGACTTAAAAGATGAAGTGCTATTGTATCATGGGTTACACCACTAAAAAGCTAACTAAATCCCGCAGTTTTTGGGAAATTTGACGGTTTCTAGGGTGCTCCAGTGGGGAGTGAGGAATTAAAAAACTATCAAAAATTTAAGTATTAATAAATGTATTGTATATTGCGCGTTAAAAGGCCCCCTAAAAGGATGTAAAATAACTAATAACCTATTTCATCTTTTAGAAAATTTAATGCTGATTAAGAAAATATGGTTTTTGTTTCTACGCTAAACCAAAGTAGCCATTTTTCAGAAAAAAAAGTAAGATTTTAAAAATAATAACAAAAAAAAAATTCTATCTTCTCAACAGATTGAGATTGGAAACTCGTTTCTGCGCCATTCTACCCCGTTTAGCATGCAGCATTGCCCAATTTTTCATTTTTACACTATGTCTGGGACACCCTGTATAATTGTAAATATCAATAAAAAATTAATGTATTTATAAATCATTTCAGTAATCATAAACATATTGTTTGTTTTTAGAATATAAAATCAATAAGAGTGAAATCCCTCTTAAATCTCACAAATTGAATCATTTATTTTGTAACTATTACCACTTTTTGAATAAAAAAACATAATCTTATTTAATAATAATAACCTTCTATTATTGCTGATTCAAAGAACTAATATTCATTGCAATACATCAATGTAATTTTTATTCTACAAACGAGAGGGATTGGCCTTATGTAATATCAACATTTTGAGTAGAAATAAAATATATTTTTTTAATAATTACATAAACTGGGAATAGGAAGAATGCAATAAGAATACAGAGATAAATATATCAAAAGTAAATGAATCTTTTTAAAGGTAAACAGCTGTTATAGCAGTCAACTGTTTTCCTTGTCAGCTTTCTTTTTAGAAGTGTACAAACTATATTGTTTGTTTTTAATGTAATGGTAGAAGCAGAGTTAATATTTTCTATACTCATTTTTCAGTGGAATGTAAGATATTATATATTTATTGTATTTCTTCAAAATCATTAGCATGTTACACTGAATATAATTTTCTTTTTTACCGTCTTCGAAAAGGAGTAGATTCACAATTCAGTGTATTTTTTTCTTCTATGTTTGTTACACAATTATTCTGTCAATTATGATTCTTTTTTTTTAATGGTAGGTAGTAATTTGGCCAGTGAGTTCAAAGAAATAAAAGACACGCTAAACAAACAGACAGACATTTCCTTTGATAATTCCGCAAAATTAAAAAATTTAGAAGACCATGCAAAGAGGCAAGAAACATTGATAGAAGAATTGTTAGCAGAGAATAAATCTTTGAAAACAAAAATTACAAAGTTGGAAACAAAAATTAACAGGATAGAACAGAAGCAACTCTGTAACTCATTGGAAATTAGAGGTGTGCCACAGAAGTCTGGGGAAACAACAGAGGGAATTGTTTGCTCTATTGGATCGGCCTTGGGTATAAAACTCAAGGCAGATGACTTAGATTTCGTGGAGAGGAAAAGATCAAAAGGAGAAGATACTAGACCAGGTCCTATAATAGTACGTTTTGTCCGACAGACAGTAAGAAACGAAGTTATCCGGCTCCGAAAAATTAAAAGAGATTTCTCCACTAGACACTTAGGGTGGGAGAACGACGAAAAGATTTATCTAGGAGAGGAAATGACTCCAGTCAATCGCCACTTATACTGGCTGGCGAGGCAGAGGAGGGCCGCCGGCAAGTTGAAGTTCGTTTGGTTCGCTGGAGGCAGAGTACGATGTCGACGAGACAACGGACATCCTGTTGTCCTGATAGACCAAGAAGAGGACCTAGAGGTTTTCTCCTGAGAGAGGAAACTCTGTTACCTTAGCATCCCCCCAACAAACACTTCATACAAGTTTTATTTAACAAAATTTATTTTATTTATGTATCTTTCATGGTTTAGTTACATAATTTTTTTCTATTATCTTCGTTACAAGAATATTCATATTCATTATAGAACTCTTACTGTTTATGTTTCTGATATCATTTCTTTACTTGAAAATTTCTATTATATTAGTTATATTTCACAGATACCTCATTTTCGTCACCATTATCTTTATATTAATTTACTGTATTATGGCCATTATAGTAATTCTTTATATTACTATCAAGTCTCGTATTTAATTAGTATAGCTTTATGTGAACCTAATATTATAATCACCCCCACCGCTAATCATTCATCAATTCTATCCTCTCTTATCCTATACCATGAGTAATATACTCACTGCATGCCATGTTAATGCTCAATCTATCCCAGCCCACTATGATGAATTCCTATTCCACTTCCAGCAGAACTTTTACCATGTAATAGCAGTTTCCGAAAAATGGCTAAAACCTTTTATTCCTTCCTCTTCTGTTTCAATACCTCACTACAACCTCCTCCGTCATGATCGAGTCAACAGAGTTGGCGGGGGTGTCGCCCTTTACATCCATGAAACACTCCGATCTCGTATCCTCCATTCCTCAATTAATTCAGATTCTCCTCACATAGAATACCTTTTTAGTGAAATTACCATCAACACCCGAACTATCCTTTACGCAGTAATTTACCGACCCCCACATGTACCCTTTGATCCCAGCTTTGAAACCTTCCTCTTCTCAATAATTCCTTGTTATAATCACATTATTATCGCCGGAGATTTCAATTCCAATTTTTTAACTGACAACCCTGATAAACGCTTCCTGAGTAACCTCTTTCAATCCCTTGGTCTCTTCATTGTTCCTTACTCTGCAACCCATCACCTTTCCCAATCGGATACCTGGCTTGATTTACATGTAATCGACTCTCCCACAAATTTGGTATCCCACTCCCAACATCCTATACCCTCTCTTTCTGCACATGATTTAATATCGATTTCTTATGACTTTCCTGTTCCTTCCTTCACTCCTCGAATTATTACGTACCGCAATATTGACTCTTTAACTTTTCCAATGGTTCAAGCCGACCTAGAATCCATAGATTGGAACGCTTTTTACTCCACACCATCCTTAGATGCTAAGATCGAATTCCTAACTTCCAAACTTTTATCCATTCTAAATAATCATGCTCCTCAAAAAAAAGTGAAAAACGCACCGTCCTCCAGCACCTTGGATAACTCAAGATATCAAAGAGATGATGAGAACCAGAGATGCAGCCAGAAGGAAATATATCCGGACAAAACACCCTGAAGATTTAATCACCTTTAAAAACCTCCGTAACCGAACCCAATCAGCCTTCCGTCGTTCCAAATTCCAATATTACCATAAAGCATTATCCACGCATTCCCATTCCCGCCAAAAATGGAAACTCCTCCGCCAAATCCCCTCCTTACAATTTAAATCTTGTCCTTCGTACCATGCCACGCCAGATGAACTCAATAAGTATTTTACCTCATCCGGTTCACCTTCCTCAATCCCAGTTCACAACCCGAATAATACAGATTTTGATTCCGATAAATTCTTCTTTTCTTATATCGAACCCTCCCAGCTAATAGAGGCTGTGATGAAATCACGTTCCAAATCATTTGGACCAGATGGGATTCCAGCACGATTTATTAAACTTTGCCTCCCATTAATCCTAGCACCTCTACTCCATATTTATAACTTTTCTCTCCAGAACTCAATCTTTCCATCCGCCTGGAAAAAAGCTACTGTCCTTCCCCTAAATAAAGTTCCTAATCCAGCATCCGAAAATGACTACCGACCCATCTCACAACTTTCCAATCTTTCTAAACCTCTAGAGAGAATAGCTCAAGACCAGATATCCTCATTCCTTAACAGCATCTTAATCCTTTTCAGTCAGGCTTTAGAACTGGCTTTTCCACACAATCAGCTCTTGCAAAAATCACCTCAGACATCCACCAAGCTATGGACCATCATAAAATCACCATCCTCATCCTCCTTGACTTCAGCAAAGCCTTTGATACCATTGATCACAACCTACTCCTTTCCAAACTAGCTAATAACTTTTCCTTTTCTCATAGTGCGACCAGATGGATCCAATCCTTTATTTCTGACCGCACCCAGATAGTCCAAATTCCTAACCTTCCCCCTTCCTCTCCCCTCCCAATCACCTCTGGTGTGGTTCAGGGCTCCTCAATATCACCTTCTCTATTTAGTTCCTACATTAATGACGTTTATCCCCTCATAAAACATTGTTCCTCTCATTTTTACGCGGACGACTCACAAATTTACCTTTCCTTTTTCCCTAGTGAACTGCAGCAAGCTATCGCAAAGATGCAAGCTGATCTTGACACAATATCCTCTTGGGCCTTTGCTAATAAATTGAAACTGAATGCTAGCAAATCCAAGGCTATTGTGTTGGGCTCCAGGGTCCTTCTCAACTCCTTACCTGGAATCCCTAATTTCTCTATAGACTCCAATCCCATAAACTTCCACAACTCCGTTACGAACCTCGGCATTGTCTTTGACCAAACCCTTTCCTGGAAAGACCATGTTTCCCTAATTATCCGCCGAACAATTTCCACTCTTCGACTCCTAAACCGCTCCCGTAAATTCCTCCCTCAATCAACTCGTCAACTATTAATTACCTCCCTCATATTCCCCCATTTTGATTTTGGTAGTGTGGTGTACGGAGGCCTCTCTGCATCTCAAGACGCAAGATTGAAGAAGCTCATGAACTGTTGCCTGAGATTCGTTCTAGGGATATCACGTTATGACCATGTGTCTCACCACTACACAAGATTAAAATGGTTATTTCCCTCCTTCCGAAGACAATACTTCCTGGGTTCGTTCCTTTACAAATCACTTTCCTCTCAGTCACCTCCCTATATCCTGAAAGCATTAACATTAAAATCATCAGTGAGTTCCCGCAAAACCAGATCCCGTTCCTCAGACCTCTACCTAACTTCCTTTAACACAACATCCTTCAAACGCTTCCTTTATTTCTAGAGCTTCGAACTTCTGGAACTCCCTCCCTTCCATCATTCGCCATTCCTCCACTTATAATAGCTTCAAATCACGTCTTTTCGTTTACTTATTAGAAACTCAATCTAATAGTCACATCAATGAAGAAAATATGTTTTAAAATGAAGTATGAATATTCAAAGCATAATATTGATTTGTACAGAATTACTTTAGTACCATTGCACTAAATTTGTATAATTGGTTTCAGCATAATTATATTATTTATCAGACAAGATACATTATTTTTCCGTATAATTTATATTTCTTAGCTTTGTCTACCGCATTCTTTTGTTGAATATTTTTTTTTGTTTTTTTCCTAATTTGTTTTTGTAGCTTATTTTCAATTTCGAACCTTAAGATTTAATTTGTTTTTTCGTGTGATATTTTAAAACATGTATTATTAATCTTATTACTTTATGTTGTAATTTAAGTTTTTTTTTCAATTCCTTAATTTAATTTAAATTGTATTTCCTTGTCTTTATTATATTTCTAAATTATACATACGGCAGCTAGGCCGCCAATAATTGTTCATTATAATTATTCTTAAGGGGCAATGGCCCCAGAATAAAATTTATTTTCATTTTTCATTTTCATTTCATTTTCATTAATTCAGAAGTAGTCCCTTTTTTTTTTTTTTTTTTTTTTTTTTTTTTTTTTTTTTTTTTTTTTTTTTTTTCCTTGGAATCAACTCAGCGCTTTAGTAAATTTTTAGAAAAAAAAACGACTTTAAGATTAAACATTCATGTACAAAACTACATAGATAGATAGACACCGATTTCAAAAATAACTGATCATAAATTGTGAATAGGTATAGAAGTATCAATAATTAATGCTGTTAGTTTCGAAGTAATTAAAATATTATTTTTTACTTTTTAGTTCAGTTTTGAACATGTTTAATTTTGAAGTCGGTTTTTTTCCCCTAAAAATTAACTTTTTAATTTAATAATTAACTTTTCGGTCTTTATTTTCTAAGTTCACTAAACAAGATCTCCATATTAATATATATTATATATTAATTTTGTATAATAATAATAAAAAGGTAAAAACAAATTGTAATAAATGGAAATACCATTAAAGATTGAATATTCAACTTCATCGCCAAGCGCCTGATTATGACAGGAGCTTAATTAACAATAAGGTTATATTGTTCACATATTGATTACATAATAACTGGAACTGAAATAATTATACGTTCCAGTATAATAATAATATAATATAATAACTTATTCCTACTGCGGCTTTATTATAAGATGAAACGGCTAGAATCGATATAGGTAAAATAGAATAGGTATCGTATGCTTCATGAAGGAAGACTTCTGAAAGTTTAAAGTGGCATTATATAAACTAAACGATCAACAAAATTATTTCGCGGGTTAAGAAAAGCACCATTTAAAGTTTTATTTAGGTTTTATGCTGTTATAGCTAACATTAGGCAGTTTCCGACTATGCATAAAGTCTGTTTAGACGGAAATAAAGGTTCATCAAAGCGAGTTAATAAATCGTTGGGACTTTTGAGTTTGATTTTATTTCAGGTTTCATTAACTGGAGGGAGGAGGGAAGATATCTCTGGGATACTTATCCTAAAACCTTCCATATATTACAATATCTTTTAAAATAATAAATAAATGCTTAAAGAACCCGGAGGTTCAATACCAACACCACCAACCGTTGACCACAGACCTTACCCCTGGGTCGGTTATCCTAAGCTCAAAATTAATTACTTTTTTCGGGAACGGTCATTTCTGTACATGTCCATTTCAACAATCGCGCTTTCAATATATTACTTCTTCTTATGCATCACCCTGTAGTGCCTTTTTGTACGGGAGCGTCCAGCCATGTCTACCATTGCTCTCTACCTCTTGTCAGGTTTCTCATAAACGGTCAACATATTCCAGATAAGACATTCTTGAACGGCCTCGGAGCCTTCTACCATCAGACACATAGTCCATGGTCTTCAATGGATCTCGATGCTCTCCCATCCTGACGACATGCCCAAAGCACTTCAGCTGTTTGACCCGCTCAACCACTAGGTCCACATCAACAATTAAGGGTACCCATTTCATAGGGGCTGGGTGTGCCGCAGGAAGAATGAAATGCATTGTTACTTTATTTAAACATTTTAAACCAAACCAGATTTTAGTTTGAATGACAACCAGCCCGCCTCTACCTCAGCCTTTCGACTCTTTACACCCAGTCTGTGCTTGGCCATGAATTTTTTCAAAGGTGTTCCCCGTTTTGACTCCTTTGGTAAGCATCAATATATTTAATGTCTTGTCTTACATTTAAATATATATATGTAAGTTCCCTTACTACAGAACCTCTCATCAATTAGTTCCCATAACCACCACCAGGGCTTGACTGTATAACCTCCATTAGACTGTTAGATTGTTTGTTTGTGTATCAGTGCATTAGGTTGGATATCTATCTTGAAATTTAATTATTTTTTCAGGTATATACTTGATTATTGTTGGTATGTTTTAAGTATTATTGATTAACTATTTTTTGTTTATTGATTGATTCTTAATATTCTTTCAGACTAATAAAATCTGATATTCACTCCAGCCTGCTTTTTTCAACCTTACAAATTAAATTTCATGATGAAGACTGAAGAAAAACTTTATGTTCATATTATAAAAAGAGGTGAGATCGAATTTGAACTGGCCGGACTTTCAGAAGACAAAGATCTCTGGTTTGTATTGCCTGAAGAGTTGAGGGACCGGACACAACACAAGGTACTTATGTCTAAATCTATAAAAAGAGCTGTTGAAGCAATCAGACCTATCAACGGCTATCGAAAAGTAGGGATCAAAATAGATGAAGATGTTAAGAGAGAATATTTTGATGAAGATGATAACCTTTGTTTTATGTCCATTCCCCTTCAAGAAAACGATTCTGTATCTCATCTTGCAAATCCAAATGCAGAAAATTTTTTAATGGAAAAGATAAAATTCCTAGAAAGTAAATTAAATGATCGGAAATTAAAATTGCATGAAGCAGAGCAGAAATTTTTGTTGGATAAATTTGGAAAATTACAAAATCCAACTGAATGGTTTGACAGATTTGAATCTGAATGTACAAGACATAATGTCAATTCTATTGAAAAGAGGATTGAAGTCCTTCGGCTGTTTGTATCTGGACCATCAAAGGACTGGTATGAAGGGAACCTCAAGAAGATGGGACTGAGGGACTGGTTAGCTTGGATAGAGTCCTTCCTGAGTGTCTTTTTGGACACAGGCTGGTCTAAAGTCAGAGCAGCTTTTAACTTTAAGTATTTAGGAGGTTCATTGGTGGACTATGGGCTGGCCAAGGAACGACTTTGTCTGGAAGTAGAGAGTCAGTCAACTCTCATGTCAAGGATCAACATGATAGTGGTAGGTCTTCCTGTCCAAGTACAAGATGAGTTAGATCGGGAATTTATAACCAGCATGGAAGCCCTCTTCACCCAACTGAGGAAACTTGATGGGAAATTTAGCAAGTTAAAGGGGGGCAATTTAGATTATAAAGTAAATACTCATTCCGGAAAATTTCAGGAGAAATTTAATGGAAAAAGTGGGAAACCTTCTCAAAATCTTCAAAAGAAACCCTGCTTTATGTGTGAGGAACTGGGATGGCCGAACCGATACCACCCGGTTAATGATTGTAGGAATAGAAATATATTCAAATCAAGAAAGGAAGTTAATTTTAATGAAACTTCATCTCCAAGGAGGGCAGAAGAAGCTGAGAATGTACTTATTAATGTTACCGAGGAATGTTTAAACTAGAAGACCCGGAGAAATTAAATCCATTGATTAAAATAAATGTTCTTATGGATAATAAAATGAAAATAAAAGCAGTATATGACAGCGGCTCGAATGTTAGTTTAATAAATCAAAAAGTGGTTGAAACTTTAAGAACAAAATTAATAAACAACTCTACTGTATTTAAGACAATCAATGGATTGAATTTCTGTTCTGCCCGGGCAAAAATCATTTTAAAAATTGGAAATATAACAGAAAATCTAAATGCCTATGTTGTGAAAAACAATAACCTTTCTTATGATCTATTACTTGGTCTTGATGCCATAAAGAAATTTAATTTGATTCAAGATGAAAATCTAAACGTTTTACAAAGAAAGGATGGCAAGATTGTCAACTTAAAAGAAGCCGAGAAGAAGAAGATTGAAACAGATGTTCCAAATGAAGATGAAATGAAGAAAATAAATATGAATACAACAGATGAAGAGATGAAAATAGACCTGAGTCACATAAAAGATGAATGTAAAAAGGTACAACTTCTAAGATTATTAATGAAATATAATAGTTTGTTTGCAAAAAATAAATTTGATGTGGGCAGAGTAAAATCTAGGGAGGCTGAAATAAAATTATTTAAAGATGAATATGCTACTTCGCGAGCATATAAGTGTTCAATTCTTGATGAAAAAGAAATTAAAACACAAATTAAGAAACTTTTAGATACAAATTTAATTCAAGAATAAAATTCTCCTTTTGCGTCCCCAGTAACTTTGGCCTACAAGAAAGAAGATGGTAGAAAAACTAGACTTTGCATAGATTTTAGAAACCTTAATAAGCTAATAGTACCTGAATGCTATCCTTTCCCAACTATAAATGATGTAATAGATAAAGTTTCAAATTGTAAATATTTTACAGTAATTGACAAAAATTCTGCCTTCTGGTGCATACCTTTGAAAGAAAAAGATCGGGAAAAAACATCTTTTATTACAAAATTTGGAAAATTCATGTTCAATGTTCTTCCTTTTGGTTTAAAGAATGCTCCAGCTATTTTCCAAAGAACACTCTCAAGCATATTGAGACGTTATAATCTTGACGATTTCAGTGTTAACTATATTGATGACATCCTTATATTTTCTAAAACTTGGGAGGAGCATTTAAATCATATTGGAATGCTCTTGCAAGCTCTTGAAAAGGAAGGTTTTAAAATCAAATCTGGAAAATGTACATTTGCAAATAATTCTGTAAAATATCTCGGTCATTTTCTTCAAGAAAACAAAGTCTCACCCGCCCATGAAAACTTGATTGCTATTAAGAATCTGAAAAAACCTACAGACAAATCAGGAGTTCGCAGTATATAAGGGTCTATTAATTTTTACTTGAAATATATTGAAAATAGTGCTGCAAAATTTGAACCATTACATCGACTGTTAAAAAAAAATGTAGACTTTAAATGGACTGATGAATGCGAAACTAGTTTTAATTTAATTAAGGAGTACTTATGCTCCTCTCCAATCTTAGCAATTTATGATGTGGAAAAAGAAATCTACATTGAAACAGATGCGAGTTTAAAGGGCATAGGGGCAACCCTAAAACAACCCCAAATTGATGGAATTTTGCATCCGGTAGCTTATTTTTCAAGGAAGTTTTCTGCAACGGAGAAGAGGATGGATATAATTCATTTAGAATGTAAAGCCATTAGAGAAGCTATCAAATATTGGCAATACTATTTAATAGGTCGAGAATTATAGTATGCTGTGACCATAAACCATTAGAAAATCTGAGAACTAAATCAAGGACTGATGAGATACTGGGTGATTTGGTTAATTATTTGTCACAATTTAACTTCAAAATTATTTATAAAAATGGGAAAGACAATATTATGGCAGATTTATTATCAAGACAACCTGTACTTGAATATTTTCAAAATGAAGATGCAATTCAAGTTAATAATTTAGTTGAACTTAATGAAATATTGAATGATCAAAAATTACATAATAATGAACTGAATTTGGAACAAAATGTAAAAATTCATAATAATATTAAATTCAAAAAACTAAATGGAAGATCAAGAATATTTGTTTCTGTTGCATTTGGAAAAGGACTTATGGAGCGAATTCATGGTTATTATGGTCATATTGGTGTTGCTCAGATAAAAGAAAAACTTAGACCTTATCATTATTTTAAGAATATGGATTCATTAGTGGAAAACTTTTGCAAAAACTGTTCCATCTGCAGAGAAAATAAGACTCGTCGAAGTAAATCTATTGGTTTGATGTCAGCTGAAGAACCTTATGCAATAATGTCAATTGATTCGGTCGGAGGTTTCGCTAACTACAGGTCACCAAAAAAGTACATGGATATACTAGTAGACCATTTGACACGATATGCTTGGATCTTTACAACTACTGGTCAATGTGCAAAGGATTTTATAAAGCTTATTGATCCTATTGCGAACAGGAATAAAATTCAAATAATCCTTGCTGACCAGTACACCGGGCTGAACTCGACTGAACTCAAGAGGTACTTGGATAAGAAGAACATCAAACTGGTATTTACGGGTGTCGATTGTCCTCAGTCGAATGGACTCAATGAGAGACTCAACCAGACCCTCGTCAACCGGATCAGATGTAAGATGAACAGTGGGAGCGATAAGCGAACCTGGCAGAGGGTCGCTCAAGAACAGGACCATCCACAGCTCGACCAAGTTTGAACCGGAATATTTACTGTTTGGTAAGAAATCTTTTATTTCACCTCTGCCACTTCACGATGAAGGAGATTTATTAAAGGACAGAGCAACTGCATTCATAAACTCCATGAAGAATTTCCATAATAATAAGATGAGAGTAGATAAAAATAGGACTGAACATGACTTTAAGGTGGGAGATCAAGTCTACATTGAAAACGGAAGTAAATTAAAAAGAAAAAAACTAGATAAAGTAAGAGGGAACCCTTTCCTATACTCAGCAGGATATCCCAATCAATGTATGAAGTCGGATGTGGAAAACGAAGAAAGTCGTCCAACTACTTCCACAGCAGCAAGCTGTCACTTTATAAGACTGATAAAGTGACCAGGGAGGGGGAGGTGTAAGTTCCCTTACTACAGAACCTCTCATCAATTAGTTCCCATAACCACCACCAGGGCTTGACTGTATAACCTCCATTAGACTGTTAGATTGTTTGTTTGTGTATCAGTGCATTAGGTTGGATATCTATCTTGAAATTTAATTATTCTTTCAGTTATATACTTGATTATTGTTGGTATGTTTTAAGTATTATTGATTACCTATTTTTTGTTTATTGATTGATTCTTAATATTCTTTCAGACTAATAAAATCTGATATTCACTCCAGCCTGCTTTTTTCAACCTTACATATATATATATATATATATATATATATATATATATATATATATATATATATATTATTTATATAGCAGAGTGCTGATGTTTTAAAAAATTGTGTATAAGGTTTTAGAACTGATAATGAGAGATTAAAATTCAAAACTAAAATTGAAATAAAAATAATTTTTATAGAAGTAGCTAATAACTCATTAATCATAAATATATTGACAGACCCTATATTTGTAGCAAGTATATAAAAAAAAATGAAAACTTTCAATCATATATATATATATATATATATATATATATATATATATATATATATATATATAACTTTGTAATTGATAGTAAAAATTCAAAGTCAAATTGATTCGAGGATACAAATTTATTTTCGAGGATTTGCTGTCGTACATTTTTTAAAAAATTAACTTATGAACTATGTTGCTAAGTGCTCATTTTTTAATAATTTTTTTGGATGTTTTTAGAACTGATAATGTTAAACATTCGAAATTCGGCCAAATCTCCTCATTTCACAACCGTAGGCCCAGTACATCCTCACCAAAATACTGAACAAATCTTCACGGGTTGTAGTTGTACAAGTATGTTTTTTGTAACATGGAGCATGTTACCGGTATGGTCAACTACTTGGTCAAAGGCGATACGTTTTTGAAGAACGCGAGAGCGTTACGGATAATTTGGAATTGGAAGAGTAAGAGCAGTTAGGAGCTCAACTCAAAAAAGATCGTATGAAACCTCTATTTTTAAGTCTAGGAGCCTAACTCAGTTAGTGTTGCTCGGATCGCAAAATTCGACATGATACTCGTCAAAAATTTAATAGAAAATAATTTGTGTTGTATAACATTCGCCGCTAGGACCTACCGTTTAGAAGTTATATTGCTCCCCTATAGCGTATAGTAGGTTTCAATAAAAACAGTCACATTTGAAACCTCTATTCATAAGTATAGGGGCTTTTTTGACATGTTATTGCTCAGTTGGTGTTTCTCAGATCAAAATTTTGCCGATTGAAATAAAATGGACAATGTTTTTTGAATATAAAATTTGTCACCAGGGTAGGTCCTAATTTCGGAGCTATATATAGGGACACTTTGGACACATTATATGCTATACTTTCTGTAGCAAACAGGTTCAAGCGGGCCTATAATAATTTCCTACAAATTACTATATTAATAATGATAATTACATAGATAACTATAAAGTTATTCTATCAATTTCGCAATTCCTAGTCTCATTCAACTATGGTATATTGATTCCAGGATCCAAATATGAAGTGAGCAGCTACAAAAGCGTTGATAAAAGAAGCGTAAGGTTTGTCGTTACAATAGGACGTGTTCATTAGTATAGAGGAGGGTGGAGGGTGGAGGGTGGAGGGTGGAGGGTGGAGGGTGGAGGGTGGAGGGTGGAGGGTGGAGGGTGGAGGGTGGAGGGTGGAGGGTGGAGGGTGGAGGGTGGAGGGTGGAACAATCTTGACAACTGAAGGGCAGGCAGAGGCCACTTCCCCTACTTCTAACCCTAGCTATGCCTTCCCCTACCAATTAACGTTGGCCGGAGCTAACAACATACTTTAAGCCGACCTCTCTTTTAAGGACATTGTTACAAAGCGGACCCGCAGCTTCTTGTCTTCCTCTGCCGTCAAAATAGGATTTTCAACAAAGGGGGTTCCAACAATGGCTATGTTAGGGCAGTATGTCAACAGCTCTGCCGAGGCCTATAGAAATACGGCGCTAATCTCCCTCTTGGCCAGTCTTATTGTTATACATATTAGCCAACCGCACAGGACTAATTTCATAAAGTTAACTCAACGATACATTAAAATTGAAGCAAGGTAGACAATATTTTCTGCATAAACAATACAAAAATAATTGAAAAATGAAAAATATGATTATACAAAATATCATGGACACACACACACACACACACACAACACTTATTATAAATATAAATAATAATAATAATAATATTATTCTGTGTATTAATAAATTATTATAATTATAAATATTCGATGGCCACCCCCTTTTTTATTCCACAGTTTTTGAAATTCTGAAACGAAACTCTCAGGGTCTTAACTGAGTCAAATAAAGTTTCTTTTCAGTTTATAGTCTGCTCTCCGACCTTCTCCAGTTCTTCTCCAGCGACCCTAACTTTGGAATTCTCAATGGGATGTGGTATTTTTTAAGACGAATTTCGATAGAAGAAAATGAATTTCGAATCGATTTTATACCAGTAATTTTTTTTATCCGGGGCACCGTTTCGCCACAAATCGCGGAAAATCATTTTAAGAAAATAAGCAGCCAAAACTGGTATTGCAAAAATAAAATAAACTTTGAACAAAATTATGAAATTAAGTCCTTTCCGCGGCTGGTACGACGTTCGGTGAGAACAGGTCGACTTTGGAGGTTTCCCCCGAAAGGCTCAGATCGTAGACAAGCCCGTGATGAAACTAATATCATTTATGTGCTGGCTACGGTGGAAGCGTATCCTCATCGGAGCATTCGAGAGATAGCCAGATATAGCCACTTAGGCATTGGAACGGTGTGGGCCATACTAAAACAACACCGTATGAGGCCGCCCCGCATTTCACTTCATCAGGCTTTAACTCCCCAAGATGCTGGGAGACTGAGGCTCTGTCATTAAGTGGGTATTCCTGGCTATGTCCTGAATTCTCCGTTGAGGATACGCTTACACCTAGATATTATAGGCCGCTTCCACCGTAGATATTATAGGCCGCTTCCACAGAAGTGATATTAGTTTCGTCACGGCCTTATCGACGATTTGATCCTCCCGGGGGAAACCTTCCAACCCGACCTGTTCTCGTCACTCGTCGTACCATTCCCTGGAAGGCCTTAATTTCATATTTTTGTTCAAAGTTTATTTTATTTTTGCAATACCAGTTTTAGCTATACTGAGCCAAAACCTCCTGTAATTGAAAAATGTTTATTTTTTCAATAAACAGTAAATTTTCATTCCTTTATTCATTCAATACCAGTTTTAGACTGCTTATTATATTAAAATGATTTTTCGCAATGCGGCGAAACAGTGCCCCGGATAAAAAAATTCACCAGAATAAAATCGATTCAAAATTTGATTTTCTATCAAAATCCGTCATAAAAAAATACCACATCCCATTGGGAATTCCAAAGTTAGGGTCGCTTTAGAAGAACTGAAGAAGATTGGTGAGGAGACTATAACCTGAAAAGAAACTTTATTTGAAGCAGTCAAGACACTGATAGTTTCGTTTCAAAATTTCAAAAACTGTGGAAAAAAAAGGGGGCGGCCATCGAATAATAAACACCCTATATGTATATATATGCACTATATTTTATAGTCGTGTATTAATTTTTTTTAAACATATTATTTTGAAACAAAGAGCAATAAAGGATAATGAATTTTATACCTATTTACAATTTATGATCAGTTATATTTGTAGTCGGTGCCAACCAAAACAAACAGAAATTGAAAAGTTCTAATAATTGCAAAGAAGTGCAAAAAGCTTTAAACTACCATTTTTGGCTGGCACCGACTCCAAAAAAAACTGATCATAAATTGTGAATAGGAATTAGGTATATAAGTATCGATAATTTAATCGATTGTCCTTTATTGATCTTTGTTATGAAGTAATTAAAATATTATTTTTTATTTTTTGGTTAAAGTTTGTACACGAAGGTTTAATCATCAAGTCGGTTTTTGATTTGTTTTTATTAATACCTAATTATGTAATCCTTATATATCGGCCCTTTGTATCTGTATCGGACCTACCCTGATATGATGCAGTTGTCTTTTGTTAGAATGTAATAGACTCCCAGAGATCCGTTCCGATTCACAATGTCTTATTGTGGATTTCATTGCTAGTAAATAGTAGTAATATATAGACAGCGCGGTACAGTAAACAATGTTTATACAACCAACATTTTCCTTGGATACCTCAAGAACTGTGCCAAAACAATAAGTTAAGATTGGAGCCTCCGATATACGAGATCCCCAGCGACAGATGGAGCGGACAGATAGATGAGACAAATATATTAGCCGCTGAGGACAGGAGACAGCTGAGGCTATTGGCTGGAGTAGTGAGGGTTACCGCTGTCCCGGCCAGCATCTGCGGTTCCTATTGGTTCCCTTCTCTGGCTGCTCTACTGTCATTGGCCACCGGCCATTATTATAGAATAATTATCAGCCAATCAGAATCAGATAGCTTAATCTTTTAGATTTTCTGTATTTTTCTTTTTTTTGTTGGTTTGGTGTCTGGGCGACGGACAGTCGGTATATGTAGTTAATATTTATCTATAACTATATATTAATGGATATAGCTCATCAACAATTGTTTGGTTTTATTTTTCACTGTAGTTTCTTTGATAAATATTTATATCAATTGTACTAGGCTAAAAGGGGAAATGTAAAACAATATCGAAACAGATTTTTCGCCAACTATCGCATGTGATAGTCTTATGGAGGCAAGAAAGTGAAAATCGTGTTTTGATATTTAAGAATTTCCCTGTTTAAGACTATTCCCAATGATAAAAAATAAACTTTGTTATTTTCATTTTAGATTTTTTTCAGCCTTCGTCGTAAACCTACGACCTCCTGTCCTTCAGTATCCTTTAATGATATTCCACTTATCCCTGTTGAACAGATCCACTACCTAGGACTCCACTTTGAGAAACGTCTTACTTGGAATCCACATACAAGACTAAAACGACATGAAACGGCTCGTCGTTACAGACTACTTCAATATTTACTAGACTAACGTTTAAAGCTCCCAATTAATTACAAAAGATTCATTTACATGACAGTGATTAGACCAATATGTACTTACGGAGTTGAGCTTTGGGGCTCAACTAAACCATCCAATCCATATCTCGTATCCAATCCTTACAATCCAAAATACTTCGAAAAATCCTCAATGCTCCTTACTTTGTGACCAATAAACTTATCCATAAAGACCTTAATGTTCCATGTGTTGCTGAGTTAGCCCAAACCAGATACCTATCCATTAAGAGTAAACTGCACACCCACTCGAATCCATCAGTCTCCCAACTTGCTTCTCATTCGATACCTGATAATCTTCCGAGGCGTCTGAAAAGAAGATGGCCTAGAGATCTTCTTGTGTAGATTTTTATTGAAGTGGTACTAATGAGTAGTTCTTTTCAAGTTTTGGCATATTATTGTAAGCGTTTTTATCACATTTACTTAATGTACATTTGTACAGTTGTAAATTTCAATAAAGTGTAAACAATTATTATCTCACCTAGCGTAACACTCTCCAAATGAAATAACTTTTAGTACATTTAATATTTTAATGTAGTACCTCGATACTTTTTGCTTAGTCAAAGAAGAAAGATGTATAATGGCACTGTTGCGGTGTTCTCACATTACAGGTTTAGACCCACATCAGGAACAAGCTAAAGGCAAAACGCCTTCGAAGTTCTGCTAAACAGATCTTGTAATAATATTTAAAAGAATAATTGTGATGTTATCTTTCAAAAATGAAAATGTCTATTTGAGAAAATATTTTTAAAAAAGAGCGAAAAACCTACACCAGTCCTTCCCCTGCTGTTAAATCCAAAATATTTATATTATTCAAATCATTGATGTCGACTAATGAAAATAAAGTAGAGCAGTGTGTGCCGTCTGCAAAGCTTTTATCAGAACTTTTTTTTTTTTTATTTATTGATATTTACAACTGTCAAAATAATATACATCAAGTAAATGTGTTGACAGCGAATACAACGGCGTGTAAATAACTTGTGAAGAACTACTCACTAGGAGCACTTCAATAAAATCTACACTAAAAAGCCATCTTCTTTTCAGACGCCTCGGAGAATTATCAGGGATGGAGGAGGAAGCAAGTTGGGAGACTAGTGGATTGGAGTGGTTATGGAGCTTACTATGAAAGGATTGGTATCTGGTTTGGGCTTAATCAGCAACATATGGAACATTAAGATCTTTATGGAAAAGTTTATCAGTCACAAAATAAGGAGCATTGAGGATTTTTTGAAGGATTTTGGATTGTAAGGATTGGATACGAGATGAATTGGATGGTTTAGTGGAGCTCCAAAGCTCAACTCCGTACGTCAAAATAGGTCTTATCACAGTCATGTAAATGAGTCTTTTTTAATTTATTGGAAGCTTAGAACGTTTGTCTAGTAAATGTTAAAGAAGTCTGTAACGACGAGCAGTTTCTTGTCGATTTAGTCTTTTATGTGGATTCCAAGTAAGACGTTTGTCCAAGTGGAGCCCTAGGTAGCGGATCTGTTCAACAGGGATTAGTGGAATATCATTAAAGGATATTGTAGGACAGGAAGTCGCAGGTTTACGACAAAGAGTTAAGCTTATTTGATGGGGGTTTGGATTTATTTTAATTCTCCAATTCCGACACCATTCTTGAATGTTAGTAATATGAGATTGTAGTGATTGGGATGCAATGAAAAGATTATTATTTACTGATAACACGCATGTGCCATCAGCATAAGTGGTGAGGAAAGTGGTAGGATTAGTCGGGATGTCAGCTGTATACACCGTGAAGAGGATTATCAGAAAAAATAGGTTTTAAAATATTCAACTGAAAGTGGACATGTTGAGTTTTGAAAAATAACCTTATATTATCAATTATAATAATTATAATTAAGGATTTAACCAATCAAGCATAAAATTAATAACTAAAATCTATTTTTAATTAAATGGCCTAAACAGAATTTCTTGAAGAACTGTGAGTTTTTGATTCGTCCTGTAATATTTATTTACTAACTTTGTTGACTGAACTGCTAATAACAAAAAAAAGATCAAAGACACATCAAAAGCATATTACAAATTAGTTTAAATTCTATCAGACTCATTCACACTAAAGAAAAACAATTTTTCGTTAAAGAAAGAAAGAAAAAAAAATAAAGTAAAAAAACATTGATTAAATTCCTTTGATGATTCTTCATTTTCTACTTGTCCTTTGTGAGGCCAAACATAAAATAGAATTAGCACTCTTGAGAGGAGTCTTAAAGGGACAAAAGAAAAAACGGTTTAATTAATCCACTCCATCCTCAAGTGTAACCAACTCTCCCCCAACTCTACGTTTTGTTCCTTTAATATTAAATAACATAATTTCCGTATTGTATATTACCCTCAATACCTAGAAAAAATATTTTTATTTTAAAATAAAAATTACATGTAATCTTGTAATTTTGAATTAAATAATTTTAATTTACAGTAATAGCGAGATCACCTCCAAACGAAAAGTATCGGAGGTATACCCAACTAATAAAATAAGAACAGTAAACTCAATTTCTTCCTGTGACTGGGAAAAAAATTAAGTCATGAATATGTCTTTCTATTTTGAAAAGAAAACTTTACCGTCCAATTCATCTCGTATCCAATCCTTACAATCCAAAATCCTTCGAAAAATCCTCAATGCTCCTTAATTTGTCACCAATAAACTTGTCCATAAAGATCTTCCATAAAGATGTTCCAAGTGTTGCTGATTTAGTCCAAACCAGATATCTATCCTTTCATAGTAAGCTCCATAACAACTCAAATCCCCTAATTTCTCAACTTGCTTCCCATACCATTCCAGATAATCCTCCGAGGCGTCTGAAAAGAAGATGTCCCAGAGACCTTCTATTGTACTGAAGTGCTACTGATGATTAGTTCTTTTCAACTTTTGTCACGTTATTGTAATAGTTAACAGCACATTTACTTGATATATATATTTTGTACAGTTCTTAATTTCAATAAAAAAGAAAAGATACCCTAACCATTCCAACACTCAAAAATAAAGGCAAAACACGACTTTTTGCATTCAAACCGACCTCCTAAACGGTAGGCTCAAACTACATGTTAGAGGTTATGTTACATATATGACACAAATAAAATTCTCCATTAAATTTGTGAATTGGAAACTGTGATTAAATTGTCGATCCAAGCAACAATAACAGAGCTAGACACGATCTATGTCTAAAATGTTATATTTTTGGGTGTGAAAGCATCGCTACTTAAGAAAATATACAGCCAAAAGACTTATTCATGAAAAAAAAATGTTTTTCATTATAATATTGATTAATGGGTCTGAGAAGGAAAGTGTAAAAGAAAAAATTAGCAAACTGGAAAGACTAAGCTTCGCGACAAGCAATCTGTATAATAAAAGAAGCCTTTCAATAAACGCTAAGATAAGGCACTATAATACAGTCGTCAAACCCGTTATACTATATGGAATGGAAAAATCTTCCCTCCCCAGCCTAAGGAAAATGTTAACCATAGAAAGAAGGATACTTAGAAGAATTCACGGACCAAAGAAGACAGAAGAAGGCTTCAGGTTGAGACCTAATAAAGAAATTTACAAGGATATAAATGATCTGGAAACAGACATAAGAATAAGAAGATTAAAGTTCTATGGGCATATGGTGAGGATGGGCCCAAAGTGATTAAATAGAGAAATCTTCTATAAAATCTGAGGATACAAGAGTTCTGGGGGATATGTCAAACAGATGAAAGAGGAAACTAAGAAACGTGGAGTAACAGACATGGTCTGTTTTGATAGGGATGAATACAGGAAAAAACTAAATGTAATCAAGGTTCTTGTGGGAAGGAAGGATGCGAGAAAAGGAATAGCGTGGACCGAAGAAAGAAGGAAGGAGCAATCGGAAAGAATGAAGAAAAGGTGGGAAGAGAGAAGGAAGGAGAGAAGTAGTAGGAAGTGAATGATATTCGCGTGGTCTCTAAGGCCGTTACAAGGGAAAAAAAATATTGATTAATCAAATAAACCATTTAAATTAAATTAAAATAAATTTGTCAAAAAAAGCATCATCTCATCAACATCTTACAAGAGTTCGTATCGGTTAAGCATACTGGACTCTAGAAAAATATGTAGCAGATCAAAATTAAAGTTCATTAAATTTCCTATAAAATTAATAATATATATATATATATTCGTAAAAATTCCCACAGTTTTGAGATATACGTAATAAAAAATCGACAATTTTATAAATAAAAAACATTTTTACCTCATTTTTTGTTAAACATTTGAAGAAAATACCAGAAAGGTATATATGAAATTAAAGTATATTTAATGCTCTATAATATCGATTCTGACGTTTTTTCTGAGAAACGATTGTAAAACGTAATGGAAGCAAAAGTTTGACAAAAAGTGAGGTGACATTTGTTTTTTCCCAAAAATAACCTATTTTCAAAACGTATATCTCGTAAACGGTTAGAATTACGACAAATTTATATATAATAAATTTTATAGTAAATTTAATTAGCTTTTATGTTTATTTGAAATATATTTTTCTAGAGTCAACAGTTTTCGAGATATTATCGAAAAACCAAAACAACGGAACTTCTCCCTTTCCCCCACCGTTAGCTGACCCCCCAGCAGGAGGGACTTTTAGTATGTTCACCTTCTATCTACTCCTAACGAAGCTATAAAGTAAAAAATGATCGGATATTCGATGCTCTCTACAATATGTTGGATATCTACAATGTGTTTATTGACTGGGCTACTGTATTATCTTCTAACTCCTCGCGGTTAAGCTTGCACTACTTCTTATTGGGCCGTACTGAAATTAATGCAGGATTATGTTATTAATATATAAAAAAATAAAATAAAAGATCTAAAACATTTTTTACTATCCAAAACATCATATATTCAATAACTCTATAGTATAACAAATAACTCTATAGTATAACAAATAACTCTATAGTATAACAAATAACTCTATAGTATAACAAATAACTCTATTGTATAACAAATAACTCTATCGACAATAACTTTTCTGTGGCTCGTCAACAGAGGTTTGAGTCTTTTCTAGGCATAAAAAAACATCGCGAAACTTTTGTAAAATAAAAAAAGGGTTGAAACATCAGACAAAAAATATTTTAGAATTGCTATCTAAGAAAAGGAAGAGATTGCCATCTGATACCCACTTATGGAATCCACTGCTTGGACTAATACCGTCCCATACACTAAGACCCAATCAGCGCTGACCTACTTCACAGATAGCTTCTCTATTGAAAACCGTCTGGAACAAAACAAAAGGTTTTCGAGTTTTCGAATTTAGAGGAGAGTATATAAAACAAAAGAAGAAATGAATACTACACTACCAAGCAGATATGAATGTATACATATATTTTTTTAATTTGTAGGTACCGATCGATACAGCTGAAGTCGAAGATAGACTTGTGGTACTAACTATGTAATTTTTGTGCTTTAAATTTTCTTTATAATAATTTTTAAAAAAATAAAATAAAATAACGGTGTCTTATCTTTGGAACCAGTAATTTTTCATGCCCATGAAAATTTCATAATTTTTTATGTGTATACGTCCCCATATTCTTTAACAAAGCTATAAAAAACATATTAACACCAGTACTTAATTAAATACAGATAAAGAGGCGCGCTAGCTCAATGGGTAAGGCGTTTGCCCACCATGCTCGGGACGAGTCCGACTGAAGGCAGTAAAATTATATTCTGTTGTTTCGGTCGTGGATCGAATTCGAGGTCGGGAGACCCTCCTGGGGCACACCCAGCCTCTAAAAAAGTGGGTATCCTTAATTGGGGAAAAACCTGGCGGTTGAGGGTGAGTTCTGGCCAAATCACCTCCTTTCACAACCGTTGGCTCAGAAATAGTACAACCTATCTTAGTACTGAACCCGGGACCCGTAAGTGGTGGATCGGTCGTAAGTGGTGCAAGGTTTTTTTTTTTTTTAATTTAAAATTATTACCAAACAATTTTAAATTACGAAATCAATAAGGGGAAAAGTGAAAATAGCCTTAGCCCTAGCCTTTGAATTTCATTTTTTTCATTATATGCGGACCGAATAGCAAATTTTTTTTTTTTTTTTTTTTTTTATTTTTTTTTTTTTTTTATTTATTTATTTTTTTTTTTTTTTTTTTTTTTGCGATTTGGCATAATTAAAGGACTAAACGAATATTTTAATGAACATTAATGTGATGTTATTTAGTTTGCGAGATACGTGATACCACACAAAAGGAATATTTAAAAAAAGCTCAGAAATCGACTGTCAATTGTCAATTCAACTATCGTAAACAAAATATTTTTCCCCTTCAGGCGTGTTCTTCACCAGCCCCGAAGAGAAGAACGGATGTAGAAAAATCAAAATATTTTCCATATCATTGAGAATGACATTCTAACAATAAGATACCTTAGAACATTCTGGAATAAATGCTATGATACAGGCTGCCACAAAGGCTGTCACAAAGGCTGACAGAAGATAATACTATGTAATTTAATAATATTCTAACTGACAAACGACCTCCTGGCTCAGCTGACATCTGATTCTCGCAGCAGCTGACGGGTCTGCCTCAGATTTGCTTTCAGGAGAGCTATTGTCTTTGAACGAGATGGTAGGATAGCTAGTAGAAAATCTGTATTCAGGAGAATATGAATAAAAATTTTTTGTGTAAATCAATTGTCCTTAAAAGTCTTGACCATTCAAAATTTAATTAATTTACAATATTATTCATTTAGTGTCCATAGTTTTCTTATATTTGGATATATGCAAATTTCTAAAACAGCATTTTCCGTTACGTGTTCCAACCTTTATATTACATTTCAATTAGGAATTAATATAGGAGGCTCGATGACCGAGTATGTTAGGACGAGGGTCTCAGCGCACTCGGTACTGAAGGTTGTGGGTTCGATTCCCACCTGGGCAAGTTAAAATTTATTTCGTGGCGAACCCACCAAAAAAACTTGACCTTCCCACCCTACACTACAATAGATAAGGTAACCAGTCCTTCCTGCCCTAGTTGGAGTACATAAGGACGTTAAGCACCAAAAAACAAACAAACAAGAATTAATATTTATGACACAGAATCAAAACTGTGATAAAAAAAAAGATAATAAAAAAAATTGATCATGAATCAGTCTATCTAAATCTACTGCGTTAACACTTTATAATTAAAATCATTAAATTACGACAACTGGTATTTAATTTGAAATAATTTGTTTTCATTAATCGAAATGAACAAGAAAGTAGGAGTTTCAAAGGTGACTTTTCGATTAAAACGAATTCAGCTCCTCAACGCTAAGTAGGTCAATACCAACAAAAGTTTTATAACAAGAAATATTCTCCATTTAGTTTCCGATAGGCAATTGCCGACAATCTTTGCCATCTTAGCAACACTAGCAGAGCAACAGAGCAACAGAGCTAAAGAGTATCGAAAAAGGCCCAACACCAAAGTTGTAAGCAAGCTGAATTTTTTCATTCAACCATTTCAACCAATTTAGTTTCTAAACGGTAGGTCCGAGGGACAACAACAAAATACATTTTTCATTAATTTTCTGATGAGGAAATCATCTGCAATTTGCGATTCGAGCCACACTAAAAGATCTAGAGCGTGTCAAAATATTACATGTTTTAGTGTGAACAAATCCTTACACCAAAAAAAGTGGAGACCCCCCAGCCAAAAGGCATATTCTAGTAAAAAAAAACAAATAGTAGATAACGTTAGTTCTTCATTAACTATTTTACAAGGAACCGAATTTAATTTTTGTTAATATCATGATCAAGTTCGATAATTTAATTCAAATAAAAAGAGTTCCTATTCCTAGGCTGAATAACAAATTGTAAAGATGGATCTGAAATAAAAACTATAATAAATTAAAGCCGTGTTTTCATTTCAATCGACCGATATTTACTTGTAGAGGTTTTGAATAAAATAGCCGACGAGCCGCTGCTATTTGCCAACTATTTTCCGCTTGTTGGCACATCTCTAATGTTTACAATACCGTGCCGTTTCAAAAGTCTTGTCGTGTTTTTCATTAATTAAAATTGATTTTGTATATTTTATTGTTTGGTATTGTACGACAATATTCGGGGATCATAGCAATGGCTATCAGCTGGTGAAGGTATTGCTGATTGCTTTCTGGACAGGCGAAGTTGTGCTATCAGCTCATGAGTCGGGGGCTAACTGTTACTGCAGGGTCTTATTGCGCGGTATGAGACCGCTCTCAGCCGAAACTTCGAAAATTCGATCAAAATTTGGCAAACAGAATAGAACCCCTACTCCTTCAAGATGTTGCTCGGCCACATATTGCAAAGTTGACCTTTTCAGATCCGTACAATTTCCTACGGCAGAAATATTTTAATAACTAGCAAAGCCTAGAATTCGAATTAAATCAGTTATATTTTATCTTTACCTGTAAGGATCAATAATTTATGAGATTTCGTATCATAGTGGGATAAAGTTATTATTTGTAACGGAGATTATTTTAATGAATAAAGTTAGTATGCAGTTATTGGTTTATTGCATTTTTAATCACCCAACAAAATGAGACGACTTTCGAAACGACCTGATAGGAGAAAGATATCAAACACAGCTGAAATAATTCAAGCCATAACTCCGAGATTGTAGAACCTATTGGTGTAATAGATTAGAGTAGCTATTGGTGTAGCCGGAAGATTGGAGGAGCTATTGGTGTAAACTGGAGGCTGGAACCGCTGGAAGTGAAGGAGCAATAAACTGTATTGGCAGGAGAGGGGAGGGGTTAATTGTGCGGGAGTCGTTAATGAAATATCAGTTCGTGGCGGGGAGTAATAGTTACAGTAATCAGGCTTTATGTCTTCTTGCCCGATTGCCTTCTTCTCCTTTATTGGCCGCTAGCTCTGCCATCTTGGCTTCTGGCACATCCTCCCGGGTCATTTGTCCTCCGCTACAAATTATTAAGCAGAAAATACTAAGGAGGGATTCCATCTTTGAAAAACCTCTCCAATATAACTACGATATAACTACTCGTATGTGTATACAGCTGATATCCCAGCTCATCCCAATACTACCCTCGATATCTATAGTGACGTCACTTTGATAACACATCATTGATGACAGATTTACATCATCTCAAGAACATTTAATCACATATTTTTTTAATCGTATTTGACGACCTGAGACCCACATACCTATAGCGAATACATTGGACCGCCAGCCAATATTCACAGCCTTCCCAATCTCCTTCCCGCAATCCTCCCGCCACCATTACCTCCACAATTTCTTGAACCCATGTTTTCCTCTAATGGGCCATCTCTCTGGCCCCATTCTTACTAGATGGCCGTAACACAGCAGCTGTTTGGTGTGAACTATAGTTTTCCCGCCATAACGATACTTCGTATGGCAGAATTAGACACCCGTTGAATCCTGAAAAAGCAACAGCCTCTTCTCCAAAAATCCATTTCGACAGCCATGTCGGCTACAAATCTGTGCATCTCTCGTCCCAACCACCCACAATTCCGAACCATAAAGGATTACTCCTTCAAAAAAGGAGTGACAAATCCTCTTCTTGGTTTCTAGTGAAACATTTGGGCTCCAAAGTAAAGAGTTGAACATGAAAATTAGCTCTCTTCCTCTTTTTATCTTTTCTTTTATGTCGCCCTCAAGCGTTCCCTTGTTATCGATATAAACTTCTAAATACCTGAAGAGAGTACTCAAGGTAAATCCTAAAAAATCTCAGCAAATCATTTATCTAATTCATTGGTTTTATAATTTCTCTAATCCATTATATTACATAGTTTATGCATATTAAATATCAATCAATATATTTTTTTAAAATATGTATATAATTGAAACAATAAAAATATGTATATAATTGGAATAATAAAAATATGTATATATTTGGAACAATAAAAATATGTATATAATTGGAACAATGAAAATATGTACATATTTGGAACAATAAAAATATGTATATAATTGGAGCAATAAAAATATGTATACGATTGGAACAATAAAAATATGTATATAATTGGAACAATAATAAGCATCAAATCTTCAATATAGATACTTGAAAGGCTAAATGAGATAAAGAGGTGTTGTTTGAGTTCATTAAAAAGCCGCGGGGTTTCAATTAGCAATAAGGAGACCCTGCGCACGCGCACCCTATGGTCGTTCCATCAGATCCAATTCACAGCTCTGTTCGGAACTGCTGCAGAGAATGAACGATATTTAGAAACAGAGCAAGAATAATATACAACTCATACAACAATAAACAACTGCCTCTTTCTAGGCTAGAATAGGTTGGTACTCTGTAAGATTACCCGTCCTTCCTGTCCTAAAATTAAAATTAATTAAAAATATATATATTAAAATCATGTAAATAATATTAAAATACATAGATTTTTATTTGAAAAGCAATAGTTTATCCGACTCGTTCCGTTATTATATTACATGAGTAAAGGAACAGTAAAAAAATTTAAAATGATAAAATAATCATAAAACGTTTTTAAGAAATAGGTTCAATAACCTAATACTCTTCAATAACCTATGACTAATACTCTTTCTATAATGACATGCATTAGAGCTCATTGGCCAATCAGCAAATTGGGTAGAGATCGATATGGGTTCGAGGATGTAAAGTAGAGATATCTCAGATTAGAGAGCTCTGATTACAGGTCCTACCTCTCTCATTAGAGAGTCCTCTGCCTTACCAAGTCGTCTTTGTTCCATCAACTTTATCCTTTACCACGTTTGTTCCGTTTTTACACCCTTCTGCGATTTCACTTTAATGTATTCTGTCTTTGTCATTAAACAGCTTTACATTTTTTCATCTAGTTTAAAAGATATTCTTTACAAAGATAAGAAATAATCAAACTTTAAGGAAAGAATCATTATCAAGACCCATGACCCTTTGTAGGTTGTGAAGTGTTGTAATAGTTCTATTTAATTGTTTGTTTTTTTTATTGATTTAAAATAAATTTAATTTAAAATTTGTATTAAATACAAAATCTAGAATATAAAAGAAAAGTACTATCTATGCCCCTTATTACGTCACAAATAAACGTATTCATAATAATATCAATGTAACTGATATGTTGCTGAATCGGTTCAAACAAGATACCTCCATCCAAGATGTGCTCCAGAATCCACTAATATCTCAACATGCTTCCAATCAATTCTCAACTATTTAATTCATTTAAGTAAGATTACTTCCTGCATTTCTAGAATTCTGACAATAGCAATGCTTAAATATATAGATCGAACGTGAAGTTGAAAAATTGAAAAATACTTCGTTCCGGGCTGGAAGTATTAATATTACATTATAGTTTACTACATTAATGATAAAAAAAGGAATATCTTTTAAAATTTATTTCTAAAGACTGATTTTATTCTTCGCTTTTCTTTGTTTATATTTAGTCAATATTTATGCGATTTCCTTATGATTTATGTTGATTTTAATTTTTGTCATTTAGATGAATAAATTATATATTTCGAGAGGTACAATTGTATGCATCTCTGTGCCTTTTTCCTTTTAATGTTAGGACACATAGTCCTTGAATAAAATTCACGTCTATTCTGTGTCCTTGTGTCATCATTATCATTAGAGATGGACAGTATATCATTAGAGATGGACAGTATATCATTAGAGATGGACAGTATATCATTAGAGATGGGCCAACTGTCACTTGGCCGAATTAATATTATTATTATTTGCCCTTATAGTCAGTAGCCGGCAAGTCAGGCCGATCTCGGTTGGAACTCGGGAGACATCGGCAATATTTGAGGTGCTTCCATTGAAGCTTTATGCAGCTACAGGTTTTTATTATACTTTTTCTTGTTTTTTACGAACAATGCGTAATCTAAAGGAGTGTTTTTAAGACGAATAAAGCAAACGGCAACAATTTACTTTACTTAGAAAGTTAATTGTCATATTTGAAATCAAAACATGCCGAAACAGGTACGGTGTTTAAGCACTTTCTTTGACGAATCATAAAATATATAATTCAACATCTTACAGGAAATTGTGTATAAATTGCTAAAACAGCAGTAGATATCCCTCAATTAAATAACTAAACATGAATCTAAAAAAAATTACAACGATAAAGGGTATGATTTCATTTAAACAAGGTATTATTAAGTTTAGAAACGTAAATGAATAAGAATGGCTGAATATTCGGCGTTTTTTGCCAACTAATCGCCGGCTACAAAATCAGCTGACTAGTCGCCCAATTTTACTTATCATCAATCCGCATTTAAAAAAGATTAATACTATTAATTCATATTTCATTTTTAGAAATTCGTTTGATTACTCTATTTCTATAGATTACTTTATTTCTTATCATTGTACATACTGTGTGAATGAGTCTTTGTCAGCCATATTACTCTTTGCCCTGGCGTGAGGCAGCTTGTAATTATTGTAAATAAAACGGTTAAAAAAAAGAAAAGAAAAAGAAATTTGTAAAAATACCCCCGCCCCTCTTCATAAATAACACAAATAAGTAAGAACCAGGGTTAAATTCGTATATCGTTGAGCTGGCTGAACAAAAAAAAATTAGCTGTGGCCCTGCCAACTAGCCCCCCCCCCCCCCCCCCCCCGATCTGGATGTGAACAGTAAAGAACGATTATACCAACCCCCCCCCCCACCAGGCTAAAATGGCCTCTCTTAGGGTGTTGCCATAGTTGAAGAGCACTTTGTCAAGTAGGGGTGGCTATAATATGATTACAGCAGTCCTACCGTCTAGGGGGTCTCATCAGATTTATCTACTGTCTACTGTCTACTGTCCTTCCGACCGATTACTTTATCACTAAGTGAACCAATCTTTTAGTGTTAGTCTCCTTTCTGTTTTAGAGATAAAATTAAAGGGATAATCACTAAACTTAAATTTGAGAATCTTGAAATACATTGTGGCAACACTGATTTTCTGAAACTTCTCCCTCCCTCCCACTCTCTCTCTCTCTCTCTCTCTCTCTCTCTCTCTCTCTCTCTCTCTCTCTCTCTCTCTCTCTCTCTCTCTCTCTCTCTCTCTCTCTCTCTCTCTCTCTCTCTCTCTCTCTCTCTCTCTCTCTCTCTCTCTCTCTCTCTCTCTCTCTCCTCTCTCTCTCTCTCTCTCTCTCTCTCTCTCTCTCTCTCTCTCCTCTCTCTCTCTCTCTCTCTCTCTCTCTCTCTCTCTCTCTCTCTCTCTCTCTCTCTCTCTCTCTCTCTCTCTCTCTCTCTCTCTCTCTCTCTCTCTCTCTCTCTCTCTCTCTCTCTCTCTCCTCTCTCTCTCTCTCCTCACTCTCTCTCTCTCTCTCTCTCTCTCTCTCTCTCTCTCTCTCTCTCTCTCTCTCTCTCTCTCTCTCTCTCTCTCTCTCTCTCTCTCTCTCTCTCTCTCTCTCTCTCTCTCTCTCTCTCTCTCTCTCTCTCTCTCTCTCTCTCTCTCTCTCTCTCTCTCTCTCTCTCTCTCTCTCTCTCTCTCTCTCTCTCTCTCTCTCTCTCTCTCTCTCTCTCTCTCTCTCTCTCTCTCTCTCTCTCTCTCTCTCTCTCTCTCTCTCTCTCTCTCTCTCTCTCTCTCTCATGAGCATTACCACACACACACACACACACACACACACACACACACACACACACACACACATTTTTTTCCTATGGTCTACAAAGTAGGCTTGTTTAAAAATGATATATTTTGGGATAGATAATGTCATATCAGCCGTCGATCGACTTAATAGGGTACCTTAAATAACAATCCCTAGGGTACCTTAAATTGATAGAAGAACTGGGCGGTTGAGAGTAGATGTTGACCACCTCCAAGTTAGTCTCGAAACAATACTTCATGAAATGAGTTGCGAGTTACATTTATGACGGATAAAAACACGTTACAAAAATTATTTCTACATGACCGAGATAAACCATACATCATGGATTAGGTCTATCTATAATCTACGGTTTTTATACCAACTGATTCTGATAAGAAAACGTTTGTCAAATTTTCGATCCGAGCAACATCAATATAGCAAAAGAGTGTCAAAATGTGACATTTTTCAGGTTCAAAAAAACGTAAAAAAATGTTGCCAAGACAAAGCTTTAGGTTACAACAAAAAAAAAAAAAAAAAAAAAAAAAACTATAGACCCACTGGAAAAAGACACAGCCATGTAAAAACATCACTGAAATTCGGAACATTATACCATTAACGAACACAAAAATGTAATTCATAGCTTCAAGATGACGGCGTAGTGTGCAAATTGCCTGATTATGTAGTGATGAGTAGTGATGTGTACGATGAGAACACCTCATCATCCCCAGTGACCCGCCATGTTTGCTCCGAAGCCACCGCCTCTTTGATCATCAGCCACTGCTCACTGAATAATATACATAGAGGAGTAATGGAATCGACTCGTTGTATATTCCTAATGAGAAGGCTCCCCGAGGACTGGGTTGGGGGTGAACATAATGCAGAGGGTTAGAGGAGTATTGGAACAGTATGGATTACAGCACCTCGGGGAGGGGTACAGGTCAGTATGGGCCATTCCCTCGGTGGCCATTCCTAAGTGGCTCCGCTCTAAGCCAATAGGATCGCTTGTCTCTCTCCTCTCGATTAGTTATTGCATCCCATTGGCTGCCTCTTTATCCCTTTTAACTGCCCTAATCAGTGGTCTGGAAATTAATGTGGGTTTATGTTCAAAAGAAAAAACTCAATGTCTCCCTGGCTGAGACAAGAGATCATGGATCTGTGTATCTATAATCTACTCCCCCCCCCCCCCAATTTACATTTTAGGATTAAAAGAATTAAATTGCTTAAATTGCCGATCAAAGTAAATCAACAATTAATGATTATTCGTAATATACAAACTTGAGAGAAAGTAGCGGTTTCAAAGGTGACTTTTCTCATTCAAACAAATATACCACACCTAACCGGTAGGTAGGTCCTTGTAACAAATATTTTAGATATCAAAAAATATCCTCCATTAAATTCTTAAGAAATTTTCGATTCGAACTAAAAACTGACAGAGCTGGAGCTTGTCTAATTGATACATTTTTGACTGTGAAAAAACATAACACCAAAAAGAATAGACTAGCCTAATGACATATTATTATCCGTAATAAATTTAAAAAAAAATACTAATAAAATAAATTATTGTCTGATCTTAAGATCGAAACATTTCTGACTGAAGTCAGGGTTTATTTTTGTTCGGATACAACGCGAAAAAGGAGAACTGCATTTTTTGGCTACAAATCAAGTTACCAAAAAACTTAAAAGTAAAACCAAGAACGACTGGTTCATTGAAGTTCAAAATCATTTAAAAGAGCTGAATATAACAATGAAAGACATTGCAGAGAGAAAAGCGAAGAGGATACTGAAAAGTAGAGATACAAGACTAAAACTAAAAACAGTCAACCGAAAACAATAAAACATTAATGATGAGGAGAGGGCGGCCAGGTCGACATGAGTGAGAATGTTCCGGGAAGAGAAGAGGAGGTTGGGAGAACATCACAACTAATATTGTAAAGGCTCTGGCTGTAGTCTATATGGAGTGATTTAACTGCTCCAACATGGGGTATAATAAATAGTATTAAAATAGTATGGTTGGCTGTATGATTCAATGTTTGAAGTAGATGGTCAGGGATCCAGGCTACACATTTAAGTTTAAAAAAACAACTTTATTTATTGAGTGCCGACGTTTTTATCAGACTTGCACGTCTTCTTCAGGGCTAAAAACAACAATAAACGTTTTATATGTGATAAAATAAGCTTGAAATACAATATGAGAAAGTATGATTTTCAATATGTATGTGTGGGTGTGTGTGGGGGTGTGTGTGTGTGTGTGTGTGTGTGTGTGTGTGTGTGTGTGTGTGTGTGTGTGTGTGTGTGTGTGTGTGTGTGTGTGTGTGTGTGTGTGTTTATATATAAATAGTAGATTTATTAAGAGGGATCAGTCAATGAAATGAAAAAATAAGAATTAATTTATTCTAACACTTTATTTTCTTATGCCGTTTCAGCCGTAGCATTGATAACTATTATTTATCAGGGACAAAAATAAAAAATATTAAGAACCATTTTATTCTAAATCAAATCGCATCAAATCAAACAAGTAATTCGTATTATCTATTATGATTATTTAATATTTTTTTTAGTTTCCAACATCGTAAATAGCAAATCCCATATACCCATTCATTTTAAGTTGAGTAAACGATCGTTAGAAGATAGGTCGCGGAGGAAGAGGTGCTGACACAAGAAGATATCCTTTGAGCCGCTATTGTTCCAGGAGCTGGCTGTTTTTATTAACCTCACTAAGGCCGCCTGTCCTCCGGCCTAAGGATCCGATATCGAAGGAAGGAAGAAAGAAAAGAGCATATGTCATCTTTCTTCTCTGCTTTGTCTCTCTTCCATTCTCTGTTCCAGATCGGCGGAGCGGAATGACCAACGATACATGGCATTGGAAAAAGGATTCAAGCACTGAGTGTGATCCTTTATCCCAAGGATAAATAATCGATTAATTAACAATTTATCTATCGAAAAATTGTTCAAATAATAGAAATCGGAAGGGGACATACTTAAAACTGAACTGCAGAGAAATCAGTGAGAATTTTCTTTAATGTCATTTTTATTTTGGGACGCTTTGTCCCCTAAAAATGAAATGAAAGTACAATAAAAATGTAATATTGTCAGAGAACATAAATATAAAAATTAAAATATTCCAATTTGTATCAAAAATTCGTACACTAATATTTTATTCCTCAATATCGGAATATTGATAGTTAAGGAATACATTAGGAGGATTCACAAATCCTCTTTTTTTTTTTTTTTTTTTTTTTTTAAGAAATATCAAAATAGCTAAAAGTTTAAAAAAAAATACTTTTTGTGCTCGATGTTGACATTCGTAAGACAGGGATCAAAGTAAATCAAACAGTGGAGATAAAAGGCCAACATTGAGTCAATAAAGCAATCTATAGTTTGCAAACATCACATACGATTTTTCGATAAAAGTTAGAACACTGTCAACGGTTTACAGAACTTTCTAGTTCAAAGCTATCCACCGATCCAATATCAAATAAAACAAGTGAATCTTTTCTTGCTTTCCAGTACATTTGGTTAAGCCTACCCTAAATGTATGAAGGTAGCATAGCAGTATAGAAGTATCGATACAATAAGGAATAGATGAATTTATTACCACTTTTATAGTATTCAGTGTGTTTGAAGATTTTTTTTTATTTCATTTTATATATTTATTAATTTTTTTAAGGTATATTGATATTTATAACAGTATATAGTATATAAAACACGTAAATGTGCAGTAAAATGATAACAATGACATGCCAATAACTTGTGAACAACTATTCATTAGCAGTAGTTCAATTACTGTCCTACAATAGAAAACCCCTAGGATACCTTCTTTTCAAATGGTAATCGGTAAGGATAGGCTTGTGTCGATTCTGCTACTTGTCGGAAATTTAGTTAGTTGTAGATAATCTACTTGTGAAATAATGTGGAGTATTGGGGATTTTCCGAAGGATTTTGGATTGTAAGGATTGGATACAAGAAGAAAGGTTCAGTGGAGCCTCAAAGCTCGACTCCGAACTGACGGATTAAATGGATAATTACTGTCAAATAAACAAGTCTTTTGTTATTAATTGGGAGCTTTGAACGCTTGTCTAGTAAATGTTGGAGTAGTCGAAAACAAGGAGCTGTTTCATGTCCTTTAAATATCTTCTTAAAACAGTACTTAGCTTGGGATCTTCAACGGTCACACATAAAAACATTACAAACTTTTCAATCCAAGATATTAAGACTAGTGACGCAAGCACCTTGCTACGTTAACAATAAAACTATACACACTGACCTACAAATACCAACAGTCATTGAACACATACGGACACACTACAGACTGTTTCATGAAAAATTAAAGGGACACCCAAACAAACTCATGAATAGTATGGTCACATCTCTCATAACGGAGAATACCAGAAGGAGACTGAAAAGAAACTGGATGAGAGACCTACTTACATAAATGTAAACCAAAGATAAGGAAGAAGTTCCACTGGGAACTATCTCTCGTCATAGTCTAACAAGCCAACTTTTATTTTACATTATGGTTTCAGTATACCCGCTGATTGTCAATGTCTTTGACAGGTGTGGTTTTAAAAATAAAAGTGAAAAAAAAAAAAAAAAATGTTATGATGTAATGTTTCTGGGTCAACGGTTGTGAATTGACCAGAATATTTCATCAACTACCAGAGTTTTTCCCCAATTTAGGGTACCCACTTTAAAGAAGTCGAGACCCAACCGAAATAGTAGAAAATAAATATAATTAAGCAGTATTAAAAAAAAAACAAAAAAAAAACATTAGCAAATATTTTAAAATTGATAAAATATTTAATCAATATGGGTTATAATCGTTCTTAGTTGTTAATTCCAATTTGACTTGGATTCGATAGGGTATGAGTGTAATTTGATTTTGAATAAGTTCTTAAAGGATATGCACTGATTCAAAATATTAATAGATCATATCAATACTGCTTCCAGTATCCAACTCAAGACCTCTTCACCTTTCTTCTCCCCTCCTCCCAGAACCTACTCTTACGGTCGCTTCTGTTTTTCCTCTCCTTCTCAGAAATGATCCTCTTGGGTCTCCTGTTGGGCGCTTTCTCCGGAAAATATTGTATACTGCTTCCTTTAATTTAATTAATATTTTTAATAGCCCCTATAAGTGACCCAATAATTCTATACAAGATGCTCATTCGACTAGTTCTGACGTATAGATCCGAGACCTGGACTACTAGGAAGGCCAAGGACCACGATCTATTTGATATTTGATAATTAGGATAATGTTTGAGCGGAAGATCCTGAGTATAATTTATGGCCGTATTCTGGTGACAGGCGAATCAAGTTTATCATGGAAAAATTATGATGCCTACGATAGACACAAAGAGCCCAATGTCGTCAAGTAAACTGAGGTGGGCAGGCCATGTGGTAAGGGTGACTGACGGCATTGGCGATGCCAGGAACCTTGGTGTGAGGAACTGCATGGCAGTATCAGGGGAGAGAAACCCATGGCGATTGGTGTTGTCGGAGGCCGTGACTCCCGGGTGGGTTGTAGCGCCTAACTAGATAGGTACGTTTAGCCCTCGTTAAAAAATATGGAGATGTAAACAGCTAATGGAAAAAAAAAAAATTGAGCGAAACATTTTCCTGTCAGTATACATCAGGATAATAATATATACATTATTACACTTTTGTATAGGAAACATTGCCAAATAAGGTAACTAAGACAGTTATTAACACCCCAGATAGTGACTGACACCCTAACTTAGATATCAGAGCATCAAAGATACATTGCCAAAAATAAAGTAAGAATATTTCTTTTAAACCATAGAACTCAACTGTAGTAAAATACTTACAAGCCTGTCCGTAATTTAAAAAGAAATCGTTAGGTAGTCAATAACTGATTTTGCATTATTTATTGTCACTATCTTGTAAAATACATTGTAGTATTAATGTTTGGTGTGAACTTTCTTGTTTATCTTAAAGTACAGTAATGGAGGAAAACTAACTGTACATTCCAACTTTATTGGACCATTCCTTCTGCAATTATAGTATCAATATTTCTAATTATTTCTTTCAGGGTGTCAATAACTGTCTGGTTTACCTTAAATATAATAATATCATAATACATATTTGATAATGAAAGTTTATAAATGTATTAAAAGTTAGTGAATTTTTAACCTTAACCATGGTATGGTATGGTTATCCGTGGTATGGTGAGTATAAATAACCATATTTAGGTTATTGATACTGAAAATGAATACTAATTACTGAAGACAATTTAGCAGCCCTCAGACTAGATTAGACTATGATAATACTTAGGTCTAGGCTGTCTATATGATAATTCCCAACCTATCTCAATCCAAGGCTAGGAGATCAGTTCATGAATTAAGATGTTACCAGTGAGCAACCCTTGTCAAGTTCTCGAATCAAAATATCAAACAATGCTATTCTAATGTAGAACAGGGAGAGTTAAAAAAAAAATCTTAACTAGCCTGGACATTTTCCACAAAAAACTATTACACTTAGGAATAGATTATCTGACGTTAGGCTCAGATAACCAAATCTTCGAGTAATCGAAATCCCAACGTAAAGGAAAGAAATAAGAAAAAAAAATGCCGCCTGTGATTTGTGTTTATCGTGGTCCAGGTATTGTCCTATGACTACAGGCTGTGGTACGGGTCCTAGCTCAACGCTTGATTACCAAAACGGTCATTTGAAATCACAATTTCTTTTATTAAACAAATAAATTGAAATAAAAGAAAAAAAACAGACACTATAATTCAGCGTAAATAACCACTTTATTGTACAGAAAGATCAACTACAACAAATACAGAATCACTGGTCAAAATTTAAAGAGAATATCATTAAAAGAATGGGACTATGAAGTTAACCTAGCTACCGAGTTCAGGGAATTAACGTACAATTTTAATATCTCAACCTACAATATTGGCTCTAAACTTGGAATAAAAAAAACAAAAAATAAAAAATTGCCGCCTGTGATTTGTGGGTACTATTCTGGTTTAGGGTCGGTTGACACTAGCGCTCAGGTGTCACTTACCTCAACTATTCCCCTACTGTTATCGTAACCTTCCTTAGGTGTTTTGAATTGTTGTTTTGTATTGTTATTGTCTGTGTAAGTGTATCTATTTCAATATGAATTGGAATTTGAAGATTTTTCGCAAGATTTTGTTGATGTTATATTGGATGATGTGGTACTTTTTAATGAATATTGTTTGAAATAAATGTTTTATTGTTTTCTATATTGCAAGATATTGTTATTTTTTATTTATATTGGAAGATATTGTTTTTTTATGGAATATTGTTTGAAATAAATGTTTTATTTTTGTCTGTGGATTTTTCTTCACATGCCTAACTAAGCATTAGGTTCAATTTAGGCCCCGATGTTTTACAGTAGTCCGTTTGCCTCCTCCGGTGAGTACCAATATATTTGATTAATGCTATGACATTTAAAAAATTAATTAATATATATAATTTATTTAACTAAGCGCTGACGTTTTGAAATTTTTGTACAAAATGTTTTACAACTGGTGATGAACGTTCAAAATTCGAAACTAGTTTTCAAATAAAATAATTCCAATAGAAGTGGCAATTACGTCATCAATCCTGACCTGCTAAATTTTCTGAAATTTCTGAATCTTATTGAATAAATGTTAACTTTATTGTTATATCAACATATGTATATATATAGATATATAAACAAGAAGAGAGAGCTATATATACTATATATATATATATACTAAGGAGAGATATAGAAGAGGAGGGACATAGATTACAGTTGGCCACAAACGATATCTGCCAATAACTCACAAATTAGGGAGCCCAATCCAGGGCCGCTCCCCGCAGCTGTAGAGTCACTTTTTACCCCCCCCCCCCCCCCCCACACCACCTACCGCCCCCCCCCCCACAACCTATCTACCCTGTTAATGGTATTTCCCTCTGCCATGGTTTGGTTATTGGTTGGCAAATGGCTTCTGCTAAACACCCGTTCCAATTTCGGTGTTTTCACCGCCCGATTCCCAAATAGCGACAGTTCAAAGGGAGCCAATATACGGATTCATTACCCCAATCGATTATTTTAAACTCGATTCCGATTATCGTAAATCTTGTACAATTAGTTTATTTAAAACAGATCCTTTACAACACCAATCTTAATAATTCTAAATAAACGTTATTTTTCTCTAATTTTAACTAAATATAAAACACAATTATTTGAGATCTTTAGAGACAGCGGCATAACTATCCATAAAAAAATTCTTTGGGTCCTGTGAATAGTGTGTCAATAGCAATTTTTTGAATTTTGGTTTATTGGCATAACCAGATAAGATTTTTTAAACATTAAACCGGGGACCTAACGTTTTTGGGGAATGCGAGGGCGTTACGCGTAGTTTGATAATTTTATATTAGGAGAGTAGGAGCAGTTAAGAGCTCAACTCGCCTTATATCAAATATTCTTAGCTCAATAATGAGTGAGCTCCTTTTGACTATGTTTCTCCTAAAACGAAATAAAAAACTTTAACCTGGATTTGACAAATCTTGCTCTAACCCTGTAGGCATTTGTTAGAATACTCTCCTTTGGAAAAAAAAAACAAAAAAAACAATACAATCGTACAGGTAAGAGAAAAAAAAATAAAGAAGGACATAGACGGTCAGCAGGATTAAGCTATTTCATTTAAAATTTATCTTCTACAAAAAACTGCATGACATGTAAGCGAAAAAAAACAAACAGAAACATATCTTCGGTCAAGTTGCCAGTTCCGCTAGATCCATTTTAGCCCCTTCGATGACAATTAATACAAGTGTAATTATTTTTTTGGCTAAAATTACAAGAGTATTTTGTCAAAACCTGATCCGAACCTAATTTGCTTGTTCGGATTTTTACATTAAACCCGGAATTTCATTTCAAAACGTAACCTGCAAAACAAAACCTAAATCGAAAAAAAAAAAAAAACACATAACGGAATTGGTATCTCACGAACGATATGACTGTCATTGGCGGTAAAGGAGGTAATCACTAAAACATGTCAATGAAGAAAGTACTTTTCTTTTCTTTTTTTTCTTTCTTACCAAATAGACTAAATCATTACAAAGATGAATATTCTTTTGTGAATCATCGTTGAAATATTCCAAACTTTCAATTACGTTTACTAAATATGATTTTTGGATTTAGCATTGATATTCCATTAATCCATGTTGAACAGATCCGCTACCTTGGACTCCACTTGGACAAACGTCTTACTTGGAATCCACATACAAGACTAAAACGACAAGAAACTGCTCGTCGTTACAGACTACTTCAACATTTACTAGACAAACGATCAAAGCTCCAATTAATTACAAAAGACTCATTTACATGACTGTGATTAGACCTATTTGGACGTACGGAGTTGAGCTTTGGGGCTCTACTAAACCATCCAATTCATCTCGTATCCAATTCAAAATCCTTCGAAAAATCCTCAATGCTCCTTACTTTGTGACCAATAAACTTATCCATAAAGATCTTAATGTTCCTTATGTTGCTGATATAGCCCACAGGAGATACCTATCCTTCCATAGTAAGCTCCATAACCACTCCAATCCACTAGTCTCCCAACTTGCTTCCCACTCCATTCCCGATAATCTCCCGAGGCGTCTAAAAAGAAGATGGCATAGAGACCTTTTAGTGTAGATTTTTATTGAAGTGCTACTGCTGAGTTGTTCTTCACAAGTTATATACATGCCATTGTATTCTCTATCAACACATTTACTTGATGTATATGTTTTTGTACAGTTGTAAATATCAATAAATGAAAAAAAAAAAAGGATTTAGCATACTTCTATGCCACTGGTTCACTGGTGCCAGAGGATTAGATTAAGCACATGGTAATCCGGGATAGATTCAAATAGACTGTATAAGTAAAGGTAAACCATATTTCGATATTATTTTATAATAAATTTAACAACTCTTCAAAATCACAATACATATAATTACCCAGTAAACCCAATTTTCATGAGTCCGGCCTTTGAAAATCCTTTGAGAAATAACAATCTTGCCTGAATAGACTAGCCAGATTGCCTGAATCAGCACAGAGATGAGTAAAGTTCCCTTCCTCCACGATTTAAGTATACGGTACTCCAACCACAGAAAAAAAAATCGTATGTTTAATATATAACCACTAAATATAGTCGTCTAAATATAATTGTCGCCTATATATTATTAAGATGTTATTGTTATCTATGAAATTGGAACAACATGGAACAATTAGAGTGGAATAACATTGAGAGATATAAATTGATGTAAATTTAGATTCTACAAAGACAACGGAAATTCCAACTACCTGTACCACCAGGTGGGAAAACCCCCAACTATTTCAAACAATTTGAGTACATAGAGTATATTTATATACTCAAGTGGTTATAATTTAGTAGTAGATAGTAGTAGGTACCGATAGCATATCCACCTCTAATATTGTAAGTACTTTCAAACTCCTCCATATTTTCTAATTATATGTAGTGTTATAATTTTACGCATGTTCTTATATATTTATATTGTTTAATATTTTTATTTAAAATAACCAGAGTAACTTATATAAATTTATTGTTGACGGTTTTTACACGGCAGGGCATGATTATGAGAACAATATAGTCTCAAAACGTCGCTAAAATAAATTATTTTATATTTTACTGACTGAACCTCATAAAGAATAGCGTACCTTATATATATATATATATATATATATATATATATATATATATATATATATATATATATATATATATGTGAAGTGATTAATCTATTTCATAATGAAGGATTCGATTGACCAATACATGGACACATACAACCTCGGCAATAAGATATAAGCAATAACCAATATAGAGAACACAGAGAACACAATAACAGATCGGCAGTTAGGAGCAGATGCCCCAAAAATAAGCCTCGCTAGCCCCATATCCCATATCCCATGTGGGTGCCTAATGACAGCCCAACTGGGCACCTTAAATAACCCGCACGTGGGTTCGATATAAGGCCTATAGCTCCCGTAACACTTTGAATACAAACTAGCTCCAGTCACCCTATTTTTCATCTTTTATGGGCGATTTAGGTGACTTAGTCAGTATAGAAAGACATCGAAATAAAACTATAAAATCCAATTCATTTTCATATTTTTAATTTCAGCTTTAATCAAATAAATCATCAAGTATCAGCATTCTCAGTTTCCATGTTACATTACTAAAATTATATTCATATACATACATAATGTTTTAGACAGTGTTTTTATTTAAATTCATATAGTACTCATGGTTTTTCTGTTGGTAGAATGCACAGAAAACCTAACAAAAAAATCACTTACTTTTAGTAGATCCCTTTAATTTTTTTTAACGAATCACAGATATACTTTTTTATTTAACTTCTTTGAAAATTCTTAGCTTTCTTCTGATTTTTTTGTTTTTATTTGTTAATTGTTCATCGTTGAAGCCTAACGTCTTTATTTACTCCAGGTTGAACAAGATGGACGGGTGATCTGCAGGCTACCAACCATTCCTACCCAGAGCAGAACGGTCGAGATTCATTCCAAGAAAATAAATGTCAACATCCCCAGGCTGGATTCAAAGTGTTGCCACAGAGGTTAAGAAAAATATGAAAGAGCACCATGCTGGGTCACTACGGCCTTACTTTTTTTTTATGTGTTTACTTGTCGGGTTTATTTCACAACTTATAGGCTATCCACGAAGCAACACCCTTTTGTACAAACTTGACAATTTTTTTTTTTTTTTTTTTTCATATTTTCCAATCCGAATTGCGTATATAGGTTTGTAGGGGTATATAAATATAATAATAATAAGCATATCCACCGGTAACATTGGAATTATTATGTGAAAAATATTGCCTCGAAACGTCACCAAAATAAGTTGTTATTTAATTGACAGAACCTCAAGAACCTTATTAAACATCTAATAGTAACAGGTAAAAAAAAAATGTATATATAAATTAATAGTGATATGTTTATATATAAAATATATATAAACATATCACCATTTCATGTTTTCATAGAAGGTGTGATAGCTGAGAGAGAAAAGCGCAGTACTTCTATGTCTCAAACACAGGTTGTAGTCCACGGAGAGGTCATTATATAGACTGTTATATTAGCCAGCTGTTAATTTCCAAGAGGTTAAACGGTCGATTTGGAAGAATCTCTATTTAATTAATGAACTCAACGTTCGAATGGTCCTAAAATCTGGTCAGCTGATGTATACTACAAAACAATACCACGTAAATATGGTAATTAAAGATGAACAAGAAAATATTGATATTATTTCCTGATTGAAAAAAACAATATCACTATAATCTACTGCTTTTTCACTATTTACAAGTTACAATTAAAAGGCTCAAATTACTTTAATAATTAATTAAATTAAATAAACAAATTATGATTATTCAAAATAAACTGTGAAAAAAAGTCGAAATAAAGTTAAGAGAAAATAGTTTCAAAAGTGACACTTTTCATTCAAACTAATATGGCTTCTTAACGGTAGGTCCCAGCGAAAAATGTAATAAAACAAAATCATTCTCCATTAAATTTCTCATCTCACGAAACTTTCGGTAAATTTTCAATCCAAGCAATGCAACAGAACAAGAGCGTTTTTGAGGGAGAGAACATTATACAAAAAAGTAAAGACCCCAGCTAAAAGTAAAAAAATAAAATAAAAAATTTAATACAAGCTTAAAAATAAATAATGGAGGAGGAGCTGAGCTACTAACATCGAAATCTGGGTTCGAATCCGGTTGGGGCAGATAGTAGGAGGATCAACATTAGGATGTGGGAGACAATCGATTAAATACAATAACGGGAACACCGAGCAATCATAAAGTTGGTACCCTTTATTGGGAGCAAACCTGCTGGTTAAGTGTTTGTCTGGTCAAATCACCGAGTAGTGGTACTTGAAGAGTCGTAGTGGTTAGCTGTAATTACTTATTTCATTTATGCTTTAGTCAGTGATTAATATGCTAAGTAATATGCTTCATATATTGCGAGATATGAGCAGATTGTTGTTCCTGGTAACACTTACTATTATCTTTGAAGGGTAAATAAGGAAGGAAGTTAGGGAAGTTTGCTTAGGCTCGGTTGGTGTTGGTGTTGGGATCGGGAGTCAGTATATAGCGGAGTTTGCAACACAACTCCCCGATCGCCTTACAAATGATTGTTATTAGCAAATTTCAGTTTGAGAGCAATTACTAACTTTCCTTCTTCCAGGAGTCAGTTTAAGTGAAACAGAAACCTTATCCATTCTTCAACAAGTAACAATAAAAAACTCACCCCTGAAAAGATACGCCAACCTAGATCGATTACAATCTAATTATTTTGAGGAGGTACGGTAGCCCAGTGGTCTAGTAACTCTCAGACCTATGTTCGAATCGGGCTGAGGCAGATGATTATTTGTTCATTTATATCAGCAAAGCTTTATCCAGGGAGGTACCCACTTTATATAGGTTGGGTGTGCCTCGGGAAGAATCGTGGTGATTCATCAGGACTCAATCAAAACCACCTTCCCTTGCGTAATAGTTGACCAATAAACAGTAGAACCTTTCTTTGAACTTGATACAAGACCCTTCAGGAGTCACAGTGATAAAGGTATTCTTTTTTTTTTTTTTTAGAGACAAGCCGACTAGTCATTAAAACCGACTAATCCGCTATTTTTGTAGTCGGCGATTTATTTATATTCCTACGCTAAAAAAAAAGGTTGATTGAAACGAAAACATAGCCTATAGGATAAGGTGAAGCGTCTACTTGATGTCAGATTATCTCAAGCACCACATCTCATCTTCTCACTGTGTAATTTCTTCCTATCACCCGACCAAGTTGTTGTTCCTGTCTTGCATTCCTTGACCTCATGGCTCACTTTAACTTTTTTAGAGAAGTAGATTGTTGAGGTATGCAGTCATAAAGTTACACAGCAATTAAAAACTTAGTTTTTTAGAAGAACTAAAGAAAGAAACGTTAGCATTACAAATTAAAGAACTTATTTTTTAATTGCTGTGTATCTTTATGACTGCATACCCCAACAATCTACTTCTCTATGTTTCATTTTATTTACTTTAAAAGTTCATATTGTATGAATAGACTCATTTCCTTTCAGAACGGTCGCTTGTAATATTTATTAAAGATCAGTTTTAACAAATTAAAGCAATTTACAAGTGATTTTTCTTAGTAATTCGTAAATTGGTCAAGTCCAGATTGTCTTTTTATAAGTTTTTTTTTTATTAAAACGTATTAAGTTGTCAGCGTTTTTGTTAATTAATTGTCTACAAGAGGTCACTATGAATTACAAATAATATGTCAATATTAATAAAAAGTAATAAATAACTAAATAAATTAATAAATTACAAAAACGATGGAGATGTTAATAACAAAACATCAGTTTACGAGTGCAAATATATTAATTCAAGACGATTAAACATTCTGTGTTTAGATTTAATTTTTATGTAATGAATAATATAATATCTATGATCAAGACTGCAATGACCAATATGTTTTTTCAAAAACAGAAAAGAAGTTGGATAATGTAACTACATACATTATAATTTTAATTTTGATTTAACCCAACAGGAAGTAATGCAGTCCTCGATGGCTGGCATTCCAATTATTCCAAGCGCTCCATCTAAAGTACGTCAACTATTAGCAATTAGACATTAACTAATTAACTTCCTCATTGGCGACAGCTAAATATTAAAACTCTAGGAAGGAAATGAAATAATTCAAGCAACTATAATTAATAGTACGGATGTAAAAAGGTTAGGATTTTACAATGTTCTATTCTAATCCAAAAAAGACAGTTTGGAAAATAAATTTGGAATTTCATCGTTCTGAAAAAGATATCGTGTTCATAGATTTATAAAAACACATCTTTTTCAGAATGACTAAATTCCAAATTTCACGATTAACTATCTAAGATAAGTAAATGAAATTGCTGATTTTTGTTTTATTTTTCTACGCCGTTACACAACGGCCCCATTTCATAAAAAAGGAGAAAAAATATAAGGTAAACGAAAAAATGTAGTCATATGTCAAAACGGCTATAAAGCTATAAACGAAGCGTAATGTAAAATAACATTTTTGTTTGAGATATAAATAATATATATTTACCCATTCAAAAAAAAAAATTTAATTTAAATATTCATAAGGTATAGTTGACTGTGATATATAGGAGATGTAGATAGTTAGGGAAGGCAGTCATAAATACTCAGCAGATCAAAATAACATTGTTATTCTATTTTAATTGTTAAAGCCAAATAAAATAACAATTTTATTTTGATCTGCTGAGTATCTATGCCTGCCTACACTAACTATCTACATCTCCGTTAGAATAAATAGTTCATTATCTAGGTCAAGTAATTCAATATAATGCTTTTGATAAAGTAGCAAATCTCGCAAGAGCCAACAAACTAAGGAAATGGAATTTGCCTTCCAAAAAACTAAGGATATATACATAATAAAAAAATCTCTCTATTGAGACTAAATTGCGTCATTATAAAACAGTTGTTCGTCCTGAAAGCTTATACGCCTCTGAATGCTAGTTTCTCAACAAAACGGGAGAAATTGAAAATATGGAAAAGAAGGAGAGAAAAATATTGGGACCAAGAAAGACTGAAGAAGTTTTAAAACTAAAAAGTAATATGGAAATATATCGAAACATTGAAAGGTTGAGTGATACAATAAGAAAACGTAGATTGACTTTTTGTGGGCATTTGATGAGAATGGATGAAAGACTGACGAACAAACACAGCCTCCAAAAACAGAAAAAGAATACATGGATAGGATGGTAAAGGAGGATATGAGAACGGAAGGATATGTACAGTGGGATTCAATGTGGGACAGAGACCAATTTCGGACAGTTGTCAACAGGATCAAATATCCGGAAATGGTTAAAACATAAATTAATATACGGTGGTAAGATGAAAGAAGAAAACATCAAGCAGAGGTAATGAAGAGATATTGGATAGAAAGGAAGAGCAAGGAATGAATTGTTAAACGTGGTCCACAGGTGGCCGAAGAAGTTCATTATCTAGATGGATAATTTAAAACAAACAAGATTGTTTGTCGAAAAAAAAAACCAACATTGAGATAACTAAAAAAGAGGTGGATGAGAGACTGGCCGCGATTAGGTACCTCAGAATAATGCTCTTCTTTGATCCCTAACATCCTATTGTTATAACTACTGTATATTCTTAGTCAACTAATTACTTATTCGTGTGTGTTTTTAGCTGGAAGAAATGTAATGAAATAAGATATGACAAAAAACATCAATTAAATTATTTATACAGTAACTAGATAATTATAATATATAATGATAAGAGAGGACGTAATTAAAATTTCTAAATGACATTATAATTCAGCAGTAGGGTTCTAGAGTGCCCCTCCATGCTAACTTGGACGTTAGGATGGAGACTAGCTATTCATGGCAAACTATTCATTTCCCCGCAGCCAGCGACTTAACATTAACGCTTCATTAACTCTCAACAAAAGGAAGAGCCACTCTGCCCGCTTCATTCTCCAGCCTTGTAATTAAAAATCTCCAGGGCTTCCAGGAAATCGGGAAGGTTGGGGGCAATATATGGGCATAAGAAGAGATGCAGATAACTCGGACTGGAGTATACATCAACCGATAAAGTGGCCCTATTATGAGGAGAAAAGGAGGAAGAGAATTGGCTCCAGGACAGAGGTGAAGATTGGGCCCGCCCAAAAAATATTGTCCTTATCTTTGCTGGAAGATAAGTAGCTATTTATAGTAGCCAGGGGGAGGGGACCTCGACCAGTTTTATAGGACTTGGAGTATAACAGGCTGAGAGCAGTATACTGAGGGCCAAGCTTGTTGATATCTAGTTTATTGAGAACTTGAAAATATTCACCATCTAAGGAAAATAAATATAAGGATTACTTGGTATGCATGATGGTATACAAGGGACGATATAATCGGATTTATAAGTTATTTACCGCTTCCACTCAGTCCAATCAGTTCTAAACATAAAATTTTTTTAGAAGATTAAGACGTTTCTGATAACTTCAACGTTTACTAGTCAAACGTTCAAAGCTCCCAAACAATTACATAAGACTCATATACATGACTGTGATTAGACCTATTTGGACGTACGGAGTTGAGCTTTGGGGCTCCACTAAACCATCCAATTCATCTCGTATTCAATCCTTACAATCCAAAATTTTATAATTTGTCACCAATAAACTTATCCATAAAGATCTTAATGTTCCATATGTTGCTCATTTAGCCCACACCAGATACCTATCCTTTCATAGTAAGCTCCATAATCACTCAAATTCGTTAGTTTCTCAGCTTGCTTCCCACTCCTGATAATCCTCCGCTACGTCTGAAACGAAGACGGCTTGGAGACCTTCTAGTGTAGAAGTTTTAATAAAGTTTTATAAATCACTCAAATTCTCAACTTGCTTTTCACTACATTCCTGATAGTGTAGAATTTTTATTGAAGTGCTACTGATGAGTAGTTCTTTTCAAGTTTTAACATATTATTATAATCGTGGTCAATACATTTACTTGATCTATAAATTTTGTACAGTTGTAAATTTCCATAAATGTATATTAAAAAAAAAGAAGAAGATGAAGATATTGTTAAAAAAATTATTTATACACTTACGACCTGGTCAGGTTAACCAAATCCATGGCCAATGAACATATTAGAAAAAATAACGTTAGATAATTGACTTAATACATATTTATATTTAATAACAAACTAATACTTATTATGTACCCAATATACATAAATAACATTATTACATGTGTAAATCCAAAATTTAATGGCTTGAAAAAAGGACGAGGAAGCTCCAAATGCTTTAAGATTGAAACCTACTTCAGAAGTCATATACATCAACAAAACAACTGCATTCGATTGGCGTATTCTTGTAACAAAAATGATTATATGAATCATGGACTACAGATTGGAAAAAAAAAAAAAATGAAAAATTAGGCAAAATTAAAAATAATCCAAAGTTTTGGAAAACTTGAGAAAGAAGAAATCGCTGCGAGGAAGCTGCCTTGGCAAGGATACGGATTGGTCACACCGCCAAAATGCACACAGTTCTTTTAAAGGGACTCTACCTACCGACCTGCAGAACCTGCAATGTACACCTGACCGTGGAGCTCATCTTCATGGACTGCGAGGAACACAAGGTTCTATGTATCAAACCGAAAGGTTTTTACTAAGCAAAATAATATTCGCGTGTTGTGTAATAGGGTGGCTGGCCCCTTCACAGCCTCTTGCAGGTGGTCCAGCCGTTCACACTCTTTGTTGGTGTGAGTGCCATATTTCTCTACCTGCCCATCCATTACCAGGTAATATTTGGGGTAAACGCGATATTTGAAGTCAGTCATGGAGAGAGTCTAGAAGGTCTAGGAGAGAGAGGCTTGGAGAGCTGTCTGGTCAGAGGAGTTTGTCGGAGATGTCTGGTTCCTGGAGATCGGGGGCCTGGCCTGGGGATTCTCGCGATGTAGCCGCCCGATTCCCCCTACAACATAGCATTGCCCTTAAGATAAGTTTAGATTAAGTTATTTGTTACCGTATAAGTTTTAAACCTAAGTTATGATTATTATTTCTAGTTGTAATTTCTATATGTCAACCCATAATTAATTATACGTTGTTTTGTTTAGTTCAACCGTCATCATTCATTTGCATGCCACTCATTATTAATATATTTTGATTCCTCTCCTTTATAATTAACAAATCTTAATTTCTGACCCCACGATAACCTTCTGGAGAAGATATTAGATTAATTAATAATTAATCAATTATTTATAAAATACTCATTTATAAATTGTCAGGAGTTTAAGTCCTGGCTGGCATCCCTGTATTTAGATAAATGCATGATCCGGACTGGACACACACAGAGGACATAACAAAGGATATAAGGAAAGATTGTAGAATGGACAACCGGATGGTGCCAGTGAAAGTAATGTTCAAAGTTTATTTCAATGTTTAAAAACATCAAAGCTTTATAGCTTTTTATAATTGTGTTTGCTTTAAAAATATCAGAAACCAATAATGTTTGAATTTACTGAATGTTAAAAAAAAAAAAAAAAAAATACACTTGCTGTTCCTAATGACCGTTTAGGATAGATGCTTGTTAAATAAATAAACACTTAATAATATGAATTAATTCCTGTATATTGTTTGAGCTGAAATCTTCTTATATGTTGTATTTTGTGGATAATAAATGCTATTTTCTGGCTACTAATTTATTTCTTGGGTTATTATTATTTTTTTTCTAAAGATTTACTATGCTTTTTTCAGCTCTCATATCGAATGTCTATATAATAGAAATTTATTTTTAACTGAGGTACCACTACCGTGGATCGTAAAATGTTGGTACCGACATATCGCTGATATATATATATATATATATATATATATATATATATATATATATATATATATATATATATATATATATATATATATGTAAGATATATGTAATATTCTATTATTTGGACTATCCAGGCTAAAGTTCATACAATAATATATTAGAGTTAAAGTAACTTTCCAAATCATTAAAAGCACACACACGAGTTAGCCCCGACCGAGGGCAAAAGTGTAGGTAGAGAGGGGAAGGGGGAGAGAGGTGAGGGGAAGGGGGAGAGAGGTGAGGGGAAGGGCCCACCGGGCGAAATTAAACTATTAAACGCTGAACAAACAGCAAGAGCCAGCGAAGCGAAGCAATTTGCTGCAGCAACTTGTCGCTTATTCCAGCGAAGGTTGTTGCTTCACTGAGCACCCTCCTAGCCCTTTGATCATTCTCGGGTTATGTTTGCCCAAGGTCCTAGCTGCATCTTTACACTGGACCTGTAATTAAAATGGAAATTCATTGTAGGCTCCTGCAGCGCCATGTTGTCCCTCATGATTATGTTTACCCAGCTAGGTAGGAGCAGTATTACCATCCCAAACTATTATAGAGGCGTCCTTTTATTAGTACATTCTAAGCACTCCGAGGGATAGCGATAGTTGGTGGGTATTATAACTAGTTTCAATTTTACATTATAACTTTCTGATCAAGAGGAATAGCTATAACGAACAGTAAAACTTTCATATTCATATTTTGAATATTTACAATAATTTAGTTATTTAAAAAACATGTTACTTGGTCGTTTCATATAAAAAAAATACGTTTTGAATGGTTTTTTAGGATAACAACTTTATGAAAACCGATGTTTATCCAGATATTCATTTTTATTTTTTTAACGTTTACTCTTTGCATTACACATAGGCCATTTCGGGCAATGAAGAAAATTAAAGGGATAGTTTTAGCAACACCGGAGCTCATTAAAGCTCTGAGAGCGAAATCTACAATTAGATCAGTTGGTTGAGGTAAACCTCCCAACAAAACCTCATCATATAGACCTGTAAGTCTACTTCCCATCCTTTCAAAAATCTTTGAAAACATCCTTCTAAAACGTATCCTACCCATACTAGAATCCCAAAGCATCCCTTCCCATCAATTTGGATTCCAAACTGGTCACTCCACTGTTCAACAAGGCCTTCGTGTTGTTGATCATATATCCTCTGCCCTTGAAAACAAGCAGTATAGCACTGGTGCATTTCTGGATGTAGCGCAAGCTTTCGACCGGGTGTGGCACCAGGGCTTGCTCCTCAAGCTCAAGACCCATCTACCCCAATCCCTATACCTAGTCCTACGATCCTATCTCTCAAATCGTTCCTTTCAATTCCTGTTATCCCATCGATGCCGGAGTGCCACAAGGTAGCGTCCTAGGACCCGTCCTCTATAATCTCTTCACTGCCGATATACCAACCAATCCTAATACCTTTTTAGCCACATTTGCTGATGATACTGCTATCCTATCATCCCATCCAGATCCTAAACTTGCTTCCCTCAACCTCCTAAGATATCTTCTATAGATTGAAGCTTGGTGCAGCAAGTGGAGAATAAAAATTAATAAAGCTTCAATAATATTCCTATACCTACCGACACAGTACGCTACCTTGGCTTTCATATTGACAAAAGACTAACTTGGAACCCTCACAACAGACTAAAAAGACAAGAACTCAATAGGAGATTCAGCTAACTTTACAGACTACTAGGAAGGATTCTCATCTTTCAGTCGACAACAAACTCCTGATATACAAAACAATCTTAAAACCAATATGGACCTACGGGCTTGAACTGTGGGGGACAGCAAAACAATCCAATATCAAACGCATTCAAACTTTCCAATCCAAAGTCCTCCGAACAATTGTCAATGCACCTTATTCTGTTACAAACAAAACCCTACAAGATGACCTAAAAATACCTTTTGTCCTTGATCTCATTCCTTCAAAATTCTCGAAATTTCATCAAAATCTATCCAATCATCCCAATCCTCTAGCCCAATCCCTATCCAGTCTTAACCATCCCTATAACCCTTCCAGAAGGTTGAAACAGAAATGGCCCCGAGACCTTTTGTAATATAAAGTTATGCTGGAGTCCTGGTACTGACCAGCTTCTCCATTCATGCCCAGAGCATATGTGGCTATAGCGCTCCCACTCAGCCTCCACTGGATATTACCAGTGATGCAGCTGAGAGAGCAGCGCTGGGATCTCTACGGGTCTGGCCTAGACTCCCAAAAAGTGGGGGAATAGGCTCGATTCGGGGTTCCCCAGGCCGAGTGTGTCTGTTTTATACATATAGTAAGAATGTATCTTATTTTCTTTTTTTTTTTTTTTTTTTATTTTATTATTTATATATATATATATATATATATATTATATTTTTGTTACTTGATTTTTATTATTTCATTTTATTCTTGATGATTGAAATATTAGTTTTATTTTTATAATTATTACTTGTTTTTATTTTTATCTTTTATTATCATCATTTTGTGTGTATGAGTACTTGTATTTATTGAATGAATGAATACATCTTTAGCACTGTTACCTATTGCCCTAAATTGAGGCAGATTGTACATATATTTCAAAAAAAAAAAAAAAAAAAAAAAAAAAAAGATCAGCTGGTTGTGGTGTTAGGCGTCGTAGCTGCTGAATCAGCTGTTTCAAGGGTTTTTTTTTTATTCTATATTGAAAATAAATTACATAAAGCCAAATTAGGCTAATAAAAACATAGTTACATGTTTGAACATAGGTACTCTTTGAGCCCTTTGTTAAAATACATAAAATGATCAGGTTTTATTGAGTCATTGCATGCTATTTTGTATATTCCTAGTAGACAATTCAAAAATTATTTTTAGAATACATTTTAACGATTCAAGAAAAGTTAAAAACTTTTTGAATAATTTTGTTGTTACATTCTTAATAAAACATTTAAAAGCACTGCTGAAAATTTTCTTTGACGACCTTTACATTTATAGGTATATTTGAAAGTTTAAACACCCGAAAATTCTACGTGCCATGCAAAGATACCTCCACTTACACCTGTCAATCAAAGAAATTAACAATCAATGAATTTGATGAAATACTGAATTACCTGACAATGAAAGGTATAAGGGGGAACCTGTGGCACCTCCTCCTAATTATTTTAGTTTTTTAACTTAGCTGAGGAAATCCCTCATCCAGCTCCAGTACCCATCCAGCTCCAGCACTCATTCAGTACGGAAATGTTAAAAAGATGGATGATAGAAGAATCCTATAGAGAATATCATTTGAAATGGGAGCAAAGGGTAAGGAAAGGTAGGTAGGTGCATCAGGTGGAGAGATGTGGCTAAAAGTATAACTGGTCGGGGACCAAACGAAGAAGTGATGGACAGAGAGGAGTGGAGGAACTGAATTAGGTAGGAAGTTTGGCTCAAGGAAACTTTGAATGGCCAAGTAAATCCTTATAAAGAAGAATAAATGTAGCCTTTTTTAATTTGAATACAATAATCTCCTAAATCAAATCGACCATTAATTTTATTAATCACAATTACGATTAATATATTATTAAAGATTTATTCAGTTATAATTATCTTATCAGTTATTATAATTAATTCAGTTAAATTAATCTATTTAATTAATCCATTGAAAAATAATCGATTAATGGTAACACTGCTAACAGTCATCTCAACTGGCAGTCACGGCGCCTAGTTATACTTTACCCGCACAGCTTAAAAGTGTCGCGGTATGGTGTACACGGTATATTCATAATACATAGTATTTTTACTTATATAATAAAGTATTTTTATAATAATGGTGTACACAGTATTATTATAATACATATATATACATATATATATATATATATATATATATATATATATATATATATATAGAATGAGAATGATGATGATGTTGGTATGGTAATGATTAGTTTTTCAAATAATTAATTATTTTATTGTCAAAACGTGTGTTGATTTTTATCGATTTTAAAATGTGTTCATTTGTCAGGTCATTATATTGTCTCTGCCTTTGGTATTTTGTGCATTCCACGAGAACATGTTATATCGTCACTTATATTTAACATTTTTTGGGGGGATAGCTCAGCTTCAAGTCAGTAGCTTAGTAGTTTTGTGTGGCCAATTCTTTGTAATCAATGTAGGAAAGTAATGATGTTTTGACATTTTTGTATGTGTTTCATATAAATGACGAATGCTAAAAATTCTAAACAAGTTAAAAAATAAATAATAATATTAATAATAATTCACATAGAAGTAACAAATAATTCATTAATCCTTCTAAACCACCATGCCTGCATCAAGTGAAATGCATTAGTTGTTCACTATCGCACTACTCTACTTCGGTAAATAATAAATCATATTTGCTGTTTACTAATTTATTCATGATTTTATTGTCCATTTGCACTTGAATTACTTAAACTGTAATATGCACTATTTTTTTTTTATTATTGTAATCAATTTAAAAAAAAAAATATGGGACAGAAAACTTCAATGACACAATTCCAATATATATTAAAAAACTTAATGTTAACCGTCAAGTTAATAAGATAAACTCATCTATGGAAAAGTTATATTGATAGTTTGAAATTGAATTCAACCCACGCAGACTACTTTCATGGGACCCCATAGGCGGTATGAATTTTAAAAGAATGATCTGTGTTTAAATTTTCTCTCTATGAATGTATAAACTATCGACGATCATTCAATTCGAAAAACCTGTCTATATGATAATTAGAACTGCTTGAGAAGAGTGCTGGCTACCAAAAAGCTAAATTGTTGAAGATGATTGATGTTACATCAAATACAGGCGCGGTTGGAAAGTAATGAACGAAGTGTGCAGTCATTCACTTGATTGCTACTTTTCGTCCATTAAAGTATAAAAAAAATAACAATTTCAAGAAAATACACGATAAAAAAAAGGATAAATAAATATATTTTCTTCAAATTTATATATGAAGAAGATACTGTTATTTAGTCATCTAAACAAACATAAAGACAATAATAGATTATATTATACATAGGTATAATTATCTATACTTGATACATTGATACAAGTGTTGATAGTACACGTACTATGGATTTTAATGTTGTGAAGGAACACTAAAAATTTGTATGTCCTGATTACACTTTAGGACGATCGGTAAACCAGTAAACCCGGATAACATTAAAAGTTATTATGTCTGTTTAATATTTTATTAAAAAAAAGTAGTTCTTTCATTGATTCTATAAACTAAATGTAGATATCAAGGATCGGGTCAGGAGATATATATCAAAGCCATTCACTGCATTCATCACCAATCTAAAAATATCAAAAAATCAAAACATCAACATGTTGTATCCATTTAAAAATAATCAAACAATATTTAGTAATTAGAAACCAGGATGAAGGCGGTAGCTCAGTGGGTTGACAACCATGCTCCCGGGCCCGAGTTCGAGTCCGACTGAAGGCAGAAAATTTATTTTCTGTTTCTTCAGTCGTGGCTCGAATTCGATCTCGGGAGACCCTCCTGGGGCACACCCAGCCTCGATAAAGTGGGTTCCCTTAATTCGGGAAAAACCTGGCGGTTGAGCGAGTATTCCGCCTAAATAAAACTCCTCCTTTCACAACCGCTGCCTTAGAAACAGTACATCGTTACGTTAGTACTGAACCCGAGACTTATAAATATAAAATGAGAATAAATATATTTTTTCAGATATTAATTATGTTACTCTAGTTTATCTTTAGATGACTTTAATGTCGCGGAGGCGTACTCGTGATACCACCTTGCCTGACAATTGATCGGAGAATGATATTAATGGGATTCACATATTAAGAAAACCCTAATTAATCAAAATATTAATTTGTTTTCAATTTAAACAGAAGGAACACTTACACTTATTATACCTATTTCCTGTAAAATGGATGATGGACCTACAATACAAAGTTTTAAAAAAAAGTCATGTTTGAAGGATGTACTGAAGAGTTCAGCTCCCTCTCATGCTTCTCACGCCAAGAATTATTATATTTGATCAAACTCAAGGATTGTCAGAGCTATAATTGGCAGGTCTCAAGAAAGACTATATGTTAAAAAGAAATAATAATTACGTAAATAAAATAGTGAGAATGAGAGAGAGAGAGAGAGAGAGAGAGAGAGAGAGAGAGAGAGAGAGAGAGAGAGAGAGAGAGAGAGAGAGAGAGAGAGAGAGAGAGAGAGAGAGAGAGAGAGAGAGAGAGTTAAGGAACATTTGATTAGAATCCGGACTAAGAGCCGAAGAGGGACTAGACAAGATATAAGAGCAGACAGACTACGTGCGCTGACTGGAGGCTGTAGAGAGGAGAGAGGAGAGAGGAGAGAGGAGAGAGGTAAGAGGAGATAGCTTGAGATTTGACGGAACCTTACTCTATCACTGCCGCTCTGCATTTATTACATCTTGCCTCTAAGGTATGGCCTCTACTATCGGGGCTCTGTCATTATATCTTATCTATATTCGTGGACCTGTCTCATCTTGTTTTAATGTACATGGCTAATATCTTGGAAATATCAATACGTCAGGTGTTCACAGCTAAATTGGTGCAAAATATATAACAACAGCAAAACCCCTCACGGCTTTGCTATCAGATTATATTAGAAAATAATTCAGATAATTTTAACTAATAATTGAAGTTTTATTTGTTTATCAATATTTTTTTTAAACTATTTGTTGATATTCACTACGTACATATATGTGCAATAAGTAAATTAGTAGCACTTCAATAAAAATAAAACAATTCTGTATAACACGGTCTCTTGGCCATCCTATCAGACGCCTCGGAGGATTATCAGGAATGGGGTGTGAAGCAAGTGGGAAGACAAGTGGATTTGAATTGTTACGGTGCTTACTATGAAAGGATAGGTACCTGGCTTGAGCTAAATCAGTAGCGTATGGAACATTAAGGTCTTTATGGATAAGGTTACTTGCGACAAAGTATGGGGCATTAAGGATTTTTCGAAGGATTTTGGATTGCAAGGATTGGATACAGGAAGAATTAGATGGTTTGGTGGAGCCCCAAACCTCAACTCCATACATGCAAATAGGTCCGATAACTGCCAAGTAAATGAGCCTTTTGTTATTAGTCGGTAGGTTTTATTAAACGTCTTTCTAGTAAAATGTTAAAGAAGTTGAAAACGACGAATAAATCTTATGTTGTAGAAAGAGAAGAGGAACCGAATAGTTATTTCCCGATATTATAAGAATAATTTGATTGTTAATTGCTATATCCAGTTCTGGATATACTAAATACTAAAAAAATAAATTCAATCCACTGGCGTAATAGCAAAACATAAATTTCCTGCCTTCAGTCGGACTCGAACTCGGGCTCGGAGCATGGTAGTTAAGCAGCTTACCCGCTCAGCTACCGCCCTCCCCCCCCCCCTATTTAACATATACTTTATGTATAACCACAATAATATACACTCCCGATAAAATTACAAGCCACCCCCACTTTTTTCGTAAAACATCAGGTCTTAGCTATGTAACATTTTAGAAATATTTTGAGCGATTATAACTTTGCAAATGACAAACAAAAACCAATATATTTATAACAAAAATTCATTTTTTATTCAAAAATATAGGGCTCTTAACTTAATCATTTATTATCTTTTAGTAGGCGTAGTCCTGAATCCACTGTTTTTCGCTAAGACTATAGTCAATCGTTTTGGAAGAAATTAAAATCTTCCTTTATACACTATGGAGGAATATCGGCACACTTTTTTACGAACATTTTTAAGTTATTCTATGGAGTTAAACTGTCACCCTTGAGCATAAACTGCTCGAAAACGTTCTCCCACGCAATTCTCGATAATGTTGAGATATTGCGATCGGGATGGACAGGATAAAATGTAATATTGCGATCGGGATGGACAGGATAAAATGTAAATATTTTTGGCTGAAAAAATGTTGTACGATGAGAGCTGTGTGGACAGGTCCATAATTTTCCTAAAAGCTGATCCTCACCCGAGTTAGTGCTTCTTCTTTTCGAACTATTGCTTTCTGGATAAATTCTATACAAGTCAAGTACTTTAATCCACTCATTTTTGCTTTAAAAAGATATAAGTTCTGTCTTTCTGTAGTTTCCAGGCCCTGTCAAACAATTACACAACTTCCTTTTATTTCATGTTTTATTTAAAATATATTTTTCTCTTCAAGTCATTAAAAAAAAAAAAAAAAGTGTCGAAATCTATGAGAACCATCCAGATTAAGTCACTTTCTTCAATTTCTTTCCAGATGAGACATACTCCGAAGCAGATTTATGTTTGATGGCTCTGTTTGCTTTTGAAAGAGGAGGTGGTGTCTTCAGTCTAAAACGCTTTAAAATGACTGGTTTCGATCAAAAAGCGTTGAACATTACTTAAGGAATACGGAACATCCGCTGATGTTTGTTTGGATGAGGGCTTGTTCTCAACTTTCTCTCGTTGTGGCTGAAGAGTTGGAGTCTTGCCGTCAAATAGCTCTCACTGTTCTCGGGCAGTTCTGTTACGAACGTACCAGTTCTTTTCCTTTAGCTATAATTTTTCCCAGCCTAAGGAAATTCGTTATAAAATGCCTTATCCTATTTAAAAAAACGAGAAATTTTCGATATTGTCCAATTTCTATCACATAATGTTTTAATTCCGCCCTCTTCTACCTCTCTGACTACTCTTCTCCATGAGGGGCGTAGAGTGCATGCAATATCCCATTATTTTTTTTACTTCACAGCTTCGCTAGGAATATTTAGAAGATACAACATACTAAAAGTCCCGGCGCTGGGGGGAGAGATAACGGAGAGGGAGGGGAGAAGGTCCCGTTTTGGGGCTTTTCAATTACATCTCAAAAACAGTATACTCTAGAAAAATATGTTACAAATAAAAATTACAGCTAATCAAATTTCTTATAAAATTGTTAATATACATATTTGCCGAGATTTCAAACAATTTCGAGATATACGTTATTAAAAATCGATAATTTTCAAGAAAAGAAATATTGTTTACCTCATTTTTTGTCAAACATTTGCTTTAAGTGCAAAAAACGTATATAGGAAATTGAAGTTAATTTTATGCTCTAAAACTTTGATTCTGACATTTTTTTCTTACAAACGATTGTGGAAAGTACTAGAAGGAAATGTTTGACAAAAAGTGAGGTAAACATTTTTTTGCGAATATTATCGATTTTGAATAACGTATATCTCGAAAACCATTGGAAGTTCGACAAATATCTAAAGAGATACATATTTTGTACGAAATCTGATTAGCATTAATTTTTTAACTAAAACATATTTTTCTATAGTCCACCGTTTTCCAGATACTATTGAAAAAAACCAAAAATAGGACCTTCTCCCCTCCCTCCAGCGTTAGCTCACCCCCCCCCCCCCCCCCAGGGGCTGGGAATTTCTGTATGTTTTCTTGTAACCACTCCTAAAGAAGCCCCGAGGTAAAAAATAATCGCACATATAATGCACTCTACACCCTCATTTCAGGACTCATTGACTAGACAAGGGTGTATATGTGAAGGTAATAGAGAAGAGACTAAAAGTGGAACCAGAAAAACAGAAATCAACGTTTAAATCAAAAGTCATCGAGTCATTCCAATACAAAACCCTGTTAACATGTTTCTATTGTCACCAATAAACTACTCCACTGTTGCAGATGATCTCTCCTCAATATATAAACTGTTTCATGACTTTCATTCGCCCGTATTTCACTGTTTCAACTCTGTACTTTTTCTTGGTGTTCATTTCTGTTTTTTGAAAGGAGAATTGAAGTCTTGTTTCTTTCAATTCATTAACCTTCTATTTATTTTAATAACATCTATTCGCATTAATTTCCGTAGAACCCAATATTTATTTAATAATCACATACATTATTTAACGCTCAGTTAAAAAAAACGAAAGGAAAAAATAAAGTTACTAATCCATTAGATGGAGAGGGGTAGAAGCAAAGAGACTTGCATAGCTACAAAGACGACCCTTGAGCCGAAACCGCCCTCCAGCTGGCCCCCTCCCCCTCCCCACATTAAAGATCAAAGGCCCTTATATCTAAGGCACACAAGCACCCCCCATCCACCACTAAACTAATTTCCACGATTGTTACTAATTGATAAACAATATTACAAACTAGGGGATAACTGTTTAACTGCCGAGGCGTCGAGCCTTTTGAAAGCGCCCTCTGTTGGCTAATCGAGTCAGCGCGTCCCAAAGGGGGCACGCTAGCGAGCCCTGACCAGCTAGTTAGCTAGTTAGCTAGTCACTATGTCATATCGTATCAGCCGGAATTAATAGCTTTCGGGTTTCAGTTTATTTCTTCCAAAACTTATTTATTTATTTATTTTTAATCATTGTATCATTGAGAAAGTATTACCATCTGTCTTAAAGAGGGCTTTAAGTAATATTTTGACAGCTTAATAGATTCATTCACACAATATGGATTAAAAGCAATGAATTAAAATAATAAAAATAAAAAAAATCAAATTAATTTGTAACCACATAATATATAATATATAATATATAATACGATAAATAAAGTAAAGAAAAGGTAAATTAAAAAAAGGAGAACCTTAAAATATACATTAGAAGGAATTTCACAAAAATAAATAAAAATAACTATATATGTAATATATATATATATATATATATATATATATATATATATATATATATTTATTTATTTTTTTTATTTCGGCCGTGGATCGAATTCGAGGTCGGGAGACCTCCTGGGGCACACCCAGCCTCCTAAAAAGTGGGTACCCTTAATTGGGGAAAAACCTGGCGGTTGAGCGTGAATTCTGGCCAAATCACCTCCTTTCACAACCGTTGGCTCAGAAACAGTACAGCCTACCTAAGTACTGAACCCAAGACCCTTCATGGGTTGTAAGTGCTACAGGTTTTTTTTTTTTTTTTTTTTTTTTTTTTTATATATATATATATATATATTTTTAATGCTTAGAATGTTTATTCTCACATTTAAATTAAAATACTAAATTACTAGGGGTGGTTAGGGGGGGGGGGGGGGGGAGCAGGAGCAGAAGCCTTCACCTCACTGTCAGCCCTCTCTCATATCTCTAAGTGGAAATATAAACATTTCTTATTTCGATAAAATTTAAAATATTATAATTAAAAATCATAAATTATTAGCTAGTTCTATTAAACATTTTTATTCAAAGATTAGTTTTAACGAAAACATGCATTTCCATTTCTAAAAACATTGATTCACATATTATGCATTAGAAAAAATTTAAAATAAATAAATCAAGATAAAGAAAAGAAATTGGGGAAATAATCAACTACAGAATCAGGTATTTATAGGATCCCTTAGATTTTTCCAATAACTTATCGTTTTTTTCGGTTCCAACTGAAAAAAAAAAAATTATAACGGTAACAATGGAAAACTCATCTTGTCATTTAAATAAAACATTAAATTAAAACGATTTTGTTATTTATGACTTCCTTCGTGATGCATTAGGCTCACTCCCAAGTCTCTGTAGAATTTATGGTTATTTATATTTAAATGCTTTGTCAAGTTCCAAATTTAATATAGTCTATGCCTTTATTTATCATATATTCATTTAGTGACCGTTAGGTTTTTACAAGTATTACGCTTCACATTCATTATATCCTAGTTCAATAAGTCTGATGATGAGAGTTTAACATTCGAAGCTAGTGTTAAAAAAAAAAAAAAAATCCTAATATAAGCAGGAAATAATTCTTTAATCTTACTCGGTTTTAAAATTGTATTATCATTTATTAATGAAGTTATAAAAGAAAAATTTACATACCAAAATGAGATGGACCTAATGATTTCAAGAGAAGCAGCCTTACCTAAAAAGGAAAAGAAAATAATTATTGTTTTTCAATTGATTAATTTCTTAAATATAACCTTATGTTACTTATATTACTTTTAGAAAATAAAATATACATAAAATAACTAATCTCAAGTAAAGTACTTCTATTGTAAGTTGAGTACAGGGCTGAGGTATAGACCACAAAGTAGCAAGAAATTAGCGCCAAAACTAAGACTAAAAATAAATTTCTTCCAGGATGGATTTGGGAAAAGCTATAGATCATATATATATATATATATATATATATATAGGCAACACAAAGAAAGTTTGCGCGTATCAGATTTTGATCTCAATATTTGTTACCAAATCCGCTGTAATGTTTAAATAATCCAGAGCTAATGTTTAAATTATGAAAAATGAATTTTTAATAACATTGTAAGATTTCTAACAATTTACGAAATCTTGACAGAAAGATATTTAAATATTAAATCGGTTCGAATTAAACTACAAACCAGAGTTGTCAAAAACTTCTCCGCTAAATGAGAACATTAAAATTTAAAGGTCTCCGACAGGAGGAAGATATTCCAGCAAACTATTTGACAGCTGTTCCAGCACCCCCCCCCTCCCCCCATCCCTTCCTGGAGGCTCCCGAATTATCCATTTGCTCCAGTGATAAGGGCCATCATCTTATCTAGACCTCCACCTTCTATCCATGAGAAAATCCCTTATTTTCAGTTATCTGTCTGAGGGGAAAAAAGAAGAAGAGAAAATTCTGATGATATCTTCTTCGAGTATTTTTTTTAAACAGAAAATGTAATATTCCAATTGTCTAAAAAAAAAATTAAAAAAGAAGAACTCAATTCACCCTGGCTGGAAAAACGATAGATCAAGGAAGCGACAATCTATAATCTACTGCTTTCCGCATGTTAAATTTTAGAATTAAAAGGATCAAATTAATTAAATTATTATAATGTTAAATTAAATTAACAACTAATGATTATTTGAAATAAACAAAGTTGAGAAAAAATAAGGTTTTCAAACGGGAGATTCTAACCAATATAGTTCAATATAGTTCAATATAGTTCTTTACCTTCACGGTTCTAGCGGATAATTTGATAAAACAATAAATATGATCAAATTAATTTCTGATGAGGAGACTGCTGGCAAATTTCTGATCCAATCAAAAAGAGGTTACACAAAAAAAAGTAACTAGTTTCGAATGTTGAATGTTTAAACGTGCTTCATTAGTTCTCTTCAAACGTACAAAAAAATTCAAAATATCAGTACTTAGCTACCATAGATTGTACATATTGAATTTTTAAAAATATAAGACTAGGAATCAAATATTCTGGTACTCACCTAAGAAGGCAAAACGCACTCAGGACCAAAAGTGGACTAAATGTTCAGAAGCAAAAGGGTCACAGATCCGTACGTTACAAAACAAAGACTGTTGTATTTATTTAGTCATTAAAAAAAAAAAATCTGGATAAATTTTTAACCATTTTCATTATTTATAATGATTTATAAATATTTAATTTTAGGATATTATTAACTTGATGTATTAGTTTCACTTACGAGTCTTTGGTGAATTTATGGTTATTTTCATTTAAATGGAGAGTGAAGTTGGGTTCTGGACCTTATATTTCCTATAGTCTCATTTTAAATTTGATTCCAATCGGAACTAAAAATTCAATCAGTCATAAGACATAATGGTTCAACTCACCTAACTACCTTACCCACCTACCTACCTTCCGCCTCAGGGCATTTAGTCCACTATTGGCCCTGATATCTTTCAGAAGTCCGTTTTGCCTTCTTAGGTGAGTACCAGTTAATTTGATTTCTTGTCTTACATTTTATAAAATTTAATATACATAATCTATGTAATAAAGTGCTAATGTTTTAATTTTTTCAGAACTGGATGTTTAACATTTGAAACTAGTTTTTAAATAAAAATAATTTAAATAAAAGCGGCAATTAACTCATCATTCCTAAAGGAATAGAATTGTTATTCCAATCTCAGATTGTCAATCAGGAACGAGCAGAAGCATTACAACAAATTACACCAAAAATTGGAATCGCAGACAGGAAAGAAATGAAGCCTACAAGCGTCGAGTCAAAAATTTAAAAAACGAGGTCAGCGATAAATTATAGCGCACGAGGAGCAGAGCACGGAAGGTGGAACACAACTCTGATTAATCTATATCTAACTGAAATATTGCCAGCGTCTAATCATTGATTTAGTCAGCCAACCCATGATTAAATTTTCACAAAAAATGTTTTAAATAAAATATTTTAATGAATCCAAGTTACAGTATTCAGGGGTGTGATCTAGAGACTCTATTTATTTTCTAAAGAGGTTATAATTAATGTAACCGTGGTTTTATCTTAAACTTCCGATATGTTTATTTATCTTTAATCTTCTTTGATCCTATGCCATGTTGGGATTTCATGTCTTTTTTACCCACTTCGTTAGACCCACCCTAACATAGTCTTGACCGAAGATTCCTACGGCAAACAGTTAGATTGAAAAATGTGGTTTGTACCCCAGGTATACGAATGCCCATCCCAGTAAGTTTTTAAACAATTGATTTTAAATCATTCGTTGTTAAATTTTCAATTCATTGGTAATTTAAAGTAAGATGGAAATTTAATTTACACTTGATTTAAACTATCACTGAAATTTAGCGGACTTGTATGAGTAAGATAAGCGCAAGCTCTAATCATATTATCATTTTAGCTATTTACTATTTTATTATTTACATATATATATATTTTTTTTTAGTCATGTCGTGTTTGTAAACGAAAAAAACAGAATCACTGTTTCAGTTTTGAGATACGTAGGCAATTTCTTCGTTTGTATAACTCAAAAAATGTTTGCAATGATTATATTTTATCTTCCAATCAGTTTTGCGATTTTCATAGAACTAGTTTTTAAATTTAATTGTGTATAGCTTATTTTTTATCGAAGGACATCCTTGGAAAGCCTCCTTCCTGACAAATTAGTTTTCATCATTTTGAAATTAGTTTAATTGTTTTCATTTTTAATGGGACATTCCTCCAGAATAAAACAATTTTTAACAGTTTATAAAAATTCAAGAAATAAACACATGCTCCAGTCAATAGTATACACCTTTCATTAATAATAAATAACTTTTTACTAGTTAATAACTTTTCTACGCCTTTTCAATATTAGTTTCAGTTTATGGTATTAATAAATCATAAAAATGCGTTTTTTTATCGAATGTTCATTATTAAATTTAAGCAATTTATCATCATAAAGCGAGAAGGAAATAAAAATATAGTAGCAAAATAAAATAAAATAAAGCCCTCTAATTTGAAAACTAATCCATCTCGGTTAAAGATGGAGAAGAGACTTTCCAGATGGAAATGTTAATTTTCTCATATTTTGAAAACGGTCAAGTATTAATATGTTTACTTTAGTTTTGATGATTATTACCCTCCGCCTTCTGTACAAGCGATTTCTATTTCATGACCTGAAATAATTTATTCATCGCCTACTTTTCACTTGAAGATGATTTTTCTGTTCTTATTGCCACTTTCCGTGACAACAAGTATTATGATCATCATGAGAGGCTAATAAACGAATCATCATTATCTAAATCGTCGCTAGCTAAAAGTTATTTTATTTGACAGTCAAATTGATGATTGTTAATTTGTAGCATCTGTTGATTTTAGTAGATATGTATCAACTTTAGTAGATATCTATTTAGTAGATATGTATCAACTAATTGCAAGGGGACCGCATAGCAGAACGAGTTGGGGCGTGGGTCTCAGCGAGCTCGGTAATTAAGGTCATGGGTTCGAATCCCACCTGGGCTGGTTAAAATTTATTTCCTGGCGGACCCACAAAATGAATCTGGACCTTCCCACTCTACAATATAATAGATAAGGTAACCTTTACGTCCTTTCTGCTCTAGTTGGAGTATCTAAGGATGTTAAGCCCCAACAAACAACAAAAATCAACTAATATTTACATTATTTATCAAGGTTTTATTTAATATTTTTATAGATACCTCAAATAAAGTTAATAAACTTTATGAGAAAAAAAAACAATATTACAACCCCTTGCTTGAATACTTCGGTAGGGACGTAGTGTCACTTGTCCAAGATTGTGAATGGAAGAGATTTGGCCGCAATCTAGATTATACTCTAAGTATTTTTATCCCATTATGGGTATCCACCTTAAAGGGGCTAAAATAAATTCAATCAAATAATGTCTAACCTTCTTCGTAACGCTACAACTTCCAGCACTGCAGAAGCCTTTAATATCATTTCCGATGTTCCCCGTTGAACAGATCCGTTACCTAGGACTCCAAAGTACTCCATTCATGAGATTTTAACGACGAGAAGCAGCTCCAACAATTAATAGAAAGGTGTTCAAAGTCTCCAATAGATTGTAAAAGACTCATTTATATTACACTAATTAGACCCGTTTTAGCTCCAACAATTAATAGAAAGGTGTTCAAAGTTTCCAATAGATTGTAAAAGACTCATTTACATTACACTAATTAGACCCGTTTTGATGTATGGAGTTAGGCTTTGGGGCTCCACTAAACCTTCTAACATTTCTCATATCCAAAACAAACTACTCAGAAAAATCCTCGATGTTTCTCATTACACAAATAAACTTAACCTTGATGATCTAAATGGCGAATACGTTGAGTGAACGACCCAAACCAGACACCTACCCTTCCATGATAAACTTCGTACCCTTTCGAATCCACTAGCCTAACACATTTCATAAAGTCGTAAATCTAAACTAGCTTTAATTATAAATATTAATGGCACTAATAATTTCTGCATATTCATAATAGCAAAACAGGCGAGAACACAGTGTTTAAATTAAGACCGTCTTCTACAAGGTGTCAACAACTTCATTCAATGTAGCCCCTTCAAGATGCCTTTTTCTGTCCAATAAAAGACATAAAATTATAGAAATGAGTGAGACATGTAACAAAAATAGAATGGTCCTGAATAGATTGATGCTCAATGTATTACTCCTATGAAACAATCCTTCAGCCACATACGCCAGGCCAGGTGAGGTGTGACTCGTTTATAAAATCACCATTAACACTGATACGATAAAAAGACTTACAGCGGCCAAGTACGGCTAACCTGTGCTGCTATCGCGATCGCAGCACATTCAGCGTTAAATCATTAAAAGTATAGAACAAACTGAAGGATGCTTGATTGAGCACGCCAGGAGGATTTTTATTTTAAAAGTGCGTTTGTTGAAAGTAGCTGCACTTGTTCCAAAGTAGCCACCGTTGAAGGTAATTGGTTTTCAGAAATTTGGTATATCTGATAAAAGTGGTATCTCATTTCAATAAGCTGGTAAAAATAATATCTACATTGTTATTTAGGGACATCTTGAAAGCATATAGGTAAGTAACCAACATGACTCAAAATAAAACCTTAGCATCCCAACTGTTAACAAATGAAAAAATACATAGACATTAATTAACATGAACGTCAAAACGCACATTCCAGAAAAGGCGGGAAATATGTGATCATTGACCTCTTTTTTTTCTTCTTTTTTTTCAGAAAAAAAAATTCATGTTAGGAGAAGGTGCCTCAGGGGTTCACCCCCCCCCCCCCTCTGAGCCTTTCACGCCAGGTAACCAGTATGTCACTTATAATATTAATCATATATTAATCACATTGATTAAAATAAAGATTCAAAGTTAAAAAAAATATATGCATTATTAACTTATGTGTATATATATTTTTAAAACATATTTAATGTATAAATAATATAAATCGATATAAATATATATATAAAGAATCGATTATAAAGGAGGGGAGGATGAAGATAAATAAGATAGGAGATGTAAATGTAAAGGAGTTGGGAAAGTAGCCATCAAGATCCAATAAAGATCCTCCCGCTATAAAATTCTCAACACCACAACACCAGGGGGGGGGGGCACTAAAATCTGATTCCTCTCACTAAAAAACAAAACATTAAACTATGGATGTGTCAGGAAATGCTTTAAAAGCCTTTTACGATATAAATTAATATAAAACGAAAATTATGTAATAAACACAGAGTGTTAATTAAAAACCATCCAACGATTCCAAGTTTGTTCATTTTATTGATTTTATCTATACTGTAATATAAAAGGACAAGCCATTTTTTGTTAGTGAGAGTATCAAATCTTAACCACATCACCTTTATAGTTCCAAAAAGGTTTAGCAATAATAAAATCTACTAGTTTTCAATTATTTTTATTACAAAAGCAGTAATATGTGAATATCTGTGATGTTTGAAAATGGACCCATAGGCGGCGAACGCCATTCTACCTACTTGTAGGGTTAGCTACTTGTATGGTTAGCTACTTGTAGGGTTAGCTACTTGTAGGGTTAGCTACTTGTAGGGTTAGCTACTTGTAGGGTTAGCTAATTGTAGGGTTAGCTACTTGTAGGGTTAACTACTTGTAGGGTTAACTACTTGTAGGGTTATCTACTTGTAGGGTTAGCTACTTGTAGGGTTAGCTACTTGTAGGGTTAGCTACTTGTAGGGTTAGCTACTTGTATGGTTAGCTACTTGTAGGGTTAGCTACTTGTAGGGTTAGCTACTTGTAGGGTTAGCTACTTGTAGGGTTAGCTACTTGTAGGGTTAGCTAATTGTAGGGTTAGCTACTTGTAGGGTTAGCTACTTGTAGGGTTAGCTAATTGTAGGGTTAGCTACTTGTAGGGTTAGCTACTTGTAGGGCTAGCTACTTGTAGGGTTTGCTACTTGTAGGTTTAGCTACTTGTAGGGTTAGCTACTTGTAGGGTTAGCTACTTGTAGGGTTACCTACTTGTAGGGTTAGCTACTTGTAGGGTTAGCTACTTGTAGGGTTACCTACTTGTACACTAAAATTAAGAATTGGATGTCAAATTATTGTTTAAGTACTCTTCAACTACCTAATATCTTCAATTTAAACGAGGTTAAAAAACACTGCTATGTGTAAACATATTTGGAAAAAACAATCCTTAATAGCACACTTCAATAAAAAATTTGTATCGATAAACAAATAAAACTTCAATTGCTAAAATTATCTAATTGTAAGTTGTTTCCTTATGAGAGAGGGATGCTAGTTTATATGTAAACTATAAGATTATGAAAAGGAGCATTTAACTTTAAAATAAATTGCGGACTCTAAAGACAAGAAATTGTTCTGACTACAACTTTACTGGACAAACGTTCAATAATCCCATTTAATTAAAAAGAACTTGTTTATTTGACAGTGATTAGAGCCGTTTGGAAATACTGAGCTGAGTTCTGGGGTTTCACTAAACGCTCCAATGCTCCTCACATTAGCGAATCCTTCCTAAAGTCCCAGATGCTTCTTATTGAGTCACAAATAAATTTATCCATAAAGATCTAGGAGTCCCATTAGTTGCGAAATTGACCCAAAATAAATATCTATCCTTTCATAGTAAACTCCATATTCCCTAAATACCCACACAAATCCACTAGTCTCCCAACTTGCGTCTCACTCGATTCTCAATAATCCTCCGAAGAGTCTGAAAAGAAGATGGCGTAGGGACTTGCTAATGTAGGACAGTTATTGAAGTGCTACTAATCGCTAGTTCTTTTCAAGTTATTGAACGTGTCATTGTAATAATTTTACCGCAAATCTAGTTATTGTATATAGTATATAGTGTATGCAATTGTAAATATCTATAAAATATAAATTAAAAAACTTTTTTTTTTAAATTAATTGATATAAATACAACTGAATACAATCTATACATCAAGTCAATGATTATAAAATAATTAAAAAAACTTGTAAAGAACGGCTCGTTAGTAACACAAGATTCCAAAGGGAGGGGGAGTTGTAATCAGGAATAGAATAAAAGCAAGTTGAGAGACTAGTGGATTCGATTAAGTATGAAGTTTATGAATGAAGGTATATAGTTTGATAGATTCTCCAACATATGGGACATTATCATTGAGCATTTTCAAAGTATTTTGTAATGTATGGATTGGACACAAGACAAATTGGATATTTTAGTTAAATCTGAAAGATCAACTCCATAAACCTAAATAGGTTCATTTATTGCCATGTAAATAAGTGTTTTATGATTAACTGGAAACTTTTGTCTGACTAGTGTTGAAGAAGTCGGAAATTACAAGCAGTTTCTAGTCGTTTTAGTCTTGTATTTCTTAGCAACCCCATTCCAAAACAGAGGCCGTGTGGACAGGAACATTGTAATTATAATGGATCTAACCCCTCTCAACAAATTCCCACTTACTTTATGTTTGATAGCACCTAGCAGTAAAGTTGGGTCTCTTTACCTAAAATCAAGCACCAGTATTCTTCTGTAATTCCGAAAAATGGCGATTATTATCTATTATCAATATTGTCCGACCAGGCTGGGCATCGAAACAAGAGGATTGTGAACTGGGCGTTCTGTTTGTTTGTTTAGTTTGAGGTGGCGTCTAACAGCTAGGTCATCAACGGTCTTGGGTCATTTAGATTTAATTAAGTAATAGAGATCTAACCATCGGCTCCAACACCAATTAGGCCATCGAGAACCCACGGGGAGGTAGCCAGGGTAGTAGGGGCCATCCAAGTCCTACACCCCAGCTGTTGAATAGGTTTTATAAATATAGGGCACGGGGATTTATCACAAGATGATTACAAATACCATGGGTATTCTAATCGCTCTATGTACATTGGTACATTCCACAATGTACAATATAGTTTACAACTGAATAATCATGGAAAAGTCCAAATCCCCAGATCTAAGATGCTCTTCAGAACACGTAACGCCCTCTAACTGGGGGTTCTGGGATCCTCTCTTATCGTTGTTAATATCTCATTTAAACAGCTGGTAAAGGCTTCCATCTAAGAAGGAAAACGAATACTGGTAAATTACTTCTTTTTTTTTTCTTTTTTTTTTTATTTAGTGCTTAAAGTCCTGATGTAAAATTTATCCTACAGGTTACAAATATATTCTTGTCAGGGTGGAAAGATCAATTCAGTTATTAATTTAATTTAATGGGTCCGCCTCAAAATAAATTTTTACCCGTCCAGGTGGAATTTAAACCCTCGAGCTTCTGTACTGAGCGCTATGATCCTAAGCATAACCAGGCCATTGGTTCCAAAATTAAATTCGAATTGCTAAAAATAAGATAGGAAACTTACATTACAAGGGGGGGGGGGGGGGGGGTTTGAAATCGATAATTAAAACAATAATAATAAAATTCAAATTCTGATCATTATTTTTGAACAAACCTTTTACAATTAATAATAATAATAATAATTTTTGAGTGATTCTTTTCTAAATTAGAAAGTTAATTGTTTTTAATTATCTCCCAGATGTATTTTGAGTATTTTGTATACAAACATATTGATCAATTTGTGTGTAAAAAGTGATTGTTATTTTCTGATTAATATTTTTTTTTATCGCAATTTAACCATTATTATTTATGTAATACCATATCACTCAGTGAGTGATCATAATTTTTAATCAAATCAATAAATATCAAAAAATCAATTGAAATTTTTATTTATAAATCAGGAATGATTTTTAAATTCAAAATCAAATATAATAATTATTATATGATTTTAAAAAATAATTATAGATTTCAAACCCTGCATTACAGTAAAACTTTAATTGTATAATTTCAATATAAAAAAAAAGGTTTCTGTGACAATCTCACTACTAGTTATTTCTTTTTATATTTTCTAATTATCTGAAAATCTCCATATCTGAACATGCTCTAACTAATTTCTGGAAGCCAAAAATTTCTGAAATTCAGGATCGATGACAAAGTTGGAGATGCGGGAAGGGGCGCGACTTGACAAAGACGCAGAACTAGAAGTATTGGGTCACCCACATCATGGAACTACTTTACAAGTTTACTGCTGGAATGTCCTTAGAGCGAATTCTCAAAGTCAACTATATCAAGCGTTTTCGTTAAATATTAACAATACATGGTTTTAAATGGTGTAATTATATATTTATTTTCAATTCATACATTTTAAATTAACAGATCATATGAGAATCGATATATGTAGGAAAGAAAAAAATAAACATTATATTGGGATAACATATCTCCAAAATACAAGAGTAAAATATCTGGCGATTGTTTGAGCAAACTATAACTGATTATTAATAAAATTATAAGTTACAAAAGTTCTTTGCTTCAAAACCAAATGAATGTTACCGGCATCAAATCCAATTACTGGAGAAAAGATGGATGAATTTATTTCAAAACAATCAACTTTATTTCGAAGAGTAGTGAAAAACAATAATATTAAAATTATGTCCCCTAAAATAAAGCTATGCATTTATAGACTTTTATAGCAAGCAGGCAGTGCAGTAAAATTAGGCTCCAAAAGGTCGTTTTCAAGAAAAAACCGCCAAACTTTTATCCTCAACGGATCATTATGTTTCATGAAGTACTGAATCCGAATCTGAAGTTTGCTACCACGGCAGCCGTCGGCTTAGTACCCGAAAAAAACCACCCAAAATAACGGATATCATCGGTTTTGTACCTATAACATAACACACCTATAACATGGACGTGTCTTTTTACTGAAGCTATCGTGTTTCTGTTTTTTTTTCACCCTCAAAAATTTTGACACGCTCTAGCTTTGGCAGTTTTGCTCGAATTGAAAATTTGCCGACAGTTTCCAGGTTAGAAATTTAATAGAGAATATTTAATGTTGTATAGCATTCGTGGTTAGGACCTGCTGTTTAGTAGCTATATTGAAAAAAAAAATGTTTTAAAGGTTGGGGCTTTTTTACACACACTTCAGTTGGTGTTTTCGGATCGAAAATTTCCCGTCAATTTCCTTATTAGAAGCAGAAGATATAAAAGCAGTAGGCTACAGATAGATATATCCATCATCAACGTTTTTCAGTCGGGGGGGGGGGGAATTGAGTTTGTTTTATTTTTTTTTTAAATATCATTTAAAAAAAAATGATGATACCTCTATAAAATCTCATATTCCTGTATAAAAAAAAATTAAGAACCGTTTTGTTGCATAATGATGACATATGATGGTTCCATGTCAACTCGATATACAGTGCTCAATCACAGAGAGAAAGCCAGAGACCTAACACTAGATGCCTGATCTCACTAATTGTAAGATAGCCAGTGTCCGAAACATCAAAGCCAACAATATGAGGCAGATATTGGGTTCGATCAGCCTTTGTGAACCGATCTCTACTAGATAATACCCTTATCGGCTATATCTCTCTAATCATCCTAAATTTATTCATGTATCTAAATATATACATACATATCCTACATCCTACTTCCTGGAAATCCACTCATACGATACTTTGATATAATAAAAAATTAATTAACTAAATTAGTTAACATGTGCCATGTTTAACAGCTATCGTTGTACCTACCTACCTACCAAATCTCTCCTCACAGTTACATGTTTTCAAACATAATTTCGTAATAAGATAAATTATTAGTGATAAATAAGCTCAGTTTACACGACTGCCGCACGGTGGCATGCAGAGAAAAAATTAACAGTGATCAATCCTGTGAGTTTTGTGACACAAATGGTAGTGGTGATGTCACACACTTTTTGCTGGATTGTTAGGCATTTAGGAGGCAAAGGCAAAAGTATTTAAGCAAGCATCTGCTGCCCAAACCTACTCCTGAGCTGACCATGGAAAAACTTTTATCTTTTAAGAGCATAAAGCATTTAAAAACTATTTATTTATTTATAACCAATACATTTAATTCAGGTGGTGAATAGTTATCTCGAAGTATTTTGTTTGTCTAAACTTTTGTTTTTCTTTTTATTCAGCCGAAAATTTCACAAGCCTATCCATTCACAAAGATTTAGGTTCATTGCACTTTAAGATAATAACTCATCGCCCCCAACCACTAGCCTTCGTTCCACAAGAGAAAACAGGAGCTAATCCTAGCTATATATTTCAATGATCCTGCCAGGAGGTAGAACTAGAGGGGTGAGGGTGGGGAGAGAGCCAGAGCGGTAATAATAACAATAATAAGCCCACTGCATCAAAGGATAAATTGTATTTATAGGCTCGTGCAAGCCAGGCCAATACCTCATCACTACTGGGTCAATGAGCTGTCTACGGCTATGTATTATATATATATATATATATATATATATATATATATATATATATAAATCGTTTTTTTTTTTTTTTTGAAAAAGTATTCAGATTATAAATATTATCGGTATTCAGAGTTTGTTATTCTTTATTTCTAATTAAATTCCGTCATTTTAATCGGAATGGTTAATAATCCTATGGATTACCAATGAAACACCCCTGAAAACAGAAGTAAGGGAGGGAGAGAGGAGCGAGGAAAGAGAGAGAGAGAGAGAGGAGAGAGAGAGAGAGAGAGAGAGAGAGAGAGAGAGAGAGAGAGAGAGAGAGAGAGAGAGAGAGAGAGAGAGAGAGAGAGAGAGAGAGAGAGAGAGAGAGAGAGAGAGAGAGAGAGTGAGAGAGATCCAGATGATAAGAAAGAAAATAACGGGATTACATTTTTATCTATTTCAGCGTTCCATCTTCACTGTTCCCCGATTTTTTGTGTGCAAGGAAAACTGAGATACCAGGTGGCAGGATATCTCGTTCGAGAGGAAATTGCGGATTACGCAATACTCCCTAGGGGCGGGGACTTTTAGTATGTTTGCCTTCTAACTACTCCTAACAAAGCTGTTAAGTCAAAGACTATGGTATATTTTCAATATGTCCAGATGTGGAATCCTAGGTAGCAGATCTGTTATAGAGATATAAGCCTTCAGCAATAAAAGGTCTTATACCCGAAATTATATTATATACATTATATTATATAAATTATATACACGAAATAACGGACCTGTTTGGATTCTCAATGAAGACAATTTATTGATAAAATATTTTATAAATGATATAAAAAAGAAATTCCAAAATACCTACCCGATGAACAATACCTAAATGTGAGGGTATGCCAGACTCTATATTACTATTGGAAATCTACAAAATAGTTTTAAATCCAGAGCTAAAACGCAGCACTTCAAAGATTGCTTGAAGCTAAATCCTCTCTCAGAGTAATAATGAGTTGTTATCGTATTCAAAAATATCAAATAGAAAAAATACCCCAAAGATCAGTCGATATAAAAATACCCCTGATATCCTATCTTTAAAATAAGAGGCTGCGGTGGCCGAGGGAGTTCAAGCACTTATGAATCTCCGTAACCTCCTCCGGCTCTATTAATACGGGTTGAAATTTCTTTATATCAACTGAATATAAACTTTCCCACTCAGGAAGGGATAGGCTAACAACTTGGAGGATATGACCAGTTCTCTCTGCCTCAGTTGAAGTTCATATCAAGTCAAGCCTATAATCAACGAAGCCCAATAATCAACGAAAATGCTAATAAAATATTTTAGTTTTATCAAAAATATTGTATCAACAATAATTTAATTAATTATATTTATAATATATATGTACTTTACGTTCAGTTTCACTAAATTTGATAATACATATATTGAATATATTGAAGATTAAACATTTGCCCCTACAGTTTCACTAAATTTGATAATACATATATTGAATATATTGAAGATTAAACATTTGCCCCTACAAATGGATATAGCTAAATAGCTTAGTTAGAAATTATTAATTGGATTATTAACATTTAAATCAAATGCATATTTATAGTAAATTTGGTTACAAAACAGGAACTAATTTAGAAATAAATTACTGATTTGTACGGAGTGAATTAGTAATGACTACAGCATTGCTACTAAATTCGTTCATTAAATTATCCTACCTGATGGCCAAGCTAAACTATACAAGAAACCCGGCCCTCCCGAACTGGTTTCAAATGTGCAGGATCAAGAGTGCAGTAGGAGCCAATGAGGCAGCAAAAATATCTCGACCGTCGCCTTACCTGGCGTCAATATCTTCATCACATCAATAATAAACTGACACAGACCTACCCAAACCTGGCATACTGTCTGCCTGATACTAACAGAAAATCCAGTTACTTTCTCAGCCAAGTCGCAAATGAAACAAAAGCTAAAAAAAGTCCGTTAAGGTTAAAAACCTCAAAAAGAAGTATAATCTATATCGAAATTTCTCAATTATTTTAAATAATAGCCGGAATACGAAATCCGCTATCCATCTAAACAAAAATATTTATAATTTCAATAAAGGTTCGGGAGTAAAATTAATACACCAAATAGAAAATAGCCTAAAATGAAATATTTATGGATCATTAGAAATAATAAAATCGTTCAAAGACAATTGTTTGTTTTTCTTTTACAAGTCCGTTTCGCCTCCTAAGGTGAGTGAGTACAAATATTACTGAATTCTTGTCTTACATTTTTAAATACTATCATATAAATAATCTATTAAACAAAGTGCTGATGTTTTGAATACGTTGAATGTTTCAAAACTGTTTAGGAATCTTTTACAACCCAAACTAGTTTTCTAATAAAATAATGCCAATAGAAGTGGCTATTAATACATCAATCCTAATTCCATAATTAATTTTTTTGTAATGCAAAGCGTAGAACATTTTCTCGACACCCTCTACCTCTGATTAGTGTTACTCGGATGGAAAATCTGATGACAGGAAACTGTCGACAAATTTTCCATTCGATTTGATGGAATTTTGACGGCAGTTTCCTGTTCAGAAAATATATTTTATTACAGATATAACTTTTGTCATGGGGACTTGCTGTTAAGGAGCTATATTTGTTTGAAAGTCATGTTGGCCTAAATGTTTTAAGAATTGGGGACTTTTCGACACGCTCTAACAATGTTGGTGTTCCTCGGATCGAAAACTCGACATCAGTTTCCTTTAGAAATGTATTGGATAATATTTTTGATATATGGCATTCCCCACTAGGGCCTACCGTATTGGTAGCAGCTGTATTGGTTTGTATGAAAAAAGTCACGATCTGCTCACATTTTCTATATGCAGGGACTTTTTTTGTACGCTCTAGCTGAGTAAATAATGGGAAACATCCCTTAATAAAGTATTTCTCTCTCAGGAAACAAGCTTATTAAAATGGCGGAGTAAATGTTTCCAATAGTCCCATTTTAAATACATTTTCAGTAGGAACAAAAAAAAAAGCTAGTCATAGGGAAAACCTAAGGTATTATTATTTATCTGAAATAAAATACATAATCGCACCAAACACTACAAAAGATTATTCAGATAACAAATTTGACAATTTCCTTATCAGAGGCAATAGATAGATATAAAAGCAGTAGATTATAGATAAACCATAATCTATTGTTTTTCTTAGTCAGAGAGAAATATTTATATTTTCTTAACTCAGACTTTTTCTTTTGTCAGAAAACAAAAGAATGTTTTCCCTAAAATTGGAGGTTGGCAGAACATTTGGAATACATAAAGGAATATTGTCACAGGTAACTGAGCCCTAGACGTTTCTAGTTAATTATTGCAAATGATGTTGATTCTGCTTCCATTACCTGAGTTCAGAATTGGTAACTATACTCGTGTTACTGTAGGGTAGAGGTAGAGGTAGGAATGATAGTGCAGAAGAGAAGAGAACTAGAGAACTAGGTGAGCTACCTACCTCCCTACCTACCTACCTAACTACCTACCTAGCTACCTACCTGTGGGGAGGGAACGGTAATGAATTGCAATGTACACATTTACTTCCCCCACCCCTTCCTCTCTACAACCTTCCTTTGCGGTGTTTACTCGCTGATAAATTATGGCTCCTGCCTAATGGGATATTACGCACAGTTAATTCTATGCGCATGAAGTGTTTCCTAATTTTTTAAACTCGATAATAAAGAAAGAAACATAATTTTAATTTTTAAACAAAAGAGAGAAAAAAAAACATCTTTTCTTGCAAAAAAAATTTAAATCGCCATATAAAAATTAACTGAATAAACCATTATATCAATACAGTATAACCTCACTAATCTGACCCCCAATAGATCAAGGGTCTAGAGCGGAACGGCAAAAATATTGGATTAATTGGGGATTTCAATGAAGCATATATTCTTCACAGTTAAAAGTAGGTTATCATCATATTAAAAGTTATAAATTAACATTTCAAAAGAGTAAAGGAAATAGAACACTACTATCATATACACTAATGAATTAATCTTTGAGCCAGTTATTTATTCATAGAATCATTGGCCGTAGTGACACTATATTCTACTGGATTCGTAGCAAACTATCTCAGCTTTAAAATCGTTCTTAATGAAGTATGCTCATAAAGTCTTTTTTAAGAGAGCAAAACCTCTTTTGCTACTTTTTAAAGAATTCCGAAAATTTGAAAGCTTAGTTATTAGTCCCCGCTTAAGTTACAGAACTTATGTTCTGCTCAAATTGTAGAAAATTTGATTAGTTTAGTTTTGAATAGAAAATTCTTTGGAACGAACCGTGCATCAAATATTTTGGTAAATCGTAGAAATGGTCAAAAGTTGTTAGGCTTTGACAATACCAATTAGCGAGTGGCGGCGCTTTAAGATTCAAAGCTAGGATTATAGGAGAGAAGCACAACACAAACAATATATTAATTAATCAAAACTACCCCCGACCTTTTGCACACTAAAATGTACGAATTTACGGGACTCAAATATTTTTTTTTTTATTTTGTCTGTTTAGATTGATAAGATGTGTAAAATAGAGCTTCATCAAGTGTTTCTCTCTCTGGAAACAAATTTATTAAAATGGCGGGGTAAATATTTCCAAAGGTCTTATTTTGAATATATATTTTCAGTAGGAACCAAAAAAAAAAAAAACCAGCTAGCCATGGGGAAAACCGAAGGGATTGTTATTTACCCGACAACCCCACCCCTCTTTCTATATATTACTCCACAGTTCGCTCAATAAATAATAGCAACAAACACTACAATCGATTTCGTCGCAAATTTCATGGAAATATTAAGTGTTTCACAACTTGTATGCCCGACTAGAAGATAATGAACAGTTTATTAGTTTAGAAAAACTAAAAATAATGCTTCCTGAATAGAGTATGGAAACATGTGCTGGTAACAATATGAGCAGATATTCAATTTCATTTTATATATCTTTTAAGTGCACTCGTTGAAAAATAATAATTACAATTCTATTTAATTGAATAGAATCAATATCTTTGAAGAACTTTTAGCTTTCGAGATATAAAAAATCTGGGAAAAAAAAATACCTGCGAAGCAGATCTACAAATCATCAAACATGAAATTAGCTGATTATATGGGAATTAGTTCCCTTAAAAAACACATTACACCGTTGAGCAAAAGAACTTGGTAAATAGTTGAGCAATTATTGGGTGGACCGGATATTATTGCAGGATTTAAAAAACTTGGAATAACTGTTTGAGAGCTTGCTGGTAATCTATCAGTCAGCCAATCGGCCAACTCCAACGCCCCGAGTGTGACCGATCGAAAATTGTTCGAGCTTGCTTTAAATTAGGGTACTCAACCTCATCCACTTTACTCTCTAGACCTCTCGCCAACCGACTCATATTCTTTAAGACAACTGAACCACTTCTTAAGAAATAACGAATATCTTAATTTAAATGGGAAATAAAATATTTTCTAAGAATTTTTAAATACGAAAGGCTCGAACTTCAATTCACAGGATTATGGAACTTTAATAAATATTTTTTGTTTTAGATATTTTATCTAATTGTTTATATTTAAAAAAACAAAACATCTGGACAAACGACCTACTTGGAATTCTCATACTAAACTTAAAAGACAAGAAACTGCTATTTGTTATCAACTTTTTCGAGATAAGTGTTCAGAGCTACCAATTAATTACAAGACTTATTTACTCAATAGTAATTAGAACTATTTGGACATAAGCTACCGGCTCAACTAAACCTTCCTCCTTTCCAATTATTCTCAGATCCAATCCTCACAATCCAAAATCCTTCGTAAAGTGCTCTTTACTATGTCACAAACTGACCCGTAAAGATTTTAATGTTTCTTCTATGTTGCTAAATTAGCCCGAGCGAACCTGCCCTTTCATAGTAAATTCCATAGCCTCTCCATAATCCTCCGAGGCGTCAGAAAAGAAGATCACCGAGAGACCTAATGTAGAAGTTTTATTGAAGTCCTATCTTATTGACTAGTCATTGTAAAAATATCCTGAAATTTACGTATTGTTTATAATGTATACCGTTGTGAATATCAATAAATAGTTATATATATATATATATATATATATATATATATATATATATATATATATATATATATATATATATTTTAAAACGATAGACATTCATTAATTTCTGGTCGATCCTATATGTTCCGAAACAGCCTGCTTTGAGGCACCAATAGGCTCGATTATAGCATTAATAAATATGTGAAGACTTAGCTCAAAGAAATAAACAATTTAATAAAAAATATATATATTATACACTTTATAATTCCAACCCAACTTGTGCGGTTGTAAAATTCAAATAAAATTTTAATGCTAACACTTCACCGTCCGTTGACATAAAAAAAAAAAAAAAAAAATTAAGTTTCTCTCTTTATTGCTTCTATAAACCGCTGATATAAAAAAAACTGTTTTATCCATTCTGCAATAAATTTAAGTACTACATAAGTATTAAACTAAATATATTCAAGTATTCTTTAGATCTTAGCAAATATGATGTGAAAAGTTTAATATTCAGTAAGATGAATTAGCCTAATAAAGTATTTATTTTACAGCATTGTAATAAGCTCACTAATAATCAAAGATATTTTATTTATTTAAAATGAGGATTGATGAATTGATTAAACTTTGAATTAAATTGATGAAACTATAGCTACTAATATTGTTTTCGAAACTAAGATTGAGATATTTCAAAGCCAACAAAAACATCTGTTTCAATTAAACAAGCTCGCAGAAACGTGCAAATAAGATAAGTTTAATCTTAATCCAATAGAAGTGGCAACTATTCGGTCGGTAATGTTCATTTTGTTTAGGTTAAGTAAGTGCTAGGGAAGTAAACAAAGATAAAAAAACTACAGCCTAGTTCATGGATTATAAACAATCTTTATTAATGTTGCTTTTCTTAAAAGATTAGTTTAGTTTCTGTTACATTTTATATGAGTATGGACCTACGAAATTTATAATGCCAGAACAAGTTTTTCATCAAATTTATTTTTACAAGTTCAAACTTGTTGAGTGCGGCCCAAACCGATCGTAATAAGAATTTTTTTTTTTTTTTTGAGGGGGGGGGGGGGCAGCAGTGAATGAAGAGTGCAGTGATGTTTTAAAAAATTTGTTTGGAGATTTTGATGACTAAGACATGGAAGGCCGAGCCATGGTAGAGGGTTTTCTCTACCACCTGAGGGCTTCGGTAAAGAAAACCCTCGCAAAACTACTCCGGCAATGTCAATTGGAAGTTAAAGCTGACCACTCAACATTATAAACCACGCTAAATTATAATGATTGTTTTTGTCTCTTATAAAAAACTGCATAATTTTCGCACCAACCCTATACCTTTCATCCCAGTCAATAAGTGGCTAAATCAAATTTTGTCCACAATGAGTTAAGTGACTAAAATGAACCGTGGATATTTTTCTTCATGGTAAGAAAGTATTAACGTAACATGTTCATTTTAAAATCTTACTTAAACAGTTATTATTCACCATGAGGAAAAACCTCCACGCTTATTTTAGTCAACTAACTCATTTTGGTCTAAAGTCAACTTAACCACTTATTCACCGAGGTGACAGATATACAAACCACCATCCGCATTGCGTTGAAGTAATAAATTGAAAAATTAGTAAATAAGTTATTACTTTTTTTTTTTAACAATGCTTGATTACTTAATAAATATTTTAAACTAGCTGAAAGTACCCCGCTCCGCTACGGTTTAATATCATTAGGATGAAGACAACTTAAATTAGTAAAAGTTAAGCTTAACGTTGATAATTATTATTACTTAAATAAACCTGAACAATTCCATTCTTAGAATAATTTCAATAAGTAAATTTGACAATTTGCAAAAGTTAATTTTATATTTTTTTGATATCCCTCCAGTGAAGCTTCGAGGCAGCACTACCATCTTACCCAGCTCTGATACCAGATCATCAGCTTTTCTTATGGCATACCATACTTTGAGTGAATATAGTCTTAACTTCTCAACTTTTTTGAAGAAAGTTTAGTCTTTCTGTTTCTATTTTTGCGTACATATCAAGCATAAATTGGTTGAGGAGATTACGAAATTAAAGTAAATAAGGTTCTTTACCTTCACCTTCCTCGCTCAACTAACATTTAGGCGTAAAAATCAGCTGCAGACACAGTTTTCTTAAGTTATGTATTGGAGTTAGGGTCACGCTGAGGGATGTTAATACTGTACCTTTCTTCTCCATGGCAGAACATGATACGATACTAAAGAGAATCATACACTTGGTAGAACTATTGATTCTTATCTGTTTTTTGTCCCTACTTCGAACTGGCCTTACATGTCATCACCAGAGAACATAAGTCTTTTAACCTCCTCTTTAACATAAGCCTTTTAATAGCTTCTCTTCACGAAACAACTCAAACTTGTAAGTTGTAAGTAACCTCTGCAGCTACCATGAGTTCATAGAAAGTACCAATATTATAAGGTTTCGACATCGATCGTATTTTTGTTTGTTTACAACTGTAAGGAACTTAAACGGTGGTCAAAGTTTGCGGCTTAAAGATCTAACCTATTTTTTAACTTAGCTTATATCCAAATACCATATGATAATTAATCTTTTATTATTCACCCAATAAAAATTGAAATCGCATTTTTCGCAAATTGGCCGCGATCCAGGCCGATTTTTCAAAATTCCTTTCTTAGCGAGCACCTACGGCCCTAGAGGAATCTACATATCGAATTTCATTCCAATCCGTTCGGTGGTTTCTGAGATTTCGTTTTAAGTGAGTGAGTGGTATTTGACAAATATATAATAGATAATCCTATTTCATATGAACCAATTTAAGTAGATAGAGAAGTGGGTTTTATCTCAGGACGAAACCTAAGCTGAGAAAATCGAAAATAAAAAACCAATTAGGAGGGATTTTTCGCCCGTCAGTATTACCAAAACTTGTATTAAAAGAAGCGACAATGAGGAAGAAGACTTGGAAGTTGAACAGCTGCTATTCGACCAATCAAAGTTATTATAACAAAGCGGACTTTATTTACTTCACAGCGGAGCCCAATTAAATTTCTCATCCCCTTCCATTTCACCCGACCTTTTCATAGAGCCTCGGAAAAATTAATGAAAGCGGAAAACGATAGAGGAGGTGAAGGGAAGCAATAAGACAGAACGCCGAACAAAAGACCATTTGTATTGCTGGAGGAATGAGCTTTGGAAAAACTCAATTTGGCGTATGAATGAGGTTTGCTTCACCTTGGCTCTTCAATGGGTCCCGCCTGCCTCTCTTTCTCTCTCTCCCTCTCTCCCTCTCTCCTCTCAGAAATTCCATTTATCGCAGCCTCCCTTGACCGCTACATATTGCCCTAGTTGGACTAAATAGTATCCCGGGGTATAAAGAGTTCGACTCATTAAATATCTTTTCTTTAACAAATTGGTTCTTGTATAAAGATGAAATATAAATACAATTTATTTAAAATTTTCCAAAAAAGGCGGTGGTGTATACGAACTAGAATATTATGACAGTAAAGCTGAATAGATGGGAAAAGAAGTACGGTTAGTAAATCAAATATTAAAAGAACAATTAAGAGCAGACAATAATAAGAAGGGCCACTCAGAGGGGATTATCGTATTAGGAAACTAATCATTAACAATAACATTGTAGTTTATTAATAAAGAAAGATATTGTGTTTTTGGGACGGGAGGGGGGAGAGATAGGGGACCCGGGACGGCTCTGATAATAAGTTGAATCTATGGTTACTTTCATTTAAATGGGTAGCGAAGTGGGAGGCACTAGAAGCAAATGTTTGACAAAAAGTAAGGTAATTATCGATAAATACCCCGAAAATTATCTATATTTAATAACGGATATCTCTAACACCTTTGAGTTCGACAAATATGTATTAAAACAATTTTATAGCAAATTTAATGAACTTTAATTTTTCCATTGAACATATTTTTCTAGAATCCACCGTTTCCAAGGTATAATTGATAAGACGAAAAATGTGACCTCCTCCCAACCCTCCCCACCGTATGCTCATCACCCACATTTAAAGTTAAATTTTCAGCTGTCAGGCCTTATTCATTTATTTATTTAATTTTTTTTTTTAGTTGGAAAGTTCGAAGCTAATTTCCCTGTACAATTTGTGATTTGTTCGCAATTTTAGTAACACAGTTTATACAAAATCAACCAACAATTTTTAGTTTTATTAACATATTCAGAGTAAAAATGGGCACAGTTTGACTTTAAAAGTCCTATTTGCACAAAATCTAATGATGACAACTTTTATCATATAAAACCTTTTTTGATTGGATTAGCCGTTTTTGCCATACATACTCTTTAACATGACCAAAACTAACTTTTTATGAAAGTTGACAAAATTCTTCGATTTTTGACAACTGATTGTGGCTAATAAAGCCAGGTTAAGAGATCTCTTTAAAAGCACAATTAAATAAACTTCAATTTTGTAAATAAAACATTTTCTGATCTAATGAATTTTTGTACATGTTCTATGTATATATCTGAAAAAAGTCCAAAAAGTTTCCACTCATCAAATTTAGTTACATTTTTGATATTTTATTCTCAGGACCCATCTGTATCACATAAAAACATAAAACCTACTACTCGGCCTTTTGGAAGGCAGACACGATATTGGGGGTAATTTGCCTGGACTAAGTGAAAACATAAGAATAAAGCTGTGCAATTATTGTATTGTCGTTGGTACTTAACACGTGAGCAAATTTTTAATTTAATCAGATAGCTGGAAATAGGTGAAAATTACGACGAATGATTCCGTTACATAGAGGTGAAGTTGATAAAAGCGTATTAATAAAAGTAAAGTAAACAGAAAAAGCCAGCAGACTATTTCTATGGAAAAGAGAAGCAAAACAGAACAATATTTTTAAAATGAAAATTGATAAATTATTGTTAAAAGGAAGCATAATAATAAGGCTAAACTTTAGCCAACAGCCTCATAAAGTCCTGCGGATTTAAAGACATGTCCTCACTTAAAGAGGTCAAATCAGGAAGCAGGAAGCTGGAAGTAGGATGAAGTCCTTGAGGCTTAGGTTAGGTCTCGAAGGAGGAAGCCCAAGACCAACAGGTCGGCTTAAAACTTGATCCGCCTTAACATTTAATCACAACCAGCCTCAGCCTCGGACTAGCTCCGGATTTCTTCAAGTAGTTAGCCACAACTTTGACAGCTGTTCCTTCTCCAACCCTCTTCAAGAGAGCTTCTACATACATCTGCTAAAAATGTCTTGCTAAGTATTCATATTTATCAACATTCTTATCAAAACCCAGGTTATGGGTAACTAAACTAAAACTTTTTGCTAGGGATAGCTATCAATACACGATACATCGAAATAAAATAGATATTTTTAAATCGATAATCTGATATTTTTAAATCGATTACTTTAACCACTGCCCTCACCATTTACGCGGATGACACATGTGTGTTATCAGTAAACAATGGTCTCTTCATTGCCTCCCATACACTCCAATTCCATATAAATCCAAAAAATCTCACCAAATAACCTTTACCCTCGTAAACCCACAACTTCCTGAACAGATCCGCTACCTAGGACTCCAATTCGACAAACGTCTTACTTGAAATCCACTTACAAGACTAAAAAGACAAGAAACTGCCCGCCGTTACAGATTACTTTATTAGACAAACGTTCGAAGCTCCCAATTAATTATAAAAGGCTAACATACATGACTGTGATTAGACCTATCTGGACGAACAGAGTTGAGCTTTGGGCTCCACTAAACCATCCAATTCATCTCGTATCCAAAATCCTTCGAAAAATCCTCAATGCACCTTACTTTTTCACCAATACACTTATCCATAAAGATCTAAATGGTGCATATGTTGCTGATTTAGCCTATACCAGATATCTATCTTTTCATAGTAGGCTCCATAACTACTCGAATCCCCTCCTTTATCAACTTACTTCCCACTCCATTCCCGATAATCCTCCAAGGCGTCTGAAAAGAAGATGACCCAGACCTTATAGTTTAGAATTTTTATTCAAGTGGTACTGATGAATAGTTCTTTTAAAATTTAGTCACGTTATTGTAATAGTTAACAGCACATTTACTTGATGTATAAATTTTGTACAGTTGTAAATTTCAATAAATTGTGATTAAAAAAAAAATCGATTACTTTTCTTTCGATATATCGGTATGGTATATTGTTATATATATCATATATAACATATAAACTAAATGTTACTAAAAAGTAACAAACCTCATAGAATTGTTTTAAATAAGGGAAAGTTTTTGATGTTTAACATTCTTAATTTAGCTTCTCCACTCGTATCCAATCCATACAATCCTACATACAAAATCCTACATAAAATCCTCAAGGATCCTTATTATGTTACAAAAAACTTAGCCATAAAGATCTTAATGTCACATATGTTGCACATTTGGCCGATACCAGATACCTTTCCCTTCATAGTAAAATTCATACCGACTTGAATCCACTAATCTCATAACTTGACTCACACTAATTCCCGATAATCCTCCGAATCGTCTGAAAAGAAGATGAGCAAGAGACCTTCAAATGTAGAACTTTTGTTGAAGTGCAACTAGTAAGTAGTTCTTAACAAATTATTGACAAGTCATTGTAATCATAATTCTGAAATTTACTTATTGTATATAATATATACAGTTGTAAATATCAAGAGATAGTTTTAAAAAAATTAACTTTTATATCCTGTAAAATATATAATAAGATCTAACAAAAAATAAATAAATAATGATATTTGATATTGTTTTAATAACTTAACAATTACAATATAGCAACATTAAGCATTTTTCGAAACAAAACTTTTTATAATTAATAAAAAAATATTGTTAAAAAAGTATCAAACAGTCAAAAACCAGTGAGATGAGATATTGAATATTGACATGCTGTATATAGACAGAGTGGCTTCGATGAAAACCGTACGTTATAGGAACCCAGCGCCGTCACGATCTCGCCACCCACCCCTTTTCGCTGCCCACCCCACCCTATCTAACTGCCATATCCTCCCTCCAATCTACTCCATCCGTCCTTTTTAGCTTTCCTATTCAGCACAGCTTCAGATGTCTTATCATATTTTCAGTCTGCCAGGGGAGTGCATCACAATCGGCTCAATAGATTTTTTTAAAATCTGATCTGCATCCAGTTCTGTTTTAATCTAAACACAAATGTATTTTATAGTAAAAAAAAAATGTATATATATACATATATTGACTCGCATCAAGCGGGTTCACTGGCTCTCATATCTAATGAAGAACTTAGATAATTCTAACTAATAATTGAAGTTTTAATTTTTTATCGATAACAATATTTTATCAAAGCACTTGATTCAGCATTATTTCTTAAGTCATATTTTCATACATAACAGTTAGTCCAGTAAAATAAGGCTCCAAAAGTCCGTTTTCAAGAAAAAAACTGCGGAACTTTTATTCTCAACGGATCTTTACGTTTTTTGGGGTGCTGAATCCGAATCTGAAGTTTGCTACCACGGCAACCATCGGCTTCATATTAAAAATCACAAAAAACCGCCAAAAAACGTTATTTTTGTTTTAATATCCCATGTAATATAATATCCCAGACGCCTACAAACCCGTACTTTTGTTAAATCCATGGTTCGGCCCATTTATTATTACAACTCCGAAAGTATTTGTCCAATTCAAAATGTTTTTTTTTTTTCAATCTAAAAGGTGGTTAAATTTACAATAAGATCCTATGTATGAAATTTTTATCAAAATTCTTGAAATACACAAGCTATCACGCTGAAAATCACTTACTTTTGTAAAATACATGTTTTTTTGGCACATTATTCGCTATAACCCCAAAACCGTTTGTCCAATCCAAAATTTAATATTTCTATCTAAAAGCTGGTTAAATTTACTATTAGATCCTATATATGTAACTTATAATTAACACCGTGAAATACCCACACCAGTCTGGCTGAACATGTCATAATTTACATATTTTGCCAAAACATACACATTTAGAGTCCTACCTTGGTTGTTTTACAGGATTAAATATATGTTACATATATAGCATCTGATAGCGAATTTAATCAGCTTTGAGATAGAAAAATTTGGGATCGAACAAATATTTGAGAAGTTAGAGCGACAATTGTGCCAAAAAACACTTGGATTTAGGATCTACTTGTTTCACCACATTAAATGTTTTTTTATTAAATTAATTAAATAGAAGTAAATTTTATTGTCAATTTCAAGTTCTATATAACACCGAACCTTTGTAACCTCTCATGTAGTATGGCGCTCAGTTTTCAAACTTCACTCCCATCCATATACGATCGTTTTTTTTAATAACAAATTAATTTAAAATCAGTATATAGTCTTATTGCTAAACCTCCCTAGAAATATAACTCTATTGTGGCTAAAATTTGGTACAGATTAGATCAGTTTTCGTGTATGTTGATAACAAACATTTTTCGTGTATGTTTTCGTTTATGTTGATAACAAACATTTTTTATACTGTCCTTTTATATAACAGTATAGATTTTAGACATAATGAAACAAATAAGTAATTTCGTTTCTCAGTAAAAACAAAAGTTTTGTTTACAATACATATTTACAGATTTTAAACAATTATATTTTCTGTAAATAGAAGAGATACTCTGACCTGTAAAGAAAAAAGAAACTACATTTAAGGTTTCTTTAGAACTTCAGGAGTTTATTTTAATGTAACTTGTTGACAAAATTGAGAATAATTGTTTACAATGATAACATAACTAAAATAAAATAACCTTCATCTAACACTCACAGCTGTTTATTGTGACTTCCAGTAGGCATTATGGGTAATAGTGGTTCTATTGCATTCTGGGTAGCTTAAGAAAAGCACTCGTGTATCTATAGAACTTGTGAATAGCCGATGAAGTCCATTTTGTGCGTTAATTGGGTTTGTGAATGTGAATTTAGGGTTATGGCTATCAAAACACAACTTTTTTTTTAAATCTTTATTTGTGGTTAATGGACATATAAATGAGCCTACAGCAGAGTTAGATACTAATTTGTAAAATATTGAGCGAAAAATTGTTTGTTTTTTTTTCTAAAACAGAACCGACTATTGACAATTTTGCCACATAAATATGTTCATGAATCAATGGCTACCTAGGCTACCTTAAGTTGAACATATTTCAAAACAGTATATACCATATATTGAGATTGGCAGTATCTAAATACTATAGTACTATATACTGAAGGACTGATCAGTTGAGATGCAGTATTTACTATAGTACTGAAGGACTGACAAATTATTTGCCACTTTTGGTATTTAGTTTAGTCAAAGACAAGTAGAACCCGTAGGAAATAGTCTAAAATGAAAAAGTTTCGAACCGCTAGAAATGATAAAATCGTTTAAAGTCAATTCAAATTTTTGTTTAAATTATCGGATAAATATTTTTTTAATAAAATGTTTTCAATAAGGACCGAAAAACTTTTAAATTAAAGGTTTGTTTGGTTTAAAAAAAAGATCAATATAAGAAAGTCCCTTGGCCATCTTCTTTTCAAACGACTTGGAGGGTTATAGGGAATAGGTTAGGAAGCCAGTTGCAAGGCTTGTGGATTTGACTGGTTAACAAGTTTTCTTTGAAAGTTATCAGGTTTAGTAAATTAAATCACATAATTAAAAATTATTATATCATACTATCAATAACAAAAGTACATTTATTTTTTTCATAACAATATTTAATTATTAACCTATTTAATGAACAGAAATAACTTGACTTCCGGAAAATTCCTTACCTTTTGACGGGTCCTTACTTTGTCACAAATAAACTTTATCCAGAGAGAACTCAATGTACCACATGTTCCATATGAAGCCCAATACAAGTACATATAATTTCATAGTTAACTCCATAAACATTCAAATCCACGTCTCTCTCAACTTGCTTTCCATTCTATTCCAGATAACCTTTGGATTTTGTCTGATAAGAAGATGGCCTAGAGACCTCCTACTATAAAGTGCAACCAATGGATGGCTGCTATAAGAGTTATTGCCATGTTTACTGTATTCATTTTCCCACACACTTGCTGGATGTATATGTTCTACATATTCTACATGTTCTTTATGTTCCCTACAGTTCTGTAAAGTTGTGTCAATAAAGAGATTGAATTGAATGTCAATAAAGAGATTGAATTGAATGTCAATAAAGAGATGGCTGTCTGTACCAGGAATCGAGAATCTATATTTTGGTAGCGTCACATCTCGAGGATAGAGTTCTTCATGGAAGGATGGCTACCTAGTTTAATGATAATTAAGTTACCTTAATTATTTGTTTCATTTCTATTCATTAATACCAATACATACATACCCCCCCCCCACCCACAGTACTCAACAGTTAGAGTAAAGAATGTTAGAGTACAGAAACAGCTGACAGATTTTATTCACATTTTTCTTGCCACATGAAGCGCAATAAATCTTGCCATATATATCGGCGTTTTAAAGAACTCTTGCGTGGAACCTAACCCAAGTTGGCTTTTAGATTTTCCGAGAAGCATTAAAGACCGCATGAGGCGATAGGAACCATTTATTAAGAAGAGAGTATATTTATCGCTGTGCAGTCAAGGTGTGTACAAAATACCAACCTCAATATCCAAATAGCTCGCTCGTCCCTTTTATTTTCATAAATCTCAGAAAGTTATCGACAAGTCATTTTTTCTTATTATTTCGGTCAAAATGAAAAGTAATAAATTTTTTGTTTACAAGCCTCTAAACTTTAATTTACAGATGTATAAAACAACAGACATAGTGAAAAAAAAAAAACACTGTAGGGCTCCAAGAAATATTATCTCTATTTTATAAACTTCCAAGATCACCTTCTTCCCAGACCTTCAGAGTATTTTCGGGAACAGAATGGAAAGCCAATGGAGGCTGGTTAATTTGAATTAATATCGAGTTTATTTTAAATCGATAGGTGCCTTTTTTAAGACAGAACAACAAAATTTACGACAATATGATAGATTAAATTGTTCTGCGTTAAAATACTCTTTTCAACAAGATTTCAATTCGAATCCGAAGTCAGAAAATGTTTAGTATAATTTGGTCGAAAAATATGGGGTTTTTCGACATTTCAAGCATTTTATCAAAGAAACCTTTAACAAAAAATTTAAAAAAATATTTGATTTTGAAACTTTTATAACGTATAACAAAATAAAAAAAATGGAGAGCATAGGTTTAAGAATTGCTTTTATCATATAAATCCATAGATCGCAGCATGCCTTCAAAAATTCATTTTTTGCATTCCCATTGGAAATTTTGCCCTCCTAAATAGGGAGCAGTTTCAGATGAACACGAAGAACGATTTCTTCAAGAGATAGCCCAAATAAAAAAAAAGGTACAGTGGTAAATGCAATGAGAAGATGCTTGCCGACTACTGTTGGACATTACATACAACGCACAGTGGGACGAATGGCCTATCTAGGAGGAAAAAAGTCATAATGAAAATTAATGAAACTATTGTGATAGGTGTATAGTTTCGTAGTTGATGGAACATCATCAAAGGTTCTTTCGTTTTTTGGAGGTAGATTTCAAGGTAAAAACAACAACAAAGTAGTACCTAAATCGACAGGTCAAATTTTGTTAAAACTATTGAATCTTTCAATCTAAGTTTGTGTATCATCCGATTGATATTTTTTCATTATTCTTTTATAATTAGTGAATATAGACGATCGTTATAGCAGTAAGCCATGCTCAAAATAATTTTTTTATAATTTGACCTATAATATAATTTCTTGAAAAGTGCCGAAAACTAAAGTATTTTTAAACTAAAATGATCTATTACTAAAAAGTACCCCAATCTTTGAAATCCATGGTAGAGGTGCCTTAGAAGGTATATGAAATAATCATGAAACACTTAGCTGCTTTTATCTGCTTTCTTGTCTGAAAACGAATTTTCAATTCCGCGAAGGGAGTTATTTCGTACTTGGCAAAACCGTAAGGGCATTGATTTAATATATATTACTTTATTTGATACACTTAAATTAGAGGATATTATTCCAACAGCTTCAGCTGCAACTGATGAGATATTTAAAATTGGTAATTACGAAAATTAAAACGAAATATTAAGAAGCTAAAAAAACCGTAAAGTCGAATTACATTTTATTGACTCCAAACATCAGGGAGATTGAGAAAATTACTTTTATAAGAAAAAAATAGTTTACATACATTTATTAAGTTTTAATACTCAAAAATACATAAGAATTAATGAATGTAAGCATGTTTTTTTGTTTTTTTTTTTTTTTTTTTTATTTGTTTTTTTTTTTTTGTGACATTTCGATAGTTCCTATTTAAATGGAGTCTAAAGCATAACTGCGTAAATAGTTTTGCTTAGTAGGCAGGCAGGTCAGTAATAATATCACAGAAAGATATGAAAACAGTATCGCTTCATAATACGAATTGGATCAGTACACCGGAAACATCTCATTTATACGATACCAGCTTAACGTGTTTTTTCATTCATTACTTTTTTAAGATAATTAAAAATAATTACTGCAAAATAGTAACTATAAATAATTAACAATTATATATTCCTTAGAAACGATTTAATTCATTATTTTTATTCAATTAATATGATACTTATAAGAAAAAATTAAACCTAATTGAAAAAAAAATATATATATATATATATTTATATATATATTGAACCACGGATAATGGGGACCTACTGTATAGTATTTTCCTAATTGTTGTGACTTTAGTGGTTTTATTTTAGGTGATTTAAACTCTATTGTTTATGTATATCAGGTTGTCAGGTCTGTTTAAGTGATTCAGACTGTTTTCCTCCTAGATTGGTCATTCGTCCCACTGTGCACTGTGCAACGGGAGAAACGTGATGTAGAGCACCACTAAAGGACAAAAATATGCACATTAATTATGTTCAGTATTAAATATTATTACTTTATATATTATTATTTTATATATCACTATTTTTCACCAAAAAGATGTGCTGTTTCAGTTTTTTTTTAAACAACCTCCAATCTCTAAAAAATGGTGCTCGATAGATTTTTGTTTGCTGTTCATTCGGATTCCGCATACTTGTAAATATAAAAGTCACAAAAAATGTTCATAGGAGTGAAAAAAAAAAAAAAAAAAAAAAAATAAAAAATTAAAAATATGCATTCAGATTTTTCAAAAATAACGTTTATTTTCTCAAAACTAGTGCTAGATAAATTGTTTTCACCTTCAGATTTGAATTCAGCGCACATAAAAATATAAAAATCAGGAAGAATTTCTCGAAGGAGAGAAATTTTTTTTATTAAGTTTAGTTCTGACATAGTAAGGGGCATTGAGGATTTTTTTTAAAGGTTTAGATTGTAAGGGTTGGACACGAGATGAATTGGACGGTTTGGTGGAGCCCCGGAAGTAGACTCGGTATATCCTAATATTTGAAGAGCTAAGTTGGTTGACCGAATGAAAGGTATATGTAGGATACAGTTGGGGATCAGTTGGGATAAGATAAGGCAATGTTTAGTAAAAAGCAAACATATTTATTAGGCAACTATATGACCATTGAAGAAAAAAAAATTAAAATATTTGTTGTTTAATTTTCTTCTTCTTTTTTTTTTCTATCCGTTTTTCATCAAACGTTGCCTTATTTTGACTAACCCCCAACTACATCCTATATATATGTATGTCCAAATAGATCTAATTACTGTCTTGTCACTAAGAATTTTGAAAAGTACTCGGATCTTTGAGCGCTCATCTAATACATTTTGGGGAAGGCGGAAACGACGAGCAGTTTTCTTGTATTATAAGTCTGATACGTCAAGATATAATTTAATTATTAAATTACGAAAATAAAAAATAAAATATAAATTAACAATGAAATGAAAAGTCAACACTCGTTATGTTATCATACAGTGTGTGCTAAAGTTAGGTTATATTTTGTGTAAATTTAATTTTTTGTGAGTATTATTAGATTTTTTATGTAAATAAGGCTATAAACAACAAGATTACTGAGTATTGGTTCAACAGTAGACTGGTGCAGTCCAAGAAAACAGGCGTCTTACAGATAAGACATACCTTTTACCTCTCTTTCACTTAACCTTTAAATTGTTTATTCTAGCACGTTGTTTCGTTAAATCTAGGCATTAACTAAAATATGGGAGAGCCTTCTCATCCCCTAGAACTTTCTGGTCCCATAAATAAAAAAAGAAAATGGGCTAGGAGTCGAATCAAATTTCCTTCAGATAAACTCTTTAACCAAAACGTTGAAAATATAATACCCACCTACTTAATAATAAAAAGAGTAGATGAAGAAGATTTCAAAAAAGTTTCCCCTTTCTTAATTCATAAAGTCATTACAAATTTAATAGGAAACGTTAAAAATATTAAAAAATTGAGAGATGGTTCTCTTTTAGTACAAACGTTGAATGGAGAACAATCTAACAAATTATTAACCTATAACGACTTTGGAGGACAATATCCAGTTGAGATAACGCCCCATAACACTTTAAATTTTAGTAAAGGAGTTATCCGACATTATGACCTTCAATATTTAGAGATAAATGAAATTAAAAAAGAATTAAGTCCAACTGTAAAAGACGTCGTCAGAATAAAATCGAGAAAAGATGGAAAGGAAATATTTACACACAACTATATATTAACCTTTCCAACTCCCAAACCTCCAGAAACCTTGCAAATAGGTTATGAAACTGTACGTGTACAGCCATATATACCCAACCCATTACGGTGTTTTAATTGTTTAGGTTTCTCTCATCCTACAGCACAATGCAAAAGAGAGTCTGTGTGTGTACAATGTGGTCAAGCCAGACATGAAGAAAATATAAGATGCACATTACCGGCTAAATGTATTAACTGTAATGGTTCACACAATGCTCTCGATCGCTCTTGTCCAGCATTTAAAATACAAAAAGAAATTAAAGCGATACAAATTAGTAATAAAATTTCATTATTTGAGGCAAAAAAAAAAATATACAGAGAAAAAAATCCTACCCACTTAAACAAGACATTTGCAGAGATAACCAGAAATCAAAATAAAACAATTGAGAAAAAAGATGTCGCTATACAAGCAAATATTTTGTATTATTTTACAGATTTTTCTAAAAAAACCGAGAATAATAATTTCAAACCAGCTGTAAAACCTCATAAAGAAAATAGTCAAACTAAAAGGCAGTCTAATGATACCCAGACCACATTCGCTGCTTCTGATAAAATTATCCCTATAACAGGGGAAGCTAACCTTTCCACTGTTATCTCTACTCCTCTCTCCCCTTCTCCCTCCCCTATCCCCTCCCCAACCCCACCACCTCTCCCCACTCCTCCGTCTCCTATTGCTTCTACTTCAACGGTAAATCCCGTTGAACTTCTTAACGATCCACCGATCGATAGCGAAATGGATATTGAAGATTTTGAGACCCAGAAAACAAGAAAAGGTAAATCAAGAAAAAAAACAATCTAATAAAGCAAACAATAATTAAATTTAAACTCATAAATCACCTGTTTCTTTCCCACATGTATATCTTTCATAGCTACCTTATGGACCATGGAAACTATTTTCTTCTTCCCATAAAATCATTCATACAACATGGCTCTCCTACAGTGGAATTGTAATGGCTTGAAAACTCATTTTAATGATCTAAAATTATTAATAAATGATGAAAGTCCATTCTGTATATGTCTACAAGAAACACACTTAAAGGCCACAGACAATATATCATTGAAAGATTTTGACATTTATCGAACCGACAGTCAAAATAATAATCACGCGTGCAAAGGAGTACTCATTGCTGTAAATAAATCTGTATATTCGAAATGTATAGAAATAGACTCACCCCTTCAAATTATAGCCATCGAGGTGCACTTCGGCATTACTTTCTCAATTTGTAATATCTATGCACCCCAAGACCATACAATACAAGTCGAAGATTTTCTTCACATATACAACCAATTGCCTAAACCTGTTCTCTTTACCGGAGACTTCAACGGACACAACCCTATGTGGGGCTCTGCTGATAGAAACTCAAGAGGAAAAATTATTGAACGATTTTTAGAAATTTCAAACCTCTTACTACTCAATACAGGCGAACCTACGTATCTAAGTTCCTCTTATGGAACATTCTCAGCATTAGATCTATCTATGTGCAGTCCTTCATTATACAATACCATTGACTGGACAGTACTTCCTGACCTATATGGAAGTGATCACTTCCCACTCCGCCTGAAATTTAATAATATGAACCATTACAGTAATAGAAGACCAAGATGGGTCACCGAAAAAGCAGACTGGACACTCTTCACATCACTTGTTAAACAACCGAGTTCTCCACCATCTAAACTTGATGTCGAAATTGGCTGCCGTCAATTTATGGATGCCATACTAGAAGCTGCGAAACCTTCAATACCTAGAACTAAGGCTACTTCTAAGAGACCACCGGTGCCCTGGTTTAACGATCAATGTAAAACTGCGATCCGAAACCGAAGAAAAGCTTTTAAAAAATTTAAAAGAAATATAAATCAAATAAACTTAATAGAGTACAAAAGACAAAGAGCCATTTGTAGGAGAATCACTAATAATAGTAAATTCGAATCTTGGAAAAAAATTCGTCGAATCTATAAATTCCTCAACTCCCACTAACGTAGTTTGGAACAAAATTAGAAAAATTCATAGAAATTATTCAACCTCATCCTACACCATACTCTCTGACGGTAAACTAACAGATGATCCCAATATTGTTGCAGAAAAATTTGGTCAATACTATGCTGAAATATTTAATTCACCCCACAATTCTAGATACGCAATAAAAGAAACAACAAACTATGAGTCTGAATATCCCGTTAGTGAGATCAATCTTCCATTTTCTATGTGGGAACTACGATCTGTCATGAAAAACCTTAAAGGATCCTCCCCTGGCCCAGATGAAATCCACTACGCGATGATTCAACATCTGCCCCAAAATTGCCTAAACTGGCTTTTAAATTTTTATAACCATGTTTGGCAAACAGGTGAGGTTCCTGAAATATGGAAAAAATCAGATGTAATGCCCATTCTGAAAGGGGGAAAGGATAAACGCCACGTTTCTAGCTACCGTCCAATATTTTTGACCAGTTGTCTTTGTAAAATAATGGAACGCATGGTTAACAAGCGACTGATCTGGATATTTGAAAAACATAATATCTTACAGAACTTCCAGTGTGGTTTCCGCAAAGGAAGATCGACAGCAGACCTCCTAGTTCAATTCGAGGCCGAAATTCAATATGCGTTCATTGAGAAAACAACATGCAGTGGCGATTTTCTTTGATATGGTAAAAGCATTTGATACAACGAGTAGACATCATATAATAAATAAACTTATTTCATTAGGCTTTAGAGGTAACATTCTTAAGTTCATCAAACAATTCCTCACGCAGCGTTTATTCAGGGTTCGAATAGGAAACGTAATGTCACAAGACTTTCAACACATGAGTGGTGTGCCACAAGGTTGTGTACTTAGCACAACACTGTTTGCTGTGGCCGTAAGCGACTTGGGAAGAAACTTACCCAGAGGTATAAAAGTGATGCTATATGTAGACGATCTTGCCATATTATATCGATCGGAAGACATAGAAATCATTCAAAGAAAACTTCAAGAAACATTGAATCGATTAAATATCTGGTCTTGCTCATCAGGGCTCGAATTTTCTACGGAAAAAACAAAATGTGTACATTTTACCCGAAAAAGAAGAGCACATCCATCCCCAGAACTCACCCTCGGAGAGACAGCTCTGCCTTACGCAGATACATTCCGATTTTTAGGTCTAATATTCGACAAACGATTAACGTGGTGTAATCATATCAACACATTAAAAGACAAGTGCCTAAATAAAATAAAAATCCTACAAGTCCTTAGTAAAACTACTTGGGGAGCAGATAGGTCAACTATGCTGACAATATATAAAGCCCTCATCTGCTCCAAGCTAGACTACGGAAGTTTCGTATATGGATCTGCTCGCTCCGAAGCGCTGGCAAAACTAGATACAATACATAACACAGGAATCCGCATTGCCACAGGTGCCTTTCGAACAAGCCCTATTTTAAGTTTATACGCAGAATCTGGACTACCCCCGCTTAAACTCCGTAGAAAAAGACTCGCAGTTAGTTATCTATCAAGAATATATTTACAACCCACCCACCCTACATATAAATATTTATTCAACTCAAATTTTTCTCGACAGTTCCAATTAAACCCAAGAGCAACACTACCTCTTGCCGAAAGACTATCACAAGCTATTACTGAACTAAAATCTATCCAAGTTAGTATTCCTCAAATAAAAGTGCCTCCATGGACTTACCAACCCCCAAAACTACACCTAGATTTAACGAAACATCACAAGAATAACACAAAAGATTCCGAATACCATGAAAAGTTTCTCCAACTGATCCAAACACTACCAAATCATTTAACAATATATACAGATGGATCCAAATCAGACACATCGACGGGATCTGCCTTCGTAACACCAAATTCAACTCATAAGAGAAGACTCCACCACCTATGTAGTATCTATACAGCTAAGTTAAATTCCATCGCGTCAGCACTTCACTTTTGTTTGTCTCATACAGACCCGAGAAAGATAACTATTATATCAGACTCCATTAGCGCTCTCCAAGGGCTGGATAATATGTATTCGGATCATCCCGTTGTCCTTAGAATTCATAACTATTTAAAAATACTGGAAGAACAAGAAAGATTCGTCCACTTTATCTGGGTGCCCGGCCATGTGGGTATCACTGGAAATGAGTTGGCAGATCGAGCTGCTAAAGAAGCATTATGTCTCCCCAGAAGAAAAACAGCGGATTTAACAGCAATGGAACTTTCCCGCCCCCTAAAAGAAAAAATAGCGGCAGAATGGCAATCGATGTGGAATCAGAGTCCACCCAGTAAGTTAAAAGCTATAAAAAAATCTGTAAAACCATGGCTTACCTCCAGTCGCAGTATCCGTCATGAAGAAGTAGTCATCACCCGCCTAAGAATAGGGCACAGTAAACTTACTCATCTACACCTGATTAAAAAAGAACCAGCACCGAGGTGTCAGAAATGCGGAAGCAGAATGACCATTCTGCATATTTTCGAAGAGTGCCACTACTATAGAAGAATGTTAAACCAGCTGGGAATACCAATAGACATTTCAAAGATATTAGGAGACGACAAAAAAACTATTGATTTAGTGATCAAATTTATTATAAAATGTAATCTTTTGTACTGTATATAATTTGTTTTTTTCATAATGTAAATTAATTGGAGCGTTGATAACCATGTGGTTTTACGCTCTAAAACACAATGAAATAAAAATAAATAAATAAAAAGTCAACACTTGAATTAACAAACAAAATATGAAATTTACAAAGCAACTTAACTAAAAGTAGAAGAATCAGAAGGCTGATGTTCTATGGGTACATGAGGAGGATGAAGGAGGAAAGATTAAACAGGAGGATATTTGACAGGATTTTTAGCTACAAAAGTATGGGAGTATATACGAAGCAAATGAGAGAGGGAGTAAAGAAACTTAAAATTTCGGATGCAGACTGCCTGGATAAGAGACACGTAAAGGAAGCCCCTGAAAAATCTCACCTGTATTAGGGGAGGAAAAAGGAGGGGGGGGGGGGTACTAAGTGGTCCGAAGAAAGAAAAGAGATGCTTTCGAGGATCATAAAATTGCGATGGGAAGAAAGGAAGTCAAGATCCCATAAACAGCTTAACCACTGATATTCGCTCTGGTCCTCAGTGGCCGTTACGTGTAAAAAAAAATAAATAAATAAAAAAAAAATTTATTTCATATGTCACCCATTAAATATTTTCATATTCTGATTTAACCACAAATTGAAATAATTATTTATAGAACAATTTTCATGATTATATGAAAGATGTGTAAAGCATTTGTTTTTATATTAGTATACTGTATATTAAAACTGCCTCTATAGCGCTACAAAAATATAATTATGATTCTAAAAATTAAATTTTAATTTTAATTTGTTTAAACAAATAAAATATAATTAAACTTCGCATTCTTTTCATAACAATTGATGAAGGAAATAATAAAATATTGTGTGTAAGAATAAGGTATATTGATTTTTTTTTTTTTTTTTTTTTTTTATCATTATAATTTTGGCACATTATATCTATCTGTTCAAACAAATAAAATAAAGGTTTAACTGTTTTAATCATTACTTATTCCCTTCAATTAGTTTTTTTTTAATTATGGGACCTTTGGTTAGCCCATATCATTACAGTATTTAAAACGTAACATAATATTTTAAATAAAATTATTATTCCTTTTTGATATTTAAACTGAAAATTCTATTAGAAAACAGATATCCAATAGCTATTGATGATAGAGAAAATATAAACAGCTCTGCCATTGGAGCAACCCATGATGGATATCTTTAGATAATGTTTACGGTCGCCTGAACCTATTATTTCAGGTTTGAACATGGCTCAACAATTCTCAACTGTTGGCTGTTGGGGAAACATTCCGGTGAAATTAGCCTCGCTCGCAACCGGCATGACAGCTCCTCACTTTCTAGTTCTATATTCAACTTGAAATAGACTCTGTAATAATCCATGTTTATGTAATAGCAGCTCTGTCTGTCTACTCTCTACTAATACTATTCAACCTCATCTATTGTCATTACGCTGGAATATTATTCAGGCAAACACGGTTGGCAATATATATATATATGTTTAATAAGGTTCTTGAGGTTCAGTCAATAAATAAAAACCACTATTTTGGCGACGTTTCGAGACTATACTGTTCTCATAATCACGCACTACGGTGAAAAAACAGGTTTTCAATAAAATATGTAAGTTATACAAGTCATTTCAAAACCTAAAATTAGCTACAGTATAAATATATAAAACCATGTGTTAGAATATATACTACATAAAATTAAAAAAATATGGAGGAGTATGAAACAACTTTTAATGTTACAGATGGATATGATATTGGTATCCACTACTGAATTATAACAGTTCTATTGACCATTGACCATGGGAATCTTGAAAAAAAAAAAAAAAAAAGTAAGGGTTGAGAGGGTTGGTATTTCCAAAACTGGTGGTATTCCCAGATAAAGGTACAAAAAGAATTTCCGTATTTCTGTGTAATATATAATGTATATCAATCATGTATGTATCATAATATATATGATGTACCAGTAAATTATTGCTCTCAATGTATTATTTGTATGAATTTGTTACGATTTAGGACTTTTGATTTTTTATTTATTGTGTGATTTAATTTTTTTCTATGGTTATCACTTCTTTAATATTCTGTTTAAAAATAATTTTTTCATGGTGAGTAATTTTGGAAAAATGTTTTGCTTGTAATGTGTGGTAAGAGCTGTTTGGTCAGGTTTATTCGAGATTTTAGGTAAAGAGGTGCAACTGTATATATGTTGATAAATAGGTCGTTTGAGATATTGTTCAGATGATATTGTACCAAAATAAGACTCGCCACAACTATCTTCCTACGATATTTCGTAAACAATACTTGACCGCAGTTCCAATTTATCTGCATCTTTGAGTTTGGTGAATATTTTTCTATGGTCGACGTATTTTTGAATGTGACACTGTAATCATTTTTATGGTTATTTGTGATAGTGTTTGTACGTATGGAATAGTGTAATAATAATAATAATAATATATATATATATATATATATATATATACATAAAATATTATGTTCTAGTGAAAGGTCGAAGAGAAACAGTGAGAAAGAGAGAGGGGAAGATCAAACATCGATATAGGTGTTATTATCAATCAGAACAACGCCTAACTATGGTTTATTGAAGAATCAAAACACAGACACACACTTTAAAAATTTTGGATTTGACAAATGTCAAATTACAAATTCGAACGTAACAAAGCTCACCTCACGTTCGAAATTAAAATCAGGACCACTAGATTCCTTACTGGTAATACCTAGGGAAAAAGTTTTTAAAGAAAATTGTAAAATATTTGAAGAAAGAAATGCAGAGGTTAAATTTAGGGGAGAGGGGACTATTTATGATTTGCTAAGCAAAATATAAACTTTCTTTTGGAGGAGATTAGGTGTGTGGAGGAGCAGTAGCGTGGGGTGAGGTAGACCTCCGAGAGATGAAACCTACCATCACCGCCCCAACCTTAACACCTTAATGTTCTACTACTTTTATTAATCATTTGTGTTAATTATATTAATAATATGCGTAAATTATATAATCATTTTTAATAAAAATAATAAATACATTGATTATTATATTAATATATTATACATTGATAATTGTATTTAACGAACCCTCACCTGTGGTCCAACATAGCAGGTAGATTAAAAAAGTTACAGCAAAAGCGACACAAACTTGCATTGCAATATTTATCCGAACGAAAATCCCAAAGCAAAATCGAACAGAGATCAGTTAAAGAACCAGAACAATCTATAGCACATTATTTTTTTTTTTTATGCCAAATAATTTAAGAGGCACTATCTTTAGCAGAAGTTTTCTATCCCCAGTGGTACGACAGAAGAATGCTCCAACTTAACACCATCGACTTTCTGCTTACTTCACGAGTGGCAAAGTCACGACTTGGAAAAGTACCACTTCACTCCTGTCAAGTCCTTCAGAAACTTATGTTACATCCCTTGACTTAATCAAGGGTTTCTTTTACTAATATATATATATATATATATATATATATATATATATATATATATATATATATATATCATTATTTTTATTAATTATTGGAATTAATAATATATTCAGCTTTCTATTATAGTAGGCATTATAATAAAATGTTTTTAAATAAAAACCAGTTAAGCAAGAATCGCAAAGATTGAAGAACCTTCAAAAATATACAGCTTTGTTCTACATTTAAATGAATAATTTTCAGATCTTCTAAATTCTTATTGAAGCTTCTTATGCTAATGAGGTTCTTGAGGTTAAGATAATAAAATAAAAACTTATTGTGGCGACGTTTCAAGATTATTTTGTTCTAATAATCAGGCACTACAGTAAACAAAACAGGTTATAATAAAACTATAAAAGTCACACTGTCAATTAATAAAGAATAAAGAAATTGATAAAGAATGAACCTAGCAAAAATATAAATATATAAAATAAGTTACAATATACAGATATATATAATTCAAAAATATGAAGCAGTATTCGTACAAAGATAAACACAACAGTTATATCTACTATATATTTGTCAAATACCACTCACTCATTGAACACGAAATCTCAGAAACCACCGAACGGATTGGAATGAAATTTGATATGTAGCTTCCTCTAGGGCCGTAGGTGCTCGCTAAGAAAGGAATTTTAAAAAATCGGCCTCGATCGCGGCTAATTCGCGAAAAATGCGATTACAATTTTTATTGGGCGAATAATAATAGATTAATTGTCATCTGGTATTTGGAGATAAGCTAAGTTAAAAAATAGGTTAGATGTTTAATCCGCACACTTTGACCACAAATTACGTTCCTTATAGTTGTAAACAAAAAAAAAATACGATCGATGACATGTAAGGCCAGTTCGATGTACATATTCCTTACGAGCAACCCACCAAAGTTAATTTACCAGCTTCGTCCCTAACTACTCTTCCTTTAGTTTTCCGGTCACAAGATTATCGGCTTTTCTCAACCAGGCCCAAGTCGTACCTAGCATTTCTGAATTTCATTCCCGGAACCTTTTTCTCAGTTCAGATAAGTCTATTGCAACATTGAAGTAAGCCCATCAATCTAAAAATAAACAACGTAAGAAATGATTCACAGATTCAGTTCGCAACAAACAACTAAGGAACTCGGCTGCAAAATATATTTAGAGGTCAATAGGGAAGCTGTTAAGAAGTACATGACAAATCATCCTGAAATTAACAGAACAGTGGTTAACAAACATAAAGAAAGCCAACCCGAAGTTAAAGGATATGCTGTATACACATATTCTGAGAATCACTCAACTGTACTCAGAGAGACAGTATAGAAGTATAAGAAAACCCATCCTGAAATCCATAGAAAGTCTTCAAAAAAAATTATCAGAAAATAATCCTCATGTTAAACGTGTAGCTGTAACAAAACACGATGAAAGCTGTTCAATGGAAAGGTTACAGCCAGTATGACCCAAAAACTAAATATGTAAAAGACATAACCGTCGATATTGGATCACGGTCTACTTGAAATTGGTGTTATGCTGTAAAATGGAAGGACGAGGGCCGTGCTGCAGTAACGGGAAAGTCCAACTTCCTCCCTTTCAAGAATATCCTGAACACTTGCACAACCTTCTTCCTTATGAACATCCAGAGGCTGAGCATTTTCTAAATAATATTTGGAAATAGAACGGTTGTTTCCAAATGACGTCATTTGGAGCGAAAGAGATAAGAGGGAGATATAATGTCAACATTTAAGGTGCGAGGACAGGTATATATCACAGAATAGAGAGTTTGATGCCTGGAACACAACAGCAACCGTATTTTATTCAGGAAAATTTTGTTGGTGATGACAACCATGAAAGAGGCATTCGCTGTGGTCACTTTCAAAATGTCAAGCCTGTATTCGTAGGCTAACTCCAGAAAATTCTTCATGAACATAACGAGTGTATCAAGGACTTGAGAGCTGCTGTTGAGTCTGTTTCCAAGATCTACAAGATTTCCAGGTAGTTATCAGTGCTGACAAAAAGTCTTCAAATGCTCACTGAGGACGTTACAATGCTCCTACCGCTAACGAAGTTGCTGTCTTGATTTTTGGCCAGGTGTTTGAAAAGCGGGACATTGTTATCCACAGTAGGGACAAAAAACTGATAAGAATCAGTGATTTCTATCAAGTGTATGATTCTCTTCACTATCGTCTCATGTTCTACCATGGAGAAGATGGGTACAGCATTAACATCCCTCAGCGTGGCCTAAACACCAATACATCAATACACCACTTAAGAAAACTGTGTCTGCAGCTGATTTTTTTACGCCTAAATGTGGATGGAGTAAGGAGGTGAAGATCCTTATTTACTTTAATTTCATAATCTCCTCTACCAATTTATGCTTGATAAATAAGCAAAAATTGAAACAGAAATACTAAACTTTATTCAAAAAAATCAAAAAAGTTGAGAAGTTGAAACAATATTCACTTAAAGTATGCCGTAAGAAAAGCTGATGGTCTGGTGTCAGAGCTGGGTAAGATGGTAGTACTGCCTCGAAGCTTCACTGGAGGACTATCTAAATAATATAAAATTAACTTTTCCAAATTGTCAAATTTATTCAATAAGTAAGCTTGAGGTAAGCATGATGGTATAGAAGGATCAATACAATAGTGCAATTAATTCGTCAATCCTAATTACTTATTGAAATTATTCTAAGAATGGAATTCTTTAGGTTTATTTAAGTAATAATAATTATCAACGTTAAGCTTAACTTTTACTAATTTAAGCTGTCCTTAATCCTAATGATATTAAACCGTAGCGGAGCAGGGTACTTTCAGCTAGTTTTATATAGTTCAGGAACAGTTAGGAGATCAACTCTCGTTATAATGAATAACACCAGCTAGCTAATGGTCACCCACATTAGCTCACGCTCCTTTTGAGTCTGGTTCTTCTGTTACCGATCTTGCTCGATCCCTCTCGGCTAATGTATATAAAAAATTACATTCCTTTGGAAATAAACATAAAATCATACAGGTAAGCGGAAAAAAAAATAAAAAAAAACATTACGGCATAGGATTAAGCTATTTAATTTGAAAATTTATCTCCTACAGAAAACTCAATCATAGGTAAGGAAAAAAATAAAACAAAACATATCACCGGTGAGATTGCCAATTCCCATGCGTGCATTTTAGCACCTTCTTCTATGGCATTAAATACAAAATGTGCTCTCATGCATATGTGTAATTATTTTTTGGGGCAAAATCACAAAAGTGTTTTGTCAAAACCCGATCTTAGCTGAATTTGAGTTGTCGGATTTTTACATTACACGCGGAATCACATTTTAAAACAAAACCTGCAAAAAAAAAAAACTAAATCGAAAAAATTCACATGACGGAATTGGCAATTTCACCGTAGATATAAGCATTGACGGTGAAGGGAGCATTGACCCCTAAAACATGTTCCATATTATTCTTTCTTTATAAATGATACAAACAATGAACCAATTTAACAAACAAACACAATTCATTAACAAGAACTAGAGGGCGACTGGCAAGCGAAACAGAAAGGCCATTGCCTCAACAATAGTATCAGCCTTATATCCTTTGTACTTCATAAATAATCTATTCTTAAAATTAGACAATGACTGAGTACTTAAATACTTCACAAAGTTTTGGCACAGGAAAGAAGACACATTCATAAATTACAAGCATCTAAGTCAAAAATTCTGAAAATCATAACTTCCTCACCCTGTTACGTCAATAACAACAATTTTGATACAGAGGTACATACACATACCTTCTTTAAAATATTATATCCACTCTTCTTATAAAATAATCCATGTCAGATTCCAGTGTATAATTAATAAACAGTGCAATAATATAGGAATCATTATAGAATAAATAGTAAGGCATAGTTGTGAATAGATTTATGTATAAAAGATGCAATGACTGGTGAATATTAAGGAGGGGGCTGGGGACTGGATATGAGCCATTCAGATTTAGTGCATTAATTAGCCGGCCAATGAAACAAGGAGCTGGGCCTCGAGGATATATCCTTTCCGGATATTAGCGCCCTCTATAATCCTCCCCGGCAGCTAACTTAGTTGGTAACCTTTGTACGCTATTACCGTCACTTGATAACGTCACTTTATTTTAGACCTATATATACTGGCTATTGGGATCCCCGTCGCCCCTTCGCCCGCTCTCATAAGTAAAGATCTTGTTTTGATTGGTTCAACTAATAATTCAAATTTTATTTCTTTATAAATAAAAATGTTTTATTGTAGAAAGCATGTAAAAAAAAATAAATTAAATACCCCCTTGAGCTTGTCAGTTAAAGAAAGAATAAGATGGAACATACTTTAGGTTAGGGGTTGCCATCTTAACCATCGATCCTCATATGTTTTTGTTTTTTATCGCTTAACTGTTTAGCGACAAATATGACAAAAAGTAATTCCATTTAATTTCTGATAAGGCGACCGCCGCACAGTGGGACGAATGGCCCAAATTTCCAGACATGCACTAAAAATTGAAACTATTTTCATGAAATCTCCGACCACTTTGCACCATCTTTTAACAATTTATGAATGAGAAAATGTGGAAATTTTTCAGAAATACGTAGTGAAAATGCTGTTTTTAAAATAAAAAGGTAATGAAAATTGACATAAAAATACACGAAATCGTATTTAGTGATTATGATTGTTCCTGTAACTTTTTAAATTTTACTGATAATTATACCTCATAATCTCAAATAAAAAAATACTTTCTATTTCGCACTAGTCTATTTAAAATTTAAAAAAAAATTAGTAGTGATGGTTTTATCATTAGAAAGAATTAGGATTTTATAAAAAAATGACATGTGGAGTAACTTTCAGGGTGTTTTGAGTACATTATTGCGTGTTGAAGAAAACTTCCAAATTTTGTCCAAAAAATGAACATAGACTTTTAACTTAGGGTATTTAATGAGATAAATACGTTCCATTATTTTCCGAATATGGCCGAATTAAGCCGTGGTTAAGCATAGTTTATATATTTATAATGTTGTAATTGGACCTAATTAAAACCATCAACCTTTATTTTTATTTGTACCTTTCCCAGTTATGAAAAACAAAACAATATTTGTTATTTTTAGTTTAGAATTGTATTTTGTTAATTTCAAAATGTTTAACCTTAGTTATTTTCTTTTCTTAAGTTTTTCCCCATTGCAGTAATGATAATTACGGCGCCCTGCAATGGGTGCATAGATTTCTACGCGTCCTTCTGCATATATTTCTCGACATAACGCATATTTAAATAAATATTTATACAAAATATTTTTATAATAATGCATAAAATATTTTTAGAATAATACTAAAATATTTAACTTTAATTTCTAATAATTGAATTATGAAATTTAAGCAAATGAATTTCTACACTAATTGATGAATAGAATAAAGATTGGAGAAAAAAGATAATTGGATAAAAAATATATAAATGAATAAAAAGAGAAAAAATAGAAGAAAAAAAAAGTATATATTATTAGGAGTAGGTAAAATTATATAGACAGTTTATTCGTTGCGCACCATGATCTCAACGTGATCCACAAATAGTCTTAGTTATTGTATAGTCGTTTGTTGTTAGCAAATGACAACAATAGCCAACAATATGAAAACATATAGGCAACAACTGACCCATCAGCCTGCATCCAGCCAGATCCATGTTTTGATTGCTTGAACCATAGTCAAGTTTTTTGTTTTTTTTTAAATCATCGCTTACTTAATTGTCACGAGAAGTCGGGGTTAATTAACTATAACAGGTTAGATTTTTTAATTTAAATGTCGAAACCCTGATTTCCTTAATATTCAAAAAGTCCGATCGACGAAAAAGGCATACAACACGTATAACTCACATAAGGGTAAACTAATTGATTTGCAGATTTTTTTAAATTCGATAGAGCACATCAAAAATCATAGAAAATAATATCCCTCGAATCAAAACACGAACAAATGAAGATCGGATTTTTTTTGACACACTATTGGTTAACAGAGCAAAATCTAGAAATGATAGGCAAAAACAGACTTCAGATTCAAATTCTACACCCTTGAAAACATACCCAAATGAAATTTGAAGTATTTGTATTGAACTGTCATTTAGATAAAAAATCATTAATTTCAGTTTGTATTTTCTCTTTTAATATTTATCATTGCCAGTAGCAGTAAGTTATTTAAAAAAAAAAAAAAAAAAAAAAGTTCTGTGCCAAGAAAAGGCTGCAGCCGATGGGTCACGAATGAAATTGAGTTTTTTTTTATATAAAACTAAAAAAAAAATATTAGATACGTGACCGTATTTCGAAGTAAAAGTTTTTTTTTTTTTAACTTATTCCTTCCTTTTACTGTTGAAATAAATTTTTCCTCTTGGAAATAGAGAGTTTGAATTTTCTATTAACGGCTCGCTGGCCGTTGTTAAAATACATGAATAGGAAGACTTGCATAAATATTTATAAAAATAAATCTTCTAGTATTATTTTAAATTAATTTTATTTGTTTGTGAAGACTAGTAAATAACGAAATTGTTATTCTAAACTACATAATCATTATATGTAATATTTTTTCTAATTATTTTGTTGATAGCTCTTCTTTGTTATGTTCCCGTTTATTGTTACAAAGAGCCCTGAAGAAGGCTTCCGGGGAGACATAAACGTTGTAACTAAATTAAAAGTTTTATTTTTAACTTTTAAAAAGCATGGATGTGTATCTCTTTACAGTGTGACATCACTTTCTATTATCTAATAAAAATTTTAATTAAATGAATAAACATATACCTATATATACATATACCTTAATAAACATATAATAACCTATATATATATATATATATATATATATATATATATATATATATATATATATAGGTTATATATATATATATATATATATATATAGGTTATTATGGTATGTTTATTAAGGTTCCCGAGGTTCATTCAATAAAGTTTCTCACAAAACCATCCGAATATTACTGGTGGATATGCTATAAGTATATATATATATATATATATATATATACCTTTTTTCGAATTTATTTCCCTCAATGACCTTTATGTGAGATCGTATACATTAGATTGATTCCACATTGTTGCTCCATTATTTGAAAATTTGTGTTTCTTATTTCCGCCATAGCTAGCTATTATATCTCAACTAATTGAATGAATAGGATATTTGAACTCCTCAATCGTTTCCTTGCCAACATTGATAGCGCCTCAATCCTAACCGGGCCGCTGATTTGCTTTGAAGCGTTGCACAGTGCTTCGTCAATGGGCGAAAATCAAAAATCGAAGTATTTTTAATCGAGCTGTTTACCTTTTGATATGGTTAAATAGACCTTAGGCAACTGTTTAGTATGATTATCTCATTGTTTACATATTTCTTTAAGTCAACACAATCGAAAAACTTCAGGAGTATTTTCGATTTGCGATTTATATCATATTAGCCGCAAATTATATTTTGTTCCATTCACATCTCATTGGATAAAAAATAACCATTGTCAAATATGCAAAATGCAGGTGAAGGTATCTATTTTATAATATACAACTTTAATTGGTAACCTGAGCACTTATTGTATTCATTGCATGCGTGTAAAGTTTCATTGGCCTGTTTGAAAAGTATTCAAACTTTGGAGAGGTTTCTAAAAAAAAAAACCTCAATATCCTTTTGTAGATTTTGCATATTCTTGTTGTTTGGAGTATAGGCTTTGATTTGCCATGAATTTTAACTGCGCCTGCCTGCGCCGGGACTGTTTTATTTATTTTTTTTGAAAAAGCAAAAAAAGGTCAATGGCCAGTTTGCTGAAATATGTCCCCCCCCCCTAAAAATCAGATTAAATAGCTGTAGTAAGCTATAAACTACATTCGTTTAAGGACGTGGAAGAGTCTAACCACCGATTGGAAATAGAAAGATCTACAATTAGTCGGTTATTTTCCTTCAAATTCAATTAAAAATTGAATGAGGTCGAAAGGAGTTGTAATACATTTCGTGAGGGATATGCCTCTTGACTTTAGCAGGAACTTCAATTGCCAACTATTCCCGAAATCAGTGCAATAAAACCAAGGACCAAACCGAAAACGCGGAAGAACGGAAACTCTTTTCGAAGAATCTTCCAATAAAACCAGAAAAAAAGGGAGTAAAGGATCTTGTTGTGAACACTTCACCTGTTGAATTACGTCTTGCTGCAGAGATGTCTAGGCAATCTTTGGTTGAAGAACGAAATCGATAAGACCTTTTTCAAGCCTAGCTTTATGCATGGATTTATGTTTGTCCGATAGAAAATACGGTATGGTTTTAAGTCCTTGCATTAGCTGCTTTATTAGCTTCTATTCATAAACTTTTACGAAAAATTCCCTACTTTCTTATAGTATTATCGCTGGTGAAGTTAGCGCTTTACTAAATTTACAATAACTCCAGCATCAAGAGTTTCATTTTGCTACAATTTTGTCCACCCTCACTCTGTGTTGGAAGCGCTGTACTGTGCGATGGATGCCTTTAATATCTTACTATCTTACTATCTTGCTATGTTACACTATCAGCCTTTTTTTAATTTTTTATTTTAGTCAGATCTCCCTGCTCTTCAGTTGTCACTACTTCCTTAGTTCCCTCTTCCTTCCTTATAATAGTAATAGGATAATACCTTTCTAGGCTGTTACTCCAATGTATTTTCCCAGGTGTTTTCATCCTTGAATTATTTTCTTATGATATATACACACACACACACACACACACACACATATATATATATACACCTTCTTAAAAAAATTAATTTGGTCTTTAATTATAATTACGTAATGCGCTGTTTTAAAATTAAAGATTTAGGAATCACCAGACATAATAAAAGGGTTTAGTACAAATCCAAATTTTAGTTTTATTAGCCAGATAATTAATTAAAACAAATAAGGACAGAAAAACCGATTGTCATAGGGAAAACCTAAGGGATCGTTTATTTAGCCAACCACTCCACCCCCTTTCTTTGAATCACAACACATTTTACTCTAGCTCTAAGATCTCATAGCTTTAAGAAGCCCTTTTGCTTTACTTTCTTAAGTGAATTACACAATGTTTAAATTTTTTTGTCTTAAATCTTCAATTCAATAACCAATTGTGAAGCCAAGCTATAACAAAGTCCACAATCAATGTAATAACTAACCTTGCACAAAATTTGCAAACATTGAATTCATAAAAAGTTTTCCGAGCCCATTTGTAACCGAGGACAAATAGCTAGTTAAACACCTGCGGTGAGGTTGGGGTGGGGAGAAGATATGAGCTAGTTATCATTAAGTAACTTTTTAGCAAGTATTAAATAAAGTTTGCTCCTCTCGAGAGTTGAAGTTGAGCACTTTATGAGAGCCACCTTCCCCCTCCCCCCACCTCTCTTCCATTTTTATTCTGTTTCTGTTTGTCTTCTTTCTTTTTGTTTGAATAAACTTTGATAAGGCGCCGTTGACTCTTCCTCGAAATGCAAAGTGCAATTAGCTTCCTATTTAATTTGTAGTTATATAAAGGGCCTAATGAGCGTTTCTCTCCTATTTGTATTCAAAGTTCTATTGCTTTCAAGGTTCATATTAATTTAAAAACTTTTTTAAACATTCAATTGCGATTTCAAGAAATCTCTACAGATTTAGATGATAGTTAATACAATATTCGGAGAGTATGCAGGTTTTAAAACATAAAAAAATAAAATAAAACAAATGATCTAAAACATTTTAATATTAATTAAAACTCACTCAAATTGCTCCTCATACGTTTCTCCTAACGAGACAATAACTATGAAGAAGAAGAAGAACAAGAAGAAGAAAATAAACTTTATTATGTGACAACTTGCCCCTTAAGAATAACATAAGCATAATGCATGGGCCAATCTTCTGGAATTAATAATTGATTAATAATAACTTTATTGGTTACAAAATAAATGACAAATCTTGTAAAAAGATACAAGTTAAGTATGTATACTATTATAATATCTATGACATAAATATTCCTATTTTACATTGGCTCTGAAAATTGAAACTTGAGAAAGTAAAGAAATATATGATGTTTAAAGGAAGTTATAGAGGGCCATTCAAAATGAGATGTGATATGAATTCCATAAACAAGAAGCGGGGATGATAATGATTTTTTGTAGGATGCAATTCTATGCGTAGGAGTGTACAGGTTGATGGGTTGTATTTAAGCATTACTTGTCATGGATAAAGGTACGGATGGGTTTTTCATTTTTAAGGGTTAAAATGTCAGTGCATCGAGGAAGTAAGTATTGACGTTGGAAATAAACGTAAAGCCACCCGATTTCAGAATAGCGGTGAGATATGTGAGAGCGTCTCCAAATCCCGAAGTTGAACCTGACAAAGCAACTCCCTAGCCTATTACGTAACATTCGTGCTCCCCGGGCAGTCCTCCATATGCATCCGTAATCAAAACGAGAGATGATACCAAAAGTTTTCGAATAATTTGTGGTAATGAATCGCTAATCCACTGCTGAATGAAGCACTCACTCACACTGCCATCATCCAAGCCTCCATTATTGTTTCCGACCAAGTTTAAAATCATTAAACAAAATTAGGCATAAAAAGCTTTGACATCTCGGTACTAAATCACGTACAAAAATTATTAGGTTAAATAAGCCCATTATTGAGTACTGTACAAGTTATTGAATTTATTTTAACATGGGGCATGTTATCTAGTGGTGACCTTATTATTACCTGGGACCTATCATTTCATTAAATGAATGAAAAGAGTTATGTTTTAAACCCGTTATTTCTCAAATTTGTTTCGAATAACTATTAATTGTAAGTAATTTAAAATCATATAGTTAAGGAGAAAAAAAAGTAAAGAACTCAAGGCACAGACGGTCAGCAGGATTTTTATCTATTTAGTTTGAAAACTTATCTCCGACAGAAAACTAAAGTAAGCGAAAAAAAATAAATAAATATATATATATATATATATATATATATATATATATATATATATATATAGAGAGAGAGAGAGAGAGAGAGAGAGAGAGAGAGAGAGAGAGAGAGAAAACAGGAGCATTGGACGGTAAAGGGGGCAATCCCTAAAACATGTTTTATGTTATTTTTTTTTTTTTTTTTTTTTTTTTTTTTTTTAAATATCATAATCTCTATTAAAGTCCGATGATTGATTGCAAAAAAAAAAAAAAATTACCTATTCCTGGATGATATGCGAACTGTAAAGATGAATCTGAAACTAAATGATAATCAATAAAGATTAAAGGTAAAAATATAAATTCATAAAAAACGCCTTTAAGTAGCCGTTTTTTGCCGACAAGAGAAGCAGATTAGTCGGCCAATCTCTAATAAATACGTCAATTAATTGTTTAATATTGAATAAATTAAATATTGTTCTATTAGGTAGTACAGGTTGTACCAACGGAGACCCAAACTGCAGACATGTGATTTCAATAGCCTGTGAGATATGAGATATCACGTTCAGTTGACACGAAGCCACTTCTTCACCGCTCATAGACCTCCGTGGAATTTTAATATCAAAAGTAAGAGAGGAGACATCCAATATCTAGCCAATACAAAGCTCGTTTTTCCAAAGATAGAAAACTAATACCAATATACCAATATACTAACCAATACACTCAAGCATCTCCACAAGCCTGGGGACTTATAAAATAAAAATATCAGCCAGACAATGGTATAAATATTGTATATACTTTTGTGTACTAAATTTTGTATACCATACACTATACAATTTACAATTGTATATATACGTATTCACATACATAATCAAAATATAAGTATATGATCATAAGAAAATAATGTAATTTATACATTAATACTAACTGCAGGTTCACAAATTTAAATAGTGTAGGTATCTGGTTTGAGCTAAATTTGCAACATATGGAACATTAAGATGTACATAGATAAGTTTATTGGTGACAAAGTAATGAGCATTGAGGATTTTGGATTGTAAAGATTGGATACGAGATGAATTGGATGGTTTAGTGGAGCCCTTAGCTCCACTCTGTACGTCCAAATGGGTCTAATCATGTAAAAAAGTGTTTTGTAATTAATTGGGGACTATAAACGTTTGTCTAGTAGTCGAGCAGTTTCTTGTCGTTTTAGTCTTCTATATGGATTTTAAGTAAGACGTTTGTCCAAGTGGAGTCCTAGGTAGCGGATCTGTTTCAACTACCCGTATTACAAAAGTTTTGTGTATGGTTGGAAAACTGAAGTGGGGGTAGAGCACTTCAACCTAGGAAGAAGGGGCCACGCCCCAGAAAGAATCCTGGACAGGAATGATGCTGACGACAACCCCATCACCGAATAATGCCTATATAAACGTAAAAAAAAAAAAAAAAAAAAAAAAAAAAAAAAAAAAAAAATTGATATAGGTATGTTGTTATTTTAAATTAGTATGTTATAGTTATTATGTAGTTATTATTCTGTATTATAGTATGTTATAGTTAGTATGTAGTTAATTTTAATATAGTATGTTGTATTAGTAGTGTTTGTATTAGTAGTTGTATTAGTAGTTTGTATTAGTAGTTAAGTTTAATATAGTATGTTGTATTAAATATAGGTTGTTGTATTAGATATAAGGTATATTGTATTAAACACAAGTATGTAGTTATGTAAAGCGTTTAATGTATTTTAAATATTAAATGTTACTTTAAACTTGTAGTGTAATCTTGAAATGTTAAATGTTAAATGTAATATTGAAATGTTCTGTTAAATGTTTAAGAAAATTTATTTTTGCAATATTGAAATGTTATGTTAAACTGTTAAAACCAGCAGTGATGGCTACAAGCCATCCCTGCAAAACCCGTGTAGCCGAGAGGCAAGGAAGGGAAATAAATAAAAAAAAAAAGGTAGCGGATCTGTTCAACAGGGATTAGTGGAGCATCATTAAAGGATATCGTAGGACAGGAAGGTCGTAGGTTTACGACGAAGGGTGAAGGTTATTTGATGATATTTGTTTGGATTTATTTTGATTCTCCGTTTTTGATACCATTCTTGGAGGTTTATGATATGGGATAAATAAACCTAAACTTTCTTTTCCAGTAGTCTTTTTTTTTTTTTTTTTTTTTTTTTTTTTTTGTAAGTTTTCAATACGAAATGAAATGAAGGGATAATTAATGACGAAGCTCAATTAGAGACAAATAAAGGAGTTTTTTTTATTTTAATCGACTAAATACTTTTTATTGTTAGCAGTCAGAAACTACGAGCAGTTTCTTCCCGCTTCGGTATTGTATATGGATTTCAAGTGATAACATTTTGCCCAAAGAATAGAGGATAATCTTTAAGGCACAAGTCGGGGTGTTAGGGCACTCCAAAGCGCTAGTTTACAAAGCCACAAAGATATACGAGTAAATATGGAATTTAATTGTCCATTCATGGATCCTCGTTTAGGCGTTGGTGGAAACATAAATACCTTTCCTTCATACATTTGAGGGAAAATTACAATATCTATATAGACTTCACAAGTATACGGAGCATTGGGATTATTGTAGTTAAGTTTCTTTAAGAAATAGGATAAAGGAAGGATAAAGGAAGAGATAATAATTTTTCGAAAGATCTTGGATTGCAAGGATTGAATACGAAAAGAATTGGAAGGGCGGGTTAGGTTAGCTGGTGTGGCCTAAATGAGGAATATATCGGCTACTGAGGAGTTTGAGAAGGATTTTGAATTGTAAGCCTTGGATGAGATATATTAGGTACTGTATAAATATATTATTACACTGATGAAGTAAAATTGATAAGTTTTGAAGCACTTAGGGGTGGACTGTTTATTCAGATAAGATACTTACTAATTTCCATTTGAAACATGAAATGAGGATCGAGAGAAATGGCCTTAATTCTTGATAATAAAGCTTATTAAGGCTATTATAGAGTGAAGACGAGAAGCGGATGAAAGTTTTTGACGTTATAAACAACTGATAGACCTTAAAAGGGGAGCTCAAAACTTTGAGCGCAGTAAAATCAAAGTTACTTCCAGCGTTGGGGGGCACTAACTCTTGGTTACCCTACTGACTTCTAGTTACTGCATGAGGCTAGTAGTAGCAAACAGGGAAAAGTAGATCCCGAGGCCATTTCTTTTTCTCACTTTATATTTGTTTAGGTTGAAAAACACATATATATACACATATATATACACATATATACATATATAGCAACTGTTTTCCTCCTTATTTTTAGAGACCCGCAAAAATTATAACTTTTTTTGGCTAAGGTTTCTGAAAAACAACAAAAAAATTAACTATAGTTCTGATCTTGATACTTATCGGTGAAATTAAAGGCTTCTAAAGAAAAAATATATTAGTCTGTTATTGATATTTATCAGGGGAAAAAAAAGGAGAGAAAAATAATTTTATCCTGGAACGAAGAATGTATAGAATAACAAATAAGTACAGAAATAAATAAAATACCATTTGGTCAGAGACAGATAAATATGAAAAAAAATACATAAATACCACTATCTACTATATATAATATAATATTATAGTACTAAATAAATATTTGAAGAGAAAATATAAAAATCAAATAATAGTCTATGTGCGTTGAATGGATGGCAAAATATTTCAATGATCCTTAATTATCCAATCACCAAATCACAATCCATACGGATTTTCCTTACCAAGCCTACGTCACCATTAATAATTAATAATATGACGAATTAAGTCACCATTAAAATGACAAAAATGGAATAGTTAGAAGAATACACTAAGAAAAAAATAACATTATGAAATACTTGTCATCAGCTGAGGCGAGGTATCCAATGGATGTGATTCTACATCCTGTAAAAATTAAAATCTCAAAATTTTGTTATAGAAAAATAGAAGTGGTTGTAAAGTGAATGCGGCACTGGCAATTCCATTTCACTCGGCCTCTTTGGTTATCATACCGGTATAGAACAAGTCACCACGCTGAACAAATGAAATTAAAAAATAAAAAACCTTTGTTCAATGCCTAATGTAATGCAAAATATATAATAGAAGTACCTGAATGTTATTTACAAAGTAAGAAAAAATTGAAATTTGTTTGTTGTTTATTTCGTTTTACGTCACTTTATGCTGCTATAGCTAATCGGACGAAATTGAAATTTGTTTGTTGTTTATTTCGTTTTACGTCACTTTATGCTGCTATCGCTAATCGGACGAAATTGAAATTTAATTAATAAAAATATTTATCGATGAGACTCTAGAAATGTAGGAACATGATATGAGGCGTCGAAATCCAAAAGGGGGTACATTTTTATCATTTTTAATTTTTTTAGTAAGCGTCCTCAATAAGGTTGTAAATCATCCACCCTTTAAAGTTTGCACCCATGATGACTTCGAAACACACATAAACATACACATACACTCGACCCAAACTTTGAAGGGTAGATGATTTACCACCTTATTGAGGACGCCAACTAAAAAAATTAAAAATGATAAAAAGTGGATTTATCCTCTTTTGCATCTCAACGCCTCATATAATTTATTTAAATAGGTAGATAGTTTTTTTTTATTATATTAATAAAGCTTAACATCAAATAATATTATTTTATCGATATTAACAAGTTTCCAAACAAAACAAAATAAAAAAATTAGGAAATATGAAGATAATGATTACATGATGTTAATTACTTGTAAAGCAAACACACTTTGCACTTCAATAAATGGTCAACATTAGTAGAGATTTTCTTTTCAGACGACTTGGAGAGTTTACGGTAGTTAATTGTAAAGTGAGACTAGTGGTGATGCGTTTATTATGAGAAGATTTATATTGTAGTAAATTAAAATTTACCACTGTGTATTAAAATACGGAAAATTAACAGTATAGCAAAGAAATTAATAAAAAATATCCTGATATTTAAGTGAATATCGTATATTGATATTATAATTAAAATTAAATTATAGGTATATAAAATCAAAGAAAGTTATTGGAAGAAGAAAAGTAGTTTTGATCAAAATTTGAAAATGAAGACTTTAATGTATTTCATGTGAATATTAATATTTATAATATAATTATTTTGGAACATTTAAGTTTTTTAATATAACAGTAAATCAATTAGATTAGTCGACTAAATGGACTAATAATTAAACAGTTATATTTTGTTTAAAGCCTTCTAAAAATTTAATGAATTAAAACTTTGAATGAATATTGGAAAATATTTTTAAATGTATTTCTTTAAACATTACTTAATTCTCATTCATGTTCCTATAATTCTCATATTGACAATGTAGTAGCGATAACACGACAGAGAGATAATACAGTGCCTTATAGATATAAATATATATATAAGAGTTTACACTGGGCTAAGAGGTTACTTGACTCGACCCCAGCGACCAGTTCACAGGTCATCGGCTAACAAGGTTCCCCATTATCGGTTTAGTCTTCGCTGCTCTGGGACAATATTCAACCCTCCAAGGCATCACAAATTATCCTCTCTAACGGATCTACAATTTGTCAACATATTATGAACATTTAATATGGTTACTAAACCACAATAAATAACATATTTTGGCATGGATAAGTCTTTTGGCGACAGACTCATTCCCAGAAACATTATGAATTCCCTGAACATTTGCCTGAAGGTTTCTGAGCGATTGGCGCAGGTGTGCTGTATTACTGTTGTGCTGTATTACTGCGAAAATTTCTTCTTTTTAATTTAAAATGCATGAGTTTAAAACATATTTAAATTTTTTAATCTGTATAAGTCAAAAATTTTTAAAAACAAAGTTACACCGAACCAGATAAACTATCCTTCCAAGAAAGGTTGCGTATCGAATCCTAGGAGTCGGAAAAGATTACGGTCTCGGCATCTTTTTAACTTTAAATTTTGATTATAGTTCTTCTAAAAGTTATAAAAAAAACGTTCTCAATTCAACAAATTTACTAATTTACTTCATTTAATTTCATTAGTGATGGGTCATTCTGAGTGGAACAGAACTTGGAACTGGTTCCAGCTTTGAACCGGTTTGGAACAAAACGAATCGCCCAAGTTTCTCGTTCCGCCTGGTTTTCCGAAGCATCTGGAAAGAAGATGGTCAAGAGAACTTCAAATCAAGAAGTTTTTCTCTTAATCATTAAGAAAATTTACTTGTTGTATATAACCTAGACATTTGTAAATATCAATAAATAGTTTTTTTTTAAATAAATAAACAAAATCTAGAGTATAAGCTCTATACTAATGAAACTGAGCCAAGCCTTTTGAATTAATAAATTCAATTGTTAGACTGTAATATTGAGCACAAGAAGATCGCTGATGTTACATAAAGGAAGAGAATTAACGATGCTTAAGAAGTTAAATCATTTTCAATGAAAAACGATTATCAATATCAATAACTTACTCCACGAATAAAATAAATACCTCAATCAAAACAAAGCACCTACCATCAACTTACCCAAAGCTGTAAATCACAAAGGAATTTCCCCCGGAAATTGTTAATCTGCCAATCTTCTTCAAGTGAAGTATTTGTGGAATTTTGTTCGAAAAACCATCCCGATACAAGAGAATGGAAGAGAGGAGTTAGAGCGTTGGGGAATTTCATTTTAACCGAATTAACTAGATCAATTCTCCCCCCCCCCCCCCCCTCGGCAACAAGCCCACTTAGGGCTGAGGGCTTTGGGTTCCAGGCTAAATGAACAACTGCCGCTCAGGTCATCTAATTAAAGAAAGAAAATGGCCGAGTTTGCCCGCGATCAAACTCTAGCCAAGTTTTTCTAGCATTTTTGCGTTGGATACTCTTATTTTTTATTTATTTTTTAGTTAGATATGTCTTTTGGCGGATGTCTACACTTTTTTAGAGTAACGTTTCTTTGACACTCAAAAATGTAACATTTTGACATGCTCTAGCTCTGTTAGTGTTGTTCCAATGTCGTAAACTCTGCGGTAGCGCAGGGTTCCAACTCCGCGAATTGATTCTCCACCAACCCATCGAACATTATAATAGATTGGTAACCTCTAGGATGCCTTGTTTTTCCTACCCTGGTTGGAGGAGGACCAAAAAATTAATGAACTCGATTTAAAAAAAAATAAAGGAACCCCAAGCTTCCTAATTTCTAAGGTCTTGTACCGATATATAAATGAGTTCCTGTTCCTTTATTGATAACTTTGGACGTTCGTAGAGTAAATCTTAAGCAAGTCGCAAACGACGAATATGAACCAGGTTGAACTGTTTAAAAAGGATTAATGAAATACCATCAAAGGATATTGTAAAACTGGAAGTCGTGGGTATTTCTCTAAAATTACAGTACGATTTCGATTGTCCGACAGCCCCTAGTAATATGGCCCGAGACTTTCTCTAGACCTGTAACTTCCTTCGAGTGTTAGTTTGAATGGTTCGTCCAAGAGCGGTGATGGTAAACTCTGATTTCCGAAGAAAATTTGAAATGAAAAATCCAAAGTGTTCTATCGTAAAATTATTGGTAAAGGCGATTTTGAGGTAAGTGACGAATGGCTAATTAAAAAGTCGTATTGACATAAGGTTTTTGGCTGTTATTAAAGAAAAAACTGTCATTAGATCATTCAGCTGTCAAATCATTCCGAGATGAATATGGATCTGAAATTCAAGTATCCATCGCAGACTAGAAACACTTCAACCTTAAGTCTATTACTCAACAAAACTTCCAATAAAATTATCTAAAGATGGCCCCGACTTCCATGCCTTGTCCCAATGCCAATACCATGAATTAGATCTGGACAAATATATTTTAGAAGCGAAGCCTATATAGATATGCATACATATATTTCCTTGGAGTGAATCGAGGAGCATGTAACGGAAATTGAGGTTCCATGTTAAACAGCTGTTACAATTATTGAGTATTCAGTTTAACGTTCTTATTTTAAACTGTTTGTTTGTATGTTTTGGTAATAATTTTTATGCTTTACAATATCTTGTTTATTATTATGTTTAATTTTTAATGTTTTATATTTAAAAAAACGTTATTTTGAAAACGATTATAACCTCCAAATCATTCATTCATAATATATACACACGTTTTACACTAGAGTGTGTAGTTAATATGTGTAGAATGGGTTAAGTGTTTTCGACAATTGTTTTAAATATAATCTATGATTGTTTTAGTTCGGATATATGGATTGCCGAAGATGCGATAATAAACAAAACCATGATGATGATGATCAAGCAGCTAATCTAAATGTACTTTTTATATATTATATTGAATTTCATTATTAAAAATCAAACAGCAATGAGTCTGTGCAATCTTTTATTAAACTTCCAACAAAAATTACAAACACCATACTGCTCAAAACATTTTGAAAATTTTTCATTCATTTGTAGTGACTTTTACTGTATACAATTTTTATTTGGTATGTACTTTTAGGAATAAAAATCTCATTTATGAAATATCGTTTTAATAAATAAAATACTGTACTTTGGAAGCTATAAGGACTCCATGTATCACACTGAATGTTTTTGAAGAAAAATTATAAAAACTAAATTAGTGGAAGCCGCTGAAAGTTTTAGTTTCAGTTCTTTCTCTTCTTCCGGTGGTTTCACAAGCCGGTAACATATTTTTTTTGGTTTTAATAATTTTTAAATATTTTTTAATATGCTATAATTTTTCTTCAGTATTTTTTTTAAATTAATTTATTTATCTTTGTTTGTCTCTTTACTTCTAGTAATGCGCCATTTCCGGTAACCCGGTACTCCTCTGTTTCATATTTGCAGAATTATCGGTACTGTACTGTATAAACAAATTAATCTCCGTGACTCTGGTAGGACTAATTAATTATTCACCCCATTGAGATCGACAATACATATCTAATGGGAGCCGAATGGAGTACGAGGGCGGGACAAGGAAGAGGCGTAGAGATACAGAGTGCAGAAGAGAGAGGGATTACTTTATTGGGAAGGTTGACCACACAGAGCCAGCAGTTAAAGAGCCCTCCCCCCTCGCACAGTGACTGCAGTGTGCGCTGCATTCAAATGAGCCACGGCCCCATATTTCCACCGCCTGCTATATTTGCATGCGAAGAACGATGGCAGTTTTGTAGCGGCGCAGTGGCACTAATACGGTCTATGACTCTGCCTTTTCATACTATATTCCCTGTTTTCCTCTAATCAGTCCGCTATTTCAAACAAACCTTTCAAAATGAATGTTCAGACCCTTTGATGCTGAATAAGCCTAATGCTCAGCCATTCAAAACATGAATATAGTTTTTTTTTTTTTTTTTTATATATCACTAGATATAGAACGTTCAATACAATTAGGACAGATAAATTATTCTCTACTTCTATAGAATTTTGTTTTTATTCAAAAACTAGATTCGAATGTTAAATAGACATCAGCAGTTCAAAGTTCGTTTAATAAAAAATCCAGATTTTTTAGTAACATTTTCTTGGAAATTTGTAATATTTATCTTCTTGAATATTCCGTAAAATGAATTATTTTAATAGACATTATCAGCATTACAAATACACACACACACACACATATATATATATATATATATATATATATATATATATATATATATATATATATATATATATATATATATATATATATATATATATATATATAAATGGATATATTTTCTTGACTGTTACAATTAGATGTTTATTAAGGTCAGTCAATAAAATTATTTTAGTAACGTTTCGAAACTATATACTCACTTTTTGTACTTCCTTGAATTATTATCTTACGACGACCCGAGATTCAAACACAATTCCAGTTACCCAGGTCGCTAAGGTATGCTATGTCCTCCCTCTACCCCCCCCCCCCCTCTATAGATGATAAACTATAACGGATCCAGTTAGAGAGGAAGTTTACTCTGTTCCAAAGGCAAACATTTAACTGAGAGAGAGCAAGCCTTTACCCCTCCTTTATTTTACAGTTATTCTATCTGTTTTTTTTTTCTTGTTTCCTTTTTTCTTTTTTCCGTTTGTTTTTTCCCTAACGGGACAGAACAGGGGCAGGGGAGCGGGAGATTTATGCTCCGCAGGGACCGTAAAAACGACAATTGTGCATAAACATTAAGTGGGGGGGGGGGGAGTGTAGTCCAGACTATTGTCCTCTCTTCATTTGTCTCTGGAGTGTTTTCCGACAGAGGGCGCATTTCTCCGCCGGCTGGCACTTATTAATATATACATCCCAAACCCTTTTTTTTTTCTTTTTAAAAATAATAAAAGGAAATATAGGAGTAGAAAATATAAAAAAAAAAAAAAGAGTTACTAAAGTCGTAAAAAAAGTTTAGTTCAACATCTTATGTCTGAACAAGCAACTGCTACGTTTATTACTGGGTTAAAGAACCTATAAACTTCTCTAAAAAAAAAAAAAAAAAAATAATTAATTTCAAATTTAATCTAAAAAAGAAAAAGTCTGTAGTTCTACTCATTTTTCAAGATGAGGATATAAAAGGGTTATAACAAGAAGCAAGATGGCGAGGCCAAGTCCGTGGAAAAAAAAAAAAAACGTACAGAGGTACAGAGGTATACGTAGGTACAGAGGTATACGTAGGTACAGAGGTATACCTGTAAAAAAAGCAATAACACTTTAAAGAACGTAAGCAAAAACGTGACTGTTTTTATTCAAACCAATATAGCTCCTACACTCCTACACTTTAGGCCCTAGCGGGGAATGTTATGTTACAAACAAATATTTTCTTTTAAATTTTTCACTAGTGCGAGTCAAAATACAAGTAACGCCCTCACGTCCCACCAAATAAAATAGTATTGTTATTGACGACCGATAAAACATGAACATGTTAAAAAAAAAAAGATTCTTTAGTTCTACTCATTCTCCAAGATGGGGCTAACAATATGCAGGATGGCCATGCCAAGTTTGGTTAAAAAAAAAAAAAAAAATGACGTAATAGATTATTGATATGTCTATCTCTAATTTACTGTTTTTCCCAATTAAATTTTTTTTTTTTTTTTAAGAGTTTCTTCACATATGAAGGTTTCTTCACCCAAACTCCTCGTCCAACGCCCTCCTCCATTCTTCCCTATCGGCTGCATCTTCCTCCCTCAACCCGTGTCCAGCCATGCTCTCCTCCACTTTGTCCCTCCATTGGGTACGAGGTCTTCCTCTCCTTCTCTTTCCCTCGGCCTCCCATTCCATTAACATTTTCGGGATCCGTTCCTTGTTCATCCTTCTCACATGGCCATACCACCTCAATCTTCTCTCCTCGATCACCACCAACACACTCCCTCTCACATTCATCCTCTCCCTTATATCACTGTTCCTAATGCGTTCCACTCTCGATATCCTTGCAGCTCTCCTTCAGAAATCCATTTGCACCGACAGTAGTCTTTCTTCCTGTGCCCTGTTAAGGGTCCAAGTCTCAGAGGCGTATAACATTACACTTTGGACTAATGCGCTATATATTAGTTTCTTTGTTCTTTCAATTATGTTGCTACTCCAGAGAAGAGAATTCAGCATGCCCACAGCTTTCCTGCCATTTTTTATTCTCTTTCTAACCTCGGCATTTGTGGTTCCATTTCTTTCCAAAATTGAGCCAAGGTAACAAAATTGTTATACTCTATCCAGGCTCGCAATTTCAGGCTCTAATATTTCCTCTCTGTCTGTGCTCATATATTTGGTCTTTTTATAGTTAATGTTCAAACCCCAGTTCTTATATTGCTTCGCCACTTTCCTAAACATATAGCTCGCATCTTCTTCGTCCTGAGCGATGATTACTTGATCATCTGCAAATAGTAAATGGTGTAAATGCTTGTCATTTATCGGTATGCCCATCTGACCACAGTTCCTTGACCATCCCTTCAGACAAACATCAATGTATATTTTGAATAATGTTGGCGACATACAACATCCTTGGAGCAATCCTTTGCTGTTTGGGAAAACTTCTGATAATGAATTTCCTATTTTTATTTGGCATTTATTACCTCTATATATTTCTTTGATTACTCCCGTAATTTTACTGTTTATGCCAGCCATGTCCAGGGCTTCCCACAGTAGCTTTCGAGGAACACTATCATACGCCTTTTCAAGATTTATAAATATCATGTCCAGTCTCCTCGCCTTGGCTGTTTGCTTTTCTAACAGTTGTCGGAGGGTAAAGATGTAGTCAATACAGGATTTCCCTGCTGTGAATCCACATTGTTCCTCTGCTTGCGAGAATTCTTTTTCCAATTTACCCTTTATTATTCTACCCAGCAATTTCATTATTGGGTTCGTAACACATATCCCTCTATAATTATCGCATACTTTTTTATTTCCCTTTTTGAATACTGGTGTGATATATCCCAATTTAAATTTCAGAATATAATTAATTATGAAATTAAATTAACAATTTATGATTATGAGAAAAAGTATAGGTTTCAATCCTTACTTCTTTCATTAAATTGAATATAGCTTCAAAACGATAAGCCCTAGCAACAAATGTTGTATAACAAAACATATTTTCCATTCAATTTCTGATGAGGGTTTAATAAAAACGACAAAATATGTTTTTAAACAGTAGGATAAACTATAATAGGACAAGATGGCGGAAAATACTTTTCGTTATAGAGAGCATTGAAAGAAAAGAGCCGACTACAGCGCTATTAGTGAGTACCTTTATTACCTTTAGCGTCCCCTCATCCCACAACAAGCCGCTCCTAATAGTTTCTACCTCTCTATTTTCTTTTACTGTTATCGTTGTTTTTCTTTCCTACGACTTCCTCCACAGAATCAATTCTCAACATTTTGCGACATTATTTCAGTAATATTTACAAATATTGAGTTATCTAAAATAATACAAGCTTTCATGTTGTCTTCAACTAATAAGTAAAATTTACTATTCGTTTCAATCTGTGCCATAGTTTTGGGTTCTTGTCAAAAGTTGACTTGAACTGAACCTGGGGTCTAAATATGGCTTATGCGCTAAATTTATTTTAGGTAACCAAGGAAAACGCAAAATTAGAAATCTAAACATGATTCTAATGAAAACAATTGCCGACTGTGATTTGTGTTCATCATGGTACATGCATTGTATTATATATGTTCTGGGGAACAGCCCCCTCCCCCAACCCCTGGATTATCTGAATTTAGATCAAGGGTCATAGTAAGGATACATGATACGTGTTTTTTTCAATTTAAGCATAAATTATTAAATTTCACGAAAAAAAAATCAATGAAATAATAATATAATTATTGTAGTGAAAACACTCCTAGTTGTGTCACACAAAACAGTATCATGGAAAAAAGTTGGAATAAAATCTAAGCAATGATCTAAAAATACAGCTTCTTAGCTTTCAAAATCATCAAAGATTTTAAATAGGGTGAACCAAGACAGTTATAGACACTCTATTTTAAAAATTAGAAAAATAATAATAAACCAAAAAAAAAAAAAAAAAAAAAAAAAAAAAATCATAAAATTCCTACAACTCATCTGTGTAAAAGTACTATCAATTCTGTCCATATTTTAAAAGGTATCAAAAGGGGGGTAATAACCGATTTTACATATTTTATTGTTACTGTATTGTAAATACATTCCAGAAACAATGCTCGGTGTAAACTTTCCTGTTTAGCTATAAGTGCTATAAGTATAGTAATTAAGGAAAAATAAAATCAAATTTCGACTTTATTGAACTATTTTGTCTATAATTATAGTGTCAATATCTGTCTGGTTTCCTTATATCTCAAGAATTACACCCAAGAGCAGTTTGGGAACTTAGCTCAAAAATAAGATGAGGCAGGTGTCGTGGCGAACACAAAAACTCAAACCTTCCCTTGCCCTGACATCCTGCCCTGCCTGGGTAGAGAAGCACATCCCAACTTGTTTTTATCTTTTAATAGAGTCTTTATTTGATTTTTTCGGTAATAGGCCATAATTGGGCACCCTATCTTGTATGTATTATATAAAACATAGATCATCTGTTTGAGCAATAAATGTCTGGAATGGAATAAGCTAAAAATATTCCAGAGAGAGAATACTAAAAATTAATTATCTTAATTTAAAAATGAATTCCTTAAAAAATAAAAGATAAACTCTGAACTTTATTCGTGCAATTTAATTCTAAACTCAGACGAAAATCGCTGCTAATAATCACAAATCAAAGTTTCCCTTCAGCAGACGGCCTGGACTTAGATTACTTCCATCAGAAGCGGGATTCGTGTTGTACTCTGAGTTTATTAACTTATTTCGTCTCCTTCTTGATTAATAGCGGACGTGGCGTCACGCGACCCCAACATCGCAGATGACAATCGTCACGGAGAAGATCACCGAGACATCTCTGACAAATCACAATCAAACAGAAAGATTATTTTGAAATAGATTTTAAATCTCAATAGCATTAATTTTGAAAAGAGAGGTCAATAATATCCTTTGGAATAAATTTTTCAAGATTAACTAGTTTTCAAATAAATATAATTCCAATAGAAGTGGCTAATGATTCATCAATTATGTCAAGTCACAACTGTCAAGACAAAATAGTAACAAATATAAACATATCAAGTTAAATATTAAAATTACAGAAAAATATTAATATTGAAAAAAAAAAATTCTAAAAATAAATAGTTAATAAAAAAAGGGGAAAAATGTTGTTTCAATAAAAAATAAATATTTAAACATATGTATACTATTATATAAAAAGACAAGCTATTTTTAGTTTATGATCACTATATATATGAATTAATGAATGAATGAAATTATTTATTGAATAAGCGGTACGCTTGTTACAATGGAGCTTGGCCAATCTAGTTACATTTGTACAGCAAAATACACTTGTATAACGTAGCTACATATTTACAAGAAAATAAAATATAGATCCATTTTATTTCAGACATATAAAACACAATTTCTTAATTAACAATATTTTTGATATAACATAATTTCTTACTTAATTTAGTCGTTTTATTATGTACAAGTAAACAATTTAAATTAAACAAACAAATCGAAACTAAAATAAAAACAAAAAATTACATCTTTTTATTGTTACTAATCCTCTTGGGTGTTATGTCATTATTCGTTCAAAAGGAATGTTCTAAGTTTAATAACATTTGGAATGGAATTATATAATACGTTAGTTTTTTGCTCATCTTCAATTATGGGGGACGTTTTTTATTTTATTGTTAATTAGAAAAACCCGCCTGAATATTAGGTATTGGGGGCAGTTGGATAGAATATGATTTAAGCTTTCTTTTTCTTTTCGATAACATAAGTTGCATATGGTTTCGGAGTCTATTTTGTACATAATATTTTTATAATAAACCTGAATTTTTTTATCTGACGTAAGCCTGAGTTGTGACATTATTCTTATTTTGTAAAATGGGGCATTTAAAAGGAGGTATTTGGCACCAGTAATATGTGTGGGTTTTATTTCCTTACAGTATGGTTTAAAGGTAGAATTGTTTACCCTTTTTAAATCCTGAGCTATTAACATGTTTTTATATTCTCCGACAGCTTTTCCTAAATTCTTCTTTATTAGGACAGGATCCTGATTTTCCCATAAAAAAGTATTGTTTGATATCAGTAGTAAATTTTTTAGTTGGCCAATCCAGTTATATTTTATTTATTGAATATTTATATAATTGGAATACTTTGTCTTAAGAATGAACCATTATTTCAATGATGTTTTGCCTTTTGACGACAACAAATAAAATATCTCAAACCATTTAAATACAATAGGAAGTTGCTGCTCTCATAACTTTAAAATATCACTTAGTATATCAGCACAGCTGTGAACTTTAATTCTTTGGCAATCTTCCCGCCCTTTTGATTCTCTTATAATTATCAATACGAATAAAAACAAAAATACCTTCTCCAAGATGTTAGGCTTTCCGAATTCATCAACAACCATCAAGCTTACCTGTAAACAAAAATAACTATCTCAATAAGTACAAAAAAAATAGTGTGAAATTAGAATTAGAATTAGAGAAAAACTTCATCTTAGGACTAGCTTCTTTAATAATATCAATTTAATATTTTTTTCTTTTTTTTTTTTAGTTTGTAATGAACGTGATTAATATTACAAATACACATTCTCCTTGAATAGACTTGATAGAAACATAAGTCAATGAAATCAATGTATAATAAATTCGATTTGTTGCTGTTGTTGTTAGTCCAATATTGTTGAGATATTGTTAGCAGAGGGACAGAAGAGCTGAGCCCCGAGAAGAGGTCCCAGGCTAACTTCCATTCCTACTCGAGGTGAATATCAATCAATTGCTAATGTTAAACTTTTTTCCAACCCGAGTAAGTTTTCCTGGTCACATACAATGGCTTCTGCTATTGTCGAAACTGCGCTGAAAGTTACATTGAATTGTGTTAGAAGAATTGAATGAAGAAGAAACGGATTATAACTAGAACGCTCCAATGAAGTAGCAATGAAATGTTTGTCGTTAACTTTTTCTGCAGCATCAATACAAACTTCAAAATACTGCATTCCACGTAATAATTATTTAAGTTTACACTTTTATGAATAATAGAAAGTATACTCTTGAGAAGAATAGACTCAGTGGACCCCAAGTCCTTTATTCAAATCTGGTTATGACAAAAAATTAATAATTTGTCCCTAAAACAAAAAAAATAGTCTGGAAGATCCCCTGATTAATGAAATCACTAAAATTGATTAATAGGTTATTTCTGTAGAGTTATGCCTATGTTTATGCATATAATAGGTTGGCCTGCACCCTCCCATGATGCCAATCCATCAATGAGTCTTTGTATAGCGCGCATCCAAAACTGCTGATTACTATTCAAAATGGTTATTACCATTACTACTCAGATTTTTCCTTATTTTAATCAAGTTAAAATGTAGAATTAAAAGGATCAAAATACTTATACTCATCATTAAATTAAATTAATTAATCGATGATAATTCAAAATAAACAAAGTCGAGGGAAAATAGGTAAAAAAAAAAATTAACTTTTCTTATTTCCAAGATAGCTCAGTAACGGTAGGCCCTAGCGACACATGTTATATTAAAAAATATTTTTCATTAAATATCTTACCATGCATAATACTATCGTCTAATTTTCGGTTCAACACCAACAGAAAAAGAGCCAGTCAAAATCTAACACCAAAAAAGAACAGATCCATGTAAAAAAAAAATCTGTAGCACCACTACCACCACTACCACCACTACACAACTACTACACCACTACATGAAGGGTCTGGGGTTCAATACTTCGTAAGGATGTACTGTTACAGGGCCAACTGTAGTGAAAGGAGGAAAGTCAACCGAAATCGAGCTGGTTTTTCCACAAGTAAGGTTAACCACTTTATAGAGGATGAATGTACCCTAAGAGGGTCCCCCGACCTTGAAGCCGATCCACAGTTGACATAACAAAATAGAAAATTTTATGTCTCTAGCCGGACTCGGACCCGGGGGCACGGCAGTTTTTTATATTTTATACTTTTGCAAAAAATATTCCAATAAATTCATTTATTTTTGGGACAATTGTTTTAACTATTAGACTACGAACACTCATTTTTATTAAGATTTTCCTTCAATCTCCTTCATTCTTTCACTAAACAGGGCCTTTTTTTTTCCTTTAGTCAAACAGGCTGCTTTAGCTTAAACCAGAAATCCATCTTTTCATAGTAACTTGTCATTGTAATAATATTGATCAAATTTACTTATTGTATAGAATGTTTACAGTTGTAATATCAATAAGTAGTTAAAAAACAAAAAAAAAAACTTTAAGTATAATCCCAAACGAAGTGTGATAAAAAAGATACATAATACAAATCTGGCAGGGAATAAGTGAGTTGTATAAGATCTTGGAGAGGAGTTACATTCAAAGATCGGCGGCTGGCTGTAGAGATCCGGGTAGCCTCCGTGCAGTGTTAGCCGAAGCCTTAGAGTACTAAAACAGGAGGCTTACCGTGGGTGGCTTACTGGGGTCAGGTCTGAGATGTCTGGGTCCGAGTTATAGGCTTCGATTCTCGTCCAGGAAGGGAATTCATTAAGAATAGTGAGTACGGGAATACTGATATTATATACATAGAATAAGAAAATCAATATATAAAAAAACAATAATTAGATATACAAATAAGGTCAAGTTTCTACCGTTTCATATAGTGATACCCTTTGAGTTCGGACAAAAGCACGCTCAGAGCAATGAAACGTATCTCAACATGTTACAAGCATGGAGCGCTGGTGGTACTACTTGAACATAGTAGATACCTGCCTCAACAGATCTGCTACAGAAGGTTAAATCTTGACAGGCGTTTTACTTGGAATCCACGTACAAGAAACTGCAAGATGTTTTCGACGATCTACTCCAGCATTTTCTGGGTATTTATTCAAATATTTCTATTAATTCCAAGAGGCTTATTTACGTACAGTAATAGAGTAATACATAAGGAGTTGAGCTTTGGGACTAAACCTTTTTTATTCTTTTTATATCCAATTCTTACATTCCAAAATTTTTCGTTAATTCTTCATTTAGCTCAATGCCTGATAGGTTGCAAAATTGACCTGCACCAGATACATATCCTTCTCTTCATATAAACTTCTCAACTTGTTTTCTACTCCATTTCCTATAAATTTCAGAAGGCCCAGAAAAGAAGATGGACTAGAGACAATTAGGATTGATGAATTATTTGCCACTTCTATTGGAAATATTTTATTAGAATACTAGTTTCTAATGCTAAAAAATTCATCTTCAGCTCTATAACTGGTATATCTAATAAAATAATTCCAATAAAAATGGCAATTAATTCATCAATTCTAATTGTATTGATCCTTCTATACCATCATGGTGTACCTCGAGTGATAGACTAGAGAATTTCTGGTTTAGATTTTATAAAAGCGCTAATAAAAAGTAAATTATTTAGCTATACCTATAGATTCTTACCCTGGGGAGATCTAACAGATATTTGTTTTATCTCCTTATAACTGAAGATGAATGTTTAGCATTCGAAACTATTATTCTAATAAAATAATTCCAATAGAAGTGGCAATTAGTTCATCTATCCTAATTGTCTCTAGTCCATTTTCTTTTCTGGGCCTCGAAATATATATATCAAACGAAATACGAGGGTGAATCAAATATAAACGGTAATTTTCAAAATTATATTTATAGAATAATATTATACAGAAACTATACCTTCAACATTTTTCAATGTAGTCTCCTGCATTATCTACACACTTCTGCCACCGATTTGGAAGCTTGAATATTCCCTGTTCATAAAAAGACTGAGGGCGAGTTTTTAACCATTCGCGCACGTGCTTTTCGACGTCTTCATTGTTTTCAAATCGTTTTCCTCCAAGTGATTCTTTCTGTGATGAGACGTGGGTCCACCATTACACCCCCGAATCGAAAATGGCAAGTAAGGAGTGGCGAAGGAAGGATGAAGGCTGCCCAGTGAAAGCCAAAACTCGTCTCTCAGCCGGAAAAGTTCTTGCAACAATTTTTTTTGACTCAAGGGGAGTTCTACTCATTGATTTTCTTCACGATCAACGAACAGTGAATGCGGCTTACAACTGCCAGGTGCTACAGTCAGCAAAAAACCAGTTACCGGAACAAAAGACGAGGTGTGCCCATTAGAGATGTCATCCTTCTCCATGACAACGCAAGGCCTCTCACCGCATTGTTGACAAGGGATAAATTGGAAGAAATAGACTGGGAAACTCTCGAACACCCTCCTTACAGTCCAGACCTGTCCCCTTGTGACTTTTTTTGTTTGCGCCCCTGAAAGTATCACTTGGAGGAAAACGATTTGAAAACAATGAAGACGTCGAAAAAGCACGTGCGCGAATGGTTTAAAAACTCGCCCTCAGTCTTTTTATGAACAGGGAATATTCAAGCTTCCAAATCGGTGGCAGAAGTGTGTAGATAATGCAGGAGACTACATTGAAAAATGTTGAAGGTATAGTTTCTGTATCATATTATTCAATAAATATAATTTTGAAAATTACCGTTTATATTTGATTCACCCTCGTATTTGAGTGTAGTACATTAAAAATAATAATAATTTCAAAATTAAGATTTTTTTTTTTCAATTTAATGCAACGCCTTCATTGCCAATATAACTAGATACAGATGCGATTTTGTTTTGCTGATTATCTTCCAGGCCTAAGGTTATAAAAATACAAGATAATAAAATTGTGGAGGTAACTCCTGCTGAATCGCTGCGTCAGCAAAATAATGGCATTATAAAATTGAAGAGTAATTCAGCGAAACGTGCGAGGTGATAAACGGAATAGCCATTCTCGTCCCCTATAAAACTATGAATAGGGAAGCGAAAATTGCAATAGAAGGGATAATAAAAACAGCGATAAAGCGCTATTAATGTCAATGTTTTTGCACTACCTCAACTGTCCCAGTATAAGGCCGAGATACACAGGCCAGCAAATTGGAAGCGTAACTCGCCGGTAACTGGCGCACTGAAAATATATTTTATTTATATAAATTTTCAGTGTGCCAGTCACTGGAGAGTTACGCTACGTATACATTTGATAGTAATTAGCATGCGAGCAGGAGGGTATGAGAACATATGGAAAAAGATGTCTAAAGAAAATATTCCGAAATAAACAATTAGTACATTTCGTGATATTTGTGAATTATTATTGAAGCGTATTTGATGTGATTAGTTTCGACTTATTTCTCCAATTTCAAGACCATTCCAGAAGTTTAGTTAGTTTTAAAGTTTAAAAATATTCTCATATAGCAGATATACTGTACATAATATAGCAGATATACTGTACATAATATAGCAGATATACTGTACATAATATAGCAGATATACTGTACATAATATAGCAGATATACTGTACATAATATAGCAGATATATAGCAGATATACTGTACATAATATAGCAGATATACTGTACATAATATAGCAGATATACTGTACATAATATAGCAGATATACTGTACATAATATAGCAGATATACTGTACATAATATAGCAGATATACTGTACATAATATATAGCAGATATACTGTACATAATATAGCAGATATACTGTACATAATATAGCAGATATACTGTACATAATATAGCAGATATACTGTACATAATATAGCAGATATACTGTACATAATATAGCAGATATACTGTACATAATATAGCAGATATACTGTACATAATATAGCAGATATACTGTACATAATATAGCAGATATACTGTACATAATATAGCAGATATACTGTACATAATATAGCAGATATACTGTACATAATATAGCAGATATACTGTACATAATATAGCAGATATACTGTACATAATATAGCAGATATACTGTACATAATATAGCAGATTTAAAAGACAAGAAACTGCTCGTCATTTCCGACTACTCAAGCAGTTACTAGACAAGCGTTCAAAGCTCCTAATAAATTACAAAAGACTTATTAGACCCATTTGGACATCCGGAGTTGAACTGTGGGGTTCCACTAAACCTTCGAATCCTTCTCGTATCCAATCCTTTGTAAAATCCTTATTATTTCAAAATAATGATCATTAAGTTTTATATGTTGCAGATTTAGCCTAAACCAGATAGCTATCCTTTCATAGCGAACTTTATATCCACTCGAATCCACAAATCTCCCAACTGTGCCTCACACTCAATTTTCAATAATGCTCTGTGGAGTCTGAAAAGAAGATGGCCAAGAGATCTCCTAATGTAGAACTTTTATTGAAGTGCTACTAGTGAGTAGTTCTTTACATCTTACTGTAATCATTCTATCTAAGTTTACTTGTTGTATATAGTTGTTAATATCAAAATAAAAAATATGCTAATCTTTACAACAGTGTTTTTTGTTTTTATTTACTTCGAAAACCCTACATCAAAAGACTTAGTCGTTTTTACAGGGCATCTAACTATTGTTAACATTATCATTACAATATAAATCATGTAATGCATGTACTTCACCATTAAAGAAGATCTTACACTAAGATCAAGGTATTCGGCTAAACCTTTACTTACAATTTGGAATAAAACTTGCTTTTTTTTGGTGTGGGAGTTTGAAAAAATATTATACTTTTTGAACCGACCTATTTTTTTAAAACCGAAATTGACAAACAGGAACAAAACCTGTAACAAGAAAATACAAAACAAAAAGTATTCCCAGGAGGCGGAATTAAAACTGGCAGGAGACAAGATCAACAATTTCCTACCGTTCCGTTTCCTCTCACCTCCGCTACAGAAATATAGACCAGTTTCAACTTTAATAGATATCTGATTCCATAATTGTAACATACAATTAAATATAAAAATATAAACAGTTATTAAAGGCGATTAATAGTCATGTCAATTGATTCATTTTGGTTTAAGTTGGCTTTAACTTTTTAAAAACACGTGCGCAATGTGAGGAGAAAAAAGAGTATCAATATCGAACCAAGGCTCCACAATACACACTTCACCTTCACACTTCCAGAATATCTTTTATCATTTACAAACAAACTCTAAATCCATCATCAAACTAATAATAACTTTTGTAATACCTTCTGATTTTAAATTGAGATATAAGACTATAATTAAGCGGAATTAACAAAATATAAATACATAAAATACAATGTTGTTAACTTCTAAATTGTCTCACATTAGAGAAGAAGAAATAAAAAAATATCTATCTTCTGATATTTTATATATAATTTATTATATTATATTCTGAGATTTATTTTATTCTGATATATAATTCTTACTATTATTTATTTTTTAAAAGAAATGTGAAACATGGCCGCTTAAAGTTTTCTAAAATAAGGTACTGCGTAGAGTACTTGACCCAAAAAACGATGAAGAATTTAGAAGGCTTCACAATGCTGAACTGCGCGAGTTATATCCAGAAAAAATATAGTTTACGTAATAGCTTGTGCGGCGGTTGAAATGGGCATGTAAAGTCGTCTACCGAGGGGTAGGCCAAGTCATAGGTGGGACGATTGCCTCAGAGCGACCTGGTGGTTTTGGGGAGAGGGAGTGGGTTGGAGGGAGGTGTGTGGTCAATGGTTGGTGGTGTCAGCATCGAACCTTCGGGTTCGCTAAGGTCTTTATTTATTATTATAGATAGAAATGTTTCCTTGAATTAATAATACTATCCATCTCACCTTTTTTTGGTTAATTTCTTTATTTCTTATATAATTTTACAATTCACAAAATTACATGTTGTGTCAAGAAAATAAAGCAGACTCAACTTAAAATATAATACTAATAATCAACTTAAATATATGTGATGTAATCATAATTTATAATGAAAAAAAAAAATATATGAAAAACATATCCTTAAGGACGAAAAAAATAGCTAATAAAATTCCGCCATCTTAAAACAGTATCATTAAGGAGGAATACTAATTCTAATTGTGGAAGGAGAGAGTGGCAAAGGATGTCCTTCGGCCTCAAAAATTTATCATTTCTGAGGCCGAAAGTTTAGGGTGCTAACTTTTGGCGAAATACCTCCTTTAGGTAGGACCTTTTGATCTCTGGCCCATAGGCGATACCTGGAGTAAACGTTCCCAAACAAACAATTAAATTTCAAAAGAAAGGAAAGAAAAGTTTAGTTGGAGGGAAGAGGTTCGCTTATTACCGTTTTGGCTTAGAAAACAAGAGACCTTGTGAAGGAACTTGGCCAAATGTAAGATGGGGCGATGGTGACCAGGTAGGAGCGACCTCACGACTCTTAGCACCTTTATGTAGCATATAATAAATAGATATTGTGAATTGTGTGCTGAGCCTCAAAGTACCGCAACTGTAATACCGTTAATAGCTTCAAACTTCTAGAATCGAAAAGATAAATAAAATATATTCATTAATATAGAACAATGACCTCGGGCAAAATTAAAAAATTTTCAAGGGAAAAACTAACTTAAAATACCTGGAAGAAGTAATTTAAGAATTATGAGAAAGCCTAAAGTCAGTAAAGAATTCTCTCCACAAGTATTCGGGAAGTTACTTTTGTTCCGGCAGATTAAAGATGTTTGGAAGTTGTGAAAGAATTCCCGGGCCAAGAGCTTGATAAAGAGAAAGGATATGAGAAGGCCAAACAGATCTAATAGAGTTCCAGTTCTCTTAGAAGATAACTAATCGCAAATTCTAGTTCTAACCTCAGGACATCAGGACACCTAGCGCCTTCAAAGGAAACTTTAATGAAGGTAGCAGTACCACATCCTTTAAGTTACCTCAGTCATGCATATAATTCAATCGACATTAAAATTTTATAATCATGACATGATACATGCTATTTTTAAATACTTTTTACTATATTAAAATACAAAAATATTGTAATAACACAATTAGTGAATCCACGTTTTGTAATACATATAAAAAAATAATCAACCTTAGCAACTCTCTCTCTCTCTCTCTCTCTCTCTCTCTCTCTCTCTCTCTCTCTCTCTCTCTCTCTCTCTCTCTCTCTCTCTCTCTCTCTCTCTCTCTCTCCCTCTCTCTCTCTCTCTCTCTCTCTCTCTCTCTCTCTCTCTCTCTCTCTCTCTCTCTCTCTCTCTCTCTCTCTCTCTCTCTCTCTCTCTCTCTCTCTCTCTCTCTCTCTCTCTCTCTCTCTCTCTCTCTCTCTCTCTCTCTCTCTCTCTCTCTCTCTCTCTCTCTCTCTCTCTCTCTCTCTCTCTCTCTCTCTCTCTCTCTCTCTCTCTCTCTCTCTCTCTCTCTCTCTCTCTCTCTCTCTCTCTCTCTCTCTCTCTCTCTCTCTCTCTCTCTCTCTCTCTCTCTCTCTCTCTCTCTCTCTCTCTCTCTCTCTCTCTCTCTCTCTCTCTCTCTCTCTCTCTCTCTCTCTCTCTCTCTCTCTCTCTCTCTCTTCTCTCTCTCTCTCTCTCTCTCTCTCTCTCTCTCTCTCTCTCTCTCTCTCTCTCTCTCTCTCTCTCTCTCTCTCTCTCTCCCCACTCTCTCTCTCTCTCTCTCTCTCTCTCTCTCTCTCTCTCTCTCTCTCTCTCTCTCTCTCTCTCTCTCTCTCTCTCTCTCTCTCTCTCTCTCCTCTCTCTCTCTCTCTCTCTCTCCTCTCTCTCTCTCTCTCTCTCTCTCTCTCTCTCTCTCTCTCTCTCTCTCTCTCTCTCTCTCTCTTCTCTCTCTCTCTCTCTCTCTCTCTCTCTCTCTCTCTCTCTCTCTCTCTCTCTCTCTCTCTCTCTCTCTCTCTCTCTCTTCCTCTCGCCTCCGCGGTCAACCTACTCTTCTTTTGTCATTTCCATAAGTTTTCTCGGCATTCTTATTACATGCCTGGCTACTCATTGCGGCGTGCTTTAATAAACTGTACCTCTTTGGGTTCCTTATATAAAGAATACAGATCTTCGTTAGTCCGGATATCCGATTTATTGGAGTGAGCATTATAGATAGGGCCATACATCCTTCGCAGGAGTTTCCTTTCAATTACCATCAGACAGTGTGGGTCCATGCCTCTGATACATTGGTCAAGACTGCTCTAATTAATATTTTGTACAGCTAAATTTTTGTAGTTATAGACAATATAATACCTTTCAAAAATCACAGGTTTGCGAAATATGCCCAATATAGTATATAGTAACTATATTGTCAAAACAACTAACTAAATCACTGGTTACTTAAACTTTTAAATATGGTGGTTTTACAAAAACATAAATAAATAAAAATAAAAACATTGCGCTATAAAGTTGGACAAGTTATATTTAAACCGAAGGAGGTAGGAAGCGGTTCTCGATATAAAAGTAATTTAGAAAGGGCAGCCTCGACAAAAGTTGTTCCCCAGCCCCGGACCTTCCTCCCCTTTGGGAAATGACCATCCACCTCCAACAGGGAGCGTCATTCTTGTTATATCCAGAGGCACGAACTTGTTAAGTTTGTTGTCGATAATATCAAGAAATTCGTAATTTTAACTAAATAATCATAATTTTCATGAGAAACTTGCCCATGTGGATTACAAGATGAAATCAGTAATACCCTGCGACTATCTCTAACCGCGATGTGGCGCAATGCCTAGGGAAGTCTCAATAGATATCTCCTTGACAGATAAAATGAATTAATAATATAATATAGAATTATTTCGCGAAATTTTATGAATTAATTATAATCGAGTGGTGATCCCCGTCGCGACCTCGCCAGCTCTCAGAAGCGGATAACTAGAATAATTTTAACTATTAATTGAAGAGTGGAAATCCATGACGGTCTGGGTCTCGTTGCCAAATATTTATTTGTTTGGCAGAAATTGTTTGTTTTATATTGAAATATTGTGCTACAGCCGAAGGCACCGAACCCTCCTATCGGCCCAAGTACTTAGAGAGGTTTAAATATATGACGAAAGGTAGCAAGTGTAAAAAACAAATTGTAATTGACTGAATTCATGGGTTCCAAAATGTTTCATTTTGGCACTTAGACCATTGTCAATTTCCATTCTTCAATTGAAGTTTTATTTATTTAAGAATAAAGCATATATGTAGCTATTATTGACAGCATGCAAAAAGGAAACAATAAATTCAAAAGACATCCGAATAAAACTACACTTTGTGCTATGTCTCCCAACACTATGAGAATGATTTGACTGTTAGAGTTGAGTTTCCATTTCTGAAAAGGCCAAAATATTATTCATCTTGTAAAAAAAGGTGAGCTTGAAGATCCACTAAAACGCTGTTGTATAATATTGTAGCCTGCTATTGCCACTTATTTACTTGTAACAGCAGAAAAAACTTTTGATGGAAATTATTTGAATTTGAATGGTAGACCTATAGGTATCATCGGGATTTTACAAATAAATTCAATTTAAGCTCTAGATAACAGCGTTTCAAATGTATCAAAACGTTAAAAATTTTAAAGGTGAAAAACATTATAGAACCCCAGCCAAAAGACATATCGATATTAAAAAAAAAAAAAAATAAATAAATAAAACAAAACCTAATAGGATATTACAAAGACCTCACGAAAATGATTAATAAAATATTTATTAGGATTTGTTTGGTTCCAATGTATCTAAGGAGGTGACAACTAGCTTAGTCAATTTTTCATATTTCACTAACGTGAATGTCCTCGCATCAAAGTGTATTCTACATCAATGTTTTAGTAAGCACGAGTAACCGCTGGCACATGTGCAGGAGAAAATATCAGCGGGAAAACTTCATCAGGAATTTATAATGATTTAAAATTCACACATTTTTATTTATTGTTAACTCCGCGGTAAATTAAATTGGGTTTCAAGTTTTTTTTTAAAAAAGGAAGAATGAAATATTATTTATATATTTATTTTTTGCTGTACTTATCAATGAAATTCAAACAGTAGCAAAAAACAAAACAAAAAACAATTCAATTTCTCCCTGACTTGAAAAAACGATAGATGATGGATGGATAATAATTATAGATAATAATCTATTGATTTATTATCTACTGCTTCTGATAAGAAAACTCGGAAAATTTTCAATCCGAGCAACAACAGGCAAGTATGCCAAAAGAGATCCAACACTTAAAAAATTGAGGCAAAACTTTTTTTTTGTCATCCAAACCACTATAGTTTATAAAAAGTAGCCACTAGCGGCACACGCTATAGAACAAGAAAAATTGTTTATTAAATTTCTGATAAGGAAACTTGTCAAGTCAACAACAGCAATAAAGATAGGCCGTGTCAAGAAAGCCCAAAACACTAAAAATAAGTTGACAAAACTTGAATATTTTCATTGAAACCAACATAGATCCTAAATAGTAGAGCCTAGCGGGGAATGTTATAGAACCAAAATATTCTCTGTTACATTTCTCATCAACAAACTGTCATCAAATGTTTGATCCAAGCAGCACCAATAGAGCTACAGTGAGTCAAAATGTTACATTTTTGAGTGTGAAAAAAATTACACATATTGAGAGTGCAAAATACTGAAAACACAAGAAAACTATAGATCCCTTTAGTTAATAGGAATATAAACTATAGAGAATACCAAACTGGACTGTCCGGGAATAATCCACCACCACATTCACAGTAATAGCGTAAAATGGAAAAGAAAAGAAAGCAATTTCATGATTATCTTACAATCTATTATATATTTGTCAAATACCACTCACTCACTTAACACGAAATCTCAGAAACCACCGAACGGATTGGAATGAAATTCGATATGTAGATTCCTCTAGGGCCGTAGGTGCTCGCTAAGAAAGGAATTTTAAAAAATCGGCCTGGATCGCGGCTAATTTGCGAAAAAATGCGATTTCAATTTTTATTGGGGGAATAATAAAAGATTAATTATCATATGGTATTTGGATATAAGCTAAGTTAAAAAATAGGTTAGATCTTTAAGCCGCAAACTTTGACCATCGTTTAAGTTCCTTATAGTTGTAAACAAACAAAAATACGATCGATGTCGAAACCTTATAATATTGGTACTTTCTGTGAACTCATGGTAGCTGCAGAGGTTACTTACAACTTACAAGTTTGAGTTGTTTCGTGAAGAGAAGCTATTAAACGATTTATGTTAAAGAGGAGGTTAAAAGACTTATGTTCTCTGGTGATGACATGTAAGGCCAGTTCGATGTAGGGACATAAAACAGATAAGAATCAATAGTTCTACCAAGTGTATGATTCTCTTTAGTATCGTATCATGTTCTACCATGGAGAAGAAAGGTACAGTATTAACTTCCCTCAGCGTGACCCAAACACCAATACATCACTTAAGAAAACTGTGTCTGTAGCTGATTTTTACGCCTAAATGTTGATGGAGCGAGTAGGTGAAGAACCTTATTTACTTTAATTTCGTAATCTCCTCAACCAATTTATGCTTTATATGTAAGCAAAAATGGAAACAGAAAAACTAAACTTTCTTCAAAAAAGTCGAGAAGTTAAGACTATATTCACTTAAAGTATGCCATAACAAAAGCTGATGGTCTGGTATCAGAGCTGGGTAAGATGGCAGTGCTGCCTCGAAGCTTCACTGGAGAGCTATCAAAATAATATAAAATTAACTTTAGCAAATTGTCAAATTTACATATTGAAATTATTCTAAGAATGGAATTGTTCAGGTTTATTTAAGTAATAATAATTATCAACGTTAAGCTTAACTTTTACTAATTTAAGTTGTCTTCATCCTAATGATATTAAACCGTAGCGGAGCGGGGGTACTTTCAGCTAGTTAGTTATATATTTATTGTTATTTATATGACATAGTTTTATATTTATTTAGTATAATTATTTTTTATATTGTTAGCTATATTTTTACATTACGTCATTTATCTGGGGGTCTATACTATTTTAGTAGTAGGGTCTATTCTACCCTTTTTTCACTTTCAACAAATAACTAACGTTTCGACAGGGTCTAGCTCAGTTGATATTCCCCGGATCCAAAATTTTCGAAAGTTTACAAATTGGAAATTTAATGGAAATTATTTTTTGTTATACAAAACTTCACTAGCACCTACCGTATAGGATATGTTAGTGGAATGAATAAAATCGTTTTTAAAACCTCTATTTTCTGTCAAATTGGTTTATTAATTAAAGTACCTAATTTTATTTTAATATTTTATACTTTTAATACTAAAATGCAAATTGGGGAAATCAGTAGATTATTGATAGCCATATCCCTCACCTATTTTTTTCCCCCAGTCAGAGATAAATATGAAATGCATTGGTTATATACCCAATGTCTTTTTTATATTGTCAACTCTAATTTCAAAACTTGAAACATATTTTATTATTACAAGATACGTTTTTTCACATTGATTTTCTCAAGTTACCCAGAATGCAATAGGACTACTATTACCCAGAATGCCTACTAGAAGTTGCAATAAAAAGTTGTAGATAAAAGTGGCCTGTTATTGTTTTGGACAATTAGCCTCTTCTACTTTAATTTAATTAATATAAACTGTAGAATGTATAAAGGAGAGCGGATTAAGTAACTATTAAACAATTACATTGGAAGTTCTAATGTAATTGTTTAATAATTAATGTAAATGTCTTGTAAATAATCAGTTTTTTTTTACATAGATGGGCAGCATTACCACTTGATAAACGTTTTTCTCACTTTATGATTACTTTTCAACATGAGTTTTTGAACTTTCCTTTTTAAATTTATCTTCTACAAACATATATTATTTATTTCCTTAAGATGGAAAAGTTGAGAGTGGAAAACGATTTATAACAGTCATATGCCCCGGAGATTCGTTTGTCATTAACGTTCAGAAAAAAAAAAAAAAAAAAAAAAAAAAAAAGAAGATTTAGACGGTCTACTAGCAGCGATAATTCTCAAGCTGACAGGACTTGGGCCTAGGTCCTTCCTACAAACGATAATAAAGTCAACTATAATATCCCGGCTATAAGGTGAAAAACTGCCTTACTCCTTTAATAAATCCTTCTCCGAGGGAGCACTCAAACTGAAATCACAAGGAAGCCTTAAGAAATACGACAATCCTTAATAGAAAAAAGTTGTGTCGTTTGTCATGGCGGCATTGGATTGGAGCAGGTGGGGCCCATTAGGAGAGGACCTATGTAAACTTAGCCCATCACGGTGAACCGCTCGTCCATTTTTCAGTATTTCCTCCCCCCCCCCCCCCCCCCCTCACCCCCACCACTACCATCCACAACCCCCTACGTCACAGCAAATGCCACATATATCTTACTCGATCACTAACCTATTGTAGCCTTTATATCAACAATCGTCTTTGTTATTCTATGAAGTTTGTGTTGGGCATATAGATGACATTATCTTCATGTTTATTCCGTTAGCTCGTTCACGCCTTTATAATCTATGAATTAATTGCTACTACTATGGTATCAGTATAAGTAACAAATATTTAATGAAATCATCATTGTTTTGTTCGTTTGGTATAGCAATATGGCGTCAATGATCACCCGGTGGCTGACAACATATATACCTATCACTTTATTTTTATTTTTAGGGTTTTAGCATTTTTATGAAGGTGAGTCTCAATGAGCAATGCTACCTCAACATAATTTATTTATTTATATATAAATCAATGTATGTGTGTGTGTCCTTTATAGGCTTTGAAAAGATAAGAGATAATGCTCCATGTGAGGTGGCACTTTTTTCCACATATTGAGGAGAAGATTATAGGCCTATTGGTATACTGATTGCATAGGTGATCAATTAACTATGTTGATTTCTGAAACTTAAGTAAATCATTTGTTGATAGAACCGTAGGCAAAGTTGGAAGAAAATCCTTCTTGGCTTTATAATTAAAAACCTAAAATGATTCTTAACATGCCTCATATCAAAAATAAGTAGAACACGTCTTCAGAGGAAATGAATGTTCTTAACCTCCAGCATTTAAACAAAAAGTACCCAAAAGTTAAACCAATGGGTTTTAATAACATTCCTGTTTCCTTAAGTAATAAATTAAACCCATGATCTTCGTTTTTTTTTTTGTTTTTTTTTTAATAAAGATTAATAATTTTTATTTATTTTTTTTTTGTACATTGTGTGAATACCTATTAGCTTATACATGAAGCTAAATACACGGGAAAAACTTGAAGATCGGTAAATCAGAGAGTAAAAGAACAATTTTTTTTAGATGACGTATCAGTATCGAGATGTGATAATCAGTTATTTGTAGTGAAATGGCATAAACTCGAAGAGATTCGAAAAATTTTTATTCTGACTCATCATTAAAGTTTTATATATATATAAACTGCGCAAAAATGAATAGGGATATTGCTAATTTTGTGTTATTTACTTTGCCCACCATTTTTGTATTATTTTTATTATAAACTGCATAAATATTCATTAGAAATTATAATGTTTTTTGCTGAAATAAAATACAGTTAATGGGTTTTAAAAAATAACAAAAATAAGACGTTTTAGTGGTATAATTTTTTTTACTGAACAGATTAGTTTTTGAAAACAATTAATACCTTGTATAATGTCCTCTGTTAGCCAAAACCTGTGTGCACCAATTAGGCATACTATTAATAATGTTGTCACTAGTTACTTGACGAATTTCACCCCAGAGATGTTGCAATGCTGCACTCAGTTGTTGAAGGTCAATTAGCGGTGGATGATTAAAAAGCCTTCTCTGTAACGCGCCCCACATGTGCTAGATAGGATTGAGGTCTGGAAACAATGGGGGAAGGGGCAGGCGGGAAATTCCCAGGTTTTCTAAAACTTGATGAACAACTATTCCTCTATGAGGTCGAGCGTTTCCATCCAGAAATCGAAAATCCCTCGCAGTAAGATCCCTAGTTGGTGGGAGGTATTCCTCCAAAATTTCATGTGCATATCGAGCAGCTGTGAGGTTGATTCGTCCTCCCGTTTAAATGCCAGCCCAGACCATTACACCACCTCCTCTAAACTGCACTGAGGGCACAATAAACTGGGGCATTGTTCGCATTCCTTGATCTCTGTAGACTCTTCGACGTCTGCTGTCACTATACAGACAAAGACGCAAGTCGTCAGTAAACAACACAGCATTCCAATTTGTGTCCTCTTCTAGTCACTCGCTGCACCACATTCTTCTGAGCTGCTGGTGGCGAGCTGTTGCTGCAGGTCGTCTCTAAGGGGCATATGATGTAAGGCCAACTTCCCACAAACGATTACGAATCATTTGTTTTGATCAAAGTCTAGGTAAAACACCTTCAACTTCATTGAGGATCTGGCGTGCACTATGAAAAGGGTTTCTCCTGGCATTGATAACAATATTTCTACCCTCTCTTTCAGTTGTAATGCGTTGCGATCCACTGCCCGGTCTTCTATTGGCACTCCCAGTCTCTCGGAATCAAGCTAAAGCCCGGGAGACGACACTCTGGGAAACGCCAACCACCTCTGCAATATCAACTTGTCGATGACCTTGATAACGCATTCTCACTATAATTTCGCGAACTTCGGGTTCAAGATGATGTCTATCCATGTTTATTGAAAGTGTTACTAGATTAAAATACGAGAAAAGCTGTTTATTTTCAAAATGATAAATCATCATGTTTACTTTTCTAAAGAATACTTGTTATAAATAAAAGGTTTAACAATTGTTTTGACTTTAGTTTGTATTTTCTACTTATTTGTACCCTACTAATATTGAATAGATTGGCTAATTTAATTTAAATGACCGGATAAGGGATAAATAAGGCATATCCCTATTCATTTTTGCGCAGTTTTTATACACAAAAACATTGTATAAATAAATTTAAATACATTATATAAATACACTGAAATACTGAATTTCCTTTTTGTACCTGCCTCTGGGAATACCACTAGTTTTGGAAAATCCCTCCCTCCCAACCTTTTTTTTTTTTTTTTTTTTTTTTTTTTTTTTCCAAAATTCCCCAGGTCAGTTGTGTACTAGAATTGCTATAATTCAGTACTCGATAGCATATCCACCAGTAACATTGTAAGTAGTTTCCTACTCCTCTATATTTTGTAATTATATGTATTTAAATATTCTACCGCATTATATATTTATATTGTTCGGAAATGTATTGTAATTGTATTTTAACCTATTTTTTTTTCAATATAGGGCGTGATTATGAAAACAATAGTCTCGGACGTCACCAAAATAGTTGTTTTAATTTATTGACTGAACCTCAAGAACCTTACTAAACATTTAATAGTAACAGTCAAGAAACTTATCTATACACAGACATATATATATATATATATATATATATATATATATATATATATATATATATATATATATATAGGTATATACAACTTAGTATAAAAGAACGATAAAACACCTAACATAAAAATAAAATAAAACTAGCAGTTGAGCTAATCCTTAAACCTAAAATCTACAAATCTTTCTAAATGTATATCATTCTATTTCCGATAACGCAAAGAAGATGGCTTCTTGACTTTCTAATTTACAACTTTAATTATTTAATTATTTATAGGACTTTGACCAATTGAAGTTATAAACATGTTATTGCATTAATTTCCCGCGCATTTATAAGGTAACGCCTAAATAAATAAAGTTTGTTTTATTTTTTTCTTGTTTTGTCGATCAAGTTTACACAAACTAATTTATAAAACTTGTAACTTTGTAAGGAATACTTTGAAATACAATGGAAGAAGGAAAAGAGAGGGAAAAAAGTTGTTGGTAACCAAATTTTTTTAGCTGTTGGCTTGGGCTCTCTTCCGATCTAACATAAACGCCAAGGGTTCCCTTCTCTCTCCTCTCTCCCCCTTCCCCTAATGTGCTTCTGTTTGTTTTAATCATTTCCCCCTTCCCCTTCAATCTATATTTGTTCCATCCTCTTCGGAACAGGGACAATCGCTTTCCCTAAGCCCTTTTGAAATATTGTCCCAACAGAATTTATGTATTTTTGATTGACTTGTAAAAATCTCCTTTTCCCTTTTTTTACATCTAGTATTACATTTGATAAGTTGTATAAAAGGTTTTTGTGCTTATTGATATTAACAACTGTAAAGAATAAAAATCTAGTAAAGAAGTTAGACTTTAAAACTTTTTAAGTTTGTTACATACATAATCAAGAAATTCAAAATTTAAATTTAATAATCTTCATCTGGAAAAACGACTAACCTGGAACCTACATATGAGACCTAAAAGACAAGAGACGTCAGTTCGACCTCCTCAGGAGTACCATTACCATATAGTTGATTTGTTGTCTTACATGTTTAAAAACTTCAGTATGTATAATTCATGTATCACAAGTGCTGATGTTCTGAAATTTTAAATGTTTTAGAACTAATGATGGATGTTTCATAATCGAAACTAGTTTTCTAATAAAATAATTCCAATAGAAGTAGCAATTAATTCATCAATCCTAATTGACAAAAGAGTTATTTCCATGACAGTAACTAGACCCATATGGACAAACTGAGCTGAGCTTAGGGGCTCCACTAAACCTTTAAATTCTTCTCGTATCCAATCCTTACAATCCAACATCATCAGTAAAATCCTTAGTGGTCCTCATCATGCCACAAATGAACTTATCCTGTACTATCTAGATGCACCACCTGCTGCAGGGTTGGTCCAAACAGGATACCTATCCATCCATTATAAGAATAACCACTCGAATCCTCTATTCTACTAAATTGCTTCTCATTCGATTCACAGTAATCCTAAAAGAAAATGGGCAAGAGACCTTCTAATGTAAAGCTTTTATTGAAGTGCTGCAGGTGAGTAGTTCTTTACATGTTATTGTAACCATTCTCTTCAAATTTACTTCATGAACATAATTTATACAATTGTAAATATCAACAAATAATTTTACGAAAATACTTTCTTCTTAATTTTTTTAACTGTCAAAAGATTGACTTGCTTAAACAGATATACAAACTAAGACTATACCTAAATTTTTGGCAGCAGACCAGCACAACCGAAATGAATTTTTATATTTTTGGTGTTGCTATTGTTGAAGCTGCGAGAAAAATTTGATAGTTTGATAATCGGAAATTTAATGGAGAATACTTTTGTTACATAACATTTGTCACTAGGACATACTTTTTATTTTAGCTTTCAACTTATAAGTGGTAAGGCTTTTTTGACTAGTTAGATGCAGTTCATTATAGATAGACATATCCATGGTGTATTGTTTTTCACAGTAAGGGAAAAATAAGATTTTTTTTTGTAATGTTGACGTGAATACGTCTTTAAATTTGCTACCATATGGGAGCAATCCAAAAAACCTAATGATAACAAAATCGGGGGATACAGTTTGGCGTTGTAGTTTCGAATTTAACCTCTACATCCAAAATTAAATTATACCACTGGATAGCTAAAGGATCAATGAACTCATTACGATAAGCGAGAAAAGTGATGCATCGCACGCTTCGAAACGCCAAAACCAAATATAGAGATTGCATACGGTTGAAAAGGGCTTCTCAAGAACAATGGAATGGTAATAATAAAACAACATATGATCGAGTCAAGCAGTGCCGGGAACGTAAAAGTTCCTCATCACCGATTGTTTTATACTTATTACCGCCATTAATGCACAAAGCTTGGCCGCGCACTCAGAAGACATCTCTACCGATACAATCATCAACCGATCTGATTATTTGGCAATCAGCAAAACTTGAATGGAAAATTCCATGGCAGTGAATGTGCCTAGCATTGATCTCAGATCATATTGTAATACACCTAGGAATAGACAAATCGCAACTACATCATCGGTAGCGGTATCATCATCATCAAGTCGCAAAGCCGGTGGAGTCGCCACAATGGCTTCACTGATTGTAATAGAGTTAACATTGACATTTCGGAAATTTATTTGGAAGTGAAAGATGCAAAACCTAGTGATGTCTATCTAGTAAACCTAATGGCCAATAACATCTTCAAATCCGTTCTCGAATGTGTGTATATCAACCCAGGCAAAGCGTTAGCAAAAATTAAACACTTTATGTTGTTAAAATATCCTATAAACATCGCTACAATTATAGCCGATTACGATCTTACTACACCAGTTATGGTAGTTGTAGACTTTAATGTTGATGTCTCACAAAACCGCTCATTGCCCGACTTCATGCTCAGCGAGTCCAATTTGTCTTAAATTGAAACTTCTCCAACAACGTTAGGTAATACCTGTATTGATTTAACGTTTAACAGAAATCTCGATGTATCTTGTTTGCCATTTGTGTCGTCCTTTTCGTATCAGAGAAATATAATTAATAAAGTTATATTGTAACGCGATAATTATTTGTTTTCTTGCTTTTATCCTAAATACATAAATGAAGATATTTTATTTAAAATATATAACCCATTACATAAACGTATTCACTTACAACACACGCCCGCGTTCATGACACAGCCACACCCTTTTTTTTTACTCTTAGTATTACACAGAAATAAAATTTGTTTTAGTTTTTTATGTTCCTTGAAATTACGAAATATTTAAAATGTAATAACCTGGAGAAATAGAAAAAAAAAAAAACTTTGAAGAGGGAAGGTAAAGATAAAGACATACTTAATCACCTCCTGGTGGTATCGCCCCCACTTAAAATGTATACCTGCCATATTAATAACAATACCTGTAGCAAGCTGATAAGGTGTAGGGTAGCATTAACTTAGCATGAAAAAAATTACAATACTATTTTATTGTAGCAATTCATTATGATAGGTTCTTCCTATACGAATCATTTACGATAAGTGTTAAACTAAAGGCGGGTCTTATCTGTAATGAAGTTGGATTTAAGTTGTATTTCTCTTCGCTGTGCAGGGAGCTACTAAGATAAAAAAGAAGGGGCGAAAATCCCTTTGGTGTATATGGGCCATTACGGCAAACCGCGGCGATAACAGATAACGGGGGGTACTCGTAGGGTAAACATGTTAGGGGGGGGGGGGGGAGCAAACTGCAACTACGTTCGGGCCGTTCCAGTTTGGGAACGTTCTGGGTTTGTCTTATGGAACGGAATACATAAGGTGGTAACTGTTTCTCTGCCTTAATGCTTAAAGGAAGTGGACGTATTGTATGTCGGTAGAGCTTGAAGAGACTGTGATCAGTATTTACATGGATTATTCTACAATACATTAAATGAAGAATAAATACACAAATACTAGATAGAAAAGCCAATACATAATAAATTAATATACAGGGTGTTAAATATTCGAAGGCCACCCCCCTTTTTTTCCAGTTTTTGAAATTTTGAAACGACACTCTTCGGGTCTTAACTGTGCTAAATAAAGTTTCTTTTCAGGTTACAGTCTGCTCTCCAACCTTCTCAAGTTTTTCTCCAGCGACCCTAACTTTGGAATTTCCAATGGGATGTGGTATTGTTTACGACGGAATTTGATAGAAAATCAAATTTTGAATCGATTTTATACTGGTGATTTTTTTATCCGGGGCAACTTTTCGCCGCAAATCGCGAAAAATTATTTTTTTTTTTTTTTTTAAACAGTAATTTTTCATTCAATACCAGTTTTAGATTGCTCATTGATTTTTCGCGATTTGCGGCGAAACGGTGCCCCGGACAAAAAAATTCACCGGTATAAAATCGATTAAAAATTTGAATTTCTATCGAAATCTGTCGCAACAAATACCACATCCCATTGGGAATTCCGAATTTAGGGTCACTATAGAAGAACTGGAGAAGGTTGGTAAAAATATTACTAACGACTAGATCATTATATTTTTATGATAAAAGATTTTAAAATGATTGTTCATTTCATTTATTTAATAGATTGATAAAAAAAAAATTCAAACTGTCATACAATTAAAGACACACTACCCGGAGCAGTAATCCAAGTGGATTAGGCGTGGATACTCAAATTAAGTATGCTGCATTTGTGTGAAGCTCAATTCGTACAACCAACCACAATAAACTAGAAAGGATCCAAAACTTATGAATGTAGAGCAAAAATGATTACCCTCAATATACAAAAATATGGATATATGCTGCACGATCTTGATTTCTCATAATTACAAATTGTTTTTTGTTGGGGCTCGAAGCTCTTTCGTACAACAACTAGGCTCAACAAGGACGAGTTATCTTACAGGTTACCTTATCTATTATAGTATAAGAATGGGAAGGAAGAATGAGATTCATTCTTCAAGAGGAAGCCAGGTAGGATTCGAACCCACGAACTTCTGTAACGAGAGCTGATTTTTATAGTGTAAATATATACAAATATGACCAATACAACCTATTTCGTCTCTGAATCATCGGAACCGAAGCTACTACCGCGCGCGCATTATTGTTTTGTTAGTTACAAATTATAATGTCCATATCTATTTTCTATTCCATGTTTTATTTTCAATTTTTAACCTACTCAAATTTAGTTATAGTATATTTCCACAACTGTAGTTTAGCGCTCTCACTCTCCACTGCTGTATATACTATCTTATATTAGTGACGCAGCTGAGAGAGAAGCGCTGGGATCTCTTGGGGCCTGGGTTGTCCCTCTATAAGTCTATAAGTGGAGGTACAAGTCTGGTTGGGGGATCCCTTAGATGTGTATATAGTGTAAATAAAGAATGAATGTATTTTTAAGATTTAATTTAATTTTAATTTTTAATTTTTTTCTTTTTTAATTTATTTTTTTTAATTAATTTTTTATTTATTTATTATACATTTTTATTTTTATTATTATGAATATTATTATTATTATTATTATTTTGACTTAATATATTGTATAGTTTGAGGTACTTTGTTTATTTAATTTTTTTTTTGTATTACATATTATTAGATTCTTTACTTATTTTTATTTATTATTCAATTTTATTTATTGTTCAGTTTCTTTGTTTTTATTTCATATTGTACATATTGTGTGAATGGATCCATTAAGCCATCCATATTACTTATTGCCCACATTGAGGCAGATTTCCACTCACATCATATATTATTTAATGTTATTTTTATTTTTATCAGAGTTTTTGTATCCTGTTTTCAGATTTGTTTTATTTGTAATATAAATTTTAATATGTAGATAAATATATTTTTTTTTTTTTATGAACTTAGACACAATCAGAAGTACAAATCATTTTTGAGGGGCTTAAGAAATATTTTAAAAATAGGATTGATGAATTATTGGTCACTTCTACTGAAATAATTTATTCGAAGATTAATTTCGAATGTAAAACATTCATTATCAGTTCTCAGTGTTTTGAGCTAATAATAAATGCTAAACATTTTAAACCAGTCTCTGAAAGAAAATTTCGATTAGAATGGAAAATATTTGATGAATCATTATTCTATATATCCTCCCGTACCATCATGGTGTACCTCAACTGAAATATTTTCCACATTGAAATGAAACAGTAATTAACAATACACTTGCTTTATTGCTCTAAAGTAAAAAAAAAAAAAAAAATTATTATAAAAAATATTTATGTTAGTAGGATTGACATTTTATATACTTAAAGAGGTCCCAGACAAATAACTCTCCTTTAATGCTACTCACAGACGTCCCACACATAGCTATTCTATATTAAGGTTTATTAAATAATTATTAAAATAGAATTGATAAGAAAAATCATGAATCTAAATCTAATAATTAGAAAAGAAATTAATTATTGGTAGTAATCGTAAAAAGCTCTTTCACGCAGCCATCTTCTTTTCAGAGGTGTCATAGGATTATTTATAATGGACTGGAAAGGAATTTGGCGCTTGTAGTATGGTGAATAATTTAAATAATGATTTCAAAGGCTTGTAAAGCAACTAACCACAGGCAGAGCTTCGATTAAAGTTCTACGTTTGAATGTTTTCACAAATGTCTCAAGGGCATTATCGAGAATCTCAAGTGGAGCGGAAGTTGAAACATATATTGTTTTATTATAATAACAAAAATGGAGAATTAAGATCATTATGCATAGGTACTTGTATTTGTGGCGTAACGAGGAAATGTGAGTACTTTAAGGAGGAAACAATACGAGAGGAATTGGAGAGTTGATTGAGGCACCAAGTTCAATTCCTCAATACAAGTCCAAGTACAGCAGATCTCCCACCAATCTGACCCTAACAGACCAATGGTTATAATTATAATTATAATTATAATTATACAAAAACAATTCGTCAATAAGTTCGAAATGTTATACTCGCAGTATTAACTTTAACTGATTCCATGGATATTTTTCGTAATATAACTTTTAGAATTTATCAAGAATTGGTTCTCTCGATGATCGATGGAAAACTTACACAGTCACTAACTGAGACATCATCCATGGCTGTTTGTAATTTGTTGCAAATCTAAACCTTCTCAGATGAGCAAATTAGAAATATTACGAAAGCTACCAGAATCTGAAGAAGAAATTCAACACAATCTATCTGCTCTATATACAAGAATTTAATTTATGGAGTGCGCTTTGAAAATAGAAAATATATTACCGTTTTAGGAATAAGAACAACGTATAGAAGAAAAAAATCAAAACAAGTTTAGAGCTATGTTGGCAAGCTGTGTGTACAACTAATGATGTGAATACCTCACGGCGGTTTTTCCAAGATTTTCCTACTACAGCTAATATAAGCGCAGAATGAAGAACTTATTTACAGCTTCACGCTATCAACAGTGGTGCTACAGTGGATCCATCAAAATTTGGAAATTATTGTCAGAAAACTGCCACATTATTGGTAAATTTATATAAGTGGTTCAACATGCCTATTATTGCGCATAAGGTTGACACCATTATTTCAGCTGCGATGTTAGCTGAAGAGCTACAGGAGGTGCGCATCAAATATTACCGGCAATATCGCCTCAGCAAATCTAGAAAATGTAGTCGAATTTCGACAGATGAAGAAGTTTTCCATATGCTCCTCATGACGCCACACCCTACATTAATACATTTCGGAAACAGCCTACAACTAAAGGCAGATTAGGTTTCAATTCAGAAGTAAAAAAAACCTTTATTAATTATTGAATAAAGTTTGTGTAATCTATATTCAATTACATAAAGTTTTTTAATCTTATAAAGTAAAAAATATTTCATGAATCTTGTAAATATATCAGAAATTACTATTTTTTTTTTTTTTTTTTAATAAAAATTTAAATATACTTAGCAAAGTAATTTCTTCACTAAACCGGCTTTTTCGGACCACTGTGGATTTTCTTAAACAAGCAAAACACTAACAACATATACAAAAATCAAAACTATCCGCCCTTTTGCATACCTAAATGTACAATTTAAACTCGATTATTTGGGATGACCCTAAGAAAATATTGTTCCCCTAAACACTCCGGAGAGTCGGTGAAGTGGAAGATGAATTAGTGAGAGGTTCTACTGTGTCTAGTGGCTGCCTTTCAAAATAAATTTAATTCTCCTAAGATCGTTTGTCAGGTAAATAGTAAAGAACCAGGAGATGACAAACAATTTATTGTTTTTTTTTAGTCTACTAAGAAGATTCTTAGTAAAAGGTATATTCAACGTTGGTCCTAGGTAACAGATCTCAGGTATTTGTACAAAGGATAGTACCTGAGGATACTCCCTGGAGAAAGAAACAAAATTATTATTTAATTTGAAAATACTACCTCTGAGATAAGTATTAAGAATTGCGGAGGTGGTAAGAGATGAGAGAGTTTATAAAGTAGTGGCAGAGAGGAAGGCTAGGGTCGGTCCAAAATGGCTCATTATTTGCTTTAACTATTTCCAAGAATTTTCTTAATTAAAAAGGATTCCTGCTCTGCAGCCGAGTACACAATACATTATATAATTATATATTACGTACTATTTAATACATTCAAGGGAGCAATGCTAATTACCCTTCACTATAATAAACATATTAGCTTTAACAACAAATATATAATTTTTAGCAAGAACCATTTAATTAATAATAATTATTCATTTGCAGCAATAAACATTTCAATTTTAACCGTAAACATAGAGTGTTTAACAATAAAAATTGTAAAAAAAAAAAAATGTATAGAATCTTTTTTGTGAAGGATTTTAAGTTAATTATTTTAGTTCGTCAACACATTTTCGCTAGAGGCAAGAGTCTTCGAGTTATTAACGAAAAACTGAAAAAAACTTTTAGTATGCTGTTAAGGACACCTCCCCCTACAACTGTCCCAAAATTGGCTTCAATATGAATTATGTCCCCTATTTGGACTTTTTTGGTCTTCGTTGCCTGGACTAGTAGTAACAGTCTGTATGTGTGCTGTATATAGATTTAAAGAATCTGTGTGAAATCTAGAACTAAGTTATATAGGATAAGTATTATCTTCTTAATTGTGTAATTAGATAAAAATTAGACCAAAGTGATAATTGTTATTGTACGTTATATTAGATTAAGAATCCAGTTGTATTAATTAGTTGGTAAATAAATTGGTATTTTGTATTTAAGTGTGGTTTGATTAGTTAGACCAACAGTGGCCCGTAACAATAGATGTATAAAATATTTATTTCACTTAGTTCCAATAAAATTTTAATAACTCCCGGAGTAGAAGATGTTATATAAGTTTAAAAAACTTTATGTACGGATTTTTTTATTTTTACATTCAAGTTTTTTAAAAACTTGGATGTGTAATTTATCAACCAGACTGCATCCCTGGTCACCTCCTCAACCATTACACCTTACAGTTAACAATTATATTTTCATCATTTAATAACTTTCGAATTATGCAAAGGTCGACAAATATTCATACGGAAAAGCATATATAAGGAAATTACATATTGATATGCTGCAGAGGTTTAGTAAAGATGGCGGAAATAGAAGAGGACCCTAACTGGAAATTCACCTCAGCGGAAATTTTTCGTCACCGCTCGAGATAACGTCTTGACGCCCGCACTACAGATAATGCCTTGTTGATAGACCAACACGCATTCCATTCCGAACACACTCTGCTGGGTCGGGTAAAAACATTTTACGAATGATATAAACTAGAAAGCCCTCGAATGATGTATTTATAAAACATTGTAAAAAAAAGAAAATTAAAGGTGCAAGTATGTTATCTCTTCTATCAGTGAAATATGTTTTGAGAAGTTTTGATTTATCGGAATATTTCAGGTTAATGACATCTATGGGCCCGCACAGCACCCGCATATCGATTCCACTCCTTCACTTCCAATTCAACATTCATCGGTGGTTCTAACTTATAATTTTAGCGTTGGAATTCTGGTATTGGTGAGTGTAGTTAAAGCAATTAGATGAACTTACCAACACATAGTACTTGGAGAATATTCAATAAAATATTATGACAAGAACTATTATTATCTCAATAAACCTCAAAGGGTCATCTTTAAGGGGAGATCGGGTAAATAAGACACGAGTAAATAAATATAGTCTATATGGTTTATGGTTTATTTCTTATTTTGATATAAAGGTTGTCAGGCTATAAGAAGGAATGTCCACAAAAATCGAAACATACGTTATTTCATCGCCAGCTATTAGCTCGTCCCCCATACTATACTATTACTTAAAGTAGTCTCCTGGAGGCTAGGAAGGAGATAGGTAAATTCTAGTAATCTATTTTATTAATTTTTGTATTCTAATATCTGTAATCTTGTTCACTTATAAACATTTAATATTCAGTCTTCCAGTATTTAGTATTTAGTTGTTTTGTGTTTGTATCTTTGCAGAGATTAATTATTGTAGGTTGCTATTTCTCGCATGTTTGTTCTTTGTACTTTACATAGCATTTGAGAGGGAATTGAATATTGTTTTTGAAATGATTATATGAAAGATGATTAGATTGGCCTTAGTTGATAACAGTACTACTTGTTTGGCTGTGGGGAGAATGAGGTCGGTAGGCAAAAAGGAGTCGTTGATGGTTCTTATTCATTTGTTTTGTATCACTTCCGATTCCTTCTAATTTGCCTATCAAGCATAATTCCAAGTAGGTAATGAATAGGTTATATTTAATGTTTTATGTATTCTTATTTTGATCCAGTTGGATAACTGAGAGTAGCAATTGAAGTAAGGAGACATTTTTCTTATCAGATTATTCATGTTTTAACAATGTGTGTGAGACCTTTCTAGTTCTACATAGTATTAGTAGTTGCTCATTGTGCCCACGGAATATGCCAGTCCTTGATAAACACATGATCGTCTATTTGGGTGATTCTCAAACTACAGGCAAATTTCTAGCTACCAAAATTCTAAATTTAAATGTTGATATATCTTGCTTCAAACATTTGATACTTCCTGGAGGGTACCTGTGAGGATTATAGGTGGTGTAGCAACACATGGATCACTTTACTTTTTTTTTAAATTTCAGTTTATAATTTTAACCCATGACAATGTGAATGCCCCCACACCAATGTGACTTTACACATGACAATATGAAAAAGGGTTCTTCATAATTTAAGGTTCCATTGTAAAAAATAAATAAAACATGAAAAATTCCTGCTTCATAACGAATAGCAGTCTTTATTTAACGTTAAAGTATTTTTCATCACATAATTTAAATAATATCACTTTCAATATCACATCAATTTACTTCCAATATCAATATCACACTCAATTTCGGCCAGAGTATTCCTAAAATTATTTAAAAATGAATTTTTTAAAATTGTCGTGGTATCTTAACATTTACATGGCATACCATGACAATCTGAAAATATTACCGCCGAAACACTATTAATTTATTTCTCAGGAGTATATTATGAGGACGAAGCCTAGTATTAGAACGCATGAGGCCCGTTACAAATAAATATTTGGTTTAACTGATTTATAGCGGACATGACAAGTGAATCATGAATGTACTAACAGTCAGAGGTGATGTTTACACTAGGATATTCCGACGTATAATGGTTCCGTGGTTACGAACTGATGCGTCCACGAGAAACAGCAGATTGCCACTGCAAATAAAACTCAAAAATTCCTTCCGAATAAGTTTTTCACTTTTTTAGCAATGGCACGACAATGTTAAAAAATCTCGGGGACAAGAATAAAATAACTCGGGGGATTTGGTTACTTGGGCATTAAAATCCTGAGGAACATTTTCACTTTATTCCACCATTATATTTTAATATTATTACCCATTAGTTGAGTTAGTTTCGCCCTATCGAGTTATAATTATTTACATATTTGTAAATCCAAGCATAGGGACAAGCCACGACAATGTTAATTGACGTAAAATAACCTTAAAATGTTACCCTAAAATACTAAAATCCCAAATAAATTCAATTAATAGCATTAATTCACATAACATAAATGGATTTCGAAACAACATTTTTAACGAAGTTTACTTCATTGAATTTTAATAGCCGGGGGACACAAATTTGCCTGTAGTTTGAGAATCAGCCATTTACGTTTTCGTTTTGGGAAAAATATTTAGAGATATGACATGTATGGGCCATTTTCAAATAAAATAGCAATTTGCCTAATTATTAATAATTTTAGGTAATGAAGGATTATTACTATTGCTCTTCCTGAGAAATCACTTTAGCAACCTGAAGAATCCTTCACCAAAACCTGAATAAAATCATAATTCTGACAAGGTACAAACCCGGTAACGTATATCAAATTATTTTTTTTCTCTTAAAATTCATTAAAAATCAAAGAAAGCGGAAGTTTGACGAACCAACTTATTTTATTAAGGGTGTTTGGGTTTTCTGGAAAGCAAAACTGCCATTTTATTTGAAAAGCGACCGATATACACATATTTTTGCGTTTGTTGGAATTTTTTTTATAATTCAGGAGGTGATGAGATAAATATTGTCTAAGGATGGTAAAAGAGAATTCTAAAAAGAGAAAGGAAGGACAAGGATTTTTGACGAGTGGAGTTGGAAGCTGTGTCGTATACAGGTCGGTGGTATTGATGTGATAGAGCCTGGCACCTAACATTGTCGAAGGCGGTGAGCCACATTATGGAATATGGATGAATATTCCAGTGAGTACCCAAGGCACCAACTTCGTCAAAACTGTTTTCTCTGAGTACGTGAGGAGGGATGGGAATTGTCTTGTAATCCAGGAGTCGATGATATACCAACGCGGAAGTCGGGGTTAGGCCAGATGTCTAAAAGAAATAAAAAGTTTACCAAAATTAGCACCAGACCCTTTAAATAGAAAACATTGTTTTTAGTCATTGGATTATTTATTTTTTTTAATTGTATCATGAATTACATAGGTATAGAGTTATTTATGAAAATAAATGAAAAATAAACTTTATTCTGGGAGTTACTGCCCCCTCAGAATAATAAAACTGTAGAATTATTGGTGCAATTGCCCGGCCCGGCCGTATATTACTAACTAACAAATTAAATCCTTCATTGAGCTACGGCACATATTGTTGATTTAAAAAAAAATTAATTAAAATACATATAAATTTTATATAAATAAATAAAATAAATCATCTGTCAGCCCATTTTCAAAACACGATCACGATAAGAATGCGTTTGTTTTCGCCAATCCCATGTGGGTTCACTAAAAGTTTGGCAAAAAACAAACCCATCAAGATATAGTTTTGTGCTCCATGCTCCATCGCTTGGTTATTGGTTATTTTTATAATGATAAATAACTGAATTATTATTCAGTAATGATATCTAAATAACAATTGGGCGTATCCAGCCTCTATAAGATGGGTACGCTTAATTGGGTGAATTATTCTTTTTATTTTTTTCTTCTGTTGCTAAGTATTACCTACTAAAATGAAAGATCTGCACGAATTCCCTTCAATTCCAATCGCCACTGTGCCCTAAATTTTATAAAAAGGAACCAATGAACACACTTTAACATAAGAAGACTGGAGCAAACAGATGGCAGAGAATTCCTCAGTCGGTGCCTACTTCCCTTCCGAGAGTAACCTTAGTTAGCCACCTCCTCTTTTAGCCTTCAACTTTCAAGTTGAACAAACCTTCTTCCCGCATACGGTTCATGAATGCCTAAGAGCCCTGAAATAAGATGGTGAAGAGATCTCCTTGGTTATACGCATTCAAAATTCATGTTTGTGATGAACAAGTTCAAGCCTTCGATGTAAACCTCTCATGCCTAATACGTCAGTCAATAACTGTCAGATCTATCACTATTTGCATGCTATTACCACTCCCTGTTTGCAGAAGAGAAGATAATTGTTTATTATAAAATATATGGACAAATTTAATATTGATATCATTAATTTCTAAAATATTGTAATATTAAATTCTAAAAGTATCTTTACAATAAAAAATGCCTATCCAAAAATGTAAAAAGAAGGCATTACATACACAGTAGTGAAGCCGGAATGCCTATATGCAAGTGAATGTCTGGCATTAAACTATAATTTGGATAGTTAATTCAAAATCCTGGAAAGGCGAATCATGAGGAAAATATTAGGCCCACAAAATACAGTAGAAGGTTGGAAGTTACGAAGTAATGCTGAAAAATATCGAAATGCAGAAAATATATCAGATGTAATGAGAAAAAGAGGATTGATGTTTTTTGGTCACTTATAACGAATACCTGATAGTAGATTAACAGGTAAGATTTTCATATATCTGCGGGGTAAGAAATAACAACAAGCTGAGTCAATGAAGTAAAAAGGGATTTAGAAAAAACAATATAAAAATAGAGGAAATAAATAATAGAGAAGACTTTAGGCGAAAAGTATTGAAAAGGACAAGTGCAAAATGGTCTGAGAACAGAAAGAGGAAACATGGTGAGTGGATGAAAGCATACTGGAAGAAGAGAAAAGAACAAGGGGGGAAGAATTGATATTGGTATGTGGTCCTCTCCTGGCCCATTCGAAAAAAAAAATCTAAAAGTAAAAAAAAAATCTACTATTTTCCAACAAGAATTTTCTACTATAAGCATTCCTATTATATTACAAAATACTTAATAAATTTTGATAGATTTCTGTGAAATATTTCTATGAAAAATAAACAAAAAAGAGCAATATCTCCGAATAAAAAATAGATGATTCTTTTTACCAACCATCATAGTCTATTTTAAGTTATTGTTAGCATGTTAGATATTTTCCTCATTCCGATAACATAAAAATTACACTCGGTTACTAGTCGGAGATAGCCGCTCAAATTATTCATTTATAATTCTACACATTAACAAATAGGTTGATTGAAATGAAAATATGGCCTTTATTGATTATAATTTGTATTTTAGATTTTAGGTTCATCCTTCGAGTTCGTTATTTAACATATTTATAGAACTTAAAGAATGATGATGATATTAACAAAAAATAAATTAATTAACTTCTACATTACTGAATGAAGAACTGAAGTAACCTGTTACTTTTTTTTATCACAGTTTTAGTTTGGTGTCATAGTAAAAAAATACTAATTCTTAATTGAAATGTAGTATAAATATAATATTAACGCTGAAATACAAAAATGCTATTTTAGCAATTTGCATACGTTTTTATTTTCAATTATGTAACAATAAAATATCTAGTAAACTACTGACTTTTGCTTTATTTTTCTAAAAAAATAAAATAAACTCTCCGCTTCATGCCGGCATGTTTGCAAGAAACAAAAGAAAAAATATAAGAAAAAACAAAAGCCCGTAGCTACATGTAGTAATACAGGCAGTAATAAACGAATGCCGATGCCGATGTCACTCGAATTCCAACCGAAGAAATAGTCGGCAAATCTCTAATAAAAATCAATTGAAAAGAAAAAAATAAATTAAATTCCCCGCCAAACTAATTTTCACAGGGCCAAAGGTAGAAAACAAGGTTTGTGGTCAGAAAAGCTGGTGTCAGTATAAAATCTTCGGGTTCAATATAAGTTTTTATTTTAAAATGGGAAGCCATTATATTGCATATCCATTGAAGGAATATGATTAAACTAACTCAATCTGACTCAATTAGTTGAAGAATTAAATTTAATTGAGATAATAAATTATTAACATGATCGTTCATGAAAGCTCTTCAAAAAATGTCCCAGAGAGGTTAATAATTTCTTCCAATAAATATTACAACGGCTCGTGGCCGGAGAAATTAAAAGCACTAGCTTCAAGTTATAGATGAGAAGTTTTTAAGAAGTCTTCATAATTAGCAAAGTATTGATGGAATATTTGATGGGATAGCATTAGCCTTCCAACTTCTGGAAGGCCATTACAGTCCAAGTACTAGTTAACAATTAATTTCAAACCTGAACAGAAATCAATTTCACTACTTTTTTCTAGGCTGTAACATTAATTTTTAATCTGCCAATGGCAACTTGATATATTAAAAAAATAAAATAAACTTTTAAGTTGATTTTAAGCCGTAGGTAAAAGCGCTTTTAAACTTACAGGTTAAAACATATGAAACAAAGGGACTTGAACGGTTTTGATCCTAAACGGCTGTTATAATAAAAATGATATGTTTTTTGGGGAATATTATTGAGTAAGTTTTATTTTATATACGAGTTATATTTACAACTGTATAGAATATATGTAACTAGTAAATGTGGGGGGGGGGGGGGGGGGTTATTGCAATAACACTACAATACCTTGTAATACAAACACCCATTCAATAAAAATTTAATATCAGAAAGACCAATTGCCATCCTCGACGTTTCGACGTTTCGGAGGGTTATCTGGAATAGAATACGAAGCAAGTTGGGAGACTAGTGGTTTGGAGTGGTTATGGAGTTTATGGAGGTTAGCGTAATAGCGGCAAAGTAAGAAACATTACGGATACTTCCAAGAATTTTGGATTGGAAGGTTTAATTGAGCTAGAAAGGTTGAACTCTTTTTGCCTTGTGGCTTTGGGCCTCTATCAATAGCAAAGCGATATCTAGCAAATATTAGATTATTTTACTAAGTCGAGAATTTTTTTTTCGTTTAAGTCTTGTATGTGCATTCTGAGGACACAAAACTTAAAAAATGATTTTGAATGTTTAATTTAGATTCTTAAATATTTAATTTCAGACTACATTATAAGTTACATATACATAGTTTTACTTTCAAGTATACAACAAAATTATACTACTTATACAATGTATTCAATAATAATGGGTTGAGTAGAATCACAATTGGCATTTAAAAAAAAATTAATTCTAATATATACGTTACAACCTTGGCTTGGAGTAGAGTATAAATATAAAGCCACCAGAAGAAATACATTCTGATACGGCTCGATATTTACCAAAATTGGAAAGAAATTAAGAAAATTAGGATTAAACCCAGCATTTCAAATATAACAATTTCCTTATTAGTTTTATTATTATTATTATTATTATTGCATTATACTTTATTGTTATTATTATTGTGTAGGGTTGACAATAGGTATACGGTATGTGGTATCGATATGTGCTATCGATATAGACTGACTACGAGGCGGTATAAGCCGCTCTAGATCCTCTTTTACATTTTTATGAGGGCACAGTTCGGCTCGGGATGATCCTCCCTTCGGGGAAATACCTCCTGAGGTAGCTAGTCCGGGCCGGAAACAGATTATCCAGAAAGCAGCTTCCTACTTCCTATCTCTTTCCGCCGGAACTCTTATTATTGTTTTTAGTGCCGAGGATTTCCACAGAGCCATAGACCTACGTCCTGGAACCACTGCCTACCAAATACCTAACCTCACCCTCCAACTATTGCTGGAACCAATTTCTTTTATAGCACTCAGCTTTGCATTTGTCTCAATAACTCCAAATTTGATTCCCGAACAAATTTTATATTTTGGTACGCAAAAGGTCGGATAGTTTTGATCATTTCAATTTGAAGTCCACTTTCCAGGTTTTATAAGATTTCAAAGTGTCGGCCATTTCTTAAACAAAAGTAGAGCTCATGATTTATTCGCGGTTTTGGAAAATAATTGCAAGTCGTAGAATGCTTATATTTCAGTTGCCTCAAAGCTACAAAGCTCAGATATTAGCAAATTGAATCTAGTTTAATTTTTAAACAAAAGGTTTTATAGAAAATCGACCGTTTAACTGATATTTTGGTGAAACGTAGAAAACGTTATTTTGGACGCTTTGACACTACAATGTGCTGCGACGCTACTAGGTCTAAAATTTGGATTTTAGCACACAAGAGCAACACTAATAACATTTATAAAATCAAAAATACCCGACCTTTTCCTCAGCGAACACAGGTTTTTAGTTGAAACAGTTGAAATATCTTAAGCAGTCTTAAGCAGAAATGTTAATAAGAAACATAATATTGATGAAAAAATATGCTTAAAAAAAAAATATACATATATATATACACACACACATTTTATTATTATTTTTTTACTAAAATTAATAATTAAAACAATCTACAGGCGTACGGCTCACAAATTTATGGTACAGATGATCGTACCATGAGCTAACTGATATCATTTTAATAAAATAGGAAATAGTTGTTATTTGTTTCTTAGACCTTAACATCTTAATATGCTTTAACTAGGGCAGAAAGGACTGGTTACCTTACATTAGATTAGTAATCTATTGCAGGCAGGTAAAGATATGTCCAGATTCATTAGATCAGACTGATTCTAAGCGGCGCCGATATGGTTAGGAGAATGCTAAAAGTGCTTGACCCTTTAACACGCACGGCCACAAATAGCCCACTAACTATTAGTTATTGGAAGTGAACCTTGCTATATTACCTTAAACTGTATATTAAATTTAGAATCTGTCATTCCTGATACGAGAAAAGTGGCGAAATCAGGTAAAAAAGATTGTGTGGAAAATTTGAATTTAATATTATATCATCTTAAGATCGCACAAATCGTTTTAAGTTTTCTGTAGCCGAATTAAAAAAAAAATCATTCTAATCGTTACCAATCCTTCACTCTCAATTATTTAATTTATATTAAAAGCCCATTTCATAGATTTTTTTAAGAGATACAAACTCAATAAGAATTGTTAGATCACAATGCCTGTAAATAAAATAAGCGAGGCAGTGGCACGTCCTGATGGGACGGGTTCATAACATAACAACTGTAATGAACTCGAGGAGGAAACTTGTACGATATGACGCCAATAAGTAATCTCTTAATATTGATGACACACCATTTCAGGACTATGATCCAAATGAGCAAACATTTGATGAATCATTTTTCGAGCTCTAAGTAAAACTTAGGTACGCATGATGGTTTAGAAGGATCAATACAATTAGCTATGGGATTTCTCTTTCCATGAGTCGTATGGGAAATCCCATAGTAAAGCCCAAAAATTTAACCTACCTACCCCCTTCCCCTTCTCACGATCAATATATTTCAGTCATCTCTTAGATCTCCTGAGGTCAGTACTAATTAGTTTGATTTCTTGTCTTACCTTTTTGAAAACTTTAGTGTATATAATTCATGTAACATAGTACTGATGTGTTAAAATTTTTGTATGTTTTAGAACTGAAGATGAATGTTTATCATTCGAAACTAGTATTCTAATAAAATAATCCCAATAGAAGTGGCAATTAATTCATTAATCCTAATTCATATTTCAGTTTTAAATTTTTTTACCGAATTTCGCCAGATCAGGGTTTAGCATATTCTGAAACTTTTCTTTTGGCCGCTTAGGGCCGACCCTATTATACATACTCCTACATTATTCCTATAGATAAGGTCCTAAGACCTGATGAACATATCCAGGGATCCTAATAGCCTAAAGGGCAGGTAACACTATCCCTCCGGTGCTCACCTGTGCACTGATTAGTGGACTACTTTATCTTTTGATAAGGTTTTTTTTTTTCGGTTTTAGTTCGTAGGAGAGGACCGCAGCCCAGGGCCGTTAATTATAAAAGCCTCTGGAAGAACTAATGAGAACAAACCTTCCCTCCCAGCTCAACCTTCCCTTATAGCTCAACTAATAAACCTCAAAGACGCGCGGCTATTCCTTTCCAGATTTTAAATTCTTTAATAAATGTGGTGCAAGTTTGACGAATAGCTGCGGAATTTTCAGAACAAATTATGATAAATGATAAAGAAAATTTCAATGTTCATTGTGCCTAAAAATGAAATCCTTGAGGTAGACCATGATGGTATGGGAGGATCCATAAAGTCGGGATTGAATTATAATAATCATTCGCCAGTTCTATTGTTATTTCATCAATTCCAAGACCAATTTCGAATGTTGAACAATCATGAGTGTGGAAGTTACACGTTACCAGCAAGGTTGGGATAACCAAAGAGGGACTTGCCCACATTCACTTAATAAACATCTTTATTTTTTTTTATTCATTATTAATTCATTTATTCTATTACAACATTAATTCAGAGGACATTTTGATCTGATTTATCAATTTTTTTTAGTTTTCATTGTTATAACACGCAGTGGCAAATCCATTAAATACTCACTCCAGTTGGTGACAAGTTTAATTAATTATTGACATATTTTTATAGTCTCTGCTGTAGTGGCTAATACTTTTTTTGTAATGATCATAAACAAAAGTACTGATCCAGGCTTGTTAAGGAAAATTTGGTTGCTTTACGATTGGTAAAAAAAGTTTTATAACAAAATATTTTGTTGACATTTTTTCACAGCACAATCATTTAAAAAAACAACAACATAAAACAAGATATAAAAATAACAACAATCTATATATCAGCAAATTGATAAACATATAATATATCGTGGGGTTACTAATGAAACACTAAGTAAAAAAACTTGGTTTTGATTGGACGCACATCAAAGTTTTTTTGCTTTGCCTACTTTGACACAGACATTATTTTACAAAATAAGCTACAGACCTTAAAATACCAATGGTTTAATGCCTATTCTTCTCTTGTTTACATTTTCTTTGCTCACAGAACCCAAAGAAGGAACAGCAACCACAAACCTTTCATCAGCCCGGGCTGCTCAGACAGAACAAACTCCTAATGCCCTTTAATTCCCTAGAAGGACATGGTGATGACCGCATTGCGTGCCGCGATAGAACAGAGAACAGAGAACGTGAAGTTGCAACTTTGTTCTAATGTTTGGATATCAAGCTGCAATTAACAGTTCTTTCTCACCCTCACGCAGACTGGTTAACATCAATCAAAGCCAATCCTAGCCCGCACGAAGCTCTCCTGTCAGCCATTGTTTGCCTGGCTCTCTCTTACTCTGGCAGGCCGTTGGCTAAAACTCTTCAACGTAATAACTAAAACGTCAGATATACGTTTAGGTTTCAACTTCTATTACCTATTTCTATTACATATTTAGGGCTTGATATAGATTTACAAGTATTCATAGCTCTATTAAATCCAAAGTTTATAATTGTTATTATTATTATTTTTAAAATTATTACAGGTTTTATTTACCAAGTGATGTTCAGCTATATTTATATATAGGTATACATTTTTCATCACAATTTTTAGTTGCTGAATCCTTTTGAAAACAATTTACGGAACTCATTGGCAATATCTATATAACCTGTTTTGACTCCGTTAATTGTCCTTATATATATTAGTCCAGATATTCTTATTCCCCTTTATAATTGTTATTTTAGAAAATATTTCTTAGAATGTGTTTACAGCAATCAGTGTAGGCTCAAAATCCCTCTAACAATTTTTTTTTCTACATTTAATAAGTTTGTTGGCATAGGCCCTGAATTTTTTGAACAACTATAAGTCTTGGATTAGTTTGGTCTTTTAGTATCTATTCACTGCTCTCTTTTATACTTGCATTCTACTCTTACATTTGAAATTCCACCATGGAACTCTAAACCTAGAATATTCCATGCATATTCGCAAAATAATAAACCTAACTGCTATAATTATTATTTTATTGATAAAGTAAAGGGAAAAGCCTTTGTCGGTTGATTGTTCAAAACATTGTCTTCTTATCGAGTCCTGATAAAGTTCCTAGTCCGCTAGACAATAATTCCTGCGCCTGATATATGGTACTATATTTTAATATATATATATTTACGTGTTTAATATGTTTCTTGAAGTTCAGTCAATAAAATAACAACTTATTTTGGCGACGTTTCCAGACTATATTGTTCTCAAAATCATGCCCTGCACCTTAGTAGGAATGTACTTGTATTCTTCGCAATCACCAGCTTTCTGTTAGATTTCTGAAGTTCCTTCATCACTGTGATTGCTTCAGGACCGTGGGTTGACTTCATTTCTTCGTCAAATTCCATTCTTCCAGCATAGATATTTGGCCTAATATGAATATATTTCTTGACGAAGAAATCAAGACAACCCACGGTCCTGAGGCAATCACAGTGATGAAGGAACTTCAGAAATCTAACAGAAAGCTGGTGAGTGCGAAGAATACAATTCCTACTAAGGTGCAGGGCATGATTATGAGAACAGCATAGTCCCGAAATGTCTCCAAAATAACTTGTAATTTTATTGACTGAACCTCAAAAACCTTATTATTATTTTAGTTTATCCCGCTTTCATAACTAAAGAACATGGATCATTTTAATAAATACTTGGAGTTTTATTTGTTTAACGATAAAAATCTTGTATTGCAGTATGCAATTGAGCATTATTTCTTCAATGATAATGTTAAAATGTCCCTTATGAGGTGTTTGAATATTATAATACTAAGCCATACATTATGTAATTAGGCATACGATTTTTAATATTAATACGCGGGTTAGCAATCGAGATGGACAGAGACTATTAAGAAACTCTTGCGGGTAATGGACTGCATTATCAGTGCTTACAACTAAAGATCCATCAATCACATTTTTACACTCACTTTCAAAAAGCAATCGATATTTTGGTTTGATAATAATTTTTATTCGAGAGAAATAATTTTATTGATTTCATCTGGTTGGATTTTAATTTCGAACCATAAAAGTATAGGACTGTGTAGCAAACCTCGTCTTTGCCACACATCAATGTACATTTAAATTATTACTATTGTAAATTTTATTATTGCTGTGTACTTTTCCACAACTATGAAAATGATTTACTTAAATTTCAGTACAGATGGGTTCAGTAGTTTTCTATTGTAAATTCTATTGCGGACTGGTCCTGAGCACATATCGGTCGATGATCAAACTCACTGGGATCCCATGGATGTCGCACTACTTAATTTTGTAATTATATAATGTCAAGCTCTATATAATACCGTATCTTTATAACCTCTCATGTAGACTGGTGCTCGCCACCTATCGGTCAATTTTCAAACCTCATTGTCATGCATACATTATAGGTTCTTTAATAACAAATTAATTGAAAATCAGTAAAGTTTATAATCGCTAAACCTTCTTTGTACTACAACGTTGATTTGAGTTTTGGTGATAAGTGATCACAAACGAAAAATGGCTTGTCCTTTCATAAAATAGTATAGGTTATAGATATAGATATATAATAGTATAGATTATAGATATAGATATTGATATAGAGAAGCGGTGTTTAATTGAATTAATATTTCAACCTGCCTCACTCATAGGCAATACGTAATATGAATGAGAATGAATCCTTTAATGCAATTTGAACTATGAAAATTATTCAATTAAATAAAAAAGTCTCGACTGTTCAATTTATTCCTATTGCTTTATTTATTGAAGTTGTATAAACAAAAAATATAAATCAATTCTCCAGCTGATTGGGAAAACAGCAGATCATGTATATGTCTCTCTATAATATACTGCTTTTAAAAATTTACATTTTAGTAATAATTAAATTAAATTAACAATAAATGATTATTTTCAACCGACTTCAAAAAAGAGGAGGTTCTCAACTCGTCTGTATTTTTTTTTGTGTATGTTACGCGATTACTCCGTCAATTCTGAATCAATTTTGATGATTCTTTTTTAGATCGATAGGAAATGCTTCAGAGGTGGTCCCATAAAAAATATTCTGAAATCAACGTAGCACTTTTTAAGTGGTAAAATCAAAATCACTTATTAAAAAACAGTTATATAAAATCACTGCTTTTAAAAATTACATTTTAGTAATAATTAAATTAAATAACAATGGAGGAGTTAAAATGATTATTTTTCAAAAAAGAGGAGGTTCTCAACTCGTCTGTAACGGTTTTTCTGAATCAATTTTGATGATTCTTTTTTTAGATCGATATCAGAGGTGGTCCCATAAAATAAAAAGTGAAATCAACGTTAGACTTTTTAAGAAAAATCAAAAAAAAAAAAAACAGTTAATAAAATCACTTTTAATGTTTTTTTGATTTTTCTTAAAAAGTGCTGCGTTGATTTCAAAATAGTTTTTTTTTATGAGACCATCTCTAAAGTATGCCCTACCGATCTAAAAAATAATCATCAAAATTGATAAAGAATATTTTGAAATCAACGCAGCACTTTTTAAGAAAAATCAAAAAAACCAGTTAATAAAAATCACTGTTATATAACCTTACATTTAAACATATTTATGATTATGATTATCTAAAATCTCCATGGTTACTAAATCTAAATTATTAACAAAAATAATTTACATATACAGTCAACTCTCGATGTGTTGCACTTCGATAAGCTAAATTCTTAAAAGTCAAACAAAATCTGCGGTCTCACCACAATGAAACGATTTCAGACAAAGAACGTGAAAATCGTGTTGAAAATAAGCAGAACTGAAAATAGGGTTCTAAAGAAAGAACTTCTAGGACCACCTCTATGAAACGAACTATTAGAAGTCATCGCCTCTATAACTCGAACTCAAATTAAAAGAATTTCTTGTGTAATTTATATTCCGGTTTCCCGTCATTGTTTATCTTTCCAGTTCATAGTTACATCAGTCACTTATTATTAGTTATTCACTCGAGTGAATAATTTTACAGCGGCTATTGTAAATTCTTTCAATTAACGAAAAGTTAAAATTGATTTGCAAAGTGGAGAAATGAGAAAGAAGTTGGGCGTTTGTTGCTAGTGAATTCCGAATTCCGCGTAGTTCTCTTTCAACCAGCTTAAAGAATAAAAAAAAGATCGCCACTGGTGAAAGGCGGTAAGTCAACTTATAGGCACCCTCAGAAAAAAGCGCAGTTCAGTTGAAAGTTATATGATAAATTGGTACCGGGTATTTAATTTTCTGTATCAATGATTTTATATGTATGTACAATCAACTTTCCTATTAATGAAAAATTACGCAATGCTTCAACTACAATTTTGTGTTCAATTTTCCCATTTACATTCAGAAAAGTGGAATGATAAACTCGATAATTCTTTGTTCAGTAAGTCGAACTATTTTTCAGTGTAGCTTGAAGATCGAGAATTGGCTGTATAAACAAAAATACACTCACCACTAAAAAGTAAAAAATAAAAATAATTTTTAGGAAAAAAACAAACCGACTTTAAGATTAAACCTATATAATCAAACTTGAACTAAAAAATAAAAAATAATATTTTCATTGCTTCGAAACAAAAACCATTAAATGACAATCAACGAAATTATCGATACTTATATAACTATTCACAATTTATGATCAGTTATTTTTGGAGTCGGTGACAACCAAAAAAAAAACAAAAACAGAATTTGAAAAGAAATGGAAATTGTAAAGATGCACCCACTATTTCATCACCGCCACACCACTGTCTCCGGCCATTCGAAAGTTTATTGCTAAGGCAAGATTAAACTGCCCTTCTTGGCTGGCACCGACTCTAAAAATAACTAATCATAAATTGTGTATAGGTATATAAGTGTTGATAATTTCGTTGATTGTCATTTAATTAATGGTTTTTGTTTCGAAGCAATTAAAATATTATTTTTTATTTTTTAGTTCGTTTGATTATATAGGTTTAATCTTGAAGTCGGTTTTGTTTTTTTCCTAAAAATTATTTTTATATTTTATTTTATTTATTGGTTGGCTCTACAGCCCTAGATGGGTTTTGGCCTCACGCAGAAGAGATGACCATTGGAGTTTATCCATAGCTTTTCTTCGCCATTCTCTTATTCCTAGATTTTTCAGGTCCGCCTCCACATTATCCTGCCACCTTATTCTAGGCCTTCCTCTTAATCTGGTACGATCCGGTCTGTTATTCATCATCCTCTTCGGCTGCCTCTCGTCCGGCATCCGTTGGACATGTCCCAGCCACCACAACCTTCCTTTCTTGATGAACGCCATTATATTCGTTTCCCCGAATAGCTCTTCCAATTCTTCTAGAAACTTTCCTTTCCAAAACATGAAGTATTGTCTCGTTCCCTTTTGTTAGTGTACAGCACTCACTTCCATACAGTGTCCAGCACTCAGTTCCATACACTACCACAGGCCTTATGACTGTTTTATACATGATAACTTTTGCAGCTCGTGATAATGCTCGGAACTTGAGTATTTTATTAAGAGCGTGCATCCATCTGCTACCTCCTGTGATTCTGGCTTTGATTTCGGTTCTTTTTTCGTTATTTTCCGTTATTAGGGAACCTAGGTACTTAAAGCTCTTTCACCATCGGAACTTATGCTCATTAATATGCACCTCCTCTTCTCTGCGAGGTTGGTTTCTTGCTGCAATCATAAACTCCGTCTTGCTCTGATTCAGCTTCAGTCCTCTATTCATCCCCGCTGCTTTAAACTCATCCAGCACTCTAGATAACATTCTTCCTAACAACACGACAATTTCTTTTGCAGCAACCTCCCACTTTAATTAAGTAATTGATGTAGTAGATCTCGAGGCCATATTCTTTTCAGACGCCTCAGAAAGTTATTTAGAAGAAAAAGGGAGGTAAGTTACTAGCGGATTGGAATGGTTACGCAATTCACTATAAAAGGAAAGGCATCTGGTTTGTGTTAAATCAACAATATATGACTCATTAAGATCTTTATGGATAAGTTAATCTGTGAAAACTTAAGGAGCATTGAATGTACGAGAAGAATTAGATGGTTCAGTGGAGCCCCAAATCTCAACTCCGTACGTCCAAAGATGTCTAATTACTGTCACGTTAATCAGTTTCTTGTAAATAATCGGAAGGGTTGAAAGATGACGGGCAGTTTTTTGTCGTTCGTTGTCTTGAATGTTTCTTACAATTTTAACTTTTAGACGAATTCAGTAATTTCTACAACAAATGGAAAAATAATTCCAAATGATTGTTCATGTTATTATTTTTTAAACTATTTGAAAACTGAAATGGTCTTGCTTCCATTAATTTTCATCAATCTTACTACATAATTTATTTTCCGAATGACAGGAGTATAAACAAAATGAAGTGAGAGGGCTGGAAGAATATATATTAAGAAGGCATTAGCTAACTGGAGGCAGTAAATCCAGAAGGCAGTGGCGGTAGACGAGAGGGGTGACATATGTCCCAGCAGTCCCGCCAGTCCCGGCAGTCCCGAGGGGCACTTTGTGGGGTACCCTTACCCTCTTCTCTTCTCTTCCCAAGCCCACTGGTCCTCTCTTACCTAATAGTATCCCTCTTTATTTTATATCATTTATTTTAGCTATTACTCACTGTTCCTTTTATTGAATAAATGTTTTCAAATAAATAATTTGAGACAAAGGCTCACAATACATACATCTAAAGGAACCCAAATTTATGTAGATAGTGTTAGGTGAAGAAATGAGTCTATCTACCAACATTTTTTATTATCTTAATATATATAAATTACGTGTCGCCGCCTAGGGGCCGGCTAACACCTAAACTACTGAACCGATTTTAATCAAATTTGCATACCGTGTGCAGTTTGATCCAACAAAAAAGATAGGATACCTTATATCTTAGTTTATAGTCGCAATATTATTTGTATATTATCTGTAAGTCACAATTATCTGTTAGCTCTATACGATTCTAACATATGGCGGTATAAGGTTATACTATTATATAAAAGGACAAGCAATGTTTCGTTTGTGTTCACTAACCGCCTAAAACTACTAAACCAATCTCTACCAAATTTTGACTACATCAACTTTATAGGATGGTTTAGCAATAGTAAAATCTAATGATTTTCAACTAATTCTTTATTGAAAAATGAATAATAAGTGGATAACAGTGAAGTTCAAAAATGGCGGCAATTGCCATCTACAGGAAAGGTTAAAAGGTACAGTGTTACATAGAGGTGAACATTGATAATCAAATTTACTTATTTTCAATTAAATTGTTATAAAAAAAGCTATATGTAGTGAAATATACCAAATTTTAACTACATCATGTTCATAGTTCTAGATTCAGCAACAATAAAAATTTAAATGTACAATGTTGAGTGTTAGAAACGGGTTTTGCCCGCGTCATTGTCACACTACCACATACTTTTATGGTTAGAAATTAAAATCCAACCAGATCAAATCAATAAAATTATTTCTGTCGAATGAAAATTATTAAAAATCAAAATGCCGATCCTCAGCTGCTTAATATTGTGTTTAAAAATATGAATTTTGAACCTTTAGTTGTAAGCACTGATAATGCAGTCCATTATATGCAACAGTTTCTTAATAGTCTCTGTCCATCTGGATTACCAACTCATATATTAAAAATGAAAATTGGATGTCTAATTATGCTTTACGTTATCTTCAAACACCTAATCAATCTAAATTTAACCCAGTTAATAATGCCTGCTATGCGTGAAAATATCATCAAAAATATAATTTTCAATTCTTCACTTTAATACAAGATTTTTATCGATAAATATAAAAAAAAAAAATTAATTATTATTATTATTAAGATTATCTAAGATCTTCACTTATGAGAGAGGGCGAAACCTCGACGGGGGATGATGAAGTTATATATAAAAATACAAGCCATTTTCGTTCGTGATCACTAACCGCGAAAACTATAAAACTATTCTGTACCAAATATAACTACATCATCTTCATAGTTCAAGGAAGGTTTAGCAATAATAAAATTTATATATTTTCTATTAAATTACTGTTTAAAAAGCGATAAATATGTGGTGTGCAGTAAAGCGAGCGCCATTCAAGAGAATTGTAACCTCTCCGGTGTTAAATATAGCTAGAAATTGATAATAAAATTACTAAATTAAATTAATTTGCTATCTAAAAAACTATAAATATGTGGGGTGACGTGTGGATTCCAGTGAAGTTTAAAAATCGAATATGTGCCAAGCGACAATAGCGTTTTAGTAAAACTAATGAACCTATCTGAACCAAATTTTAACTACATCATCTTCATAGTTTTTGAAAGATTTAGAATTAGAAAGTTTACTATAATAATAACTTATAATATTATATAAAAGGACAAGCTATTTTACGTTTGTGATCACTAACCACGAATACTACTGAACCAATCTGTACTAAATATTAACTACATCATCTTCATAGTTCCAAGAAGGTTTAGCAATATTAAAATCTACTGATTTTTCATTTAAAAAAGAAAATTTGTGGACAACAGTGAAGTTTGAAAATTGACCGATAGGTGGAGAGTGCCATTCTACGCGAGAGGTTACAAAAGAGCTTGAAATCGATGAGAAAATTTACTTATTAAACTATAAAGAAAATTATTAAAAAAGATTTAAATATGGTGTGCGATATGTGGATCCCAGTTAAGCTTGAAAATCGACCGATTGTGTATAGCGCCATTTTACAATAGAGTTAACAATGGTAAACTGAACCTATCTGTACCGACATCTAAATAAATATTTTTTTATGATTCTAGGAAGGTTTTGCAATGGTAAAATTTACAATAACTAAAATTTAAATGTACAATGTTGAGAGGCAGGACTGAGGTTTGCCACACTGCCATATACTTTTATAGTTCGAAATTAACATCCAATCAGATGAAATCAATAAAGTTATTTCTGCCCAATACAAATTATTACTAAATCAAAATGTCGATCCTTTACTTTTTTATATTGTGTGTAAAAATATGACCCACGGGCCTTCTGCCGTAAGCTCTGATAATGCAGTTTATTTTCCGCAAGAGTATCTTAATAGTCTTTATCCAACTTGATTACCAATTCATACATTAAAATTAAAAATTTTATGTTTAGTGGTGCTTTTACGCAATCTTCAACTGCCTAATCAGTGCGATTGTAACTAGATTAATAATTACTGCTATGCGTGAAAAAATCATTGAAGAAATAATGCTGAACCACATGCTAAAATACAAGAATCTTATCGATAAACAAATAAAAAATTAATTTTTAGTTGAAATTAGCTTTACTTATGGAGGGCGGGCGAAGCCGCGACGGGGATGCTAGTATAAAATATATTCATATTTATTAAAAGTGTTTCAAAGTATTGAAAATAGATCATCAGGGCTCCGAACATTCATTCCTTTTTACAAAAGTTCTGAAATAACAGTTACATGTAAGTCCTACCTATAAAAGTAAAAGTCAAAAAAAAAAAAAAAAAAAAAAAAAAAAAAAAAAAAAAATGTAATCTACACTTTAATTTGAGGTGTGAAATTCCAAAACCAGCTAAGTCCGACAGACAGATTTTGTTTTTTTAACAGTGTTTCCACTAGTCCATCTTTAGGTGAAAGGTTTTCTCAAAAAATAATGTATATTTATCGACCAGCTGTGAAAAATTTTAAAATGTCGACTAAGTTGTTTTTGGAATTTTACACTTCACACAAAAATCAAACTGTTACTTATACCATTAAGGACAAAAGTTATAAGTTATAACTTATAACTTATTGAATAACCTATTGAAAACTGGTGAAATTATATTTTAGAGCTGATTTCATAAATATAAATTGCTAATAACATTATAAGAAATATGATTATTAAACCGCCAGGACGTGGGGGCGAACCTTCATTGTGAACAGCTGGGCATTTATTTATAAATGCCTTTATATTTATCTATAAGGGTGAATCCAGTGTTTAGTGCAAAGTAAAGTGTTTAGTGTTAAATCCAGTGTTTAGTCCTTCACTAAGGACAGCACCAAACAATCCATTTTCCACCACGTCTATAACTATCCTCATCGTTCTTGTTTGGAAAAGAAAAAAAATATCGAAACTGCAACGAGCGAACGTTTCATCCTGCATGATGCACCGATAGAAAAATGGTCAGCTTTGATCAATGGCTAATTTTTTAAAAGGTCATCAAACCAAATACTGGAAGGAAGGCGGGTGAAAGTTGTTCAAAACAATGGACTTAACTTTGAAGATTAGGTTAGGTTAATTTTCTTATCGACACTCATAGTCCATAGTCCTCTTTCATTCTATGTTTGTTTCTTTCTTTATTTTTTCATATTTTATTGACTAAGTTTTATTTTTTAAGGAATTTTATATTTATTTTGATATTTTTACTATTATTCTTCTTTCTTCCCTTCATATGGGCCCCAATCGGGATTTGAAATGAAGACATCTTTACTATTATCACCAAGAATGGTAGAAAGGTTTCTTTACAATAACACTTTCTGAAAATTACTATCCCATAGAGAGCAGTCATCTATAATGTGCTGAATTGTTAGACGTACGTTATATTAGTGATGTTCGACATGACACTTGGTTTGATTATCCTTCGTTATAAGATAGGAATGAGTAAGTTCTGTATGGTGGATCCTAAGTCTAGTTAGAGCAACTTCTTGCGGTTAGGACTTTTCCATATTTGTTAACAGTCTTCAGTTAGTTTTGTCCTCCTACGCTATAGCAAAACTAGCCCAAGGTCATTTTGGCTCGATTAATAGCAATGCGAATGTCACATGAGGTGTAGTAGTACTCGTATTCAATAATGGTTAAAATATATATATATATATATTTTTTTTGTTTACAAAGACAAAACCTTAAAATTAATTAGTTTCAAAGCTATTTGTTTTAGCTTGATATTAGCCTTTCCAGGAGGCGATAATTAGGGCGGCCATATTTATTTTCTACTGCAGTAGAAGAGCTCTCACTAATAGCTGCTAGAACTCTAGGCGACCTCCAGAACTCTAGACCTCTAGACCCCTAGACCTGACGACATCCGAAGGCAAAAACGCTAAACGACAACAGTAAACAGACGCAGACGAGGACCTTGGAGACGACACTTGAAGACAACAGACTCCTACAACGACTTCATCACCTTTATGGGCCAACTCCTCACATCAATCCTCCTACTTACCACCACCAGCTTTCTTTATGCCAGGCCATGTCTCCAAAAACTTCACTAACAATAACTTCCAGACACTTATACTTATATACTTATATAACTTAAGAATATAAGAGGGGGAGGGGGAGAGAGAGAGAGAGAGAGAGAGAGAGAGTGAGAAGAGAGAGAGAGAGAGGGAGAGAGAGAGGGAGGGAGGGAGGGAGAGAGGAGAGAGAGAGGGAGGAGGGAGAGGAGAGAGAGAGAGAGAAAGAGAGAGTGAGAGAGAGGGGGGAGTGGGGGAGTGGGAGAGGGAGAGGGAGATAGAGAGAGGGAGAGAGAGAGAGAGAGAGAGAGAGAGAGAGAGAGAGAGAGAGAGAGAGAGAGAGAGAGAGAGAGAGAGAGAGAGAGAGGAGGGAGGGAGGGAGGGAGGAGAGGGGGAGAGAGAGAGAGAGAGAGAGAGAGAGAGAGAGAGAGAGAGAGAGAGAGAGGAGAGAGAGAGGGAGGGAGGGAGGGAGGGAGGGAGGGTGGGAGGGAGAGGGGAGAGAGAGAGAGAGAGAGAGAGAGAGAGAGAGAGAGAGAGAGAGAGAGAGAGAGAGAGAGAGAGAGAGAGAGAGAGAGAGAGAGAGAGAGAGAGAGAGAGAGAGAGAGAGGGAGGGAGGGAGGGAGGGAGAGAGATTATATTAACCACGACGTTAATTATAATACTCCCTTAAGTGGGGGACAACCTTGATCAGGGGTTTCCGAGGGATGATTGTTTTTTTGTTTGTTTTTTTGTCTCTTTACTATTACTATTTTTAGTATTTATTTTAAAGGTGAGTTAGTTTGCTATAATCCTAACACAACATAGTGTTACTAGGGTCAATGTAGATAACTATATATAGATAACTAGCTAAGACATATCTTTGTAAACATATTAATCTTTTACATACATACATACTTCGGTGACTCTACATCCCGTCACCGAGACTGGGCCTCCTCCAAAAGCTTTCGCCAGTCAATCCTGTCAGCTGCAGCAGCTCTCCAGTTTCGGACTCCCAGCAGAGTCCGTGCGTCCAGTGTCACTGAATCCTCCCATCTCACATTTGGCCTGCCGACTTTTCTTCGCCCATGCAACTTTCCGGAGAGTATCCTCCTGGGTATCGCCGAGTCATCCATACGTGCGACGTGCCCGGCCCATCGAAGTCGTCCTATCTTGATAAACTTTACCAAGTCTGCATCCCCATACAGGGCAGCCAGTTCGACGTTTCTTCTTCTTCTCCAAATTCGACCCTCTTTAACAGGACCAAAAATCTTCCTCAAAATTTATCTTTCAAAGATCAGAAGCCTATTTTCATCCTGTTTTTTAAAGGCCCATGCTTCTGATCCATAAGTTAAAACGGGACGGACCAAGGTTTTGTAGAGGGTGATCTTGGTCCTGTTAGATAGGAACCTGCTTCTAAAATGCTTCGCAAGGCCAAAGTAGCACCGTCTCGCTGTTGCTATCCTTACCCTGGTTGTTAGGTGGCTCCTCGTGCCGCAGGCGGGAAACGCCTTTTCGGTAGGCCTGGTAAACCGATGAGGTAGGCTAGAGCCTGACAACTCGCTATGAGCCGGTCAGGAGGCAGCCCCTTCACCTGACTCGGGGGCAGTGGGCTAATAACCCACTCCCCTTAAACACTCTTTATTACGAAACCTCTATTAATCTTTTAGTGTATAAAAAGTACGTTTCTATTTCCTTTATTTTTTTAAAATTATAGTTTATAACTTTCAATGTAATTATAATTCACTTTTAGCTATGAAAAAACACCCTTTCGCCGTTCCGCCATATCCCTTGGGCCTTGGTACCTTAGGAACCGGATTAGTGAGGTTCTATTTGTTACAAACTAGCGATCAGTTTTATAATACGAAATTCAAGCAGAACCTACTTACAATTTCTACTGTCCACCCAACCAAGTGTTAAAAATAATTTTCAAAGAACGTCTCTGAATAGGCACTAAAAAAAGAAAAAATTATACTTAATGCTAATTGAAAAAAAAAAAAAACTTTAAGGCAAAGGAATTAAAATCTACATGAAAGCCTATATTAACACTCTATCAAGGGCTATTAGTTAAGCTGGAGTACATTTCATATTCCTGGAACAGCTCTCCTCGAATATCAATTAAAACCAGGTGATTGTAGTGTGTTCTGGAGATATTTGGAAATCAGCACGGCTGGGGTCATGGGACGCCCACGATAGAAAAGTCATGCAACCGCCTCATCAGATTATTTTAAATAGCGTTTGTTCATGATATCCTCAATAATACACAAGATCTCGCAACAATTTGATGTAGATAAACAACATTCCGAAACGAACGCCTATTCTGAAATGATGCGCTTAGATCAAACGGGGATTACTTTATTTTACGAACATCTAATCGACAGAGAAGAATCAAAGAAAAAAAACTATATTAATAAATAAAAACAGACAATTATGTATATATGTACAATTTATCAGGAAAAACACTAAACAAAAATAATATTAAATCAAAGATCTAAATAATCAAAGAACAGTTATTATATGATGGAATACGTGTGAATTCATGCATTTTATAAAAAATCATTAGTGAAGTAAATATAAAATATTAAAGAAATAAAAATTATATTCTGCAAAATAAAATGGTGATAATATAAACGTATCAACAAAATCGTAAAAGAATATCTTATGCAAATACAAAATTATTAAAGGTTAGGTTGAATTCCTTATGGAGACTCTAGATCGAGGGTCTTTTGTCTCCGCCCTTCAATCTACTTTATATTCTTCTCTTCTCTTCTTCATTTGTTTTTGATCTGTTTTTTTTTTTTTTTTTTTTAATTTTTATTTTATTGTATAGTTAAGTCATATTTTTTTAGAAAATCAAGAATTTCATCTATATTATTCATATATAACTAAGAATAGTTGGTTCTTTTCTAACCATACTTCCTGAAAATAATTATGCCATCGAGGGCTGACCCCTAGAATGTGTCTAATCGTTAATTGTATATCTTAATATATATTGGATGTTGCGCACTTGGACTGGACTTTCTCCGTTTTAAGATAGCCACGGATATGTCGGCTATGGCCTATTCTTGTTATATCAACTCTTCTGTTGTTGCCATTACAACTTTAACCATATTTTCATTTCTTTTTAATAGCTTTTAATTTGTTTTGATCCTTTATGCCTTCCCAAAGCTGTGCCTATGTCATTTTGACTCGATGTTTTAAACTGTGGCAGATGCCTGTTGGGGTGTAAATATTCGTAGTATCTAATGTCGATGATGCTACACCTTTGGCTGCCCGATCTGCTGCGCCACAGCCTTTGATCCTAACATGAGATGGAAACCAAATTAGCAATACGTTCTTGTGCAAAGTTTTTAACCATTGACTTTACAAGATGGTCTTTAGAATAAATATTTTTTAGTGTCATTAGAGCAGGCAGGGAATCTGTGCATATTGCAACATTAATAAATAAATAAAAATAAAGAAATATAATTTTAAAAGCCTATTAAAACGCTATATTAGGGTCATCTATGTCAAATCAACCAATTTTACATTAGATTTGGACCTTGACTGTGATTTTTGGTATAAAAGCTGTAATTAACAAGACTAGTAAAAGTGTAAAATATTACATTTTCCTGACTCTTTGTTTTCGAGTTATAAGCTTTTAAAAATTCAAAAAACTACTGTTTTCGGTCCTCACTTAGTACATTCAAAATTACGCCATTAAAAAACTATTGCTCCCAGAGAGCTCAAATTTACGGCATTCTTTCCCATCTGAAATTACCTTTAATTTGATATATCACCTGATATATTTTCGGTTCATTTTGATTTTTTTCGAAACGTCAAAAAATGGTTTTTGTAATTCCCAAAATATGTACCCTTCGATTTTTTCGAAAAAAATATATGTGATTTATACTGACTACATGTGGATAAAATTTTAGGATGGGGCGGAAATGGGTTCTTGATACAAAAAAATATTTTGTCTTTTTTTTAATAGACAGTTAATCCAGTCAATGTGTATGTCTTGAACATAAATTAGCATAAATATGCGTATTTTGAAGGAAATTTAATGTTTAACAATATTATTTATAATAACTTTTGCCGTAGGATGGAAGTTTTAGAAGATATAGATGGATGTTTAACAGAAAACGAGAGGTGAACATATTTTTTTCGAAAATGATCACATTTGCCAAGCGTATATCTCGGGAACGGTACAGATTATGAAAAATGTGTATATAATAAAGGTTTTAGAGAATTTATATAACTTTAATTTAGTGAATAGCCATGTTTTAGTGTAAACTAAAACGGTAGTGCACCATTTTCGAGATATGAACGCAAAACCACAAAAAAAAACCTTCCGTTCCCCCTCCCTTCCTCTTCCCAGACTCGAAAACTCCAGGAATTTTAGTATGTTTACTTTCTAACCACCCTGAACAGGTTTGCAAAGAAAATTGACCGGACGAACTGTCCATTAAGTACAACCTCTATACCAAAAATCAAAGAAATCGGAAAGGTGAAGGTCCAAATATTGGTTGAGTTGACAAGGAAATGGCTAATTTTACTGATTAAGTTCACATACAAATCATTAGCTTCATTATTCCAATAGATCGCTTACCCCAAAATATAAAAAATTATAATTAGTACATATTTTATATTATTATTTGAAATCACTAATTAGTTTAATAAATATACATATTTTGAAACTAGGACTATGGATTGTGGGCGATAAAACTTATCATATAAATAGGAAAAACTTCACATTGAAATTAATGAATAAAACAAGTAGTCTGGTAAAGTTAGAAGAAACGTAAATTTTACTAGATGCATGGAAGCTGTAAAATAATTTGATGAAATATTGAAAAAAAAACAAAAAAAAAAACAATCTAATGAATAGAAATAAATAAATTTATTAATCCAGCGAATTTTTATTGAATACAACTCGGTGTGTGGGGATCTCTAATCCAGCCACACCTCTGACCACTTACGTCTTTCCATCCCTCCCCATCAAGACCCATTCCCTGCAATCCTCCCACCTACAACTCGGTCAACCCCTCGGAATACTTTAAAGCGTTGCTTTTTCCTTAAGATAAGCGGCTACAGTAACGGCTAACCCCTAAAGTACAGTAAGTGTGATAATAAAAATTAAAATCCTAATTTTTAAATTTCAGAACAGTAGGCCCCAAATGATGGGAGCTAATATAATATGTAACTAAATTAAATTTTATCAAATCTATAAATAGATAATGATAACCAAATATAGCAGAATAGAACGACAAGAAAACGCGCCTTTTTCCACTACCTCTCAATTTACTAGAAAAATATTCAAACCTCCCAATTAATTAGAAGAGATTCATTTATATGAAAACAATTAGACCTAGTTGAGCTTTGGGGCTCCACTAAATCATCCGATTCGCCTCGTATCTAACAATCCAAAATCCTTCAAAAAGTTCTGAATGCTCCTTTTGACACCAATAAACTTATCCATAATGATTTTAATGTTCTTTTGTGTTGCTCATTTAGCTCCAACCAGATACCCTAGCAAGATAGCCTTTCATTGATAGCTCCATAACCATTCAGATCCACTAGTATCTCAACTTGCTTCCCACTCTATTCCAGATAACCCTACAGGCCGTCTAAAAAGAAGATGGCCACGGGACCTTCTAATATAGAATTTTTGTTGAGCTCCTAATTAACTAGATCTTTTTTTATTGTATCCACTAGGAAAATTCAATAAACACTATTAAAAAAACAAAAACAAATATTTAAAACATTTTAAATATTAACCTAATTCGAATTGATATCCTAACTTAAGAGATGTTAATTTTACGAAGTAAACAACAGTTATATTTTATAAAATAACTGGTATCTGTCTACATTCATTCATGGAAATTAACAGAGGATTAATTTTCTTAAACAAATACTAAATCTTTCTCAATGGAACATTAGTACTGGAGCCGTGATATTTCATTCAAGGTTTTAGCAAGTGGTTACTTAATTGTGTGACTTATAACAGTGACAATATATCTGTGCCACCTGTGAATAATGTGCTATTTTTTTAATAATGTTTTATTGATACGTATATTAGCAGGTACTTTTTTTTTTTTTTTTTTTATTGCGGTCCAGCCTTCTAGGGACTACGCAAATATTAATTAGGAAGGTTTGTTGACAATCATCATTCTCCTTTGCTGCCAGTACGCTCTCATTTGGGAAGAAAATCGTTCTTTTCTTTCTTGGGTCCATTTGGTCCCCGTTCTTCCTTTAGGTTTTTGGCATTCAAAGACCTCTATTTTCTGCATGTGTTTTTTAAACTTTTCTCTGTCTTCGCACAGTTCTTCTGTAATTTTGTACCTATCCAGGAACTGTTTCATTGTTTTTACCAAACACATGGTTGCTATTTTTCATGCTCAGGGCTTTAGTATAAATCTGTTTCACCCATCTTTGGTTATTCATCCTGATTATGTGTGTATGTAAGTTCAGTTTACGCCTGATTATAGCTGAGTCCATGGGTTCCAAGATTTTATATAGCTCTAACGTCGGTCTCCTTCTGTATCCATCTTCTGTTTTGATTGGGCCGTATATCATTCTTAGGATTCTTTTCTCAATTCGAGCTAAGTTTTTGTTCTCCTTGTTCATAGCCAACGTTTCTGAACCATACAGAACCAGAGGTCTGATTACCGTTGCGTAGTGTCTTATCTTTGCATTCATTGACAAGTTCTTTTTATTGTAGACGTGTCTTACTGTATTGAAAGCTTTTTCCAGCTTCTTGGCTCTCTCCTCAATCGGAATTTTGTCAATGGCATTATTTGTTATTACCTCTCCCAAATACCTGAACCTTTTGACCATTCTAATTTTTCCGTACTTGGTTTTGATCTCTTTTGATTCATCCTTTGTTACATTATTTGCCATCATTTCTGTTTTTTCGAAGGATATCTGTAGTCCTGATTTTTTCCGCGATTTCTTTTAGATCTTCCACTTGTTTCTCGGCCTGTTCCTTAGTTTCTGCCAGAAGAGCTATATCGTCTGCGAAAGCGAAACATGGGAATATTAAGTTATCTTTCTTTACTCCCCATTTTGCGTGTGAGTTGTTCCGCTCCCTAAAAGTTCTCATTATTTTATCAAGAACACAGTTAAAGAGAATTGGTGATAGTCCATCGCCCTGTCTCAAACCCGTTTTAATTTCAAAAGGGCGGCTTAATTTACCTCTGAATTTAGTTTGTGACACAGTATTTGTGAGGGTAAGTTGGATCAGCTTTACCGTTTTCTTGTCAACTCCGAGTTCCTCCAACGTCTTGATCAGCGTTTCCCTATCTATCGAATCGTAGGCTTTTTTAAAGTCTACAAAAGTAATGTAGAGCCCTTTGTTCCTGAGTTTGTAATATTGCATTAATAGTTTGAGACTTAATATTTGTTCTGGGCATGATCGTCCCTTTCTAAAGCCTCCTTGGTACTCACCTATAAGATAATCCACCTGTGGTTCTAGCCTATTTAGTAACAATTTGGAGAATATTTTATAAGTCACTTCCAGGAGTGATATCCCCCTTGTAGCTATTAACATCAGTTTTTGAGTTCTTCTTATGGAGTGGGTGTATAAGAGCTGACAACCAATCCTCGGGTATCTCTTCCTTTTCCCAAATACCCTGAAAAAGCTTCACTGTTTCCTTGATGTACCGCTCATCTACAATTTTCCAAATTTCTGCTATGATTCCGCTTTTACCTGATGCCTTGTTATTCTTCAGAGTCTTAATTGCCTCTTCGATCTCCTCCTCATCTGGTGGTTCTCTATTCGGGTTTTGTTGTGTCAATTGGAAAATTAATCTCTCTTTTGGTTCTTTACAGTTAAGTAGTTTTTCAAAGTAATTGGCCAATATTACATCATCATATGCATTCCTACCACTTTCATCCTGAAAACTCAGACTTGATGCTTGGTATCCTGATATCCTTTTCTTAATTTCTTGGTAAAAAACCCTTGTGTTCTTCATGCAGAAAGCCGATTCTATATTGTCTAACTGCGTTTTGAGGTGCTGTCTTCTTATATTCCTTAGAATTTTTGTAGCTCGTTGTCGTTGATTCTTAAAGTCTGTCTATTTCTGCTCTGTTTTGTGTTCCAGCTACCTCCTCTTAGCTTTTTCCCGTGCTTCAACAGCCTCATCACACTCAGAGTTCCACCAAGCATGCTTCCTGTTGGTGGTCTTTGTTGCAAGTTCTGTTGCTTTCTCCACTAGTTGGTTAACATCTTGCCAGGTTCTTGGCAGTTTTATTTCTTCGTTAAACCGTTGTCTGACGAGAGCCAATTTCTCTCTATCTATTCTCGGAATTTTTTGTGTCAATGTTTTGTGTTTTCTTACTGGGATAAAGTTAATTTTGATTTTATTTGATTAGCAGGTACTTTATTTATTTATTTCTATTTGTATCTAACGGCTACACTATACGGCTATTACAGAAATAAATGTTCCTTTGTGAATTATTGTGAAAAAAGTAGATTTCTCTCTGATTGGGAAAAACAATAGACCATGTCTATCTATAACCTACTATTTTTCTTAATGTACATTTTAGAAATTTAAAAAGATAAAATTACTCAAGTAATTAATTAATTTAAATTCATTATCGATGATTATTTGAAATGTATAAATTTTAGAGAAAGTAACCAACTTAGCTCCTAGTGACAAATTTAATAAAACAATTTACTATAGTCTTTATTAAATTTCTATTAAAAGAACTGTCGTCAAACCAATATATCAAAATTTTAGATTTTTGAATGTGAAAAAAACGACACAACGTGATTTTTTTCGTTCGAACCTACATAACTGCTAAACGGTAGGTTCTAGCGACATATGTTACAAAACGAAAAATATTTTCCATTCAATTTCTGAAAAGGGAACTCTTGTCAAATTTTCGATCCGTAGAGCGTTTCAAAATAGGCCCAACTCTTAAAAATGTAGGAAAACGTGATTTTTTATTTTCATTCAAACAAATTCAAAAAAATTCTCAATTACATTTCTGAAAAGAAAACTACCAACAATTTTCGATCCGAGCAACAACAAAAGCTAAAGTGCGTCAAAACGGAAGTGAAAAAAACGTTACACCAAAAAAGTATTGACCCCACACCATTCAAAAGACATTTCCAGGTCAAAAATTGGAAACTATCAATTAAGTTTAAACTAAAAAATGTGATTTTGGCAGTTAACACTGACATAACTGCCTGTAGTAGTATTATAGGGTTATATTAAAAATAACTATAATAATCTCATTGTCAGTAATTTTCTGTTAATTTAATTGTGTGTGTGTGTGTGTGTGTGTGTGTGTGTGTGTGTGTGTGTGTGTGTGTGTGTGTGTGTGTGTGTGTGTGTGTGTGTGTGTGTGTGCGCGCGTGTGTGCGTGAAACGACAAGAAACTCCTCACCGTTAAATAAACTACTCCAACATTTACTAGACAAAATGAATTATTTGTATGAGAGTAATTTGATCTATTTGGATATACGGCTTCACTAATCCTTCAAATTCATCTCTTATCCAATCCTAGGTAAAATACTCAATGCTCCATATTACGTCACAAATAAACTTATCCACAATGACTTAAGTGTCTGATACATTGCAGGTATGTCCAAACAAGTTACCTACCCTTCTATGACAAGCTTCATACTCACACGAATCCACTAGTCTGTCAACTTGCTTCTCACTCAATTCCCTATAAACCTCAAAGGCCTCTGAAAAGAAGATGGCCTAAGGATTTTCTAATGTAGAACATTTATTTAAGTTCTACTAATTGATGTTTTTTTTACACGTTACTAACATGTGCTGGGTTGTACCTCTCGAAATTATAATTGAGATCGTTGAGCAGAAGATAATTTAGGATATGACCAATTACTTTGATTTCCAGGAATTATTCAGTTTATTTTCACAACCCAGAAGTAGCAGTCGTCATGATAGTTTTGAGGTTCTCGCCAAATCATGGGAGTTACGAACTTCACTGCATCTCTTTTCCAGCTGGACCATAACCGTAGACACACAACACATTTTTGGTAAACAATATGAGGAACCCATGGCTTTTCCTGATTGAACAAATCTATTTTGAAGTATTGATGATATGAAGTTTTTACAAAGTCTAATATAGGTTTTCGATATTTGTCAAATATATATTCGCCACAAATATTTCAAATACAATCCGGATTAAGCACACAACACCGCCTGGACGAATGCATATCGAAAACAACGACAGAATATATTTTACTGTCAAACAAAATTTAAAATCTAAGTAAAAATACTAAAAAAGGTTGGTAAGGTATAACACAAAAACAAAAGCTCGTAGAGAAACATTGTTGACATATTTAAAAAATATGTATCGAATTGAGTTAGAAACAACAAAATAGTCACAGGAAACAAACAATTTTTTTTTTTTTTGTTGGCCAGTGTTATTGAAAAATAAAATAAATTCTAAATCTGAGATAAATTAAATAAAACAAGTACCAAAATTCTACATTACTGCATTACAATACTTACTTTTATTTTATAAATTACATTTCAAGAAATTATCGTACTGTAAAACATAACAGAATTAAGTTGTTTTTTTTTCTAAGCTTGCAGTATGGTAATTTATGTCTCCATTTTACACGTCGTCTATTTCCATGTTGTCTCTATAATTGGCATGCATATCAAGTGCATTAATATGTAGATGCACGTTACAACCAGCCCATGACATTTGATATATATGACAGAGCATGCATTAGATAATGAGTGATCACATCGAAAATATCCAACGAACCGAACTAGATTAACAGAACTTATAGATTTTGTTTATACGTCACATAATATTACATATGATATTATATGGCTCATTCTGTCATTTTGTCGGAATTTTGACATTGTAATTCCATTAATTTTTTTTTTCTTTGTAACAGTCTACTAATGGTACTAGCGAAAAATCTCTTCATAGAATGTAGTCTATATGCACATTTATGATCATATTATATTATATTATTATATATATATATCTTTCTTTGAAAAATCACCATGTGAGGGAAATAGAACTATGAATGACGCGTTCGAACGCCTTGGTTTGACAGAAATTTGGGAAAACTAACAAAGAAAATTTGTTGGAAGTTAGGTAACCCTCAGTTGGGCGGGAAGCATCTGCAATGTTACCTGCCTGAAATATAATGGCTGGTAAAACCAAAATCTTGGTTATGCTTTGGCGGGCTTTTTCAAAAAAATGTGAGGGAAATAGATTGACCCTGTGGAATACACGCATTAGAAGTCTTTCTGATTATTGTAATCAATTAGACTCAGTTTCAATTCTAAAATTGAATAACTTGCAATTTACAAGAGCTACTAGAAAAAAAAAAAAAAAGTAAGTTAATAATTGCAGAAATGGATAACTTATTGGCATTTAATGCTAGCAACTTATGTTATGGGCCTAATCTAAAAATTTGTTCAATATTTAGGAAAACGTTTTGGAGTTTGAATTGCGATGTCCAGAGGTTAAAACAGGATTTCATGTTTTCATTTAATCAGCTCCATAGATAATAAACTGTTAACGTTTGAAGCATTATTTCTTTGTATGGATGTTTTCTAACCAAAAACATACGTGGAAGGACTCGGCACGTGTTCTGACAGCCTTCGTCAAAGAAAACTCCAGAAAAACTGAAGAGAAGAATATTTGGAGAACTTCCAAAGAACTTCTCATTCTGCAAATCGATTGTTGCTACCCACATCAAGGTAAATGTTATATCTCCTTAGGTACTTCCAGCACTAACCGAACGCCAATGCCTCTATGTATACATGACATACCTGCATATTTATAATCGTATACCTATGACAAGACAAAAATGTTTTTTAAATTAAGTTATGAGATTCTGCCTCGCCCACCCTACTCTACAGATTAATAACCAACTGACAACATTTTTTTAGACATCTGGACCACTTTTTAAGATATAAAAAAAAATTAAAATTCTTTTGAAAATGCGTTTTTAGTTTTATTAACGAAGACTCAAACTTCTATTGTTTGAAGATATAAAATTTATCAACTCGATGGCAGATATCTATTGAAAGTAATGGGGTGTATTTAGATTAACAAAATAAGTTTTGGTTGATTATTATTTTATATTTTAAAACCATATTACATATTGTATGAGTGAGTCTCTGTCATCCATATTACTCATTGCCCTTGAGTGAGGCAGCTTGTAATTATTCAAATAAAAAAGTTTAAATAAATAAATAAAAATTAAAAAAAAAACAAACAAACCATAAACCTATGTTAATAATCCACTAGCAAATAATACTGTTATGTATATTTGTCATACTTTTAAGGTTAATTACAGACATCATGACAGAATGCAAGTAAAATTGACGAAAGGCTTAGTTATAATTATATTGACACCGATATGTCCTACGGCTGGGGTTCTAGAGTTTTTAGCTCTAGATTTTAAAAAACTTTATAAAAGCTAGCGTGCAATGTTTTATTCGCCCTTCAATAATGAAACATTTTGACACGCTCTAGCACTATTTAATCGCTCGAATCGAAAATTTGACAAAGAGAAATTTAGCATAACTGTCGTATAATTTTCGATGTGAGCAACACCAAAAGAACTAGAACCTGTCAAAATGTTACATTTTTTAGTGTGAAAAAAATGTACACATTTAAGGAAGGAAGCAACGTTACAACGTAAATGTTTTCATTCAAAACAATACAACTGCTAAACGATAGGGCTTCGCGACAAATGTTTGATCCCAGCTAGAACACCAACAGAGCAAGAACAAGTCATAATGAGTGTAATGTTTAGACCCAAAAAGTATAAACCTCCGGCCAAAAAACATCTGTCAAAATATTTTTGAATTTTTGGGGATTTTTCGACAAGCTCTGGCTCTGTTGATATTGCTCGAATCGAAAACTTGACGAGAGTTTCCTTTTCGAAGAATCCCATTCAAGGATAATATTTTAATACTACGGTCTCATATAGATTATTTTGACTGGCGGTCTGTAGTTTGTCTTCCTAACGTTTTTTTCTCACTCAAAAATGTAACATTTCGAAATGCTCTTGCTCTGTTGGTTTTTGTTTTACATTTGTTTATAGGAGCTATCTTGGTTTGAATACATACAGCCACGGTTGAAAGCCCTATTTTCTCACAATTCTGTTTATAATTTAACAATCGTTAATTGTTTAATTTAATTATAAATTTAACTAATTTGATCTTTTTAATTCCAAATTGTAATTAGATAGAAAAAGTTAAGTACGATTTTGTAAAATAATCGACAGTTGATTCGGATGAGATACAAGGATTGATCGGTTCAAAAGTCCTGCAGACGAACCTATTGGGATGGAAGTAGGTTATATTGTAGATAGAGATATTTTTGATCTATTGATTTTTCTGAAGTTGTTGCAGGTCAAAAATATATGTTTACAATACCAACCATTATCCCCATTCAGTTAGTTTTTGTCAGATACATTTTTTTTTGTTTTCATCTTTTTACAATAATCCCAAACCATACTCCTAAGCAGAACTTTGCTTTAATTAGAACAAATTAATGACTAAACCAATCCACCCTCCACTAATATAATAAGAGGGCTTGCTGAATTAATTGAAGAGGAAGAACCCTAGAACAACCCAGAGGGAGGGAGGGTAATTGTTATTCTCCGTTGGAACGTTTAGCGGTTGGTAGACCTGGTGAGGTGGTCACGGCAGCCAACAGCCAAAACAGCGAACAGTGTTGACACATCATTTTCTGGGGCCACCGCCGTAATTTATGGAGGCCTCTTTAGTGTAATTTGCATGCTCGGGATGGGGGGGAGGGGTCTAGTCCTCTTTTTTCATGGAGCGGCCGGTAGCCCATCGCCCATCTACCGGGTCCATCCTCTGATAACTGCCGAGGGTAAACATCCGCTAAACGAACTCTGCTAACAGCTAGCCTCCTCTTACAGCGGTATAGGTCCGCAATATCGTAAGTGGCCAGGGTGAAATAGCGGTTATTGAACACAGCTGAACTTTTTTTTTTTTTTTTCTTTTTAAGTTCACAATCTGCGAATAGTCCTACAGTGTATATATATATATATATATATATATATATATATATATATATATATATATATATATATATATATCCTTCTCTTACTTAGAAATAAAAATTGTAATTTTATTGACCGGCGCGGTTGAGACCGCGATAAGCTCCGAAAACCAAATCCTCGATTAAAAGAGACTCCAAAAAATTAAAGGAAATAAAAGAGAAAAAATAACCTAGTACAATTGTCGTAATGCGTTAATCAATTTAATAACAGAATAATAGTACCTAATTATGTAATATAATTATATATATATATATATATATATATATATATATATATATATATATATATATATATATAATTATAGATAATAATCCATTATAGAAAATAATCCAAAGCCTTCGCTATATTGGATATTGCTTCCAGACCTGCCAGGATCCAACGATTTTTGACGGCCGAAGAGTGTATACTTGGCAAAATAATTTTAATTTAATTACTTAATTATTTAGTTTTTTTAAAAGGACACTCTTCCCGCTTAATCCATTTTCCAAGAGAACAAAGGACACTATTTTGAAATCTGCCAGGATCTCACGATTTTTAACCTTCTTAGGAATGTACGTCATTGTTTTCCTTTTGAAATTTATTAAATCTATTAGATTTAAAAAAAAAAAATATTCAGTTCCTGCTTAATCCTTTTGATCATTGTCTAACATATGACATATTAACACATAACATAGGAATGCTATGTCTCATCTAGCAGACACTAAAGGATACTATTTTAAAAATGGCATTCTTTCTCCCCTTTTAAGCCTTTAGATTTTGGTTCTTTTCGTCATAGTCTAAAAAGTGGCAAGGTGCTTCTTTCCTGAAAAAGCGATATTCTGATCCTTGTTTGTATTCTGTCTAAAATTTTTTTTTTTTAAATTAAAATATTTAATTTCTGTATCAAAGTGTTACTGTTTTGAATTTTTTTATGTTTTTAGAACTGATTTTTTTTTTTTTTTTTTTTTTAATTCAAAACCAGCCTTTGAATAAAAATTAAGCATAGCAGTAGAAGTGGCCAATAATTCTTCACCCCTTCAACAGGTTATCAGTTTAGTTAGTTGGTTATCTCCAAGTGGTAAATCTATATTTTTGGCATAACAGCGACAAAGTTGACTACGAAAAGATGTTTAGTAGATCCGAGATGTTCCACCGCGGCACTAAGTTTCCTCACATCAAAGGCCCATCAAATTCGGGAAGGCTTCCTGAGGATAAGTTAAGCGCCAAGTTGTGAAATAAGTTCCTTCCTTTAAGTTCCTTGGCACGAAGGCGTTGGATACTTTATTTTATTTTATTTTCTAATGAGAAAAACTGTTATCTTATCTTATCTTATCTTCTCCTTCATTTTACAGCTTTACGAGAGGCACGTTTTTGGAGCTTTGCAATCATCATTAAATGTTTTAAGAAAATCAAATCAAATCGTTTAGGATTGATGAATTAATTGACTCTTCTATTGGATTTTTTTTAAAACTAATTTTGAATGTTTAAGAGGATATAATAATAATCCATCTAAATGGAAATAAATTCAAGAAAGACTCGTAAGTGAAATTAATACATCAAGTAAAAAATAGCATAAAACGAAACATTTTTAAATCATTAGAAATAATAAAAGGGTTCTAAACCAATCCATATTTTTGTTTAAAAGCCCAGATAAACATTTCCAATAGTCCCACCTTAAATTGGTTTCCAATAGGAAAGGAAAGGAAAGGAAAGGAAAGGAAAGGAAAGGAAAGGAAAGGAAAGGAAAGAAAACCCCCAAAATTTAGCCTAGCTAGCCGTTTCCACCACCACTCCTACCTACCACTCTTTAAATCTTTCATAAGTCCGTTTTAACTCCTCAGGTCAATAACAAGATATTTGATGTTTTGTCTTACATTTTTGAAAACTTTACAATAAATAATCTGTGAAAAATATTACTGATGTTTTGAAAATTTTGTATCTTTTAGAACCGATAATAAATGTTTAACATTCGAAACTAGTTTTCAAATAAAATAAATCCAATAGAATTGGCAATTAATTCATCAATCGTAATTGCATTGATCCTTCTATCATACACCATCATGGTGTACATCAAGTGACAAAATCGAATGATCATCATAGATCTGGTAATGACAAAAACGTTTAGAGAAACTAACCATTGGTAGCTTTGATGAAAGTTCTACAATAAAATAAGATCCTGAGGTCATCTTCTTTTTTAGACTCCTCACAGAAATGCCAGGAACGGAAGGGAAAAAAATTAAGAAGCTAGTGGATTTAGGAGAGAATTTATTTTGATAAGAAATGAAAGTGAGATATTTACGCCAGATAAATCCTTCATTTATCAGAAAATTAAACAGTTGCTGTTAAATTTTTCTTTGAATAAATTGTTTACAACATTAAGTAGTTAAAACTAATTACCCTTATACACACGTATAAATACATATATATGATATAGGAAAAACGTGCTAACTCGAAAATTTGTTATATCGAAAAATTGATAACTCAAAGTAAATTTTTTCATCCTTTAACTTCGACTTATCGAGCTTTGATTTCATGTGTATGTATGTATGTGTGTATACACACACCAACACACGAGACGAGGCTTGTGTAAGACGAGGCACACATACATATATATATATATATATATATATATATACACACATATATTCAAAAAATGGTTAAAATATAAAATTGAATTTAGATGTAAAGATCATTTTATAATCTAGTATCTTACTTATTAACAAAACAACCTTAATCTAAACATATCTTAATGGGAGACATGCTATGAGGTGGGTAAGGCGTCATCAGCAAATGACGAAATCTACTCATGGCCGACAAGAAGCAACGATACGAGTGCAAAACCAGAAGGAACAAGGCCCAGAAAATATTTTCCCGCCTGTGTAAAAATATTTAAATATTTTGAAAGCTTGGCCCCCTCCCTGGGTCTCACCCCAACACACCTACTCACACTCACTTCTTCACAGTATTAGCATAATAATGAATCCAACAAAATTTATGTTCATTTACTAACAAATGTTAAAAACCGCATTTTTTCATTTCGTTCGTTTCCCGTTGTATTGTACAAGGCTTAGCTTGCGATAATATGCTAGAGATCCGTAAAAATGACATTATAGATTTCGGTTTTTTAATTGCCGATCAGATTCGAAATTTTACCAAAAGACGTTGTAGAATATAAACGAACGAAATAAAAAAAAAGCCATTTTTCATACTGGTAAGTTTTGCACAGTGTCGCCGACATGTTCACATCATAATAAACATATCATAACCGCTCTGAGTAGAGATCATGTTTAATCCCTAAAAGAGGAAAGCCTTATAAAGAAATATCATGGAGCCATCAAGCAATCTAAAAAGAACAGCGGGTCCTCCCCCCAACATATCGATGGGATATAGCAGAGCCGGGTAGCCATTGGCTCCAGCACCTCTAATGTAATGTAACGTAATATAGTAATCTAACGTAATCTGTAATGTAATATATAGCGACCCCCAACTCCCAACCATCTTGCCTCTGGGCGTCTACAGGGCTCATCCATGTATGTATTAAATGTCAAAATAATACTTTAGAGCGTTTTATTATTTAGTTTATTAGGTTTTATTTCTCATAACAATATTAAAATTATAAATAAACAATGTATGATTAAAATTGAAAATTATGCATCATGTAGTAAGGTGAGACAGGGAAGGGGTATAAAAGGATAGAAACAAAAGGCATATTTTTAAAAAAATATATAAAATTAATGATACGAATTTATTCCTTAAATCAAATTAATTATTTTTCGATGACTCGATATAGACAATACTAATTTGGGACCCACATACAAGATGAAAACTGCCCGTTGGCTTTTTTAACGTTTGCAAGAAAAAATTTCAAACTTTCCGATTAATTACAAGAGACTCATTTATATTGACAGTAATTAAACCGATTTGGACGTACGGAGTAGAGCTTTGGTGCTCCACTAAACCATCCAATTCATTTTGTATCCAATCCTTGCAGTAAATTATTGCGAAAAATCCTCAATCTCTTTACATTGTCACAAACAAAATTTGTCCACAAGGATCGTGATGTACCATATGCTGTTGAATTTTTCTAAACCAGATACCCATACATTCATAATAAACTTTACCATTCGTACCTTAAACCATTCAAATCCACTAGTATCTCAACTTGCTTACTATTCTATTTCAGATAACACTTCAAGGCGTCTGAAAAGAAGATGACCTTCTAATATAGAACTATATATAGATGTAGAGCCAATGGAAACTTACATATCACGACTAGGTACATTGTGACGACATATCATTATCGTCACATTTACTGGTTGTGTTTTTATTTCAATGTATACAGTTGTAAATTCCAATAAAGAGATTTATTTTTTTAAATTATTTTTATTGATAAAACTTTTTCAACTATGTTTTCCTTCATTCTCTGCAAATATCCTTTTGCAAAAATTTAAGATTAAAAAATTAAGATATTTAATACCCGATTTATTATTTTAAATTGCAATTTATCATAGAAAAAAAAAACTACTATTGCAACCCATGAAGAGCCTTGGGATCCAGCCATTTAGTAAGGATTTACTGTTCTTCTACCATTGCGTTGGTATCCTTTGCAAAGGTTGTCATAGGATATTTTGCCAAAATATCACACTGTAACACTGTAAAATACGAGTATATAACACTGTACTACTGATTTTTCCTCTATTCAGGGGAACTATAAATTGTAACCCGACCTCGAAGGTGATCTTATAGTAGCTGAAATTACAGAACATAAATTGCCTACCTTCAGCCGGACTCGAACCCTGGCACAGAAGCATGGCAGTTTATTGCCTTAACCTCCCGTACTATATAAATATAGCAGTTGTAAATAGTAACTAAAGGATCAAAAAGATAACTCACAACACTAAAAACCTCACTGGATTTAGACACAGTGACGTGGCTGAGAGAACAGCGTTGGGATTATTGTGGACCTTGCTTTCCCTCCCATAAGTGGGGGAACATGCCAGGTCCGGGTTTGTTCTGGGCCACTTCTATTGGCATTATTTTATTAGAAGACAACTTTCGCATGCAAAACATTAGAAATAGGCTATGTAGAAAACAGCCTAAAATTAAATATTTATGAATCATTAGAAATAATAAAATCGTTTAAAGCCGATCCAGATATTTTTTTATAAGACCAGATAAAAATTTCCAATAGCCATATTTTAAATTTGTTTCCAATAGGAATGGAAAAATCCAAATAGTCATAGGTAAAATCCAATAGTTATTAAAATGAAAACTACACTTAAAATAAGATTGCCTCGGATAATTTAGAACTTTCCTTGTAAAATATAGAAACCTTAAACCTTAACGTAAACCTTCTAAAATATAGAACTTTCGTTGCGGTGGACCTACAATAAATAAATAAAACAGTTCAATATTTCAAGTAAAACTAAAATCGTGAAAATATTGGATTTTGTTCCTGTGGGCAGTGACGATTGGGGAAGGGAGGGGGGGGTGTTAGTGTTCCTGCTAAAGTTCGATCGTGTAGGACCTCAATTGTCGATCGTCAAGTCTTCGGCAAGTTTATGTTATGTTTCCAGTCATTTAGATTTCCGATTTAGGCGTCCTACTACTAACCGGATTGCACTGTTTATAGAGAGCTTTTCGAATGTTATAGGCGAAATATAATCAAAATAAACTAAATAGCTAAATAAACAATGGAAAACACTTAATAAACTGGTTTATTAAAAAAATAATAAAATAATAATAAATACTCAACTGTAGATACTAATAGCAAATCCACCAGTAACATTGTCATGATTATATAGTCTCGAAACGTCGCCAAAATATTTTTTTTATTTATTGACTGAACCTCAAGAACCTTACTAAACATTTAATAGTAACAGTCAAGAAATTTATCCATATATATATATATATCTGTACTTCGGAGGTACAGAGCACTAAGTCACATTTTCGTAACTTTACAGGAGAGCAGTTTAAAGAAAAAATATTTCATCTCCTGAACTGTTTATTATACTTTTTTTTGTATACAAAATAAATCTTGACTTTCCCATCCAGGCTATAATAGGTTGGTAACCCGTCATTCCTGCCCTAATTGGAGTACATTAGGACGTTATACCATAATACAAAAAAAATAAATTAATTAAAAAAATATATATATTTTTATCGAAATTACCTTCCAATTAACTTGCCTAGGACATATAAACCTATAGCTCTCGGGAGAAGGGAATAAAGGTGAATAAGTAATAAAAAACCTAATAATATAGTTTGGGTCAAATAAGGACGTAGTGTTCTGTACCTCAGAGCTACAGAAATATATATATATATATATATATATATATATATATATATATATATATATATATATATATATATATATATATATATATTTTGGCGTTTATGTTCTCATAACCATGCCCTACAGTGAAAATACAGGTTAAAATAAAATTATATAAGTTACACAGGTTATTTCAAAATTATAGCTAGCAACAATACAAATATATAAAAACAGGCATAAAAATATATAACTATAATGTAATAACAAAATATGGAAGAGCAGGAAACTACTTACAATGTTACTGGTGGATATGCTATCGGTACCTACTACTAAATTAAAACAGTTCTAGTATACAGTTCTAGTATACAGTTCTAGTATACAGTTCTAGTATACAGTTCTAGTATACAGTTCTAGTATACAGTTCTAGTATACAAACTGAACATGAAGGACTTTGGGGAAAAAGATAACGGATAAGGATTAGTTTGTAAATACCCTCATTCGTTACTTTTTTCCTAAATGTCCCCTCTCTAGTTCTGTACTAGAACTGCTATAATTTAGGAACAGATACCAATAGCATATCCACCAGTAATATAATTAAGTAGTTTCATACTTCTGCATATTTTGTAATTATAAGTAGTTATATATTCTAACACATGCTTTTATACTGTTACTAAGTTTATTTTTGAAATAGCCTGTGTAACTTATATAATTTTATTGTAACCTGTTTTTTCGCTGTAGGGCATGATTATGTGAACAACAGTTTCGAAACGTCGTGAAATTTGTTATTATATTAAAGAACCTTTTTAAACATCTCATAGCAACAGTTAAGAATATAAATCTATTCGTTATATTCTGTCCTAATATTTGGAGTACTATATTGCAAAGGACTGAGCTCATTGTAAGGTTGAGCCCTCTACCCCCTACCACTTAGAACTAACCCTCCCACCTCCCCCTGCGGTCTCCGTGTGGCTCCCCAAACTGAGCAAAGTCCGGAGCAGTTTGTGAACACCCAACTATCTTCTTTCAATTCCACTCTAAACTCGGTTATCCTACTCAATTTGAGTTGGGCTCGCTAATTATACAACTTATTTATTATTATAATAACCACAAAACATGTTAATGGAGTCACCATTGTTCTGATCTCGTAGGGGCCTCATAGAAATAAATGGCTATTTTATTTCAGGTTTATAGAAAAACTACAAGGAACACAAACTATATTTCCAAAAATTATTTGAAAATAAAATATACTTTTTATAATGAAATATTTTTATAATTTATAAATAATAAACGAGAAATATTTTTTTCTACAACCATTTAATAATGAGAACATTATTCAATCAAAATGAGCTTTTTAATCTGCTTATTATTTATTCATCATAGTTAGTAGGTGAAAAAAACTCAATTGCTCTTCCTTGATATATTTACGGAGTATAACTTGCCATTTTATTTACAGAAAGCTCAAAAAATCATGGGCAATCTAATGGGAAGCAATTTGAAAAGCTAATGGAAACCCAGCTTTTCAATTTTCTCTTGAATTCAGCCGGCTAAGGGATTTTAAGTGTGAATGCAGTTCATCACAAAAATGAATTATATTAGCCAGCGGTTTTCTGCAAATATAATCAGGATTTCAAATTTATAAATTTAAAAAAATTAAGTTTTTATAGATATTGATTTTTGTTTTTGTAAAAGTACTTCTAAAAGATGTGAGAACCTAGAGCGGGCAGAATGTTAAGATACGAAAGGATAAGGGGATGAGGCAGATGGTTTTCCCTAAGATAGCTTTTTTTTTTTTTTTTTTTTTTTTTTTTAACTGTTCCTATTGGAAACAAATTTAAAGAGACTAGAAGTCCTCAGGTCTTTCAGAAGTCCTTTACATTTTGCCTCCTTGGAACAGACAAAACTAGTTTTCAAATAAAAAACTGATACTTGTGGCAAATAATTTATCAACCCTAAGTGTATTGATCCGTTTATACCATCGCGGTGTACCTCAAGCCATTAATGAGGTATTTCGCTTGCTTGTGTTATAAGTTGAAAGTCGTGTGGAATATTTAGCCTCAGCTCTTCAATTCAATTAAATGAAGGACCAGAAATAATTGTAGCCTCAATCGAAATTTTAATAGTATCGAGATATTATTTCGGACGGAATCGTTTTTCCGGGACGTAATAGAAACGTTTTGAATGAGTCTGTTTAAATTACGATCCTAATCTCATTATAGAGATATTTTAGCTTAGTGAGGATAAATTTCCATGTAACGGCCTCTGGAGAAATCCAACTGATTCCCGCATAATGCGGTTGCCCTCAAAAAATAGTGGATTTATGTTTTTAAAATAAAACTACAAAATAATAAATTAAAAACATTTCCATCATTTAAAAATACCCTTTATTTATCTCAATACATTTCTACTTGTGTGCTGTCTCCTATCAATAGAATTTTGATTCTTTATTATTAACCATAACTGAAAAAAAATTGCTATAAACGTATGACTAAATCGACTAACAATCGCAGTTGATATATTAAAGGAATGGAGAGAAGAAGAATTAAAGCAGAGAGTTGTAACTGAGCAAAACCGTAGTAACAATTTCAGAACGGCTAAACCGTTTTTGTTTTGTTTTTTTGCTGCTGTTCTATAATTAAACTTAAAATTTCCTTAAGGTGGTCATCGTCCTTGGATTGGTTAAGTTGTGTTATATTACTGCTTAGTGTTATATTACTGCAAGTTTTCTATCCATCGATGTTCAAAGAACACCGTCACTCAGGCAATAAGTCCTGTCACGAACCTCCTTGTCTTTAAGGCAAAATTCACTGAATGAGAGAATGAAATGACACTGTATTTTGTAAATTACAATTACAGGATGTCTGGCTCTCTTGAGGCAGGTATAATATAATAATATATATAAAATAAAACTTTTTTTTTCCTTTTATGCAAAAAATTCCTGTGATTAGATCTCCGTCTAGAATTTTTTAAACCATTGTTGTTTTGGTGGGCACATTGTTGTTGTGGTGCACTCACAGCTATCGTTACCCAGCACTTTATTGGTGTTTCTGGCTCTTTAGCTCTTGTTCCAACCAGGTTTGAACTCGGAAGGCGAAATTATACAAAAAATGGTTTAGTCCTCAACACTTACGCTGATGACACATGTGTGTTATCAGTAAACAATGATCCCTCCATTGCCTCCTAAACTCTCCAATTCCATACCCAAAACATTCAAGAATGGTGTCAAAAATGGAGAATCGAAATAAATCCAATTAATCAGCAACTAACCTTTACACTTCGTCGTTAACCTTCGAAATCCTGCCCTACAGTATCCTTTAATCATATTCCACTAATCCCTGTTGAACAGATCCGCTACCTAGGCTCCACTTGGACAAACATCTAACTTGGAATCCACATACAAGACTAAAACGACAAGAAACTGCTCGTCGTTTCAGACTAGCTCAACATTTACTAGATAAACGATCAAAGCTCCCAATTAATTACAAAAGACTCATTTACATGACTGTGATTAGAACTATTTCGACGTACGGAGTTCAGCTTTGGGGCTCTACTAAACCATCTAAATCAACTTGTACCCAATCTTTAAAATTTAAGTTCCTTTTAAAAATCCTCGATGCTCCTTACTTTGTCATCAATAAACTAATATAAAAATCTTAATGTTCAATATGTTGCAGATTTAGCCCAAACCAGATATCTATGATTTCATAGTAAGCTCCATAGCCACTCAAATCCACTAGTCTCTCAACTTGCATGCCACTCCATTTCCGATAATCCCACGAGGCGTAGTGTAAAATTTCGATTGAAGATGAGTAGTTCGTTTGCAGTTTATTGTAATCGCTATCAACACATCTACTTGATGTATACAAGTTTTAAAGTTGTAAATTTCAGTAAATAATTAAAAAAAAAAATTGTTTAAACATTAAGAGAGAATAATTTTAATTGTTAAGAGAGAATAATTTCCAATTATTGAAATACTCAAGATATAAAGAAACATTTTATTTTAGGAGATGAATAATAAATATTAACACCAATAAACAATAATAATTAATTAAATATAAACAGTTTATTAGACGGAGAGGTTATTTAAAGAGAGCAAGAAAACAAATAAATAACTAATTTCTTCTTTCAAGAAAATCTGTGTCAACACCGATCATATAATTTTTTTAAATTATTTTGGTCATGAATATTATTTAAAAAAAATAATAATATGGCCAGACAAAAAAAAAAACATATTCGTTTCAATTGCATACTATCTCATTCTCTATATTATTATTTTAACATCTGATGATGAATGTTTATTATTCGAAACCGCTCTTTTAATAAAACAAATTCAAAGGAAAGCGCAAAACAATCTATCAATGCTACCATTTGTCATTATAAAAATGTCTGAATTGACTCAAGATATTGGAATAGGGAACCGATTCGTGTCAATAGCTCCCGAGCAAGTCACAACGAAATGCAGAGCGACCGTAATGGCGGAACACACGCGAAGCGGTAGTTGTAGGAAATATGGACACCACTTGAATCCAGTTCGTAGCATTTGATTCCTCCTAGCCAAGCGATTCATGCAAATGTCATCATAAAATCTCTTGTTTATTCATTGCTTCGGGTTTAACTTTTATATCAAGCATTTACAGAAATCCAGATTGACATGAATATTCATAGGTGAGTTGGAGAAGGTACAAAGTTATGCTTTTAGATTTGGTTTTAATGTCAGACTGTGAATAAATTTCAAATACAGATAAAATAAATATTTAAAATAAAAAAAGAAAAAAATATTGGGCATTATATTAATAACCAATAGAGATTAAAAGATATATTGAAAAGGGTAATTTGTGGAGTGTCAGAGAGTTAGCGATTCTGGTAACCTCAGTGAGCCCTTAATGTATAATTTTGAAACATTTATTATTAGAGATTCAATTTACAGAAGGATTCAAAGGCGGAACATCTTGTGACCATAAAAATAGTTTGATCCTGGTAGATCTCAGCCTTTGAAGGATAGCAGTTTCAGATCTGCCAGGTTCTGACGATGACGGCCGATGGACTTAGTTGGACAAATTAATTTTCGTCCTATGATAAATTTATTAAATTTTGTTAAATTTTCAAATGGATAATCTCTCTTCCTGTTTAATTACTTTCATATAAATATATATATATATTTATATATATATATATATATATTTATATATGTGTGTGTGTGTGTGTGTGTTATTAAACGTAACCGGATGGTCGATATTTAGTTCTGGGTAGACACAACCAAGGGAACTAGGGACGTGTCGATTCTCGATTCCACGTATTCTTAAGAAAAGATTGGTATCGAGAGTCGTTATTTGTTGATGATGATCTAATGTGAGTTCCGAGGAACTGATAGATACCGGTTCCGATTCAATGTTTGGCATTCAAAACTTGTCCTCTCATCAGTTTAATTTTATTACACTAAATAGTGTAAATAATAACTCTATTCCTAATAAAATAGATAAATAATAAACAATAACGGGATATCAAATCATTATTTACAATAGTAACCAACTGTGAACTAAAATTATCTAGAATAAAATCAGCTGACCGAGAAGGTAGGAGAAATAGGAGGTGTATCCAACCAATCAGAAGTCGTTTATACTTCTAAAGCGCCACCAAGCAGAAAGGCAGAGAACTACTCGCCTCAAAATGACGAAAATAGGCTTTGTTCTCTTTCCTCCATTGAGCTAAAGAATCCAACCGGCCCCCTTTTATCCAATCCATTGAATCTCTTTTCGTTTAATCCGTGAGGTAATAGAAATAAAAATAAATCACGTGACTGGTATCAATCAAACATTATTTTTGAACTATACAAGATCTAGGAGGCTCTGTAAGTCCAGGGCCACTAGGTCCTAGATAGTTTTTTTTTTTTATTTATTAACATTTATAATTGCACAACAATACCGTAATAAGAAAAGGTGTGTGTTGATGACTGGATGAACATATTACGTAGGTTGCCGACAGGGATCAGTAAATAGGATTAAAAAATATTTTATTGTTGAAATAAACAAAACATATTGTTAAATTGTCAACACTTCAGCCATATCTTCGTTGGTAATCATCAGAGCAGATGGAAAATTAAACTAATGTAAAACACATGTATCATCTTAGCCACACTCCGCCATCAAGAGAACGGGCATGGTTAATTCATGAATTAATTATTTCTCTTCTCGTTAATAATTGAATTATTTCCCTTCATGGCAGATTGTGCGTCTTTTTTATAGTTTATTTTAATTTTTTATCCGCCTCGAAGAAGGCCATCGGAGATAAGGCCGAAACGTTGGCAAATTGAAAATGTTTCGCTAATTTCAATATTGCTTATGTTTTAATCCCGTTGACTGATCCCTCTCAACAAACTACTCTGACATTACAATAAGTACATAAGCGCTGTACTGTATACTAACGGCATGTCAAAAACTTTTAAAGCAACTACTTATTGGTAGAGCTTCAATGAAGATTCAGTATTAGAAGATCTGAAGGCCATATAATAATAATAATAATAATGAAGTTCTTTTTTATTCTGGGACCTTAAGTCCCTTAAGAATAAAACATAATGTACAATCAGGGGCCTTCAAAGCCTTAAAATAAAATAATATTTTCATAACAAAGTAACAGATAATAATAATAATAAAAAAGAGCAGAAAAAAGACATTAATAAGAAGAAACAGAAAATTTATAATAATTTTTTACAAAAACAAAAATATTTCTTGACTATAAACCGTTTATAATTATAGTTTATAACAATTAAATAGTGGCTATTGACAGTTATTGGAGGGCAGGATCTGGGTGGATAGTAGGTGGTTGAGAGGGATGGAGTTCCACCGAGAAGAGGATCGCATTAAGAAAGATCTGTCGAAAGTGGCTGAGCGATGAGCAAGAGTATGCAAATCTCATTGAAGGGATCGGGTTTGGCGGCTAACACTTGAGGATTGAGTTTAAGAAGTTCGGAAATGTAAGGTGGATGGAGCGATTGAACGGTTAAAAAAAGAAAGGATGGGCTAAGCGACGGTAGGAAGGAATAAGCCACTTTAACTCCGCATAAAACTGAGAAATGTAGGCGCTTCGCGAGATCCCGAAAATAAAACGGATAAAGCAGTTAAATAGTCTTTTGATTCTGGCCTCGAGATCCAGCAGTAGTCCAAGTAGGAGATGAGAGAGGTAACTAGTAATCTGCGGGTTTCGAAAGGTTAAGAGGTATTAAGTAAATTAAGAGGTAAATTGTGAATAGAATGAGTAGCAAGTTGGTAGGCTTGAGGGTTCCGGCAGTTATATGCTAGCAGTCTCATTTGAGCCAAATCAGATATGTTTTTGGTCCATTGAGATCATTATTGATTCTAGTCGAAATTCGATAGTTCGAAGTTGAATGGTGGACTAAATATTCTTTCGAGTTATCCAGTTTTGCCTACAATGTGGTATGTGTGTGTAACACTCTTCTGCATATATGTAAGAGTTCGACGATCTATCACAAACTGAATTGGGTGCAAAGCAGCAAAGACATCACCCTCAAATACTCTTGTAGCCATGAATAATAAAAAACCAATTAACACCATAAATGTCTGCCTTGTCCCCGAAATGATACAGTACTGACGACAAGGTAGAATAGGGTTGAGATAGGCTGTACTGTATAAACATGTTCATCCTTATAGCAAGGTTAGACTTATAATAGAGGTCTCGGGAGTTTTGTAGACAAAAATTTTACTTCCAGTTAACGATTGTTGGTTCGAGTAAACGAATACAATTCATTTTATAAACGTAATCAAGAAATGGGTTTCATTTCGGCTTATCGAGTTTTGACCTATGTTGATTTGTGATCCATTAATTCGCTCAATTTTTCATTAAAATGTGAACTTATCGAATAGTTTAATGCATTACTATTATGTATGTGATAATGGCATCGTTTTATCTTGCCCATGAATTACTTTTAGTTTATTTGCCTTTTGTTTTTGTTTTTTAATATCTATTCATTGAAATCCGAAAATGTAAACAAAACACAATTGAAATAAATGAGATACGATTATAATAATATGTGAATAGCTTGTAAAGCAACTACTTATTGGCAGTCAATAAAATTCTATGCTACAATAGAAGGTTACGTGGTCTTCTTTCTACTTGGCTTTGGAAGGATACAGAGATCAAGCTATTAGGAACCTAGTTAAGACACTAGTGGATTTAAATGAGTATTAGTAAATGATAAGTATCGGCTTCGGAATTAAACAAGCAAGAAATGAGTGCTTTGAGGTCATCATGGCTACATTTATTCGTGTTGCATTATAGAATAGAGCATTATAGAACTTGTCTTAGGATATTGGAAATACTGGCTTTTGCATAAAGAGGAATGACCTGGCTAAATTGCAATTTTACCACTGATACGAAAAAATTGTATTGAAGTTTATAGGAATTTTATAAAAACAGACAGACATCATTCCAATTAACAACTTTCAGTGTTTTGACGTTCCATTAGTCTTTAAAATAGTTTCAGTTTTGAAAACCAATTTGGTTAATTTAAAGCTGAATACCACCTGTAAAGTTGGCTTAAATTCCTACCAACAACTACTCGAGCACTCGTGGAATCAAAATCTAATTTCCTCCTCCTAGCCTCAAAGTACATTAAAACTACTCTGCAAACTGTTACTGGGTCGAGTCAAACTCTGCTTGAAAATATATTCAACGAGGGAATTTATTAAAAAATATAAAGTAATAATTTTTATTAAAGTTCACATTATCAATAATTTATAATTATATATAACATTAATTATAATATTATTTATAATCGATTTACTTTTCAACCGACTTAAAAAAAAAGAGAGGTTTTCAACTCATCTGTATTTTTTTTTTTTTTTTAATTTTAAAAATATCTAATAATGAAGATTTAAAACATGAAATTCTTAACACGGAGATAAATTTAAGGTTTGTTAAGACTCCAGGATTGCCTGCATGCTTTGCGGGCTAGTATGTACTCACTAACCGCTACAGTTTTCCGAGTTGAGAAAAATACAAATTAACTAATTGCAAATATAAATTGAAAGTAAAGTATATTAATTTTTAATAACCAACTGAACGAATGTATTTATTAAAATCAGAGAGCCCGCCTTGTCGGCAATTTTTATTCATTTATTTTTCGTTCTGTCATCGCTCGTCTCCTCACCAGTGCGGTTCGGTGGCCCTGAAGCAGACCTGCAAGGTCGAAACGTTATCACGTATTAAAGTATTTCTACTTAGACGTGCTGTCCCTCATCATCTTCTTTCATTTATATTTCTAGGTTTAAGTTGATTGAAATTAAAGCGTGGCCTTTATTAATTAAATATTTTATATTAGATTAATGTTTCCAGTAGGCTGTTTATTCTAGGGATAGATGTTTGACATGCTGCATGTTTCTTTCTACTGGGACTAACTCGGTTTCAAGAGTGTGAAGTGTCCGTCCGCTAACTCTCCCAACAATTGCTTTATTGGTACTCATAATTAACAAATATTAGTATCACTAATTAAGATTAATTAATAATCTTATAATAACACACACACACACATATATATTTCAAATACTAATAAAGATTAATATTTCTAATATTACATTCCCGCTTGAAGGTCACATTAGACTCTAATGGTAATTAATATTATTATTAAATGTTAGTACATACTAATGTAAATATATATAATAGTATATATATAAAAAATGTAGCATACGTCCTTGCTTTGATCATAGATCTAAACTGAGATAATAAGGTGGTCTGGAGTACCCCCGGAAGTAATAAGACAATCTATGGACCACGATAAACAGTCTTCGTTCATCATTTTATTTTTTATATATAAATAAATGAAATCTGTAATAAATAATAAATAATTAAAACATGAAATTCTTGACATGGAGAAGAAGGTTTAAGGTTTTAAAAGATACATTCCTGGAAGGCCTGCATGCCGTGCGGGTTAGTATGTACTCACAAACCCTACACATCAGCTGCTATTTATATTATATTAGGGGTGGTTTTCCTAAGAAGAATGTCAATATTTCATATTCATATATGGATAAGAATATTCCATTTTATATAATATCCTGATGTATTCTCGCCAATTTCTTTTTCTTTCTGGCAACATTTTTTGAGAAGTTAATAATCAATTTTATTACCTTGTAAACTAAATTAATTAATCTTAAAATGGAGAGTAACAAGACTCATTGACCAAGAACACAGATATGAAGATTTAAATATGAGTTGTGGCATTTAACAGAGCCTTAGCGGCAAGCACATGGCCACCGTAAACAATGTTACGCAGACCGGCACGCCTATTCCCTATTCCATACATTTCGTTGAATGTTGAACTTATAATAATTGATAGACATTGCTAGATCTTTATTAAACGATTATATTGTTGAGAAGATATTGTTGTAGATATAAACTATGAAGTAGGATGAGATACTACGAGATAAGGTTGTGTTTTTTTCCATAGTGTTGTGGTTCTAGAGTTCTATATTTATAAAATGACAAGGATAACATCGATTAATGAGCATGCATGCTAATAAAATTATGATAACTGTGGAAAATAATAACTATTTATTGAGGATGCTGTATTTATGGGACAAGTGCTCTCCTAGAAGGGGCCTCACCTTAATGACATTAGGATGATCCAATTCCTGAAGAAGGATGAGCTCCCGCAGTATCTTGGCGGAGGTCCTTCGATAGCAGCGGGCCAAGGAAGGGGCCTCAGGACGGGCCAGGCAGGACTCGATGTCGTGGCCATCCAGGTTGACCGTCTTCACGGCGATGTCCTTCCCCCTCAGACGACCCCGGTAGACAGCCTTGGTCCAGCCGCTGGCCACCCACTCCAGATCGGTGACCTCCTCCAGGCTGGTGCAGTTCAGTAGTTGATGTTGGCCGGTGCTCCTCGGAGGCTGCTCCGGGGCTGCGGGTGGCCTGGCCGGAAGGTACAACAGAAGGCCCGCCCCCAGGGCTACGAGCGTAAGGGTCGTGGACCGCGGCTCGCCGAACATCCTGTCCGACGGGAATACCGCGGGTGTCTGCCGTCTCCGGCTTCTCTTCCCGCCACCGATGCGCGCGCTACCGCCCCCCCCCCACTCCCGCAACCGAGTTTTATTTTGATTAATAACCGCCGTATCGCCTTCTAGGCGTCTACTTTATTTATAGAAACGAAATCGTTATACCTAAACGTTTTGTCTTGTCATTTCGCGATGAAACAAACAGCACTTTTGTGGGAAATAATTCAAATGATATCCCAATTGAGAGAGGGAAAAACCTTAATATCTGTCGGCTTTTAATTTAATTTATGACTTGGGATTTACTTTTAGCGAGCCTTTACATTGAAATACTTAAGGAGGCGCTCGACGTCTCATGTTTTAATTTTTATTTATCTCATCTAAAAGATAAAAAAAAAAAAAAAAAAAAAAAAAAAAAAAAAAAGCCTACAGATGCCGTTCCTAATATTTTACAGCCAAGAACTGTATCAACTACCGTTGAATTTTTCTCCACACACTTACCAGTACTAAAAAAGACGAGAATTCATGATTATAAATTAAATTATTATATATATTTATTTAATAAGGTTCTTGAGTTTCAGTCAATAAATAATAAAACTATTTCGGCAACGTTTCGAGACTACATTGTTCTCATATTCATGCCCTACATCTTAGTAGGAATGTACTTGTATTGTTCGCATTCGCCACCTTTTTGTTAGATTTCTGATTAGCCAAATTTTCGATCCGAGCAAGACCAACTGATGTTGAGCGTGTTACAGAAGGTCCCTAAAATAGAAAATAGAGGTTTCAAACCTGACATTTTTTATTCCAACCAAAATTTTGAATTAGCCGAGAGGGATCGAGCAAGATTTGTCAAATACAGGTTGGTTTTTTAAATTTCATATTAAGAGAAACAGAGTCAAGAGGAGCTAGCTCATTATTTATTTAGTGTAAGAAGAATTGAGCACCTAACTGCTCTCAAACTATCAACCTACGCGTATCGCCCTCGCGTTTCCCAAAAACGTATTCATTTTGACCAACTATGTCACCACTAGATAATATGTCCCGTGTTGAAAAACTCTAAATTAAGATAGGTAAGAAGGTAGAGAAAGATAATATATCTACCACCATACATCAAAAATTAAAACAACATACAAAAGAGGCATGTAATAATTACTTGGCAATACATCTATGAAATACATTACATGGAAACAATAAAAAAATCGACAAAGACTAGATGCTTGAAACTATTACATCATATAATGATCATTATGGATAAGTTTATTTGGGACATAATGAGGACAATTCAAGCTTTTACGAAGGATTTTGGATTGGATAAGGGAAGAATTGGAAAGCTCAACTCCGTATGTCCAAATGGGTCTAATTACTGGCAAGTAAATAAGTATTTTGTAATTCATTAGGTGCTTAGAACGCTTGCCTGGTAAATGTTGGAGCGGTCGGAATCGACGAGCAGTTTTAAGTTTTAAGCCTCATAGCACAGTTCTCATATATAGATACCTCATAGCTCAGTTCTCATATATTACCTTTATATAATACCTCATAGCTCTCAGTTCTCTCATAGATACCTCATAGCTCAGTTCTCATATATAGATACCTCATAGCTCAGTTCTCATATATAGATACCTCATAGCTCAGTTCTCATATATAGATACCTCATAGCTCAGTTCTCATATATAGATACCTCATAGCTCAGTTCTCATATATTACCTAGTTCTCATATTTCAAGTCATAGCTCAGTTCTCATATATAGATCCATAGCATACCTCAGTTCTCATATATAGATACCTTTAATTTAAATTGAGATTACTCTACTTACTAACCTTAAGTACTAACCACATTTCTTCTATCACATTATCTTTTACTGTTATATTACCCACAGCTAGTTCTACTTCTACTGCAGCAAGGATTAATGAAATATTTCCTATTTCTTTTAATTTGATTTTATTACGAATAGTTTCGAATGTTGAATATTCATATATGTTCTAAAAACATACTACAATTCAAAACATCAGTGCTTTGATATACATATTATATAAATAATTATATATAAATATATTATGTATTTATTTATCGCGATACAGGCCAACGGTGGACCACGCGTATATCATTTTCCGGTTTTCTTCCTTTCTCCCCAAATTCTTTTTATTTTTTCGCCTATTTCCCTCTTTCTCTCCTCCGCCCATTTCTTACTTTCATGCTTCTTCTTCTCCGCTACAAGAACCTTTATATTTTTAACCATTTTTCCGAATCTATCCTTATCTTTGTAGTCTCCCTCCGTTATACCCAATTTTTTAACTTCCTCTTTCATTTGCTTTGGGTAACCTTTTATATTTTTCAATTTCATCACTTTATCAAATATTTGTTTGTTTAATCTATTGCTATTCATTCTTTATATACAAATATATATATACATATTAATTTTAAAAAGAATTCCTTAGGTTGTCCTGTGTATAATCGGTTTTTCTGTTTCAACTGGAAACGATTTTAAAATAGGAGTATTGAAAATATGTATTTATCTGGCCATAAACAGCACTTTGAATTTTATGGTATTAGTTCAGTATTATTATTTTACTATTATCAATGATTGCTAAATATTTAATTTTAAACTATTATCTTCAGAACGTATTAATTTGATTGATTAACGTCTTAGCTCGGAGTGATTGAGCACCTCAATCTTGGTCAAATGTTTTTATAACAATGTCTTATTTTATCTTTTTTAAACGGATTTTACTGGGAAAATGTTTTTGTTTTTTCTTTAAAAAATTATCTTTCGAATAAAAGGGTTAACCCTAAGCCATTGATCACAAAAACATTGAGACTTTAAGCTTATTATATTTTAAATATTGAATAAAGATACATTGTATATTTAGTAGATAATATATTTATAACTAAATTTTATTCATCATATGATGGTTTGGCACGTTATTACTCTCATTACATTTTATTTCCCACTAGTACACCAAATTAAAATGGTTATTTCCCTCCTTCCGACGACAGTACTCCCTTTACAAATCACATTCCTGTCAGTCACCTCCCTACACTATCAAAGCATTAACATTAAGTCATCAGTGAGTTCCTGCAAAACTAGATTCCGTCCTTCTCACCTTTACCTAACTCCCATCCAAACAGTTTCATTCAAAATATCCTTCATAGCCAGAGCCTCTGATTTCCGTAACTCCCTCCGATCCAACTAACGCCATTCCTCCACTCTGAATACCTTTAAATCCCGACTCCTCCTTTACTTATTACGTATTCAGTCAAATAATCAAATAGAAGAAGAATATATTTAACAATGAGATAGGAATATTCAGTATATAACTTCAATGTAATTTTGTTTTTGTTTTTATTTTTGTCATTACTTATATTATTATCCCTGGTTACATTTGTTATTATTATTTATGCTGATAAGATGTATTTTAAACCTGTTTACGGTATTTTTTATTTTTATTTGTTTGTGTTTGCTTACCTTATTTCAACTTTTTTGCCTTAAGTATTTTAACATTGTTACATAGCTAAAAATGTTGTCCTCAATATTATCCGGTTCCTAGGCCGGCATTATATTGTCCTTAAGCAATGGCCCCAGAATAAAATTTATTTTCATTTCATTAGTATCTCGAGAGGGGATCAAACAAAGCTCTGAGTCGTGTTCATAATAAACTGTCTAATAATTATATAAAAAAAGACAGAAATATTAAAAAAATTCTGAATCCTGTTACAATAGATGTAACAGTATAGACCTCTAGACCTATACGGTATAGATCTGGTATAGAAGTACTAGTTGAACTCTCCACGTGGTCTACTCTCCACGTGGTCTACTCTCCACAAGAAGCCTCTCTCCCTCTCCTATTGTCACCATCTCGCGCATTCAATTAGGGTACATCCGGTAAGCATGGAGGCAACGCCACGCAGTGGAGCAAGCGCAGGGAAAAAATCCAAATTCCGACTTTGGTTTCCGGAGTTAGTATCTATTTTTTATTTTATTTTATTTTATTGTTTTTAATCTGAAAAATAAATATAATTATTTTTCAATTTAATCTACTTTTCTTTTTAAATGTAACTTTATACTTTTTCTCGCACATTTAAGTTATTAGTATTCTATAATATTTCTATACATATGTAGAAATCAACATTTGAGGCCTTTGGAATCAAAACCTGCCAAGTCCATTTTTTAAATTTCATAAGTTGAAAGGATATTTAATTTACTGGCCTGACGATAATTTACTGGCTTGACGATTCGTGCCAAAACCTGTTCCGTAGTCAGCTTCAAAATGACCTTGAAATTGAAAATTAAACTTTGGAATCAAATCCTGCCAAGTGAATAGTTAAATGGGGTGACGGTAAGCATGGAGGCAAGGTAGAGCCACAACTAAAAAAAAACATTTCGGCGATGTAGAAATATTTCTATACTTCTTCAAATCCTATGTTAGGCTACTATTTGGTAAACTTACAAAAGGCGGATGATAAATAAGAAGCAAATATAACTAACTCATTCGGACAATATAGATGCAAATGAAAGTGCTTTTGTTTAATTTTAATTAGTAATTATTATAAATCAATTGATAACAGACTCCTCATATACAAAACAATCTTAAAACCAATGTGGACCTAAGGACTTGAACTGTGGAGGACAGCAAGACAATCCAATATCAAACGCATTCAATCCTTCCAATCCAAAGTCCTCCGAACAATAGTCAATGCACCTTATTATGTTACCAATAAAACCCCACATAATGACCTAAAAATCCCCTTTGTCCTTGATCTCATTCCTTCAAAATCCTTGAAATTTCATCAAAATCTATCCAATCATCCTAATCCTCTGGCTCAATCCCTGTCCAGCATTAACCATCCCTATCCCCCCCCCCAGAAGATTGAAACGGGAATGGCCCCGAGACCTTTTGTAATATAATGTTATGTAGGAGTCCTCGTAATGACCAGCTTCTCTACTCAAGCTCCCACTCAGCCTCCACTGGATATTACCAGTGATGCAGCTGAGAGCAGCGCTGGGATCTCTACGGGTCTAGCCTTGACTCCCAATAAGTGGGGAATAGGCTCGATTCGGGGTTCTCCAGGCTTAGTACGTTTGATGTTTTAGATTTTAGATTTAATTTTAGATGTTTGTAAGTAATTATTATTATTTTTTTTCAATTTATTTTTTACTTTTTTATTTATTTTTTTTTTTTTTTTTTTTTTTTTTTTTTTTTTTTTTTTTTTTTTAAATTATGACTATTTGATTTTTTTGTATTATGACTATTTGTTTTATTTTATCTCTTATTATTATCAGTTATGTATGGATGAGAACTTGTATATATAGTAAGAATGAACTACATCATTAGCACTGTTACTTATTTCCCTTAACTGAGGCAGATTGTACATATATATCAATAAAAGTTTAAAACAACAAAATTATTATAAATATGTTTATAATACTTAGATGTAAATTAGCCGCGTTTCTCATCATGGTGTAAGGTTCATTAATGAATAGCCGGGAAGCCAATGAATGGAGCTACCTACCTACCTATATATATATATATATAATACCAGAGGCTACAGTCGATGAAGGACCTGGACCTCTCCACACAACTTTCTCCACACTCCTCTCTGTCCGCGTTCACGTCCCTCCAATTCTGGATCCCTAGCCCAGGTGGATGTCCCCCTCCAAATCATCCATCCATCTTTGCCTGGGCCTGCCTCTTCTCCTTGCTCCTCCTGGTGCTATGTATCAAACCTTTAGGGTTTAATTTAATAAGCATAATATTCGCGTGTTGCGTAATAGGGTGGCTGGCCCCTTACAGCCTCTTGCGGGTGGTCCAGCAGTTCACACTCCCTTTTTTGGTGTGCCATAGGGTGGCTGGCCCCTTTTCTACTACCTGCCTATCCCTTACCGGCAAAATATTTTCAAAGTCAGTTTGAGTCGATTAGTCGAGCAGTCGAGGAGAATATTTGAGAGAGTCTAGGAGATGTCTGGTCTGGTCCCTTCTGAGCTAGTTCCTGGATCCTTCGGAGCTTGGGAGCTCGCGGCTTACCACTATGAACCACAACATACGTAGCATCGCCCTCGTATTCAAGATAAGTTTAGGCTAAGTTCCTTTTGTTAAAGTTAAGATACTAGATTAAGAATGATTCCTTTTCCTAACTGTAATTTTTATATGTCAACCCATAGTGGAATATATATTTTTTTAGTTCAACCGTCATTTATTCACCATTTGCATGCCACTCATTAATTAATATTTTGGTTTACCCTTATTTATAATAATATATCTCAATTATCTGGCCCCACGATCACCTTCTGGAGAAGACATTATTAAAATAATTAATTATTTAAATAATACTTATTTATCATTTGTCAGGAGATTAATTCCAGGCCTGCATCCCAATAATTAGATTAATGCTCATCCGGACTCAAACAGAGACGGACATAGCACTGGCGTTCCCGTCCACATTCCCCTTGGCAGCCTTTGAGTTTCCATTCTCTCCAAATGACCCAGCCATTCATGAATGGATGAATGGATTAAAACAACTTTGCCTACTCTGTGTAGGATTCGATGTTAGATCTCGTCCTTATAAAATATAGTAACGCTGCTATTTTTCTATCTTTTCTTGGCATCCTGCACAACAGCTCATAGGTTTACGGTGAAGGGTAAAATTCTTTGTCACTAAATCTCTTAATCCTCAATTTAAAGACCTCTCAGGGTTTCGATCCCTCGTGTGTTCAGCTGGTTATTTATAAATAAAAAAATAAGTATTTTTCACAGGAGGTGCACCATGATGGTATGTATAGAAGGATCCATACAATTAGGATTGAAGAATAAATTGCCACTTCATACGAAAATAGACCCTTCCATACATACACCGCTTTCGATACATAGATCCTTTCCAAAAAAGAAAAAAAAAAAGAAAAAGCGGTGTACATGAACTAAAATGTGATGACTGTGAAGCCAAATACACGGAAAAAACTGTAGGCTCAGTTAATCAAAGATATAAGAGCATACTAAAGACCTAGAATGCCAACTTCGTCATCCGTCTAAATGAAAATAACCATAACTTCAATGCGGAATCGGCAGAGAAACTAATTGGTCAAGTAGATGACAGTATAAAATAAAATATTTGTGAATCATTAGAAGAATAAAATCGTTAATATCCAATCGAAAATTTTGTTCATATGACCAGATAAATATTTCCAAAAGTCCCATTTTACATTTGTTTCCAATAGTAACGGAAAACATTATTCATAGGAAAGTCCCAAGGACTCAAGCAGCATCGCCATAGATAGAGCCACCTCCCCACCTCCCCACCTTCCCACCTTCCCACCTCCCCTACCGCTCTTGATATCATTCAGAAGTCCGTTTTGCCTTCTTAGGTAAGGAACAATATATTTGATTTCTTGTCTTACCTTTTTAAAAACTTTAATATCTATAATTTATGAAGGAAAGTTCTGATGTTTTGAAATAGTATGTTTTAGAATCGATTATGAAAGTTTAACATTCCAAACTAGTTTTCAAATAACATAATTCCAATAGAAGCCGCCATTAATTCACCAATCCTAGAAGTACTTTTCCTTAAAGTAGCGATTGAAATAAATTATAAAAATAAAAAATACAAAACTACTCTGAGGAATGTTTAATCAATACCGTAAAGAAGTGCGGTAGGAGGATGAAGGAGAAGAGGAGCAACGGCTAGCCGTTATATTAAGCTTGTTCTTAAGAAGAGGCTAAAACTTTTCTCAGGTAATAACAGCCCCATCCACCGCTACCTGTATTATCAAAAATAATTCCAAAGAGGTTAAATGAAAATTTAATTTTCTTCCTCCCAAGAGCGGCAAGAAAACGATTCTTTAAAAAGTAGAGGGATTCAATTCCTGAATATTCCCTACCTCAAAAAAAGGAAAGGGAAGAAAAAGAAAAAAAAGGATCCTACACTTTTGCACTTAACAACTACTTTTTTCCAGGCTCAGGCTTTAATAATTCAACAGTATTATTACTTTTTCTAAAGTATTAATTTATTAATTACAAACTGGAATATTAACTCATTGTATAATTTATAAAGTTTTTGTTATCTTAAAAGAATAAATAATTGTGTCGCTATATAATGGTATATAGTGCTCTTGTGTCGCTACCAACAAATCGATTCTCGGAGCCGGTACCTCGGTAAAATAAATTGTAATTAAATAAAACAATCGATACCAGCGCTAAAAAGGCAAACCACATCTTATTAAAAGAACAGTATAACCCAAGAAATAAACTAATAAACAGCAAATAGTGTTTATTATCCAAAACATACGATCTATAAGTTATTTGAAGTCCACATGTGCAAAAAATAATTCATTTTAATGACTAGGTGTTGTATGAAGATAAATATTCCCAAGATTTTTATTTATTACTTAAAGATAGCGAAAATGTTCAACTAAAAGTATTTAGTGATACTTCCCTCAATTTAATCAACACTCTAGATGGGAACATGTACTCATTTTTCTCCTGAACTTGATTTTAATAATACGAATATATTAGATTTTTTTTTTCTATCCTCCGACTTTATTTTATTTAATTTCATGCAAGGAAAAAGGAATGAAATGGGTGATCTTTTCTTGCCTTTTGGCATTTTGAGATTTGTTTTCTTCTCAGCCAATTTTGGTGGGTCCTATGTCGATTAAAGGTACTCCTTTTTATGTGTCGAGTGTGGAGGAACGCTCTGTCGGCTATGGTGGTCATCGGGTCAGTCCGTATGGTCTGAAACCCTTCCCTCGGTAAGTACGTGCGCTAGGGGGATTGTGCCTTGCCACCTCCCAGGCTTGGTTGGTGGGGAAATGTCCCTGAAGAGAGGGTTGGCGCAGTGCTTCAGCCTGTCAAAGAACTTGACCAATGAAAGGCGGGATTGTAAGCATACTTAGGATGCGGGTGTTTGGCCCTCTCTAGGCAGGTTCCACGGACGATTCGCCGAAGGACGATATTCTGGACTGTCTGTAGGGCGCCGAGTGTACTTTTGTACATGTAATGGAGCAGTGGAGCACCGTGGGGGAGGGGAGGGTGGTCCATCATCCGACGGATTTATATATTTGTAATTTCAGGCGGAGAGATAACTGAGGAGAGGTTAGGAGCTGATGGGGGCGTTATGCCCTCGCCCGAATCTCCTCTGACAGACAGTGAAGAATGTGAGGTGCCTATCAAAGCTGACGCTTAGATACAGTATAGAGCTAGGGATGGGCTGCTCAGTGCCTCCGCTGTAAAATATTAGGGTTCGAAGTATGAGCATTTAATGATATCAGAACTAACCATTGTTCTGGCATTATAAAAATCCTCTAAGAATAATAAAAATGTATAATAAATGGTGCTATTGTCTGGCCCCATCAATTTTTTTATTGCTTCAGCTTCGGCAGTTGGAAATAGTAACCTATTTTCATTTTCCAATTTAAAATATGTTTCCAACAATTTGACGTTCGGGTGATGGATTGCACTGGCAATGCCAAATTTTTGAAATTAACAAAAAATTGTGTAGCGAGTAGTGTTGATCACGTTAGTATAAAAAATTGAAATATTTTTTAAAAGATATTTTAAAATAAATTGTCTGACAATATTCTATCGTCAGGGAGAAGAATCGATGCACGTATAATAATAATGTGAATATCTATTACACAACATCAGCAGATCGGTTCCTCGGGATCGAGAATCGACACGTCCCTTGTCTATCGTGATATAGTGATATAGTGGTATAGTGGTATAGTGATATAGTGATATAGCAAAATATAATTGTATGATTACAAATAATCTATTTATTATATCATCGAAATATAAAAACGATACATTTCAAAGACTGTATAACATTACATGACTGGTATAATCTCTGGAAAACACGAACAAGTTATGACAAGTGAGGACACAACATTACGCTTATTCTTTAACATGAAACGACATTCGCGTTCACTTTAACACACTGATCTCACAGACACTGTACACAGATCCGAGTTAAATCCTTATATCGACTTGATTTAAAAAAACTGACCAGATAACTCATTATATAATTTTGTTTAATATTAATGGATGAATAAGAAAAAAATACTGATTCTGTAGGTCATAACCATCGTTTGTTATTCTACTCCTTACGTGGTTTATACAAATCAAAATATAAACCATTGTGTTCTATGGTGCTGCCATGTTTATGCCAGCTGCTACGCCATAGCCGTTGGAACATTAATTCTAAATATCGACTATTTGCATACTTCAATAAAAAAAGAAGCTGTAAAATAAAATTTAATTCTGTAATAAGGCCAACTCATTTTTTTCATTTTCACGCATAAAAGTTTCGTTTTTTATTTTTTACTTCACTATTTATTTTAAATAGGACATATAAAGTGTATTAGAAGTATTTAAAATATTAGTACATTAGTATTTAAAAATAAAAAAAACTTGGAACAGCATTCCTTGACTGACAAAAGCAATAGATGATGGATATGGCTATCTATTTCCTAATTTATATTTTAGAATTAAAAGGATCAAAGTACTTCCATTATTTAAATCAACAATGAATGATAATTCGAAATAAACAAAAAGCGGTTTCAACGGTTACTTTTTTCATTGAAAGTAATATAGCTCCTAAAAGGTAGAATATAGCTCCTAGCCTAGCTAAAATATATAACAAAAAAGCTAACAAGAAAGCTCTTTTTAGATCCTGTCAAAACGGTTACGTCACTTTTTTCATTCAAAGCAATGTAGCTGCTAGGCTGTAGGTTCTAGCGGGGAATGTTGTATAACGAACAATTTTTGTTTCATTATTTAGAACAATTTATATTTCTTTGATGGGATCACTCAGATGAGCACCAACAGAGCAGACCATATTTAAAAAATGTAGCAAACTTTTTTTCATTCAAAGCAATAGCGATAAAGCCAAGGTATGTTTTGTCGATTAAAAAGGAATCAAAAAAAGGACCCCCAGGTTAAAGATAAATAAACTTAGCAGATTTTATTTTATTAAATAGATATTAGAAAATAGTTTTTTGCTCATTATTCAAAATCGCATTAGAACTATACCCAATCGTATGCAAGAGCTAATGAACTTAAGGGAGTAATATAAACCCAATTAATTTAAAATTTCAGTCAATATGATTAAATACTGCTTCATTTTATTAATTTACTTCTAATAACCCTAATATGCGTCAATGTATACGTCTCCTCATTGAGGTATATCGGGACGTAAATGTAACTTTAAGATGAGAAAATGAAGGAAATGGATTGGGTGGGGTTTGTTGCCACTCAGTATACATATCAAGATAATCTTAGAGGGAAACTATAAACATTTATAAAAATCTACGACACATTATTTTGTTTCTGGAGTATTAGAAGATCCTTTTGCCAAAGTAGGTTGTACATTTTCTGTTATTTTGCGAAAAGGTTTGAACATTATTGATGGTATAGTTCTGGACTTGGGCTAACATAGCGCAAGGAAAGGGAAAGCGCGAACATTACAAGGAAAGGTGGCAGGCATTACAATAACAACTGAGGGCCTTTTGAGTCAAGTAGTGTTGTAATAATAAACAAGGGCAATCGCCTACAGATGTCGCCATCGTTTTAGATAACTACGTCCACAAATATTCTGGAAAGATTGCCTTCGATGGTTATTGGTGACATGTGTTCAAATGGTAACTGAGCACAAGCTGTATTCGAACACATTATCCACTTCATCCAATGTGAGTAATTTTTTAGGATTCCCTTCAATATGGGAAGAAAAACAAAGAGGGTTACTTCATCATGATGTGTTTTTAAAATTAAATCCACCACAAACCTATGCATACAATTTTAAAATCTCATCAAATCATAACAACATTACTTATTAATTACTAACCGTGAAAACTACTCTACCAATCTGTAGCAAATTTTAACTACATTATCTTAACAGTTCAAGGAAGGTTAAGCTATAATAAAATCTATCGATCTTCAATTAATTTGTAATTGAAAAGCAATAATAGGCGGATAACAATGAAGTTTGAAAATTGGCCGATTGGTGGAGAGCGCCATTCAACATGAGAGGTTACAAAGGTACGGTGTTATATTGAGCTTGAAAGTGATAATAAAATTTACCTTTATCTTGGCCACAGATCACGCGTTGTGATATCACGTGACTTTGATTTATTGACTAGAGGTCACGTGAGTATTTAATCGATTTCCAATCACGTAACGTTGTTAAATTATCAAAATCAAATTATTAAAAAAAAATATTTAAATACGGTGAAGTTTGAAAATATAGCAATATATGGTTAGCAATAAAGTTTACAGTGGTGAAACTGATGATCTTCTACCATATTTACGAGTCTCTACCATATTTTAACATCATCTTCATATTTCTAAAAACCTTTAGCAATAATAGAAATTTAAATGTACAACGTTTAGTGGCTCAAGGCTCGAATAAGTTTTGCCTCACTATCATATACTCGTATACTATTAAGCTAAGAAATTAAAATCCAACCAGATGAAATCAATAAAATTATTTCTACCAAATAAAAATTATTACCGAATCGAAATGTCGATCCTTTGCTTTTTCATATTGTTTGTAAAAATGTAATTCTAAAGGCCCACTAGTTTTAATGGGTGATAATATCAATATCATTATCTACAAGCTTCTTGCAATATTGTCTCTGTACCTCTGGACTCAGTACCTCTACCTCTGGAATACCAAATTATACATTAAAATTAAAAATTGGAAGGATCAATACAATTAGGATTGATGAATTAAATGCCACTTCTATTGAGATTATTTTATTTGAAAACTAGTTTCGAATGCTAAACATTCATCTTCAGTTCTAAAACATACAATAAAATTTTCAACACATCAGTACTATGTTACATAGATTAAATATACTAAGGTTTTTAAAAAGATAAGACAAGAAATCAAGCATAGGCACTCACCTTCGAGGTAACTAAAACACTGAATTTGTGAGAAGTAAAAGGGGGGAGGCAGGTAGGTTAAGTTTTAGATTTACAACGGGGTTTCCCTTATGACTCATTGGGTTTTTTTCGTTCCTATGGGAAATAAATTTAAAATGGGGCTATTGGATATGTTAATCTGATCATTCAAACAAAAATCTGGATCGGTTTTAAACGATTTTATTATTTCTAGTGATTCAAAAGTATTTAATTTTAGGCTATTTTCTACTTGATGTAATATTTTTACTCCCGAGTCTTTATTAAATTTGTGGTTATTTTCATTTAGATGGATAGCGAAATTGGAATTTTGGGTCTTATTAGTGTATGCTCTTATATGTTCATTTACTCTTTGATTTACTGATCGTCCGTTTTTTCCCGTGTATTTTGCTTCACAGTCATTACATTTTAATTCGTATACGCCGCTTTTTTGGAAAGGGTCTATTTTGTCTTTCGGTGAAGGGAAGTATGATGACAATGGCTTATCTATTTTAAATGCAGGGTTTAAACCTAATTTTTTTAATTCTTTCCCGACTTTAACGGATATTGGGCCGTAGTATGGTATCAAAATATATTTTTTAGGGGTAGCTTTATCCTCTGGGGGTGTTTTGTATATATTATTCATAGTTTTTTTATGTATTTGTTTTCTTAAAATATTATCGATTGTGGTTTTACTGTATCCGTTGTTGTTAGCTATAGTGTGAATCGTTTGTATTTCTTTGTTAAAATTTCGTTCATTTAGCGGTATATTTAAAAGCCGGTATATCATGCTATGAAATGCTGCGAGTTTGTGTGTTAGTGGTCTCCTGGCATTGTTGTCTATAACTACATCTGTGTGTGTGGGTTTCCTGTATATATTAAATTCGTGTTGTTTATTGTTTATGGAGATTTCTATGTCTAAAAAATTTAAAGTTTTATTGTTCTCTAACTCCAGTGTGAATTTAATTGAAGGGTGGATTTCGTTTATTTCGTTTAAGAAACTATTGATTTGTCTGGTCGTCCCAGACCATAGGCAAATTATGTCATCAACATACCGATACCAGTATATGATGTGTTGAGCTAATTTTGAATGAAGGATTTTCTGTTCTAATTTATCCATAAAAAGATCTGCCAGAAGGGGTGAAAGAGGGGATCCCATTGGTAATCCTTCTTCCTGTTTATAGAATGTATTGTTAAATTGAAAATAATTATGTTTTATGCAGACTGACATTAAATTGTAAAAGTCTAATTTTTCTAGTGGTTGAAGATTAGACCGGAAGATTAGTTTTTCTAAAATTTCTATTGTTTCTGAAGGTGGGATACTGGTAAACAGATTTGTGACATCGAATGATATTAACTTTGCATTGTCTGGAACATTTACGTTTTTAATTTTGTTGACTAATTCTATTGAGTTTTTTATTGTATTTCGTGGGGAAAAGGAAATTTTCGTTTTGAACATGTTGTTTAAATAATGAGCAAGTTTGTATATGGAGCTATTAATGTAGGTAACTACTGGTCTTATTGGAATGTCTGCTTTATGTATTTTGGGTAGGCCGTAGAGACGGGGCGGCAAGGGATTCATTTCAATCAAGTTGTATTTTATATTATCAGGTATTAAAATACTATTATTTATTAACTCCCGAACTTGACTGTTAAATTTTTTAGCGGGGTTTTTTATGGTGGGGAAGCTGTTTTTTTGGATGAAGTCATAGATTTTATTTTTGTATAACTCTTTTTCTATAATTACTGCGGTGTTCCCTTTGTCAATCATAAAAGCGGACATAGGGAACCCAGAGGATAAAGCTACCCCTAAAAAATATATTTTGATACCATACTACGGCCCAATATCCGTTAAAGTCGGGAAAGAATTAAAAAAATTAGGTTTAAACCCTGCATTTAAAATAGATAAGCCATTGTCATCATACTTCCCTTCACCGAAAGACAAAAAATAGACCCTTTCCAAAAAAGCGGCGTATACGAATTAAAATGTAATGACTGTGAAGCAAAATACACGGGAAAAACCGGACGATCAGTAAATCAAAGAGTAAATGAACATATAAGAGCATACACTAATAAGACCCAAAATTCCAATTTCGCTATCCATCTAAATGAAAATAACCACAAATTTAATAAAGACTCGGGAGTAAAAATATTACATCAAGTAGAAAATAGCCTAAAATTAAATACTTTTGAATCACTAGAAATAATAAAATCGTTTAAAACCGATCCAGATTTTTGTTTAAATGATCAGATTAACATATCCAATAGCCCCATTTTAAATTTATTTCCCATAGGAACGAAAAAACCCAATGAGTCATAAGGGAAACCCCGTTGTAAATCTAAAACTTAACCTACCTGCCTCCCCCCTTTTACTTCTCACAAATTCAGTGTTTTAGTTACCTCGAAGGTGAGTGCCTATGCTTGATTTCTTGTCTTATCTTTTTAAAAACCTTAGTATATTTAATCTATGTAACATAGTACTGATGTGTTAAAAATTTTATTGTATGTTTTAGAACTGAAGATGAATGTTTAGCATTCGAAACTAGTTTTCAAATAAAATAATCTCAATAGAAGTGGCATTTAATTCATCAATCCTAATTAAAAATTGGATGTACAATAATGCTTGTATGTAATCTTCAACCACATGATCAGAGCAATTTTAACGAGGTTATATTTATATCTACATATATATATATATATATATATATATATATATATATATATATATATATATATATATATATATATATATATATATATATATATATATTATATATAATTACTGCTTTCTACCAAAATGTCATGCTCAATAGTATAATTTACTAAAAGATTTTATCGAAAAACAAATAAAACTTCAATAATTAGTTAAAACTATTAAGTTGTATAGTTATGGCAGCGGGCCAAGGTCACGGCGGGGGATACTATTATAAAACTAAAATTTGCTGAAACAATGCACGTAAAATAAATAAAGGAAACGCAACTAAACATATTCCGCAGATACGAGCCAAAAATAACAATGGCGAGAAGAAGTTGCTAGTTGGAACAAATAAGAGGGAAAGTTATAACGTACGCAGCTCAATCAGAGCCCCATTCAAACTAGAGGGCATGTTTTAATTAGCAAAACTCGCCGGCTAAAGAGAAGAAACTTTACGCGAGTAAACTGCCACTCAAACGTGAGGAGCACACATATATCTCTTCCAAAACTTATCCCCTTTCTCCCATATTCTTCCCGCAGCCCCAAAATGGAACTTCGTTAAAACTCCCCACTCGGCGAAATCTTGTTCCGCAAGATTATACATCTGAATAAAAATGAGAGACCAACTTTCACATATGCCTCAGATTCCTGTAGCTAATAAAAATATCGACAGTTAAAAAGTATTTAGGATACAAACGCCTCCCTGCTCACTGCCCCACCTCAAATATAGTTTTATCCACTGAACCGCTATTTTATACATTTATATTTATACGATCAAACATAGATTGAAATGAAATTATATCCTAATTATATCCTCCATTATTTTAGATTCATTTTACAGATTTTTTTTCTTCTTTTTTTTTTTGTATTCAATAATTAAACTTTAAGAAAGATCTTTAAAAAAAGAAAGAAAAAAAATCACTAACTTTTTTATTACTGATTAAATATCATACCTAACCTAATAATTTACATAGTCATTGTTTACAATTACAAGTCAGATATTTTTGCATTATATATATTCCACATTTTACAATTAATTATCTAAGCCAAGTAAAGTAAATTTTTAAGTTTTGTTGTTTATTTTTTTTCTATTAAAAAACAATCCGTTACGCACCAGCCTGTTGCAAAAAAATTGAAGAAACAGGTAAGAAAAACCAAAACATTTCCGATGTCAGCCGAAGTCAAACAGAAGAAATATGATCGGCCTTCTAGCCAGCCGACTAGTAGGCCTAAGCCAAGTCATCCCGTCCCTAATTTTTATCGATTGTTGACTTTGTCGATTTATTTTGATGTCACCCTTAAGGATAAGATTACTCTACTTTATTCTCCATTCTAGAGAATAAAGAAATTTTTTTCTAATTTATTTGACTACAATCACGGTTTTAATAAAATCAAGGAAATAATTATTCATTTCTTAGGCCTCATCACTTCGAGATCGTATCTAAATATAAAGTAAACAATAAATCATCATCACAACATTTATTAAACTCTCGTGATTTTTACTATTTTCATTGAGTATCATCACAATTTATGTTTCCATCATTCCCACCGTTCATCACACGTTATAACATCATTCTGCCATTGCACCCATGTCTAATTATTTTATAAAAATATTCTGCAACTATATTCTTTAGTGTTAGTGAAGTGCTATTGAAATATTATGTGTGGGTAAGAACAGGTATTAATTAAACTACTCGATCTACTAAGGATGAATGTGAAACTCGAAATGAAGAAAGGAAATCTGTATGAGGTTCTTACACAGGTAACAAAGACAGTGTTGACATATTATTCATGAGGTCTGTTAACAACGCCTTAAATGATTAAATAGTCATCAACTTTCTGGTTCCTATCGGCCGAAGTGGAATGCTTTCCACTCAAAACTGCACAAACACTGGCTATCTCTACAAAGTAAAGGACCGATACCTTTGAAAATGCACCAAAAACAAATTTTTTTACTGATCCAAACAATCGAAAGCTATTATTAATTTTTGCAGTAATGTCTCAAAAGTGCGTGAATCACCATTTTTTCTTCTGACATTGCAAGTGCGTTTAAAAAAAATGTAAAAAACCCATAGAGCAAATTGACGTCACAATGAATTAAAGGATTACTCCACTTAAGGTGACCATTGACATAAATAGTAAAAGAAGAAGACATCGTTATACGGTTATTAATAAGAAGCGGAATGAAGAGTTGTTGTGTAAACATCTACAAGTATTTTGCTAATAAATGTACCATTTTTATCAGTTAATCTATTTTCAATTTCATCAAATTAATAGTAACATTGGAAACAATAGTTAGTTTCAAATAAATTTTATTTTTGGAGCCTTAATCTAAACATCTAGTCGATATTGCGGAGGACTCAATAACCTCAGTAGATGTGAACTTGGACATCCAAAAGAACATTTTATTAATGGCACGTTAGTTTTCAAAAATATTCTTTGTCCATTAGTATAAGGTAAGCTAATGTAATCTCAACGTCCAAGGAGTCGAGTCACAATTGGAAAATTTAGATATTTTTTATTTTATCCTAACAAAAAAATGTATATACTCGTAATATAGCTATTTTTCTATCTACTTGTTTACTATCATAGGCACGTCAAGGCGTTCTCACTAGCCCAATCTGTCCACCGAGTTAGGTTCTCCCCTTCCTTCCGTAGAGAATACTTCCTTCCTACATTCCTCTTCCAACATGTCATCTTCCGTTTATTCAAAATATGCTAAAATTCAAGTCCTCTATCCAATCACTACATATTCTAGATCTAATCTCTTCACTCCATCCTACAGAACTACATTACAACGTTCTTTTCTTGCCCGCTCCGCAACTCTTTGGAATACATATTTGAATGTTTGTGAGTGTGTGTGTGTGTGTGTGTGTGTGTGTGTGTGTGTGTGTGTGTGTGTGTGTGTGTGTGTGTGTGTGTGTGTGTGTGTGTGTGTGTGTGTGTGTGTGTGTGTATGTGTATATCTGTAGAAATATGTGTATATTATGATTATCTATATATATATGTAGATTTTTTTTTCTTTTTTATATTAAAGTTAACTTGTATTTACTTTTAATTATCTTATTTTAAATCTCTAGGCCAGATGTGCTTTATTGTCTGTCGTGTAAATATTATTCGTATAGGACTCCGTCCCAAAATAATTTTTTTTTTTTCTAAATAAAACTCTATTCTATGTCATTCCCCGTTGTAGGGCAGATTAAATTTTGATGGATTGCCATTCATTGCAACCTCCATCGCCTCGTTTTGTTTTTTGTTAAGTTGATTAATTGATTAAAATTTCAGATTATCTTAATATTGATTGATTTTAGATTTTTTTTCTAAGCCATTGTAATCCAATAGTGTGTAAATATTTTTTGCAGGTATCTAAGGCCCTGTAAGGGAGAATGAAGAATGGAGATGCAAACAAATTGGTTAATCTAATAAAGGTGTCCATCTCTCAAACATTTAATAGAGTCCCAATGAATACTTTTTACTCCGAAAAGTTTGTGGTAGTTCTGTTTTAAAACAGTATCATTCTCTTTCTCATTAATTTTTTTAATTAGCACTAGGATAGGTGACTAGGAAGGTAATGGTTAGGGAGAGAGGATTAGAATATTAAAGAGATAATATTACGGATCCTGGTTATAATGCCGATTTGATACTCTTCGTCGAAAATAAGTAAACTACTGAATTATATGCAACTACGCTCATGAAAACCGCTAACGAAATTGGTCTAGTAATTATTATGTAATAAATATATGGTTAGTAGAAGAAACTGTGGACATTTTGGTGATGTTGATATTTCCGAGATTAAAGTTCAACACGTTGAGCATACCAGATATCTAGGGTCTATTATATTTTGAAAAAAATGAAATTCAAGAGGAAGTAAGGGCTAGGTTAAAAGACGGTAATGCTTGTTATATATCGGTCGCAAAACTACTCAGTTCCCGCTTACTCACCTGAAATTCAAAAATTAGGATATAAAAGACTATTATACTACCAACAGTTCTCTACGGATGCTAAACATGGCCGCTTATGTTAAGGGAGGAACAACGCATTAAAGTTTCCTAAAATAAAGTGAAGTACTGCGTAGAATATTTGGCCCAAAAGAGGATGAAGAAACGGGATAATTTGGAAGGCTTCACCAAGAAGAACTGCGGGAGTTATATCCGGTAAATATAGGTGAGCTAATAGCTTGTGCGGCGGTTAGTATGGCCTTCTAAAGTCCTTGGGTTAGCTACGTCTTTTATTTATTTAATAATCATTTAAAAATATTATAACTATTAAAAAAAAAAAAAAAAAAAAAAAAAAAACAGTCTAAAATAGAACTAAAGATTGAAAGTAAACAAAATAGCCCCTTTAAATGCCTTTGTATTCGAAGACGAGAAAACTAATTTATCTTCCGGAAATTGTGGAAAAACAGGCGGAGGACTTATCGATAACAATGCTTCCGCTTTACTTGGATATAAATTAGGTTTGGGCTAAAAGGGAAGAAAAACTTTAATTTATTGAACTGTCTTCGATCGTCCGTTCTAAGTTGGGGGTACACCCCCCCCCCCGTATAAATCAGGGAAAGAAAACTTGCAAGTTGGAAATTTATCGCAAAAGATACAAACGTTACTCGTCTAATTTTGTTCATTTTTCAAAAACTGTTATTGAAAGAAATACAGCTAATTTTTAGAAGAAAAAGAAACGACTTGAAGATTAAACCAACATGTACAAACTTGAACTAAAAATTAAAAAATATTGTTTTATTTGCTTTAAAACAAAGAGCATTAAAGGACAATCGATTAAATTATCGATACTTATATACCTAATTCCTATTCAAAATTTCTGATCAGTTTTGGAGCCGGTGGCAGCCAAGAAGGGCAGTTTAATCCTGCCTCAGCAACAATCTTCTGTTGAATTATCAGCTTTCTTTAAACATGTGTTTGTTTCGGTTGGCACTGACTCCAGAAGTAACTGATCAACAATTGTGAATCGGTATAGAAGTATCGATAATTTCGTTGATTGACCTTAATGCTCTTTGTTTTGAAGTAAATAAAACAATTTTTTTTTTATTCAAGTTTGTACATGTTGGTTTAATCTTGAAGCTGGTTTTTTTTCTTTTCTAAAAATTAACTTAATTTTTCAATTTTTTGTGGTAAGTGAGAGTACTTTGCTATTTTTCTTTTTTCTTAGCTCAGGTTTGTACATGTAGGTTTAACCTTGAGTGTTTTTATTAAATAAGCGTATTTTATTTTGTTTACTTTTTAGTTCAATAATCATTTTTATGGAACTACCTCTCAAGTGTGACCTACAGATCAAAAAAAGAATCATCAAAACCGATTCATAATTGTTGGAATAGGAACGTAATAAACATAAAATAAAAAAAAATAAAATATCGATATTTTTCTCCAGATGATCCGATATTTTCATATGGATATATCGATACGAAACATACGATATATCGTTACCTCTACATTTTAAAAATACAACATACAACTAAATATATTTAAGAAAAAATAACGAAATCTTATAAAAATGTTTTTTTATTTGTATTGCAATATTACTAAATTTTATTTTTTTTTTTCTCCTTCTTTTTTCATATCAGGTATTTATATTAAGAAACAGTTTGTTTTTTCTAGAGCTTTTATGTGTACTCGAAAATCTGTATTAATTTTAATTTTCTTAATATACATTTATATGCCTCTTATCAATTATTAAATTAATTAACTAATTTATAACTAAACTACCTCTTATCAATTATTAAATTAACATCTTTGCCTCAAATTAATGCTGCTATACAATAGCACTAGCTATAAGAAAGTTACTCTGATGGAATTAATTTAATTTAATAACACAACCCGCGTATAATTCTTTGTGAAAATCGATTAGTAATTTTGCGAAGCATCGATGGTAACCGGTTCTATTCAAGGCAAAGTGAAAAAAGTGGTTACTTAATTGTAAAATTGATTAATTTAAGTGAATTTTTACGACAGACAAACTTGGTTTTAATACTCCGTAATATTAAAACCAACAAGGACTTGAAGGGAGTGTATTCATAAGAATGGGAATAAGAAACTAAAAAAGTATAAAGACTTTAATATTTATTTAAAATTAATGTAAAATTTTGAGTGGTTTTATTAGATTTAAATTATGATTTTGATAATCTTTACCTTAGGGTAAACATCTACGGGCGGTTGTAGCTGAGACGTACGGGGATTTCCAAATTATCCGGGAGAGTGATCATAGGGAGCTGGCTCTAGGTGATGAGGTTATCTACCCTATAGGGTTATAACAAACATTTACCTTCCATTCTAATCCAAGGAGAGTTCAGTAGTTTGCACAATATATACAATGAGTAAATCTCCGGTGAAATTATTACAACTACTTGTCAATAACATATGAAGAACTACCCATTTAGCACTTCATTGAATGTCCCTAGACCATCTTCTTTTCAGCCGCCTCGGTAGGTTATCGAGAATCGAATGCGAAGCAAGTTGGAAGGCTAGTGGGTTTGTATCTTGTCATGGAAGGACAAGTATCGTCACATGTTTGGCTAGAGGCGTGTCAAAAAATGCCCCCAACACTTTAAAAATGTTGGAAAAACGAGACTTTTTTCACTCTAACCAATATAGCTCCTATATTCAACGGTAGGTCCGAGCGACAACAATAGAGCTAGAGCGAGTCAAAACGTTACATTTTTGAGGATGAACAAAAACATTGCACTGTAGGTTGCCGTGACAACTCTATATGTCACACTCTAGGTTGCTATAACGACGTTATACGTTACACAAGAAAATTATAGACCTCCAGCCAAAAGACATATCCACGTAAAAAAAAAAGTACCTATAGCAATTTAATTTCAATAAATCATTCCTTTCAAAATTGGATAAAGCTGGTTTATGTAACTGTTGACATGTCATTATTCTACTAATTTACTAAGTATTGCCATATCTATAATTTTAAACATCAATACATAAATTCAAATACCAAAAAAAATTGTAAGAATAATATCTTACAGGTTACAATATTAACTAGAGACAAGAACGCAGTCACAACTTACATAGAACAACAATTCATCCCTACCGGGTGGTTTGCAAAGCCAATGTGATAATAACAGAGATCCAGGTTGCATAATAGACACTGAGTCCTATCGTGTTTTTGTCGAAATTTATCGCCCCATAAATGAGAGCGAGATGAAGGTAAGAGCGCCATATTGTGACGGTGGCTGCATAAACAGGGAGTGCGGGGGGTAGGACAGAGGGTAGGGCGCCAAGCCTCGCTGAAGAAATGGCTTCCAGCAGGAGACAAATCACCGCCGCAGTTCTCTGAATCAGCCCTGATGAGGAGTTTGAACTTTTACTACGCAAAGCAAATCCCCACCAATTTATAGGACCCCAGTCGGATCTGTAATATGAAAAAATGCCACGAAAACGGAACCGGCTGGGCTTAGGGAACAATGCGAAGAAAAAGTGTTAAGGTGGTGGGAAGACTTGATCAGAATTCTAAAGGGCCTCTGCAATTTAAAAGAGATTTCCGACCGACTTATTATGTGACGGGGGTGGAAGGGGAGGGGGTGGTGGAAGGGGAGGGGGGTGGTGGAAGGGGAGGGGTTTTTAGGGCTTCATTGGAACGGCTCGCTAGGGAACCTCTCGAAGGAGTAAGGAAGGCTTTGACGAGCCGCTACGGGCCATCTTCTTTTAATTTATGGCTATCATCGGAGCAATAAGGGAAATGGTGAGGAGAAAAGAAATGTCTCGGAATAAATTGTATACCGAATGTACTCTAACCTATCTACTACTACCTGAATACCTTGTTAGATTTTGTTTCCTTGCGTTTAAACAATTAACATGTAATTATTTACATTTTAAAATCATGTTATTATTTACATTTTTTAAAAAATGTAATAAGCAATATATTAGGAGACATTACTCTTGCTTTTTTTTTTTTCTTTTTTGTATTGTCTTATGGCTAGAAGTCTATAGATTTTTTTTGTGACTTTTTCTGCTTCAGAAATGTAACATTTTGACAGGTTCTAGCTCTGTTGGTAGTGCAGATCAAATATCTACAGTTCCCTTATCAGATGCAATAGATTGTACATAGACTTATCCATGATAAACTGGTTTTCCCAATCAGGGGAATTGATTTTTTTTTTTTTCTATTTTTTTGTTAAATAGAAATCTCTCATTTGAAAGTACTACCTACACCATCATTAATGGTCTTCTCTAACCTAATATGCAAATAACATTATTAAAAATATAGATTTATTTCCTGTTTGGATTAAATCATTTCAAAACAATATAAATAACAAAATTAAAATGTAAGATTCAATCTTAGTAGTGTGAAGTTGCTACGGGATGTTTGTTCAATAATGGCTGCATCTCTCAAGGAACTCAACGAGTCCCAAAACGTTCTGCAACCTGCTTTCGAAGGTAAGTTTAGAATCTCCTAAACGTCGAATATATCTATTGACAATACAAAAATTTAGATAATTTAATAACTTAATATATTCAATATTAGAACATTGTTCAAACTGTTCTCATTTACAATATATAAGTAAATTATTTACGTAAATAATAATATTATTGCAGATTTATCTATCTCTCTCTCTCTCTATATATATATATATATATATATATATATATATATATATATATATATATATATATATATATATATATATATATATATGTGTGTGTGTGTGTATATATTAAAGATTTAGTAACCATGTGGTCATATGTTTCAATAGTGGTAGGTTGTATAACTGTTATAAGTGTTTCTTTGCTCAGTGATGATGCTACAAGTGGACCAGTCAGTTATACCAGTAGGTGTGTACCCGCCTTTAGGTACATAATGTATCAGCTGATCACCAAATCATGAATTTCGTACTGAACTTCTTTGCCATGACAGAAAAGGCCTTTTTTAACAAGAATAGTCACTTTTGACGAAAAGTGGACTCTAAACCTTTATATTGTTCTAAAACATACAAACATTGGCTCGACAGATTTACCAAACACACAAGATTACACAGAGTAGATTTTCTAAATCCCCTACCTATCAAACGAAGGTAATGTTACCGTTTAGTGGGCTTCATTTGGGGGGATTCAAGACAACTTCTTGAATTCTAGGAAAATTATGAATGCCAAAATATATACTTCTCAAACTGATGTTATACATACCAATTTGGTATTGATGAAGCGATCTTAGCTAAATTCGAAAGACCCTTTTCTGTTCCACGACGATACTGATCCCCATGCCTCATGTATGACCTCTCGGAGATTGCTCGAGGCTATGATTTCATCAGCTCTACTATCAACACTTCTTACCATTACATTAACACACCTTGACGACTTTAAAAGAGATTAAAAAAAAAAGGAAACCATTACGTAGTTAAAATAAACAAAGGGGTGTGGCTGTGTCATGTGTATTGTACCTAAATACGTTTATGTAACGGGTTATATTTTAATAAAATATTTTTATTTATGTATTTAGGATAAAAGCAAGGAAACAAATGATTATTGTGTTACAATATAGCTTTATTAATTATAGGTCTTATTAGCTGATACGAAAAGTACGACACAAATGGCATACAAGATTTCTGGTAAACGTTAAATCAATACAGGTAATGTTGTTAGAGAAGTTTCAATATAAGACAAATTGAACAAGCAGAGCATGAAGTCGGGCAATGAACGGTTTTGTGAGATTGTATGATTGTATTGGTAGAGATGTCTTCTGAGTTCGCGGCCAAACTTTGTGGATTAATGGCGGTAATAAGTATAAAACAATGCTGATGAGCAACTTTTACGTCCCGGCACTGCTTGACTTGGTCATATGGTGTTTTATTATCATCATTCGATTGTTCTTGAGAAGCCCTTTCCAACCACATACGATTTCTGTATTTGGTTTTGGCATTTCGGCGGGTATAAGACTTTATATATTTGTGATAATATTTTCTTATTCTAACGCCTTATTATATTCAATGTCACTATTTTAAACTAATGTTTTATATACAATCGATAGATTTTGACGACAGGTGACGATTAAAACCTACGTAGCTTCTCCGAGTTAAAAGTTATACTAATTTCAAATCTGGATACGCAGCAAAATAAACTCAAAATCGCAGCGCTTCCCCCTCCACCGTCACTGTTCTCGCTTATCGTAATGAATTATTTGATCCCTTAGCTATCCAGTGGTATAATTTAATTTTGGATGTAGAGGATAGATTGGAAACTACAACGCCAAACTGTATCCCCCGATTTTAGGTTTTTTGGATTGCCCCCGTATGGTAGTAATATGGTAGCAAATTTAAAGACGTATTCACGTCACTATTCATGGTCAAACTTCAATCGATAATCAGTTTTTAATATTTGTAAAATGCCGAAGACTCTTTTAACTTCTATTGACAGGGCATAGAGAAGTTATTAACTCGCTGGCGAAGTACAGATGTATTGAGAGAAATGGAGAGTATTCTGAAAAATGAAAAACAATTGTACATTGTTTATTTATTCTTTAAATATTTTAAAGCCATAGACCCGCATTAATTCCAGAACAAATCAATAAATAAATAAGTTAAATAAATTCAAGACATAAATAACATTAAGGTTAATATAAGGTTAATATTAATATAAATTTTCATAATATTTAGAAAACAAAAATGTATTTTATGAAATATGATTTTAATTTAATTTCATATGCAAATAGCTGTATTATAATTTTTGGTTTGTAAATTTTAAATCAGCTCATTGAAGATCCTAATAAAAATGTTTCTACTGTATAATGTGTTTTGCTTATTCAAGTACCTGAAGGCAGGGGAAATATGGTAATCAATTTAGAAAAAAATGGAAATTCAAAACACCAAATGCAAATTTTAAAAAATATATACTAACTAAATATATAATAGCATCACCAACCGCCCCATCTCCATCTCGATTTTTCCATTCGCTAAACATCACATTCATTGAAATCAGTTGAAAATTTCAAATGTACTCGTGTGTTAGCTTTAATAACAAAACTATAAAGGATATAATCGCATGATTATAGTTGGTATAAAGTCGAAATCAGATACGCGGAATGGAAAGTAATTTATTATCAGCTGATTTTTATATGAAAAATTAAAGATGAAAAAAATCTGGAAAATATAAGTTTCAAGAATAATGGAGATAAATTTTTCGAATTTCGAAGCCCAAACCAATACCAACAAAACTCAATTTCTCCCCGACTGGGAAAAACAGGAGATGATGGATATGTTAATCTATAATCTACAACTTAAAAAGACACTGTCGGCAAATTTTCGATTCGAGCAAGACCAACAGACTAGAGTGTGTCAGAATGTTGCATTTCCGCACGTGGACAAAACCTTATAGAAGAAAATTATAGTCCTCAGCCAAAAGACCAATCCATGTCAATACCGCTAACTGGGTTAAATAATATTAAATAGATTGAATAATAAATTGCTATAAATTTAATAATAAATTGCTATATTTAAAGAACATTAAATAGATTAAATAATAAATTGCTATAAATTTAATAATAAGTTGCTATATTTAAATAATATTAAATAGATTAAATAATAAATTGTTATAAGTTAAATTAATCAATAGAAGGGCTCAAAAAGCAAACCTACAATAATAATAAATTTATATGATTGTCCAAGAAATAAATTAATAAACCCCAAATGTATTTATTATTTATAGCCTATAATACAGGCTAATATATTAGATGCACAAAGGTATGATCGGACTGGTTGAAAGGCTAAAGGACCATTGAGGAAGGTTGAAAAGCTCCAGGCGTTCAACTCATAAATCAATATTAAAACAATAAATGATATGATTACAAAGTAATAAAATGTATAAAAACGTGTAAGCATACAAAACATTAACAAAATATTTGAATATGATAAAAAATAGTAAACAAATAAAAAAGAATATTATTTAAATTAAAAAAAGAACTGAATATGTTTATATTTTTTCTTTTCCGAAAATGTAATTATAATTTTTAAATTAATATGTTAAATCTTTTAAATTAAAAAAAAAAGCTCAAACACACAAAATTAATTAAAATTGTTCAAATTAAAAATAAACAGACACATGAACCATTTTAGATCAAATTAACATACCTTATTTTATCAGCTGATGATCACTCATTCTATGACAGCTCTCTCTTGAATTTCTGAAAAAAAAAAGCTGCAACAACACTAACACTCACGGCGAACACTAACACTCACAGGCGAACACTAATACTAGCGGCGAACACTAACACTCACGGCGAACACTAATTATAACGGTGAAAACTAACATTTCGGGAATAGTGTACAAGTAAAAGCGAAGACTGTTAGATGGTCAACATTAAACAATCAATAAAGTCATATTAGCTCTCAAAATGGAGTTAATGGGAAAGTCTTCATCCAGTTTTGATTTTTTCATCTTTCATGCTTTTTGGGTCACTGGACAGGAATTTGAAGTTTATGAGCAAAAATGTAGCCCGCAACCTGTTTTTTTTCTCGCACTTTTTCCAAAATGTTGCCACATTTTCTGTTTTTTTTTACTATATCTCGAAAACGAAGCCTTTTTTTTCAAACGTTACTATATATATATATACAATTAAATTAGAGACAATTTCCTAATTTTTTATTCATAAAGTTTTGTTGTAGGACCAACCGATTTGCCACTAAAGCAGACGGAGAGCGGAAAAATATTTTTGACACTGTTGCCGTTAATGATTTTGAACTAATAAAAGTAAATTAAGAAATGAAAAGGATGCAAAATTAGCTATGTATATAAAGTAATCAGTTTTGAGTCTTCGGGTAAACTAGTGAGGGGTAGATGGGAGGATTGCGTCTGGGGGATTTGGGTTGTGGAGGAGTGGGTTGGAAGGAGGAGTGTGATCGACGGTTAGTGGTGTCGGCATCGAACCTTCGGGTTTGCTAAGGTTTTTATTTATTTATATATAGTTCATGTAAATAGCTCATGTATATATGTATATACAGCTCATGAAATATTTAATCCGAAATTAATCTCATTTTTAGACGCGCTCTAACGGCAGAACAGTTGATCCTACAGATAAAAATTGGAAATCTTGTCTTTTTTAATTGTACATATAATGACTTTTTCAAGATAAAAAGGCTAATTTTTGTGAAATAGTACAAAAACAAACGGTAAATGTGGCAAACATTTGGCAAAAAGTGCGAAAAAAAAATAACAGATTCCGGGCCAAAACATTTGCCCGCGATATTCAGATTCATGTTGAGCGACCCAAAAAAATATGACGGGTCAAAAAATCAACTTTCCCATCAAAATGCTAATATGTCTATCCTACAAAGCGAACACTAATACTCACTATGAAAACTAACACTTGGCGGACACTATCACTAACACTTGGCGAACACTATCACTAGCACACACGGCAAACGCTTGGCACTTATTTTGAACTCTGAACCTTTCAACTCGTATTTCGATTTTTAAAATGAAAAAATATAGCATTTCTCCACACTGGCTTAAGATCGATCACATATAAAACGGGGATGATTTAATTAAATATAAATAGCAAAATTTTAGTATTAGTACGACATAAAATTACAAGGTTAACAAAAATGCTTGTTGGCTAAATGGTTTTCATCGGAATTACAGTACATTAAAAATTTTGTTCAATGTAGAGTTGCTTTATTTTTATGGGTAATTATCAGTAGAGTGATATCTATCCTAGATGAAACCTTTATCCAACGGACACCTCTCTCTACGATATTTAAAGACCTGGTATAAAGGAATTAAACCTCTTTAACAACAGCTAAATTTCTTTTACCATGAAATAAATATGCCCTTCTAAATGTATACATAAAAGAAAATGTAAAAAAAATAAAATAAAATAAAAAACATTCAAAGGTTTTATTTATGTATTGTTCTACATCTAAGATTTAAATATTTACTTTGTAATTAAATTTAAAAATTGCCATTAATAGTGACATTGATTAATAATAATGGATGATTAGAACTGAATTTAACTTATTGTTAATAAATACATGCATCACTCAGTACGTACATTTCATATCTGGAAGTTATTCCTTTTTATTCTTCTACTTAGTATATCCAATAAAATAATGGGCTTTTGAAAAGAATGAAAAGGAAATGTCCATTTGAATACGTACTAATTATTTACATGTGTGAATACAAAAGAAAAAATCATAATTTATTATTTTTGAAAAAAGGAAAAATACTTGTTTAGCAAGAGATAGGCTAACTTTTGGATAAATCTATTCAGCAACAAACTTTATGAATAGGATAAGTAGTTGTTTAAGCGGTTAAACAAATTAATTTTATATTTTTCAAATACATAGATATTATTAAATAATTTAAATTGTAATGCTGTAACTGAAATTAAATATCTGTAACTGTAAACATACTTTAGAACTGTAAGATAAACTTAATATGATTAGAACTGTAAACATATACTTTATTCATACAAATTAATAAATTAAATTTGATGTATATACATAATGATATTTTATTTTTTATTTATTTTAAGGTGCCGTGTACTGCAACCCTTCTCATTAGATACCCCTCAATAATGGAAAACATTGTCGAACCCGGAAATACTCGTAAAGATTTTAGCGTACCGTGTTACCGTAACGTATTACCGTTACTAATAATAATTGATTATAACAACTACTTTTGGCTTTAAAGTAAAATAATTTATGAATAATTTCAAAATACAAATTCTATTTTTACATTCATTACATAATCAGTGCTGCCAATGCCAGTAAAATTTTCTGATTTCACAAATTATTTTCCTTTGTAAGTAATATTTCCACCTTGTAGGTGTATTCTTACAAAAGGATATTGTGATGAAGGATCGGGCAATCTAATCTATTGCAGTTTAGACAAGTGTTGTTTTCAGACAAGCAACTATTTCAGATTTTTGTCCAAAGCTCCGCTTTATAATTATTGTTTTGCAAAATTAATAATTGACGTAAATCATTCTTGTAGAGCTGTATCGAATCCCACCTGGGCGGTTTAAAATTTATTTCGTGGAGGGCCCACGAAATGAATCTTGACCTTCCCACCCAGGCTAGTAGAGTACTTCAATGGAAGTGGGGCCCTCAATCTTGACCTTCCCACCCAGGCTAGTAGAGTACTTCAATGGAAGTGGGGCCCTCAATCTTGACCTTCCCACCCAGGCTAGTAGAGTACTTCAATGGAAGTGGGGCCCTCAATCTTGACCTTCCCACCCAGGCTAGTAGAGTACTTCAATGGAAGTGGGGCCCTCAATCTTGACCTTCCCACCCAGGCTAGTAGAGTACTTCAATGGAAGTGGGGCCCTCAATCTTGACCTTCCCACCCAGGCTAGTAGAGTACTTCAATGGAAGTGGGGCCCTCAATCTTGACCTTCCCACCTAGGCTAGTAGAGTACTTCAATGGAAGTGGGGCCCTCAATCTTGACCTTCCCACCCAGGCTAGTAGAGTACTTCAATGGAAGTGGGGCCCTCAATCTTGACCTTCCCACCCAGGCTAGTAGAGTACTTCAATGGAAGTGGGGCCCTCAATCTTGACCTTCCCACCCAGGCTAGTAGAGTACTTCAATGGAAGTGGGGCCCTCAATCTTGACCTTCCCACCCAGGCTAGTAGAGTACTTCAATGGAAGTGGGGCCCTCAATCTTGACCTTCCCACCCAGGCTAGTAGAGTACTTCAATGGAAGTGGGGCCCTCAATCTTGACCTTCCCACCCAGGCTAGTAGAGTACTTCAATGGAAGTGGGGCCTTCAATCTTGACCTTCCCACCCAGGCTAGTAGAGTACTTCAATGGAAGTGGGGCCCTCAATCTTGACCTTCCCACCCAGGCTAGTAGAGTACTTCAATGGAAGTGGGGCCCTCAATCTTGACCTTCCCACCCAGGCTAGCTAGGAGAGTACTTCAATGGAAGTGGGCCCTCAATCTTGACCTTCCCACCCAGGCTAGTAGAGTACTTCAATGGAAGTGGGGCCCTCAATCTTGACCTTCCCACCCAGGCTAGTAGAGTACTTCAATGGAAGTGGGGCCCTCAATCTTGACCTTCCCACCCAGGCTAGTAGAGTACTTCAATGGAAGTGGGGCCCTCAATCTTGACCTTCCCACCCAGGCTAGTAGAGTACTTCAATGGAAGTGGGGCCCTCAATCTTGACCTTCCCACCCAGGCTAGTAGAGTACTTCAATGGAAGTGGGGCCCTCAATCTTGACCTTCCCACCCAGGCTAGTAGAGTACTTCAATGGAAGTGGGGCCCTTCAATCTTGACCTTCCCACCCAGGCTAGTAGAGTACTTCAATGGAAGTGGGGCCCTCAATCTTGACCTTCCCACCCAGGCTAGTAGAGTACTTCAATGGAAGTGGGGCCCTCAATCTTGACCTTCCCACCCAGGCTAGTAGAGTACTTCAATGGAAGTGGGGCCCTCAATCTTGACCTTCCCACCCAGGCTAGTAGAGTACTTCAATGGAAGTGGGGCCCTCAATCTTGACCTTCCCCCCAGGCTAGTAGAGTACTTCAATGGAAGTGGGGCCCTCAATCTTGACCTTCCCACCCAGGCTAGTAGAGTACTTCAATGGAAGTGGGGCCCTCAATCTTGACCTTCCCACCCAGGCTAGTAGAGTACTTCAATGGAAGTGGGGCCCTCAATCTTGACCTTCCCACCCAGGCTAGTAGAGTACTTCAATGGAAGTGGGGCCCTCAATCTTGACCTTCCCACCCAGGCTAGTAGAGTACTTCAATGGAAGTGGGGCCCTCAATCTTGACCTTCCCACCCAGGCTAGTAGAGTACTTCAATGGAAGTGGGGCCCTCAATCTTGACCTTCCCACCCAGGCTAGTAGAGTACTTCAATGGAAGTGGGGCCCTCAATCTTGACCTTCCCACCCAGGCTAGTAGAGTACTTCAATGGAAGTGGGGCCCTCAATCTTGACCTTCCCACCCAGGCTAGTAGAGTACTTCAATGGAAGTGGGGCCCTCAATCTTGACCTTCCCCCAGGCTAGTAGAGTACTTCAGTGGGGGCTAGTAGAGTACTTCAATGGAAGTGGGGCCCTCAATCTTGACCTTCCCACCCAGGCTAGTAGAGTACTTCAATGGAAGTGGGGCCCTCAATCTTGACCTTCCCACCCAGGCTAGTAGAGTACTTCAATGGAAGTGGGGCCCTCAATCTTGACCTTCCCACCCAGGCTAGTAGAGTACTTCAATGGAAGTGGGGCCCTCAATCTTGACCTTCCCACCCAGGCTAGTAGAGTACTTCAATGGAAGTGGGGCCCTCAATCTTGACCTTCCCACCCAGGCTAGTAGAGTATGGAAGTGGGGCCCTCAATCTTGACCTTCCCACCCAGGCTAGTAGTAGAGTACTTCAATGGAAGTGGGGCCCTCAATCTTGACCTTCCCACCCAGGCTAGTAGAGTACTTCAATGGAAGTGGGGCCTTCAATCTTGACCTTCCCACCCAGGCTAGTAGAGTACTTCAATGGAAGTGGGGCCCTCAATGACAAGGACCGAAGGGGAAAAGCTTTCTCAAAGTTTCTGAAATAGGATTTGACCGAAGGAACATTATGTAATAAAATGTTATTAATCATAAAAATGGTTAAAACAAATGACAATATCTAACATTATTTTTTTTAAATAAAGGTTTCAAAGATGACTTTTTTCATTGAAAGCAATATCTATATAGCTATAGGGGAGCAATATAGCTCCTCAACTGTGGGTCCAAGCGGGGAATATTATAGAACAAAAAATATTATTTCACTTAAATTTTTCCTCAAAGAAAAAAAAAAAAATATAAATTTTAACTTTACGGGGGGGGGGGGGGGTGTTAATATTGGCCTTATTGGCAGTACTGATAATAATCATTAACTGGTTAAACAGGAAACGTAATTTTAACTTCAGGTATAGAATAATTATTCAATAAAAAAAAACAAATGTTTATTAAATCCCGGAATGACAATTGTATTAACTCTTTTATATAATGTATAATTAATTTCGATATTCATATCAGTAATAATATACCTATTTTATTTTTAATATATAGAATGTACTGAGGATAAAAATACTGCATGATCGATTTTTAGGCTGTGTGGAGTTCAAGCATTCTTACATTAAAAAACACTCAGAGGAAGTGACTCGAACCATTTACAGAACACCCCACGAATCTCTTTCTTTCTGATAGCACCTTTAAACCCTAAAACAAACAAAAATAATAAATAACTCAGATTAATAAATAAATAATTACAATTTAAAAAACAAAACAATATTAATAAATAAATAATTACAATTAAAAAAAAAATATTCTATTTATTCTGGATAGCGGCACGGAAACCAAGAAATCGATTACCGATCCTCGATAGCGATACCTCAGTTTGCTCTTTCAAAAAGTAATCCAAAGAGAAGATAGAAAACCAAAACAAACAATAATAATTGAAGAAATAAATTAGTTGACCGCTACTACTTTTACTATCTATAATATATAATATATAATATTCTTATTAATTATAATTCAGATAATGATCAAAAATATAATTCAATTCACAATTTTAATTTACAAAGATAAACATTCCAAGGTTTCAATTATTGATTAAGGAATTGAAAATGTTACTAAATCCTTTCTCTAAACATTGTAGATGCGCTGATATTTTTCTGGATTTGTTGTGAGTATCGGTTTCGAAAGGCAGTATGTAAATCTAATAAAATGGAAATAATCTATATCTGGAGATAACCGAACCCCACTTATAATTGCAAAATATAACAAAATATAATAAAATTGTGCTGCGCTCTGGCGCTATTGCAATCTTATTTCTTTTCTTCCAATAGCAAACAAACTGCTCAACAGTTTAGCTTACCATAGCAAAGCATTTGTTTTTAATTCGAACAAAAGAAGAATCGATGTATAATAATAACATAATTAGCTATCACAAAGCTATTGCCAATGTCAAAAAACTATTGTCGGTTCCTCGGGATCGACTTTGGACCATCGATTCTTGATAATGATTCTTTCCTCAAGAATCGATGGAACCGAGAATCGACATTTGGATTGGACACATCACTAGTAGATATGTAATGTACATTAGGCTCGGCCGAAAAAAACACTTTTTTATTATTTCGAAATTGTAATAGCTCGGCAAACTAGCGAAGTATATAGACAAGAAAAATGGAACAAAAATTATCGCAATCGGTTGACGTCTTCCGGTCGCGCATAGGCCCCAAAGTTTGACAAAATATGAAAAAAACTTCATTTTTGCGATAATTTTCTTAATCTTTGAATTAAATGTTTTATGAGTGTGATAGTTTGTAATGTGTTCAAATAGAGCATAAGTACATTGTGTTTTAATTTGCTTTAGATCAGTTGATATCTTGTGGTCGGGCATAAGCCCCAAAATATTGAAAATTTCACATTTTTTCGAATTTTTGTTTTGTATCTTTAATCTGCTTTTTTAAATCGTATTAGCTACAGTATTTTCATTTTTGAGCAAAAGTACATTTTATTTTCTATAATGCGAATAAATTAACATCTTCCGGTCGCGCAATGTCATTGTTATAGATAAAGATTACCTAAAAAAAGATAATATGATAAGTGATAACAGTAACAACGGGCTTGTACTTTTCACCTTGCTCTGAATTTAAAAAGCTCAAATGTTTAAGTAAAATTATAGTCCTTAGTACATTCTTGAAGCCAGGGTATTGATTGTCAGATCCGACAGGTAGACAGAAACGAGCTTAGCAAAGATCAGCAATACCTACTTGATATTATAAAGGCAATAAATTCGGAAGCCTGCTAAGAAAATTTGGCTACTATCAAAACTAGTAAGCACTTTACAGACGGCTCCAAACTTGTTTACCAATCAATACAATCCACCAGGTATTTGCGAAAACCTTTGCTAGATGTCGATCCTGTGATTGGACGGAATAGTTTTTTTTGACCACTCACAACACACTGTTAGGGATGTATGATTCATGATGACAAGAAACACAAAAAAAAGCTTGTTCTTAGAAGAATTCTGAAGGCAAGGCAGATAGATTCAAGAAGGGGAACATTATGAACATTTAGGGAACATTAAAATCAACAACAATGCGTAATATTACTCAAAAATGATCAATTGGATGGAGCGTGAATTATGTTCCGACCCTTGTTAGCTCAAATGAGTGACAAGGAGATCAAATTGCATAACGACAGTGACTTAGATATAGAGCAAGGAGAAAAGTACCAACAAGTCCCTTGTTAGTGTTATCTATCGCCCATCATATCATAGGACTATTTTTTTTAAGTACTGTTTTTCTATAGCATTGAGGTCATTGCGCCACCGGAAGATGCTAATATACTAACAACTATACTGTCACTTAAGCATTTGAGCTTTTTAAATTCAGAGCAAGATGAAAAGTACCAAGTCCGTTGTTACTGTATTCTCTTATCATATGATCTTTTTTTAGGTGACGTTTGTCTATACCATTGAAGACATTGCGCGACCGGAAGATGTTAATTTATTCACATTATAGAAAAACACAATGTACTTTTGCTCAAAAATGGAAATACTGTGGCTAATACGATTTAAAAAAGCAGATTAAAGATACAAAACATAAAATCGAATGGTTCGGATACGACCCCGGTGGCCTAGTTGGATAAGGCGCCACGCTAGAGAGGTGGAAACTTGGGTTCGAATCCCGACCGGGTCAAACCTTTTCTCTTCAAAAATAAAATAATATTTAAAATCGAAAAGTATTTTGGGGCTATAAATTTTATTTTTGGTATTTTATTCTCAGGACCTATCTAGTCCACATAAAAACATAAAATCTACTCCGATTGCTGGAAATCAGTGAAAATTACGATGAATGATCCCGTTACATACAGGTGAAGTTAATAAAAGCGTATTTAAAAAATATATAATGGATGACGCAATAATTAACAATATAACATTATTGAAACAGTTGAATAGCAATTTGTAATTTTGATTCTATTTTATAAGTGCAACAAATCCTGTATATGAGTAATATATGTGAGCCACCGCCCTCTGCCCCAAATCCCTGTAAGTAGTCAAGTAGTCAAGTAGTCAAGTAGTCAAGTAGTGAAGGAAACTTCCGATCATACATTTTATTTTGATCAATTTGACTAAGGACAGTTTTCATTTAAGCCACTCAAAATCATTTTGTTTTCTCATAAAATTATGGTTAGGTGGATTGATTACTTTAGCTATTACTGCATTAGTTTAATAAATACTTAATCTATTAACTCACTTACATCAAAGTCTCCATGAACTTATAACAGGCCAGATATTTTTTTAATTTATTTTCGTTACATTGTACCCCGATATAAGGACTGTTTATGTATATATTCACATCTTCTATACCTTATAGGGATACTACATGTTTTACATACTACAAAGTTTAGCATAACATAATAAGATAACAAAAAAAATAAAATAATAATAAAAAAAATAAAATACTTAAATAAAAAAGATAAAAATTTTGTTCTTTCTCTGGCCATGTTCCATGTTGTTGATTAAGAATTATTGAGAATAATACTTCTTATTAGATCAAACCTTTGTCTTTCAAATGTTTTACATTCGTAAAGTACATGTCTAAAATTTTGAGTCTGTCCGTCTTCATTACATATGTCAGATCGTATTATGTTAAATCATTTGCGATATTGTTTAGAGTTACCGTGTTCTGCCATTAGTTGTGTCAGTTTGTAGTTGTTACTTTGTATGTGTTTGTAATTGTTACTTTGTAATGTGAGGTATAAATCTTTGTAAGCTTGGTGACATTAATGAGGTCACCCACAATTGGTCCTACTTTTCAACCATATCTGAACATTATTATAATACATATAATAACGGGCCAAATGAAGGATATTAGGAATATTAAAATTACAGATTAAATTAAAAATACAGCTGTATTTAAAAAGTTAAAAAAAAGTAAAGAGGACCGTAGTGCCGGAGAGTGTTAATATGTCGGTCTCAAGCTTTCTCGTAAACTTCGGCCGGTTTAATTCAGGCCTAGGCGAGATGACATTTATTTCGAGGTGGGCCCACGGTATAAATATCGATTTTTCCAATCTAGTTATGATAGGTTGGTAACCTGTAGGTTACCCTGCTGGTAACCTGACCTTAGCAAGAAAAGTCAAGGATAATAAACAACCCAAAAAAAAACTAATCATTAAGTAATGATGTAATATAGTTGACCGTTGAAATATATAAGGAATGTAAACGAGGAGAAAAGAAGATTAAAAAACTCAATTGGCCCTTGATATCTCTATCTATAATCTAGTGATTTTCTTAATTTACATCTTAGAATTAAACGAACTAAATTACTTGAATTAATAATTAAATTAAATTAATAATCCATAATTATTCGAGATAAACAAAGTTGAGATAAAATATATAATATTGACAGGTGACCATACATTTCATTGAAAGCTACCTAGCTCCTAAACGGCACGGCATGGTCTTAGCGACAACAAATATTCTCCATTAAAGTTCTGACAAGAAAACTCAAATTTTCGATCCGAGCGCCACCAGCGATCCAGCGCTTGAGCCTGTCAAAAAAGCCCCAACAATTAAATAATGTTGGCAAAAAGTGACCATACATTTCATTCGAACCAATATAGCACTTAAAAGGAAGGTCCTAGCGACAAATATGATTTAAAAAAATATTTTCCATTAAATTTACGATAAGGAAACTGTCCACAAATTTTCGATCCAAGCGACACCAAGAGAGCTGGAGCGTGCCGTCTTTACATTTTGACTCTGCGGAAAAAAAAAACGTTACGACCAAAAAGTATTGAGCCCAAGCCATTAGGCATATCCATGTCTACATTTTTAAAAAAGGAGATAAGATAAAACAAAATAATATTGATCAAACAAGCATTCATAAAAAAATAAATCTTTTCAAAATGCAATATATTTAGCTATGATTTAATAAAATAAACACTATACTACATATATGGTATGTATAGAATAGCACTCAGCTAACTTAATTTATGGGTGTTTAAAGCGCTACCCTAAGAAAATTTATGGTTTTACAATAACTAAATTGATCTGCCCCACTTTCAAAATAAAGGTTTCATTTATTAAAGTCATAGAAAAAATATTAAATTTTACTAGAAATAAAAGAGATATAAACGGAAAAAAAAGGTTAAAATACAGATTAATGAATTAAAGAAATAATTGATAAGGCAGGACTACAAATCTCATTCCATAAGAGAGAAATGATGAAAAAGTATACAAAGAAAACAGTGAAGAGTAAATACGGGCAAATAAAAGTCAGAAAGCAATTTAAGTATTTAGGAGAGATCATCTGCGACAATGGATCGGATAGAACTACAATGCAGGACAAAATTTGGCCGAAGAAGATCACAAGGAAGTTACAGACTGAGATTGATTAAAGAAATAATTGAAAGGACAGAGTAACTAAAAACAGCTGTGAGGATAAGGTGACTCAGTTTCTATGGGCACATAATTAGCGTACATCCCAAAAGAGTGAACAGATATTCCAAAAGGAAAAAAAAAATGGTGATGGAACTAGATTTCAACAACAATAAATGAATTAACATTATGGAGACAGAAATTAATGAGACTCTAATATATCTTAAGATTATTATGGATGTCAAGATTATTAGAATGGATTGCCTTTGTATTCGATTTGGGTTAAATTAGTGGTTGAAAATGGATCATAAAAATAATGGACTTGAACCATGTTAAATAGAAATATAGATTCATTGAACGATTAGCACTTCAATACAAGATTGTTTTAAATTAGATCACAGGTTGAAATATCTACATATCTATATTTAGGCTCTATACACTATCTAGAATTTTTGATAATTTAACCATCCTAAAAGTATATTTTTGTGTGTACATAAATATACATTTAATTTAAACTAATTAAGTGAAACATTACTAGGTAAACCATGGAAAAAGGGTTTTGGAAAAGATGATGACTCTTCTGGGAACCTGACAGATATTAGTGAAGATTGCTACACAGATATCTTATCTTCCGATAGTGATGATTCCAGTATTGAAGAAATAAAAAATGGACTAATGGTAAGAGTTAACTGTACATATTACTTTCTGGTTAATATAAAATGAAAAAATTGAGAAGCTATATCTCTGTAACGGGCAACATTGTTTGTTGAAAGTGATGGATGATGCAACACTGAGTGGATGAGGTTATCGGTTATCAGCCAGAATGATAACCATAGAGGCAATATGAAATGGATTAGCCAGTACTACTATGGATTAGTAGTAATGTTTTATTTAGAAGTATTATGTAGTTTTCATTATTATACAATGCAGTGGCTAATCCATGAGGTACCTTACTCAAGCTGATACCTATAACCATTCTTATTCTTGTAACCTTTTTCTAGTACTCTCTATTTGTCTAATTATTGTTTTATTGAGTCATTGACCCAGGCTTTATAAGATAAGAATGTGGATTTACGGTTTTGTTTTGTGATTAAGAGGTGGAGAATAAAGAAGTAACCTCAGCTGTTCGTTTTATTTACAACATACCCTGAATTTCCTCACATAAATTATTTATTAAAATTTGAGGAGCTATTGCCACATTATAAAGCCATTATAAAGCCCTCTTTGATATAATATTTATGGTCCTTAGCAATGAGCAAAATGAGTTGGTTTTAACCATCTTTATTTCTTACATTAACTTTGTCAGGTAGGGTCAAGTGGGGAACAAACAATATAACTAAAAAGTCATTTTTGTTTTTTGAAAAAAGACATTTTTATTTATATTTGTTATAAATTGCAATAAACTTTGATTACAATTCAAACACCAACTAATTGAAGATTAAAAGAAACATATGCCTACTCGCCAGAAATCATTGGTCTTCCAACAAAGAACAAAACTTCACCAGCCAATTTTTTTACAAAAACCTAAATTCTATTATTCTTCCATTTTTCCTGCAAATTAATATCAAATGATAATCTTCTAAGATGTTGCCACTTGAGATTGACAAATATATAAAGAGTCAACATTGTCAAATTAAAAAAGGACAGAGCTAATCATGATGTTACGCTGACCCCCCCCCCCCTACTTGACCCTACAATTTTAAAATTATTAACATGTTAACAAACATAACTTCAACATGACATCAAAGAGGGCTTGTTAATGTGGTGATATCCAGGAAAAGTTGCCCAACATTTAATAAATCATTCTACATATAAATTTCATTTTAATTTTTCATTTTACATATCACGTAGTCTCCTAGCTCACAATAATTAATTAATTTTCAATGTAATATTTTTAATTTAAAGATTGATAATTTATTGAAATATTAAAAATGAATTTTAATAATCTTTTAATAAGAAACATATAGTTGGCTGTTAAATAATACTTGAAGAAGATGATGAGGGATGCAGTGAGGCAGAAAGAAATAAACACGTAAAATTCTATTGATGGAGCAGCTACATTTGGACCTAGCTTACTCGACCTACCTTAGGGTTACTCAGCCCTACCATCTGACATAGCACAAGTATCTCTAAACTGATAGGTCTTTAGGGTTACTCAACCCTATCATCTGGCAATAGATGACATAGCACAAGTATCTCGTAAGTGACACAACTCAAAAATCTGTGTTCTGCCATCCCAATGAACAATCACCTTTTTTTTTTTTTTTTTTTTTATGACAGTTGCATTGGTCTGCTAAAAAACTAAAAATGTAACACAACTAGGCAGTATCAGTTGTGATTCGAAACTGATACATATTTGAAACTTCGTAGAAGACTAAGTAATTTTAACATGAAAATAACTAAAAAATGGTGGGAAGGTCAAAATTCATTCGTGGGTTCCCTACGAAATAAAATCTTAATCCACCCATGTGGGATTCGAACCCACAACCTTTAGCAATGAGCCCTTCTTTATGGTTCGGTGACCCTGTAGAAGACCTGCAAGCCAGGTCCAAACATTGGCACTCCAAAATAGATTTTTACTAGGACATATATATTTATTTATTTATCTACCAGACTGCATCTCTTATCACTTTTTTCTAATAAAAACATTCTTTTGAAGAGGTAAGGTAGTTAGGGTGTGCAGTCAATTGGACACAATTTAAATATAAATTTTAACATACTTTAATATACACTAAATTTATATTTTATTTGAGTTTAATTATATGATTGCACATTACAAATAAAACAGCTGATCAAAAGTCCGCACATGCCGATATTAGAAAACTGGTCCGGAAGAGAATCAAACAAGACATACGTAACTATGAAGAAGGTATTATTAATGAATGCATATCTCAAACAGGATCAATAAAAGAAATTCGAAAAGAAACCAATTATTTTAAGAAAAAAATTATGAATAAACTGACAACTCTACTCGGCACAATAACCGATAGGCAGAAAATAATTGAAGAAATTTCTAAATATTATGAAAAGCTGTACGACCATAATGAAACAGCACATAGGGAAAATACTAACAGAGAAAATGAAACCTTCTTCTCTGATTTAAGCATTATGGAAGCAGAAGTAGACACGGAGATAAATAAATTAAAAAGGAACAAGGCCCCTGGAAGCGATGGCATTTCAAATGAACACACCATTGAAGCAAAAGAAATAATCACAAAGCCACTATGTAAAATATTCAATTTGGTATTAGAAGAAATGAAAGTACCAGAGGAATGGAAAGAAAGCAAAATCATAATTTTACATAAAAAAGGAGCCAAGGATAAATAGAAAACTACCGGCCAATCTCACTGACACAAACCACATACAAAATATTCTGCAGTATAATAAAAAACAGGATTATTAACAAGATTTATGAAGACCATGACATAGAGCAAGTCGGTTTCCACCCATCATTCAGCACAATAGACAACCTACAATGTATCAATCAAATTATTGAAAAATCCACTAAATACAACTTACCGCTGTATATTTACTTTATCGATTTCATGAAAGCATTCGACTCTGTCAATCAACAGTATATATGGGAAGCTCTAGCAGAAGCAGGAATAGATTTCCAATATATATAGAAATAATCAAAGAAATATACAGAAAGGGGAAGGCTTTTGTAGCTGTTGATAGAGAAGGCAAGAAGTTTAGTATTAAAAGAGGAGTGAAACAAGGATGCCCTCTATCACCAATTCTCTTCAACTGCCTCATTAATAAACTGTTTAAGGAATTTGAATGGGAAGGAAGAGGCATTCAAATAAATGGCAGGTGCTTAAATAATTTAAGGTTTGCAGATGACATTTGTTTATTAGCTCCTAGAAAAAATGATTTGCTTAAAATGATCAATGATCTAATTGATAAGAGTAAAAAATATGGTTTACAAATCAATTAACAAAAATTGAAAGTAATTACAAATACGGAAGAACAACATATAACAATAGGAAAACAAATAACAGAATACTCAAATCAATTCATATATCTAGGACAGGAAATTTCTTTAGAAAAAAAATACAGCAAAGAACTGGACAGAAGGATAAAAATAGGATGGCATAAATACTGGTCCTTAAAAAAAATCTTTAAGGGTAATTTACTATAGAACTAAAAGCAAAAGTCCTGCAGTCTTGTATTTACCCCTCAATCCTGTATGGCGCTCAGACTTGGTCAATAACAAAAAAGGAACGGGCGAAACTAGACAACATCCAAATGAAACTTTTAAGGAGTATGGCGGGAATCCGAAGAAGTGAGAAGATTAAGAACCGAGATATCCTAACTCGTGTAAAAGTTAAAAGTCTCAGCAAGGAAGCCCAAAAACTGAAATGGAGGTGGGCTGGACACCTAGCGAGAGTCAAGGATGAAAGATGGTCAAAAAGCAGCACCGAGTGGACACCGATCGGCCAAGTGAGAAGCAGGGGAAGGCAGTACATGAGGTGGAGGGATGAAATTACCCGAAGAGTAGGAACCAATTGGATGAAAGTGGCCAGGGACAGAGACTGTTGGTTGAAAGTTATAAATAATCTATAGGAACAAAAGAAAAGAAAAAAAAAAAAAAGTTTTGTTTTGTTTGTAGTTTTGTTTTTTCGGTTTAGTGCTTTACAAAGAATATTCTATATTTTATTTTGTATTTTTACTAGCCAGTTTCTATTCTGTAAAATTATTTTGGAGCTGAACTCCATTTTACCTCCTAAGGGAGAGGCTTTTGTCATAAATATGATGTCAATAAAGCTTTATTATTATTATTATTATTATATGATTGCACACCCTAACTACCTACTTCATTATAGCCACAGTCAATAAATTTCTCATCAATAAAAACATTCTTTTATTCAATCATCTAAGGAGCAGAGGCAGTGATTTACAAAGTTTTTATTCCAATTAACATTTTATTATAATTTCAATGTGTAATAAAGAACATATAGTAAGAAAATCATTTTAATTGTTATAAGTTATTTCTAACTAAACATAGCGTGTAATGCATTAATAGTTAAGTTAGAAATAACTTAACGCTTCTATATATACAAGATAACATATACTTCTGATAGGTAATAGAACAGGGAACATGTGAATTACACACAATCTAATCACAACAGAACTTTATTATTCAACACAATAGATAACCACAAGAAGGTAATCGCAGTATCGATTACCAATATATATTACAACAAGTCTTCATGAATATTGGTGAAGCCAGTTGAGAGCTGAGTGCTCTAATGGTAATACACAACACAAGGTGAAGTTGCCGAGGAGTTATGCACTAGTACAAAGTACCACTCATTTGAATCTAATCTATTATTCTGGCTATTATAGATATCTAATTTGTTGGATGAACTCGATAAGCAATAATTATTGAGCTCGATCCTCTATTCTCTGGAATTCTATCCCCCGTTTTATCCCCAATGCTTCTACCCTCACAACATTTAAAATACTCTTCTTCCACCACTAACAGGAACATTCTTATAGGATTAATTATGAGTTAGAAGTAAGCGTGTTCAAGGACAAGGATTTTTGTATCTAATATTATAAACTCAGAGTATAGTAAGGTTGAATGCCACACATATATCATTGTGTCATTTCATAAATGTTTTTGTTCTTCTTTGTTATAACTATAGGTTATATGAGATGTGATATATCTAGATTATTAATTAGGTTAAAAGTTTATAGAAGAGCTAAATTCCTTATATGATCAAAGACAAACATACTCAATTCCCCCCAGACTGGGAAAAACAAAAGGTCATGGATATATCAACCTATCACGTACAGCTTTTCCGAATTTATATTTTACAATTAAAATGACCAAATTCCTTGAATTAATAATTAAATTAAATTCAAAATAAACAAAGTAGCGACAATGTAAGGGCTTCGAACATAACTTTCTTCATTGAAACCAATATACCACACCTAAACGGTAGAGCCTAGCGACGAATGTTATACTTCTCATCAGCAAACTATCGACAAAATTTCAATCCGAGCAACACCAACAGAGCTAGAGCATGTCAAAATGTTACAAATTTGAGCGTGAAAAAATGATAAACATCGTTGAGTGCAAAAAAATGGTTACAGAAAAGAAGTATAGACCACCAGCCAAGACACATATAAAAAATGTAAAAAAAACAAAAAAACCTTGTAGAGACTTTTAGATCATCTATAATGATTAATGATTAGGTGATATATAATTTTAGTTGAAACATCATAAAAAAATGAAAATTTTATTGACCTTAACCGATCTCAAAAATTTTCCTTCAACATTAAATAGTTAATTATAATTATAATCCTTTTTATAAATGATAACAGTTTTATATAAAGCATAAACTTATTGTCTGTTTGGTTCCTTAGTCTCTGAGGGCAGCTTGTATAGGAGGAGAAGCAGCAAAAGAGGAAGAGTCACCAGAGAATGAGGAATCGTTAGAGAGAATGATATTTTATTCTATGTACCTCGATGATGATTTTGATACCAAAGAAGAACCAGAAATAGAACCTCAACGCAGTGATGGTTATGATAATTACATGCCTTACACAGGGTGAGTTTGCTTTTATAATATTTATCTTATAACTCATCCGTTTTAAGAAACATTTTTCCAGATGAATATTGTTTATTAATTTTTAGGTGTGCAATATAAATTCAAAATTTTTTTATCAAAATGACTATAACTATTAATTGTAAACATGCAACATCCTGTCCTACATTATCCTTTTATAATACTCCACTAATCTCTATAAAACATATTTACTACCTAAGACACCATATGGATAAACATCTTACTTGAAATCCAATGACAAAATATATATATTGTTATGATTTTCTTAAATCATATATTTTTAATAAAATTATATATAAATAATTAATTGACTTTGATTCATTATTTGGGTTCTGTCAATATTCTTTTGAATTATGACTGGATATTTTTTTTAAACAAGGTTTTGTGCATATTTATTATATTTATTATTTTATATATAAACATATTTAAATTTACCTTAATTTAATTTTAATTAAAGTCCATTACTGAGAGAACCTGTAAACACTTTCACTTATTTTGGTTCCATAGTCTTCTGACTCCTGACACTGGTTGCTCTAAGGTCCATAAACAACTGACCCTGTCTTCTTTCTTCTCTGTCCTAATACCAACGCCTTCCTTTACCTGCCTCAAGGGCTGAACCTTGCAGGTACCTCCGGTGTCCCTAATCCAAGGGTTCCTACCTGGTTTAGACCCTTACACTTTCATCCCTTGTCCTATATAATTTTCAGTTTTAAAATATCTCAACATTCGGGTTCTCTCCAATTTAAAAAATTTTGAGCTTTTGCGTAGAAATTTTTTCTACTTGTTCTATATTATAGCTTATACAATTTGTATTAAATTTCTAAATCTAATGAATTAACAATGCAAAATCATAATACCTAAATAATTAAAATATAACAAAACAATTATTAATCCCGAACGCTAAACAAATCCTTAATATCTAAATTTTATATACAATGTTTACTTCTATATGGGCTACAAACAAAGATTTTATGATAAACTTAAATACTACTTAACGACAAAGAATTATCTACTAAATACAAATTTTATCCATGTTTACTTTCTAAACATCTAAAATCTTTTTATACAATATTAAGTATTTAATATTATAATATTTTTACAAATTTCTTATACATAATATAAGAATTATTATTTCTTTGGTGACAGTACTAACAATCGTTGGGTTTATAATATGGTTTTAATAATGAAGCATGAAACATTCCACGGAGATTTTCTTTATCATCTGCTATTATGAAAGTATATTCTCCAATTTGATTAATAATTTTGTATGGACCTTCAAAAATAGGTAAAAGTTTAGTATTTTTCATTCCTGCTGTCCTATATAATTTTCAGTTTTCCATCTTTGTCAAGCTGATATAAAATGCCACCTGAAGCAAAATCAGAACTATCTGAATCAATATAAAAAGGTGCTCCAAAATTTGGATAGTTCAACAGGATCTCTTCACTCATTTTTTCTTTATTTTGCTAAAAGCGTTTTGTTGCTCTTTTCTCCATGTAAATTTAGAATTATTTGATGTTAATTGATATAATGGCTTACTAATATCAGCATACCTATTACAGAATTTATTATAAAAATTCACATAACCCAAAAAACTCTGTAGTTCTTTCATGTTTTTTTGGTTCTTGGAAATTCTTTATTACCTCAATTTTATCAGGGTCTTTCTTGATACCTTCCGATGTCAAAAGATATCCTAGAAATGGAACACTTTTTTGAAAAAAATTTGATTTTTTTAAATTGATAGTCACACCATTTGTTTGAAATATGTTAAATAATTCATTTAGCACAATTAAAAATTCATCATATGTCTCTGCATGAATAAGGACATCATCAACATATATTTTCACATTGTTCATTAAGGTTGCAGGAATAATTTTCTTCAATACTTTGACGAGTGCAGCTAGACTTACAGACAATCCAAAAGGAATTCTTTTAAAATGAAAAGTTTCATTCAAAAATTGAAATCCTGTAAATTCTCTACTGTTTTTATCCAATTTTACCTGCTAAAAGCTACTTTTCAGATCTACTGTGGCTATAAATTTAGAATTTGAACATTGGTATAAAATTGAATCTATGTTAGGTGGTGAGTCATATAATGGTTTTAGTCTTTTGTTTAAAAATCTTCCATCTAAACAAATTCTAACTGTACCATCTTTTTTTTCTACAAGTATAATAGGATTAACGTAACAGGAATTTGAAGTTTCAATTATCCCATCATTAATCATCTTGTCTATTTCCTCTTTTGCTCTAATTATTAATTTTGGATTTAATTTATACTGAAATTGTTTATAAGGTGTTTGGTCATTTACTTCTAATTTGTGCTCGTAGCATTCTATGCATCCAGGACGATCTTCAAATATTTTCTCATATTTTCCTAGTAAACTTTTAAAGTTTGTTTGTTGTTTGTAATTTAAAATATTACTTGTTTCTGCACAGATACATTCAATATCTTCTTTTGCTTTAATATCATGTTTTTTATCCATAATACTTAATATCTTTAAATTAGTTCCATCTGTTTCTTCAGAAATTTTAAAATTTTCTCCACGGTTGCATTTTTCAAACTTACTAATTGCCTCTCTATTTCCATTTTTTAAAAATATAAGATTACTATCAAAATTAATAATTGTTTTATATTTTTTAAAAAAATCAACTCCTATAATGATATCAAATGTTATGTCAGGCACTATTAAGAAGTTGATATCAAACTCAGTATTAGCAATCTTCAATGTTAAAAAAATTTGTTTATTTATACAAGCAGTCTTTTTTCCCGATACTGAAATAATATTGGTCTTAATTATAGGTAATATTTTTAAATTTCTGAATTTTGATTTATTATTTTTGAAAAAATTTTTATTCATGACAGAAATTTCTGCTCCTGAATCGATTAGAACATTGTTGATTATCTGCCCTAAATTAATATTAATTATTGGGCATCTATTAGTTTTAATACTTTTCACATTATGTTCATCTATCAACACATTGTCTTCAAACAAATTATTCAGCATATAATTTTCATCACAATTATCATATAGTCAATCTGGTTGATTTTTTGTTGACTTGTGAAGTATTTTCTCTTCAGTCATTATTATTCTTCGATCTTCTGTTTCATCAAGATCAGATGTACTATCTTCTTGTATATCCATTTTATTACATTGTAAATGACGCTCGTATTGTTGATTCCTTGGTAGTGGCTCCATGTATCTTCTTCCTTGCTGATTATATTCTTCTTGGTAATATGAAGATCCGTTAATTTGATTATTCCCATTTTTATTACTATTATTATGATATCTCGGTTGTCTTTGAGCATACCCCCTCTTATTTTGATTATCATCAATTTTATATTTATTATTTGAAAATATTCTAATTTTTTTCTTTTTATTAGCATCATGGTGCTGGCTGTCGATATGACTTCTTTGAAAATGATAATTTTGATAAATTTCAGGATTTTTATTTTGAGAAGGTTGAAAAGTATATCTTCTGTCCTTAACTTCGTCCTGATCAAAATATAACTCATTACTTTGGTTGATATTATATTTTAGCTCTTTTATCATTTGTCTCCTGCTAACTATTTCCAAAACGTTAAACAAGTCCACGATTTTGTCCACTTTTCTATTTATACATAACATATGAACAGAATGCCCAAAATGCCTTATGAACATTTGGCATGCTGATTCTTCACTTAACAAATTCATGGTTATTATTCGTGTGGCAAATTCAGATAGATACTCCTGTGGAGTTATGTGAATATGCCTCAAATAATTGCTATTTATTTAAATTTGAAATTAGATATTCTTTATACTCCCTTCCACAGAAAACATTCCTAAATTCATCTTCAAATTCCTCCCAGCTATTAAATTTTATTTTATTTATGTTGAACCAGCAAAATGCAAATTCACTTAGATGGGATGAAATTTGTGATTCTAATTTATTCCAATTTAACTTTCTATTTATTGTATTTTTTAATTTATTAATGAACTCCACAGGGTCTGATTTTTTGAAATTTTGAAATTGTAAGTTGTTGCTGTTGCTAATTTTTTGTAATATATCACAGCTTAAGATTAATGGTACTGTAGTTTCACCAACATCACTCGGATAGTTCTTTATTTTTTCTTTTATTTGATCTACATCTTTTTCTATTACTTTAAAGTTGTCACTCATTTCTTTCCTAACTGCTCCTACCTCACTAAAAATTTTTTCTTCTTGATTTATCTGTCTGTCAGTAATTAAATTTATTTCCTTATCAATATTTTCTTTAAATTTTTTATGATATATTTCTAAATTTTTTGTTTGATTTTTAATTTCATTTCTCGTTTCTAATTTAAATTCATTTAGTTTGATCTTTTGCTCTTTCAATTCTGATATGAATCTTGTTTCTACCTGTTTTAATTGTTCTTCTATTTTCTTCTCAGCGTTAATCGACCATTCTTGAAATTTTAGTTGGTTCTCTGCATATAGTTCATCCATTTTCTTAGTGATAACCTCCATCGAAGCAAAGATACTCCGATTAATATTTTCACACATTAGTTCCCATTCCATACCTTTTTTTGTTTTTGACTCCCCTAAATTATTACTCTGACCTTCAAAACAGCTAACTAATTTGCTACTGTTTTGGTTTTCACACATGTGCTCACCCGATTCGGTTTCTACAAATTCCACTCTCTTGTTAATACTATCACCTAATTTTTTATAATTTTCTATAACTTCTTCTACACTTGGATTTACATGACCTCTAATGTTGTTATTCTCTATAATTATTACTTTACTATCAGTATTGTTAAATTTTTTAAAACTTCTAATAAGACTTAATTATTTTCCAGTCATAATTTCAATATTGACAGTCCACTGGAGGGCGCCAAATGTTATGATTTTCTTAATTCATAAATTTTTAATAAAATTATATATAAATAATTAATTGACTTTGATTCATTATTTGAGTTCTGTCAACATTCTTTTGAATTATGACTGGATATTTTTTTTAAACAAGGTTTTGTGCATATTTATTATATTTATTATTTTATATATAAACATATTTAAATTTACCTTAATTTAATTTTAATTAAAGTCCATTACTGAGAGAACCTGTCAACACTTTCACTTATTTTGGTTCCATAGTCTTCTGACTCCTGACACTGGTTGCTCTAAGGTCCATAAACAACTGACCCTGTCTTCTTTCTTCTCTGTCCTAATACCAACTGCCTTCCTTTACCTGCCTCAAGGGCTGAACCTTGCAGGTACCTCCGGTGTCCCTAATCCAAGGGTTCCTACCTGGTTTAGACCCTTACACTTTCATCCCTTGTCCTATATAATTTTCAGTTTTAAAATATCTCAACAATATATATATATACCCTGAGTAGTTTGGTGTCCAAAGGAAGACCTGCAAGGCAGGTCGAAACTTCGGCACTCCATAAAAGTTTTTTACTAGGACATGTTTTTTTTTTTCATCCTGACTGCAACCCAGATCATCTTAAATTACTTAAACAGTCAACTATATATTTCTTATGGTAAATTATGCGTTATTAATGAAAGTAAAACTCATCTTTTGTTTAGAATAGAGGCTTACTTGAAGGACGAAACTGACAAACAGTACATATGGGGAGGAATAGATGATGAGGAATTTGAAGACCTTATGAACGCAGGACTCAAAGACGAGCTTGGATTAGAAGATATAGACGGCATGGTGTCAATAAAAACTCTTGCAGAAGACAATTATAAAATTTTAGGAATGGTAAATATATCACTAAAACATTTAATAAATCTAGAAACCTGCAAATTGGTTCATCATTTTATGTTAATATTACTTTTCGGAAATGAAATAAAAATTAATAATTGTCAAGAAGACAGTATAGGGTGCGGTCATAGAAACACAGGATTACATTATAATTTTATTGTGCCAAGGTTTCAGCTATCTTTTTAAGTATTCCTCAGTGCTTACAAATGCAAAAAGTTTTACAAACAGAAGCATATTGTTCTCACGGCTAAAACAAAAACATGGGAGGGCTTCAGCAAGTTAAGTTTTGGCTAAGCATAGTGGTCAATGTGTATAGAGCTGCCATCTGTTTATTAAAGGCATCTTCATATTTATTAAGCATCCAATTGCGCAAGCCTTTTTGTTGTTAGCTCACAATGATTCTTTAAAATGTATGCAGTAATAAAGAATACCACTAGTTATGAAATATATTTAGTGATTAGGTTTATTTATTTATTTTTGTGAATAACACACAAACAAATTTCAATTCGTATCTGTTAAAGTGAATGAAGACAATAATGTTTGAAGGTAGGAAGAGGCAACCAAAATTTATATTTAAAAATTGTCGACAGCTTTCACATTTAGGTAAAATGATTGTCATATCACAATCACTATTCTTCCTTGTCTATGTTCATTTCCTATCTCTTCTGTGTGTCCAGCTCCCAAATTTTCAAGAACCTCCTCATGACTGTTGGGTCACTTCATACCTGTATCAAAGGTCATTTCATATCTGACCCCTCTTCATATCAGGCCAAAGTCTAGTTTGTTACAATAACTGCCACTGGATCAGGCCAGTCTAGTTTGTTACAATAACTGCCACTGGATCAGACCAAAGTCTAGTTTGTTACAATACCTACAGCTGGATCAGGCCAAAGTCTATTTTGTTACAATAACTGCCACTGGATCAGGCCAAAGTCTAGTTTGTTACAATACCTGCAGCTGGATCAGACCAAAGTCTAGTTTGTTACAATAACTGCCACTGGATCAGGCCAGTCTAGTTTATTACAATAACTGCCACTGGATCAGACCAAAGTCTAGTTTGTTACAATACCTGCAGCTGGATCAGACCAAAGTCTAGTTTGTTACAATAACTGCCACTGGATCAGGCCAAAGTCTAGTTTGTTACAATACCTGCAGCTGGATCAGACCAAAGTCTAGTTTGTTACAATAACTGCCACTGGATCAGGCCAAAATCTAGTTTCGATACCAATTTATGTTGCACTTAGTTTCGACATTTAATTGCATATTTTACCCAATATATTTGCATATACACAGAGTAAGTCCCTCTTAGTGTAAAAAAAAAAAAAAAAAATTGGGTGAAACTAGATCAAAATGAAAGAAAAATGCTGCAGACCTTACCTTTCTATTCCAATCCATTCCTTGAATAATTGAAAATGATCTCAATCGTAAAATGTTATGTCTACAAAACTAATGTTTATTAAATTTTGCGTCTAAAGACATCCTTTAAGCTAAATTTGATTTAGGCGTTTAGCCACAAACGATTGTCAAACATCAACAAATTGTGCACACTTTCAAAAAAAGTTAGTTCTGGTCATGTTAAAGAGTCCATTTTACAGAAATGGCTAATCCAATCAAACAATGTAATATACTCAAAGTAGTAAATCATTACATTTTGTGCACGATAGAATTTTTAAAGTAAAGATTTGCCTGTTCTTACTGTGAGATATTCAAAAAACCAAAAATTGTTGGTTGATTTTGGATAAACTGTGTTAAAATTGCTAACAAATCATGAACAGTACAGGGAAATTACCTTCGAACCTTGAACTCTAGAAATTAAAAGGTCGGACTGCTTTAAATTGTTCACCACAATTAGCTTTTTAGTTAGGTTTGCTATAAAAACCTGTTTTTCTAGATTTTTTAAACTATAACTTTGTTATTGTTTCAACTTATTTATGTATCCACATCTATCAAAATATACATCGAAAATCAATGAAATCTTTAGCTAGTTCAAAAAACGTGCAAAAAATGAATTGTCAGGCAGGGAAGAATGATAACCAGTGGTAATTCTTCCTTGACATTAACTTACTTAAGGAAAGTTAAGAAAGTAGATCTCTCATCTACCTTCTTTTCAGTCTCCTTTTTGTATTTTCAGGCATATAGGGGATGGCCATAGCTTCTATTAGTTTGTTTCTGAGTCCTTGTAAATTTTTATGGGATTGTTTGTAGTGAGTCCTAGATTTGAAGATGTATCCTGAATTCGCATACTGTAGGTAGACCTGATGGTATACCTAAGCCATTACATAAAGTTGTGCTGGCAATATACAAAGGAGCATGTGTGATAAGTCTACGAGTTTTTGATTGAAAAGTCTGCAGTCTTTGTGTGTGTCTTTTTTGCACTACCAAAAATCTAAGAAACGCAAGTTCTAATGGGTTTTATTCAATAAGTGAATGTAGCAAGTTTCTGTTTAAACTTGAATTGTCATCTGACTAGTGGGTAGAGTATCCATGCTATCAAATGAAATATACAACAAATTAACAGAAGAAGGTGCAATACATTAATACAGAGTGAGTATCTCTTAGTATAAAAAGAAAAAATGGGTGAAACTAAAATGCGTAAAAATGAATAGGAATATTGCTAATTTTGTGTTATTTACTTTGCCTACCATTTTTTTATTATTTTTATTATAAACTGCATTAATATTCATTAGAAATTATAATGTTTTTTGCTGAAATAAAATACAATTATGGGTTTTAAAAAATAAGACGTTTTAGTTGCATAATTTTTTATTGAACAGATTAGTTTTTGGAAACAATTAATACCTTGTATAATGTCCTCTGTTAGCCAAAACCTATGTGCACCAATTAGGCTTACTATTAATAATGTTGTCACTGGTTACTTGACGAATTTCACCCCAGAGATGTTGCAATGCTGCACTCAGTTGTTGAGGGTCAATTAGCGGCGGATGATGATTAAAAAGCCTTCTCTGTAATGCGCCCCACATGTGCTCAATGGGATTGAGGTCTGGAGACAATGGGGGAAGAGGCAGGCGGGAAATTCCCAGGTTTTCTAAAACCTGATGAACAACTATTCCTCTATGAGGTTGAGCGTATTCATCCAGAAATCGAAAATCTCTCCCAATGAGATCCCTAGTTGGTGGGAGGTATTCCTCAATAATTTCATGTGCATATCGAGAAGCTGTGAGGTTGGTTCGTCCTCCCGTGTAAATGCCAGCCCAGACCATTACACCACCTCCTCCAAACTGCACTGAGGGCACAATAAACTGGGGCATTGTTCGCGTTCCTTGATCTCTGTAGACTCTTCGGTGTCTGCTGTCACTATACAGAAAAAACACGACTCGTCGGTAAACATCACAGCATTCCAATTTGTGTCCTCTTCTAGTCGCTCGCTGCACCACATTCTTCTGAGCTGCTGGTGGCGAGCTGTTGCTGCAGGTCGTCTCTAAGGGGCATATGATGTAAGGTCAACTTCCCACAAACGATTACGAATCATTTGTTTTGATAAAAGTCTAGGTAAAGCACCTTCAACTTCATTGAGGATCTGGGGTGCACTATGAAAAGGGTTTCTCCTGGCAGTGATAACAATATTTTTATCCTCTCTTTCAGTTGCAATACGCTGTGATCCACTGCTGGGCCTTATATTGGCACTCCCAGTCTCTCGGAATCGAGCTAAAGCCCGGGAGACGACACTCAGGGAAACGCCAACCGCCTCTGCAATATCAACTTGTCGATGACCTTGATAACGCATTCTCACTATAATTTCGTGAACTTCGGGTTCAAGATGATGTCTGTCCATGTTTATTGAAAGTATTACTAGATTAAAATGCGAGAAAAGCTGTTTATTTACAAAATGATAAATCTTCATGTTTACTTTTCTTAAGAAAACTTGTTATAAATAAAAGGTTTAACAATTATTTTGACTTTGGTTTGTATTTTCAATTTAGTTGTACCCTACTAATATTGAATAGATTGGCTAATTTAATTTAAATGACCGGATAAGGGATAAATAAGGCATATCCCTATTCATTTTTGCACAGTTTAGATCAAAAATGAAGAAAAATGCCACAGACCTTACCTTTCTATTCCAATCCGTTCGTGATATACAATAATTCGAAGACTTTTTGAGGAAACCATGTTTTTTACTATAAAAGCTGTAATATCCCCACTTTGATTAAATATTTTTTTAAATTGTGACTACATTTTCGGATTTAGCATTAAATTTCCAATAAGAGCAGAGTACATGTAACCTAGAATTTCACAAATTTGGGACCTAAAGAACAGCCTGATCTTCACCTTAGTCAGGAAAGTTACAATGCCTTATAATACTTCAACGGTTTTCTAAAAAAAACTATCCACAAAACTGTAAATCTCACCAAAACTTGCAAACCATTTAATCAGATATCAATTTCATTGAAAAATTTATTCATGGTGTTTTCATTTGGCATACAAATCAACTACTTGTGTAAATAAGACCGCTTGAAGGAAATATGTATTTTAAACATAATATAATATTTATTTATTCTTTCTTTATAAATGTTTCTATCTCTACTTGAACGATCCTAATTAGGTTTAGTTCTCAAAATTGAATTCTAAGTTCTGTATACATAAGCTATTTTTGTTTTGATTTTACTCTCAGTTAAAACACACCATCCCTCTTGAACATCCTTATTTACATCAGCTAAGGATGAAAGGACAAATTTCCAACAGGTTACCAACCAATTCTATTAAAAGTACATAGGTTGAGATTCATTCCGCGGGTCTAACATGGAATCAGTGTCTACCAACCCTGATGGTACTCGAACCCATAACTTTTTGTACCACGGGTTTCCCCTTGAACTTTTTATCATCTTACGGTCTTGAAATTTTCTTTTGTTGCCTCCTTCCTAGTTTTTTTTTTTTTTTTTTTTTCTCAATAACATTTTCAAAAATGGTGGTCAACCTTTATGATGTGAGAAATAACTTTTTAGCTCAAAAGTTTTTAAAGTGATTCCTTTAATAAGATTATGTAAGCTGCAATTTAATTTGATAGTTCCAATGATTCCAATGTTTTTCTCAAGTACTAACTTTTAACACTTTTTTTTTATTTATTTTTATTTTTCTACTTGTTCCATTTCATGTGAAATATAAATTTTAGTCCATTTAATCCAAAAATCCATTTTTCATATGCCAAACATTTTAGTAGCAGCATTCATTAATTTAAATTTTCAATTTATATTTGTTTGATTCTTGCTACATTACACTTAAAAATAGATTATGAATGTAATTAATTTTACAAATAGAAATATAGAAAAATGATAACTTTTAAATTAATCTGTAAGGTGGGTTACTTGGAGCTTGGTATATCATTTACACGTAACACAAAAAATGTTATCTAAATACATAAAATGGCCTCTATTATAGATCAAGACCATTGTTTGTTTTGGGTTCAAGTTACAAATTGGTATCAAAATCCAACAAACCTTTTGATAAAATATAATAAAGCAGATTTTGTGTTTTAGGACGGACCAACGAGAAAAATTGCTTTAATTTTTGATTATAGACAAGAAGATGGCTTTCATCTGGCTGATGAGTTCAGAGATTTTATGGAATCTCAAAAAGAGATTTTTCCTTATATAGGCGGAGTTCTTTTGTTGTACGAGGAAATTGGGATTCATATAATTGAGGTAAATTAAAAATTTTACAATTTAATTTAAGAACAATTCAATAGCTATTACAAATATATTACTTTTAAGAATATTTGAGCAACTCTCCGGCATGCTCAAGTTAAAATCAGAATTAAATTTCAACGTGAGCATGGCACCAAACCCAGTTGTAGTCGATCTTATCTGAAGCCACCCTTCATTTGTAACTTCTCCTTTTTTTAAACTACCCTTTCTTTAAATAAATGCATACTTAATACATATAAACATTAACAAAATAGAAGTAGGTAAACTAAATCCACAAGAAAAAGAAAAGAAAATGTGAAAAAAATCAATGACTCCTTAGTTAACTAACCAAAGAGTTCCAAGGACAATGTTGTATGGCAAGCCTTTCATATCATTAATATGTCAAAATTACATGGAAGAACAAAACTCAGGGGTAACTTTCTCTTGACATTCATTTAATTAAAGATATTGCAAAAGTAGATCTCTCATATACCTTATTTTCAGCCATTCGGTTGTATCGATTGTAATGAGTATGTATTCGCCATCTGTACTCAAATTATGATGTTTTGTTTGCAAATAATTAAGGAGATTGTGTGATGATTCTAAGAGTTAAACATTAAAAATTCTGCAGTCTCTACATTTCTACTTGGAACAGCTTAAAATCAGAAATCTATAATTTGAAAATCAAAATTTGGAGATTAAGAAATACCACTGCCTTGATTAATATTTTTAAAAAATGCGATTACAAAAAAAAAGTTATTTTAACCTTTTTTTTTTTTCCTTTGTGTTCTTTTCTCATATTGATGAAGGTGTAAGCTATTTGTCTAGGTTTATGGAGGATTTAAGTGTGAGCAAAATTTTTTAGAGAAAAACTGAAATTCTGGTTGTGTAAAAAAGATATTCATATTAAAATATTCTTTGTGATAAACTATATATTCAGTTAAAGCGATGTATAAACAGAAATTTAGTATTTAGAATTTCAGTAGTATAAATGTTTAACATTATAATTTCTACATGGATTTGATGTTTTATATATTTATATTTGTTGTATCAAATTGATTGAGAAAATTTCAGTATACATATTTTGCGAATAGATTATTTTATCATCCATATTACTTATTGCACTAAAGTGAGACAGGTTGTATTATTAATTCAATAAAACACATCAATCTAAAAATTAATCTGAGTAAGTACATCACAGGTTTCATATTTTCTTATTTCCACTTTCCTTGAGAAAATATAGCATAAATTAACATCATAACTTTCAACAAGGATTCTGTGATTTATATATTTTTAATTTGTTATTTACACTTCCCTGACATCAGAAAGTTTATCAGGAGTTAATATTACTGGTGGTTTAGCATTATATTAATTCTGATTTAATACAATATTAATTAAACATTGATTAGTTTCTTATATGTCGATACTTTCTTATTTCCACTTCATTCTTTTCTTATATCTCATTTTAATATCAGAAGGTAAACAGAAGTATTACTTTGAACAGGGATTTAGAGTTTCTCCGTAAATGAAGGAGAATAACCTTTCCCCTCAAAAAGTAGGGACTAAAACACCAAAATAGATCGGAACAAGGTTAGAATCGATGAAAGGTATTGTGGGCTATGTCTCCAGCGGAACAATATCTTATTTTTATCTAAGGAGAAGTTAGTTTGAGAAAAAGAAAGCAAAATAAAATAGTAGGAGTGTCTGCAGAATAGGCCCATGAAGGCGGATTCGGAAAAGAATGGTTCCAATCTGGTTTGGTGCTATGCTATCATTAGACCCTAGTAGAAATATATACCAGTTAATTCCAGTTTAGCAAACAAAACAAATCTTAGCTTTTATATGTCGAATAGAACAAACTAGTAAAAATAGAGACAGCAACCTTTGAACAGCGATTAAGGGTTTCTCCATAAATGAAGGAGAATAACCTTTCCCCATAAGCAACCTGTCCATAAAAAAGTGCAACCAAATAATGTAAAATAAAAATGAAAACGTACAAATAGGAAAAGACAAATATGGCATAACGTTCAGATAAACTAACCTTTAATGCACTTCTTATTGTTTATCATTAAAGATTTAAGAAAGATATACTTACCAATGCGTTGAGTTAGTCAACTTTTTTTCACATTAATGTTTTTTTTGGGGTTTTTTTTTTTTCAGAAATTTTGTGTCCATTTACAATTCTTTTCTGTAAACAGTAAATTCTGTTAATTTTTTTTTTTAAACAATACAATTTTTTTTTTAATCATTATTAAATAAAGAAAAGAGTAGATGGCTTATAAATATTTTAACTCTCACATAAATGTTTAAAATGGCACTTCGAACATAGAGTAAAACATAAACAAATTAAGTTATGATTGAAAAATAAATAAATAAATAACAACTGATAATATACAAAACATTGGAGTCATAGATCATTTATTTTAATTTATTTCATTTTTTTTTTTTTTTTTTTTTTTTTTTTTTTTTTTTACTTTTCACTGATGTTTTATTTCATCTTTAAAAGCTGAATGATTTTATAGCATTATAAGAATATATCTATCATTAAATATTTCTTTGGCAAAACTCCAATTTATTTTCATTTGTAACTACATGTTTGGCTAGAACCTATAGCTACTTGAGTAGTATGGCTAAAAACATGTGAGAATAGACAATGTGAAGGTAATCACTGATTAGGAGAAGCCTGATGATGGAGCATTGCTTCCGAAACATTTTCATGTAGTTACAAATGTAAATAAATAGGAGTTATGCCAAATAAATAATTAATATCATTCCATCTCCTTCAGCATAAAAGGTTATGTAATATATCTATCATTTTTAAACCACATAATACATTATAAAATCATTAGTCACAAAGTATATTTTCTCAAATTGTTAGTTATATATTTATAAATGAACAAAATTTGATTTTCCTTTTACAGTATTTTTCTTATTTCTTCTCCTCGACTCATTAGCCTATCAGAGTAAGGTTGCTTCAAGTTATTTGTGCCATGCATCCATTTATAGTTGGAAAACATTATAATTAATAAAATGCAAACAAAAGCAGATTTTAATAATAGTTCAAATCATAATATTTTATCATAATTTACTTGATTTGATATAAAATATCAAAAGAAAACTGATAATAGCATTAATAAGATCCAATCTCAGTAGAAGCTGTTTCTGTGAAGTAGAAATAAAATGAACAAAGAAACAGGAACAGCTTGACTACATTAATAGCTCAATCGCCATTTTTGTATGAAATAAGAAAATCATTAAAATTACTATTATAACTATAATAAATCAAATTATTCTATTAAATATATCTGTATAAGCTATAGGATGGACCCAAAAGATGTGATATTGTACAATCATTGCCTAATTAATAACTTACATTTTTAACACAACACAATAAGAGTGACTTATTTTTTTATAATTATCACCACCATATTAGAGAATGGCGACTATAGCACTTTCTAATACCGGAAGTACGAGTAAAACAATTAACGATTTTAAACTGACATAACTATAACACATAATTTCAATAATTTTCATTACTCTGAACAACCGAAAAGATATGAATGCAATGTGAGCGCGCGGAGTAGACTGAATAAACTGTAAAAATGGAAGCAAATTTGCAGGTGCTTAATAGAGAAAATTAGATTTGCGGAGAATACTGCTTTGTGATTGGCTGTTCCTACATAGCGTCTTTCCACATCCTCGACCCAGTACAGTCTGTACAAGAAAAATGTTTTGTTTTTTTACAAAGCAATTTTTAGTTTTGTGTGTGTGTATATATATATATATATATATATATATATATATCGGTGTAATGTAATGTGGTGTGTGTGTTGGTGTGGTGCGTGTGTGTGGATATATATATATATATATATAGCCGCTATTCTTAGCCAAACCAAACATTTCAACAATTCCTTGCTTATTAAAATAAAAACAATAGGAAACCATATGTTCACAAGGTAACCAATAGAGGAACTTCAAGTAACATCCGGTCTCGAATCCTAGTTTAAGTCGCTTTTTAAAAAACACCATTTTATATTTATTAGGTCTGTACGCTCTCAATATCTTGTTCCACTTGTGTGTGTGTGTGGTGATGGATCCTATACCCTTTGACCATACCTTTAAACATTTTTTCTCGGGTCTCATCCTTAATATACCGTCAAGCCGAAGAAGCCGGCAAAGCCGCCGTGTTGCCGTAACTCCTATTCCTCGGGTACCTGGAGGTCCTCAGGGTGGGCGGACATACTTGACAACGCCCGGGGTTCCTACAAATCATGGATATATATAAGAGGACTTCAAATTCCAACGCCGTTTGTGTGAACCAATCAACAACTGGGCGACGTTGTTGTGATCACGGCTTACTGAACAGCTTTCTCCTCACTCTCTAGGCGCACCGGCCCTTTAGCTCTTATTTCCGAGCATGTTTCAGGATTCTCATACTCAAAATTCGTACCGGAAAAGCCGCAGCAAAGTCGCTTTGCAACCTGACGGATGCCTTTCATCGAACAGCCTGGGTGTGTGTGCGTGATGTGTGTGATATTTAAAAATATATCTAATCTAGATTCATATATATCTATATATATTAATCTGCAAGCACTTTCACATTTCCTCCCCAACTACACGACTGGTCCCACTACTTGCCATGGATAACCCTCGTTGTAGCCGTTACTGGATCATCTCTGTGGCCGTCTCGCTGTTAAGCTGAAGGATTGACAAAATCCACCGTTGTACCACATGGCCTGTCGATGATTCCGTGCTCCTACGACATTAGGCAACCACCATTATGGCTGACCTTGCCTTCGTGCCGCGTTCGGCCCCATGACATGACCTTTCTTCTTCACACCGGGATTTAGGAATTTCGCGCGGTGGGAGCCATTTACAGGTTCGCGCTGTCGGTGCGACTTAATATATATAGTACAATCTTCTTCCTCTTACCAAGTAGGTACGTAGTTGTGTGCACCGCCACCAAGGCCGTGCGACCTCGAATTTGCCTCTGATGTGTGTGTGTGTGTGTGTGTGTGTGTGTGCTGTGTGTTGTAGATATATATATATTATATATATAATAACCATATTATATATCGGAGCTAATAGCAATTAAAAGACGTGACAAATCTTTTTCCTCCGCGCTAACATCACACGAGGAAATTTCGAATGTCTTGTCGAGTCGAAGAGATAAGTTTGGTATTCAAATCCTCCTTTAGTCGCCCAATTTATCGGTGGGTCCTTTGGGAAGCCGCAGTACAAAACATCACATTTTTTTTTATTTGGGTTTTCCAACCGAGTTGTTTTATTCACTTTTCGAAGAATATGGCCCCCACTCTTTTCTCGGCTCGGATCGTGAGGGGCCTATTCTACTCAATAGCACGTCCTAGTTCTGATTCATTGCCTTTCTGCCCCCGCGGAAAATGCCGCTGCTTACTTAAGTCCGGGACTCTTTCCTCATTGGGGCTCCCCTTGTTATTCCGTTGCCACGGAGCATTCCTATTTCTTATATACACAAAACATATATTGTTTTATATTGTTATGTCTATATTATATTTATATTGTTTTATATTATTATGTCTATATTATATTTATATTGTACTACATGTTGTTTAGTTCATCTAATAGCTAAGTATTTCCTATAAGTGAAGGATACTGGATTCAGATTTGCCAGGATCTGACGATTTTTGACGGCCGAAGGATACACTTGGCCACTTTCCTTCTCACAAGTTAGTTTTCCTCCTTAAGGATCCAATTTTGAGATTTACCAGGACTTAATGATTTTAAACGGTCATAGGATAGTCCGCCATTGTTGTCCTTTTTGTCATTTGGATTAACTACTACGTTTTTAAAAAAGGACGCTCTTTCCGTTTAATCTGTTGGATTTTCGTCCTTTTGGTCCTTGCCTAAAACGTTTGTCGGGATGTTGGAAATAGTCTCTAGACCCTAATGACCACTTCTTGTCGAAAGTTTGTACTAAATTGGAACAATATAGAACCGTAGCAGGATTGAGTGATGGCTCCTGCCATTCGGCCTAAAGCCAGTGAAGGATACTGTTTTCAGATCTGCCAGCATCTGATGATTTTTAACGACTCAAGGACATCCTTGGCCACTCTTCTTTCCGACAAATGTTTTTGGTCCTTGATGATACTATTTTGATATCTTCCAGGATTTAATAATTTTAAAATGGCGAAAGGACATCCTTGGTCACTCTCCTTCTCGACAAATAATTAGTTTTCGTCCTTATGGAATAAATAAATTTAAATATTCTAGGATTTAACGATTTTAAACGGTCACTCTGATAAATAAACGAAAAAATCATTTGCTATTACTTTCAATCCACCTGCTACGTATACCAACAATGCACATTACCATCTAAATTGTTGGTAAGACAAAAAAAACAAACTTAATAGGAATAAATTTTAAGAAATGTAATATAGTTTATTTTGTTTTGTTTTTGTTGTAGCAATGATATTTTTTACACCAGGGTTTCAACGAGAGTGACAATCGGAAACTGAGTTCCGATATTTTCCCAGTTTCTGATATTTTTGCCGAGTAGCAAAAACTAAAAAAATATTATTTTTTTGGACTTTCATTTTTTAAAGTTTTTAATGGGGAAATGTTAATAATAGAACTAAGCACATCAAAAAAAAAAAATTATGAAAAACCTTCCATCCGCAAGAACAGAAGTAAAGAAATTGTTATAACAAGTCTTAGAAAAGGCCATTGACAACAGTCGTGGTTATCTTATGAAGAAGGTGTTAGGATTCTGGTGTAGGTGGTAAAAATTTTGAACACAGAATTGAACTAGCTTTATTTTTATAACGTCAAACCGCCGCCATATTTTTTTCACTACGTTTTTCCCTTGCATAAACCCAGTGTTGCCATGCACTCATCCAAAATAACACATCCATCCATACACAGAATATATATATGTATATGTATACGTATACACATTAATACGATTATACAATAAATTAAATATGAAAAATTCTCTAACAGAGAAATAAAAAGATACCTCCCAAATAATCTTGGTGATAATAGTAACATATACAACATATAATTCCTCAAATTCCTAAAAAAAATATAACCTTTGCAATAAAATAAAATAATAAAAAAAAATTAACCTAAGCCAATCCTCAAAATTGTAATTAAAATTAAAATCTCTTGAAAAAAAATTATATTTTTTCCATGGATTCACTCATTTATTCCCCTGTACTATGTGGTAGTTACCCTGCGTAAATATGTATCTACTGGACATATTTTAATAAATATTTCCATTATTTATTGTCTGGTATTCCAGCTTAGAAAATTTTAAATACATAGATTTATTTATCAACATAGATATAGAAATGAGTCAAAAGTTTTTTTGTTATAGGGCTCTGAATATGTTCTCTTGAGGCATTTTCCCAAGTTCTTCAAGAATCAGCTATTCTCTAAACTTGTACATTGCAAGGTTTTAGGGGTTGAGGAACTGTCAGCTATGGTAATTGTCAGCTTAATTTTTGATTAATTAAATGATGATCAATAAAATATTAGTAACTATTTTTTTTTTTAAATTGATTAAGTATTTTATAGTGAACTACCATTCCCCTTCACCACTTTGCCCGCTTTCATAAGCAAAGAACTTATAATCTTAATTAATTATTGAAGCTTCTTTTGTTAACCTTATATAAATTGTGTATTATAAATCTTGTGTTGAAGTATGCAATTGAGCATTATTTCTTGAATGATATAAAGCAGATATCCTTATCCTGCTAATCCTATAATAGCACTGATTAGTAGTTTGAAGATTATTCAAAATCATTATTGGGCAACCAATTATAATTTTACAATATGACTAGGTAAGTCAGATGTACAGAGACTATTAAGAAACTTGCAGATAATGGACTGCAATATCAGTGCTTACAACTGATAGCCCACGAATCATCTTTTTGTGAACAATAACAAAAAGAAAAGGGTCTACATTTTGATTTAGTAATAACTTTTATTCAGTAGAAATAATTTTAATTATTTCATCTGGTTGGATTTTAATTTCTAACCATAAAAGGATATGACAGTCTGGTAAACCTTGTTTCTGCTACTCAACATTATACATTTAAACTTTTATTATTGTAAATTTAATTATTGCTAAATCTTTCTAGCTCTATGAAAATGATGTAGTTAATATTTGCTACTGATGGGTTCAGCAGGTTCACCATTGTAAACTTTATTGTGGAATGGTGCTATTCACATATCGATCAATTTTCAAAGTTCACTGGGATCCACATATGCATTCACGTTTAAGTCTTTTTTATAATTTAATTGAATAAATTCAAATAAATTTGAAGCCATATATCACAATATACCTTTATGACCTCTCATGTAGAAAGGTGCTTTCTACCTCTTGGCTAATTTTCAGATTACTCTTTTATCGCCTGAAAAAGTTTTTTTTTACACTTTTTTATTTTTCAATACCATATCAATCGAAAATCAGTTTTATTTTTGCTAAACCTTTCTGGAAATATTATGATCATGCAGTTAAAATTTGGTACAGATTGGTTTGGTATTTTTTGTGGTTAGTGATCACAAAGGAATAATGGATTGTCTCTTTATATATTAGTATAGATTTATGATATGAATTTCTATTTGCTTAGTATATTCTATAAATACTTTAAATTTTTTAAGTTTGAGGAAAGAAAAATGTTATTGATAAGTATGACATTGAATTTGAAGAACTATAATTTATATTCATAGGTTGCTTATTAAACTTTATGTATTCTGTGGTTGTCCTAAATTCTGTATAGGTATTTTTTTAGGTTCTTGTATTTGGTCAAACAAATTAGTTATTTTGTTTATAATTTTCCATGCCAAGAGTATCTGCTCGTCATTATCTTTTCTATCACTATTTCAAAAAAATATTGGATTCATTTCCAAAGTCCTTGATTTTAATTGGCCATTCCCTGACTTAAGGCTTGTTTTTATTCTTTTATTTAATTTTTTGTCAACATTTTTGGTATTTAATGTTCCAAATAATTTTATTTTCATCTTGTTAAGAATTTTTTGAAGTACAGTAGTTCATTGGTTAAGGGACTCAACATCTAACTCTCAGGACCAGGTTCAAGTCCTGCTGTAAGTCAAAAATGTATTTTCTACTGTTTCAGCCATGGCTCAACATCAGAGTTGGGAGGCCCTGCTGGGGCACACCCAGCCTATATTAAATCCCTTTATTAGAGGAAAAACCTGAGGGTTAAGCGTGATTATGGTGAAATTTTCTTTGCCAAAACAGTACATCCTTACCAAAGTTTAAGTAAAAATTGTTTAAAAATCCTAATTTTAATTTTGAAAAATGTTATCATCAAACCTAATACTTATTCTTTCATAAATCAATTTTATAGCTATTTTAAATAACATTTCTTCTCAATGTTCTTCAAATGACTTTTACTAATTTATTTATTACAGAAATCTTTCAAGCAATATGCTTGTTACAAAGGGGAATCACCAAAACTGAAACAGAAAATGCCAACAAAAATACAAACTTATGAAGAATCCATTAAATTCCTGAAAAGACTTGGAAAACGATTAAATATTTTTTTAAAATTTGTTTACAGCGATGAACCCAATGTAAGTTAATTTAAAAATTATTAAATTTATATAGTTCTATCATTCAACACCCTAATTGGTTGATGATGATGTTTTTCAATAAAACTTTCAAAATTCATTTGATTCAATATTTCTCTTATTTTCTTGTTATATTTATTTTATTAAAAAAATATGTACAGTAGAACCTCGATAATCTCAACTAATTGCGACAGGGTGGTACGGACTATCAAATCGTTCGGATTACCAAACAAAGTGCTTTCCAGGCATAGTATGTAGCATGCAAAAAATGAACACTGACATACTAGTTCCCATAAAATAAGATGCATGTTGTATTGTTAAAGGTAAATAGTTTGTTGTATGGAATACAACTGTGGTAACTATATTTTATGTAATGTATTGCACATGAATTTCGTAATAATTTCCATAGTATGTATACAATCTTATACACACACAGAAAGTACAGCACTGTCAAAAAATATATGCTGTACAGAAAGATAAAAAAATTAAAGAAAACTAAAAACTAAACATTTGGAAAATAGTCACTCATTTTTTTCTGAACTAAGGTTGAAGAACGTTTTTTGGCTGCTAAATCACGGATTTTCTTTAGCGTGATCAACTGAGGTAAACAGCATTCAGGTTGTTGCTGTAGCTGTTAGAGAGCGACTGAAGGCAAAAACCAACACAGGCACAATAACAACTTTACGATTTTGATTATTTTTATTTTTCCCAAAACGGCGTTCAGATTACAAAGGTTCAGATTATCGAGGTTCTTCTGTAGATCACACCATACTTATCCTGTTTCAATAAGATACCTGCTCTCCCAACTGCATTCAAATCTTACCATTATCATTGCCTTTGTTTCATTGTAGAATGCCAAGTAGGTAACTCCCTACCTTTCCAGCCATATCATGGCTGATAGAAATCCCAATATCATTTCTACTAACTGATACAAAGAATTTGTAAAAGTTCAAATGTTGGTGCTGGGTATAGAAGTATTTAAGAAATTCATCTAGACTTCCTCTAAACTCTCCGAGTTAATAAGTGTAGTTTATGATACTACTAATTCATTTGAGGATCTTTATGTGTGAATTATATTAAAAAATTATAATTTTAAACATATGAGTTAATTTTAAATTTAGATAGCCAATTTTCCAATGAAATCTCATCGATCATATTCAATGAAAATACAAAAAATTTATATATTAACAATAAATAAATGATAACTATTTTATCAATAATTAAATTATAACCCTATAATATTTAAACATATATAATTCCTATTTTTTCTAACCATTAACTAATAAATAAAAAAGGGGATAGAGTTGTGAATTTCATGCTTGGAAGAATGTCAAGGTAGCATACAAAATGCATGGAGCCTGATTTATTATTTATCAAATACACACCTCTTCTATAATGAAGGGAAAACAAGAATATATATATATATATATATATATATATATATATATATATATATATATATATATATATATATATATATATATATATATATATATATCCTACTAAACCCAAGATCGCGGGTTCGCAGCCCGGCAGATGACCTTAGGATTTTTTAAAGGGAGTAAAAAATCCTTAGCTATGCCGTCCTTCGGAAGGGACGAAAAATGGGGGTCCCGAGCCTGTGCGATGTCAGGTACTCGTTAAAGATCCCTATCCTAATTATACCTGGATAGGCAAAATTTAGGACTCCCACCGTAGCATCGTCCGATTAGCCATAGCAGCATAAAGTGACGTTAAACGAAATAAACAAACATATATATATATCAGTTTAAAGATATTAGAAATATTCAAAGTTTTCTCAACATTTGTTTCTCATCCACAGAATTTTTTTCATATTTGTGAATTTTCACTATATAATTGGAAAGGACTTCATAACCTATGTATTACATTGATTGGCCAAGTTGACATACATAGTTGAAAAAATATGTAGCTGATGTTTTTGTTTCCAAATATTCACAAACAATGGAGAGTATTTTCCTTTCTTTAGATTTATTTAATAGTTATGTCTGAATTTCATATAAATGACATTATCATTTATGTAATTTTTTATTTTTCATATATTCAAGGAGAAGTCGGCCATTGTTTTAACATTTAAAGTTTATCATCTCAGCTACCTTATTTGCACTGACTGATTTATAGGATTGAAATAGGTATTCAGAAGGCAGTAGTATTTTCCTTCATATTACAACACTGCTATGAGAATTTATGTTAAATTTTAAATTAATTTTGCTCTTTTCAGCTAATTGAATTTTCTTGACAATTTATCCATTTTAATTATTAAAGGTTTATGAAGATAATAAAATACCTGAAGATGTCACATCAAACCTTCCCCCAAAGGAAATCCTTAATTTTGCTCTGAAAGGTGATTGGACACCTGGTCTTAGATCAGCAGATGAATGGTTCGAAAATGCAATAGTCATCGCAACTGAAGCAGATGATTCTGGTAAAATAAAAAGAATTCATATTGAAATTATTTGTTAAATCCGTACTGTTTATGGCTTATTTTATTATAGTTTAGTCCTTAATATCCATTGGTCTAAATAAACTAATAATAAATCAAAACATTTGATCACTTTTATAAAGTTTAGAAAGCTATTGTGTTATGAACTATTATCAATAACTATAGAAAAGTGTTCTAAGAAATACTTTTTTTCAGTTTAAGTAGAACTTATTTTATTAATTTAGCCACAGAATAATATTAAAAACCAGCAGTTTGCAATTTATTCAATATCTGTTCCAGAGTTTGTTCTTCCTCCAAGATCCGACCATCTACCTGTTCATATATTACACACCACTTCAGACGAAGATGAGAATCTAAGAAAAGCTTCTACAAAAATAATGAAATCTGTCAGATTACCTTGCACAAAACCATCTCAACCCAAGGAAGTAAAAGAAGAAAAGGTTCAGAAAAGAGATGAGTTTGGTAATCCGATACTGCCTTTTAATGAGAACATGGAAAACCTACTGGATGTAGATTATGAGTTTCTTCCTGACCCTAAATCAAAATTTGAAGATTTCTCTGATGGAGAAAAAGGATATAATTCACAGTCGACTGATGTTGATCCACAGGAAATAAATACTGACCTAGAAGATTACCTGGATCATATTGAAAGTGTCAAAATGTAATTTAATAAATATAAAATTCATTACTCACATTAATATTCATTATATCAGTTATTAAAAATTATAGTTATACCAGTAATGAAAGTTATTTTTTTTATTCTCGTAATAAAAAAAGGATCATATTATAGCATGTATATGGCGGGTACAAATGCAAAGTATGATACGTGGAATGGAAACTCTCAAAATTAAATTTACTCTGTAAAGAGGAGGAATAACACTCAAAGGTTTGGTTATGTTAACTCTTTGATTATGTCTGAAAGCAATAACTTATCACAAACGATCGAAAACAAAAAACATTTTTTGAAACTCGATACTTTGCATTTGTATTGACAATACATTTATTATTTCATTCTTTTAACGCGCGCGCGCGCGCGCGTGTGTGTGTGTGTGTGTGTGTGTGTGTGTGTGTGTGTGTGTGTGTGTGTGTGTGTGTGTGTGTGTGTGTGTGTGTGTGTGTGTGTGTGTGTGTGTGTGTGTGTGTGTGTGTGTGTGTGTGTGTGTGTGTGTGTGTGTGTGCGTGTGTGTGTGTGTGTGTGTGCGTGCGTGCGTGCGTGCGTGCGTGCGTGCGTGCGTGCGTGCGTGCGTGCGTGCGTGCGTTTCTGCCTCTGTGTGTGTGTGTGTGTGTGTCTGTTTTTTTTTTTTTTGTGATGGGAGGAAGAAAATCTTGCATATGTCGAAGTGGATCGTGTGAGAGGCCACAACAGTGTGAGACTCTTACTCTCTAAAAACCACCTCCCTATTCTTCTTAACCACCCCGCGGAACTGCTGTCAAGCATTACTTCACGGGGGGCGGGCTGGCTATGTGCTTACTTTATATTTTCTGCTGCTACTTATTGAGGCACTAGGAGGCCTCGTCTTTCCCGCTCCTGTTTACGTAGCTTTCTGCAGATGTTAGCTGCGTAATTTACAACAGCATTCAAGTTTTCATCGGCAGAAGTCATCTGGCTAACCAGGTTTTCTGGCACCAACTGATGGCCCAGCGTCCTGGCTAGATCTTCTCTCTATTTTGCAAATTTGGAGCAACAGAAGAATACATGTTCTACTGTTTCCTCAAGGTTTGTACATTTGGAGCAAGATGATTCATTGTCAAGCTTGAACCGAAATAGATAGGCCCTGAAACACCCATGTCCAGTAAGCAATTGGGTGAGGTAATGATCAACCTTCCCATGTTTCCGGGCTATCCATGTCGCAATATCTGGTATCAAACGGTGGGTCCATCTTCCGGAAGATGATGAATCCCAGCGTCTTTGACATCTTTGTAGAGTATCATTTCTCTCCTCCTTGGTGATTGAGGGCCAATAAGCATCCGGTTCCTCTCGTTTTCAGCGGTAGATCCGGTTGCATTCATCTGCCAGAAGGTCAATGGGTGGCATGTCAGCTATAACACACACTGCATCATATTTGTGTGTGTGTGTGTGTGTGTGTGTGTGTGTGTGTGTGTGTGTGTGTGTGTGTGTGTGTGTGTGTGTGTGTGTGTGTGTGTGTGTGTGTGTGTGTGTGTGTGTGTGTGTGTGTGTGTGTGTTTGTTTGTTTGAAGTACTCTTATAGTCAAAAATAACTTCTGTTATTGGTGAGGATTCTGTTGTTCACCTCCAAGGAAATATTCTTGTAAGAACTATCAAAAGAACCAACTGAAGTGGACTATAACTTTTGAAACTGCGACAGAAGTACCATGAATCTTATTATGGAATGTGTTGCCTCTGAGCCATCTTCTTCTACTTTTACTACCTCCTTTGTGCCTCTCAGTGTGGAGGTGCCTCGACCCAAATCGAACAAGCATCAGGGTCCCTCGCCAACACCTTCATGGCTTACAGCCGTCTTCCCCTCTTCTTTCCCACCTGGTCCATACGGTCCATGATAAGAAGGTTGAAAAGTGTGACATAGCCAATTTTTCGTCCTTCATAGTTCTAAAAATATTAAAGAGTGAAAAAATGAATAGAACCAAATTTTCTCAGCTTTAATAATGTATAGAACACAAAATGTGCTGAAAGTGACGGTTCCCGAGTTATTTTATCTAACTGCTAAAAACATACAATTTTCAACACTTTTCCTCCTCCCCTACCCAAACCCGACGCTATTTCGAAAAAACCTTTTTACCACATTTAGAGCTAAGGTTGGTGAACAATTTCCAGTAGTCGGACCTTTATATTTTTGGTTCGATTTCAAGGTTCGAATGCTAATTACCCTGTATTATAATAAACATAGTAGCTTTAACAAGAAATATTTGATTTTAACAATAACCATTTATTATTAATAATAAACTATTAATTTTTAACAATAACCATTTATTATTAATAATAAACTATTAATTTTTAATAATAAACATTTCAATGGAGAAGAAGATGATGAGGGATGCAGTCAAAGAGGAACACCACGCCTAAGAAGAACGTTTTCTTCTTTGACGTGGTGTTCCTCTTTGAATGCATCCCTGATCATCTTCTCCATTCATCATAACAGTCAACTATACTTTTATCATTATTAACATTTTAATTTTAACAATAAACATGTAATTTTAAACAATAAAAGTTTTTGTTGTTTTAATTTTCCTTATCCCCCCTATATCTCCTTAAGCATTGATCACAGCAAAAATATGTATAGAATCTTTTTTGTAAAGAATTTTATGTTAATTAATGTAGTTAATAAACATATTTTCGCTAGAGGCAAGAGTCTTCGAGTTATTAACAAAAAACTGAAAAAAACGACCTTTATAGCGCCCCCCCCATGCCCAGTACTTTTAGTATGTTGTTAAGGACACCTTCCCCTACGGCTATGCCAAAATTGGCTTCTACATGAATTAATTCCTCAAAATTTCCTTTGTTGCCTCGACTATGGAATCTGTTAGCAGTTTCGATAGGTGTGTCTGCAGTGACGACTGCCTTACTGCGGTTTTGTGGTGGAGTGGGAGGTTGATTCAATATTTTTTCTTTTGTTTCTTTTTTTTTGTTGGGAGAGATCTCCGGAGGCTCAAGAGCAGTATTTCTTTGAGATAAAATATAAATGTGGTAACCACCACATGGGTTGGCATGAGGGAAACAGTACCCAGTAATGTATGCTCCTGAACTTCAATTGGTTTTAAATGTTGTCATAGAAGATATCTCATCAAGCTCCTATTCAGCATTCATTGTGCAATTCAGAAATTTCTTTTGTAGCCATATTTTGTACTCTAAGACAATATGTTTATTATACTCTATTCATATGGCCATTTAATAAACTGCAAAATCATTTTTAATTTTTTAAAATGTGGTTCCTAATAGTCGGAATATATGTCTTTATGTAAGATGCTTAAGGTGACAATTCCGTTATTAATCTGAATAATTTGGATAGATGTTTGTATTATCGTGATATTTGTCTTTTTGGATTAGATAAATAAGTATAAACGTTTCGTTTTTGTCTTAAGGATAATTGAAACGTCTATACACTAAAGCGAATAAGATAATCGAATTTTATTTGATTCATCAAGACTCATTAATATTTTATTTCTAAAAAGACAATAGCATTATACATCGCTGACTTCTTTTACAATAATATAATCAGTAAATGAATCATTGTTTATGTAATTAATAAACAACTATTCATCCCTTTGAAAATGAAACTTATTGGCGCCACATTCAACTCGTTAAAATGAAATATGAAGTCATGTAATACTCAATATTATTGTTATAAATATTATAGATCTTTATTTATTATAGAGGTTTCTAAATATAGTCACATTAGATGAAATTAAACAAAATTTGCTGAAAAGTTTTTTCTAATCAAGTCGTCTTGTAAACAAAGCGGGAGCCGTTGACAATTGGTAACCGCTGGACAAAGGAGTTTATTTTTAAACTGCTGGAGATAAATATAAACACACATTAATTGTATTTTTAATAACATTTTTAGTGGGTGATGTAATTATTTAGGTTTCAAATTGTTAAACCTGATGTAAATTTTCCTGATGATTTATATTTGTTTCTATCTCCATTTCCAAATATTAAAATTATCACTTCATAAAAGTGATTTTAAAATTTTCTTTTACATCACTTGATGATTTGATATAATGGAACGATTTAATTATAAAAACGGCGAAGCTGGACCAAATCATGTAAGTTAACAGCAGTTTGAATTGTTTTAAACATAATGGTTTTAGTCAGAAGATATATTATTTTGGTGATACGATAAAAACATTTGCCCCTGAAAAAGTGTTTAATTTTGAGAAAACTAATAAATTGCTCGTTTTTATCTTACTTTTTTTTTATTAATAATCCATTTTACTACTTGGTTTAGTTGTATGTTGAAGTTATGAAACAAAATATGCTGATTCTGGATTTATTTTGTTTGCTCGAGTAGACTATGTTTATTGGTTCATTTATGATACTTTAATGGAATTTTCAACATTATATTTGCAGTCATAGGGATATGGCTGCAAGTATTGATCGAGTTTTGTTATTTTAAACTCTTTAAAAGTTCTATTAAATGGATAAAGCATTAGAATATGTGTATTCCTTTTTTAATAGAGCAATGAAGCCTCTTAGCATTTAGGAGATTAAAAAGTAAATTAAAAGTCTATTAGAAACTTTAATATCAAATTGTAGTTTTGCTCGGGTATGGTGATAAGTAGTTTCATCTTTGTTGAAAAGTCATTTGACATCTTAAGTGATACAACTTCATTTGGGAAAAAATAAATAAGCTATTGATATTGAAATATTGATTTTATTAAATGGTTTGTGTTCTTTTAGTTGAACAGTATATCCTTAATTTGATGTATCCATTTTGTAACTATTCATAAGTATAATTTGATGCTTTTTGATAGCACAACTTTTTTAAATCAAGGCTTTAAAGGAAAGGACTAAATTGATGTGCCGATTAATTGAGATGTTGGTGTATTAGTTGGATATAATCTTGGGGATCATAACTTGTAAATGTGAATAGTGTTTTCCCTTGTACATACAACTTTGCTAGTTTATTATTTTCTCCTCATTTTGAAAATTAAGTTTTTACTAATATTCTATCCTCAATAAATAAATATTATATTCTTAATAAATTAATATTTTCATTATTATTCTGTGTATTATAGATGTGGAGAGTTGACGAGTTTAACATTCATCCATATTTCTACTTTTCATTGGAATAAATTATTTTTTGACTATTGTAATTTTTATTTATTTTTCTAAGGAAAAGTAGTTGTGTTATTGGTTCAAATATATTATTAATTTGATAAACATAGCACAATAATTTTTTTTTTCACAATTAATTTCAATTTCTAGGTTAAACATTATAACTTTAATTTTCATAATGTACACCAGCAAGATATTTGTGAAGGTGACTTAGAAGTTTATCCCAAAAAATGTGAAAAAGAAGCTGCATGTAAGATTGGTTATAATAGAATATCAGATCATTAGTTGTTATAACTTCTAATAATCTTTATTTTATTTTAAAATTTCTCTTTTATGTAGAGGATACTATTTATTTCGAGGAGTGGGTTTCATTGCATAAAATATTAAATGGTATTTATTACCATTAGTTATGAATAGCTTAAGAGTTTTTAAAATTTTCCTCACATTTTCTCTGTTATCAATATTTAAGATTTAGGGCTGTAATGGACAAATGAGGTATATCTAGAGAATTTCGGGAAGATATCATTTAAGTTTCTATCAAAAGATACCAATTAATGAGTTGTTTAAATTGCTCAGTGGATTTTCCTATTATTCCAGTACATCTAAATTATGTGCCAAGCATTGGTACATTAAAACAGTATATACTTTTTCTGGGGATCAGACATTACCAAAAGCAAAGATGGCCGATTCCAAACTTCCCCGGCTTCTTTCCTTGCTGATCGGATATTCTCATTGCAACCACTACTTCTTCTTCTCTCACTATCTCCTGAGTGCTGTTAAGCGTGGAGTGGACTACTTCTGTAAGACTCATAACGCTGTGAACCTTTCTCACCTTTAATCTGTTTGTCAATTTTCTACCCCTCACAAAGTTCCTATTTTGCATTCCTAACTTACAATAAGGTTCCACAAAATCAGATAATTTTGTATATAATTAATCAATTAAATTTTTAATAGATTATTTAAATGTAGACAAATCAAAATAGACGACCAGTTGCATGGTATCCCTATAAAATTACTGAAATCAAAGCAATTGAATGAAAGTCTAAAAAAAAATGAAGCCGAGAAAAAATGAAATAGCTTTAAACTAATTTATTTTATATCTCAAGTTTGAAATATTATATCGACATGATTCTTGCACCAAAATTTTTATTTTTGGTTGTAGGAAAAATTTGTAGGTTGTGATTTTTTATTTTTATTTTTTTGGATGAAATTTCATATTTAAGAGTTCTTTTGAATGCTGAATTAGAATCTAAAATATTTTGTGTTAAATAATCTAGTTAGGTAGTTTTTATGCAGATATATTTTTTTTTTTTTTAGAATTTAATTAACAAAAAAAAAAAAATCAATGAAGCGGCTGTATTTTTTCTTTAATCTGAACTAAAAAATAACATTTTGGTTCAAGAATCATGTTGATATAATTTTTTAAACTCGAGATATAAAACATATTTCATTTTTCCTTCTAATTAATGTTCAGATTAATCTACCTTTACGGATCTTATTGTAAGTTAGGAATGTAGAATAGGAACTGGTTTAGAAAATTAAGATGTGTGAATGGTAGGAAATTGATGAACAGTATAAAGGATAGAAAGGCTCACAGCGTTACGAATCTTACTGTAGAAGTAGTAGGGCAATGGGAATATATGATCAGCAAGGGAAGAGAGGCTACAACAGAAAAAAAGGGGGAAAGTTCGGTTGGAATCGGCCATCTTCTCCTTCAGAAATACCTGATCTCTTGTGATCCCAGACTCTTGTGACCGATGGCATTTGGGGAAAAGGGAAGGGAGGGAGGTGTGGCTGGTCAGGGCCAATGAGAGTGGTGCAGGGTTGTCGGTTCTCTCCCCATCTACCTTGAGAGGTTCATTACAGTTCTGTCTCTCATACAGGTCAAATTGAGTGTTTGCTTTGTATGTTTAAATTTTAAGTTTGTGTTATGTAAGGGGAAAGCAGCTCATAAAATCGTAAGATGCTCACGTCGCAAGCTCGCAAAATGGTTTTATGCATCACTGTTTCCACGATTTATTTTTTAAAAAACATCGCCACATTTTTTATTTTAATTTTTACTTGGAATAGAATAGAAAAAAAAACTTTATTATGCGACTAGGTCCCTTAGTAATAAAAATTATGAATAGAAAATATAAAAATCGTCTCTGGCTATGAGACATTTTGTGTACATATTATATTGCAATAAACAGATTAAAAATTGGATTAAATGAAAATTAAGAAGAAAAAAAATACATTGTTTGGAGATAGGACAAAATTTTTTAAAATTTTGTTATTACAGATGAACTAAAGATAAAATAATGCTTACTACAAACCTTAAAATGACTAAGCTATAGTTAAAATTATAAAAACATATTTAAGAAAAAAATAATAACACTTAACAAACATAAAATAATTAAAAGCGGACCCGTGTGAGGGTTAAGGAGTTTTGGCAATGTTGCTCCCCCTCTTGCGAGCCACCGCTAAAGGTATAGTCTACTCCCTTCTCATTCAATTCCTTCTAAACTTCTGTGGCATCTGAAAAAATATGGCTTTGGGACCTTCTGAATAGATGTTCTGCCAATGGATAGTAGCTTTACAAACTGTTGACAATGTGAAAATCTCATCTCTGAATAGAGTTTGTTAAACCTGACTTAAATCAATAAATGTAAACTACCTGTCAGTGTATATTTAAATTGATCATAGAATTGGGGCACTTCAAATTATAAAGTGTTAGCTTGCAAGAAGCCGTTGCTACAAATTTCAATTTTCAAGAATTTCTTGAAGTTTTTCATGGGTACAAAAACAAAATTAATTATTATGAATCAATTGTACAATTTCTCAGATCACCCATTGCTTTTTGTAACAATTATCTCTGTTCCAAAAGCACACTTGTTACCACACTTGTGATGAATCTATTTTTTATTTTTTCCCCAACAAATGTATATCATATAGGTATCCTTATATTGCAAAAGTAATTTTAGTCTTCTGAAATTATAATTAACTACATTTAATTACTTCCTCCAATAAAATATGTGTATTTCTTAACAATATATTAAAATATCGATAAAAAAAAAATAGATATTAATTACATTATTATTTCGAGATTTTGCTTGATATTATTACCCTACTGTGAAAATTAATATTATATCTCAATCATTTTCAGCTGCTTGTAGAAAGACTAAATTGAGATATATTGATACACCTGTTGAAGATTATTCTTCTAGCTATGAATTAGAGGTAGGAATTATATTATGTACTTTCAATTTTTATTTTATTATATTGATACTTAAAATTTGATGCAATTTTCTTTGTTTAGTGAAATTTAAGTTTGTATTGAGATTTATAGACTTTATGAGATGTTTTCTGTTATAATTAAAGCAATCACCAATGATTAGGATCGTAGAAGAGGAAAAAAAAACATTAATTATTAATTGTTTTAGATATTGAAATCCATTTTTCAATTCCATTCTCAATTTCTGATTATTTCTTTCTTTATAACTGTGTTTCCCTTCGTTGGGTTTCCATTAGGTCACACGTATACTTCCACAGCTCTCTGTCCCACCAATCACCGTCCTTCAGACCTATTCGGCCGTTTCCTCCGCTATCTCATCCTCCCATCTCCTTGCTGGTCGTCCTCTCCTTCTATTTCTTGGAGGGTTCCATTTTCTAACCATTTCAGGCAATCTTCCAGGAGGCATTCGACGTACATGTTGATACCATATTAACTTCTTCTTCATAACATGTTCCGTCACGCTCTCCGTAATTTCCATTTTCCTCCTTCTTCATTTCTTATGCGATCTGCTCTGGTTTTCTAGATACACCTCCTCCAGTAGTCCATCTCAACTACATTTAATTTATCCCTAATACTTTTGGTGAGGGACCATGTTTCTGCGCTATATGAAAGCATCCTTTCAATCAATGATTGAAAAATCCGTTTCTTATTCTTTTGGGATAAGGTCCTGCTCCTCAAAACCAGATGCAAGATGCGAATTGCCTTCCTAGCCATTCCACATCTGCTCTGTATTTCTCTTTTACATCCTCCTACCATATCCAGAATGGAGCCTAAATATTTAAATACTACCTGTTTACATTTTGCTCCTTCTATCCAGAGATCCTCCTCCTCATTCTTTCCCCTCTATACACATCTATTCAGTTTTGTCATAATTATCTTCATTCCCCAGGCTTTGTAACATCGCATAAGTTTTCTTATCATCAACATCAGGTCTTTTTTGTTCTGAGCCATAACCACCTGATCGTCCGCAAAGAAGATTGTACACAAAAAATCCTTTTCAATAGGAATGCCCATCCTTTTACACTCCGTAAACTATTGCTCCATCACTACATCCAAGTATATTTTAAATAAGGTTGGTGATAAACAGCATCCCTGTTTTAAACCTTTCAAGGATTCAAAAGCAGCTGGCAAGTTTTTGCCTTGTTTAATTTTGTGCATACTTTTTCTGTACACAATCTGAATTGCCCCTATAAGGCCTGGGTCAATGCCTCGTTCCTGCAGAGCAGTCCACATTTCTTTCCTAGGTACTTGGTCATATGCTTTTTCCAAATCTATAAATGCTAAATGTAGTTCTTGCTGTCTTCCCTTACATTTTTCTATTAGTTAGGCCAGTCAAATAAGACATGAACATCGGAAAAAATGAAGAAGTTCTGATTTTTTGATATGTTGTTAGGAAACATGAGAGTAGTGTAACTTGCAACTTCCAAAGACCTGTGGTGGTCAAAATACCTCGATTTTTTTCCACTTTTTTCAGAATTTCGTAAATATCTCAAGAGTCGTGCATCTTACAAAAAGATTTTTCCCTTCTCCTTTAAAGTAGATAAAATTACCTACAATTTGAGTCCAAGATCTGCTCTTTAGCTTTAATAAGTTCGGAAATTCAGCTCTTCAAAGATGGGGTGTTTTTTCCAAAAATTTTCCAAGTCCACTTTTAGTCATATGTCATTCCTGTGCATTTTTTCTATTATAACTCTGCTGTAGAGCAGTTATCACCATTAATCTATGCACTTAGCTGAGAGGCCAATAGCTAGGTTATCATTTTCAATAACCGAAATGGGCAGATTCTGAAATTTTGCAACTTGAGAGTCTGATAATTAGCATGACTCATATTATTTCTATAGAAAGAGAGAAAAAAAGACATAAAAAACACAAAAGATTTCTAATGTAAGCTTATTATTAATTTCGGAAGAAAATATCATTGAGAAAGAAAGAAATAATAATGAATGTGAAAACTGTGTATCATGATTGAAGCTAATTGTGAAATAATATCTAATACAAAAAATATTAACATTGAAGAAAAAATTACATATGTATATGTTTAGATGCAGGCCTGTGTTCTTGTCCTCATCGTCGGGTTCTTTGCTATCTACTGTAGGAATATTGAAGCACGTCTTTCCCATACAAAAGCTGCACAAAGCAGAACACTTCAGCCCTGCTTTCTTGCAGCTGATGTCTCCTCCAGAGCATTGCTTACGAAACTTACATGAGATAAATTTCAACAAATTTTGTGAATCAGGCTCTTTTGTTGTTGGCATTGCTGTCTTCTGGTCCATCCCCACAAGGTTGGATCCTTATCCACTCTTAGCGATTTTTGAATTTGGTGGTATGTTCGATAGAAGTGTTGAGTGGCAGCCTCTTCAGTTGGGGCCAGACGAGCCAGGTTGACCTTTGCATTGGCAGCTGCGTGCACAAACAGCTTGTACCGCAAAGAGTGCAGAGTGTCGTAGGTGTCTCTTCCATACAGTACCAAAAGGCACTTGTTGCCAGCAGCAGCTACCTGTTCTTGAGTTACGCCAGGCTTTTAGAACACGTCTACCTCGTCCACTAGACGTTGATTTTTCTCCAGAGCAGCCAGCTTTGTTTTTCCTTGTCCGAATATAGCCGATGTGGTGTCACAACCGCTAAATGCGTGGAGGAACAGGACGAAGGAGGGGAGAAAGAACAGATCTCCATTTTTGAACGAGGTGGATGAAAATTGCTGGAAACCTGATCTGCTATTTTTCTGGAAATAGACGTTTTCCTTATCTGACCCTAATCCATTCAGGAGAACCACCAAGTCGACATCCTCTCCAATTATTAATACATATTTCCAAAGAAAGAGCTCTTATCGATTGCAGTTCTTACGATGGTGGAGTAGCCTCCTTTTCTGCCTGTCATGTTTCTATGCCCACTTTTTTTAAACCGGACCGGAGGGAGCTGATTAGGCATCGTTTGTTGCTTTCATTTGTCAAAAACTTCTCCTGGGGCACCACTATTTGAGTCGACTCTTCAAAAATAATGTCGCTGCAGGATGAGATACCACAAGGTAAACGCTCCACCGATTTGGTGCTTCGTTTTGAATCATCCTCAGGGTAGCCATCGATAGCCAACGGGTGCATTTCTTCCAAAATTCTTGGATGTGTAACTTACGCTACTATTTGACTTATTGTATTTTTGTGGTGCCAAATTACTCGATGTAGCAAGTAGCCACCATCTAGCACCGCAAACGAATTTGCTCCTATGACGATAATTTCAGGACGTGGCATGAAAGCTGAATAAAATGTTGACTTGGTGCCTATGCGCATTCCTTCTTCACTAAATAATTGACATCAAAATTTCCACTCAAGTTTTATGTTTTAGAATACCCTGAACAAATTTAGTTCGGTGTCTGTCTGCCCGTCTGTCTGTCTATCCATCTATATGTGGTCACATTACCTGCCCCCTCCCCCAACTTACTCAATTTTTATCCGATTTCAATTAAATTTCCAGGTAGTATGTAGTTTGTAGTCTAGATGGTCCTCCTACCAATCTAGTTGCAATCGAATCAATAGGAGGCTTTTCAGAATCGTTAGAAATTACATGAGATTCTGTAAAAATTTGTTGCTTGCGAACTAATCGTCAAATCCGGACACTTTCGAGGTAGTTAGGGACTAGCATCGGCATTGTTTCCTATAAATTCGTTTCGATAGGATTGAACTGTCCAGTTGGACAGTTGTAATCGTATAATCTACCAATATGAGGAAGCTATGTGCCATCCTTCTTGGCAGACAATTTTTAATTAAACGAAAGAACTACTGGGCTCTCCGTTTTGTGCATAAATTAAAGGTAATAATTTCTCAACAACAGAGTTACAATAGAAAAAATGCCGTAGGATGAGTATAGAAGCCGATATTCTATTGAACAGATGACTTAAAGTGGACTTGAAAAATTTTTGGAAAAAATACCCCATCTTTGAAGAGATGAATCTCCGAAGTTATTAAAGCTAAAGAGCAGATCTTGGGCTCAAATTGTAGGTAATTTTATCTTCTTTAAAAAATAAGTAGAAAGTATTTTTCGTACGATGCATGGCTCTCGAGATATTTACAAAATTCTGAAAAAAGTGAAATTAAATCGAGGTTTTTTGACAACCATGGAGCTAGCACAGGTCTTTGGATGATGCAAACTTGGTTTTACACTACTCTCATGTATCCTAACAACATATCAAAAAATCAGAACTTCTTCATTTTTTCCAATGTTTGCCCTTTTTTTTTTGTTTTATTTGACTGGCCTATAGTTGTCGCATTATAAATATATTGTCAATGCAGGATTTACCAGCTGTGAAACCACACTGTTCCTCTGGTGTCATAAAACATGCCTCCAATCTGTCCTTTAAGACTTTCCCTAGGATTCTTGTTATAGTGCTTTGGACACACATTCCTCGGTAAATGCCTGCTATTATAGATCTATTATCTCCTTTTTTATAGATGGATGTTAGGTATCCTAGTCTCAGTTCTTCTGGAATGTCTTGCCCTTGCAATATTAAATTGAAGATAATAACCAATGCCCGAACTACAACCTCCCCTCCTGCCTTAAACACTCCACCGGTATTCCTCCTGGTCCTGCAGATTTTCCGTTTTTGGAATTTTTAAGCGCCTCCGAAACTTCTTACTCCATAATTATAATTATCTCTTCCTCTCCTCCGTTCTTTGAAGGATATAGATTCTGTTTTAAACTGTAATCTCTTCTGTGTACAAATTCTTGTAGTGCTCTATCCATTCCTCTTCGCTTATAATCTGTACTACATATAATTTCTGATTATAATTCTTAAATTTCATTTTGACATGGATGTCTTTTTTGCCATAATGTTTTTTCACTCAATCAAAAATGTAATATTTTGACATGCTCTAGTTCTGTTGTTGTTCGGGTCGAAAATTTTGCGAAAGTTTCCTAATGAGAAATTTAATAAAAAAATATTTTTTGTTTTATAACATTGTTGCTAGGACCTACCATTTAGGTGTGGTATATTTGTTTGAATGAAAAAAGTCACCTTTTGCCAACATTTTTAAGTGTTGCAGCTTTTTTGACACACACTATAGCTTTATTGGTGTGTTGCTCAGATTGAAAATTTGCTCACAGTTTCCTTATCAGAAGCAGTAAATTACAGGTAGATGTATCGATGATCTATTGTTTTTCCCAGTCAGGGAGAGGGGAGGAGGAATTAAGTTTTTTATTTTGAAGACTAGTTTGAATGTTAAATATTCATCACCAGTTCTAAGAACATACAAATATTCATAACATGAGCAATTTGATTCACAGATTATGTATTTCAATTTTAAAAATGTTAGAGAAGCAATCTAATATATCTAATATATACTCGCATAAGGAGGTAAAGAGAAGGGCTCCTGGATTCATAGTCAGCTGTGGTGTTAAAGAAAGAAAAGAGTTTGGGTTAGTAAGCTAAATAATCAGGTATATAGGTAATGCCTTAGGTTTTCCCTATGACTAGTTTTGTTTTTTGTTCCCCTATTGGAAACAAAAAGTCCAATATAAAATGTTTAGAGATGACTAGATGTTATGAAATTGTTTAAAACCAATCCAAATTTTTGTTAAATGACCAGAATAGTCCTATTTTAAATTTGTTTGCTGTGAGAACTGAATAGGCAGAGGGAAACCTAAGGGATTGTCTATTTAATTAATTAATAGAAACACCTTAATTTATTCTGGAAAGCAATAGCTTCAAGAAGCCCTCCTTTGCTTGCTTAGGTATCAACATGTTTATACCCCTTTGTGGCTTCGCCTGCTCTTATATTAAAGAAATTAAATAATTTTATCTAATAATTGAAGTTTATTTGTTTATCGATAAAAATCTTGTATTGAAGTATGCGATTGAGCATAATTTTTTCAGTGATATTTTCATGCATAGCAGTAATTTTTCACCTGTTTGAAAATACATTAATTAGGTGTTTGAAGATTCATAACTCGACATTCAATTTTGAATTTAAACGAATGAGTTGATAATTCAGATGGACCGAGACTATTAAGAAACTTTTGCGGATAATCGATCAGTGCTTACAACTAAAGGTCCATTAATCATATTTTTACATATAATATCAAAATTCTAAAGCAAAGGATCGACATTTTTAATTGGTAATAATTTTCATTTGATAGAAACAATTTTATTGATTTCATCTGGATGGATTTTAATTTCTAACCATAAAAGTATATGAGTGTGGCAAACCTTGTTTCTGTCACTCAACATTGTATGTTTAAATTTTTACTATTGTAAATTTCAATATTGTTAAACCTTCCGAGAACTATGAAAATGATTTAGTCAAAATTTGGTAGAGATGGGTACAGTCGTTTTACGTTTGCAAATTCTATTGTGGAATGGTACTATCCGTATATCGGTTGATTTTTAAACTTCATTGGGATCCATATGTCACATCAAATATTTAAATATTGTTCAATAATTTAATTGAATATTAGTAACTTGTGTTATCAATCTCAACCCCTCTAGCTCTATACAACACCACCATACCTTGGTAACTTCTCATGTAGAATGGTGCTTCCCACCTATCTGTCAATTTTAAAACTTTACTGTTATTCACATATTGCTTTTATAATAACAAATTAATTGAAAATTAGTAGATTTTATTATTGCTAAACCTTCCTGGAACTATAAAGATGGTGTTAAAATTTGGTGCTGATTGGTTCAGTAGTTTTTGTTGTTAGTGATCACAAAGGATAAATGGTTTGTTCTTTTATAAAATAGTGTATCAAATTGGTGATGTATTGGATATTCGTATGTTTTTAGAATTAATGATGAATATGGAACATTATAAACTATTCCTCGAATAAAAATACTTCTCATAGGAGTGGCAAATAATTGATGAATCCTAATTGTATTGATCCTTCTATATGTATCATTGTGTACCATAGTGTACTGTACTGTACTGTACTGTACTGTTCTCGTACCTCAACTGAAACTTATAATATGCAAATCTGAAAGGTGGCTTTCTCTCAAAAAAGACTTTTTGCTCAAAGAATACTCTTCGAGATGTTGTATAATATAATAACTCATATGACAAAATATAGTAAATAAATATTTTTGATGTAGATATTTTTATGTCATATGATATATTGTTTTGTTGCTCATTGAACAAATTTGCAAGGTCCGATGAGTATCAATGAAATTAGATTGTTAAGAAAATTGAGGGGTTCTATACAACGGAGGTGGGGAATATAAAAAGGTTGGAAACCACTGAGTGATATTTTTTAACTGTTTTATAATATATTTTTGTTTTGAATTATTTTTAATGCTATCTTCTTCAATATATCTTCTTCAAGATTACTTAAAGTAAGATTAAATTACTTTGGAATTTCACATTCCTGTTTGCGCTTTTGTTGTAGATGGAAGATACTATTGTGAATTTAAATGATGATATTCAAAAGCTCCATGAAGAACTTGAATCTAGAAAAAGTTCTATAATCACTCTTCAAAATGAACTTGATTCAAAAAATGAGACTATACTTTTGCTTCAAGATGAATTAAAATCGAAAAATTTATCCTTACTCAAGCTTCAAGATGAATTTAAGTCGAAAAATTCATCTTTGCTTACGCTTCAAAGTGAATTAGGAGCAAAAAATTCATCTTTGCTTACGCTTCAAAGTGAATTAGAAGCAAAAAATTCATCTTTACTAATTCTTCAGGATGAATTGGAATCGAAGAATTCATCTTTACTCAAGCTTCAAAATGAATTAGGCTCGAAAAATGCTTCTATTTCCATATTACAAGATGAACTTGATAGATGTAGGTCGTCTCTATTCAACCTCCAAAGTGAATTTGAAAATTCCAATACGAATCTCACCGAGCTGCAAGAAGAATTAGTAAAGAAGAGCAAACAGCTAAACGAGGTAAATATGTTAAATATATTTTTTTAAATGGAAAGGTTGGAGAAATATATTTCCTTGTGTATTGACATTGATGTCTCCAAGTCCATACTGGCTATTATTTATATAGCGACTTGCAAATATAATATACTCGTATATAACATGTTACAGAGAGAGAAAGAAGATACGCAATTCAAAAAGTAAGACAAAGAAAATAAATAAAATAATGCTATATATACATTGATTAAAATAAAATGAGTAATATTCACTCATACATAAACATATTAGTCCAATCAAAATAGGAAAATCAGAGGAACTAAAAATACTAGTTCCAATTTTTTCAGGAATGTGTAGGGGATGGTCCTCTGAACAAGAACAAGTCCAAGTCCCTCAAAATCTATTATATTGTCCCATTCAGGGAGGGAGTACATTGAGTTGTCCTCTCAGTATAGTATAAATTATCCAATAAACCCACTTTTTTTGCTTGGTTTTGATGATAATAATAATATGAATAAATCAGTTTAATGTGTCTCCTGTCAGGGTGTCTACTAGTCGAAAAAGAAATTTGATGAAAAAGAAAAAAGATAGCATAATCGGGAATTACGTCATCATCAAACATTGTTTTATATACCTACGTACTAAAATGCTTGAACAAACATCATATATATATATATATATATATATATATATATATATATATATATATATATATATATATATATATATATCGTATATCTCAGGTTATTGCATAGAGGAAAGGGGAAAGGGTTGAAAATCGTAAGTTCATAGCTGTTTGATCAAATAACTTGGAATCCATTATTTGTAGTACATTTTTTACAAATCAAACGAAAATACTTCCGTGTACTAGGTAATTATAATTTTAAAAAAAGTTAAATTATTTAATAAAGAAAAATAATCATTCAAAGTTTCTCATTTACACATTAAAGCAAATCAAATTTGCAACAAATTTGGTTCTATCCTTTTTTTTTTTTTTTTTTTTTTTTTTTTTTTTTTTTTTTTGTGCAGTCAATAGTTATATAGCTGTGGGGAAGTGAAAAATACACTATTCTGTCGAAAACTGTAAAACGTCACATTAAACTTACTTTTTAATAATATTACATTCATATCGGTTAAGCGGTTTGGCCACCACCAATACCTAAAGATTGGCTAAGTTACGCATCGTGAAAACACGTTTGTCGTGAATCCCATGTAATACCCACTCCAGCATGCTTAGAATCCCATACCGTTGTGAAAACCACTTTTTTTTCAGCACAGTTCTCGTGAATAGTTTTGAAGCCATAGCGAGAAATATACTAAAAAAAAAAAGTGGATTTCACAAGAGTATGGGGTTCTCAGCGTGATGGCGTGAGAATATCATGGGGCTTGATCAAAATTTCATATATGAGTCATAGTAAATAACCAGCTGAAAAAAAAAAAAAAATTTTCTGATCGGACAAAAAGCTATTTTATCCGACACCCTCGTGTTCGTAACTATTTTTGGCAATTCGACATGATTGTTTTTGAAATTTATCTAGAGTAATCTGAAATATATAAAAAAATTTCTTCGTTTTTTTTATATTGTTTAACTGTGATATGTTAAGTAGCAAAGTGTGCATAGATTGATTTGTTTAGATTATTATTGAAACAGCTTTAAAATATGGATTGGCTAGAATTTCTAGAAATATTTTTGAAAAAGTCGGGAATTTCTAGAAAAATTCTTGAAAAAGTCGGGAATATATCGGGAATTTTGATAGATGAAATCGGTGGACACCATGCCTGTCTTATAACTTAAGGTTAGGACATGTGGTCAATTATCTGATGATTTGTATTGAAGTCTTGACTTGTATTGAAGCAAAAGATTTTTTAAAAAAGCCTTAAAATATATATAAAAAATAAATATATTAATGATGTGTTAACAGCAGAATTGGGCTAATGATTGTTTATTGCTCCGCTTTTTTGAAATATTGGTAACAGGATTATTTGATAATGATCATTATTTCTTAAAGGCCATTAGTTAGTAAGCCTTTGTTTGATTTTCTCATTTGTTTCATAATTGTTTTTCAGGTTGACAAATTGAAAAGCAATCTTAACGAGTCTGTTAAGAGGATAAGGTTATTGGAACAGAGTCTGAAAGAAAAATCTGAATCTCTCGATTTAAAAACTAGGCTGTTAGAAACTTTGAAAATGGAATTCGATCATGAGTGTGAGTCTGCTTTTATGAGGGAGAAGAAAAAGGAACAGGAAATGAGGTATTTATACTTGATGTTTTGTTATAAATGATCAGCAGTCATATATGGGGTGATTCTTGGATTACAGGCAATTTCCAGTTCAAAATTTTTAATAATTTTTATGGTAGTTACATAAAAAAATTTAAATACAAACACCTTATATTGTCACTCAGCCATTAAGAAAGAATAACAAATGGTGAAGATCAAAAGTCATATTGCCATATTTTCATGTGAAATTCAAAATTTTTAAATTTTAATAGCGTCGTAATCACCAATGACCCCTAGATCTTGGTAATGATAAATCACTTAAATATAATTTTTTAAAAAGTCTATTGGAGGTGAGTAATAAAAAGTATATTTGAAGACGAGCCATCATTGGTTTTGTTATTGAGAGCCCTGGGAAAAAAAAAAAAAGGAAGAAAAATTTTGACTTTTGAGGCAGTATCTTTTCAGTGCTAAAAAAAATAAAAATAAATAATATTCCAAATGGGCAATCAAAGTAAACATTTAATTCAGGAGACAATCTATGAATCTGAGGTAGCAATGGTTCAAAATGTTAATTACCACACAGTTCAATTCATTACCATGCATAATAATTTGTGCATTTTGTTTAAATCTAACTGCTAGATGACAAATAAAAAAATATTATTTCTGCCATCTATCATACAACAAATGATAGTCTTAATTAAATTAAAGCTAATTTGAAAAGCTAGGATGACTATACAAACGGTAGCAATGACAACAAAAAGGGTATGCGACTCAAATCAGGAAGAAACATGTGGACGCAATCTTCCCAACTTACTGTCTGACCGTCGGTGGCTGGTCTTCAGCTACCAGAGTACTAACACTACTTCTGAAGAAAATTTCCCCGCCATGGCTGTTTTTTCGAGGCTGTTTCTCCACAAATTAGTTTTTTGCTTGTTAATGACATCATTGTGATGGGATCAAGTTTGGAAGTATGTAAACATATTATATTATTACCCACACTATAGAAATGAAAACATTTGTGATTGTTAAGTTTTCCTTTATGTGTGGAAATAAATTCCATTACCATTTGCCGTATGCAATAAAGGAACAAATATATGTAAAACTATATCACAAAGCTAAGAGTGGGGCACATTGTGGTAATGACAATTTAGTAGCTTAAACAAACAAAATCAATTTATTTTTTAATTTTTAATATTTTATAATGAATTCACCCTTAAAGCAGTGACCAAAAATTAAAGTAGGACTTAATTAACTTGGTACAAATTTGAATGGATGTAAGAAGTCTGTAAGATGAGATAGTATAGGTTATCTTACGTAGCTACCAGTATTTGATGAAACTCAAATGATATTTCTCAGTTGTTCTATCTTTCATTTATGGCTCATTATCAGATTACTAGCCAACTTTGATGAATAATATTTTTAAAAAATTGAAGTTGTTTAAATTATATTGGATTTTTCTAATTTACTAACAGTGTCCCGATAATGTTTGAATGATAGTTCAGTATTAGTATCTTATTCTTTCAATAATATTTTAAATTGTTATGGTACTGACAACTCTAACAAAATAATAAGGATTTTTAAATTATATTTTTTAGATAATGCTAAAATTTTGATATCCAGGTTCTAAGTTTATGATGGGACAGGTCTTGATTGAAGGTGATGCTGTGGTTTTAACCTTTCATAAAGAAGATAAATGTATGTTTTTACGTAATTTTAGACGTAAATTGAAGTAGGTTCCATATTTGCAGGATGTTACTCCTCACTCCTTAGGGGTACCCTGGGGGTTTGGATTATGATGATAGTTCGAGCTAGAACATTGTGATAGTTATACTTTTATTTTTTTGTTAACCTGTTGATGGTTAACTATGCTGTGCTAAGGATGGTGGTTCTTCCATTACGCAGCTGACCATGGGTCGGGCTCAGAATTCTACAAGGTAGGCATTGCAAAAGAAGTTAATTCTACAAGGTAGGCATTGCAAAAGAAGTTAATTCCTAGGAAGATAAACTTCTTTTTCAATATCTTCCATATAGAATTCTGAGTCCATCTCAGAATCAGTTCTGTTATTTCCTAGTTTGTGATTGCTCTGGTATGTACAAATCTTCTGAAACCATATTCGTATCAGGATCTTCAGGCTAAATGTATTTTATTATTTTTTTAATGGTTCAAAATATTTGCTTGTTCATAAAGTGTGATCGGTAAGGGAATGTACAAAGTGTTTATATCTGAGAAGTTATTAGTTTTAAAAGAATTGTCGTTTAACCATCAGTATTTTTAGTACTTTTAACTATGGATAATTTTCCAGAGATTTCCATTTTGGTCTCAATTATATATATAATTATTTTTTTTTTTGTGCTGATTATGTAGCTTCTACATTATCTTATTCTCCCATGTTTTTAGTGTTATATGGTTATTAAATTAAAGGTCTTTACACATTAACACATTTTTGTGTAAATTTGATTACTTGACTTATATGTCGATGATAAAAATATTTGTAAAAAAACGGTAAAGTATGGAATGTAAATAACATTTTTCTCAAGGCTCAAAACAAAAACCTATTTAAAATGAAGACAAGATAGTTGTATTTATCAATTATAATGATATTTGGATCTCCTATTATTATATTATTATTTGTTATATTTTGATATTGAGCCATTTTGTGCATCGTTCCTTAAGTAACTGTAATTTTTTTTTTTTTTTTAGGACCAGTCATGATGATGAAATGCAAAAACTAAAGGAACATTATTCAGAAAAATTAAAGGAAGTATTAAGCAGTTATTCTGTAAAAGAAAATTTTCTTGAAAACCACATTGATACGCTTTACAGTAGGATCTCAGAATTAGACGAAAGGGGTGAATCTCATCACCAAGAATATGAAACATTTAGAAAAATATATGAAAAAGAATACAATGAATTGAAATCTAAAGTTAAGGAAATAGTTATGAGTTGTGGATCACATATTGTCGAAATGGATAATAGGTTAGCCGCGAGCCTCAGCAATGAGGTTGCATTAAAAATGGAGTTGAATTCTAGAGCAGACAATGAAAAAAAAATCATTCAAGAACTTAAAGATTGTAAGAAAAAATTTGATGACTTGTATGTTGATCATAAAAATATTTGTAAAAAACTTCAACAAACCGAAATGCAATACGATTTATTGAAAGTGAAAAAAGAGGAATTACATAATGAATTTATAACTAATAAAAATCTCTGCGAGGAACTTAAAATTGATTTTAATAGAGAAAGAGTACAAATGAAGGTTGAGCGAGATGAAATCGTTCATTCTTTCGAAACTGATTTTTTCAATTTGATTAAAGCTTTGGAAGATTTGTACCATTGCATCAAAATGCTTTATCTTAATGCTGATGATGAGTTGAGTTGTACGGAATCTGATGAATCGCTCAATAAACTTCCTCTTATCTGTAAAGAACAATTTTCCAATCCTCACGTTCGTGCTGCTATGAAATTGATTTGTGATTCTATATCAGAGTCAATAAGGCTTCGTAAACAACTTAAAGATCTTATTCAAAATAACCAGAACTTACGCATTGCTTTTGACGCCCGTAAAAAAGCATGTGAAGACAATTTGCAGCAATTGACGTCATTAAAAAATGAGATTATGGCTGTGGATAAAGAAAAAGATTGTGCTGTTAACAATTTGAGATATGTCGAAGAAAAAAATACCATGTTAAAGTATGAAATTTTAAGAAAACAATCTGAATTAGATCAATTGAATGATGAATTGTTGAAATACAAAGATGAGTTGTTGAGGTACAAAGATGAATTGTTGATATATAAAGATGAATTAGATAAGATTAATAAAAAACAACCAAATGAAGAAACGTACACTCAGCTCGCTAACGTGGACCTTTCACCGATTGTATCTGATCATAAAACTGCCAGTGATAGCAATTTACCGAAAGAGGGAAATGTACAGGAAATACGTTCTAAAAGTGTTTCCAATAATGCTGCGTTGCAGTTGGCTACATCAACACCGTATCACAAAAATGTATGTGATCCAGAAGGCGGAGGTGAATTCCTCAAACCCAAGTCTACGAAGTCGAAAACTGAAATACAATTGTCCGTCGTGAAATGGATGGAAAAATTCTATGAGGTTGAACGAGAAAACAAACGATTGACGTCTGAAGTTGAAAGCCTCACCCTCCAAGTACAGGATCTGAAATTCAATTCGAAATTTTTGAAAGAAGAAATGAACTCTTACGAAGAGATGAGAATAAAGTTGGAAGAAAAATTAAGTTCCCACTCGTCATTGAAGCAGCAGTACACTGAACTACAAGATGAAAATGAAAAATTAAATAATGAAACAAAAAAGTTGAATATAGAATTGAATTATCTAAAAAATGAAAACCAGGAACTAACAAAAAAAAATATCCAGTTAGATGAAAAGTATGGAAAATGTTTGTTAGAGTTTACCGAAAGCAAACAAGTTGATAACAATGATATTAGTAATGAAACTATCATCAATAACTTCAATGAAAAATTACAAGAAATAATAATTTTGAAAGGAGAGATCAGGGGGTTGTCTGACGATAAAAAGATTCTTATGCGAAAAGTAGATCTGTTACATGAAACAAATCATGTATACTCTGGAAAGTTAGAAGACACTTATAATGAATTAATTTTATGCAAAAATGAACTTGAAAGGATAAGAAATGAAAAAATGAATCTATACTCCGATAACAAATTACTAAATAAAGAAGTAGAATTACTACAATTAAGGCTTGACTTTGTAGCCACGATGAGAGAAAAAAGCCAATCGAGCCCTTTCAATCAGAGCGATGATTTATTTCAAGATTTAATAACTTTTGTCCGGTGTATCATGGAGAATAAATTAGAAACGAGTAGTTCCTTTGATGTGGATGATGCTGAAAAAGAAATGTCCAGATCGGATAAAATAAATTTTAATGAAATTTTAAAAAATCTGAATCACCAGCTTTCAGAAGAAAAACTTGATTTTGAAGGTAAATTGAAAGAATTACAACGTATCATCAGTATATCAAAAGTAAGTATTTTAATTTTTCTTTTTCTTTATAGTTTGTTTGTATTGTTTATATTGTTAATATTATCTTATTTGTCTAAGTCTAAAATAGATGTTTCATTGTTTTATTTCAGAGTAAAGGAACAATAGATGATGACTGGGTCGTTCAATTAGATAAGAAGCTTAGAGTAATTTTCGAAGAGTTAAAGTTTCATAAAGAACAGTACAACAGGATTGAAGAAGCACTGAGATCTACTGGCAAACTTCTTGATGATCTTCAAAAACATAAAGATCAGTTGCGTGTGAAAGATCATGTATGGTTAAATCTTTATCAAATATATTAAAATATTTTATAATTAGCTATTGGTAATTTGGGTGTGCAGTCATGGAAACACAAATAAAGTATGCATTTTAATTTATCGTGCTGACGTTTTGGTCCATATCAGGGCTAGAAGAAAAACAAACAAAAAGATATGACACAATAAGAGAGTGAATTTTAAAAAAGATGAAAAAAAGAAAAACAGTATAAAAAGTAAAAAAAAAAAAAAAAAAAAGAGAGAGAAAAATTAATTTAATTAAAATAAATAAAATATTTTGTTTTTATAAATAAAAATAATTTTTTTGTTTTTATAAATATAAAAAAATTATATTTCAATAAAAGACAAGTGGATATAGTTGATAAGTAAATACATTTATAATAATAGAGTTGTAATTAGGATTGATGAATTAATTGCCACTTCTATTGGAATTATTTTATTGGAAAACTAGTTTCCATTACATTCATCTTCAGTTCTAAAACATACAAAATTTTAAAAAAAATCAAGACAAGAAATCAAATTTATTGGTGCTCACCTGAGGAGATATAACAGATATTTGAAATATATCCATTGTGGAAGGGGAAGAGGCAGGTAGGTTAAAATCTTTTGGAGTTTTACCTTGGGTTTTTCTCCTATGATTAATTGTATTTTTCTCTTCCTATAGGAAACAAATTTAAAAAGGGGCTGTTGGAAATTAAATGACCAGATAAACATTTCTGTACAATTTGGGAAAAACTAGATAAGTTAATTTTTGTCCACAATGAGATAAATAGCCCGATATTTAATGGAGAATACTTTTTGTTTTATAAAATTTGTTTCTAGGACCTACCGTTTAGGAGCTATATTGCTTTGAATGAAAAAAGTCGTTTACCTACATTTTTTAAATATTGGTTCTTTTTTGACATGTTCCTGGTCACAAAAGTTTTTGTTACATAACATTTGTCGCTAGTACCTACCGTTTTGGAGCTTTATTGACTCATTTAAAAAAAGTAGCGTTGTAAGGTTTTTTCACCATCAAATATGTAACTTTTTTTGACCCTCATAAATGAAACATTTTTACTTAAGCTCTTTTGGTTTTGCACAGATCAAAAATTTAATGACAGCTTTCTTGTCAGAAATTTAATGGAGAATATTTTTTGTTGTGTAACATTTGTCGTTAGGACCCACTGTTTAGGAAATATATAGGTTTGGATGAAAAAAGTTGCATTTATAACCACTGTTTTCTCTTATTGTTTATTTTGAATAATCATTCATTGTTTATTTAATTGAATTATTAATTTAAGTAAAACTGATCCTTTTCATTTTAAAATGTCAATCGGGAAAAGGAGTAGATTATAGATAGACATATCCATGATCTGTTGTTTTTCCCAATCAAAGAAACATTGAGTTTTTTTATAATTAATAATAGGCCTGATCAGTGGGCGCCATCGGAGTTCCTGTAGTAGGTGCGGTAGATGATTGGGTAACTCACTAGGCTCCAAATTTCATAGCCCTCATTTGAGTTCAGCTTAAGCATGTTATTTAATATAATTTTATACTATAATAAATAATTATTTATACCATAGATAGTGTATGGGGAGGATCCATCCTAGGATTGGGAGGGGAGACCCTCTTATAATATTTTACAGCATTTGTAATTGCAATGGTCTAGCATTGTCTTGTTGAAAAATTAATTTGCAGTCTGTTCACCAGAGTTGGGCAATATCTAGATAACAATCTATTTAGTTCTAACAATTTATAATACAGTTTCTAATTTGTTTTATCTAGATATGTTATTCAAAAATCAACTACTTTTCAGAGTATTCAAATATCAAATGAAAAAATATCTATATTCGACATTTGATGAATTCGACTCAGAAGATACATTTTTCAAATACATTTAGTTGTATTCGAAAACTACTGGAATATCTTAAGACATTAACTAGATAATCGGAAACATGTATCTGCATGAAAATCTAATTTGCATAATTATGTTAACTAATTCTTTTACATTTTTTTTTCCCAGGAAATTTTGAACTTCCAAAAAAAGTATAATGAAGAGAAAATGCAAGCAAAAAAATTTTCATGTCATCTGAAATACCTACAACAAGAGCTTGAAGAAAAAAATGAAATAATCAAAGTATGTTTTAAAATGACGTATTTTATTTTATTTTTTTTCCCCACAATTTCTTATTTGTTTTTATTTTAATTATTGGGAGTCGGAATTAATTTTAAAGGATTGATAAGAGATGGTATTACTAGTCTCTAATCCCATCGGGCCAACTTGTTGCTATATTCATGTTGAAGCGTCATCATTTAGCTTTGATTTTCAGTAGATGTCATTTCTCTGAAGTGTGACTAACATTATTTTTTTGCTCTCTAAACATGTCAACTTTTGTGCCAAGTAGGACGAATTCGCGGGAAGCTTTGCTTTTCTGTTTTCATTTGAAGAAAAAAGCAGCTGAAGCCCATCGGTTAGTTTGCGAGGCTTATGGGGACTGTGCTCCATCGATTTCCACTAGTGAGTACTGGTTTCGGAGGTTTAAAAATGGTGATTTTGACACGGATGACAAGGAACGCCCTGGCCAGCCGAAGAAGTTTGAAGATGAAGAATTAGAGGCATTACTCAATGAAGACTCGTGTCAGACCCTTCAAGAATTGTCTGAGTCATTGGGAGTTGACTTGTCAACAGTCGGCAAACGCATCAAAGCAATGGGAATGATTAATAAGCAAGGACGTTGGGTTCCGTACGAATTGAAGCCGAGAGACGTTGAGAGGCGATTTTTCACCTGTGAACAACTGCTTCAACATCAAAAAAGAAAGGGTTTTTTGCATCGTATTGTCACTGGCGATGAAAAATGGACCAGACGGGCGTGGTCTATTATGAGCTGCTGAAACTGAATGAAACGATCACGGGAGACCTCTACCGAACTCAGTTGATGCGTTTGAGCCGTGCACTGAAGGAAAAACGGCCGCTATTTGGGGAAAGGCACTACAAGGTAATCTTGCAATATGACAACTCTCGGCCGCATGTTGCTAAACCGGTCAAACCATACCTGGAAACGCTGAAATGGGAGGTCCTATCCCACCTGCCGTATTCTCCAGACATTGCTCCTTCTGACTACTACTTGTTTCGAAGCATGACACATGACCTGACTGACCAGCGGTTCACTTCTTATGAAGATTGCAAAAAATGGGTGGATTCATGGATAGCCTCAAAAGACGAAGCCTTCTTCTGAGCTGGTCTCCGTAAATTGCCAGAAAGATGGGAAAAAGTAGTCGCTAGCGATGGACAATACTTTGAATAATATACATTGTACCATTTTTTCTAAATAAATGCTCAAAAATCGAAAAAAATCCTTTAAAATTAATTCCAACTCCCAATATATATTTTAGTCCCTTGACCCTATGTGTAGACCTGCTATCTAGTCGAACCTATAAACATTCATTTTCACTATTAACATGTTTTATATTGTTTATTAAAAAAAATTCCTTTTTTTTTTTTACTCTAGAACATAATATATTTTTATAAAAGTTAGATGGTGTTTAAATTATTTATATTTTAAATTTCTATTACGTCAAATTGCCCTATCTTGGACTAATCTAAAAATAAGATGAAGATTTATAATTTTTAACGTGGTACATGTATTCAAGGGGACTAAGTAGGTTTCAAGAGTGTAACCTCATTATTGTTACTTATTCATAACATAATATTAGTTTTTTTCTTTCACCTTTCCTTCTATCCCAGGCCTTTAATTTTTTTTTTTTTTCTGTTTCTTCAGACTGTAGAACAAAAAATAAATTAAAGGAATGAAGTAAATTGTTGATATACGTAGTAAGGTCCAAAAGTTTCCATTCTGGAATAGAAGGAAAAGTGAAAGAAAAAAACTGGTCTTACTGTTTTTCAATATATTCTCCTCTAAGTTCGACACACTTAATACAACGATTTGGCAACATTTATATATGATGAAACAAAAATTGTCTTCTTTGTTAAAAAAATGTTCTTCCACTGGTGCTTGGAAAACACGTGTGAAAATTCATTGCAGCGGTGAACTCCTTCCTGTTTTTGAGCAGCTGAAAGAATTTTTCAAGAACCCAATCTTGCACTAACCTTGTTCGTATGCAAATGTTCTTTGATGATCCTCAAAACACTTGTTTTTGAAAGCCCCAACCTCACTGTTATTTCCTTGGTTTTCAGTCGCAGCAGTCAGACAGCAATTCAGATTCCACAAGTTGGATTGTTTCAGAAGTGACAGCTTCTAATGGGCGACTGGGACGCGGGTCATCTTCTAGAAGTTCTCTCCCTGACTTAAATAATTTTGCCCATTCTTTCACTGTGGAATACGAGGGTGAGGACTGCGTGTATACACAATCCAAACGCTCTTTAATTTGAGCAGGAGTAAGACCCTCTTTACAAAAGAATTTAATAACCGCACGTTACTCTAGTTTGAACATTGTAAAAATGGGAGTTTCCTTCAAGGCTGTACACTGACTGATAGAACTGAGGAAGTGCAGGCGATGGGTATGGAGTGAGCAGGCATGGACCTGCAGAGGCGTGCAGGTTTGAAGGAGGGGAAGCAGGACAGGCCGGAAACTTAAGGACCTTACTACGAACTTAAAATTTTGAATTTTTTTTCCACCCTGCTTTTGAAACTAGATCAGAAAATTATTCACAAGTTAAAAGTATAAAACTGATGAGATTTACTGTAAAGTATAATAAAATATCTGAAAGAAATGTCTCTCATTTATAAAATCTTTTGATTTTAAAGAAAGTATTCATAGAATCGGTTTCTTTCTTGGAATCATATTAAAAAAAACCCTTAAAATTATTTGATGAAGTAAAATAATTTTATACCTCATGAATTTAACAGAATTAAAACTTACCTATTGTGCGATTGATGTAGCTTATCCCACTATATTTGTTTATAAACAAATGGATGAAATTATTAATACTTTTTCTTACCTATAAGCATTTAATAAATCTCTTCTTTGCAGACTTCCATGGATCAAAAAATTTCTTTAGAAAAAGAGCTAAAAGAGTTACAGTATAGATTAAACGAAGCTGAAAGAAAATATGTTATGGATATTAAAGCTGCAGAATGGAAACTTCAGCAGGCTAAATTATTAAACCTTGACAATGAGGTTAGTATTTTTTTTTGAAGTAATGTTAATTTATGTTTTATATCTTATAGCTCCCTGTTTAGTTGTTCACTTGACTTGTAAGTTGAATATGTTGGGCGCCACAAGCATACCAGTGGTACAGATATACCAACGGGTTCTTCACCTCAATGCTTCTTAATACCACTATTGTCATCATCATTTTCATAATAAGCACAACTTTTATGGTACTATTATCTGAATATTTTTTTAAAAATTTGATCATGAAAGACTTTAAAGTCGGATTACATCGTGTGTTTATTTTTTATTTTTTTATGAAATTTTCATTTAATCCTTTAAAAAAATTACTTTTTTGGATTGAGGGCTTCAAGTTTTCTCCATGATATTAAATTTGTTCTCTCTTAGGAATAATTCAAAAGCCTATTGGGTTTGGCAATCCTCATTTCTGGCACTCAAGACTATACATTTTTATTATTATTATAGTAAAATTTATTATTATAAACCTTTCTAAAACTATAAAGATGTTGTAGTTAAAATTTAGTACAGTTGGGTTTCATAGTTTTACCAATGCAAACTCTTTTGCAGAATGGTCACATATCGGTTGATTTTTAAATTGCACTAGGATCCACATGTCGCTCCATATATTTATAGCTCTGTTAATAACATTGGAATTGAAAATGAGTAAATCTTATCATAAATTTCTAGCTATATATAACTCCGTATCTTTGTTACCTGTCTCGAATGACGCTCGCCACCTATCGGTTGATTATCAACCTTCATTGCACACCACATATTTATCGCTTATTTATGGCAATATAATTGAAAATCTTTGAATTTTGTTATTGCTAAACCTTCCTTGAACTATGGAGATGATGTGGTTAAAATTTGGTTCAGTAGTTTTTGTGGTTAGTGATCACAAACGAAAAATAGCTTGTCCTTTTATATAATTGTATAGATTAAGTATATTTTAAAAGTGATGATCTTAATTTCTTTTTTTTAATCAAATTAAGAAGATGTATTTATAATAATTACTTAATTACGAATTACAAAACTATCTCCTACAGTATCGATCAGTTCCTACGAGTTGACTTTTGGCCATTGATTCTCGATATCGATTCTTTTCTCAAGAATCGGTGGAATCGAGAATCAACATTAGGAATCGACACATCCCTACTTTAAACTAATATAAAATTTTTGTCCTCTAAGAATAAATGTTAAAGCATTTTAATAGATTTATAGTTAATTTTAGCAATAAACTTTCTTTTAATTAATAAAAAAAATTAAATATTTAGGTACCTATATCAAAAATGCTGAAATATTTTTTATGTTGCAGGTTGAGAGAAAGTTAATTTCCTCTCAAAAAAGTGAAAAGTGGTCTTCGAATGAAACAGTATCGGAAAATTGGGAAAGGATTCGCGAAGAGGTAGAAAAAGTCTATCAGAATGCTTTGCAACAGATCCAATACTTCTTCAATGCCGAATCATCATCGAATATTGCAGGAATCCAAGAAGAGCATAAAGAACAGGTTTAGTGAATTTTAGCCAAAAATTATGACTCTTCAATTGGGGTTTATTGCCTTGCCTCATGGAATCGCCCATCTGATCATTTCAGGGCATTTAGAAGTGTACATTATTTTTTTGTAAATATAAGATTTGTCAAGAGTAATTATTATTTATTTGTCAGTATATTAATTTGTTATTATTATTAACATGGAATGCCATGCTAAAATTCCTCATTTATTAATGGTAATTATCAGTGATGTGTCGCTACCAACAATTTTTTGATTCTCGGTACAGGTACCTCGATTGAAAATAAATTGTTACTACATAAAATAATCTATATGAGAGCTACAAAAGCATAGCAAATCTTATTACAATCTTAATACAATAATATTAAGGATTACTTAACGAAGCATTGTTCACATGTTTGCAATGTCAACTAAATACTGTATTTGGGGGATGCCCAAATATATTTCTCTCTTAGTACTATTGTTAGTTAGAATAGCAGTATAAGCATTTAATGAAAAGAAAACTAATCTTTATCCTGGGATTATAAACATCCTCAAAGAATAACTAAAAAGTATATTAAAATGATACAATTGCCAAGCCGCATTAATTTTTTTAGTGGTTCAGCTTTGGCAGTTGGAAATAGTTATCCTATTTCTTTATTTTCCAATAGCAAATACATACATATATTCAAGAATTAGAATTTAGGTTTTCAGTAGCAATGCTTGATTTTTCTAAAGAATGTTATTATAAGATATAAAATATATTTTAAAATCAATTATCTTATGTTATTTTATCGTCAGGGAGAAGAATCAATGTATGTATAATTATTATATAATTTGATATTACAAAACTATTTTCAACATTATAGATTGGTTCCTAGGAATTGACTTTGGGTCATCGATTCTCATTACCAATTCTTTTTTCAGGAATCGGAATCGAGAATCGTCATTTGGAATCGACACATCCCTAGTAATTATTTTAATAATTGGCAAATCCATATTCTTGTTATAGGCAGGCCATTGTCCTGCATTATTTATTTCAATAAAATAAATCCTGTTGATACCTTACCATAAATCTAGACTTGAATCACTTTAAATACTTAAAACTGAGTATAGGAGTGTACTCTTCTTTATACGTTATAAATTGAATTTTTTTTTTGTTGGCTCAACAAAATGTGACAAGGTGGGCTCAGAATAATATTAATCCAGCATTAAGATTATTGGTTTTGGTCTGTTATTTCCACAAAAGTTTTAAAATTTCATTATGTGACTTTTTAATGTTTTGGTTAATCTGAACATCCATGAAGTTCTATCTGATCTTTTTAGTAAAGAACTTGTTAGGAGCATAGTTCTTCGAGTGATCTAAAGTCAATGATATTAATGATTTAGATTATCACCACTAATTACAAAGAATAAGATTATCTTTAAAGGTATAAACTTTCTGGTATTTAATGTATAATCAAGTAATATGCCAAAATTATGAAGTACAAAAAAAAAATTGTTTTAAGTTGATATTCTTATCATTTTAATTAATATGGTTCGGTCTAAGACAATTGTGTATGTTGTAACTATATATTTATGAACACTGTGCTGTTATTTATGGGGGTAAGTAGCCCGACAAGTGGTCCTATTGCTACCTATTGGTATCTATTGCTAAACCCGGATGGCTTCTCTTGACCAGGCCCCTACTGGAGTCATCTATGTCAGTTGTGTGTGGATGACTTCGTCAGCCACTACAATTTTCTTTATCTTCTCAGAATATATCCAGTCCTGACCTAAAATATTATGTATTAACATTGATTCCTATTGTTTTGAGTTGTAATGGGAGTTATATAACCTAAAAGTAATAATTTTTTTTTTCACTTTACATTAGGAAAAATATTATCCTTCCCAAAGAAAAATTCTTTTTTATCTCATCTTTAGAGGTTGATTCATTTTCAGGATTGGTTCCTTTCATTCGAAATGATTTATAATTTCATCTTCGCAATTATACTCTTTTGGTTTGGCAGTACATGTTCTAGCTTCTGTCAGATTGCTCTTGAAGCTCTTGTAAAATACTAAGTATGGCTTGAGCTTTGATAAAAAGAGGCCTTTACAATTATAATCTGATTTAGAGTAGAGGCGTGAAATTTATAATAAGTAGATAACAGAAAACAAATACAGTAGAACCCCTCATATCTGTCACCCACGGGACCACAGCATGGTCGGATAACAAAAAAGGTTGGATACTCCGAGGAACAACAAAACATTAATAAAAACACACATAAACGAGTATCTATGTACATATGTATGTAAATGTACGTGTTTATTGAATACAAAACATATTGAACACAAATGTACTGAAGCTTAAAATACGGAAGTATGCATGTATGTACGCATAGCCAACAAATTAATTACACATAAATTCATTTAAAAAAAATCAGTTATTAAAATCAGGACCTTACAATTGCGTCTTTGTTGGCAAAACCAACCCAGAGTGCATCATCTAAAGACATCAAATTTAGGCTTTTTAAGCATCTTTCTGTTTTTCAAAGCTTCCTCCCCTTCCACTGTCATGGTGTACGATTGGATATTCTTTCTGCTTTTTCTCCAGTCTTTAATTTTGTGACCCCTATTCCTAGTTCAGAAGATAATTTTTGAACTGACTCACCATTTTCAAGCGCTGAAGAACTTCTAATTTCTTCTGAAGTGTGCATACAGTACGTTTACGTTTTGGGGTAGCCATAATAGGTTACTATGAGAGGAACTTGGTTGCACTACTATGATTCGCATAATCGAACTTTTGAGAATGGCGGGAGGAGGGGTGACGGATATGACGGATAATCCGAGGAGTCGGATATGAGGGGTCTACAGTACTTAAATGACCAGGCACATAGTTCTTCCTAAGCTTAGTTCTAGATATTCACGAAAAATTTTACTCATGCTCAATAGACTAAATTTAAATCGTTCTTAAGGGATAAGGAAGAGTTGGGGGTAAGGTATTAGCAACTGGAAGCAATGGGCTCTGAGTTGAGGAAAACATCGAGCTGGTTGACAAAGGCATTCAGTCAGTCTAACAGATATCACTATCAATTAACTGCTGTTTTTTTTTTCTTCCTTAAATGTAATGATGAGGTTTTGCTTGAATATGGTTCAAGAAAAAAAATGATGTTTTCAATTATCATCCTCTATTTTTTCAAACCAACTTTTGCATAGTTAATAAATTATATTATTTTTTCTTATTTTATTAATATGTTTACTTAAACATAAAGCTATTATTTCGTTTTAAATTTTTATAAAATCCTATTTTTATCTTCTAGAACAATGTTGATATTTCAGGTTTATAAGTTAAAAATAATTATTGCCTATTGTAATTTGTAAGTTTTAATTAGTTATCTTAAAAATTATCTCATTTTTAATTATATTAATTTACTCAGTAACATTTAGAGGTGCGGGAAAGAATTGTCTATGTCACATTATTTAAAAAATTCAGAATTTAAGATGCAGCAGTTGGTATGCAAAGATCTTTTATATTTCTAAATAACTTTGGAGAACTAAATTCTTTTAGATATATGCCATGCCCTCTGTTCAAGCTGCAATCTTGGCCATAATGGACTCGAATCCTTCTTTCGTGTGTTCCTTCATTTGTTTTTGTTTGAAAAAAAATTATCAAGGACTCACATAAAAGACTAGTGTTTATATATTTTCTTAAAAATATTGTACTTAGTTTCCAATTCGAATACGTTCTTCTTTTTCATTTAACTAACCATTATTGTTATATAAAATTGTTTCTATAAAAATATGGTATTATGGCTATTAATGGTATATGTGTGGTATAATTTGAATAATTTACCATCTCAGTCCAATTGTGTTGTTGATCTTTCAAGTTTCAAGAAATATTTATCTATGTTGCATTTGGGTGCGATCCGTCAGTATGTCTTCTCTCTTTGATAGAGTTGTCAAGCCATGGATTAACTATTTTTGAAACATTGTCATGTGTTTTTGAGATGTGTCATAACTTCAGAATGAAAATTTTCCGGTTTCGATTCTTATTTATCTTTAACTGTTCTTTTCTGTGGAGCGCTGCCACAACTTCCATGTACAGTGAAACTCCAATTATCCGGAAATCCGATGATCCGATACAATTTTTTGTTTTAATAGTTTATTCACCAATATTGTAGCCCGTGGTTAGTAGTTCACATAAAATACAATAGATCCCGACTTAATAGTTTTCATGACACAATTAAAGACTAAAACTAAATAGACTAAGCGGCAGCTACCGGAACTCCATCTCAGAATTAACTACTGCCGTCGCTAGTGCTACCTTTATAAACTATAAAACTTGTATTAACTGTCCATTGTAGAATGTTTTATGAACGTCTAATCTGGGAAAAAAATGACAGATGAGTTCTGTTTCAGAACATCAAAGATTTTCAGCATGTTAACTAAACTTTGTTATTGCATTAATATAATTTTATAAACAGTCATATTTTTAATTATTCAATAAAATACACAGTCAAAACATTTATTCAAAATATTTCTGTATTTTTTATTTCTATACCCTAAGTATTAAATAGCAATTCTGGTTATCTGGATTTTTAGGTATCCGGATCGATTTCAGCTCCAATTAATCCGGATACCCAGAGTTTCACTGTATTGTGATTTAAGACAAATAACATTTGTTCCATTTTATAAATCTGAGAAGAAAAGTACAGTTTGTAATGATGTAATTTATCTTTTTTTTACTAAATATTGTAATTTTTGTACAAATGTTTGATAAATATGAACTGTTTTATACTGGTATCTGTTCCCTTTTTTTATTGGAAAACTGTTCTGTTATATGTTGCACCCATCAATTCTGTTAACTAACTAATACTTTACTTTACTAAGTAGCTCTACAACTCAAGACAACGGGCCTTGGCTTCCTTCACTGTGGTCGACCTACTTTTCTTTTTCCAAATACAGTTCCATGCAGTAGTTTGCTAACCATTCTGACTTATTATATCGCATAGCCATTCTATGCGATGTTCTTTAATTAACTACCACATTGGCTTTCTTGTATAAAGAGTACAGCTCTTCATTGGTCCAGATTTTCCTAATAATTATAAAATTATAATAGCAACTTTGTACTTGAAAAATATTTGATCTATTTTTCCCTGAAAGATATTTATTTTGGTCATAGTTGATAGTGTTTGAGTTTTTTATTAGTATCTCACATTTCAAATCAAAGATATATCAATTATTAATACTTTTCTTTTCAATTTATCTATTTATCATTATATTTATGTATTCCTGATACAGGTGGCAGAACTGCAACGGATTATAGACGAACAAGCCATTAAAATCGGCATGTTAATTAAGAAGTACACTCTCGAAGATGGATCAAATAATGATGTAGTGTGCATTAATGTAAGGCTATAATAAGTATTGTTTCATTTCGCAATTTTATTTTAACTAAGTTCATTTAATGTTGTTGTTTTTTTCTTCTTTTTATTGCTTAGGAGGAATACAAAAAGCAGTTTGAGTTAGCTACTTATGCATTGCAACAGTTACACCAGGAAGAAATCCAACTTATGAAGTTGCAGCTTGAAGCAGAGAAACATAGTGAAGTTTACAAAGCTGTGTATGGGATTCAACATAAAGTAAGATAACCTTAATGAAGTCAGATTTTGATCTAATTTGAAGATGAATATTTATTTATTTTTAACGTGGAACATGCTTTACCGTTGACCTAGTTGGTCAAAAGCGATAGAATTTTGGGGAACGCAAGGACCTTACGTGTAGTTTGATAGTTAAAAGAGTAGGAGCAGTTAGGAGCTCAACTGAGTAAATAACACTAGCTCACTAATGAGTGAGCTCTTTTTGACTCCTAATGCAAAATAAAAAATTTTAACCTGAATTTGACTGATCTTGCTCGATCCCTCTCGCTGTTGTGTATAAAAAATTACTCTCCTTTGGAAATAAAGAATACAATCATACAGGTAAGCAGAAAATCAAGAACATAAGGACATAGACGGTCAGGAGTATTTAGCTATTTAATTTGAAAATTTATTTCCTACAGAAAACTGAATCACAGGCAAGCGAAAAAAAAAAAAAAAAAAAAAATAGAAAACATATCATCGGTGAGATTGCCAATTCCGTTATGTGCATTTTAGCACCTTCTATGACATTAAATACAAAATGTGCTTTGATACACATATGTAATTATTTTTTGCACTAAAATCACAAAAGTGTTTTGTCAAAACCTGATCCAAGCTGAATTTGTGTATTCGGGTTTTTACATTAGGTTGCGGAATTTCACTTTAAAACGAAACCTGCAAAAAAACCTAAATAGAAAAAATGCACATAGCGGAATTGGCAATCTCAAAGATGATATGAGCACTGACGGTCAAGACGGCAACCCCTAAAACATGTTACATGTTATTCTTTCTTTAGCCGACAGGCTCAAAGAGGCCATTTTTTATTTTTTTATTTTTTATAGTTCGTTTTTGATTTAACATCTCTAACAGTGTAGTGACATCACAATTAATTATTTTAATCTTAAATTCATTTTAATTCAACCGGTGTATTAAAGCACAACTACTGAAACCAAATGTCAATGTTTAGGGCTAACCTGCAGGTTTATATTTCTTAAAACATTTTCTCACAATTAGTTTAGCTACCAACATTACCAATTTTTGGATTAACAATAGATATATATATATATATATATATATATATATATATATATATATATATATATATATATATATATATATATATATATACTTATTTTTTAATTTCAGGATGGCATTCAAATTAAGTCCGCTGTAAATGAAATTTCTGATAAAACTTTAGTCAGAAAATTAGAAAATGCTGTATTAGAAGATTTTACTACTAAACTGCAGGTAATTTTAACTAATTATAATTTTTTTGTAAAAATCTATTATACGTGAAATTTATCTACAGTGGAAACTCGTTATTTTGTCACTTGCTAATTTGTCTTATTCTGTAATTTCATTTTTTTTTTTTTTTTTTTTTTTTTTTTTTTTTTTTTTTTTTTTTAAATTGGCAACTATAAACAACAAATAATGTATCTAATTCATTTTTTCCACTTGCTACTTATTTAACCTTCAAACCGCCTTTTTGGTTTGTTACTAAAAAATACGGCTATATTTATACATTTCGTAAATCATTTGATGAAAAAAAACTAACAGAATCCTTCCATAGATTGTAGTAAGAGATAAAAGGAAGTATCAGTGCAGTTGAATCCCTGGAATCAGTTAAGACTCTACAAAGTAGAACCTTATGTGAGAAAAAGCTTCTTTCTCTGGTTCTATCTTTCTGACTGAAAAAGCTTTATTAATTACAGACAACGCTCCGTCCCATCCTCTAAATGAACTAGATGTGGATGAAAATATAAAAGGCTTTTTCCTTCTAGCAAATACTTGATCCCTTATACAGCCGATAGATCAGGGAGTCGTCGAAAATTTGAAACTGCACTACAGGAATATATTTCTGCAGAATTTTATTTCTTCTGATTCAGGAACAAATTTAACTGAATTTTAGAAAGTATACACAATTAAACATGCCATTTTCAATGTAGCTGATTTGTGGAACAATGTTTCCCATGAAACACTTGCTCGAAGCTGGAATAAGCTGTGGCCATCAGGGGCTTTGATGTAACTGAGAATAATGATGAAAACCAATATTTTCTTGAAGATGTATCCGAAATGTGTACCAATTCTGATCAAGTAGATAAGAAACAGGACAACAGCTGGTTAAACATGGATAGTATGGATGTGGGATATGAAATTTTAAATGACAATGAAATTATAGAACAAGTGCTGAGTGCTCAAAATGAAGTTAGTATTGAAAAAATGATGACGATGATGTTTCTAATTCTTTCACTATTCCATGCAAAGAAGTAGAGGAAATGTTAACTAAGTGCATTGAGTGGTACGAGCAGCAATGTGAATCAGATATTTCACACCTGGTGGAATGTGGCAAGTGCAAGCCTATCAAGAAAAGACGGGAAAAGGTTGTACAAAAACAGATATATGGTTTTTTTAGGAACTGATTTATGTGTTATGAAAGAGTTTCTGTTTTTACATTCAAGATACGTATGTATTGAATAACTATGGTATGTATGTCTATGTGTTTCTTTTTTTTAATTTTATACATGTATGTATATTTTTGTATATGATTTTATTTTTTTTAAATGTTTGTGTTCAAAGTTTTTGTGTTTTTTGTCGTTGCTCTAAGTCCAATGTTTATAATGTTTATTTGGTCGTTTTTAAATTCAATAAATTACAAAAAAAAAAAAAAATAATAAAAAAAAAATACAATTATATAGTTTAAAATGCTTTTTTGTTACTTTACCAGCAAAATTTTGTAATTCATCATTTTCGTTATTTCGTCACCCCTCCTCCCCCACTCATGACGAATTATCGAGTTTCTACTGTATTCTTTTATTATTTACAATAAACTCTGACATCTATTTTATTACTGAAAATAATGTATTAAATATGATTGTAAGAATTAAAGATTGAGAAAGAGGAGATTTTTTCGAATGACCATGATTCCCAATATAGACTAAGGATTGGTCTTGGATACAAAATTGATTTCAATTACCTTGGAGACTGAAAGTGCATGTTAAATTAATGAATGCCAGGAAATGAGCTGGTCGTGGCCATTGGCATCGTGGCACACGTTTGGATTATAAAACATGAATTACTGCTATTTTCAAAATGGACTTAGGAATTACTTGTATATGAATTATTGAGATTGTAATTTATCACAATTTTTTCATAATTGCCGCTGTTTACATAATCTAAAGAATGCTGCGTTAAAATTTGTTGAATGGTTTTACTGCTTGCAACACTTAATTCTATTTTATATGGGCTTATTTTACCTCAATTAACCAAAACTATTTCTGTTCATGCAGAGTTGATCTCTGTATTTTATTTATGTACAAGTCGTGAATTTACTCTTATTTTTCGTAATAATTATTAAATAATAATTATCAATCCATATTATTGTTCTTTGATTTTAAATATCTTTCTGGCTCATTTTTCAGTTATCAGATCAGATTATACAATGCTGTGGTATTTAAGATATTCCTTAATATGTAATTGATTTTTAGAAAAAATAAATAAAAATGTCAGAAAAAGTTGATATTCTCTAATTTGATAATATTTTCCAGGTAATTTCGACTAGAAATTGTATATTACAAAACGAACAAATTACACGCTTCTCATGTCTCTGCTGCTTAGATCCTCTGATTATTAAATATTTGGATGTAATTTTAGGAAATAAGACACGAACAAATGTTGTGTTTTTGGGACCAACGAAAAATCATTGCTGCCTGATTTATAATGAAGTTTATTGTAATGTTATAGATTGTAACACTAATGGTGCTCATTCATTTAGAAACGGAGAACATAAATATTCTATCGTGTTTTTCTTCAGGAAAGATAGAGAATATTTTTTCGTACGTATCTTCTGTCTGTCAAGAAGAAATATTCATCCATTTGCATTCAGTTTTAAAGTTTCTTCTTGTTTTCTTCATGATATAGATATCTTGGAAAGTTCAAATCGTAATATCGCAGTTTTTAAGAAGATAGTCGTGAAAAAGTGGATAGAAAAAATTGTTTGTCATTTATCGACTACTGGTATTTTGTTATTCAAGATCATTTTAAATAAAAACAAAGTAATGGATTTCAGAAATTTGGTCCAGCATTTAGCAGATTCGTTTCATAATAATCTTACCAATTTTAAAAAGTATTTATTAAGGCGGTGATTCTTAAAAGCGTGATGAGTCATCAAAACAAAAAAGAAACAAGTTGCAAGAGTATCAATATTCATCTAATTTGTTGAAAAGTAAAGCGTACACTTGGAGCATTTCGTTGAACACAGTCATACATCATTTTAATTCTGTTATTTTAAAACAATTTTAATATTATACTTTTGAAACAAAAACTAGTTTTCTTTATATTTATGTTTTACATGTAATTCAAAATAATTCAAAAATAAGAAGTATTCTCTTACCACCCAAGTAATATTAGTATAATTATGGAGCAGTTGTCCCGGGATGTCATGACAAAAAAAAAAAAAAAAAAAAAAAAAAAAAAAAAAAAAAAAAAAAAAAAAAACATGGAACATATATTAGGTGTTCCCTTGACCACCGTTGATGCTCATATGTTTTCTATTCTTTTCATTTCAACCGACAAATGTTATATAATAAAAAATATTTTTCATTAAATGTTTTACAAGTAAGATGTAGTCTAGTCAAAGTATCGTTCCCAGCAACACCAACTGAATTAGAGCGTGTCAAAAAAGCTGATACACTTAAAAATAGAGGTTTCAAACTAGACTTTATTTATTCAAACCAAATTTTTGAACAGCCGAGAGGGATCAAACAAGATCATTCAAATCAAGATTAAAATTTTATTTTGTATTAGGAGAAACAGAGTCAAAAGGAGCTAACTAATTAGTGCCTGCCTCCTAGTCAAGAGTTATTCAGTATAAGAAGAGTTGAGCTCCTAATTGCTCTACTCTGCTTCCATCAAACTATGGGTCATGCTCTCTCATTCCCCCAAAACGAATTGTTTTTAACCAACTAGGTCACCGGTAAAACATGTTCCATGTTAAAAAAGTAAACACTTAGACGTAGTGCACGCTGCATGCTGGAGAAACTGGTTTCTAGAAACATGAAACTGAAGTTGCTTGCAATAGGTAGATAAGATTAACATAGGATGATGCACGCATCACAGGTGTCTTATCTCTCTGTTGCAAGCGCCTTAGTTTAGAAAAAAAAATAGTTATTTATTTTATTAGTGTGCATAGTGCTACTTTTATTCACTTGGGGCGAGGTTTGCTGTAAATTGCTGAGTGTGAGTAAAATAATTTACACTCGAGTTAAATATTAATTCTTTCTACAGCCATTATTAACTAAACTAATTTTATAAGAAATAGATAAGCAAAAAATGTCTTCTGATATAAACATTTTATTTGAAAAAATCCATGTAATCATTCTGGAGAATGTTTCTTGGCTTTTGCCACATTTTAAAGCCCTGAAATAATGATAATTCACAACAAAAAATATGTACCTACTATGACATCATACTATATAAACTTTATATTAATATTCCTGAGGAGAAATTTTTTTCTGTTCTATTTCTTATAATAATATTACTTATCTCTTAGCCATATAATATATTCATAAACTAATTATTTTTTTATTAACAAAAATAATTTGATACTCTATGCTAACTCTATATTTACTATAAATATTTATTGTTGCAATAATTTGCATTAGTTATAAAAGGATGGTTTGAAGAGGAGTTTAATGTTAGATTTGAATTTGAACTGGTGGAAGTATTAGGAAGGAAGTCAATAGCTGAGATGTGGTTTTGACTTTGTCCTTGTAGAATTATCTGGTTTTTTACCTACCAACTAAGATTCCACATTAAACAGCGGATATTGATTGATTAATGTTCTCATTATTAAATGGTTGCAGAAAACAATCTTTTTAGTGTGCCAAAATTTTGGCCTGATTTGCTGTCTTTCAGTGCTTACAATAACTAGACTGAGGTCCTAGTGGCCTAGCGTATTAATGCCAGTGCTTTAGCACTCTCGTTACCTTTTTGGCATAGGTTCAAATCCAGCTTGAGTGGACTAATATTTGTTTCGTAGCATATCCATGGTCATGGTCATAGTATAAATCTATGACCCATGGTCACAGTATAAATCTGCGACCCATGGTCATAGTATAAATCCACGACCCATGGTCATAGTATAAATCCATGACACATCGTCATAGTACAAATCCATGACCCATGGTCATAGTATAAATCTAAGACCCATGGTCATAGTATAAATCTCGACTTTCCATCTCTGGCTTGAATATGTTAGTAGTCTGTAGAATAATCCATTCTTCCTGCCTTCATTGGAGTACTAGGTCATTTCAAAAGCCCTGTAATTTTTTTGGGTAATTGAAAAATCAATAAACCAATGAATATACAATAACTTTTTTTTTTTTTGGGCCACAACGGACCACGGGCTCATAGCTACTTTTCGGCGAGGATCTCCTTTTTATCTTCCAGAAGTCTTTCATTTTCTGACTAAGCCAGCTTTCTCTCTTTTGTCCATTTGGTCCCTGTGGTCTTCTTAATGGTAAGGGATACTGGAAAAACTCCCTGTCGGACAGCTTGTCGGGACTGCAGTCGGTCCTTTGTTTTAATCGAGTGGGATCGCTAGTTCCAGATCTGACTTCACTGTTGTGATCCACTTGCTCTTGGAAGCCTTGCCTCTACCTGCCATAGTAAATATTCTGTTTGATAATCTGTTAGGATTCATGCAGGCCAAGTGTCCATAAAATGCCAGTCGCCTTTTCCTTATGCATGTCAGGATATCCTCCTGGTATTTATACAACTCATCATTGTGCCGTATTATTGTGCCATTCTCCTCCCTGACTGGTCCTAGTATCCTTCTCAGGATTTTCCTCTCTTAGATCTCCAGCTTCCTGAGTGGGCCCTTCCTGGCCATTACAAGGCACTTGGAGGCACACAGAACAGCTGGTTTTACTATATTGTTGTAGTGCCTTATCTTTAGATTTTGGAGTGGCATTTAGATGACTAAATATCTCGGCAGGAGTGATAAGCCCTTTCAAACTTGGCACATCTTGAGTCTATGGCTAGGTTCTCGGTCTGGTTCGCAGAGATCCATTCTCCTAGGTACTTCACTGCAGGTACTTTCTGAATGTTGTTGTCTTCTAAGGGAATTTTGGAGGAAGATTCCTTGATGTTAGTCATGAATTCTGTCTTCTGGATGTTGATCTTCAAGCCTGTCTTAACAGCTACACTGTGCAGGCTCTGTAGTATATGTGTAGCCTCTTCAATATTGTTAACCAGTAAATCGAGGTTATCGGCAAAGGCTAGACATGGCACATTAAGATTGTCTTTCTTGTAACCAAGCTTCAGTTCAGCTCCCGGTGGTAACAGTGCCGTCCATTCCCTGGTAATTTTCTCCAGGACGCAGTTGAAAAGAATGCACGAAAGACCATCACCCTGTCTGACCCCCATTCTGATAGGGAAGCTCTCGGACAGCTCACCTCTGAATTTCAATTTGGCTGTCGTGTTCTTCATGGTGGCTTGGACCAACCTCACGGTTTTCTCATCCAGGCCAAATTCTCGCAATGTGTTGAATTGAATTGTGCAGTGGGTGAATCAAAGTTGACGTCCATCCTTCTGGCAAGGTCTCTGTTGTCCATATGCTCTGTATGATCTGATGGATGCTCTGCAAGGACTGTTCATCTGCATGTTTCCACATCTCTCCGGTTATTCCATCTTCACCTGCAGCCTTGTTATTTTTGAGTTCCTTGATGATGTTTTCTAATTCCTCCCAGGTGGGTGGTTGAGAATCAGGATTCTTGTTGCACAGCTCATGGAAGACCAGTCTAACTTTAAGCTCCACTGTGTTGAAAAGCACCTGGAAATAGTCAGCAAAGATTTTGGTGCAGTTTTTATTGTTCAGTCGGAGCTTTCCATCTGGCCCGTGAAGAGTTAATGTAGGTGCTGTGTAATGAGTTGTTTGCCTTTTGAGTCCTTTATACAGATCTACAGAGTTGTTTCTCTGGATATTTCCTCTGACTGCTGCATCAAGATCTTAAGGTAATTTCTTTTGGCTCTGCGGATGGTGTAGCTTAGTTTTCTTTTGCATCATGAAGGATTCATGATTGGATTCATCCTTACACTGGTTCCACCTGATCCATGCTTTACACCTTTCTTCTATGGCCTGATCACACTCAGTAGTGAAGTCCACCAAGGATGTTTGCCTTTGTTGGATGAGGCAGGGATAGTTGCTTGGGCAGCATCCATTAAAGCCTTTTGAAGGGCAGGCCAACCTTCTTTTTGTGTATTTCTCTTCAGGACATCTTGGAAGTCACAGTCGTCTTCTTGCAGTCTTCGAGTGTTAAACTTTGGTATCTTGTGATTATTGTGGTGGTTTACCATTTTCCTGAAGGGTAGCAAGTTAGTCTTGACAAGTGAGATGTAATGGTCTGAGTCTATGTTGGCTCCTCTCAATACCTTGACGTTCTGGATTTGTTTGTCGTAATCCCGTTCGATAGCCACATGATCTATCTGAAACTCACTAAGCATGTGGTTTGGAGATCCAGGTTTTAGCTTTCCTAGATAGGTGTTTGAAAGCTGTTGATTTCAGGACCAAATTGTACCTGTTACAAAGTTCTATTAGACATTCTCCATTTCTGTTTGTTCTCTTATGAGCAGGATAATGACCTACAGTCCTTCGGTACTTCCGTTCCTTGCCAATTTGAGCGTTGAAGTCTCCCATGAGTATAATTGCACAACAAGGTGGAATCTTGTCTAGTGTTTCCTCCAGGGTTGCCCAGGCGTGCTCTACACTTTCCAGGACTTTCCGGTTGGTGTCATTTGTGGGTGCGTGGAAGTTTACAATTGTATATTCTCTGTTACGAGATCTGAAGGATAGTGAGGAAGTCCTTCCATTGAGTTATGTGAACTCTAAAATGTGGTCAACCATCCTGTGGTGTACAGCAAACCCAGTACCCAAGTGCGGGAGTGTCTTGATTACTCTTTCTTCTGGCTTTCCCTTGAAGATTCTATATCCTCTGGACTCTATTGTATCCTTGTCTGCAAACCGAGTCTCCTGTAGTGCTGCTATCTTTATTTTGTACTTCTCCAGCACGTCAGGTGTTTGTTTGAGCTTGCCTACCTTTAGTAGAGAGTTGATATTAATTGTAGCCAAGTAGATGATGTTTCTCTTGTTCTTTTTTGGTAGTTCTACTGTAGTCAGTACTGGTGGAATACATGAAGTTGCAGGTTCCCCAGAATTCGATGACCTGCTTGCCCCACCCTGTGTGGGGGTGGATTGTTTACCACCTGGGGTATGTTTCCTGGTATAATTTTTTTCCATGTTTTAAGTTCTTCGAGAATGTTAGGGGGTGGTTACCTAGAAGGTAACAGGTTTTTGACTTTCAAGGTAAGCCTCGAAGCCTCCAGCACTCATCGGCTCACCGACCCAGTTTCCCGCTGGGATTGATTAACCAACCTTCCACTGGGTTGCTTGGCTTAACAGGGGACACCTCGTGTAGGTTACATGCTGGAGTTGGAGTGAAAGAGGCTAAGTTGGATTCTCTTGATGAATCCAATATGTTAGAGTTGCAGGTGACAGGCAACAACGCATTTCACTCCCATTTGTCCAGAGCCATAGGGACTCCTCCCAGGTTGACTCCTAGGACCCATACAATAACTTTACTCATGAGAAGAATCTCCATTACAACTGATAACTTTATCCCACCTTGATGCAAGATCCCAAATACCATTTTTAAAAAATGATTGATCTTTGTATGTAAAAAAACTGATTTAATTCCAGTTCTAGGCTTTGTTGGTAATCAAAACATTTCTGCCGGAAACAATTATCCAGAGATCTGAAAAAGTGATAATGACTGGGAGAGCTGAAAGGTTGTGAGAATATGGTGGGTGGGGCAATGTTTTCCACCTCATTTCCATTAATTTATCTCCAGTCAACTTTGCAGTATGTGGTCTCTTATGACTTGTGAGGAACCCATTTATTCATTTTTTTTTTATTTTTTTTTTTCCATTTGATGTAGACATCTCTACGCTGTTGTTTGTGATATATTTAACTGCTTACCTCCTTCTGCACATGTTTGATGTGGATCCGAATCAATTATTTCTCTAATTTCCTGTTCTTTGGCAACTTGAGGTCTTCCAGACCGAGCATTACCACCTTCAAGCATTTCATTGCCTTGAAGAAATTTGGGAAACCAAAATTGAGCTTTGTGATGAGTGGTGAGGTGTTGCTCGGGTCAAACATTTTACATAAGTCTCTAATCAGAAATTAAATGGAGAATATTTTTTGTTTTATAAAATTGTTGCTAGGACCTACCAATGAGGATCTAGCTATGTTGGTTTCCCCTTCATTTTTTAAGTGTTGGTGCCTTTCTTTACACAATCTAACTGTTGGTGTTGTTCGGATTGAACATTTGACGACAGTTTCCTGATCCGAAATTTAATGCAGGACATTTTTTGTTTTATAAAATTTTTCGCTATGAACTATATGGGTTTGAATGAAAAAAAAAGTCACATTTGAAACCACTATTTTCTCTCACATGTGTTTATTTCAAATAATCATTGATTGTTAATAAACTCAGAACAAATGTGCTTTTATGGTTTAGAGATAAACTTTGAATCGTAAAGGCTATTTACTATTAAATAAAATTATATTAATCATGTGGAGGATGTATGTCGTAACATGAATACTTAATATGAATTGTAAATTGTAAAAAATGTAAATAAAGTATTATTATTATTAAAGAAATAATTTATTGATCTAAAAAGCATGTGACTTATGGCATATGTTTAATAATAATTGTGTTTTGTAAAATCTTATCATCAACGTCATTTAATATATAATTCAGTAAACCATTTCATTAATGTCAAAAATAAATATATAAATACTGTGAATATTATCATAAAATAACATTATAACAAGATACTGAAATTGAAAAAGTCCAATACTGAAATTCCAAACTGAAATACAAATTCCAGTGCTCATAAATTTAAATCTCATTGTAATGAGTGGAACAGCTGTACATTATATTGAAAAAAAATAAACAAGTTAAATATTTCTGTCAATTAATGTGTTTTATAAGTAACAATTGTGATACCAGTTTTTAAATTTAAATTAAAATAAGATCATCTTGTTTTGCTCCTTAAGCCAATGAAGGGCCTAATCTTCTCATTTTAATAGATCCTGGGTGAACTCGGAGGGCATATGCTATTTTCTCATCTTCCTCAATAGAAGGAAAATTAATTACTCTCAGTCTCAATTCTGATTCAGTAGGTAGGAGTCCAGTGTTTTTTTTTTTTTTTTTTTTTTTTTTTTTTTTTTTTTTTTTTTTTTTTTTTTTTCCTGTATCACAAAAATATAGTCTTATTTTCTTGTTGAATAGGAGTCTAAATAGATTTTTTCCATTCATAGATCTCTGCTTGTTGTTCTTTACAGGTTCAGAGCCTAAAACATCTAGTTCAGGGTTTCCAAACAAAAAATTTTCAAGGACCCCTGAAATAATCGCTATAATTTCAAGAACCCCTGAAATAATTGCTATAATTTCTAGGACCCCCTATATATGTGTGTGTGTGTGTAATTGCTTACCTCTAACGGATTTTTTATATAATTAAACAAGTGTGAATTGACTTTAAAATGCATTTAAATAATTATATATACTTAAACTTTGCTAAAATTATTTTCTTTCTATAATGATGTGTCTCATTCAGGTTTTTTACTGCATGTTAGTTTTTGTTATGCTGGTCCAAAGCAAAATAATCTGAACTAGTCGTCACCTCACCTGCCCTTATACATTTCTCAGGGGCAAATCCTGATAACACTGATGTACTCAGGACTACACACTAAAAGTCAAATTCCTGACAAAACATTTTTAGATGACATTTTGCGGACCCCTGAGCTATTGTCTGAGGACCCCGAGTTATCTCTGGACAACCAATTGGGATCGACTGGTCTAGATCATCAATGCTATTAGGTCTGTGGTATTAAATGGTATGCCAAACCTTAAACGAGCTATGCATTATTGTTGTAATATGCTCATGTAAAAAAAATCTTATATATCTTCTTTTTCATTTGTTCCTATAAAAATTCAATCCAATCAGCTCAACAACCCATTACTGGGTCCTGGCCTCCTCAAGCAGCTTCCGCCAGTTTATTCGGTTAAGTGCAGCTGCTCTCCAATTCCGTACTCCGAGCAGGGTTCTAGTATACTCTTCCACACCATCCGTCCATCGAAGCTTAGGGTCCTCTCGGCCATGTTCCATGTAGGCGCTCATTCAAAAGTTTATTTGGGATCTCATCTGTCCCCATCCTTGCTACATAGCCTGCCCAGCGGAGCCTACCAATCCTCACAATTTTGCCAATATCAGTCTCACCAATCAGCAAGTACACTTCCCTGTTCGTCGGTCGTCTCCAAGCTGAACCATCCTTTACTGGACCGTAAATGCGTCTTAGCATCTTTCTTTCAAACGTTTGGAGGTCCTTTTCATCTGACTTCGAAAAGGCCCAAGTTTCTGAGGCATAGGTTAGCACTGGTCGAATCATGGTCTTGTATAATCTTGTTTTTGTAGATCTTATTAGAGAACTACTTCCCAAGTGCCGACGCAATCCAAAGTAACACCTGTTGGCCGATGTTATTCGCCTCTTTATCTCTGCTGAAACATCATTAATGGAATTGACTTGAGACCCAAGGTACACAAATTCCTCAACTCATTTGAAAGAGTAATTTCCAATTTCGACCGAACTTTTGTTGGTACTTCATTGTTTGCCAGCAATCATAAATTTGGTTTTGTTGGTATCAACAAGTCCTAGCTTCCAGGCAGCATCATCAAGGGCAAGAAAGGCTTCTTCCACTGCAGCTTTTGATCTCCCAATAATGTCGATATTATCAGCATATCCCAGGATTTGTACCGAATGATTAAAGATGTTTCCACTAGTCTTTACCTTTGATTCTCTTACAGCTGTTTCCAGACCAATATTGAGAGAATACAGGCTAGAGAATTTCCCTGCCGAACGCCAGTATGAGGTCTGAATCCCTCAGAAAGATCTCCCTGAATCTGCACGACACACTCGATATTGGCCATAGTGTTTTACAAGACGGATGAGCTTGACTGGTACAATGAGGTCCTTCATTGCCTGATAGAGTGCCTCACATTGAATGCTATTATAATATCTAGTAATTAGTTAACTGAAATGGTAATATTAAACTTGATATGAAACCAGATACAGTTGAATTCAAAAAGATATCCTAATAGAATAATTAAAACTATTTCACTGCATTACACCTTTAAAGCTGTAATTTATTCTGTCAGTTGTGTTTTTTCTTTTTCCATAACAATGACCTTGTAGAGGACTACCATTGGAATGTATGTATTTACATAGGACCAGTTGGATGATATAGGACCGTCAACCCATCCAGCAAAGTTGATTCTCTTGTTTCATCTTACTGTGTAGTATCTGTAATAGAGACATTAGAATACAGTGTTCATTCATTCATTGCCCTTTCATAGTTTTATGTGAACCATTTCACAGTACAGTAGAACCTAAGAGGCCAAGGGCTAGGGCAGAACAGCCAAAAGCCAAAGGTTAGATTAATCAGAGATTACAATGAAACACATGTTTTTAATAGTTAAAAGTGTATTATAATCACATTAAAATTAATATATTAACAATTAAAAAGAATAAGTAGATAGAAATGTACTTAGTAAACTTTAACAGACTAATATGTTTGCAAAGATATGTTTTAGCCAGCTATTTATAAAAGCATTGGCCGTAGTAACTCTATATTGTGTTAGCTTTATAGCAAACTTAACTCACCTTAAAACCAGCTTATAATGAAGTATCCTCTGAACATCGCTTTTATGTATTGAGTGAATCTATTAAAATATCATTATTTCTGTCACTTTTTGAGAAAATTCTGAAATTTTGAAAGCTTAGTATCTCACTCCCTGTTTAAGCTACACTGCTTATTTTCTACTCAAATTGTAGAAAATTTATTTTAGTTTAATTTTTAATATAATTAGCTGTCCAAAGCTTGGATTTTAGTACATAAGCACAACACTAACTATATATAAATTAATCAAAACCACCCAACCCTTTGCACACCAAAATGTGCAATTTCACTGGACCATTGGACTATTAGGGATCCTGCGAAAGTATTAAATATTGCCCCCCCCCCCCCCAGTGGACTCTGCTAGAGAGTCAGACTATCCAAAGAGTCAGACTAGCTGGAGTGAGGAGTGAGGTTCTATTGTATATCAAAATTTTAAATTGAAAGTAAGAAAGATAACTAACTGGTTGGAACAACTAGATGGAAATCTTGTAAGAGTGGGTACTAATGTCCAACTGCAGTCCTATCATTTAGTCCTATGGAGCAGACTATTAATGCTTGAGTTTTAGTAAAATGGGGTTGAAAAGACAACAGAAACATTGTTCCACTGTAAAATTTCTGTGGATTTGATTTTCGAGAATATATAAGTGATGGCCAAGGAATGCCATCAGAAATATTTTAACCATGGACCAACATTCATCCCCCTCCTTCTGCACTTTACCAAGCTATGCATCGTCCTATGTCCCGGCCTAGCTCTATCACTCAAAGAGAAGCTGTAGACACCATCATGAAATTGAGAAAAAATAAAGAGTATTAACTTCTACTGTCTATAATATGTTATAAAATGAAAATTTCTAGAAAAGAACTATCATTGAGATTGTAGTGCTAAGGAAAAAGTTTATTACTGAACTAATGTATTCTTATATGATTACATTTGGGAAAGACAAATTATAATCAGCTTAGGACCATCACAGACTGAATGCTGTGTCTAGAATTCTAAAGTTTTAAGCAAATGTGTCTATGATCATTCCTTCTTACGACCATTCAAATAAGATATGTTATAATTGCCTGTATTCAATTTTGATCCCCAAAAGTTTGCATTAAAAGTATTTTGTATTGAATTGTGCATTATTAATAATTTTTTTTTCTTCATTTAAATTTTAGGTACAAAACTAACAAAATATATATAGTTAAAATTGAGTTTTCAATCTAATGTAAGATTAATAATACAGAGCATCTTTATGATTACTGCATAAAGTTTATTTGTTGTACAGCATGTACTTTATTAGAAACCTTATTACATTAATGATATAAAATAAAAATTAAGAATTTTAAAAACAAAAGAATGTTAAAATCGTGAACTGGACTATTAAATAAATATATGTATACTTAATAAATTTAATTGTATTTATAAATATTTAAAATGTTATTTTAATTATTTTTCTTTTTGTTCAGTCCAGATTAATCGTAGGTCAAGACAATCGAGTAAGGGCCTAGAATAATCACAACAAAATGTTAATTATAAATCAATTCTTATTAGTTACATTTTTATCAAGTTTTCCTTTGTATTAAGTCACAGGTTATTTTTTTATTTATTTATTTTTATTTTTATTTTTTTACAAAATGAAATATGTAAAAACCAATTAAAAACGTATATTATTAATTTGGTTTAATTAAATATTTTTTACCTTAAGTTTTTTTTTTTTACATGGATGCCTTGTTTTGGTTTGGGATCTATAGTTTTCTTGTGTACACTATTTTGCACTCTCAAAATGTGTAATTTTTTTTCAAACTCAAAAAACATTTTGACACACTCTAGCTCTATTGGTGCTGCTTGGATCAAAAATTTGACAAAAGCGTTTTGATCAGTAATCTAATGGAGAATATTTTTGTTATATAACATTTGTCGCTAGGACCGTCCATTTAGAATCTATATTTGTTTGATTGTAAAAATTCATTTTTTGCCTATATTTTTTAAATGTTGGGACTGTTCTGACACTCTCTAGATCTCTGTTGGTGTTAATCAGATTGAAAATTTGCCGAAAGTTTTCTTATTGGAAACAGAAGATATAAAAGCAGTAGATTATAGATATCTATATCCATCATCTATTGGTTTTCCCAATCAGGGGGAAAAGATTTTTTTTTTTTTCTTATTGATTCTGTCTTTTTAAAACTATTTTAACTTATTTCTTATGATGCATATATATATTTTTTTTTTCAGAATTTTATTACTGACTGGCATAATGCTTATAGAAGGGAAGTATTGAATATAAAAAATGAGCTTCAATGCGGCATTGATAATTATTTAAGTGAAGAAACCAACGCTGAAAATCTTAAAAAGATAGAAAATGAAAACCAACAAATCCTCAACCAATATCATCAATTAATTAATTCCGCGAATGGTAAGGCTAATGTCTTTTTAAAATGTATTTGTTTAGTTTGTATCCTGTTCCAACAAAATAGCTTCTTTTCGGGTTTAATTATGTATGTTTGGAATACAAGCTTATTTACTCGTTTTGAACAAGATTAATTTATTTTATATCTATGCCCATCTTTAAGAATTAATGTCTTTTTAAAATTATTTCTATTAAATTTGGTCTAAATAAATATTTCCATATGATCATATGAATATTGTTTGGATTGAAAATTTGATGAGAGTTTCCTTATAAAATATAAAAGCAGTAGATTATAGAAAGACATATCCCTGATATATTGTTTTCCCCAGTCGGGGGGAGGGGGGGGGGGAATTGCTTTGCTTGTTTTGTTTTTTTTAAATCATTTTACTGTTTGGAAAATTACTTTAGAAATCAGAAAAGTTAATTATTTAATTTAAATTTTAGTACTGACGCTTTAATAAATAAAATAAAAAAAAATGTATTTTGATTTATTTATGAAAATAATTCAATTATATCTAGATCCTTTCAATAATATTTAAGAATTAGTAATGATAAGGTACAATTAGTAAATAAATTACAATATTATTATGAACTTTTTAATTTTTATTATTATTATGAAGTTTTTAAATCACTCATTGCGGAATCAGCCATTAAGTTTGATAGAATTTAAAGAGTTTGGTTGAATTAAATTTTTCCTTGATTGACTTATAATTTAATTGTTAAGTGAATATTGGTGGATCCTTCATTTTACTGAAATATTTTTAATGGGAAAAAAAAATTGAACCTAACAGGGTAAACCTGTAGAGTAAACACGACAGTAAACCTGACCTGACACCTTGACCTAACTTAGAAATTATAAAATTAATACAATTGAGGTATGCATGATGGTATAGAAGGATTAATACAATTATAATTGATTAATTAATTGCCACTTCAATTGGAACTATTTTATTTGAAAACTAGTTTCGAATGCTAAGCATTCAACTTCAGTCTAACGGATAACGGAGAGATATTGGTTAGATCTCCTCAGAACTGAAGATGAATGTTTATCATTCGAAACTTGTTTTCAAATAAAATAATACCAATAGAAGTGGCATTTATTCCATCAATCCTAAAAAATTCATTCCCCCAAATAATTGTGATAAAATTCCTTTTAAACCCTGTGAAAATGTGAACTTTGTTGTTTAGCTTAAAGTATAGTAATTAAGAGACAATAACTTTAAACTATAAATTTCAACTTTATTGGACTATTCTTTCTATAACTTTAAAAGTTTCCAAAATTCTCCTAGTTACAGGCAAATATGGCATTCAAATCTCTCCTTTTTTCTTAACCTCTCCTTTCAATCAAATGTCAATAAATTAATTATCATTTTTAATGTCTTTAAATTTATTTTGTTTGAAAGAAAACCCAGTTTTCTTGATATAACTAACATGTCTATTTAAAAATTTCTAATATTTTGAAATATGAAATATTTTATTTATTTATAGTGATGCCTACTTTTTATTCTTTATTCTAAAGGGTACAGTCCCAGATTAAATAAATAATTTCATTATTTTGTTACCTTTTTAGTGAATTCATGTTTTATTTTATATGTGAATGCAGTGAATTTTATATATATATATATTTTTTTTAAATAGATTTTTTGTCTGCCATGGAAAAAGAGCACAGTAGTATTATAAGCAGTTTAGATTCATCTGTAGCATTATACCACAAAGAAACTATTAAACTTTTTGAACAAATAAAGTTCAATCATCAACAAAACAATGATTTGCTGTTACTTCAAGAAGAATTAAACAAGTTGAAGAAAGAGAAGGAAGAGCTAGAAAAAATGCACAAGTGAGAAATTTCAATATTAAATTTTTTAAAAAATATAATATAGTAATTATAAATTGACCAATAATTATTAAAAATAAATACTTTCTAATAAACTATATTTTTACAAATGAAAAATGTTGTTAATCTGAATGTTACCTTTTGTTGTTGTGTTAAAACTTTTGAGGTAGATCTTAAGATAAGATTATAACAGTCTTTGCCTTGTCTGTAGTATCATAAGTTTGTTTACTTTATAGTTTACACTTATTGTTTATTTTAGGCATTTTAGATGGAAGGTTATATGAAACATTTTATCAAGAAATACTTCTTGAAATTTTTTTTTTTTAATATTTACTCCGATTTTATTTTTATTTCAGAAATGCTATAGAGCTTTTAAATGCTGATCACCGAAGCGAACAAGATAAAATACAAATTCTCCTTAACGAAGTAAAACAATGCTTCGAAAGCAGTTGTGATCCTAACGCTTTGATAAAACTCAAAAATGATTTAGAAGACAGACATAAGAAAGAGTTGGAAGACTTGCGTACCTATTTTGAAGAAAAGTGTGCTAGTTTGGGAAAACAGTAAGTAGATCAAATTTTAATTCTTAAATTATAAAAATGATGACAATTATTTTAATATATTTTCCAATTATTAAGATATTCCGAGGACGTGAATAGTCTGCACAGCAGAATGCTGTCATTAAGCAGTTCTTGTTCTGACGATATGTTGGATCCACTAGGCTTTGACCGAGGAGCTGCTGGTGATAATAACATGTAAGTCATTTATTGTATCATCTACTGTCTCTAACACCTTAATGATTTTTTTTTTTTTTTTTTTTTTTTTTTTTGTTTTTTTTTTTTTTTTTTTTTTTTTTTTTTTTTTTTTTTTTTTTTTTTTTTTTTTGTTTTTTTTTTTTTTTTTTTTTTTTTTTTTTTGTTTTCTTTTGTGATTTTAATTTTTTTTTTTTTTTTTTTTTTTTTTTTTTTTTTTTTTAAATCTGAGTGTTCTTGGACTACAGATCACCTAAAAAAAATTAAAGTAAAAAATTAATGTTTAATGTTTTACTGAGAAATTATGGCAAAAAATCAGTATTTCATGTCTAAAAAGTGATACATTTAGCCACCTAAATTAATTGGACATGTTATTCATCATATATTTGAAACTAGACTAAAAATTAATTTCATTTTTTAATAAAAATGTCTTAAGAATTACTTTTTTCAGATCCTAAAAGTCATCTGCCAAGTTTTAAATGGTAGCCAAAACATTTAATATTTTGATTTATATGTTAAATCATAATTATTCATATCATTTCAGAACCTTTTATGTATAATGTTGAAAATTAGCAACAAATTTAGATTAGACCTTGCCTCAATAAAACATAATAAATAAAAAATATTTAATATAGTAGAATGGATGGAGTTTTGTATTTTTTTTTTCTTTTGTTTTAAAAATTAATTAAAAAAAAAAATAAAGTATGTAATGGTTCTATATAAATTAGATATAGTTATTTAATTTATTATTTTTTAATTGTCCTATCTCTCTTTTATTATTATTATTTTTTTTTTTCTCAGTGTTCGATATTTTAAATAAATTTTAGAATACGGTTAAAAACTATTTTAACTATCCTTGGATCAATCCTACCTATCCTATGGAAAAAGTTGATATATTTTTTTTTTCTTTTAATATATGTATAAAAATACAATGACATAAAATATGAAGGAGTGATTTTGTGTTAGGTATGCTATGTTTTTCTGTTTTGGTTGGCAGAACATAAGAGGAGGATGGGCGGGAATTTTTTATTATTATCTCGCTTCTGAGCCAACACAATTATGCATGATTCAATAATGGAGATCTTCTTTTCAAATTTAGTTTTGTTGTGCCATAAGGAAGTATTTTTTTTCTTTTAGTTTTGATCTTGTTTTGACCTCGTTATGGTCCAATAATTATGATGATTTAAGTTTGGCCTGATATAAAAAATGTCAATAAAAATGTTTGAGGGGAAGAAACAATTAAAAAATATACCATTTTACATGGTCTATAATCATTATTTGCTCGGAACCAAATGCAGTTTGAGGACGCATATAAAAAAACATCTTATTTCTATTTTTATTTGTGATGAAATAGTCTAAATAGTCTATTTTTGAATTATAAATAAATAAATTTTTAAGGAAATCTTGGATTGGCCTAACTAACATTACAAGTAGGTAACCTCTCAAATCTTAGCCCTGACCTTACAAGTTGAAGGAGGTTCTACAATAACTTATTTTAATTTTTTAATCTAAAGAGCAATGCGGTATTATTAAATTTTGATTAGCTCATATTTTATTATTATTATATATTCTTCTATTGTTCATCTTTTTATTATTTATTCTTTGGCAGAAGTTCAAGACAATAGCTAATAAAATTAGTTTATCGGTATAAGTTTAACAGGTTTATTCAAAAAAAGATCATTGTCTGAGCCGTCTCTGATTAATACTCTGATAAATGAGCTTCAGTTTTTTATTAATGGCTTACAAATTTAAATGTAATAATTATCAATGATAATTTTTCCATATGATTTTTATTTTTTTCCAGGTTTTCAGAAATTGAATTGGAAAATGTAACTCTTGACAAATTGACAGCAGAGCAGTATAAATTAATCGAAGAACTAAATTTTAAATGGTCCGAAAATGTCAAAGAAATGAAAACCGAGTTGGAGAAGAAATACTCAAAAAAAATTGAAGAGCTACAAAACAAATTATCCACTTTTGTCTACAACAATGAACTGGATATAACTGTTAGATGTATTAAGGAAGACGTCATGCGAGAATGTAACAATGAAATAGAAGATATAAAAAGAGAAATCTCATCGCGGATGCTGACCTCAGCTGATTTTGATGACGATGTTGGTGAAATATATAAAAATCCTATTAAGGATGATAATAACGAGGATCGATTAAGAAGAGCATTATGTGAAAGAAACGAAGCTTGGGAACAAGTTATTGACTTGATGGGGAATTCTCAATCACAGGATACAATTAACAAAGTAAGCCATCTTTTGTGTGATTTTGACATGTCTTTTGGGTGATTTTGACATGTCTTTTGGCTAGGAGTCTTTACTTTTTTACTGTTACATTTTTGACATCCAAAAATGTAACATTTTGACATAATAGAATAGAATAGAATAGAATAGAAAATAAACTTTATTCTGGGACGATGTCCCCTAAGAATAATATAATGTACATAAATAAATACAATGAGTCTAGCTTTCAACATCATAACATAATCTAACATGGACATAATCTATCTCCATTGATGTTGCTCTGATTGCAAATTTGACGACAGTTTCCTCGTCAGAAATTTAATGGACAAAACTTTTTGTTATATAACATCTGCCTCTAGAACCTACCGTTTAGGAGCTATATTACTTTGAAATAAAAAATGTAACGTTTCAAACCCCTGTTTTCTGTCAATTTTTTTCATATTGAATAATCATTGGTTTTTAATTTAATTAAATTATTAATTTGAGTACTTTGATCCTTTTAATTCTAAATTCCTTGTTTTTGTTTACTGGTCCTACATAACTTCTATTATGTACTCTTAACTATGGCAGAAAGGGCTGGTTTTATCCTACAGGTTTCCAATCTATTGTAGCCCGAGTTAGACGCTCAAGGTTTATTGTACATTGATCTATTACAAAATAAATATCAACTCACCCTAGCTGGATTGGAACTAATGCTACTTCTAGCTTCATGCTAAAGGGCTGCTTTTTAAAATTAAGAAAAATTCACGAGGATCTTATTTAAGGAATTATTTCTTGTAATAAAAAAATAAAGGGTGAAAACACCTTTATAAAATTAGGATTGATGAATTAAATGCCACTTCTATTGAGATTATTTTATTTGAAAACTAGTTTCGAATGCTAAACATTCATCTTCAGTTCTAAAACATACAATAAAATTTTCAACACATCAGTACTATGTTACATAGATTAAATATACTAAGGTTTTTAAAAAGATAAGACAAGAAATCAAGCATAGGCACTCACCTTCGTGGTAACTAAAACACTGAATTTGTGAGAAGTAAAAGGGGGGGGGGGCAGGTAGGTTAAGTTTTAGATTTACAACGGGGTTTCCCTTATGACTCATTGGGTTTTTTTTCGTTCCTATGGGAAATAAATTTAAAATGGGGCTATTGGATATGTTAATCTGATCATTTAAACAAAAATCTGGATCGGTTTTAAACGATTTTATTATTTCTAGTGATTCAAAAACCGATCCAGATTTTTGTTTAAATGATCAGATTAACATATCCAATAGCCCCATTTTAAATTTATTTCCCATAGGAACGAAAAAACCCAATGAGTCATAAGGGAAACCCCGTTGTAAATCTAAAACTTAACCTACCTGCCCCCCCCCTTTTACTTCTCACAAATTCAGTGTTTTAGTTACCTCGAAGGTGAGTGCCTATGCTTGATTTCTTGTCTTATCTTTTTAAAAACCTTAGTATATTTAATCTATGTAACATAGTACTGATGTGTTGAAAATTTTATTGTATGTTTTAGAACTGAAGATGAATGTTTAGCATTCGAAACTAGTTTTCAAATAAAATAATCTCAATAGAAGTGGCATTTAATTCATCAATCCTAATTGTATTGATCCTTCTATATCATCATGCGTACCTCAAGTGACCTTTATAAAAGTTGCCCTTAACACCATTTCGCATTCCCTTTTATAAAAATTTATATTTTTAAAAGTTCACAAGTTGAGGCATGCATGGTAGTATAGAAGGATCAATTTAGTGTAATTTTTTTCTTGAAAAGAATTTCTTTCATTAAGTTGATATTATATATATTGTTACTTCCCTCTTGTATGATTAGCAAGTGGGCTAACAATTACCTAGTATAGTTTAAATTGGTTTATTTGATTTTCTATAAGATCATTTAATCAATTAAAGAGTTCTGTATTTATTTAATAAATTATTAAAAACTAGCATACTCCATTGTGGCTTCCATGGCTCTCATGAATAAACTACTTTTTTTAACTGATAATTAAATTTCATTTGTTTATCGATAAAAAATCTTTTATTGAAGCATGGAATTAATTACTATTTCTTCAACGATATTTATATGCATGGTAGTAATTTTTAACTTGGTTAAAATTGCATTGATTAGGTGTTTAAAGAGTAGTAAAAGCATAATTAGTTGCCAGTATAGTATAATTAGTTGAATTTGGCAGAAATAAGTTTATCAGTCCATCTTGTTCGATTTTAATTTCTAACCATAAAAGTATATGACATTTTGGCAATCCTCGTTTCTGGCACTCAAGACTATACATTTTTATTATTATTATAGTATAATTTATTATTACAAATCTTCCTAAAACTATAAAGATGTAGTTAAAATTTTGTACAGTTGAGTTTAATATTTTTACCATGGCAAATTCTGTTGCAGAATGGCCACTTATCAGTCAATTTTTAAACTGCACTGGGAACCACATGTCGCTCTATATATTTATAGCTTTTTTAATAACAATTAAATTGAAAATAAGTAAATTTTATCATAAATTTCTAGCTCTATATAACACCATACCTTTGTAACGTCTCTCAAATGGTGCTAGCCACCTATTGGTTGAATATCAAATTTCACATCGCTTTTTATGGTAATATAATTGATAATCTTTAGATTTTATTATTGCAAAACCAAGGGGAGGGGATTGTTGGCGGATTTAATTGGACCTCCTCAACACATTCCAAGTTTCCGGTTTCGAACTTGTTTGTCCAGGATCTCACATTTATATTAAACTATTCAACTACCTTTGTAAATATTCTATTAAATTATATTTGTAATTTAATTGTATCATTGTGCAGGGTCTAAAATACAGGGCATCTTAATATATATAAATAACTAAGTCAAAATTGTGCGCTTTTCAGTATGGCACTGTAAAGTTTTGATTGGTTTTCAAAATCTTGTAATAACTCTGACAATACTTTTTGGGCCAAAATAGATATTTTTTAAGGCCTTATCAAGAAGAACAATGTAACCAATTTTTTGACACATTTAAGTCATTTGAGGTGATTAGACTTATCAACTTCTTCATGAAAACATCTGATATAATCTGCTGGAATCATTAACTATGGGATCTAAAATATCAGTTTTTTATAATTTTAACCGTGCTAGAAAAAAATGGGTAGTGCATATTTGTTTTTGGACATTCTATATATAATGCATACATAGTTGTATTGCGGCTAGAATTATATTAAAGTTCCATTCCCCCCCCTCGTTTTCTGTGGTAGGTAAATCCAATACAAGCTACTAGATGTTTAAGGGTAGGACCTACTTGGGTATGGGCCTCGCCCCAATGCTCGGGGTTTCACCTTCTGTAGGCTGACAGTTTTATCCACTTGTGGTTGCTCGGTCATCAGTGGGTATTCGCTTAGTGCTAGGCAACGACCCTTCCAAGTGGTTACCTTAATGGTGGTTACCCTAATAGTGGTTACCCTATCCTTAACTTGAGTATCCACAGCTACTACTCTAGTTCCATTAGTCATTCTTGATCAATTGTATTTATAATACCCCAATAATATAAACTAAATATAATTAACAATTTATCTATTATTGATGAATAATGATTCACGATTCTTTATTTTTTAGATAACGTTTGAAATTATATATGATTCTTTGAGAAAATCAGATCTGAAAGAAAAAGTTACTTTGCAAGTATCGGAGCTTTTTACTTTTATGGAGAAAAAACTCAATTTGATAATGTTTAAACTGAATGAAAAGGAAAACCTTTTGTTCAAGTTACAAAACAAAATGAATTCTCAATCTTTCCCCAATATTTTGAATAAATTGAATGATGGAAATAAATATTATATTAAAAATGAATTATTTGAAAATTATGATTTATTGGTGAGCAAGTTTTTATTTATATATTTATTTTATGTTAATGAATTTAATTATGATAAGTAGTGTCTATAGAAATAAATAGTTTTTGATGAATTGTTTAATTCATCTGTATACATTGTTTTGTCTTTTTCATATATGTATGTCATCTCACATGTTTAATTGTTTATTAAAATCCATAAAGCATAAAATAAAAAGAGTTTACATGCTTTGTCTTCTTTAAAGTAACTACTTGTAAAGATACTTGAGCTGTTTCTAAGACTTTTGGTTCTCAGCCATTTGTAAAACCACTTTCAGAGTTTATAATAATATCAACAACCGAAACAATATTGTTATTGTAATTCCCTGAAGGAGTGGGTAAGTCTCGAAATTATAAGAGTTTGGCCCAAAATGATTTCATTTTCAAAATTTGTATGAAAGAAAAATTTGAAATCTAGACTTAACTGCTGTGCTAAGCACAAAAGACGTGTCTGACAATTTTTTAGTGATTCGTTGATGTATAATATTAAAGTTTTATGGCCATAAATTACTGAAAAAAACTATTTCGAAAATAGTAACTATACTTTTGTTCTTTTTACTAAGATAGCTTATTTGTGCGTAGCATAAGTCAACCAACCAATAATGTCAGTCAACCATTTTGTGCTTAGCGCTCTTCTATTGTTGCCATTAAATTTTGTAAAACAACAAACTTAAAACTAACTTAATTAATGAATTTTAACATTTGTGATTACAATTTTTTTTTTTAATTTTGTTTGCATTTCAAATTAAATTAGATGATGTTTTTTTATTTAAAATTACTTTATTGCACAGGAAAAACTTGTGAATGAAGACCCATTTAATGTAGAAGAAGGATTGAATGTAGAAATAGCTCCAGAAATAATTAAATTAAAAAACGTACTCAAAGAGATATATGAAAAAAAACTCGGAAAAGAGAAAGAAAAGCAATATTTAGAATTGGAAACAATGAAAAAAATGTATTTAGAACAAGAAAAGGACAAACATTTGAAAAATTCACAGTTAATGGTAAGTTGTAATTTATTTCATTTCATTTGCTAACAGAGATATATTTTTAAATACTGGAAATTACTGTTTATATTATTGATTCGATTGGGGAGGATTTAAATGCATACCGTTGAATTTACATAATACATTCTTACTTGTTCAGTGTAAATTAACAGGTGATTTTACAATTTGTTTTTTTATGACTGCTGAAATTTTACTGGGGGAGGGGAAGAAAAAAAAATTAAAGCATTTGGGTGTTTCTGTTCCCAGTAATATTTCTTGGGATTACATTTGAAACACACTAACAATAAGTAAAAAAACATGGTTTTGAGTAAACGCCAATCAAAGATTTTTTTGCTTTGTCTGCTTTGGTACTGATCAAATAAGTAACCTGATTTTGCTAATGTTTTAAATTGTTTTATAAAATAATATCAGTACCAAAGTAGACAAAGCAAAAAAATATTTGATCGGTGTTTACTCAAACCCATTTTTCTTTGACTTAGTGTCTGTCAATTGTAACCCGATGATTGTTAGGTAAAAGGGTTTTTAGCCTCATCGAGTCCATTACAGATACAGTTTAATATTTCATCATGTGTATTTCAGTTTGAAGCGTAATATAAAACAAATTATTTTAAAAATATATTATCATTACAATAATTGAAAATAAAGATAAAACCTTTAAAAAAAATCTTGTGCCTCTATGACCTATGAAAAGTCTTGGGTTCAATACTTTGGTTCGGATATACTGTTCCTAGACTAACGGTTTTGAAATGAAAGGAACATATTTCTACTGAAATCAATATTAAACATAAAGTTTTTTTCCCCAATTAAGGGTAGCACTTTATAGAGATCCCAGGAAGGTCTCGCAACCTTGAACTCGATCCACAGCTGAAATAATGAAATAGAATTTTTTTATCTTTAAAGCCTAGTTTAGTTTACCCACTTAGCTTTATTCACTGCATAATAACGTCATTTTTTTAACATTAGGTACATGTTAAAATTCTCTTTCAAGAAGGTAAGCTTCCATCTATTAACTCTCCTAACAGTTATTTTATTGTTACTCATTAGTTTTGATTTCATGTAATGCTAATTTTTGAGTTTCTATCTTTTATTTTTCTTTAAGTTTCTGTTTTTTTTCCTGTTCTGCATTTTTGTTTACAATATTAACCTCTTTATTTGTAAATTTATTTTTTCACTCTCTTTTTATTAATAGTTTTTTCTTTTTCTAGTTTTTCTCTGTATTTTTTTTCATACATATTTGTATTTAATTTTACCTATGTTGTTTTATTTTTAACAGCCCCTCGTCCAGTTATGATCTTACTTTGTATTATTTAATGTTATTCTTAAGGGACTTTGTCCCAGAATAAAGTTTTCTTTCTATTCTATTCTATTCTAATAGAAAAAGTAATATTGTTAATTAATATTTCTATTTCTAATATTACATTCCCGCTTTAAAGTCACACTTCTTCTTCTTCTCCGTGGCGCTACAACCTTGGTAGGTCCTGGCCTCCTCAATGAGCCGCCGCCATTTGGCTCAATCTTGTGCAGCCGTTCTCCAGCACCTGACTTCCGACAGGCTTTACTATCAATTTCAAGTTCTACATAACACTGCACCTTTGTAACCTCTCCTATATACTCCTCTCCTATATATATAATTGTACCTTTATTTGTAACCTCTCATGGCACTTGCTTTACTGTTTTACTGTTTCTAGTGTTAAAACTTTACTGTTATCCACATATTATCATTTTTATAATAACAATTAAAAATTAAATTAATTGAAAATCAGTATATTTTATTATTGCTAAACCTTCTTGGAACTATAGAGATAATGTGGTTAAAATTTAGTAAAGATTAGGTCAATAGATTGGCTTGTCCTTTTATTTAATAGTATAGATTAAAAATAATTATTTGGTTACTTTTTTTAAATTTATTTATTTATTTATTTTTTAAACCAAATTTATAACTATTAATTTTGTCTTTCAAATCTAATACCAGATGATTGTACTTGTGAAATAAATATATATGATTCATAATAATTCTTAAATCACAATTGTTATTTTATATATGTTAATTTACAACTGTTATACACCTACTCTCATCTATATTTCAACGTTATGTAGGGAAGAAAAGAAGAAGGTGAGGTTCTATTAGGAATATTGCGTAAGTTATGTTTAGTGTCTTCACATTTTGGCTTACTTTGTCAACCTTTACTCAAATCAAAGGATAACTTTCACCTTGAAATTAAATAAAATGAAATGTCCTGATGAAAACTAACAAACTATGGGCCTATAACTCAAGCATTATTTATTATATTCACTGCACTCTCAACTATCTTCTCCGCTATTTATGTATGGTCTTACTATTCATGTTATTTAACAGCTAATCGTTTATTTTTAGGAGAAGTTATTGAGAGGCGAATTCAATGAACAAGATTGGCCTCCTGAAATAGTGCAGATCAAGAACATACTCCAACAAATGTTTGAGAAAAAATTGGTTGAAGAGAAAGAGAAAAACATTACTGAGTTAGAGATCATAAAAAACCAATATAAAGAACATGAGTCTTTGAAAAATGTTCATGTCCATGAGAAAGATGAACTAGAACGTCTTATTGAAGAGAGGTAATTTAATTTAATTTTTTTTTTTTTTTTTTCAATGAATCTAAATGCAAATATGTAACTTTTTTTACCTCTGGTCAATTTCTCTTCCCATATCAGTTAGTACCATATTTTGTATTTCTCCTAGACAAAAGACTTGAGCCAATTGTATAGACTACTTAATAGTAAATCTCACCTTGCGATTGTCAACAAACTTTTAGGCCATTCTGAAACCTATGGATTTGAACTGTAGAGGACTGAAAAATAATTAAATATCAATCATATTCAATCCTTCCTATCCAAAATCATTCTATCCTTCATATCATATACAATCGTAAATGTACCAAATTATTTTTTAAACAAAACCATACGCCTTTCATCTCAAACTCTGACTGACCCCTTTAATTCTTGAAATCCCTTCAAAACCTTTCCAAACATTTAACCATCTTCCTCATTCGTTCTATGAATCTTTATATCCTTTCTCCCAGCAGTGGCCCGAGACCTTTTTTTAATACATATTTATGGTAATAACTTCTTCAATCAAGACATGATAGCACTCACTCTGGCACCATTGGACCCAGCTGAGAGTTCCGACACTCCATTAAAAGATTTTTTCAACTTGGATTAGGTGTATATTAAATCAAAATAGTACTTTTTTTTTAATATGAAATTTTGGGGGCTTGAGAAAATATTTTCTTTGTGTCCGAGAATTTCCGTATTTATTCCTTTGATGTACGTGATCAGTTGTACAAGAGTGGGCTCTGAAACTAGGGGAGTCGGGATAACGTCCTAACACCCTTCAGACTATGTATTGTAACCATTCGCTACCAAGGGCAAGGGCCCAGGTCGCTGTATTAACCAAAGTAAGACGACCTTGATTCTCAAAATTTACATAAGTTACCATTGTTTTCTCACTTTGAATTCACTACTTCCAATCTAAGTCTTTACAGTTTGTAGTTTTCAACAACATTCAATGTTTCAATCCCATTATATTTGAAAAAATTGTAGTTAAATAATCTTTTTCTAATTAAAATTCCTAAAATTTGACATACGTTACCATCACAGTATCATATGTTAAACTATTTTGGTTTTGGTCCAATTTTGGTAACGTATGTTAAATTTGTGGTCCCATTTGTTAAATTTATTGTAAAAAAAAAAACAACACAAAAAAAACAGAATTATGCAATAAAAGCCTTCTTTTTTTTCTTATGCACACGTATATGGGTCATTTTAAAATAAAATGGCTATTTGCTGTCCTAGCACTTTGAATGGCTGTAAAAAAGAAATTACGTCCAATGTTTTACTGTTGTTAATTTTATCTAGTTGAGTTGATTTGTTTAAATTAATGTAGGCTTTAGAACTTCAATTTCAAATGTTTGATAAAGACACAGGTCAAGTTGCCAAGTTCTAACCTTCACAAAAAGTATAGAAATTTTTTAAAATGTTATTTCCTCTGTTATTTCTTGTTCAATTATGAGTATATTAAATAGTACTGTTTTATCTGACAATATGATATTTTGGGGGTTAGAGATATGATTTTCTTTGTGCCCAAGAATTTCCGAATTTATTCATTTGATGTACATGACCGGCTCTAGAAAAGTTTGGTGCGGAGCTTGTGTTTTGATAATGGTGTCATATTGTAACCAGTGCTTACGTATTGTAATCATTACCAACCAAAGGTTTATCCCACTGTGTTAACGGACAGAAGACGATCTCGGCTCTCAAAATGTGGTGAGTACCTTAATTAATTTTAACATACGTTACCATTGTTTTTTCACATTGTTTCAATTTAAGTCTTTACAGTTGGTAGTTTTAAGCTCTACGAATGTTTTAATTCCATTATATTTAAAAAAAAAAAAAAATTGTAGTTAAATATTCTTTTTTTAATAACAGTTCGTCAAATTTGACATACATTACTATTGACCTTTTCCTTAAAGGTAGCGTATAATGAAATTTTGGTAACGTACGTTAAATTTGTGGTCCGAATTGTTAAATTCTTTGCTAGAAACTGAATAAACACCATAATTCTGACAAGTTGAAAACCCGGTAGCCAACGTCAAGTTATTAAAGGTTTTTTTCTCTTAAAATTGAGTTAAAAATCTAGGAAGTGGAAATCTGACAAACCAACTCAGGTATATATATATTCTCAAGTAGTGTGGTAACATCCTAGTATGCAAAACAACATGAATAAGTAACTTTTTTTTTAAGGTTGGATGGGTTTTTTGGAAAGCTAAATTGCCATTATATTTGAAAATGACCATATAGGTTTATTTTAAGTATTGAATTTCACCCAATTTCCCATTACAAAATGAAATTTTTTTAAGTGCCCATTAAAACTAGAAATAAATTTTTAACTAAACTCGGTGGTTAAAACTTTCTAAAAATTATATCCCTATATTATTATCTGACTATTTTCAGTTAGAATTAGATTGTTTTGAATTAATATCTAGTCAATGCCAATATTTTGAAAATTCAATTTTAACCAGCTGATTCTTCTTATAATCAGCTGTTTAATTAATTTTTATTTAAGGCTTATTTTTTTATAATTTTATATTTTTAGTAAAAGGTTATTTTTTTTCACCAATTTTTTTTTTATAAATGAGTTTCCTTGTTCCTTATATTCTTTTTATATTTGAAATTATTTATTTCATTAAAACTACATTATTTTAAAACAATGATGTTTACAAAATCATGTAAGTGACATCAGAAAGAAAATTAAAACTGTAGTTAGTCATAGTAATTTTTTGGCACATCCAGTATGAATGAGCTACAACTCAAAACTTATTTTTTGTTTTTTATTTTATTTAATTGAGTTTTTAATTTTGACCTTTGTTTATGAGGAAAGCATCCCTCAATTATTCGTCTATAATAATTTATATGTTACGTTATCTAGCAACTATTGTTTCTGATAAAAATCTGTTAGGCTTCTAAATATTTTGACAATAATGTGTTTTAGGTCTAATTAAACTTTAGTTGTACTTCTGTCACTCTGGTTGTGTGATGTGTTATAATCTTCCTTATTTATTGATCAAAGATATTAATTTTAATATTGGCATTTTAACTATTTAATATTTCAGCATCATATCGCTATATCACTGCAAAAGTGAGGTATCTCAGAAAGTGTTGTTTTGTGCAAAAATAGTGCAAAAATATGTCTCACAATTCAATGGAATAATAGGATAAAATGAAACATATGTCCTATAATGCATAAAACTGTTAAACTTGGAGAAAACCCAATGTTTCTTTTCAATTCTTATATTTTTTATTGTTCTAAAAGTGGGATATATTTTGGAACCTGTATCATTGTTACACTGAGTTAGCGATATCAATAATAAATTTAATAAAAATTGTTCATTTTATGTAGAATTATTTTGTTTAGGGATAATCTGAAGGAAATGACTGTTACACTTAAATCAGCTGTGAGTCAACTTGTTTCATATTTGAATACTTGTGAGGATGAATTGAACAAGACAGTTGTTGAAGAACTGCTAAAAGTCTACGTAGAGACCCCAAAGAAATTTAACAACCAGTATGAGTGCCTTGAACATACCCCAGATTTGAAAAAAGTGCACTTTGCACCTGATGTAGGCATTTCGGATTTAGATTCGACTCATGATATTTCTTTGTTCCTTCAACATCAGCTCGACTCATGTCTGTCGAAGCTAAAAGTTGAAGCTGCATCTCTTCTAGGCCTCACTGCTCTTCAGCCACCTCCTGCGAATCTTAACAAGCAGATTGAAAATTTAAGGAAAGAGAACGAGGAGTTATCACATGAACTTAATGAGCTGAAACAACGTTTATACGGACAACAGGTATTATATGTCTTTATGAATGTTATATATTTTTTTTCTTTTAATCTTGTGTTTAAATATTGTAACAAATCATATTGATTACCTAATTAATTTAGTGTTGCAATTTTATTTTGAATCTTTACTGATGTATATATGGATAACATCAATAAATTAATGTAAATTCCATGGTGATGGTGCACTGTCTATTTGGGTGGGTTGTGCATTTATTCACTGTATATTTGTCAATACCATGTATGAACATAACAAGTATATCAAGGACTTCAGAGCTGCTGAGTCTGTTCCCAAAGATCTACAAATTTCCACATAATTATCAGTGCTGACAAAAAGCCTTCAAATGCTCACTGAGGACGTTACAATACTCCTACCATTAATGAAGTTGCTGTCTTGATGGTTGGCCAGGTATTTAAAAAGCGACGTTGTTGTTCTTCACAGCAGGGACAAGAATTTGATAAGAATCAGTGAGTTCTAGCGAGTATATGATTCTCTTCAGTATCGTCTCATGTTCTGCCATGGAGAAGATGGGTACAGTATTAACATCCCTCAACATGACCCAAACACCAATACACCACTTAAGAAAACTTGCTATTCTGTGCCTGTAGCTGATTTCTGATGGAGGGAGAAGGTGAAGAACCTTATTTTCCTTAGTTTTATAATCTCCTCAACCAATTTATGCTTGATATGTACACAAAAATAGAAACAGAGAGAGTTAACTTTATTTTAAAAAACCAAACTTAGTTGAGAATTGGAGACTATATTCACTTGAAGGATGCCATAAGAAAAGCTGATGGTCTGGTATCGGAGCTGGGGTAAGATGGTAGTGCTGTCTCGAAGCTTTACTGGAGGAATGTTGAAATAAAAAAAAATCAACTAACTATCTGAGAATGGAATTTTTTTAGGTTTATTTAAGTAATAATAATTATCAAAGTTAAGCTTAACTTTTATTAATTTAAGTTGTCCTTAATCCTAATGATATTAAACCGTAGCGGAGCACGGGTACTTTCAGCTAGTATTAGATAGAATGTTTGAATGTTGTTACAGTTATTTATTTATTTATTTTTAGAATGATTCTTTAGAGCTTCGAGATCAATTTTTGGATGACTTGAAGAAGGATAATAACTTCACATATCTTCAGGATAGAGGTATTACTACCTTGCTACCTTTTAATATTATGTCTGTATTTTCTTTTTACTTTATGTAGTAAGTATTATATTTCTCAGGTCTTTATCTATCCATTTTAGTTTTTTTTATTCTAAAATAAAATTATCTATCTCTGCATTGTTGAGATGGAAAGTTTTTGACTTTGATTACAAAACACTAGGATTTTTTGTAATAATTATCCAATTTTTGTTTAAAATGTTTTTAATATATCTTACCCCTGAAACATTTCTTCACTTTTTATAAAATGTTTTTATGTTAAACAGTTTCATATTGACTGATAATTTTCGGGGTTTAAGTCAGCCGTTATGTACTTCAACTATGGCAGGGAAGATAGGTTATCATATCATATAGGATTGGTGCATTAATTTCCACTTCTATTGGAATTATTTTTTTTGAAAACTAGTTTCCAATGTTAAACATTCATCTGTTCTAAAACACAAAAAATTCAATTCAGCAAATTTTTACATAGATTATACTTATTAAAGTTTTTAAAAATGTATGACCTAAAATCAAATATATTGGTACTAAACTAAAAAGACAAAACCAAAAGGACTTCTGAAAGATATCAGGACCTTGGGGTTAAACCTTTAGGTTCTCTCTGTCACTGGTTGGTTTTTTCTCTTCCTACTAGGAAACAAATTTAAAATGAGACTATTAGAAATATGATTTGATTTGAATGATTCTATTACTTCTAATGGTTTATAAATATTTAATTTTAGGGTATTTTCTACTTTATGCATATGTTTCACTCCCTGGCTCTTCATTGAATTTATTGTTATTTTCATTTAAATGAATAGTGAAGCTAGGTTTCTTCTATCCAGGGTGTGGAGGTAAAGATTCATAATGTGGGTTCTCTACAAAATGAATTTCTATTGCCCAGGCTAGAATCGAATCCTTAACCTTCTGTACCAGGCATTCTGAGACCTTTACCCCACCAAATATTAACTGTAACTCATCAATACTATAAGGCTTTATTGCTTTTTTTAAATTTGTAATTTTATTATTTTTTTTTTTTCCCCTTTTTGCAGCACAACAATTTTTAAATGTAACTCAAAATATCCCTCATAAGGCAGTCAAAGTTTTGGAAGATATTGCTAAATTAGGAGATAATATAATTCAAGAGTTACATAAAGAAAAAATTGATTTACAGCAGCAGGTAAACATTTTCATTGTTTGTATTTAAAAATTTTAAATTAAATTTTAAATAAAATTTTTGTATTTTTTAAAATTAAATAGGTTTCCTCATTTATTTGTATTCTTTGATTGACGAATGACAGTTAAGAAGGATCCATCCAATGAATAATTGATAAATGATTTACGACTTATTTAGTATTATTTAGTTTATTATGAAGCTAGTTTTTGATGTTATAGATTCATCTAAAGCTCTAAAATTTACACTTTTAAACAAATGTACACTTACTTTATTTGTTTTAAATTATCCTTATTTCTAGTCATAATTTTTTTTTTTGCTTTTGTAGTACAATAAATTAATTTTTATTATTGTGTTTTATAATGAGCACATCCGTCTCCTGCTATCTTGTCCTCTACATGTCTAATTTACATCTTAATTTTAATAGTTTTATCTGCTGATTTAAAAACATTTATCCATATATAACAAATATAACCTAAATAAAAAGTTTAGCTAACTCCTTTTGTGTTTGTGCTTACCTTGGAAAAAAAATCATACTTCGATATAGATATTTTTCAGTCTAACCAAAAACAAATGAAGGTCTAATATCCATAATTGGTTACAGATCGAAGCAGCAGACAAACAGCTTAAATCAACGAGGCAATTCTTGGAAGAACAAGCTGCCGAAAGAGAGACTGAACGTGACGACTATACAAAAGAAATAATAAATTTGCAAGCACAGTTAAGAGAGAAAGGAAAAAATATATGTTCTCAGGAAAGATTTGCAACTCAGGTAATTAGTTTTATTGTGTTATTTTAGCACCGATTTTGTTTTGGCTTATGCTATCAAGATATTTCTGATTGTAATGCTAGTTGTTTTTCAGTTGCACAGTTTTGTAATGCCTTTAGGTCAGGTTTACTTAAATGTTTTTCTAAGGAAGCTGGGACAATTCCACTGTAAATTATTAATATCAGCAACACATTAAGGCTTTTAAGCAAAAAAATTAAAAATTTATAAATTAAAAACAGCGAACACTATTTTTGAATTAATATATATTTGAAATTAATAGTATTGAAAAATAAATAACATTTTAAATTTACATATTTGTACTAATTAAACTAGATACACGACACGCCTCTCATATTATGGACGCACGCTGCTACCGAGGAGCAGATTGCAACTCCGATCATTTCCTAATTCTTGCAAAGTATGTACAGAAGTTATGTATAGGAAAGAGCTCTCATCCAGGTAAAGTGGTCAGATATAACATTAGCAAATTGTGTGAAAAAGATATAAGGCAAAATTGAATAAAAGGATTCAACAGAAATTTCAGAAACGGAACCTTGTAAGTGACTCTACTAATGATAGGTGGGAGAACCTGAAGGAAACAATACAATTGTCGGCAGGAGAAATATTAGGACAAAAGGATAAGATTGTTAAAAACCCTTGGTTTGACGGTGAATATGAGAAAGCAGTAAGCGACAGGAATACAGCAAGACTCAATATGTTCCAAAGAAACACTCGTAGATCCTCAAACCTGTACTCAGAAAAGAGAAAGTATGTGAAGAAATCACTTAGAAGGAAAAAGAGAGATTATGAAATCAAGAACCTTGCAGAAATGCAGGAACAATATCAAGCAAAAGAAACTCGTAAATTCTACAAAGGAGTAAAATGCATGAAACAGGGATTAAAACCTACAGTAGAATTCTGTCTGGACCAGTTCGGAAATGTCCTCTCAGAGAAAGATCAAATCAGGGAAAGAGGGGCACAGTACTCTAAAGGATTTCAGGTTGGCTGAACAAGACATTGACATTTTCGAGGAAGAAGAAGTGCCACCAGATAAAGAGGAAATAATAGAAATAATCATGTCCCTTAAGAATGGTAAGGCACCTGGAGCGGATGTTATGCCGGCAGAACTGCTAAAGTTTGCTGGAGCGGATGGATAGGAAGAAGAGTATCAGATAATATGGTCAGTGTGGATGGAAGAGAAAATGCCAAGTGAGTGGGAGGAAGCCATAATTGTTCCGGTCCACAAAAAAGGTAACAGGTTGAATTGTGAAAATTATAGAGGGATAGCTCTACTACCCACCATATATAAAGTTCTTGCAATAGCCATTTGCAGAAGGTTGACGAAGAGAAGTGAACAAATTCTGGGTGAATATCAATGTGGTTTCTGCCCTGGTAGACCTACGATAGACCACTTATTTTCATTAAGGCAAATGTTAGAGAAAACCCACGAATATAATGTTGATTTGTATCACCTTTTCATTGACTTTCGCCAGGCTTATGATACGGTGGACCGTACCAAAATGTTGGAGGCATTTGTGTCCCTGGGTATACCATACAAGCTTGTAAGACCCACAAAAGTGACCTTGGATAGAACAGTGTGTAAAGTCAATAAAAAAGCAGGGATGTCAGATAAATTTGAGGTATACAGTGGGCTTAGGCAAGGGGACCCATTATCACCGGTTCTATTTAACTTATGCCTTGAAATTGCCATTCAGGACAAAAGAACAAATCCAGGTGGAAATATTTACAGCAGACTTACGCAGTACATGGCATATGCAGATGATGTGGTGATCTCTGCAAGAACATTTTCTGCTTTAGTCGATGTATTTAATGAATTCAGCCAAGCAGCAAAGAAGGTACATCAATAACTAAATTTATGGAAACCTCGAGCAACCCAAATTACAGTGGAGGATATATAACAATAGGAGAGTACATGTTTCCTACCTCTAAAGAATTTGTAACAGAGGCAATAGTAACAGAGAATAATGATGTAGGAGCTGACATTAAAGCCAGAATAGCAGCAGGAACAAGGTGTTTTTATGCGATGGAGAAAGCTCTATAGTTTAAAAGCCTTTCCAGATGGGCAAAAGTAACCATATACAAAACTGTAATAAGACCAGTAGTGACATATGGTAGTGAAACATGGACTCTAAAAAAAGAATATCAGAAGTCTCTACTGGTATGAGAAAGAAGGGTTCTGCGAAAGATATATGGCCCAGTCAAAGAGCAACAAAGGTGGCTCATCAGAAGCAATGCAGAGCTCAGGGAGCTCTATGATGAGACGGATGTTGTCACTGTTGTGAAAAAAGTGAGGTTGTGATGGCTGGGTCATTTGGAGAGAATGGAACCTCAAAGGCTGCCAAGACAAATGTGGACGGGAACGCCAGGAGGAGCAAGGAGAAGAGGCAGGCCCAGGCAAAGATGATGGGTGGATGATTTGGAGGGGGACATCCGGCGGCTGAATATCCAGAATTGGAGGAACATGGCCGCGGACAGAGAGAAGTGGAGAAAGCTTTGTGCAGAGGCCCAGGTCCTTCATAGACTGTAGTGCCCGACATAGTAGTAGTACTAATTAAACTGTTAGGATAGAAGGAAATTAGATTGGAGATAATTAAAATAAAGACAAAGATAATTGTGACGAATAGATTTCTAGAGAGATGAATTCAATAAATAATGATGAGGTAAAATGAGATCCCTTAATCAAGCCGTAGTTCTCAGATCTCAGAATTCTACAGTAGTTTTTATAGGAAGCCAGAACACTCCTGAGGTTTTAGAAAAAAATGATAAAAATAATAGGAAGTTAATACTAGACAAGAAAGTCATACAGAAGTAGGACTAGGTCAGCGTACAAGAGTAAAATGTCTAATGTTAGCGTTATTAGTTAGTTTTAATTGATAAAGGAAAAATATCTAGAAAGTTCCTCGACCAAAATCATTAATAACCTACAAATCTGACTATATAATGGCAGATGTGAAACAACCCAATATCAGTGGCAGTACGACAAAACTTTTTTCAAGCTTCCTCATTACATCTACTACTTTGTGAACTTTTAAATTTTGTTTTTTAAAAATTTTAGAAAAAAAAAATCACTAACCTTCATTTAATATAAAAGGTTTTACATTTTAATATTTCCAGAATGAAATTGTTCCATTATGCTTGGGTAGTTTACAGCGTTCCGTTTAGAAAGTGATTTTCACCATGAAGGAGTTAAGTTAGGACCCAACCACTTGAAATTCTGATAAAGTAGATGTAGGTTGAGAACTTAAAAAAAAAAAAACTTAAAAAAACTCTACTGCTTTTCACAATTCACATTTTAGAATTAAAAGAATCAAATCACTTAAATTAATAAATAAATAAAATTAACAATTAATGATTATTCTAAATTAACAAAGTTGAGAAAGGGCGTTTCAAAGGTGTCTTTTTATTCAAATCAATATAGCTCCTAAATGATAGATCCTAGCGACAAATTTTATGTAAAAAAATATTCATTAAATTTCTGATAAGGAAACTGTTGGCAAATTTTCGATCTGAGCAACATTGACAGAGTGGTTTCATTCCCCAGGTTTTGCCCACTGCCCTTTTACAGGCCCATAGGCTCCTTAGGGTTTTGGACGTCACATACTCTATGTGTTTGTCCCAGTTTAATTTGTTGTCCAGGTAGACTCCCAGGTGTTTCACCTGTTTACTAATCTTTATCTGGACCATGTTCAGTATTGGTGGTCTGATTACCACCTTTTTTCCGATTCGTAAAGATGCATAGTTCTACCTTATCCGGATTGATGTTGAGACCCTTGTTGTCACAACCATTCCGTCAGTATCCCTATGCATGTGTTAAGCAGATTCGATATGACAGCCTGGTGCCTGCCACCCACAAGGATAGCGATATCATCCGCATATCCCTGCGTATAGAATCCTGCTTCATTAATGTTGTGCAGTAGGGAGTCCACCACCATACACCATAGTAGTGGTGATAGAACACCCCCTTGTGGGCATCCTCCCGTAGGTAACGCCCCCAGTTTGCCATCTCCTAATTCGGAGTATATAATTCTCATTCCCTTTTAACATCGAGCATATCCACTGGTGGACAATCGGATCCACTCGTTTGTCCACCATGGACCTCTCTATTGTCAGGTAGGGGTTCTGTCAAAGGCACCTTCTATGTCTATGAAGATGCCCGCCATAATCTCCTTCTGGTCCAATGATTTTTTCGATCTTGGCTGTTAGGTGTTGTAATGCCACCTCGCAGGATTTTCCTGCTTGATATGCATACTGCGAGCAGTGTAATGGTCGCAGCAGTAGTGTATTGTCCCTAATATGTCTGTCCAGTACCTTCTCCATGGTTTTCATCAGGAAGGATGTCAGACATATGGGCCTAAACGCCTTGGGATTGATGTAATTATCCTTCCCAGGTTTAGGTATATAGATGACCTTGGACACCTTCCATTTATTTGGTATGTGTCCGAGTGCCAGGCTACCTCTTAGTAATTCTAGGAGATATGGTTTAAGTAGTGGTAGTCCCTCTCTGCAGCATGCAGGAAAGATGCCATCTACTCCAGCTGCTTTAAAATGGTAAGAAGCTGTTTATTGCCCATGCAATTTTCTTGCTGGTTATTATTTCCTTAGCTCTGCCCCAACACGCTCTCCCCTGGGCTCATCACCTGTTGTGGCTGAACCTTGGATGTATTTAACATCGCATCCGGGAAAGTGCGCCCTCGCCAGGACCGCGAGTGTCTCCATGCTATTCATGGTATACCTCTCCCCGTCCCACAGAGAGCCCAACTTATCCTTTTGCGACTGTTTTTGCTAGTATTTTTGTTGATCCTACTGGCCTCCGCCGTGGATTCAACCTCTTGACAGTACTTGATCCAAGCCTGTCCTTTTTGTTTTTCTGACAGATTTGTGGTAGATTGTTAGTTGTGCTCTGTAATCTTCCCATCTGCCATTCTCTTAGCAATGTTAAATTTCTTTCTCAGAGCTTTTCCTTTGATTGCTAAGATCTTTATTCCACCATTTGGTGTTTTTTGTATTCTCAATTCCACAGCTAACATTGTTGAGCTCATATCACTTGGTTATGGCGCTGATGTTAGTGCAGTGTTGAGCACCTCTAGTTGCCATTTGTTGGCAATCCTTCTTGGAAGGTTTGTTAGTTCCCCCTCCAGCATGTCGCTATACCCTCCCAGTTTGTTTTTCCTGGGATTCCCTGTAGGGCGACATTTGGGGGGGTTTGGTCATTAGATCAAATCTAATGTATTTGTGGTCTGAGCATGTTTTCCTCATTCGAGACATGCCAGTTCCCCACCTTGTGACTGATTTCTGCAGTCGCTAAGGTTATATCAATTACCTCTTGCCTATTCTTATTGACAAAGGTCGGTCTATTCCCCCTGTTAAGAATATCAAGGTTATTTCCTATAATTAGGTCTAGTAATTGCTCACCTCTTTGGTTGGAGTTCGAGCTCCCCCACATCTCGTGGTGGGCATTTGCATCTAGGGCTAAGATAATGTTGCCCTCGGCTTCACCCATGGGGTTCCAGGTTTATCCTGGGTGCGTCTTCGTAGGGAGGTAGATAGCCGCTAAGCAGATCTCCATCCTCTGCGTCCTCATATTGAGGCTTATTTTGGCTGCTGCAAAGTCTCTGGAACAGATGTGCCACAAAGGCAGCAGTTTTAGTTTCCTTTTATAGAGGATGCATGCTCTGGGATTATCCGATGAGGAGATTACCCCCTCGTAACCCCCCATCCTGATGCCCCCAGGCATGCCATTTATAAGGTAGGGTTCTTGTATAAAAGCTATATCAATATCCTCACCTTTCATGTGTTGCTGCAACACTCCACACGCTGCTATGCAGTGGTGAAGGTTGATCTGCAGCAGCCTTATCATTTGCTTTTCACAGCTCGGGTACTCCCTCGGACTTCCCCTCCGAAGGACGTTGTGTAAGGGAGCCGCCGCCCCAGAGACCTTTCTCGGGTCCCTGGGCGCCACATCCCTCACTGTCCCCTTTGGTTCGGTCCTAGGAGTCCCCGCCTTTTTTTTCTGGTCCCTCGGGTATTACTACCTTTGGGCATTTGTCTTGCTTGTGCCAGCCCCCTCCTCCTTCCGGGCTGGCTTTTTAATTTCCCTCAGGACCACAACATTAAGGCCATAGTGTACCTCCATGTCGCGATCCTTCAGGTATGCTAAGCTGTTCCTGGGCATAGTAAGGACAGCGTAGCAGCCCTTCTCATCCCTCGAGGCCACCACTAACGTCCAATAGTCCACGCAGGAACCCTTTTATTCTGCACGCAGATCCTTTTGGCAAGTTCGTCATCCTCCAGCTTCTTCCCTGGGAAATAACCACCCAATCTGACAGCCGAGAGGACCTCCTTAGCATCGACTGTGCGGAGGGGGATACCCTCCGCCTCGCCAATGGGTCGGATGATCTCCCCGAGCCATCTCTTGGTCTCTTCATCTTCACAGTTAAAGATGCTATCTCCAAACTTGTAGCTAGCACCCCTAAACCTTGGTTCAACTGAGCCGTCGTTTGCAAGACCGTCGATCATATTGACAACTGCGTCCTGCAAACGACCTGCTCTGCTCTCTGGTGAGCTGCACTTGCGGATATTCATTAGGAATAACCGCAGTCATGTGCCTCTCACCTGCAACTTGGGCGTAGCTTGGTTTCCCTTCGCTACCCCTGATTTTCTTTGCTGAAGGCGCAGAAAATCCTGGTGAATTACGCTGCCTCTTCTTGTCTGGCAGGCCCGACTTTACTTGCCCAGCCTTGGCCCCCCCGACCTTGACCGCCGGCTTGCCCGAGGGCTGCCTTGCGGCCTGGCCAGTTGGAGCCTTGGCTACACCCGCGCTCACTCCCTTGACCGCCGACTCACCCGAGGGAGCCCAGCAGCCTTAGTTGTGGACGCTGATGACACCTCAGCGCTTTCGACTTTGGAGGCCGACTCACCCTTAGGGAGCCCAGCCACCTCCATCTTACCGCCTTGGTGGGGTTTTTTCCAGTCGAAACCTTGCCAGGTTTCGAAGATTTAGCTCTTTTTTCCTAATCGCTTCCTTTTGACAGTTTTGAAGGGAGGATCCTCAACCGCAGCGTCTTGCGACGCAGCAGCTGATTCCTCGACCCTCGAGCTGCCGGAAGCTATGTTAGGATCTGTATGTTTGGAGTGGGCTTACCTGCCGTGCCTCCATTGCCTGGGGGCTGAACGAGCTAGCGTCCCACATCCCCTGGGCCGAGGTCCACATTTAGTCCTCCCACCGCTAGGAGGTGACAGTAGGCGTTGATAGGGATAAGGAGAGCTGGAGTCAGGTTTGCAGTGAGTAGGGCACTATTGCTTGCCTGATTCGCTAAGAGGACAGGAGATCCCCGCACCTATCTCCTTCTCTAGCCCTCCCGTTGCCCTACCCATTTGCCCCCCTGTCAAAATGTTACATTTTTGCGGGTTAAAAAAAGGTGATGCTAAAAAACTATAGACCCCCCCCCCCCCCCCCCCAGCAAAAGTATAGTTCTAAAGGCATATCCATGTAAAAAAAAAATTAGACGAAATTGATTTGGAAGAGCCCTGCTCTAACCTGTATCTCTATATTGCTCTATCGCTCACGTTCCTAAAATATATATTTCGAGTTCTGTATTTATTAATTTTGCATTTTAAGACAAGAATGTTTTTAAATGTGTTATTTAATTAATGATGAAGAAATAAAAAGGCTTGATGGAGTTATGTTGAGTGATCAGATCAGTAAAAGAGTGATAAATGTCAAGAAGTAATTTGTGGTTTAACCACAACAAAGTATTCAGAAATGAACAGTATAAATCTCTCTCCTAAAGTGATGAATATGATTGTGGTTCACACGTCTTTTTCATAATGTCCTAAATCATATGAATGAGAATGGTTTGGAATGCTAATTGCTATTTTAAATAATATTTTTCAGATCTTACCTGAAGGTTATAAATTTTGCAAAATTTGGTGTAATGCATGGCTTATTATGTAATATTAACAAACCCTCGAGGGTTGAATTTTATAATAAGTTATTCATAGCTGCAGAAATCGTTAAGTGATGGAACTGACTGAAGTACTAGAAAAATTGAGTTTTCGAATTGAAATTATCCTTGCACCATGGAGTTCTTATTTTTTTAATTCTATATTTCTATGTCTAATAATAAAGGACTATATTTTTGCTCTTGATTGATTAATTTTCCTATTGTGTTTTATAAAATGTAACCAGGAAAACGTGACATAATTTCTTTAAATTTGCTTTTTTAACTAACTAAAATTTCTGAGCTTTTGACTAACTTAAGGAAATGCTATTCTATTTGTTCTATGACCTATTATTTTTTTTAATTTGATTTTGCTGCTACACCATGAAAACATTTATTTTTTTTAATTTTCTTTTTAGTTGCAACTAGCTGGTTGTATCACAAGAAATTTCAGTTTTGAAGGTGACTATAAAATATGAGTGAATAATAATACCTTCTATTGTTTTGTAAATTAATAATTATTGCAGAAGTTTAATTTTCAATCATTTGTCATGGACAATTTCTTCTACAATATTAACGATTACAACGCCTACTCTTACATTCCTGTCATCCTCTCACATTTTAAATATTTTCACTTTAAATGAGCCATATTCCTGTTTACTTTCATATCAGTCTTCTACGTACTTTCATATTTCCCACCTTGAAGAGTAACCGTGATGCTTACCATCGATTCGTTGGGAGTATTCCCTTGGCTCATATCATTGGCTTTCCTATATTTACTAGATACCACACAGAATTCCTATATGCACAGAAAACTAGATACCATCATTTAGATTTTTGTAACAATACTTTTAGAATGGCAGTATTTAAACATTCTTTTCTGGCCCTTCTTCTTTATATGTGCCGTTCTTCTTTCTTATGAACATTCAGAACCCAATTTATCAAATCTTACCGCAGTCATGAAGTGCCAATGACTTGGAATCATTGAATGGATTTCATCCAGTTTCATATACAGCTGGTCATCATTTTTTTTTTTTTTTTTTTTTTTTCTTCATATAATCCAATTTTTCTACAACTGATAATGATACTAAAAATGAAGTTTAGAGAGAAAAATTAAATGTTAATAGTAACTTGTGTATTATTTGTATAATTATATTAGTTTTTCGTTAACAGAAAATAAAATTAAAGAAATTATTAGTCAGTTGATCTTGACTTGAATTATTTAATATTAAATAACAAATAAGTAAGGTTTATTCATTATTTTTAATTTGTTGTTTGAAATAACTTTTGCCTAATTCAGGTTATACATACATCTAATAATAATAGGTGTTCTTTTTTAATATATTGGGCATCTTGAAAACAATTTGTTTTCTGTGTTTTGTTTTGTTACTGCAGAATTCCATTATTTATTTATTTATTTTATTTTATTTTTTTCTCTCTCGATGGCTAAGGTTCTTATTCTTATTGATTTATTGTTTATAGGTTTTTATTCCTTATTTTAATTTATTTTTCATTCTATCTAATACTAGCTTAATAGTTTAATATCATACTAATACTAATACTAGTTTAATATCATTAGGATTAAGGACAGCTTAAATTAGTAAAAGTTAAGCTTAACGTTGGTAATTATTATTACTTAAATAAACCTGTTCAAAATCGACTGTTTTGTCTTTTGCATATACAGTTTTTGGGCCATACTTGTAACCTGAATGTTTCTTCACTGTGCATGGCTGTAACCTTCCCGTTGAACGTCTTTCATCGTTTATTGTTACAGCTACACATTTAACATGAGGATTATTTTCTGAATAATTTTTAAAAACTTTATATGGATTTCATGACGGGTTTTCTTATACTTCTGTATAGGCCCTCTATATATATTTGGGTTATTCTTAGTATATGTGTGTACAGCATTTCTTTTAACTTCGTGTTGACTCTCTTTAGGTTTGTAAACCAATTTTCTGCTAATTTCTGGATGATTTGTCTTGTATTTCTTAACAGCTTCCCTGTTGACCTCTGCTTGTATTTGGCTATATTTGCATCCGATTTCCTTAGTTGTTTGTTGCGAACTGAATCTGTGAATCATTTCTTATCTTGTTTACTTTAAGATTAATGAGTTTAATTCAATGTTGCAATAGACTCATCTGAACTGAGAACAAAGGTAGATTCTAGGTTCAAGGAATTAAATTCAGAAAGGCTAGGTACTAGGTATAATAATAAATCTATTATTCACCCAATAAAAATTGTATAGTTCATAGTTCCTCTGGATCTTCGCTGCGAATTCCTCCCATGATCTGTTCTTAGCCTGTTTTATGATCCTGCTGGATTCATTCCTTTTTGCTACATAATCATCCCATGTCCTGGCATCCTTCCTCCTCATATATACATTCCAGGCAATCTTTTTCTCCTTTACTGCCTTGATATCTGAATTCCACCATTCCATTTTGATGGAGAGCCACAGACTATTTAGATGTTGGTCTAAATTAATTTCTATCAGGTCTCTTCTCAAGGTCTCTTCATATAGCTCTCTTTTCATTTATCTGAAACACTTCCGCTGAAAGTCTTTGATAAGTCTTCTGCTTTTTCTTTCTCTGCACAATATTTTTGATGTCAGCAATGACTAATCTATGATCAGTGTTCAGTTCTGCTCTTCTTATTGCCTTTTTGTAATAATTCTGAGGTTTAAATCTGATTTTATTTGATACCTCCCTCCTCATTTTGCTACTGATTATTTCTTTTTAAGTTCTAGGAGTATTTTATAAAAAATTGTATGAAAGGTAAGAAATATAATTTGTTTGATTATTATTAATTATTATTGATTATAATTATTATATATATTTTTTAATAATTATTAAACTTAAAAACTGAATTGACATTTCAAGTGATACAACCAGATAGTTATATTTCATGGTGTTTATAATTTGTTTTTGTTTTTCTTAAATATTTTTCTTCTTTTATTATGCACTTTGATTTAACGTCTTGTTGCATGATGCACAATAGGTGTTGGAGCCAGTACCACAGAAACTTGGAAAAATCTCGCTATCCGTGAGTCCTTTGTTTTGCATGTAGTTTTTTTTATCCTTTTATGTGTTTTTTTTTTTTTTTTTTTTTAATGGACAAAAATCTATTAATATTATGCAAGAATTAAAATTAATAACTTTTAATAAATGTTGATGTGATTGCTTGTAAATAATTGGCACCGAACTGTAAGGTTGTTAGAATCTTCATTTTTATGTTTAATTTAATTTATTTTCATATAAATAAATCATTTTCAATTCAATGGAAAAACCTAAGTAATTGATTAGGAGACATTTTTACAAAATGCAGATGATAAATTTTTTAGTATTTTTTTTTCTTTCATAAATAGACTATTTCCTTGAGGTTAATTTTATTTTGATTGCTACATAAATTATAAGTAGATCACAATTATTCATTGTACAGAACGGTTATGTCAAAAGTAAAATTTGCAATTTCTAAAATTCAAAGTTAATATTAAATTTTAACAAAATTATAAACAAAACATTGTGCATGCAATATGCAATGAAAACTATATATGTTTTTTTAGAATCTGGAAATTTGTTTTTGTCGCTTTAACATCATTTTGCTGCATTCATTATGATTTCAGAATTTTTCTGCTTTACAAGATCAAAAATTTATAACTGTATTTCAAAAATACATCTAGAATATATGGGTTATACAATGCAACTATTTTAGAATTTAAAATTTAAATTTATGCATGGTTAATAATAATAATAGTTTTATCACCTTAACATGTTCTGTGATGCATTTACCAAGGGAATTAATTTCAATATTAATTATCAATGATTTAACAATTTTAATTGATGTCAGTTTTCATACATGCTTGTGTTATTGATTTTGAGATACATAAAATTAAAATTAAATTAAAAAGAGAAAAATGTAACTGTGTAGGAACAATAATAATCAAACATAAACAGCTCTCATACTATGAGGGTGAATCAAATATAAATGGTAATTTTCAAAATTATATTTATTGAATAATATTATACAGAAACTATACCTTCAACATTTTTCAATGTAGTCTCCTGCATTATCTACACACTTCTGCCACCGATTTGGAAGCTTGAATATTCCCTGTTCATAAAAAGACTGAGGGCGAGTTTTTAACCATTCTCGCACATGCTTTTCGACGTCTTCATTGTTTTCAAATCGTTTTCCTCCAAGTGATTCTTTCAGGGGCGCAAACAAAAAATAGTCACAAGGGGACAGGTCTGGACTGTAAGGAGGGTGTTCGAGAGTTTCCCAGCCCATTTCTTCCAATTTATCCCTTGTCAACAATGCGGTGTGAGGTCTTGCGTTGTCATGGAGAAGGATGACATCTCTAATGGGCACACCTTGTCTTTTGTTCCGGTAACTGGTTTTTGCTGACTGTAGCACCTGGCAGTAGTAAGCCGCATTCACTGTTCGTTGATCGTGAAGAAAATCGATGAGTAGAACTCCCCTTGATTCAAAAAAAATTGTTGCAAGAACTTTTCCGGCTGAGAGACGAGTTTTGGCTTTCACTGGGCAGCCTTCATCCTTCCTTCGCCACTCCTTATTTGCCATTTTCGATTCGGGGGTGTAATGGTGGACCCACGTCTCATTTTCTTTGCGCCCCTGAAAGAATCACTTGGAGGAAAACGATTTGAAAACAATGAAGACGTCGAAAAGCACGTGCGCGAATGGTTAAAAACTCGCCCTCAGTCTTTTTATGAACAGGGAATATTCAAGCTTCCAAATCGGTGGCAGAAGTGTGTAGATAATGCAGGAGTCTACATTGAAAAATGTTGAAGGTATAGTTTCTGTATAATATTATTCAATAAATATAATTTTGAAAATTACCGTTTATATTTGATTCACCCTCGTATATTCCATTGTTTGCTTGGAAAATCTGCATAAAATATTTAAAATATTGTTTTCATCCATTCAAATTTATTTTCTGTTATTTCTTTTTAAAACAATATATTTAACTGTAATATGGTTATGCATTTGTTGATCATCTGAATAACTATGATTATCTTAATTCACTATGAAAATAAAGCAGTGAGATTATATGTTTATTATTTAATGTTTTATTTTCTGACTGTATCCTAACATACCATATTTTTGTAATAAATATACCATATTTTTGTAATAAATGCTGTATTTAATTTCTTTACATTTAAATTTTGTCGTAAAGTTGTGGCATTTGAATATTCTAACAAGATTTACAGTTTGAATTTGTTAAAAATTATTCCTGCTTTTACTAATGTTTTTTTCAGTTTCAGAATAATTCAGATTTCTTTTTAATACTTGTTTTATTGTCTATTTTACTTACTGACAAAGATAAAACATTGTTGGTTTATTTCATTTGTAAGGAGTGATCTTTTTTTTTTTATTCTTGATTGTACTTACAAAATGATGAAGTACTGAGGACACAATATATCAGATGTTTCTTATATCTCCACATTGCTGCACGCTTTAACTTCATCAAACATAAATTAAATTTTAGTGTTGTGTCTGTACCAAATTCTTTTTTTATTTTCAATACCAGTAAAAGTAAAATAAATTATCGCAAAAAATAATCCATCCAATAATAACAAACCAGTTGTATTAAATTCAAAAATAAACACAAAAAATAAATTAGTTAACAGCAAATAACCTTTTTCAATATTACTACTAATAGAAGTAGTCTTCTATGTCATATTTTCAAAAGGTTAAATTCCATCTTCTATCTTCTAAAATGTCAGTTGGTTTTTAGTAACAACTTTATCCATTATAACACACAGACTTTCCAGTTGTATGTAAATTTTTTTTAATCGTTGTTCAACATAAAATTCAATCTTTTTTTTCAGTTATATAAAAATGATTGAGCTTATTAATAATTAATTTATTTTAAACTTAAAATAGGTTGAAGATCTTGAACAGCAGCTGAAAGAAAGCAATTTGCTTCTGGAAGATAGTGAGAAGAAAAAAGCAGAAGTAGATGCGGAACTTAAAGATGCAATTGAAAAGGTCTGTATGTGTCAATTAATTTAAAATTGTTCTTTAAAGGAACAAAGTTGACTGTGAAGAACACTTTAATGGTCTAATAACATTAATTTAAAAATGTAATACCAAAAGCAAAAATTGTAGGAAGGCAAAATGGCTTACGGTTCAAGACCCACATTTATCTGAGTCTGGTGAGCTCGAAATGAGATGTAAAAGACTAATGAACTGTTTTATCAGATTTATTTTTGGAATGCCCAAATGTCCGACATCAATACTTCCTAGGTGCACTCATATATCAATCCATGAAAAACAAAAACCCGCCATGACCTCCATTTATCTCTTGAATACTTGAACCCAAAGCCATCATTCAACGAGTACACCCCTGCATCCTTCGACAAATCCTCTATTTACTGTTCTGTTTATTCCTTTTTATAGAATTCATTGCCCATCTCAGTTCAAAAATGCTCCTCTCTAACTTCCTTTAAACATCATCTATTACTTTACCTCCTCAATTTTCAATCTTCTGAGCTAATGTAAAATATGAATATTTATATAGTATATATTATAATAGTTTATATTCGTAAGTTATATCTTTTTACCAGATTTCTCATTTATTTTATATCTCATATTGTAATTATTAATCAATTGTAATAGCCAGACGATCGCCCGATGTATTGCACTCATATGTTCAATCTTAGGGTATAAGCTTTCATTTCCTTCTTCTTCTATCAAATGAAAAAAACTTTTAGGTGGTTTCCAAACAATAAGGAGACGTTAATAAACGCTTTGGTGTTTCATGTTATTGGGTTGTTGTTTCATTTCAACGGTCCATTTTTACAGAAAAGGTTATTTATTTAAACAACTTTATTTAATCAAAATATTTTTCCTAACGTGATATGAACTTTTCAATTCCAGAACTGAAAAATTCATGGTTTTGTGAAGAAAATGCGTTTTTGACCTGAGAATAATTTCCAAAAATTGTATTATATCCTTTAAGAAAGTTGTCCAAAATTGTGCATATGGAAATCTGTTGGAAATTAGTCTGGCAAACAAGATGGGTGTGGAAGGACTTTGTAGCACAGCTTGTACAGTGCGCAGTGTGCAGTGTGTTGTAGTCGTGCTCTTGTGATGTATGACCTCTCACTCTCTCTCTCTCTCTCTCTCTCTCTCTCTCTCTCTCTCTCTCTCTCTCTCTCTCTCTCTCTCTCTCTCTCTCTCTCTCTCTCTCTCTCTCTCTCTCTCTCTCTCTCTCTCCTCTCTCTTCTCTGCTCCACCCACGTCATGGTCTACTGGGTGCCTCCTTACACCTAGATGACCCTCACGGTCTTTCTCTTGTTCTTTTTCCACCCATTTGCATCAAATTCCACCCATTTCAAATTATCCTTCATGGTAATCCTATAATGATAGTCATAGATTAATTTGAAAGTTTTTATAGCAGAATACCAAAAATAAATTTATTCATTTTTAACTAACTCATGGTTATGAATAATGATTAATCATTTCAATAAATTTTAATATTTTAACAATATATTTAATTTATAATTCCCCTATTTAGATTTGGGTTCTACGTGAAATCATATCCGAACTAGAATCTCAGTTGAGTACTAAAAGTGAAAAAGAAGCTCTCCTCGAACAGAAACTCGATGAATTAGAATCTGAATTAGATCAGCAAAATGGGACTCAGTTTGCAATGGCTCAGGAGGTATAGTATATATACTACATTATTGTGTCTTTTTTTAAATTTAGTATGCTTAGTATTTTGATAACATTATAATTTTCTTTCAATAGCTTGAGTCATTGCGTAGTCAGAGTTTCGATGATAACTATCTCGAGCAGATAAAACAGTTAGAAGAAAATATTAAGGTCCAGTTCAATTCTTCTGTAGTACGACAACTTAAATCTCAGGTAAATATTTTTATTTGGTTATACATATCTCCTATTATATAATCCGTACTACTACCTATAGTTTTGTTTTCATTTGAGCTTGTAAAAATAAATATTTTTAATATACCTTAATGATTAAGTTGTTATATAATAGAATAAGGTGGTAAAAGGAAATGGGACTTTTGCCATCGTCTCTATTCTCTGCTCTTTTTGTTGTTGCTACTTAACTGAAGTTGTAATGATTGAGGATCATCTTTAAGTTTACCTCCTTTTAACATTCCCTCTAATTTGGTAATAAATTAAGCATCAACAAAGTTGTCCCATTTGGTGTTTTTTAATTGTTAATTTTTTATGAAAATTGTGGTCATTCTAAATTTAAAACTTTAACTAAAATAGTAATTTTGTTTTTTTAACACTCACTTGCTGTTGGGCTCTGCAGCTCTTGAAGAACCCATTCTTCACCACTCCTGACGATCCTTGGCTGTTACCTGCCATCTTCTCACTCTCATCTTCTCTTTGATATTTCGCAGCCATGTCACTTTCCCCCTCTCTTTCAGTCTCTGTCTGCCAGGCTTACTGTACTTTTTCTTTTTGTACTCTAGCTCTAGAAGTCTCATAATTTCAATTGGGTCCATCATTTAACGTACTGGTCGGGTATCGATTAAAGTCATTATTATATGGAAATGATTCTGAAATCTTCAACTTATTTGTTGATACCAAGTGCAATAAGAACCCAATTTCAGTCATCCTCCCAATTCCGTTACAGTGACTACAGCTGATGAAAAATGTAGTTGGTTATTTTAATTTGTTTATTTTTTTTTTTTTATCTGCTTTGTATTTTGTTATTGTTTTTTAAATATCAAATGCTTAGTCTTTTATGTGTTGCACCTTACCCCTATTCCCTTGTAATATGTTGGAAAAATAAAACTATTGTTCACCCGAAAAAAATGAATTTCTAATGATTGATGATATAACAAAAAGCTAAATTAAATTAGTGTCCTAACCAACCTCACCAGTTCTTATAAAACAGCTGATAAATTGTAAACTTAGCCTCCTTTGATGCTGTTATGTTTTGAGTGTATTCTTTAAAACTCCCTGATCTATAGAAAATATATTTGTGAATATCTTTTTAATATTAAATATCAGATATTTTTGATTTTAAATATCAGACCCATTATAACAATCAATTAATTTTTACAGCTTAGAGATTTAGAGACAACTTTAGATCATAGAACAAAAGAACTTGAAACTGTTTATCTAAATAACTCTAACAACAGTCTAAGTTCACCATCAGAAGAAGTATCCGTAAGGTAAGGATGATCATAAATTTATTTCTATTTACTATAGAATATATTATAGTCTATATATTCTTATTTCGAATAATTAATTTGTTTATTTATTCTGTGCAGAGAACAACTAGAGTGGAGTCGGAGTCGTACTCCGGACCAGTGCCCATCCCCCGTTGCTCTTCCCGTCGAAGAAGTAACCAAATTACAAGATAAATTTTTAAGGCACGTAAGAGCAGAAGAAATGTTAATTAAGCGTTTGAGGGATCAACAGTTAATAACCATCAAACTTCAAGTTGAATTGGAGGTTTGTCTTAGTATTTTTTATTTTGATTGGAATAGTTTTAAATTGTAGTTATTCTTCTTAATTATATTTACCATTGATTCTAGAATGATTATTTATAATAGCAATTTTTTTTTTCAATTTTATTTTAGGAAATGCATGCTGAACGAGATGTTCTTCAAAAACAAATGAAAAAACAGATGACACTTTTAGCAGAAGCTAATAATAAAATTGATGATTTTAGACATAAGATTGAAACCGCTCAAACTTCTGCCAATAAAGATCTTATCTTGCAGATTCAAGAACTGAAGGAAAAATATAGCAAGGCCGAGCAAGCTTTAGACAGTACTCACAATCAGGTGAGGTTATGTGTTTGTCAAATCAAAGTCATCATTGCATCGATTTTTTTATAAATGTAGTTTATTATTATTATTATTATTATTTTATTTTATTTTTGTATAGCTGATGGAACACAAAATTCAACTATCACATGCGGAAGAGATCATAAGCAAGCAGAAGATCGAAATTAGTAACCTAGCGCATTATGATCATGAAATGGTCGATTCTTTAAGATTGGAGCTAGCTGCTGTCACTGCTGAAAGAAATAAGTTAGAGGTACAGCGCATATTTATTTATTTTATTATGGCGATGCTTCATCTACCTTAGCTAATTATTGAAGGAAAGAATTAAAACATAAATGAATGAAGGTGTTATTTTACAAATTTAAAGTAATACTTTCTATTTTCAAATCCAAAATAAATTGACTTAACACCTTCATGCTGCGAGAAATGGTGTGTTTAATCAATATTCTCTGGTTATTAATTTGTTAATGTACAAGGCAGATATGACCATATAATACCCTCTTTTCTAACAAAATATCAGTGCTCGGAAATTACCAGTGGATCCCCTGAATTCTAAATGCTTATTTCGATTCAATTCTTGTGATTCTATATTTCTGATAATGATAATCTTATCAGAAATAAATGTTTGTCTTTTTTTTTCTATCTCATTTTTTACAGAGAATTTTTAATTTTTAAGCTAACACAATGACACAATGGTTTTATATCAATAAAAAGAAGAAAATATACTTTTTTCAACAAATAATAACAATCAATCCTTTAAACTGTCTATAACTTAAAAGTGATATATCTTATTGACATTCTTATTATTATTTTTTGTTTTGTTAGGATATGCTGATGAAGTACAAAAGAGATTTCAATTTAGATGTTGTAAATGCTCTGCTGGTTGATAAAAATGAAGATATTGATCATTTGCAACGTACAGTTAGTATGTTGCAGAGCCAGGTAAATGAATTTATTATTTATACTTAACCCTTTAACAGGCAATGCATCCAGGAGTATAACATATTTAATGCCTTTTGCTCAATAAATGACATAATGTCCGACGCATTATCCTTGAATATATTTAACCTTGAATTTCATGATACAGGAGTGGGGGTTGGCGTGTCTATAGCCATTCAAAGGGGGGGGGGAAGAAATGTATTCAAAACTCCACGTCCCGCCTGATAAAGGGTTAACTACAATATATGGTTAATGAGAATGAAATTTTATTTAATAAAAGATTAATTATACTTTAGTTTTAGGGTAACAGTTTTAATTATTACTTTTTAGAAAGAAGAAGAGGACCAACAAAGAACCTGTAATTCCAAAGGTTATCGCGTCAGTTTTGCTGCTGATATTGAAAATTCCACTCCTCTTGGTGAGGACATGCGGCTTCGAGATGCAACAAATATGCCGAGTCTAGATCTGTATGCCGACAATAATTTTCAAATTTTTGTAAGTAATATTGTTAATATTTTTCTTTGAGTAGATTAAAAATAATTATAGTGACAAAAGCATTTAGGTTGAGTATTTTTATTATAAAAATAATTATATTAAATTGAAATAGACTACTTTGTTTAGTTATGAGGGATAATATGTTAGAGATATATTATATAATATAGCAATATTATTGGCTATCCAGTTGTAAATAATTTAGTTTTAACCTAAACAGTAGGCCTGTGCCTGAACTCACTGTTGCTGTTGTCGAACCCAGATCAGAAATTTAAAAAAAAGTAACTTTCTTTATTTGAATTGGCATACAAATATTTGCATTAAATTAAAATACAGTACTTAATCTTGTTATACTTAATATTCTAATATTTATTCTGTTTATTTAATTACAGAAAATAAAATAGTATTAATGTAATTATTGAACCTTTATTAATTTAGTTTTAACCTTTACAGTAGGCTTGATGTTGATGTCGGGCTGAGAATATTGATGAGAAATTGAAATAAAATAACTGTCTTTAGTTTCAGACTTTCAGTTTTTCTGCTTATCTCAATTGCTTAAGATCATTTTAAAAACTTGGAAAAAATAAGTAAATATATTTGGCACTTGTGAATAGTTGGTGAATTGAATTTTTGTGTTAAATATGTTTGTGAGTTTTTTGTTATTGTTTTTGTATCAGTAGAAAGTAAGTAATTTTATTTCTCTTTACAATGGCCTAGTTCTAGTCTAATGTTCTTAGTTATGAGGCTATTACTCTGATGAATACTAATTTGTGAATCATTGAGGAAAACATTGTGTTTTTCTCAAAATACGACTTTTACACTTAACCGACTATTCACAAATATATTACCTATAGTTCATAATTAATAAAGATGTACATACTACCAGAAGAAACATCTTTTTGTAGTCAACAAGACAATCCGAAAAGAGATTATTTTTATTTTAGCATTTTATTTTTAACTCCTTGATACATATAATACAAATACTCTATTGTGTTTTACAATAAGTTTAATTTCTTACAATAAATGCAATATTTTTTATTCAATATAGTTACTTTCATTTTTAAGAAATTATATGAGACTGAGGTAGAATTAAATAAAACCTAGCAGCCTTCTGAATATATTGTTTTGAATGTAATCTTACCATATAAAATATCTGGAAAAAAAGGATTTCATTATAAACAAAATATATCGCACCTGCCATGGAATACTGTAACATCTTGAAGATCTCAACTTTTGAGAAATGGTGTTTTCTTTTGTCATTTTGAACTTTTTAATTATTTTTTTTTTTCTGATCCAGATGTACTGATAGACAGCATGTGATTTACCCCAGGCATAGTCTTCCCCAAATGGCTTCTGTTAATTCCCTCAGTTTTGAAATGTAATTTCTGTCTCTCCTCGGCCAATGGAACAACAAACTTATTATTGTTTATTGCACTTAATTGTAATTTTAATGATTTGGTGTAAAAAAACTCAAAATCAAATTTTTCATAGATGTTACAGTATTCCACGACAGACGCGATATTTGTGAATAGCTAAGATATGATTAATTGGAACTCTACTCTTTTTTGTCAAGATTGATTCTTGGTTGAGTTGAATGAAGAGTTGTTTTCTTAAAATAAATCCTTTTATTAATTTTTTTTTTTAGATTATATGTATTGATGAATTTGAAGACATGTTTATTTCACTATTTATCATTATCATCTACCAAACCTTAATCTTTATTAAATAGATATATTTCTAATTTAAACTAGGCTATCGATTTTAATCAGAGGTTCAGTCAATAAATATAAACAACTATTTTGGCGACGTTTCGGGGCTATATTGTTCTCATAATCATGCCAATATACTGACAGTAGTAGATACCATACCCACCAGTAACATTGGCATGACTATGAGAACAATATAGTCTCGAAATGTCAAATAGTTGTTTTTATTTATTGACTGAACCTCAACATTCTTTAATAAGGTTATGCTTAACTTTTTTTTTTTATTTGTTTTTATTATGAAAATTATTTTGGTAGGAATTGATGCTCTAGCTGACAAAATGAGAAAAGAAATTAAGTTGTCGGCTACGCTTGATAATTCACTCCTTGAGTCGATCCTTCCTGAAAGTTCAGAAGAGTCTGAGGTAAGTAATACTTTCATTATTCAAAGCATTGCATTGGGCGCCGTTATTTAATTTATCTGTATTTCCAATAGGCGTGTGGTCCTGTAAGTGGTCAGTTTGTTACTTTCACTAGCAAGTTAAGAACTCTCGAAAAAGCTCTCCTCTTAGAAATGGAGAAAGCTAGGGAAGCGAAGAATGTATTACGAGACAAAGAAAAGAAATACAGGATTTCTGAAGCTGAGAAAAATGAATTGAAACTTAGAATCGAGAAGCTAGGAAGGATGTTAGCAGCACAGGAGGAAAAAATTGGAATGCTGTCGTAAGTTTTTATTTTTATTATGTTTCAAATTTATCTGTTAATATGGTGTAACAACTAGTGTTTCAACCTGACCAGTTTAGCCAAATGGTTAAAACTAAGGATTTTCTTTGGTAGTCATTACAATCTTTCTGCTCTCACTGCTCTCAGAATGGTCTAGTTAGTATGTAAAGTTGGACCATGTGTATGTTACATATCTGTAAATGAGGCTCAAAATAGTGATATTATTTATGACAGAATTTAACCAAAGTTTCAACAATTTTTTTAACTTTCTGATGATTTAATTAATAATTTTTACACTTTTTTCTCCCTTTGTCATAAAGCTACAACCAACTATATTTCCTACAAAATCCTTTATTGACATTCGACTGACCCCTGTGGAACAGATCTACTACATAGGATTCCATCTGAATAAACATCTTACTTGCCATTCACTTATTTACAAGGATCAAATGACAAGAAACTGCTTTAACATTGACTAAACAGATGTTCTAACTCTCCAATTAATTACAAAATACTCATTCACATGATAGTTATTAGACCTATTTCGATTTATAATGTTAAGCTTTGGTGCACCACTAGCCCATCCAATTCATCTTGTATCCATTCCTTACAATCCAGAATTCTTAGTAAAATCCTCATTCCTCCTTATTATGTAACAAATAAATTCATTGTGCCAAGCTCTATCCTTTTATGATAAGTTCCATATCCACTATTTTCCCTACTTGCTTCCACTCGATTGCCAATAACCCTCTTGAGGCATTAGAAAAGAAGAAAACCTAGGAACATTATGGGGTAGAACATTTATTAAAGTGCTACTGATGAGTAGTTCCTTAAATAAATGAACCTCTTAGTGAAAAATGTGCCAAAAAAACTTGGATTTGAAAACAGTAAGTGGTTTTGAGGGCGCGCTGACATGGTTATTTTATTGGACTTGATTAAAATTTCTTATACAGGTCCTTATAGTGTAAATTAACCCAGCTTTCAGGTGGGGATCTACATACATACTTTAGATCCAACTATTAGTTTCGGAGTTATAGCAAAATGAGTGATAAAAAGCATATTTTCGCAGAGAAGGGCAACCCCAGAGAGAGTGCTGAAATGAGGAGTGTATAGTGCATGAATTATGCGACTATTTTTGACTTTACAGCTTCATTAGGAGTAGTTAGAAGGTAATCATACTAGAAGTCCCCGACCATGGGGGGAACGAACCCAGTTTACGGTGAGTGAAGGGGGGAAGATCCCATGTTTAGGTTTTTTGATTATATCTCGAAAACTGTGGACCTGGAAAAATATGCTACAGATCAAAATTAAAGCCAATTAAATTTCCTAAAAAGTTGTTTCTATGCATATTTGTCCAACTCTCAACGGTTTTCGAGATTTGCGTTATTAAAAATAGATAATTATCGAGAAAAAAAAATTGTTAACTCACTTTTTGTCAAATGTTTGCTTCTAGTGCCAGAAATGTATATATATGAAATTAATGAAAATTTAATGCTTTACAACTTTGATACTGACATTTTTTCTGAGAAATGATTGTTGAAGGCACTAAAACCAATAGTTTCTACGAACCGGTGCCCGCTTCTCCTTCTCTACGCTGTATCTCAAAAACGGTTAATCCAAAAGAAAAAATTAATAGAACCAAAATTATAGAGAACATTTTTATCTACAAGTTTTGTAACCTTCTTGATTGACGTCCGGAGGATTGAAATCGAGATATTTGAAAAAAAACAACCGATTTTTATGTTCTTTGATCATTGCTTCCTTTCCGAGATTTGCTATATAAAACTCCTTATTTGACTGGGCTATTTATTAGGTGGAGATAATTTTCTTTGAAGCGCTCCAAACATGCCATCAGATTTATGCTGCACTCTTTGAGATGTGAGCCGTGATAAATTATGTCGTTGAAGTATGCCTCCACCTCAGGCTTCAGCAGTTGGCTCAGGATCCGATTGAATTTTGATAGATAGGTCTTAATTCCGAAACTGAGAAGATTCATTTTGAATGTACCTTATGCGTAGAAATAGTTTGAATTTTGCTTCCTCCTTCATCGACATGCAAATGCAAATATGCCTTCTGTAAATCCAATTTACAAAAGTATTTGGAATCCCCGAGACAATGTAGAACCTCATCTATTCTGCATAGAGGGTGATTTGCGGGAACGAGTCTGGAGTTGACCCCATAATCGATGCATAGCCGCCTTACACCACCGTCAGGCTTAGCTATAACAACTAGTGGAGATCCCCAATTGCTAGATGCAACAAAACTGATGACTCCTTGTGACTCTAGTGTGGCTAACTCATTCTCAGCTCGCTCTTGCAGTGCTAAAGGAACATCCCGTTCACGGATGAAAACTGGTTTTACCCTCTCTAAGCTGAAGCTTAACTTCGATGTTCGGAACACAACTGATCCTTTCTTCGAAAACGCATTCGTATTTCTTGAAGATCCTCCTTCATCGAGGCTGATTCCGAGACTACGAATCCACCTGCCTCCAAGCAAAGCGTTGTGCCCCACTGGCACTATGAATTAATTGGTGGCTTCTATTGTATTCACTTTGTAGGCAACAGAGATAGTAACAGTACCCTTAGGCTTGATGATATGGTCAGAGTAAGAATGGAAAGAAACTGAAGTTGGTTGCAGCTGTACGTTGAGTCCAAGTTTGTTGAAAACAGTTTCTGACAGTAAGGAGAATTGTGTACCTGAATCCACTTAAAACTCTTGTGGCTTGTTGTTGAGAGTGACTTGATGATGTAATTATCGGTGTCTGGTCCAACCTCATACGAATCCTCAAAATCCTCAATGCTAGCGATACCATATTCATTGTTGGGGTAGTAATTCTCTTCCTCTTGAGGGTATTGGGGGTTGACAATTGGCTGGTCTTCGATTTCCGGAGCAGGGAGGTGATACAGACTTTGCTGACATGACCAATTTTCCCACAAGAGTTGCACTTCGATGATTTACGCTCTGTTCTGCAATAATACAATATATGATTCGAGCGACCGCAGTTGAGACAAAGACCATTGAGACCTAATGATCGATAATCCACACGGCTTTTTGTATGGTGGGACTGAAAACGATGACGCGAATGAAAGCTGGCCTGTCGATAATTGTCTTTGGAGATAGAACGTTGGTGGCTGCAACAATTTCCTTCTTGACAGTGATCGATTTTATTTGCATCTGTAACTTGATCCAGAGGCTTCTCTGGTAGCTTATTCAGTTGAACTGATTTGAAGTGAGATACTTCTAGAGCTGTGGCCTTTGTTAAAATTCTATTAAAATCCTTAAGGGTTGTATCTAATAGGATCTGTTAACGTATCCAACTGTCCTTCAAGCCTCTGAATTGAGCACAAAAGGAATATTTCACTGGGACAGCTAGTATAAAAATTGCAGTCTTTCAAGTTACCCTTGAGGGATGCAACGAATTCTGAAATAGACTGATGTGGCTGCTGAGTGATGTTGAGGAAGTAGTGCTGTGAGACGACGGTTGAGACTGATGGAGACAGCATTTTTTCGAAATGATGTTTTAAGGTTTTAAAATCGATTTCCTTGATTAGATTATCTGGTCCCAGAAAAGTAGCTAAATTGTTATAGTGATGTACAAGTGTTGTAAAAAAAATCGTTTGTGACTCTTGAACATTACTTCAACACTCATGTATAAAAAATTGTTACGATGTTTGATACACTTTCTTGGAACATTGGAAAATTTACAAGAGGAACAAACAATAGTCTAATCAGACTCTGAGACAATTCAATACTGGCTTTCAACTTGTGAAAGGTGACATCTAATTATGTATGAACATGTTTGAAGCTGCGTATTTTTGCATTTATGTGTTGTAACCTCATACCTCTCATCACACAGTGAGTAGTACTGAATAATTTTACTGAACATAATGAAAGATCATTTAAAAAAAAAAACATGAGAACTAATAAAAAAATGTCTGATGGCAAAATTCTGAAAACATGCGAATTCAGGATGTGAAATACTATAAGAATTGGTATTTAATGTTTTTGTGAAAAAAATCATGGTGACCAGTGATATTTACAGCTATTTATAACTAATGATATTTAATGGTAAACATTGCTGATTTAATGTTATTAAAAATAAATAATCTAGTTTTTAATTATTTTTATCTTTTGTTTATTAAATTTTTCAGGGAACAACTTAAAACTGAAAAAGACAAAGTGATCACTCTTGAGCTAACTGTTTCCAAAGAACAAGCAAGTTTAAAGAAAGCCAACACCTTGCTTGAAGAAGAAAGAAACAAAGCTAGAGAATCTCAAAAGGATGACATAGCGCTCATTGAAGTAAGAGAACTAGTTATTACATCTTTAGCCTTACATATTCATTTAACTTTTAGGAAAAGAAGTGTTATTATGTCTAAAAAAGTATAACTAACTACAGGGTGCACCAGAGAAACTTAATTATTTAATATAAAACTAAAAACAAAAAACTCCTGAGCAGTGAGTTGGGCGGGTAGTGGAGTGGGAAGTCCCCAAGTTTGTTTCTCCCTCTAGTCAGTTGCCATCATGCTCTGGTCTAGAGAGCTTCTTTCACCCGAAGCCACTTCATTGTGAATGAGTTACTGTCTGGTGTGCGATATCGGTAATCGGGATTATTGGCCCTTATTTTTTTGAAGAAAACGAATGTGCAGTTACCATGAATGCAGCTCGTTATAGGAATATGATGGAGGAATTTTTTCTTCCAAGCCTCGAAGAAATGAACATTAGGGACGTGTGGTCTCAGCAAGATGGAGCCACAGCACGCGGCCCAATGGATTTGTTGCGACAGCATTTCCCTGACTGCCTCATCTCTCTCAGAGGTGATCTCCTATGGCCGGAACTCTCTCCATATTTGGCTCCATGCGATTTTTATTTATGGGGTTATTTGAAATCCCTGGTTTATGTCGATCGACCATGGACCATTGCTCACCTAAAGAACATTCTTGAGGCAATTGCCAACATACCCATTGATATGCTGCAAAGAGTGGAGATGAACTTTCGAAATCGCCTAAATCAGTGTATGCACAATGGGGATCACCAATTAACAGATGTAATTTTCAGCACTAAATGAAATAAAAACTTGGGACAATGTATTCTCAAATAAAAAAAAAGATTAAAACAATATCTCAAGTACTTTTGTTTTTATTGACCTTTCAAATAAGTAAGTTTCTCTGGCGCACCCTATATAACTGTAAAGGGTCCTTGCTCATTTTGGATATGTTTCTCACTTATTCAAGTAAAATACTTATTACTTTAATTTTATTGTCAGGGAATTATTTGTAATTTTTGTTTTTCGCAGACCATGAGACAAAGACTTCAAAACTTAATGGAAAATGAGACATTATTGAAAAAGATGGTGAGAGAGGAAAGGCAGAAATGTAATAGCCTCTTGGCTCAGTTGAACTCGATGCGTGCCTTAGAGCAGTACCGTTCCGATTCAGAGGATGACAATCACAAGAAATGTCAGGTAATGTTTGTTTTGTGCTACTTATCTTTGGTTTTTAATATAGCTTACAAACAAGTATATGGTCTCAATACATCGAGTTTTTTACTGAGCTACTGTAATGAATTTGTTATTTTTTAATGAAAAAGTAATTCCAAAATCATTTGGGTTGGGTTGTACTGTAGCAGCCATATCGAAGGAGGGAGATGAATATAATAAAATGAATAAATACTCCAGAGACTGCTGACAAATACTTCTTTCACATTTTGTATGATTTGAGATTTATTTGGCAGTTGAATCTTTTTTTTTTTTTTTTAATGCCTCCTTTATTACAGGCAAAACAAAGAATAATGTTTGCTTTTTAAAGTTATGTTATTGATTAATGGAAAAACATTAATGGAATTTTATATAAAAGTATTGGTATTGGCATAGTAGAAGTAGGGGGCAGTTCGGCTAGTGGGTCTACTGATCTCTAGATAACAAACAGAGGTTTACCTTTCCTTTGTAGCATAATTTTTGTATTTCTTAATCGATTCCAGAAAGGTTGGCCATTGGAGCAATGAAATTTTACTATTATTTATTCTTTTCTAGTGTAAGATGGTGTATTTTAATGCCTGTATATCATAAAAATTAAATTAAAAATAAATAAAGTCAACAAAACCAATCATTTCCTCCTTGTTGACCAGTATGTTCTTAAGGTGTTATGCATCTCTGTATTGTCAAGTTGGAGGCAGTGCAGGTTTCAATCTAACTTAGCCTACTCAATCTGCCAAGAATAGATTTGTTATTGTTTGCTGGAACTTAGTGTCATTATGTATTCCAACAATGGCTGGCAGGACATATCCTCCATGCTACCAACTTATCTTAACCAAAGGGAGGAGGCTGATATTCACCACAGAATAAAAATTAACTGACTGGTGGAATTCAAATCCAAGACCTTCCGTACCGTGCAGTCTGTGGCCCTTACCCCGATGCACTCAGGCATCATGGTCCCCGAATAGGTTTGTAACCTATAGTATTGTCTAGATAGCTGGCAACCTTTATTATCAGCCATGCAAATATAGACAATTGTGAAGGGTCACAGATTTCGACACAGAAACACTTAGCTTATGACAGCTGAGATGAAGCACAATGTATGGCCACCAGATATAATCATTGACATTGGATATCTTCTCCCTTTACTTTAACTTTCTCATGGACCCATCCCTATCTCTCTTTGGCGTCATCATTGAATAACTTTGTTTATATTTCTTAATTTGGGCTTAACGTCCTTATATTAAGCCCAAATAAAGAAAGTTAAAAAAGTTACAGATTTATAGATAAAATAAAAAATTTACCAATAAAGTTTAAAAAGTTACAGATTACTTTAACTTTGATAAAACATAAGACTAGGGGTCCCCTGTGAGATTCAGCTCTTTGGATGTGACCTTTAGCAGTCATATCAGGCTAAAGGAAATTCAGCATATGGGTCATTCTCCTATTTCATACAAATTCGTGTCCCAAAGCGATTGTGGTTTCTACATAAAATTTCTTGTATGTAACCCAACTGTAACAAGTAGGTTCAAGGTACTTACCTCTTAAACGTAAAGTAGTTTTTCCATGGTTATTGATTCATTTTCATGGTTAAATTTGAATTCAAAACGCCAAATTCTATTTCCCTCACATGTCCCATAACATGAGTTCGTAACATTAAATAAGAATAAGTTCTCCATTTTTGCAATTATTAACTTACTTTTTTTTCTAGTACCTCAGGTAAGTTACAATATATTGAATTTTATAATTGAAACTGAGGCTGATTGCTTACAAAAAGAAGAATGACTTCTAATGCCTGTGTCCCATAAGGTCAATCTATTTCCCTCACATTTTTTGAAAAAGCCCGCCAAAGTATAACCAAGATTCGTTCCGTCTTATTTCAGGCTGGCAACATTGCAGAAGCTTCCCGCCAGACTGAGGGTTACCTAATTTACAACAAATTTCCTTTGTTAGTTGTCCCAAGTTTGTGTCGAATTGTGTCATTCATTCTATTTCCCTCACGTAGTGATTTTTCGAAGAAGGTAACTTTGATTCTTGTTTTCTTTGAATTGAACTATATGTTCCCCATATCGTTCAAAGTTCCATTTGTTGGTTTTTTGTGGTGTTGTTAATCTTAAATCAAACTCAAAATTCTATTTCCCTCAAGATTACAATAGGATAAATTGTAAGTGAAATAAGATTTAAAAAAAGACTTTATATATATATATATATATATATATATATATATATATATATATATATATATATATATTCACTATTTATATTAATGTGATATAATATTAATTATATTAATCTAATGTTCGATTTTAAAGTGTATAATATAATATCTAACCATTGTAATTTTTTTCTTTCAAGTTTTATGTTTTAATGTTTAATAAATGTTAACTAATATTTTACTCATTTAACTACTCAGACCCTATCAGTTCCCCTTACTCTCATGATTTCCATCATGAATACAAATGTGCAGATTGACTATATTCTATGAAGGAATTTTTCGCTAGTAATATTAGTAGACATTTATAAAGATGTTTATGAAGAAAAACTTTTTTTTTACATAACTTTTTTCTAATGGAATCACAATGCCAAAATTCCGACGAACTGACAGAATGACCCATATATTTCACTAGTCAACTTATACACACGCAAATAAAGATCATCAAAAGTGCATTCTTTTGAATTATCCTCAAAATTATTTATAGGAGGGAAGGGTTTAACTCTTCACCCTGTTGGCAGCGATAATACGTTTCTTATCGAAATCGAACCTTTCTCACTGTCCTAATATGGCAGTATAACTTATAACTTCCTGTCCAAGTTCAGGCAAAGAGTGTTGTTTTAATAAACAAACAAATTTTTATGAATTGCAATTCAGAGTTATCAACTTATCTCTCATTTAGTTTAATTACTTTTAAGTACCTTAATTTAACTATTAAAAATTACTAAGTAGCGGTTCAAGGGATAATCAGTTAGATTTTTACTTTCTATATAATGATTACATTATTTTTCCTTATAATAATTCATATTTTAAAAAGTATGTATGTTAACATTAGTTTATCATGTTTGGGTACAATAAATGAATATAAATAATAGTATTGTTGCTTTATATTTTTATAGAAAAGTTATATTTTTTATTTGGTTTATTGTAATTGATCATCATTATAGTTATTCTTATGATTTGCAGAAAACTTTGTTACAAGAGAGGGAGAAATATCTACAAATGAAAGTGGAATGGGAAAAAGAGCGAAGAACATGTCAAGATCTCAGGGAAGTACTTGCAAGAGAGCGAACGGCAATGTGCTATCTTCGTGACAGCTTAGCAAAATGTGAAAAGAATAAATTTCTTATAGAAAAGGAGGTAATTTTTTTTGTGTATTTATGTATGTATGTGTGTGTATGTATGTAGTGGATTCTTTAAAGTGGATCTTGTCATCATTGTGAATAAGTGTAAGTGTAAGTGCTAGTGCTAAGGTGAGTTATGTGATTATATAGAGTTGTCAAGCATTTTCTTCAAGGTGAATAAGCATTTATGTAAGATGTTCATTTTAAATAACTATGTTTTAAAACTATTCTTTTAAGTCTCTTAGCTAATTTTGGTCAAAATTGGACTTAACCACTTATTCACTGTGATGACAGATATATTCTTCGTAGCAGGTACTTGACTGGCTGTACTGTTTATAGTGAATCAGATGTAGGCATTTATTTATTGTTATTTTTTTTTATATGTAAATCAAAACTTGCTGGGCCTAAAAAAACTTGCTGCCCGTGTTTTTAGTTATTCATACATATTTTATTTTACTGGATTGAGCTAAAGTTTACAGAAGTTTGATTGTTAGGTTCAATTTACTGGAAAGGGTTCTAAATTTCATAGAAAAAATAAACTATATTTGAGCAGTTCATTTGTTTTATTTTGCTAATGATTCGGTCCCTTTACAGAGTACTTCATTGAAACAAAAATTGAATGAAGAAATAATTAAAAGAGAACTCGCTGCTAAGGGAGTTGAGACACAAGCAGCCGATGAATTGAAATTTCAGAAACACATCGAAGCCATTGAACAAAGGAATAAAAAATCTCTAGAAGCTGCTTATGCTGTCATTGTATGTATTAATTAAAAAAGACTTTTCACCTTCATATTTAGTTTCAGTTAAATAATTTATGTATTTTTACAGAGGGAACTCGAACAAGAGTATAACGATCTCAAAATTTATATTCGCTCACAACAAGAACAAGATGAGAAGTGGAAAGATCAAGTCCATTTACCTTTGATTCAACAGCTCAATGTAATTAGATGTACAGTATGTTTGAATGTAGTGACTATAAGAAATAAAAGATAAATTTAATAACTTCAGTATAATTTATTTTATATATATATGTATTATAATTTAGTTATTAAGATAGTTAAACGAAATTGATATTACTAAAAAGGTTTATGGGTCTTATGCATGAAGATTTTTATAGTTTATTATATGTTAGTTATTTCAGATTTTTAATTATGTATTCCGCAGGAGGTAAATGATAACCTTGATGCATTAATAAAGGAGCGTGTTGAATTAAAGAGGACAATTGAAAGGCTAAATGAAGAAAACAATAGCCTCCACAACTTAATAGATCATCTAAAAAGGGTATGTATTTATATCTTTTTTTCTGTTATACAATTCAGTAAAGAGTAGGAAGCTTCTGTCTGTGGGTTGCTCATTGTCATGATTTGTCAGTAACTTCTTAAAAATATTTTATTTAACTTCTGATTTTGTTTAGCATAATTGTTAATGAATCAACAATAAACATTGATTGTCCTTATATTTAGAAATTCCTTAAATCCAAACATTAACCTCTTCACTGAACATAAGATCCTCACATTCCGATTTTTTATAACCTTACAGTACTGCAACATTCGAGCTTGTCTTCTCTGGAATTCATTTCCTCTTTATATCTCACATGCTTTTTATTTTCTATTCGTATTGAATGATTCAGTTTTTCCATTTTGGAATTTTTCATTTTTATCTATTTATTTTTCTGTATTTAGGGATACAGAAGAACTCTAGCTTTTTTAGGATTTTTTTTTTTTTTTTAAAGTAGTAAAATTTATTTTTTGAGCCTCATTTTATTATAATTAATTATAATATAATCATGAGATATATTTTTTATTTTATTTTTAACATGGTACATGTTTTTATATGGACTAACTCGATTTCAAGAGAGTAACTGTCTATCCGTTAGCTCTCATAACAATTCTTTTATTGTTTCTCATTAATAAAACAAAAGTAATATTATTAATTAAAATTAATATTTCTAATAGCTAGTTCATTCCTGCTTCCACACTAGTGTTGAACTTGGTCAAAAGTTGAATTTTGTCATGCTGACTACGATATTATATGTGTACTAATTTAAATATTTGTGATGAGCTTCTGTCAAAATGAGTTCCTAAATTAATCTTTCATTTTTCATGCAGCAGACTACTCTTCAAACCGCTAGGTTGGCCCAACCAACTAATGAATTGCAAGTTCCTAACCTAAGACTCCAAACAGAATCTGATGTTTTCAACCCATTCATTGAAAAGGTATTTAAAGTATTGTGTTATATTAAATTAGTTATTCTATGTTTTATTTGATATTGCAGTTTCTTCCGCCATTTGAAATTTGATTAACTATCTAACTTGAGGACATTGAGAGTGCTTTGTGTAGTGTGTGACTCGGTATATAAATTTCAGTTCCCTACCTATGCCTTTAGTAGTATTTAAGCTGAATTTAATAAAAACAAAAAAAAATGCTCCTTACTTTGTCACTAATGAATTGATCCACAGTGACCTTAATATCCCATATGTTGCTGATTTGGCGCAAACCAGATACATTCATAATAAACTCACTGCTCATCCAAATCCACTTTTTGCACAAAAGGCATCTGAAAAGAATATGGCCCCGTGATCTTCTTTTGTAAATATTCATTAGAGTACTACCAATGGGTAGTTCCTCTACAAGTTTTATTCATGCCATTATGTCTCTTATATACCGCATATTTACTTGATGTGTTTTTTTTAAATACAGTTGTAAATTTCTGTTAATAAAAGAATTAAAAAAAAAAATTTTAAAAATTAAAAATTTTCTTTAACTCAGAGAGAAGAATGATCAAAGCGATGTTCACAAACTTCAAAGTTTTGGATGTGTCACTCGTTCTCAGTATATATAACTATATTCTATCTAGTCTCAATGGAATGGTATCATATAAACATTTTTTGAGTTGCTCTCTTTTCCTCATGCAATTTCAAGTTGCCAAAAATGAACTAACAATCATTACTTCCTGTCATCCTTCAGTTATTAATTATTCTTTTTGTTCTACTAATTATTTATTCTAAGCTGTACTGTGTTTTTTATTTAGGAAGTCGATGATATGCTCGATCGGGTCCTTCGAGCTGAGAGGCATAAGAAGGCTCTTATATTCCAGAAAAGATATTTAATGGTTGCTCTGCGTGGGTATCAAGACGCCCATACTGAAACTCTTAATCGACTGCAATGGCATGCTCATAATAGGCGAAGTTCACGCAAATTATCTTTCAGGTATTTACAAAATTTTCATTTTTTATTCTATTTTCAGTTTATTTATCTTCAAAGTAATGAGCCATCAGACTGTAATTTTAATTTTTTTGTTATTCATTAGACTATTATTTGATAATATTATTGTATATAAGATTTATAGAGATATTTAGTTGAAACATTAACATTTTAATTATTAACGAAGAACAACAAAATTTTAAAATATTAGGGGTAATAGCTAATTTTAATGATTTATTTTTATTATGGATACTACAAACTATACTCCTAATTAATTAAAAATATTTGAAGTATGGCTAATGTTAATTTTATTTTATTTCTCCTTGGAAGCAAAACTGAGAGAACTGTTTCAAATTTCTTAGTTTAGTGATTTAGTGAGATTGTACTAAATCATTAATCCTGCGAATTTGAAATCAAATGATTGCCTATAGAGAGAATCGGTTTCATTCATTAAAATTCAAAGCCTTACTCTTCTTATGATTTTTGTTATCGTCACTTTAAATGATTAATGATTCATAAGTTTCTGTTGAAAATTTCATTTATTCTAAATAAATCTCATTCTATGTTGGATTTGATAACCTTTTTCATTTTAGTTCAGTGTTGTTTCATTATCAGTTCTAATAATACAAATAAGTTGATGAAATAAAATTAAAGAAAAAAAAGCTTGGTGATTGAAAATCTTTTTAAGAATAGATATATATTTTAGTTTTATGATGTTTTTCGTTTTTTCAGTAAATGTGTTTATATTTTTATAACATTTTATTAAAACTAAATGTATTTAGCCTTGGTCCTTTGGTATTACTCATTATTGGCATTGTACTGTATTGTTTTTTTTATCCCTGGCTGTCGTAAAGAAGTAGATTACTCAAAATTGTTCACTTTTCTATAGGACATTTTTGATTGTTTTCCTATTTCTTGTAATTACTCTATAAATAACATTTGCCCCAAAATAGATACTTTTAGGCCTTAATAAGGAGCTCAACTTACCCAATTTTTCATAATATAGATATTAAAAATTCTGCTTTGATGGTAAATTGTTAACTTATTTTCAAGGTTGTTTGACCTATCCACTTCTTCACGATGACGATGGATATATAAAATAATGTTTTACTCATTTTAAAATTGTAGCTGATCAATCTGTAAAAATAATCTTTCAGATCTCTTGTCCTTTTTGTTATTGCGACATTTAAAATAAGAAGGTTACCATTGAAAAGAATCACTACTTACCACAGAAGAAGAGATGCACTCCTCAGCACAATGAAAAGATCACTGTCGAGGTCAAGTGGTACGTACTTCATGTATTTTCATTGTATGAATAATTTTGTGTTGTTTTTTATCGTAAATTTATTATAAAAATGATATCCTAAGTGAAATAATAATAGTAATAGAACTTTATTAACAAGGACTGAATCCTGACATTAAGGAATAGAGGGCCCGGGATAAATTATCCTTAGCTTTGTTTTGTTATAATCCCATGTTTTTCTTTATCTCATTGCAAGATAATTTCTTAAGATGGCATAATTTCATCATAGCTGTAATTTTCTATTTTAAATCACAAATTATTTCCACTCTAGAACTAAACATATGTCTGGCCAATAAATACGTGAAATGATGTTTTAAAAACTATTCTACAAATTTTCATCTACAAATCAATCTTATCTCTTTCAGAATAGTTTTTATTTGTAGTGATGGACTTGTCCCACCTCTATTTCCATTTTTTAAAACATCATGGAACTCTTTAGATACCTTGTCGTTTCATGTTGTATCATTTCCATGTCGTACCAATCCTGCTCCTGCATGACTATTCTACATTTAGGAAACAAGAAGTCACAGGGGGGGGGGGGCTAGGTATGGTAAGGAGAGATGGTGATCTAGCATGGTGATTGAATTACGGGTTAGGAACTCCCAAACAATTAGTACTGTATGTCCTGGTACATTTTCATGATGTCATCCATCACCACCACACAAGTTTGGTCATACTTGATGCATAAGATACTTTAAGAGCTGTTGATTCAGCTTGATGTGATAAACATAGAATCATGATTCATGACTAGTGATGATCCTGTCAAGAAAAAGAAAAGATTAAGCAAATTTTCCAAGCGGTGCAATATTCAATCTTCTTTGCATCAGGCCCCAGGCCCCAGCTACTTTAGGACAATTTTCTCAGCTTCAAATGTTTCTTTCAAATTGTGTGCACCGATTGTCGATTGTTTTCATCAGAAGAGGAAGAGAAGGTTGATGGTCATGTGCTTGTTGTTGAATTTATTGAAGATGCCTCATAATATATATATATATATATTTAATAGTAATTAGGAGGGAATGTACATTTCTAGCAAAGGTTCTTTATGAATTCCTTTGCATTATTAACTATACCTTATTTGGTCAATCTTTCTATACTATCATACATACTTAAACTAACTTTTACTAAAACCTAATATTTTTCTCTCTAATAGCTGAAGTGGAAAGACTGACATCTGCACCCTCAAGCAGAAGAATCACACCACATTCTCCTCCAAGTAGAGATAGGGCGAATCTGCGGTTCAGATGACATTTGTTTCGTGCAAATTATTTTTAAACTATCTAAGTCATTTTTGTTTTCTTCGTTTGACGGAGGAACTGATTATCTCATTGACCAATACCTTCTGAGAAGGTTGCATTATCTGTTGTAAATCTTGTTGTATTTATTTTTATTTATTATTAGATTGTTCGTGTGTTTGTACATAATAACTGTTTTTGTACATTGATTCTAATGAAGTGTTTGTTCAAAATGATGTCTAATATTGTTTTTCATACTATTTTATATAATGTTTTTATTGAAATTAAATAATTTTATTATATATGTGTATTTTTTTTGTTATACAAATTAACCTATTTAAATTTTTTTATAATATAGATTGGGAAAAATAAAAGTATATTTTAAAATATTATATATGAAATAATATTTACTTTAACATTATTCATACTTTTAAATACAAAGAGATTACCCATCTTAATAAATGCTTACAATAATTTATCATGAAAAGTATTCCCACTTATAGTTTTATACATAGAATATAAATAAATATTTTAAATAATTAAGCATGATTTAGGATTAAGTTGTAAAAATAAACAATAAACTACTATGTAAGCTTTGCGTACATATCCTCCAGTTGTGGTTTGAAGTATGCTTTCAGCTGTGGTCTTTTTGTCTTCAATGTTGGTGTCAATAAACCATTCTGAACTGAGAATGGATCAGGATGTAGGTAAATATCCTTAACCTGCAAATAGGTTTTTATTTTTTTTTTTATTGATTACAGATATAAAAAATAATTATATAATTTTAAGTTTATTTATATCATTTTACTTCAACCGATCGCTAAAAAACTAATTCACCATTTAAGTGGTTTCTTGAAAAACAACTGTCCAGTTTTTTTTTAATTGAAATTTGAATTTGATGTATTATATATTAAGGATGTGGGTTCCTATTATTCTATAATTTTAAGTCTTTATGGTTTCTTAAATAACAAAATTTTCAGCATGTGATGAAAAAGATAAAGAGAATCTTAATAGACAGGAAACAATTTTGAATGTTTTCATTTTTTTTAAATTTCTAAACCAGAGAGATCTACAAGCCATACCCTGGTGGTCTCAATATTATTTATTATCATTTATTATGCAGTAAAATAAAACGGAAGAAGACATGGAGTTGGAACCCCCAGATACTGAAGAAGTAGAGGAAATAACAAAGCACCAGGAATTGGTGGGATCCCAGCAGAGGCACTCAAATTGGGAGGAGAAAAATTGTATTCTGAGATATATGGTTGATATTGGAGATGTGGGTAAAAGGAGAAGTGCCTGAGGAATGGAAGATTGTTAGTCTACCAATACATAAAAAAGGGGACAAGCTAGAGTACCTAAAATATCTGATAGGTTCATTAGATATTCTAGGTCAAAGTTCACAAAATAATTTTTTTTCAAATATCTCGATTTCTATGCCTCATACGTCAATCAAAACACTTACAAGACTTGTAGATAATAAAATTCTCTACAATTTTGGTATTATTCATTTTTATTTTTGGATTAACCGTTTTCGAGATATAGCACAGAAAAGGAGAAGCAGGCACCAGTTCAGACAAATACTTACTTCTAGTGCGCATAATTCATGCACTTTACACCCCTCATTCAGAAATGAGGGGTGATTTCAGCACTCTGGGGTCGCGCCTCTCCACAAAAACATGTTTCGGCTATAACTTCGAAACTAATAGTTCTATCTAAAATATATTTTTTTCTGAAAGCTGCTTAAATGTACTATAAGGACCTGTATATTGAAGTTTGATCAAGTCCCATAAAATATCCATGTAACATAGTATATTTAAGCAGCTTTCAGAAAAAATATATTTCAGATCGAACTATAAGTTTCAAAAAGAGTGCCGAAAAAACGTGTTTTCATGGAGAAGTACGACCCCAGAGAGAGTGCTGAAATTATGCATGTAAATTGCATGAATTATGCGAATTTTTTTTAAATTCACATTTTCGATAGTAGTTAGAAGGTAAATATACTAAAAGTCCCGGTCCCTGGGGGTACGGGAATCCCTAGTTTGTGCCGGAAGGAGAGAAGGTCCCATGTTTAGGTTTTGCTATTATATCTCGAAAACGGTTGACTCAACAAAAATAAACTACATATCATAATTAAAGCTAATTAAGTTTTCTATAAAATTGTTTATATGCATATTTGTCCAACTCTCAACGGTGTTCGAGATTTATGTTTTTAAAAATCGATAATTATAGTTAAAAAATATTTTGACCTCAATTTTTGTCAAACATTTGATTCAAGTGCCAAAAATGGATTTATGAAATAAAATTAAATTTAATGCTCTGCAACTTTGAATCTTACATTTTTTCTGAGAAACGATTGTGGAAGGCACTAGAAGCAAATGTTTGTCCAAACCGGTGCCTCCATCTTCTTCTTTCTTCTATATTTCGAAAATGGTTAATCCTAATAAAAAATTAATAGAACCAAAATTATAAAAAATATTATTATCTACAAGTTTTGTAACCTTCTTGGTTGACGTCTGAGGCATAGAAATTGAGATATTTGAAAAAAAACAACTGATTTTTGTAACCTTTGACTTTGAATATCTAAATATTTCGACTTAAATATCTAAGTGTGCTAACATGCTTAGGTCGGTGACTATTCACCCTTTATTTAGAAGGCCAAAACGAAGGTATATCCTAAAATTCAGTTTCATTGCTTCCTTTCCGAGATTTGCTGTATAAAACTCCTTATTTGACTGGGCTACGAGATATTGTAGCCAAAATAAAGAGGCAGGATGATATGGCTGTAGCCAAAATGATATGGCTAGGGCATTTACAGAGAATGGAAGCTAGAAGGCTCCCTAAGATGATGATGGAGGAACACCCTGGTGGAAAGAGAAGGCCTCGACTTAGTTGACTCGAAGATGTAGAGGAAGATTTTCGGACTCTGGGTGTGAAAGGATGGAGAAGGGCAGCTGAGGATAGGTCTGAATGGAAGGGGATTGTAGAGGAGTCCAGGATTCTGCCAGGACCGTAAGGTGCCATAAGATGATGATGATGCAGTTAAATAAATACTATCTCTTTTAAGATGAATTTTGTGAAATAACTACATATATGTATGTGTGCGAGTGTGTGTTGTTTATGGGAAGATACTCTTGAAATAAATTTTTTATTTCTTCTCATTTTATTAATTTACTTAGTGGATCTTGATAATAATATGACTAATCTTAACTTACCAGTTCGAATGATTTGAGGCCTGCTTCTTTTCCCCACGTTATCATATCGTCCATGATAAGTTTCTTCACTTCAGGATGTGCGCAGAGAACAGAAAATGTTCCTTCAATGTTATTTTCAACAGCCCAGCTTTTTACTACATCAACATCTGGTACTACAATTGCAACAATACATGACTGAAACCAAAAGAAGTTTGAAATAATTAATTGTTGTTGATTAATATATTTTTTATTTTGAAGAGAAAAGATTTGCCCGGTCGGGATCAGTGCCACCTTTTATCAGTGAAGAGAAAAGATTTCCCTGGTTCGGATACGAGCTCGGTGGCCTAGTGGATAAGGCACCACGCTAGAAAGTGGAGATCCCGACCGGGCAAATCTTTTCTCTTCAAAATACAAAAGAAGTTTGCATTAGCCAAAAATGGCAACTCATTCCCTCAAAATGGCAACTCATTCATACTTTTTACATCAAGATTTTGTTATTTCCCTTTCTCTTTGCAATTGAACTTAATAAAACTTTTTTATTTAATCCAGTAGTTGTATTCATAAACATTTTTCTCTGTGTATATGTAGTTTTTACAGTTTATTTACACATAAATTTCGAATTGCTTTCTTTTTATTTTTTTTCATATGGGTTGTTCAGATTTAACTTAACAGAGGATATGATAAGATGGAAGGAAATGTTAATAACTGCTCAAACTTAATTAAAAATTATTATAAAATCAGTTTTAAACTTATAATAATCATAAAAAAAATAAAAATAAAAAAAAGGTGCAACTTATGATAAATCATAAAATTTAAGAGTGCATTTGTTCTTTTAATTGAAAAGAGGCTCTCATTTTTCTATTGTCCCATTTGATGAACAATTTGTTCCTTATCATTTGGACATTAAAGTGAATAACTTTTAATTCAAAGTAAAATTTTCATAATGTTTTGCTTTTTTCTATTCATAATAATATTATTGTAGATTATCATAAAATAATATCTAACTTCCTGGCCATGGTTCAAACCTGGTTTTAGATAATTTTCTGGGGTGTGGAGGCAGTCCTCCTAACTCTTCTACCCCCCCCCCCCCCCTCCCTTTCAACATCATCCAAAAAATACATTTCATGCTTTTACTAATAAACTACAATGTTTGATTTAGTTTCTAATACAATAAATTGTTTATATAAAGTAACACTTGTGAGAGGCCACTTTAGCATGGCCACTCAATAGCCCGGGCCCTAGAAATTTCGCCCCCTGCCTTCCCTGCTTTACTCTCAAAACTAATTTTATTTTTTTAACAATCATATCAATTTTTAACATAGTTAAGAAATTATGTTCACATTTAAATTTAATATTTTTCATTTTCAATTACCTAAAATAGAGGAAGTAAACAAATATTTTTTAAGGCCTCTTAATTTAACTTTAAGGTTTCCTATTTATTATATATTATATGCTATATTAAGCTAATTGCATTCTTCTAAACTACGGCATTAAGTATATTACTTACTTTTAATGACTCTCCGTAGACAAACACTTGGTATACATATTGGCTCTTGACATAGATGTTTTCTATTTTTTCAGGAACAATGTATACACCCTGCGATAGTTTAAAAATATGTTTCTTCCTATCAATTATTTTTAATGTTCCATTCTGAAAAAAAAAAAAAAAATTCCTAAAAAGTTCTACATGACTATTTTTTTGGGTAGCATCAGAAGAATCTTATTTTCTGTAGCATATTAAGAATCTTATTATTTGTAGAAACAAGGGTAGCATCAGAAATAATTACAATTTATTTAGTAAATAAATGATAATAATAGATATAAGACTTACACTAAGCCATTGACCTATGTCCCCCGTGTGGTGCCAGCCATACTCGTCGACAGTCTGTAGGGTAGTGTCATATTCCTTATAATACCCTAGGAAGACATTGGTTCCTTTGACACAAACTTCTCCTTGGTTGTTGCTGGCATAGTACTCCATCTCTGGGACATCGACCAGCTTGACGCAGCAACATGCTACAGGTGGTCCAACGTGTTCAGGTGTGTGATCGCCCTGCACTGAGAGGGTGATGGGAGCACTGCATTCTGTTTGTCCATAACCCTCCACTATCTGCAAAATAATAATTAACAAATTTATACAGAAATGTAAATGTAAATGTTCACAGCTGATGAAGCCTAATTGTTCATCGCTACCATTATCAATCACTTGTTTTATTAATTACCAGCATCACCCATAAATGTATATGATGGTGTGGCAAACCTCCTTTCTACCACTCAATATTCTATATTTAAGTTTTTACTATTGTAAATTTTATTATAGCTAAACCTTCCTAGAATTATAAAAATGATGTAGTTAGAGTAAAATTTGGTAAAAATGGATTCAGTAGTTTTATCATTGTAAACTCAATTGTAGAACAGTGCTACTCACATATCATTCGATTTTCAGACCACTGGGATCCACATGTCACACCACATATTTAATTTTTTTTTTTTAAATCATTTAAGTAAATTTTTTTATAAATTTCAAACTCTGTATAACACCAGAGTACCGTAACCTTTCATGTAGAATGGCGATCACCATATATCATTAAATTTTGAAACTTCACAGTTATCCACATATTATCGCTTTTTTAATAACAAATTAATTGAAAATCAGTAGATTTTATTATTACTAAACCTTCCTGGAACTCTAAAGACGATGTGTTTATAATTTGGTACAGATTGGTTCAACAGTTTTCGTGGTTAGTGATCACAAATGAAAAATGGCTTGTCCTTTTATATATTAGTATAGATTACAATTTTAACTGTTGTGATTTAAATAATTATTTCGCTGGAGTCCACTTTGTCTAGAATTAAGTTTAGGGTTACTGAGAATGCGTATAGATAAGTGTAGCATAGGGTATGTATAAGTAGTTTTGTTTTAGGTACATAGATCATGGAGATAATAATTATCTTCTAGCCAAGAATACAAAAGTATAAAACAAACATTTTATATACTTACAATGCAGCCCAGCGCAGACCTGGCAAAAGTAAGAACATTTGCTGATAACGGTGCTGATCCAACTAGCATTAGTCTCACTTTACCGCCCAGAGATTCCTGTATTTTCCTTAAGACTGTTTTATCCCAGAAACTATTTTTTCGGAATATACCCCTGTAATGAAAATTTGTCTAAATAGTAAAAAATAACTAACTGTAATAGTTTCCATTTTTTAAATAATTTAATCAGACTATAGGAATGTTCTAGATTTGACTATAGTGATTGATCATTTTCATCAAAATGTTTTAATTTTTTTGTCGGTTTTATGTTCTATTGCTAATAATGAATTTATGCTATTGGTTAACCCTATAAATTTATGTTTACCTATTCTGTTTACAAATAAAACAGCTTGTAATATAGAATTTAATTCAGCATTATAAATGGACATAACACTCATTTGCTGCAACAACGACATAAGTCAAAAACAAGCTTTTGACTGTATAATGAACCATTCACTTATGTAGTTTTAGCCGGTAGAAGGTTATATTTGAGCTTCAACTATTCACTAAGAGAGAGCAGGATATGTCACCATTATATGTCTAATGATCGGTCTGTACTTTATTCACAAGACTATCCTGCAAAATTTAAGTTTTTGAGTTATGTCATTGTAGGAGCAAATGAGCAATATCATTATCATTACTGCCAAGCCAGTATCACATGCTTTTGACCCTTCTTTTTATACACTAATGTGATGTTTCAGTTTTCTGAAAGTAGGGATTTGTATTCTAAGAATAATAGAAAAGTATAATGAGATGGTACTACCATATGGTTGTATTATATATTATTAAATGGAGTTTAATATTAACTTTTTGTTATAAATATTAAAAAACCAAGATTACGTTTAATCATTGTATATACCTAGTGAATAACAAGAATAGACACCTGATATATTTAAATTATGAACACCAAGCCACATTTTTATCTATGAAAATTAATTCAATAAATAGTCTTCAACTGAACCAATTAAGAATTATCAAAAGACCAATTGTATAGCAAAGTTACTTACTTACTTTTTGATCTCATTAAACTTGGAACTTAGAGCCATGTTATACAGCATTCTTTTGATAAAGGAAGCATTGGTTTCTGCTTGCAATTTGTCATACATTCGGTTCAGCAATCTAGGTACCGCTGGCATGACTGTAGGTTTCAGACACTTCATATCATCTGTTAACCTTCGGATATCTCCAGAATAGAAACCTACTCCTCCTCCGACCAAGTACATCCCATTCTTTAACCATTAAGAAAGAATTAGATTCTTCATTTAAAAGTTATGTTTTTGTTTGTTTTGAAAGACTAAAAATACCCACCTCACAACACCTTTCCAGCATGTGAGCCAAGGGAAGGAAAGATATCATAGTGTCTTCTGAGGTTGGTTTTTGGTCGCCGAGCTGCAAGAGTACTGCGCAAATTGCAGCAACAACATTCTCATGACTCAGCATTACTCCTTTAGGACTGCCTGTTGTTCCAGAGGTATAGCAAACTGTGCAGAGGTCAGTAGGTTTTGGGGGCTGTAGAAAACAAAGATGTTAACATTTAATACAAAGTGTAATAATACACTTTTTAAACTTAATATTCAATAATTAATTTATAATAAGATCTATAAAATGTTACTCACTAGTTCTGGTAGACTTCGTTGAGCTCCAAGCTTCTCAATTTCATCAAATTTAATGATCTCAACTCCTCGATTCTTTGCTCTTTGCCTGGTTGCTGGGCTCGCATCTTTGATAACAATGATTTTACGGAGATGCCTTGGTGCTTGTTCGAGCATTACATTCACCTTGGCATCATTTTCACAAACTATAACTGTTATTTCAGCTGAAAATAAAACAATTTTAAAAATATTTTTGAGCTTTGTTGTAGTTTTATTTATTTTATTTTATATTATTTTTACAGGTTTTGTTTCTAGCCATTGCCAAATATACTTTTTCTTTATTTATTAAGTATAATGTATATTCTTGGAGTGTTTATTCTTTCAAAGTTCTGTAATGGAATGATTGAAAGAACAAAGTTCCTGTTATTTTAATTTTATTTTTTTAAAGCAAGTACATTTAAATTATATTTGAAGTGTCTTTTACTAATTATCGAAAAGAACTGATAAATAAAGCCTTCTTTTTTTTATTAATTTCATTTACAATTTCTTATAGTTTGATATGTACTTTCTATGTCACACAGTAATCAATTTTGTAAATAATAATCAATTTCTATGTCACTTTTGCAATGCGCTTTCTATTTCTTCTGTTCTGCATGGTTCTTCGACCCATACTTTTGTGTGGTAAAAAAGAGCCGATGCTTGAAATTTTTTAACATATTATGGTCTTATTTTTTTGCTATTTTGGTAAATATCAGCAATATTTCATATTTTTAATGCAGCCCTTAAAAAAGTTTTAATGAGATGAATACTCCAGTGGAGTTGTGGACAAGACATACACTTAATGAGACATTCTCATAACCTCAGCTAAAATTTTAAAAACAATCGGATTTTTAAAGTTGATTAAATTTTTATTATTTTTGAGTTTTCTATTATAATATACCTTCTATTTATTAAATTCCCAGGTGGAGCCAATTTTGTTTTTCTATTTACCACTGTTTTGAAGTACTTTCTAGAGCTTTTCATAAAAATGCTCTTGACCGTTACTCTTTCTTTAAACATTTTTTTTTCGTATTAAAAAATTATTAATGTCCTCAAATGGATAAAACTAAATAAATAAAATAAATTATTGATACATAAAAAATTAAAGTAATAAAAAAATTGTGATCAATTTTGGAAGAATATTACAAAAAAACAGTTTAGTTGTTCAACTATTTTATTGAATGAGATTTAATTTTTAATAATTTTTTTTAAAGGCATAACTCTGTATGTATGTCCATACCGACCCTCAACTTAGGGTCGGTATGGACATGCACTTGTTACTATGTGAGGGAAATCACAATTATCCTGAAGATGGAGTACATATGGCAATGTACTCCGAAACATGTTGAAGAAAATAAAAGATAAATAGGAGTTATTCTTTAAAAAGAAATATTAAGGTTTAGTTGTTTTTAAATCTGACCCCTCCCCACCAAAAAAAATGAAAATTAAATCAGTGATGTTTCACAATTATAAAAGTGTTGGTATATAGGTATGTAATTCTAATATAAAATTTTATGAAAATCGATTGAGTCGTTTGTAAGTCTGAATCCCCCCCCCCAAAAAAAAAAAATTAATTAATGATGATTAACCCATATAAAAGTGTTTGTAGGTATGTAACTCCAATATAAAATTTGACAAAAATTGGTTGTTGTTTAAAGTGTGATTAATCCCCTCCCCGTCCCCCCCCCAAAAAAAAAACGAGAAAATTAAATCAATGATGTTTCAGCCTTATAAAAGTGTTGGTATATAGGTATGTAACTCCGATATAAAATTTGAGGAAAATCGGTTGAATTGTTTTTAAGTCCGATTCCCCTTACCCACCAACCCCCCGCCAAAAAGGACCTCAATTCAGTGATGTTTCACCTGTATACAAGTGTTGGTACATTAATATGTAACTCTAACAATTTGAAAAAAAAAAAAAAAAAAAAAAAAGTGTGACGGTCGTGAGGAACATCCCGTAATTTAATGTTTATTGCATCACCAGAGCCATACCTAAACGGCTAGTTTGACTAATCAGTTGTGTACATCTAAAAATAATTAAATATGGAGTCCAGGAGCTTTTAAAAATACGAATTATTTCAAAAGAGTGTGACGGTCGTGAGTAATATAAGGTACGAGGAAGAAAACTTATGCAGGATTGATGAAAATCGTAGAAAATACACTGAAACTTGTCTTCCAAACACATCACTTATGAAGCTAACCTCACGAATTACTCTGTAGATAGCAATAATTAGCACTAGGTTATCCTTGTAGAGAACATTGAAATAATTATTTAGTGTGACGGTCGTGAGGCCAAACCGAAGGACAAAAATAAAACAGAATTTTCAGTTTCTTTTTATAGTTTAAAAATGTTTAAAAGCATGTTAACTTATTTTGCAATATATGTTTTCATACTCTAGAAAATAAATACATAAGTTTTCTAAAAATAAATACTTAAATAACTTTCATGAAATCTCACTTAATAAGTAGGGACATGTGACGGTCATGAGTTTATAAGCCTTTTTATAGCTATAAAATAATAACAAAAGTATTTTTCGAAACTAGACTGTATGCACCAGCATTAAGGGATCGATTTACATTCAAATTTACTAAAAATATTGATTTTGAAGTTAAGTGCAAGTGATTTCCAACTTAAGTGCAGCAGGACAGTGAAAACTCACTGCCATGAGAATGACCCATATACTACATTTCTTTTCATAGTACTTTTTGTTTTCTTTTCCTATGAATAAATATTTAATATCATATATGGACTAAAAGATCCAATAGAGATTGCTAACTGTTGAATAAGAGAAAGAATTTATTTATTGAAGGGGATTAGTAAAATAATAGGATTAGTGTCACAAGAAAAGAGAAAACTGTTTTCAAATTCTAGCTACTACCAAACAACTTCAGGAATAAATGCTAAAGCGGCTTCATGAATAGAGGTTACCCAACAAAACATCATTTTTAATAATACGCTTTTATTAACTTGACCTGTATGTAATGGCATCTTTCAGCGAAATTTTCTCTAATTTCCAGCCAGCATTCTGATTAACTGGAAAATTTGCACAACATTGTTCTAATGTCCTCACAAGAATTATGCTAATAAAATAAAATATTTATAGTGCAATCAATAAACAAGTTGTAGAGTCAATGAAATATATGATCATTTTTTACTTCAGGATTTTGTTTAGGCTAGTTAGTAGCTAAATATACTATTAGTTTAGGCTAGTTAGTAGCTAAATATACTATTAGTTTAGGCTAGTTAGTAGCTAAATATAGTATTAGTTTAGGCTAGTTAGTAGCTAAATATACTATTAGTTTAGGCTAGTTAGTAGCTAAATATACTTTTAGTCCTTGCCACTAGGGGCTTAACATATGGCTTACCAAGCCATAAAATATGTTTAATATCTTCAATCATTCCTTGATTGTTTGTTCCAATGTCCTCTCTAGAATGATTAGAATATAAGAAAATATTTAGAATATGTTTTTAGGTTAACTGTATATCATTCATGGGACATCTGTGAATTTCGTTCTTTTTTACTGATAAAAATATCTTGCCAATGGAGTATAATTGAAGAATATTATTTATGGTAATGATTGTGTTACCACAGATGTACATTGAAGAACTTGGTTGCTGGAAGTTTATATATCGATATTATATATGTTTATAACGAACTTGACTATAAATACTATTTAAATTGTTTCAATCAATCAATCAAATCGGTGCTACAACTGATAGTGAGCCAAGAACTGCTGTAGCATTCCGACCACCAGCCACCTCACTGCCTTGCTGCTTCTCTCCAGTTCCTCCAGTCCCAATATGGACAGGACAGGGCATCCCCTGCCACTCCATCCGTCCATCTCAGTCTTGGTCTGCCGACTCTTCTCTTGGCAAATATTTTTTCCTCTAAGAGTTTTTTACAGACGTCATCTGGATTCATGCTTGCCACATGCCCTGCCCATCAGAGCCTTCCAATTTTAATATATCTTACAATATTTGTATTTTGATATAGCTGTGCTAGCTCTGAAAACTGGTCCAAAAATTCTTCTTAGAATCCGTCTCTCTCTGTCGTTTCCTGCATTTTAGAAATCGTCCAGCATTCAGAGGCATAGGTCAGAATAGGTCTTATTAAGGTTTTATACAGCTGGACTTTGGTTTTGCGTGAGAGCTTTCTACTTCTAAAGTGTTTCAGGAGTCCAAAACAACACTTGTTTGCAGCAATTAATCTTCTATTTATTTCCTGCTGCATGTTGTTGTCGGAGTTCACTTGAGTCCCTAAATAAATGAACTCTTTAACTGGTTCAAATGTGAAGTCTCTGAATATTATTTGGCTATCCTGCTGATCCCCTGCTTGCGGGCCAGCTGCCTCCTGTAAAGCAAGAAATGCCTCCCTCACAGATTCCATGCTTCTTCCAGTTATGTCCAGATCGTCAGGAAAACCAAGTATTTGTACTCAACGATTGTATAAAGTGCCCCCAATCTGCACACCTGACTTTCTTACTGCTCGCTCCAGGGCCATATTAAATAAAAGGCACGCAAGAATGTCACCCTGTCTAAGGTCTATGTAAGTTTCAAAGTCTCTTGATAGAGCTCCATGTTCTTGGACAGCACATTCCACCTTATTCATCGTTATTCTTATCAAACGAACTACCTTGCACAGAGTTCCTAACTCTAATAGAGCTTTATGCATTTCCTCCCTTATCCTTTTTATTCCATGCCTTTTTATTATCAATTAAATTATTTTGTTAGCAATTTAAGTTTTACTTTAATCTTATCCCAACTAATCATAATTGATTTTCTGGCTTTCTGTTACTATAACATAAACAATTCACAAAATAAAAATTGTTTTCTTCTTTTTAGTTTGGTTTGCTATTAAAGTGTGTTTTTTTAAACTATAATTTATTTTTACTTGTTAAATTATCTAACTGTATGAAAATATAAGTCTTATAGATTAAAAACAATATTATTTATTTATTCTTTCTAATATAATATATTAATATAAGTTTATTCTTACTTAATATAAAATAAGTTGTTCTTAAGAGTGTAAATTTTATTCTTAAGATTGAAAAATAAATTTAGAAGATGAGAAAGAATATGTACATTGTGAGCCATGGTGTATGAATGTAAGAGTCACTAACTGTATATGAACAATGAATATATTAATAAAATTATTTACAATTGCAAAATACAAATTTTTCACAAAAAATTATTTGTGTTAGGATACCGCAGCTGATCTGCTTTTCATGTTTAAATTTTTAATAAAATAAATTAGTTTAACATGTTACTCTAACTTTAGTTCTGTTTTCAGTTGGAAGGGAAAAAAAATGATAAAAGTATAGTTGACTGTTATGATGAATGGAGAAGAAGATGATCAGGAATGCAGTCAAAGAACACCACGTCTAAGAAGAAATTCTTTAATACGTGCCAACATTTCAACCTGCCTTGCAGGTCTTCTTCAGGGCCACCGAACCACTCTTGTGAGGAGACGAACGGTGACTTGAGTCACACTTGGGTGGTCGAATCGTTGGCACGTGTTAAAGAATTTATTCTTAGACGTGGTGTTCCTCTTTGACTGCATCCCTGATCATCTTCTCCAAAAAAAAAAGGAATAAATATAATGAATAAAATCTATATATATTAAAATAAACATTATTCATAATGACTTAGTTATTTATTACTGTTTAGATTTATTACCTTGAGAGATAATAAAGGAAGTAGCTTCAGGACCGAGGGTGTCGTAGAGTGGTACGATGACCATCGAGTAGCAATAAGCTGCCTGCTCAGTGAGGATCCATTCCGGGCAGTTTGTGGAATAGAGGCCTACGAACGTCTTCTGGCCAGGGGCAAGGCCCAGTGCCACCAGCCCTGATCCGAAATTCCTCGCTCTGAGTAGAGCCTCATTGTAGTTCAGCCAAGTGTAAGGTTTATTTGGGCCCTCTCGCCACCCCAAGCAACGTCCATTATCTGTAACAAAGTTCAGGCTTTAGTGATCCTAATATTTACAAATGTTATTTTAAATGAAAACTCTGTAATTTAAATATACTATAGAAATATTAAATATCCCACTTTGATTCTAGGGAGTTTACATTATGGTCAAGGAAATGTCCTCAAAAAAAAAAAAAACGCTTTCTTAGGTCTTCTTTAAGTCTACAAAAACAAGACGACTCCATTAAAATGGGGTATAAACAACTATAATAAGTTGATGGATTGATAAAAATAGAAGCATAAAGTTTATAAAAAGGTTATTACACAAGATGAAATAATAACACAATAAACTAAGGTTGGAAGCAAGGCTAAGGTCGTTTTGGATTGTTTTTCTTAGTATTTAAACAGTGAGGTTAATGTAAACAATTATTAGTGGCTAAAAAATTAAATTATTGGTGCATAATAAATTTTGTATTGTATATAATTTAAGAAGTTTTATATATATATATATATAAAACTTCATTCAAAAACTACTAAAAATACATTTTTCTTTCAAGCAAGGAAACTCAAACTTGTTAAAATCCAAAGTTTTCATTTGTTTAGTTTTAATACAGAAATAGACTTTGAGCTTTGTAAAATGAGAAAGGCAGACATTTTGTTAATAATTAGACTACAAAGTGTTGAAAATAACTAATTAAAAAAACAAAACCATAATAGGATCGTATCTAATACAAAAAAATGTCAATTCATAAATACTGGTTAATAGATCAATAAACTCCAACTGAAACTTATAAACTTGGACTGCTATTAATGATCAATTTACACATTTAATTTTTTGAATTAACATGGCTGAACCAAAATTTAAAATTAATCACAGAATGCTATATTAGCCATATCTGTATTATCACCAAGGGTTTCAAATTCAAAAATATCATGATAAAAATAAATCCTGTAAATATTGATCAATGAATTGCTGAAGCCCCTAAGAATAAACTAGCTCTTGAATATTATAAATATAAGTTGAGTTTAATAAATTTAATCAGATAATGACATTGAAAGGGAAAATTACAGTTTTATAAATTTGTTGGCCCTAAATCACAAAAATAACTACCATTTATCAATTGATTAAATTTGAAAAAGTGAAAAAAAATATATTCTCTTATTATATATTCTCTTATTAATATTATTCTAAGAGAAAAATATATTCTCTTATTATATATTATTCTCTTAAATAGAATTATTCTGCTTAATGTGAGGGACCCAAAAACATTAAAATTTGTATTTTTAAATATAAATATATTGGAATTTTATAGTTTTGTTCGGTATTATAATTCAAGCCAGAAAAACATAATAATAAAATAAAATTGATAAATATTCAAGGAAAGAATAACTTTTTTATTTAGAATACCTATTTTCAAATAAATTAGTGCAGATGGAAAAACCGGTTTGTGTGAAATATGTTTGTAAACATACTGGCATAGCCCGCCTTCAGTTCTTGGAATTAGCACGGTTTTTTTTTTAATACTATTTATCGAATTTAGTATTGTTTGTATATTATTGTTATAGTTTATAATTGTATTTGTTTACCACTACTTATCGGAATTTTATCATTTATTTTTATTATATAAAAGTATAATATTTAAATTATACGAATACAATTTATTTCTTATTTTAACGAAAATTTCTGTATACTTCGAAAAATAAACTTATAAATTTATATATGTTTATTTTCTATAAAAATATGTTTGATTAAGTTTAATAAATTTAAATATCTTAGTGCGCATAATACTTATTTTATTAGTTAAATATAATAAAATTAAAAGAAGATAAATATGAAAACTGTTCCAGGAAACTTCCTAGATTTTCGTAACAGCAGACATTGGCAGTTGGATGGTGTTGGGCATTATAGAAGAAGTAAAGTGTTCGTTGGTGGAAGTGTTTTTTTTTTGTCTTGTAATTTTATTATTCTTCGTGTACCTGTTCGTTTAAAAAACAATTAATAATTTTTGTTGGTCCTATCCAAATAATTATTAGTCTAAATGTGAAATTATTGAGAAAGTTTAATGTTATAGTAACATTTCTATATGTCTCAGTGTGATTGATACCTTTAGTAATTTTATCGAAGTTTTGATTCATCAAAATTGTTTGTAATGATTGTTTTCCTATATGTTTATAATTAGAAACTACTGATCGAAATAAATAGATTGCTGCATACATTTTTCTATGATTTTATAATTCTGGATGCAGAAAAGATAACTTGATCATATAATTTGATTAGTTGCAGTACTCAAGATGATTCAACACTGCACCTGAGATGAAATAGCTGATTTAAAATGGCGTAATCAGGTGAGTTGTACAATTTAATTTAATTCTATTTTATTTTCATTACATTTATTTCATTCCGCTTTAATTAAAGTAACATTTTATTTAACTGCTTATTTTAGTTTTATGAATGCAAGTAAGCTATGTAAAAATAACTTGTTTGTTACGTTTGCATAAATAGCTTGATGTGTTAGTTATATTGGATTTTCTTTGATTTCATAATCCAGATCAATTTAATAGTTTTGATTTTTATTTTAAAAAATTTTGATGGTAAAACAGTTCTGAATTTTGTTGTGAAGTATTGATCATTGACTTTTAGCCAAACGTTCCATGTTTTATATAATTTTATTATGTTAAATGATTAAATTTCAGTATTGATTTTACTTTTAATTTGCTTTTATTTGATTCAAATAATCTCATATCTGTGGGTTGTTTATTGGTTTAGTTAATGACGTGTAAATCAAACGATTGAATTGGATACGTATTCTTATTATTTCTTCAAATAATCCTAAATTGTCATTTTTTATATTAAAAAAAAAAATGAAAGAAAAAAATACCTTTATGTAACATTAGGTAATCAGCAAGAATTTGGCCCCCCCCCCTTAACTCCCTATAAATAAGATTTTTTTTTTTTGGGGGGGGGGAGGGCTTGCCACCTTCACAATTCTTTACCCCTCATGCATATGGACAAGAGATAAAATAACTAATACATTTATTCAATCTAGTTGGTACGTGAAGCAATCAAGTATTTATTCTCTAGCGTGTTTTTCATCAGAAAAACTTCTGTTAGACTCAAAAGGTGAAGTGCAATTGTATCATGAGTTACACCACTAAAAAGCTAACTAAATTCTACAGTTTTGGGGAACTTTGACGGCTTCTAGGGTGCTCCAGTGGGGAGTGAGAAATTTTCAAAAAATATAAAAAATTTAAGTTTTAATAAATGTTTTGTGTTTTGCGCATTAAAAGGCCCCCTAAAAGTGAATTTAAAATAACTAGAGCTATGTCATATTTTAGAGAATTTAATGCTGATTTAGAAAATATCATCGCTTTTGTTTCTACGCTAAACCAAAGTAGAGAAAACTGCCATTTTTCAGAAAAAATAAAGATTTTAGAATAAAAACAAAAAAAATTCTATCTCCTCAACTGATTGAGATACGAAACTAGTTTCTGCGCCATTCTACCCCGTTTAGTATGCAGTATTACCCATTTTTTTTACAGTATGTCTGGGACACCCTGTATATATATATATATATATATATATATATATATATATATATATATATATATATATATATATCAAACTAAACAAAATCTTTTTGAAGTAGTGCTTTATTAATACGCTTTTATTAACTTTACCTGTATGTAACACGTGTCCAGGACCAATGACAATAAAATAATTGTCCTATTTTGTTTTAGTTCTTGCTTCGTCTAAACGAAATACTCCCCAAAAGGGGTTCTGTCTTCCAAAAGGTGGAGTAGTACTCCAATTATCTTTGGAGTCGGTGCCAGCCAAGAAGGGAAGTTTAATCCTGTCTTTACAATAAATAAACTGTCGAAGTGCCGGAGACAGCGGTGTGCCGGTAATGAAACAGTGGGAGGATCTTTACGATTACAATTTCTTTCCAAATTCTGTTTGTTTTGGTTGGCACCGACTCCAAAAATAACTGATTATAAATTGTGAATAGGTTTATAAGTATTGATAATTTCGTTGATTATCATTTAATGGTTTTTGTTTTTAAGCAATTAAAATATTATTTTTTATTTTTTAGTTCAAGTTTGTATATGTAGGTTTAATCTTGAAGGCGGTTTTGTTTTTTTCTCTAAACATTATTTTTATTTTTCACTTTTTAGTGGTGAGTGTATTTTTGTTTATACAGTCAATTCTCGATCTTCAAGTTTCACTGAAAAATGGTTTGACTTACTGAACAAAGAATTATCGAGTTATCATTCCACTAACCTTCATGTAATTGGGAAAATTGAACACAAAATCGAAGTTGAAATCATTACGTATATTTTTTATTAATGTGTATGTTGTTTGTACATACATATAAAATCATTGATACAGAAAATTAAATACCTGGTACCAATTTATCATATAACTTTCAACTGAATTGCGCTTTTTTCTGAGGGTGCCTAAAAGTAGACTTATCGCCTTCCACCAATGGCGATCTTTTCTTTATTCTTAAGGGCGGTTAAAAGAGCACTACGCGGAATTCGGAATTCGGAATTCACTAGCAATAAACGCCCAACTTCTTTCTCCTTTCTGCACTTTGTTAATCAATTTTAACTTTTCGTTAATTGAAAGAATTTTCAATAGCCACTGTAAAACCACTCGAGTAAATAACTAATAATAAGTGACTGGTGTAGCTATGAACTGAAAAGACAAATATGTTTAAAATGTAAGGTTATATAAAAGTGATTTTTATTACTTTCATAAATAAGTGATTTTATGAACTGTTTTTTCTATTTTTCTTAAAAAGTACTGCATTGATTTTAAAATAGTTTTTGTGGGACCACCTCTGAAGTATGCCCTACCGATCTAAAAAAGAATCATCAAAATTAACTCAGAATTGACGGAGTAATCCCGTAACATACACAAAAAAAAAAACAGACGAGTTGAGAACCTCCTCCTTTTTGAAGTCGGTTGAATATCAAAAATGTTGCTCCATTGGATAAGCGGGAAATGTTTTGAGGGCAAAATCCCCAACATTTTTGCCCTTTTATCAGATTGTTGCAAAAAACATATACAAAAATGATTTATATCGAAAAATGTGTTTAGCGATAAAAAAGTTCTTATCAATGGAAGATAATTGTAGAATATAAATGCTAATGATTGCGGTAGCACAGATGTCACTCTGGCAATTTTAATACAAGAACTTGTTTGCTCCAAGTTTATATATTCATATTATGTAAGTTTATATCCAACTTGATCATAAGTATTTCTGATATCGTTTAGAGACTAAAAATTAAGAAAATAAATTATAGTTTAAAAAAACTAAAAAAAAAAAGACACGGTTTAATAGCAAACCGAACTAAAAAGAATAAAATAATTTATATTATATGAAAGTTTTTGTTATGGCGATAGAAAGCCAGATAATTATGATATATAAGTTGACTTGAAATGATCTATTAATTAATTTTGAATAAAATTAAATTAAAGCTCATGTTATTTACAAATTAATTCAATTTGTAGTAAAAAGCGTGGGGTGCGTGATATTAAATATTACAAAAATTTTATTGGTAACTAATTATAAAAGTAGGGTTATTATGAAAATAATTATAATAATAATAAAATCTCAATGATGTCCCGTCCTTACATAACAAAAGTTTGTTGCACCCCACGCTTTTTTGCTATAAATTGAATTACTTTGTTAATAACATAAGTTTTAGTTTAATTTTATTCCAATTAATTAATCATAATTGATTATCTGCTTTTCTATCGCCATAACACAAACTTTCATAAAATATAAATTATTTTAACCTTTTTAGTTTGGTTTGCTATTAAATTAATGTTTTTTAAAACTATAATTTATCTTGGATTATTAAATATAACAATGTCATATCAATATGATTATTGATTTTTTAAATTTTTTTTTTTACTTTAAGTAACAAGAGAACTTCGATATATTTTCTATCCTCTTGTCTGATCTATCAGCTAACAAAAAAAAAAAAAAAAAAATGCCCTTAGAGAAATTCCGACGGGCGATTAAGCAATTCTAGTGTGGTCCAAGGGCTTGGATAATTCTTTGAATCGATTCGGTTGCCCACTCAGAGAAGGATATTCTCTATATCGACCGATTTAATATTTTTTTTTCTTTTCAATCCATACACAGTTGAATGAATTATGCCGATCTCGTTTTTTTTTTTTTTTTTTTTTTTTTTTTTTTTTTTTTTTTTTTTTTTTTTTTTTTTTTTTTTTTTTTTTTTTTCTATCAAAACCACCTTGAATAATTTAGACAGTTCTAAAACATAAAAATTACAAATCTAATCATATACAGTTGTAAATCTAATCATATAACAATGGAATGGTAATAATAAAACACCATATGACCGAGTCAAGCAGTGCCGGGACGAAAAAGTTGCTGATGAGCATTGTTTTATACTTATTACCGCCATTAATCCACAAAGCTTGGTCGCGCTCAGAAGACATCTCTACCGATACAATCATCAACAGATCTGATTATTTGGCAATTAGCGAAACTTGGATGGTAAATTCCATCCCAGAGAATATGCCTAGCTTTGACCTAAGATGATATTGTAATACCGCTAAGAAGAGAAAAATAACTCCATCATCGGTAGCGGTATCACCATCATAAAACCTGGTGATGTCTGTCTTGTAAACGTAAAGGCCAATGGCATCTTCAAATTCTGTGTGTATACCCACCCAGGCAAAGCATTAGCAGAAATTAAACTCTTTATGTTACGATCGTTGTTAAAATATTCCAAAAACATCGCAAAAAAGTATACCCGATTACGAGCCTGATCTTACTACACCAGTTATGATATTTGTAGACTTTAATGTTGATACCTCACAAAACCGCTCATTGCCCGACTTGATGCTCAGCGAGTTCAATTTGCCTTATATTGCAACTTCTCCAACAACGTTAGGTAATATCTAAATAAATTTAACGTTTATCTTGTATGCCATTTGTTTCTTACTTTTCGTATCACAGAGTTCTAACTAATAAAGTTGTATTGTAACACAATAATTATTTGTTTCCTTGCTTTTATCCTAAATACTGAAAAACAGCTTGTTTCTGAGAAGAGCTTTCCAAGCAGCAGAACATCTCTTGTTCCCATGTTTTTATCTTCAATTGATACCAGTTGTCCTAGCTATTTAAAGCTACTCACATTTTGTATTTTTATATCATTGAATTCTAGGGCGCCCTCTGTTAATACCATGATTTGCATTTCTTTAAATTAAGTTTTAAACCAAGGTATATCCCTTTAATGGTCAATTCTCTTAACATTTTTGGACTTATTCAGGATTTTTCCTATTAAAACCTGGTCATCAGTGAACTCTAAGTGATTTCGCCATCCTCCATTTATGTTTAGCCCCTTTCTGCCCCAGTTAAAACTACTCATTAATTCCTACAGTAGACTACACTATACATACACTATACTATACATTAATATCCCTGGAGAATAAATATCGCCTTGTTAGGTACCCTTTGAAAATTTTATTTGAGCCACACTGTTTCCAAGTTAGTAGGCTGCACTGGAGTGTTGGTACATTTTTAAGATTACATTGATAATTCTTTTGTTCAAGCCACTATTTTTTAATGTGCTGTGAATTGCATTGAAATTGATGGATTCAAAAGCTTTTTCATAGTCCAAGAGAAGCAGACTAAGAAAAAATTTATATTCTCTGGATCTATTTATTAATTGATTTATTACAAATAAACGGTCTATTGTAAAAAATGTTTTTAACCATTGTTCCGAATTTATCCTTATCTTTGTAGTCTCCCTCCGTGATACCCAATTTTTTAACTTCCTCTTTCATTTGCTCTGGGAAACCCTTTATATTTTTCAATTTCATCACTTTATCAAATATTTGTTTGTTTAATCTATTGCTATTCATTCTTTTCATGTGTCCGAAAAAATTTAATCTCCTTTTCCTCATCGATGATTCTAAGTTTTCCAATTGTTCGTAAAGGTCATCGTTCTTCTTTAATCGATATTCTTCCCCCACTTTTCTCGGTCCGTATATCATTCTCAATATCTTTTTTTCCGTCCTTAACAAGGTTTCCATATTGGTAAATCCCATATAATATATATATATATATATATATATATATATATATATATATATATATATATATTTTTTTTTTTATTTTCCTATAAGATCGGAGTAATTTTTTTTTATTTTATTTTTTTTTTCTCGGCTCCTAATGCTCATTGGCGGCTATAACTCTAGTTTTGCACTATTATAGGTCCCTACTACCTACACAATAATCTGCATTCAAATCTGTGAGTTACGACTCAAAACGTCCCCTTTTTAGATACAACAAATGAACTCATTTCATCTCAGGCTCATGAAATAATTATTTGCAGTTTCTGTAAAACTGCAATGGTAGGTTTATTTATTATTTCATATAAATTACTATTTAGGGTACATTAGCGTTATATAAAATTCTGCCTGGAATTATAAATTAATAACCTTCAGCCGAAAGATAAAAAAATGGACAAACAACAAAAAAGTCTTTGTTTGTTGTGTTGAATCGATATAGCGAAGTAGGGACGGCCTGGAGATGTTATGAATATATATATATATATATATATATATATATATATATATATATATATATATATATATATATATATATTACAGTAAACACGTTAATCGATTTCTTTTTACCCTCCCCCCAGCTTCTCTCACCTCTAGGATTTCGCCTTAAAAACTTTCAGGCAAAACACCCTAGAAATTTTGTTTTCTCAATACATTTTGTTCTTTCGAATTGTGGCTGTAAATTACGAGTTAAGATTGAAGGTAGACACAATCGACCCTTGGTTATTGTAAATTGTAAATTGCATAAAATACTTGTAAATATGAATTGTGAAACAAAAACTGAAGGATGTAAAACAATAATCCCTAAATAAGTGATCTCTCTCATGTATCTTGGTTGGAGGTATTCTCAGCTGAGGTGGTCATTTCCTCATTTCGGGCGTTAATTCTTCCTCGATACCTTTCTATTTTATATTAATCATTAAAACTAATAAAACCACCGATCCTTTATTCTCGACTTGTATTTCTATAAAAATAAGTACTTTTCTTTTAATATAAAACTAGTAGAGGTGAGACATGGTAGCTAAGGAGGGGTAGAGAAGGGGTAGCTAAGGGCTAACTGTTCTCTATTACCTTGCCTTAGCCGCCTCCAATAATCATTCAATAAATAGATTGAAGGCCCTTGTTAAGTCCTTTCTGTCACTCCTGCTCCTTCCATCCATCCATCTCTTCTCTTCTCTCAGTGATAATAACAATAAAAATAAAACAGCCAAATAATAACAATAACTTCCTACAAGTCATATCTTTAAAGTTTTGTCCTTAAAATTGATTTGCCTAAACAACTATGAAGGCTATAGAACATTAGTACATCACTATAATTTAGTTAGTAGATACCTTAGTAATAAGTATGAATTTTTCTTGGATTTCAGTTTTTTTTTCATAACAATTGCATTGTCAGTATCTATTCTTAGCTAACACCTTTTTATGCATGAAGCTAATATGGGAGATGCAATATGAACCCTGAAGTGGAATATAGATAAAGCAAAGAAAGAGAATCGGAATCAACACAATTTTTATGTTCCACAAATGTAGGAACTCATGGTTGATGTTGCTAATGTCATGGCATTACACACATTTCCATCAATCACAGTTACAGTATAACAATTGTCTTCCTCTGTGAACAAGGTGCTTTTTAATCAATTTAATTAATTAAAATAAGAATTTCAAATGTTTTCACAGCCATTCTAAATTCCTCTTTTCTTTCCCAGCTTCCTTCCACCACTTTTTAAATTTATATTTTAAACTGAAAAATAGGTAGGTCATCGCCTTTACTGGCCATTAGAATAGTTCTCACTATTTAAAAGCTGTCTTCATTTACTCTAATTTTACTTTGGAACATTGGGAAGTTTTGCTCCTGCATTTTACCGTTCAGTTATTTTCGGGTCACTCCTCTTACTCCTAAACCAATGAAAACATTAACAAAAAATGAAGATCCCGTTTAAATATTTTAATATTTAATTACTTTTTTTTGCAATTTTATGTTTATATTTTTTATTTATTATTTTTTTTCGAATGGGACAGCAGAGGACCACGTGCCAATTTTGGTTCATTCTCCCTTGTTCTTTTCTTTTATTCCAGTATGCTTTCATTTGTTCACCATGTTTCCTCTTTCTGTCCTCAGACCATTTTGTACCAGTCCTTTTCACTTTCCTGCCTTGGAATCCTCCCATTTTCAATACTTTTTGCCGAAATTCTCTATTATTTATTTTTTTTTATTTGCCCAAGACTTCCATTGAAGTCCATTACAAACCAGGGTGGGAAGGTTAAGATTTATTCGTGAGTACGCCACGAAATAAATTTTAATCCGCTCGGCTGGGATTCGAAACCTTGAGTACCAAGCGCGCTGTGACCCGCGCCCCATCTCACTCGGCCATCGAGCTCCCTCCAGTCTCTGTTAAAGTGGAATATTATTATTATTTTTATGAAAATTAAATTTTATGATGGAAGGAGGATAGGTGATGTTTGAAATATATTAAATGGTAGCTATGTAGAATTACTTGATGACTTGGCTCCTTTCCTGAAGGAATCGTAGAGGGTCTTAGTGTCCTCGGTCAGGTAGCTGAGGAACCTCCCCTCGCGCGCCTCTCGGTAGAACTTGGAGGCTCGGATCACTTCATGGCTCTAGAAACATAAAAAAAAACAACGGAATATTACATATTTATATATATAATACCGCCGGTTGTCGTGAAGAAATAAGTACAATTAACTCTAAAACTAGTTAAATAATAATCTTCAAATGAGGATTTAGTTTGTTAGCTTATTAACATTTTTTTTTTATTGATTGCTTTAAAGTATAAACCTTGATTGGCAATTGAGTTAGCCAATAACAATAATAATTACATAATAGTAAACAAACAATAAATACAAATAGAAAAAGAGTTTTACATGTTATATAATTAGTACTAACAGAAAAAGCATTTCTTCATATTATAATTACGAACATAAGATTTTTTTTTTTTTTTTTCTTACAAGCTATAATGATATATACAAACAAAGAAAAATAAAATGAAAAAAAGACAAAAAAAAACATACATTTTTACAATTTATAATAATTATATAATATATTTATAGTCTAGGGTGACAGAAGTTGTAGCAGCAATTGCAATAGAATCCGATATTTTATTTAGTTAATTCAAAGGAAATAAATTAATTACTTTTTGCTAGCGTTTAAAACGTTTAAAATAAATAGGAAGACGTTATTTATCTTTTCAATGCTATTGTATGATAAAATATTTTCCAAAGATAGACTATCATCTGTTTGAACTATATAGTCTTGTAGGTATTTTTTTCCGAAAATTATCGTGTCTTTGGCACTCTAACAACAGATGTTTACAGCTATTTACGATGAATAAGCTACAATCTTCACATTTTTCATTAGCTTTAATTTGCCAACTGTTATTTTTAAAAATATTTTCAAGTAGTCACATTCGGCTATTCTCAGTTGGCTAACGGTTCTTATTTTGGTTATATTAATGTTATATTTTAAATAATCTTCCGGCTGAGGGTTATTCAAATTTGAAATTTTCATAAATAATGAGTTATACCTTGTATTTAAAGTACGACCAATGTCTGTCGATAATAAATGATTAGTGGCTTTTTCTATTATTTTATTTTTATTAGATAATAATTTTTGTGGATTGAAAAAATCTTGGAAGTGTTCTGGGATATTGCCGTTAATGGTTAATTGTTTAATTTGAGACACCCAGTTATATTGAAAATCTGGTTTATTGGTATGTAAATCTAAAAGTCTTTCGAGGCAGATACGGGGTAGCCGATTTTCTGGTAATGCCATGATTTTAATTGAAAAATTTATTATTTTTTTTAGTACTGGGACGAATAACGGATTCCGTCCTGTTTCTAATCTTACAATATAATTTGGTGTGCATTTGGGCCAGAAATATAGTGTTTTTAGAAATTTAAGTTGAATATTTTCGATAGTTTCCAGGTAGTTTAAACTCCAGATCTGAGCTGCATACAGAAGTGTTGATGAGACCATTGCATCAAAAAGAACCATTTTTGATTCCCAGGAATCACTTTTAGCCTTTATAAGTATTGCTTTTACTTTTGCGCTTGCAATAGTTGCTTTTTGTACAAAGTGATCAGCTGCTTTTGCAAACTTTCCTGTTGAGGTAAATGGTACTCCTAGATAATTATAAGCCTTTTTTATTTGTAGTTGATTTTCTTTCCAGTAGAATGGTTTTATTTTTTTTTGTTTTAGGGGATTTGTGGAAAACTACTATATTGCTTTTATCTGGGTTCAGGAATAGCGAATTTTGATCACAGTATGTTTCTAGTATTTTCAACTTCTTCTGAGTACTTTGCCATGAATTACTTAAAAGGATGATGTCGTCAGCAAATAGGAGCATTATAACCTCTTTGTTTTTATTAATGGAAATCCCACTCGCCCCGTTACTTTGGAAATATAATAAAATATCTGAAAGAAATAAAATGAAGAGTATTGGGCTTAGGCTCTCACCCTGAAGAAGACCTGAGCTAATATTGGTGTTTTCAGAAACTTCGTTGCCAACTTTTATATGCATGCTTTCGTTATCATATAACATTTTCATTACTCTGATAATTTTTCCACTTAGTCCCACGTCAAACAATTTATGCCATAGTAAATTATGGTTTATGGAATCAAACGCCTTTTTAAAATCTGCAAATATAGCATATACGTAGCTTCCTTTAGCGCGCAAATTAATATTTATTAGTGAAGAAAGTGTGAAAATGTGTTCTTCGCATCCTCTTCCTTCTCTAAATCCTGCTTGTTATTCAGGAATTAATTTTTCCATCTCCACCCATCTCATGATTCTTTGTGACAGCATAGCTGTAAACAATTTCGTAGCATTGTTTAGCAAAGAGATGCCGCGATAGTTTGTTAAATCCTTCTTGTCCCCTTTGTGGACTAGATGTAATTTTGATATAGACCATAGAGACGGGGTTTCTCAGTGTCCATGATCATGTTATAGAGGTTTAGGAGGTAGTGTTCCCATTCAGGAGTTAAATTTTTTAAAACTTTATAAGTAATATTATCAAATCCAGGAGACTTATTATTATTATTATTATTTTTTTTTTTATAGAATATTGTAATTCCTCTAGTGAAAAAGGGATATCTAGGAATGGATGGGTAACAGAAAATAAATTAACATGTAATATTGTTTTTTTCCCGTATAACATGTAATATTCTACCCATTGTTTTATTTCTATTTCGTTTCTATGAAGTTTCTTTGAGGGCGGTTTAAGGGATTTGATTACTTTCCAAAATTCTGTACTATTTTTAACGTTTTGTAATTTTTTTATAATACCAGTACGGTATTCCGCTTTCTTCATAAGTATTATTTTCCTATATTTTGTTTTAGCATTTAGATATTCTTGAACCGAATTTTCTTCATAATTACTTTTGATCATTAAAGTATATTTTATGTGATACAGTCTCTTTAATTGTTTACATTCGAGGTCAAACCATATTTTTTTTTTTGTGAAGTGGTGTTATTATTAGGATATTTTTTCAGCTTCATTAGTTGTGATTTTAGAAGTGAATCTGTAAGGCAGGCAATCATATTTTCATATATCTTGTTGGTGGCATTATCATTGTAATAAATCCTGTTAGATGTTTGAAGGTTTTTATAAAATTCTTGTTTTTGTCCCGCTGTGCTGAAATTTTCATTGATTTTTACTCCTGTTTAACTATGTATTTTTTATTAAGGTTGGTAGTATTTAAAATTGAGATATTGCAGCCTAAATGGTCGGATTCATCGGAAAAGGCAGTTATCTTTAAATCGTGAAATATGGTAAAACAATTTTCATTTACCCAAATTAAATCTATTGTACTTTTTCCTTTGCTTGAAGTATACGTATATTTGCCTGATCTGTCTGAAACAGTCCGCCCATTACATTAAAAAAACCCATGAGATTCCATTAATACAACAAGTAATTTTCCGCGGCGATTAACATTTAAATGGTTGACTTTTCTTTTGGAGTAAAGTAATGAGTTTTCAAATAAATCATCTTTTAAATCATTCAAACTACCCACATGAGAATTAAAATCTCCGCCTAAGATCACGTGATAGTGTGGAAAATTAATATTTATATTATTTAACACACACTCTAGTTTGTCTAAATAAATATCAAAATCAGAGCCCGACGGTAAATATATGTTAGCTAATGTAATCAATTTATTATTTAGAAAGAAATTTATTTTTATAAAATATTGCTCACATTCAATAAGAGTTGCATCTTTTGTTAAATTGCTATTAATAAATGTAATTAAACCAGCACTAGCTCTTCCAGAAGTTTTAATTTTTATTGCATTGCTTGCAAAAGGGATATATTCTCTTAGCCAAATTGGAGTTTTGAAATTACTATTTATTAACCATGTTTCTACGATACAAATTGCTAATGTGTTTTCTGAAATATTGACTTCAGATGGATTTATATTCCAAATATTTTAATATCCACATATATTACAAAATATTAAATTATAATTATCATTTTCATTATCACTTTCTTTAATATCGTAAATATTTTTACATTCCTTAGTATTGTTATTATTTTTTTTTTAAATCAATCATTTATTGAGGAATTATTACAATCTGCCACAAATGTGGGCAATAAGTAATATTGATGACTTCATGATTACATTCACACAATATGTACAATAAGAGAGAAGAAAGAAAAAAAATATATATATATATATATATATATATATATATATATATATATATATATATATATAAAAAAAAAAAAAAAATAAAGAAAAAAAAATTAAATTAAATAGAACAAAAAAGAGCTATGCTGATATACATAAACAATATACAATATAGAATATACATACAAGTGAAATATATGAATATAAAAAAAATATATATATATTTACACATAAGACAAAATAATAATAATAAAATAAAATAAAGCTAAATTAAATAAAAAGTTAAAACTACATTCATACTTTATTTACAAGACACACTCATCCTAGGGATCTCCCAACCGACCCTGCCTCTCCACGTATTGTTATTACTGATGTTTTCTAGCTCACCTGGGTGTTTGGCTAATCCTGCCGGTAGGCAATATTGATATTGCTAGGTTGCTATATCTAGAGGTCGGGGTTTTAAATGTTGTAAATAGTTGCTCTTCGTGTTGTTATCCATGAGTGGGGGATCCGTACTTTCAAGTTCATTGTCAACATTATCACGATTAAAGTCAAGATTGTTACCTTATTAAATTAAACATCGTTAAATATATTTATATATTACAAAGGAAGGATGTATTATACTGGCTCCCGGTGATATATTATAGAAGAATGAGATAGAATTGCAAGGTTGGAATACATGGTCTGATAGGGTATGCGAAGGTAGGGGATAGGGGATCCATGGTGGCCTTCAAAAACCTTTAAGCGCCTAACATTTAAAACCCTGCTAATCCGCCCACAACATGGAGTGGCTCATCGTAAAATTCATAATTAGCATTACAACTCGCAGCTAAACAAGGCTCTTTTATTTTTTTATTATTTTTTGTTGATTTAGCTAAGAAGCATGGTCCTGTAAGCGGTGAAATGATTTGTGAAAAAAAAGGGGCGTGGCTGTTGTGTTATGGACACGGCCGTGAATACGTTTATTTAATGAGTTATATTTTTTAAATAAAATATTTTTATTTGAGTATTTAGGATAGAAGCAAGGAAACAAATAATTATTGTGTTACTTTATTAAAATAGTAACTTTATTAATTATAGGTATGTTATTTGAAAAGTAGGATACAAATGGCATACAAGATACATGGAGATTTCTGTTAAACGTTAAATGAATACAGGTATTACCTAAAGTTGTTGGAGAAGTTTCAATATAAGAAGAGTTTAATTTGTGCTAACGCTTTGCCCGGGTGGATATACATATATCTGCTAACGCTTTGCCCGGGTGGATATACATTTATCTGCTAACGCTTTGCCCGGGTGGATATACACATATCCGAGTACGAATTTTAAGAAGCCATTAGCCTTTACGCTTACTAGACAGACATCACCAGGTGTCTTTCATTTCCGAAAAGTCAATATTAACTCTATTACAATTAGTAAAATTATTGATGTTGCGATATATGGTGACTCCACCGGCTTTGTGACTTGATGATGATGTTGGTAGCGCTACCGATGATGGAGTTGCAATTTGTCTGTTCTTAGCTGTATTATTACAATACGATCTGAGATCAAAGCTAGGCACATTCACTGCCATGGAATTTTTCATCCAAGTTTTGCTGATTGCCAAATGATCAGATCTGTTGATGATTGTATCGGTGGAGATGTCTTCTGAGTGCGCGGCCTAGCTTTGTGCATTATTGGTGGCTACAAGTATAACACAATGTTGATCAGGAACCTTATTACGTTCCCGGCACTGTTCGACTCGGTCATGTGGTTTTTTTTATTATTACCATTCGATTGTTCTTGAGAATACCTTTCTAACCGTATACAATCTCTGTATTTGGTTTTGGCTTTTAGGCGCGTATAGACCGACTTTATATATTTTTGATAATATTTTTTTTATTCTAACACCTTATTATATTTACTGTCACTACCTTAAACTAATGGTTTATATACAATCGATATATTTTGACGACAGCTGACGATTAAAACTTAAACGAACATCGAAGCTTCTCCGAGTCAAAAGTTATACTAATCTCGATACGCAGCAAAATAACCTCAAAATTGCGGGGCTTCCCCTTCCATCGCGCGCGATGCGTCACTGTTCTCGCTTATCATAATGAATTATTTGATCCTTTAGCTATCCGGTGGTATAATTTAATTTTGGATGTAGAGGATAGATTCGAAACTACAATGCCAAACTGTATCCCCCGATTTTGTTATCATTAGGTTTTTTACTTGAGGTACGTATGATGGTATAGAATAATATACATAGTACTGATGTGTTGAAAAATTTTTGTATGTTATAGAACTGAAGATGAATGTTTAGCATTCGAAACTAGTTTTCTAATAAAATAATCTCAATAGAAGTGGCAATTAATTTATCAATCCTAATTTGGTTTTTGTTGATCCTGACGATTCGCTAGTTCGGACGACCCCTGTCAACATATCATCCGGACCTTGATCTTACTGCACATACTAACCATTATTTTTGGTATTAATTACTAGACTGATTTCGTTACCAGCTTCTATGAGTGTTCTTGGGTTTAGTTTTAGGGGAAATATTTAATTTTTCCCCCCTAAATCATCTAGGTTTCATTTTGATACGTATTCAGTAATGAGGATAAGCTTTATGATGAGACAGTTTGGGAGCCGTGGGACATTGGAACATTGGAACATGATGTGATGTGATTTATCGAATAACCAATGAGCTAGAGGCAGCCGCCATCAGAAGGGGATCTCAAGAGATTTATTTCCAGTTCACCGGAGCATTATCGTCTCATCCGATTGGGGGTCGTCTGTAGTGTATCGGTCCTCGGTCCTTCCCTTCAATTAGTGAAACTTTGATCATTTAGTATAATTATTATAGAATGAATCTATATAATTAGGATAAAATAAAAAATATTTATTATATATTATATCAAAAAGAATGATAAATCAATCGAAATTAGCTAAAATATTTTATTGCAAATCCATGTATATTTTACTACTTCTAATGGTGTTTGGTTTATTCGAAGAATTGTTAAGATCTTTATTGTCATTTTCTGTTCTAAAAATATAATACAAAATTCAGAATATCAGTAATTTTACTACTAATGAAATAGATTAATTTTAAAATGCAAGACAAGATATGAAATTAATGTTGTTACTCACTCAAAGGCGCTAGGCAATGATGAAAAAATTATTGAATAAAAATATTTTTTAGAAAAAAAACAAAACCGACTTCAAGATTAAACCTACATATACAAACTTGAACTAAAAAAATAAAAAATAATATTTTAATTGCTTCAAAACAAAAACCATTAAATGAAAATCAATAAAATTATCGATACTCATATACATACTCACAATTTATGACCAGTTATCTTTAGAGTCGGTGCCAGCCAAGAAGGGCAGTTTAATCTTGCCTTCACACTAAACTTTCGAATGGCCGGAGACAGCGGTGTGGCGGTGATGAAACAGTGGGAGGATCTTTACGATTACAATTTCTTTTCAAATTCTGTTTGTTTTCGTTGGCACCGACTCCAAAAATAACTGATCATAAATTGTGAATAGGTATATAACTAATTATAATTTAAATTTCGTTGATTGTCATTTAATGGTTTTTGTTTTGAAGCAATTAAAATATTATTTTTTATTTTTTAGTTCAAGTTTGTTTATGCAAGTTTAATCTTGAATTCGGTTTTGTTTTTTGTTTTTTCTGAAAATTATTTTAATTTTTTACTTTTTAGTGGTGAGTGTATTTTTGTTTATACAGTCAATTCTCGATCTTCAAGCTACACTGAAAAATAGTTCGACTTACTGAACAAAGAATTATCGAGGTTAATATTCCACTTATCTGTATGTAAATGGGAAAATTGTAGATGAAATCATTACGTACATTTTCATTAATGGGAATGTTGTTTGTACATACATATAAAATCATTGTTTCAGAAATTAAATAACTGGTACCAATTTATCATATAAGTTTTAACTGAATTGCGCTTTTTTCTGAGGGTGCCTAAAAGTAGACTTACCGCCTTCCACCAGTGGCGATCTTTTCTTTATTCTTTAGGACGGTTGAAAGAGAACTACGCGGAATTTGGAATTCACTAGCAATAAACGCCCAACTTCTTTCTCCTTTCTCCACTTTGCAAATCAATTTTAACTTTTCGTTAATTGGAAGAATTTTCAATAGCCACTGTAAAACTACTCGAGTGAATAAGTAATAATAAGTGACTGGTGTAACTATGAACTAAATAGACAAACTATGACAGATAACAGGAAAACATATTACACATGAAATTCTTTTAATTTGAGTTCGAGTTATAAAGGTGATGACTTCTAATAGTTCGTTTGATAGAGATGGTCGGTCCGAGTCCTCTCTTTTGAACCCTATTTTCAGTTCTACTTATTTTCGACCCAATTTTTCACGTTCTTTGTCTGAAATCGTCTCATTGAGGTGAAATTTAAGTGTAATGTACTTCCGACCGCAGATTTTGTTCGACTTTTTGAAGAATTTAGCTAGCTTATCGAAGTAAAACACATCGAGAGTTGACTGTATATGTAAATTTATTTATTTATTTATTTATATTATCCAACGCCCGTCTGTGGCAGTTTAGCCATCTGACGACGAGTCTCCCAATATCGATTTATAATATCTTCTTCTGGGTAGGTGAGAGCAGTGTAAACCCTCCGGTGATCTCCCTCTATGCATCCGAGGTTACATAACGGGCAAAAGTCACCCTCAGCAAGACCAATGCGGAGCAGGTGGGCTTGCAAGTAATCGTGTCCAGTGATTAGTCGAAATCGTGCAACGGCTTCAACTCTCTCGATGTTTCTTGGGACCGGCCCTACTGTGGCAAGTTCCTCCCATTTTTTGCCAATGCTTGATGTCATCAGGGTCATTTTAGTTACGCTACTAACCGTGGCGTCTTTCAGGTTTCTGGCCCTTTTTAAATTGAGTGGCGCGATAGGCTGGTCTGACTGTGCTCCCTGCTTAGCCTTGGCGTCAGCATACTCGTTACCATGTAGCCCCACGTGGCTGGGTACCCATTGTAGGAAGACGATCCACCCAGTCAAAATGAGTTCTGCAATTTTTCTGCGACACTTAATTGTCTCAATGCAGTCCGTGGTGGTATTGCTGCTTAGAGCTATTATTGCTGCCCGGGAATCGACGAGGAAGACTACTCTTCCTGGGTTCACGCTGTTGGCTAGGAGTTCTTTGGAGGCTTCGTGGATGGTCCTAACTTCTCCATCGTAGTTGCTGGCGTTTATTCCAACCGCGGCTGAGTTTTCGAATAGCTGGCAGTACCATCCAGCTCCGGCTGCTCTGGTCTCAGGGATGTAAGAACAGTCTGTATAGATGTGAAGCCAGGCGTTCGGAGGGTTCCGCTGGTGAATGGTGTCAAGGGCACAAGCTCTGAGTTCCAGTAGGCTAGCTTCCACCTTATTTGATGTCAGGTTGTTTAGATCTAGCTAGATATCTGTTTGCGGATACCAAAGTAGTGTAGTGCTGCAAGGGAGCCGGGTTATCCGTAAGTAGCTGAAGCTGGTATTTGTTTATCAAAGATTCTTCGTGCGTAAGTGGCAAGGTTTGAGTTTTTAGTCTTTGTGAAGCGCTCATAAATCCATTCCAGTAGTTATTGTCCTCTCTTTTAGCCCTTTCCCAGAACTTAAGCGTGTATTTATCCCTACGGCTATATAATGGTTCAATGCCTGTTTGCAGTTGCATGGCTACTGTAGGGGTAGACTTGGCTCCACCCGTTATTACTCTAAGAGCGTTGTTTTGGATCAGACGAGATCATATTTAATTAGGCTACTTTTGCTTGCCAAAGAGGTGACTTCACATCCATATTCGAGTACAGGGCGCACGGAGGTCTTATAAGCCGTGGTTAATACATCTTGTCTCGCTCCCCATTTAGTAGCAGTTAGCCTCTTCAGATGGTTGATGCTTTTTAGACCTTTTTCGGCTGTTTCTGCGATGTGGGAGTTCCAGGAGAGCTTACTGTCTAGGGTGATTTTTAGATACTTGGACAGAGCTGCTTGCCGAAGAGGTATTCCTTTGTAATTTATATCTATTGGTTGGGGTCTAGTGGATAATGTGAATAGTTGGCAGACGGTTTTTTCAGCGCTGACTTCCATCTTGTTTAGAGTGGCCCATCTATCCAGGTTAGCCATTGCTTGGTTTAATACTTCAACAAGAGCAGGTATTTTTCTTCCAGTGACCCATATAATGATATCGTCAGCATAGAAGAGACATGTTACTCCAGGTATGCTTTCCAAGGCTTCACGTAGGTCATTAATCACATTAAAAAGTAAGCAGCTTAAAACGGCCCCTTGAGGCAGCCCCTGACGGAGCAGCTTGTAAGAAGAGGTAGAGTCGAAAAACTTGCAACGAATATTACGCTGTGAGAGGAAACATTTTATCTAATTAAACATGTTCCCGTCAATTCCCAGCTTCTTTAGCTTGTGGAGGAGCGAATTCCGCCAGACCTTATCATAAGCGGATTTGAAGTCGACCAGTACAGCAGCGGTGGATTGCTTTCTGTGGAAGCCATCTTTAACTGCTTGTGTGAATTTTACAACTTGGTCCATCGTAGACCTGTATTTCCGGAATCCTGCCTGACGGTCGTTAATGGCATTGCTCGCTTCTAGATATTCTCGCTGTCTGCGCTCAACCATCATTTCGGCAACCTTGCAGCATACACTGGTAAGTGAGATAGGACGGTAGCTATTGAGTTCATTAGCTGGCTTTCCCCTTTTGAACAGCGAAATCAATTCGGCTTTTCTCCATTGGTGAGGGACTCGCTTATTCCATGTTAGGTTGATGAGCTTGAGGAAAGTTGTTTTAGCCTGCTGCCCAAGGTTCTTGACAAAATCAGGAAAGACTATCTGGTCCGGCGGATTTCCCTCTCTTTAGTACACTGATCGCAAGAGATAACTCATCAAGCGTAAAATTTTTTGTGAATGACGAGTAGTCGTGTTCGGTTTGACATGACAAGATTGGCATCTCAGTGATCGACTTTCTATCTCCAGAGCTTACGAGGAGTCTGCTCGTGTTTACAGAGTGCTGTTGTCACATCTCTCGGGTGTGTGCTATTTTGTTGTACACACATAGCGGTTTACAGTGGCGGGAGGGCTTCTCATTGTTCAGACGGGATATGAATTTGTGTGCCTTTGGGCCATCTTTATTAAAGTCCAGTTTTGAGACAAATGATTTGTAAGTGGATCTTTTGGCCACTATAACAGCTCGTTTTAATTTAGTTTGGGCCTTCCTTAAGGCGATGCAAGCTTCTACGTTTTAAGCTCGGTTTCTTGCTGCGTTCCTTTCCGTCTTGAGTACGTTTAATGAGTCATTCCAAAATGGAGAGTACTTTTTCACCTGGCCTTTCGGTATGCTCTCACTCGCTACTCTTAGCAAACATTTTGTGAAGAAGTCAACAGAGGCATCAGAGTTTTCGCTTACAAAGTCTTCAGTAATATATAGGTCGGTTAGATGGGAGTATATATCCCATTTACCTGGTAATTATTAAAATTCCATCGGGTAAGCTTTTTAGGTCTTGAAAATCGGCCCCCGTTCTCAACCTTTAGGTACATTAGTCTGTGTCCCCATCCATCCAGCCGGTCCTCTAAAGACAGGGTTGATCTAGCGGGTAAATTTCCGTGGACCAGTACAGGGTCGGGAGTGGTTAGATGTCCTACGAACGACAGAAATGTGGGGTTTGAGGGAATTCTTATCAAGGCGGAATGGTCCAGTGAGTCTTCAACTACCTTGCCTGTTGCACTTGTGGTTGGGTAGGCCCATCTAGTTGAGGTTACGTTAAAATCCCCTATTATAATCGTATTTTTATATTGGCATGGATTGGTCATGTGGGAAAGGTCTGGAACGTTGTTCGGAGGGTTGTAGAGACCTATAACTTTGAAGTGGACATCGACATCGTTCTTCCAGGCATCAATGCACTTGGCTTCGAGTTTGTCGTGGTCGTCCATCACATGAATCACGGAGAAATTGCAGGCAATCGAGGTTTTCACAAAAGCCAGTATATGTAAATTATTTTTGTTAATAATTTAGATTTAGTTACCATGGAGATTTTAGATAATCATAATCATAAATATGTTTTAAATGTAAGGTTATATAACAGTGATTTTTATTAACTGTTTTTTTGGTTTTTCTTAAAAAGTGCTGCATTGATTTCAAAATATTTTTTATGGGACCACCTCTGAAGTATGCCCTACCGATCTAAAAAAGAATTATCAAAATTGATTCAGAATTGACAGAGTAATCGCGTAACATACACACACAAAAAAAAAATACAGACGGGTTGAGAACCTCCTCTTTTTTGAAGTCGGTTGAAAAGTAATAGCCCTCCTTTATTGAGAAAAGCTATACTATAGATAATATCGATCTATCGAGAAGAGGCCGGCGTTGATGACCTATAACTTTTACGCTCCAAAACTCTCAAATAAATAAAATAAATAAACCACTCCACTCTTCAACCGCGCCTCTCTTACTCAAAACAAATTACAATTTTGACTATTGCAAATATCTTTATCTCGTCATAAGAATAAAAATTTGGATTATTATTAAATGATTTTTAAAATTTATAATGGTTCATAAATATAATGGTTGGTTCATAAATACTTCCTCTTTGACATAGATATATTCTTCTTGACTATGTACTATTTCCCTCTCAAGGCTATGTTGAATTTATGTTTTTTTTCATGTAGATGTATTGACAAATTGGAATTGTGTGCCTCATTATTGTATCCCGTTACATCTTTCTCTTTTTTTTTAAAAATAACATTTGCTTGGCTGTCGTCAAGAAGTCTAATAGTTTATAGTCAAAATTGAGCACTTTTCAGTAGGAAATTTTCCGTCATTTCCAAAATCCGATAATTGGTCAAAATTGCTATCTCTTGCGCCAAAATACATTGTTCAAAGCCTTATTAAGAAACACTTTACCATTTTTTTTTTTTTTTTTTTTTTTTTTTTTTTTTTTTTTTTTTTTTTTTTTTTTTTTTTTACCAAAAATCCCTCTTTAAAGATTAATAGTGATTGGATTTGACTTGTTCTCTACAACCACCGATATATAATCTGTACATCAATTTTTTTTATGTTTTTAGAACATATGATGGATGTTTAACATTCCAATCTAGCCTTCAAATAAACCAAATAACAATAGCAGAGTTATAATAATTGATGAATCCTCATTGTATTGCTCCTTCTATATGTATCATGGTGTGTACTATAACTATACTGTACTGCACTCGTACCTCAACTCAAAGATGTTAGATTAAACATTAAAAAATAAAAGACGAGAGTGTGAAACATCAAGGTTAAATAATATTTCCATCTGTGAGCTATAATATTATATTAAGGAGTGATATGTGTTATATGATGTAACTATTTATTGTAGCAGTTGTAGCTATAACAATATATCATAGTGATGTCATTAGTGAAGTAATTCACAGTGTCAGCTGGCTGTCGTTCAAAGTACACAACTAATTCAATCTACGAAAGCAGGAGTGGAGCAAATATTATAGTTCCATAAATAAATAAAAAGAATGTTTGTTATTTTTATCATTAGAGAAACGAATTGAAATATAATAATTATATATTAATCACTAAGAATCACAATAGTCATCGCCGTCAGCGGTATCAATCGACTTTAAATGATCGATCCTTGATACTGATTTTTTTCCCTCAAGAATCGAAAGAATCGAGAATTAGTTAAGATCCTTAGTTAAATTTAGACTTTTAACGTACTAAAATTTCCTTCCGTGAAATTCGATATATGTGAGGTGCCCAAAAAACAGCAATACTCATTATATCTCTCATATCTCATTTATATAACTCAATATATTAATTGAAGTTAGTTTTACAATCCTGTATTTTTTTGTTTCTTTGAATTGAGATCTTTCTATACAACAGGAGTGTCATCTATATATACGTAACTTTATATTATTTTAAAATTGGTTAATGGCGTCTGGCTAAACCCTAAAAAATATAAATATATAACTGTATCCGAAACATCAATATTTCATACCAAATTGTTTTTTAGTTGCTTTACCCTTAATCAGCTTTCTGTATTATATAATAGTAATTATTTATTATTTTGGCTTTGTTGCCTTAGCCTCGAATCAAATCTTAACAAATATTTAATTTCATAACTTCCCCTAAATGTATTGTAATTAATGCTAATACATTCGAGTGCAAAAAAACCGGCGCACCTTGATTTTCATTAAAAAAAATATAAACTAACGGAATAATGTTGTGATTGAACCAGCACACATTTAGGCCAGGGCATAAGTGATAACATTACAATAATCCTTTGCAGTAATCCTCTCTAGGAATAACAAAGAAGGGCCCAAGTTTGCAGATCAACATATTCCCAGTTAGTCTTCAGTTCTTTAGAAGAGTGCAATGAACACCTGTGTGTAGTTATTCTAATTTTTTTAATTTTCTTTGTCCCACGATAATCCAATCCTACCCAATATGGTGTTGGATGCCACGGTAGTTACTCAAATCGTAGCGTTAATTGAGGACAGAATAAGTCAGCGATACGCGGCCAGCAATCTTGGGGTACCGGAAACGAGGGTTCGGCGGGCGATCCAGAGGTATCGGGAGACAAGCAGCTATTCGAAGAGGTCGGGATCAGGTCGGCCGAGAGTAACAAACCAAGCGCACAATCGATTTATTAAAATGGAGACTCTAAGGAACCGCTTCCAGACATCTGTAATGACTTGCCACCGGCTTCGTGCTGCTCGAAGTGTGGATGTCTCCATGCATACAATAAGTGGACACCTGGCGGAAATCAATCTACACTCTAATATTCCTGCTTCCCGCCCTCTCTTCACTGCGGCTCAGAGAGCAGCTCGGATCTGTTTTGCTCGAGAACATGTTGCCTGGATTGAAGCTGATTAGGCCTGTATTCTCTTTTCAGATGAGTCTAGAATTGACCTACATGCTTCAGATGGTCGAGCTAGAGAAAATGAGGAGAAGGCTACGCTCAGTGCAATGTTGTAGGTACAGTACAGTTCGGAGGAGTGTCGGTGATGGTGTGGGAAGGGGTTAGTTTAGAAGCAAACACAGATATTCATGTGTTCCGAAGGCTATCCCTCAATGCACAAACTTATATAAGATATATACTTGAAGAGTATTTATTCCCTTTTGCGCCGTTCATTGGCCCTAATTTTATGTTTATGCATGATAATGCACGGCCACACGTCGCCAATGTTGTTAGTGACTTCCTTGATGAGATCGGTATCCGAACCTTGAAGTGTCCAGCTCGCAGCCCGGGTCTCAATCCTAAAGACCATCTGTGGGACCATCTTAAGAAGACCATCCGACAGCAACATAACTCTCCAGGAGCTGAGAACTGCCGTAGAAGAACAATCGGAGCAGATTTCTCAAGATGGAGGGGCTAAGTGTGGATATAAGGTATACTGCAATAAGATATACTGCAAGGATGCAGGCAGTGATTCAAGTAAGAGGAAAAACAATCGATATTAGAGACCATGAATTTTGTGTTTTGTTTCTTCCATATTGTAAACCAAGTTTAGAGGTTTTATTTATTTTTTATCATTAAACCAATAAATGTTTACTTTTTCGTTTAATCATTTTTTTTGCTTTAAATTGCATGTTTTATTATTTGTCCTTTTGTGTCATATAAACCGAATATATCCGCTACATATATAAAGAAAATTGGCAATTTTTTTTAAGTTGTGAAAGAGAAAAAACAAACAATAAGCGAACATTCAAGGTGCGCCGGTTTTTTTGCACTCGAGTGTATATTATGTTTGTGTTATTATTAAGGGGTGAAATCTTTATTTTACTAAAAGGTTAGGAATGATATACCTCTAAAAGGACATACATACATCCTGAGTTCTTTAGGGCAGTTATTAACTAATATGTTTGTAATATTAAAATTATTGATGTATATTTATTGATTTCCACTTATACAGTATATAAATAGGTGGCGCTATTTATAGATAGCCAAATATGTAAAAGGAAAATTCCTTAAACCTCTAGGAAAAAATCTAAACGGAGTTGCTATATTTATAGTTACTAGATAGGTAATTATCAGGCCATTTCAAAAGTCCTGTCGTTTTATCATTAATTAAATTTCATTTGGTCTGTACAGTTTTGTTATAACTCTGTTATCAATTCCACCTTCCCCGATGTAAACAATATTGTACGTATTACGTATTTGAAACAGGGATTGTCTTTTAGTCCAGTCACTGCTAAACGATTAAAGAAACTTTTAAAAAACTTTTGACTGGGAGAAGCTACGATGTTCGTTTAAGTTTCAATCGTTAGCTGTCGTCAAAATCTATCAATAGTATATAAAAAATTAGTTGAAAGTGGTGACAGTGAATATAATAAGCTGTCGAAATATATATTTAAATGTTGAAAGTGGTGACAGTGAATATAATAAGCTGTTCAAATATATATTTAAATGTTGAAAGTGGTGACAGTGAATATAATAAGCTGTTCAAATATATATTTAAATGCTGAAAGTGGTGACAGTGAATATACTAACGTATTCAAATATATATTTAAATGTTGAAAGTGGTGACAGTGAATATAATAAGCTGTTGAAATATATATTTAAATGTTGAAAGTGGTGACAGTGGATATAATAAGCTGTTGAAATATATATTTAAATGTTGAATGTGGTGACAGAGAATATAATAAGCTGTTGAAATATATATTTAAATGTTGAAAGTGTTGAAATTCAGATTCGGCCAATTTCATTAAATTAATTTAAACTTGGTTTGAAGGCAACCTTGGCCAACAATATGATCAGTATTTGGTGAGAATCTACGCCGAGCGTAAAGCTCAATTTCGGTTTTCCAAATTTCGTCAAGGTGACAAAACGCTTGAAGATGCTCGTTTTGGAAGATCTCAAGTTGCCGACGAACGGAAAGTTCAGGAATTAATAATAGATTTGGATCCACGTCAAAAATATCCGGAAATAGGTAAGCAGTTAAATATTTCACAAGGATAGCCTGGAGATACATCAAAAGGGAGGGGCTCTAGATTGATGGATCCCTCACAAGTTATAAGTGGCGAAGAATAAAAAAAATCTCCCGACCTTTCATCCACCAATCTCTGGACAATTGTCTCCGGCAGAAATGTTCTGATAACCAGCAAGAGAATAGGAATTAAATCAGTTTTTTACCAGCAATGATCAACCATTTTTTAAAAACAGTATTTGGGCGCTGCATCACATTGGAGTGTGAAGTTGTTAGTTGAAATGGAAATTATTTTAATGAATAATGTTATTGTTTCATCGAATGCTTTAATTACTCAAAAAAAAAAAAAAAAAAAACACAGGACTTTGGAAATGACATTATAGTTTTGTCTTTATTAAAATGAGAATGACATAGCTAACAGGATGAAACTACATTTAGAGTTAGATTGTGTAAAGAGGCCAAAGGCAAAGACCGCTGCCTCTACTATTAGTGCCGTCGTATTATTCCCTCACTAAACACTAATACTCCCTCCATCTCACCACATTACCCCTAACCACTATAAAATCCTCCTGCCTACGTTTCGTTCAGCGGCTTTACATTCTCATTACCTCAACTACATTTACGGAATAAATGTTCTACGATTCCGCGAAAGTTCTCCCATTGTGTGCGAAAATGATGAAAACGAAAACGAACGATACGATAGTGATTATATCCTTTATTGCGTCAATTATATATATAATATATATATATATATGTTGATCTTGGGGTGCATCTTTATTTGATGGTATCCCGCCTTCAAATCTAAAGTGCTAAACACGGTTGCCCCTCCTAACCTATCTAGTATGTCTTCGAACCGGGGTATTGGGTATTTCTCATCTACCGTGTTCTCGTTTAACTTTCGAAAATCTACGACCACTCGATATTTTTCCCGCGATGTCCCATCCTCACTTTTCTTTTTAACCGCCCACAGAGGACTGTTGTACGGTGATGTACTATTAACGATGATCCCCTGTCTCTTCAGACTGTCAAGTTCCTCCCGTATGTGCTGGCGCAACGCCTGGGGGTACCTCCGTTCCTTCACGTAAATTACGCGCTCTTGCTTCAGCGGAATTTCATGCACCGTTTCCCCCGTGACACTCAGCGCCTCCCCTTCCTTGAAGAATACATCCGAGAATTCTTGTTTCAATATCCGACGCCAATCTCCTTTCCGAGTTATAGCTCCGACCATAGCCAAATTTTCCCTTCTGACTCTTTCGCACTGATATTCTCTCTCTCCTATCCGGATTGACCATCGTTTCCCACTATTCTTTATCTTTGCCCCAACTTTGGCCAACAGATCACAACCTATTATGCCCCCATATTCCCGTGGCATTTTTTTCACGATGTGTACCTTTAACTTACCACCCTCGATCCCCCATTTACCTAATGAGATCTCCGCCTCCCCCTCTACCCCACACGGACCGCTCAGGGTGACTAATTTACATCCACACGATTGTACCCGAGGTATCCTCCCTCCTTTACAGCACGCTCTCATTGTTTCGCGACACATTATCGTGTTAGAACTGCCTGTGTCCACCAGGCATCGCACCCCACTCCCCACTCTAATTATGGGCAACCTACCACATCCACTCTCAACACTATTTACAACTATGTGGTCGCCCCTCTTCTTCCACACTCCTCATTCCTCGTCCCGCTCTCTCCTCTCCATCCCAACTCGACGTTCTCCGCTCCTCGGACCGCTTCTCCGGTCACACCTCCCTGCCGCTCGTCCTCCTGCTCCTGGTTCGCCTTCTTCTTCTTCCGTCTCTGAAATGTCTGAGGATCTTGTCGATTCCGAAGGTCGCCTACTTCTCTTCCATACCCGCTGGGCGTTTACCTCCATAGGCTCCCCTTGGTTGGCTACTCTGCGTCTGCTCATATATGGGCACTGTCTTGCAATGTGTCCCTCTGAACCACATTCAAAACACCGCGTGCGGGGGCACTGGGCTACCAGATGACCCACCTTCCCGCACCCATGGCATTTCCTATCCTCTTTCTTCCAGCTCCTCTTCTCTGTCCCTGGCCTCTTATCCCGTCCCGACGGCCGTTCTCGGGTTCCAAACTCCGTATCTCGTCTTCTCCACGTATCACCTCGAGGCTGAGCGTGTCTTCCGCCATCAGGGCGTCTATAGGTGACCTTGCTCCATCCATCTTCCTTCCGGCCTTCCTCATCCCTAGCGCTAGAGTCCACCATCTCTCTCGCGCACTCCAAAAGGTTTTATCTCTCGGGAGGCCATCCTTTTTCCCCGTCTCCTTGGCCAACTGGACCTTTAGAATAGTTGACAAAAAGGCCATCCTCGCTTCTACTTCCGCAGCTTCTGTTGTCTCCCTCATTTTTTTCTATTATTTTGTTGAAATGGGCCAACAACGATCCTGCGTACTGCCCGCTGGATGATTCGGTCTTCTCACCTCGCGGAACATGCGGAAGATATCTTCTTCTGGAGTCCACCGACCGCCTCCGAATGCCTTCTTCAATCGGTCTTTCACTACCACCCAGGGCGTATCTTCGTCCGCCTGAATCACGTTTAATACTCCACGCTTGACACGACATACCAAAGCCGCTCTCAATGCGCAAGCGTCCACGGATCCAAAAGACTTTCAGCCGCTTTTGCTTTATCCGTGCCATAACTCTATCTCCTCCCTTCAGGAAATGGTTTAATTCCCCTACTTCTCCATCATATCTTTCTATGTCTGCAATTGCTCTCCGCAGATCTTGCGACATTGCCGTCTTAATCTTTAGTAATTCTAGCGCGTTTGCCCGCGCCGCTGCCAATTCGCGTGGGGGTGTTACAGGCCACTGGGGGTATGACTAATCAAATCACAACTTAAATACTAAACACTAATTTATTTACAACTTAATAAATACAAATAGGTCCCTTAAGCTACTTAATCTAATAACAATTATACTTAGGGCCTAATTACACTAATATGTATATTACACAATACTTATCTTTAATATCTTAATACTAGATGTCACAATTATACATAAGAATCTATTACACTGACACACAGAGACTGTTACTACACTCACTGACACTGTTAATCACTGTCACTAACTCACTGACTGAACTGTCACTGACACTTGACTGATTGATCGTTACTTGATCACTGACACATGGATACTGACTCAGGATATCACAGACTCCTGACTGACACTTGCCCGACCGATCACTCACTGACCACTGTCACCTCAATACTGACTCCTAGGCTGGAAGTCGGCCTATTTAAAGCGCCGCCGAACATTCTAGATCTGGCCAGATTACAGATCTAGGGCCTTCTGGGGCACCGTGACCCTTCCAGGCCATTTGCCGCCCTTTTCGGCTACCTGCTCGCCCATGCCCACGCACCACCAAATCTAGGCCACCCTGGCGGCCTTTCCAGCTACCTGCCCCCGGGCCGCCCAGGGTACCCTCAACCTCACCAGACCGTAACAATATATATATATATATATATATATATATATATATATATATATATATATATATATATTCGAAATAAGTAAAGTGTTGGCGTTCCCTTTAACCAAGGGGCCACGTTTCGCAGCCCTATATATTTAAATACGAAACTAATTTAAATGTTTCCTTCAATGGTCTGCGTATAGGTGCCTGTACCGAGCATCGTAGGCCTCCCAATCTTATGCCACCGCCTTCTTGACATCCAGATTTAAACCAATGCTTAATAAAATCATTATTTAATAAAATGTATTAATTAAATTAAAAAATAACTGTTGAGGTTAGTAAAGAAGCATCGTCAAGAGTAAAATATCAGACACAGATGAAAGAGCTCCTCGAAGAGGATGAGGTGAAGACTGAGTGAGGCAGGGATTACTTGATACCGAAAAACTAACTCCTCTTTTGTTAAATAAGAAATCTTATGGCACCAATCTAAGTGGCAGTGGAAGAACAAATTTTAAATTCACTATTATATACGTTTTCAATTTCTTAAATTCCACACATATATGTTGTGAATGGAATTTTTTTTTTTATTATTATTATTGAATGAAAAATATGATGTTGTCATTAAATATATTTATTCTTATTAGTGACTTTTCCTGTTTTATTTTATTAATGAAACTTCAATGAAAAAAGTTTAATAGCAGTTCTAAGCATCAAACGTTTCAACTATAAAGTTCAATCTAGCAACAGTAAAGTGAGCCCAGCTGGTGTAACAATTCTAAATAAAGTCTTTAAGAAATACATCACTAAGCCAAATCGAGACTAAAGAAAAATAAGTCATTAATATCAAAATAAGTAGATATAAGATAAATCTAGAAGGCTTTACTGTCACTTTTTGGGTTAATGGGTCCATCTCCTATTTAAAAATAAAATAGCTAAGAAGAGGGTTTGTGGAGACAGTGACATTTATGCGTGGAACGACAAGGCCTATCAAAATAGACTAACCTTTCAACGATCGGGTCACGGAGTAATTCTTATCAGCGGTATTTTGCTGAAGTTAAGTTCTAGATATCTAAGACATTGGACAGGTTCAGTTGAAGTTTAATGCGTACATCTGGACCCCTTGCCTACAATATAAATGCGCTTTGAATATGTTAAAGGTTGAGTGAAGTGTATGTAAAAACAATTTGAAAGGTTGTAGAAGTTGACATTATTGGCATCAGTTAACAATTTTACTACAAAGTAGTAAGTTTTGTTCAGTTTTTTTTTTTTTAAATGTTTTTACATGGACTAACTCGGTTCGAAGAGTGTGAAGTGTCCCCACGTTAGGTCTCCTAACAATTATTTTATTTTTGCTCAATAATAAAAGAAAAGTCATCTTATTAATTAATATTAATATTTCTAATACCTAATTCATTCGCGCGTTCATTCATTGATGGATAACTTAAAAACCGTTAACAGCATCCTTAAGGAAAAAAAAGGAAAAAGGTAATATCTAATTGTGGAAGGAGAGAATGGCCAAGGATGTCCTTCGGCCTCAAAAAATATCGTCAGATCCTGGCAGATCTGTAAAACAGTGTCCTTATAGCATTTATTGGTCGACGGCACATAAAATTCTTCGATGGCCTAAAGTACTGTGCCAACCCTCTCTTCAGGGACATAGCCCCACCTCCCAGGCCTGGTAGGTGGCAAGGTTTGACCCCCTTAGCGGAAGTATTCGCTTAGGGAAGGGGTTCAAGCTTTTTAGACTGACCTATTTTCACACCATCCCCAGCAGAGTGATTCCTCCTCACCCGATCAAGACAACAGGAAGACAATAGTCAACTGAAGCGCCAGGATCTACGATAGCAACAAATCTTAAAATGCTGAGAAGGCAACATAAGATCATTCGATTCCAATTGTTATTATTTGTTGTTTGTTTAAATTAATAAATGGATGATAAGAAAAAAAAAATAGTTATCTAATATTATTGAATGGTTGTACATGCACTATTGTAAATATATACTTATTCGAAAACATGTACTTCATCTTCTGGAGTGTGACAGACATCAATTATTTCTTTTTTTGTTAATGACTATGTAGAGAATCTTAGAGTACAAGTAAAAAATAAAGGAAAGAGTCTGACATAGATTTTCCGTAACATGTATATTTTGAGATTAAAAAATATACTAACTAAAACTAAAAACTAAAAAATCGAGTGTTTTCGATCAGTTTATTAAAATTGACAACTAAAACAAAAAAGATGAAATATAATGTGGAGTACAATCTATGTTATGAGGTAATGGTTTGTTGTAATATTGTTGAGTGTTCTCTAATATAACTTCTATATTAGAACGTCCTCACGTTAATAGGTTTATAGGTATTTCTCTAGTTTCAAATGAGTAACGTCAAAATTTGTTTTATTTTTTTTTATTGTATTAATATTATGATATTTCGTTGATATAATGTTGGAATTACAAATGTGAGAATTAGGATGTGTTCACCTTAGCTTTATATATATTTCTATACCCCCTGCTCTTGCTCTAGTAGCCCAGTATAAAGAGTTCCGTGATCTAGTTTGATTGAGATGGGAGCTTGGCGTGCCTGCCTTCGGTGGCACCCTGTGGCTGCCGTGCCTTCATCATAATATCCCTCTCTGCCATAGATCAACAACCCATTGGCTAAAGGAAATAAATTCGAAACAAGGGTTGTGCTGACAATAAAATATATATTAAACGATTATATTATAATGCCGATTGTTTGACTATTTAAACATTTTTAATTTATATTACACCTATACAGCCGTTTACGGCGCGGCGTGTTTGCACCATGCTGCCTCTCAGGTAATGCAGGTTTGTCTAAATGAACAGCGTACCTATTTCAACTTCACCGCTATATAGAGAGAGAATATTCCTCAAAAGCATCGTAATAATTAAATAATTTATAATTTGATATGAATCTATGTATCAAAATTAATAATTAATAGATATGAATCTATGTATCAAAATTAATAATCAATTTTGCTGAATGTTATAGTTCGGATCATTGATGTAGTATGCCTTTGAAGCATGGGCCATCTAAATACATAATTCATCTTTTCCTAATATGAGATAATATGAGATTGTAATTCTGTATTGAAAATAGTAATTATTTATAAGGCTGGAACATCTTATTTAGTACCCCTCATCAAAATTGAGAAGAGAAGCCACAAAAATAAAACCAATTTTTTTTTAATAAGTATTTGAAATATAATGCTCGACCACCATCTATTACCAAGGAGAAAAGAAGGTTTCAAGAAGGCGAATATAGAAACAAAATAATGTAGAGATGAGAACACATTTAGATTAAAATAGAGTTCCTTGTGAAGACAAAAAAATAAAATAAAGATCTTTGTTGGATGGAAGAAAGAAAATCGCTGGATAGTGAAAGGATATGGGCATTCTGGGGGAAAGGAATTTCTTTTCCAGTACTACTCGTAAATAAACAACTTAGGTAACCTACTATATTTTTTTCAAATCAGTTTTGATTTTATGCCATAATTAAATAAAAGTAATTTAAAAAAAAAATAAACCGACTTCAAATTGAAAGAGATACATAATATATAGGTATACGAAATTAAAAACAACCAGTGAACTCAAAAGGAAAAAAAATAAATTATTTTTTAGGAATTACGGAAAAGGAAAACAAAATCCAAAAGCGGGTTTGTCTAAGATATACCTAATTCGGTACACACGCCTAAAAATTTTTTTAGGTCGGTGCCAGCGACCACTGTGGCAGGCTGGGATAAGTATACAACAACCTACTTATATTTTCTTAATTTAACCATATCTCTGAAACTACTGAATCCATTTTAATGAAACAAAATGTTCTCTAACTTAAATCAAAAAAGATCATCTCGATATGACTTTAGTTTTCCAGAAATTCGTGGACAAACATACACACATACATACAATCGTACACTTACGAAATTTTAGCTTGGAAGCCTAAATGGATCATCATACTAAAATATTATCCAATTCCAACAATATTGCACACATACATATCAAACTGATAACCTCCTTATTTTTTGAAGTCGGCTAAAAATATCAATTATTAATTTGAAAAGGAAAACTATTTTAGCAATTTACTTACGTGATAAGACCGTAAGCACGATATGTTTTTCGGTATGGTTGAATTTCAACTTTCACATTTAACTATCTAAGCTAAGTAAAGTAAGTTAATGATTTTCGATTAATTTTTCTTTAAAAAAACAATCATTTACTGTTTGTAAAAACAAGAACAATAAAAGATAAACAAAAACCTGTAGCTACATGTAGAGATGGTTATAAAGCTATAAACTAAGCGCCTCGAACATTTGATATGTTAGCCGGCCCATCTCTAGTTTTTCTTTTATCTCTTCTCCTTGCGTTCCTTTATCTCTGTTGCGACTAGAAAAAGTATTAAAAATTTGTGTTGCTAAGTTTTTAGAACCGAAGGTGAATAATTTACATTTTCAACTTCAAGTTGACCAAGTATGAAAGAAGTGGCAAATAATTATTTATTTAATAATTGTGTGATGATTTTATACCATCTACTATCTTAGTCTACCTCAACTCGGATTTTTATTTGTTTCTGTTTGCGGTTTTCTCTAAGCGGTTATTAATTTAATTTTATTTATTTCTATACCTATTTCTTAACAGTATTCATTTATAGTTACGATTTAGTGATACTAATCGTATATTTAAATATACGCAGCATAGTAAAAAGACAACAAAAAAGATAAACTGTAAAGATTCAATACTAACGAAGACAACATAAAGAAGATGTCAAAGCGGCCCCATTGAAACTCACTCCCCACTCAGGGTTATAAAAACAATCTAATGCTCCGACATTATGTATAATAAAATATTTGATGAGATGAAGATGGCCAATGGCTAATGGCTAATGACGGCCTATGAGATAGCTGGCCAGTCACAGCCCATTGATGTTTCTATTCCTATATCAAGTTGGCCGAGGTCCAGCCAGCTGATCTATAGCTCCACATGTTCCAACCCTAGGGCAGGTATTATACAACACTATATCTGCAACCAGGATTATTTGTGGAGCTGAGGTGGACATATTGCACCGACATGACAGAATTTCAGAATTTAGATGTTTCACTTTAGTTAGCTCCTCTACTCAAAGCAAATATGTTGATCTCTTAATAATTTCACAATAAAGAATCATATTTTCCATAACATTTCTCCTATTTCAGTAAATAATTTGAGATTAGTTTAACTCATTTCTTGTTCACAGTTGTTGAATCTCCATTCTTTATTAAAATTAATGAAACGAAGTGATATTAAAATTTATGTTTAATCTTAATCTATATTGTTTTAAAAAATATTTACTATCTTAACACGTTTTAATTTAATTTTTTGCTCACGATAACTTTGGAATACCTGCCTTCCAGTCTCCTTTAATAACTTCTCACCAATCCCTATTGAACAGATTCACTACTTTCTATGGAATCCACATATAACGATATAACCGGCTAAACTAAAACGACTAGAAACTGCTCGTCGTTTTTGGATACCTCAACATTTAGTATACAAACGTTGAAAGCTTCCAATAAATTACATAAGATTCATTTACATGACAGTGATTAGAACTATTTGAATTTGAACTTTAGTTAATCCACCAAACATTCAAATTCTTTTTATATCGTTTATAAATTACTGGAGAGTTTTGACTAAAAAGGGAACGTTTTGAGTCGTAACTCACAGATTTGAATGCCGATTTTTGTGGGGGTTGTAGGGACTTTTTTTTTTTTTTTTTTTTTAACTGAATTCTACAACCCACGCACAAGTCCTCCTCTGATTTTCTCCAAAAACAATCGCCATGCGTTCCTATCCTGTGCTACCATCATCCAGTTCCTGACCCAGAGAGATCCTGCAACGCCAGGCACGCTGTCCGTCCACCGCAGTCTGCGCCTTCCAATTCTCCTCTTTCCAGGAATAGGTTCGGGATGTCTCCGACAGAAGACACTCTTGGGAATTTCTCCTTCAGACATACGTGCCACTTGTCCAGCCCACCGGAGTCTTCTGACCTAAATGACTGAGACCACATCAAGATCACCATAGAGTCCGTTCACCTCCGCATTTGTGCGTCGTCTCCATTCATTCCCGACAAATACCGCTCCAAGGATTCGACGAAGAACTTTCCTTTCAAAAATTATAATGTCATATCATCAGACCTTGTTGTCGTCCATGTCTCAGAGTCATAGTAGGGACCTATAATGGAGCAAAACTAGGGTTATAGCCGACAATGAGCATTGGGAGTCGAAAAAAAAAAAATATGAAATTATAAACGTTGGCACGTATTAAAGAATTCTTCTTTGACATGGTGTTACTTTGACTGCATTCCTGACTATCTTCTTCTCTATATGAAAATCACGTTTTATTTTTTTTTTCTCAGCTCTCAGTGAAGATGGAGAAATGATTCTTTCACGTTACAACGTGAAATTGTTGATGAAATCTAAACTTAAATTTTAACCTCCTCGAAAGGGGTAAAAAATCAATATTTTTTTATTTTGATAAAATTTCACATATAAGAGTTTTATGGTGTGTTAAATCGATATTTGAAATCATTAGTTGTTGATGAAAAAAAAAAAATCCGTTGATATTCAGCAGATTTCCTTGGAATTTTTTCATTTTTTTGAGCACCCTAAAGCCGGCTCGTGTCTTGAGCATAACGAATGTATTTTTATTTCAAATAGCATACATAACTGCAACTAAACGTGAAAGAATCATTTCTCCATCTTGACTGAGAGCTGAGGAAAAAAATAAAACGTGATTTTTATATTTTATTTTTTTTCTCGGCTCCCAATGCCCATTGGCGGCTATAACTCTAGTTTTGCTCTATCACAGCTCCCTACTACCCACACAAAAATCGGCATTCAAAACTGTGAGTTACAACTCAATGTCTCCTTGTATGTAGTTTTGCGACCGATAAATAACAAGTATTACGTTCTTTTAACCAAGCCGTTATTTCCTCTTGAATTTCATTTTCTTGGATATGGCAGATCCTAGATATATGAATTACTCAACGTGTTCAAATTTGATCCCACAAAATATCTACATCACCGCCTACCACTAACCATATATTTCCTTTTATGGTTATTAATTACTAGACCAATTCCGTTACCGGTTTTCATGAGCGTGTTTGCGTTCAATTTAATCGTTTTCTCGTTTGCACCCAAAAGTACCAAATCATCAGCATGTCCAAGAACCGGAAATTGATCACCCATCTCTAATTCTTTTCCCGTAAGCATTACCTCCTCAATGACGTATTCTAGTGCTAAGTTACCGGAGAAAGAAAATCTCCCTGTTTTAAACCAAAACGTACCTCAAACGTTTAGAGTAACAAGTACCGATTCAGACTCTATTAAACGTTTCAGAGATGCACATCTTTACTATATTTGGCACATCTTTGTTATCCCTTTGATAGTCCAGTTAAAATATGAAACAGTTTCTGGTGGATATTCGAATCGTAGGCCTTTATCATTATTTTATTGTTGATATAAATATTAATATTAATAAACAGTAATCTTCACTTATTAGAACTATTATTATATTGATGTTATTATATGAAGCTAGAGGGAGTGGTGCCTCAATTAGAAGTTGTAACGATAGAGGTTAGAAGTCGAAAAGACAAGAGGCAGTAGTTAATGAATGCGGAGCAATTAGGAGGAGAACCGGAGCTAGGGATCCGCTTTCTTAGCTCAACTAACTATATTAACTAGCTCTGTCTAAGGGCTATTTAAAACTAAATTCACATATCCTTCCTTATAGGCTAACAAATATCTTTATAAATATTTTTTTGTATTGCTTCCAATTAATTTTGTTTAAAGCTATTTATTGAGATTTACAATTATATACAACACAAATAAAATCCAACAAGTGAATTTGATAATAATGCATAAAGTGATACGTAAGTTGCTTGTAAAGTAACTACTCATTGCTAGCACTTATAAAAGTTATATATAATTAAGCACTACAGTAGCAGGTCCCCTTCTCGGAGGGTTATCTGGAATAGAGTGGAAATCGATTGTTACTCTAATCGATTTGAATGATATCGAGTTTGCTATGAAAGGGTAGCTATCTATCTACTTTGGGCTACGTAAGAAGAAACATAAGAAATATTAAGATTTTTGTGGATGGGTTTGTTTGTGACAACGTAAGGAGCATTGAGGATCGTCCTAAAGATCTTGGATTGTTATGATTGGATACGAGATGAATTCGATGGTTTACTGTAGCCCCTAAGCTCAACTCCGTTTGTTAGAATAGGTCTAATTACTGTCATGTAAATAAATCTTTTGTAAATTTATTTCATAAAGGAAAACAATTACTCAATGTTGGGTAATAATGTGAGCATTAGCACAACTCATCAAAAATTTGTTATAGGAATAGTAGTTGTATTAATCGAAATCTGATACCGTCCTGTAAATGTAAATGTAAATGTTGAGTTCTTTGGAACCAATCGCTAGCTTTCAACGTTTGCCAAGTAAATGCTAAACCAGTCGAAAACATTGTACGTAATTAAATTTAAATTTCACCAGCAGATTCCGCAAACCGACAGAGTACCTTACCTTGGACTAATTTTTGACCGAAGGATGAGATAGGGCCCACGCATCTCTTTGAAACGCAAAACTAATTGGATGGCATTCTAAATTAAACCCAAGAAAAAAACTCAAAACATACACTTACCTACCAACACCTACTTGGACATATGTCTCACAAATTTACGGAACTGCCAAAACGGCTCTACAAAAAGAAATCACCATATTTTATTGCAAATACTTTTAGGACAATCACTCAAGCGGCTTGGAACGTGAGCAACATAACTCTGCACACACATATACACATGCCTACTATCAAGACACACATGCAGACCTAATACAAAAGATTTCACAATATACATCAAGATGACCTCAATAAATTTATACACGACATGCCCGATATTGATGGAAGTAGAAGGATGAAAAGTAGCTGGATAAGAGATCTGTTAGAAAAAAAAATTAAATATAAACAACAAGAGAAATGGAGGAGCCGCTGGGCAATGCTCCTCTTCGTCCCTCTCATCCCAGAATGTTCTCTATGTCCATATAGCCATATAGCCATATATTCCGTCCTTGGTGGTCATTTCATATATTTGACAGTTGTGAATAATGATTAATAAAGGAGAAAGAAAATAATAATAATTCCATTTACTGATTATCCCAAATGTTAAGGACTAATACAGAAAAATTAAAGGCCTAGAGGTCTGCCGGCTAAAGAAAGAATAACATGGAACATCTTTTAGGGGTTGTCATGTTTTCACCGTCGATCCTCATGTTTTCTATTTTTTACCCGCTCGGCTGTATGATTTTAAATTATGTAAATTAAATTAAGAATTAATTAATATTCAAAATAAACAAAGTTGAGAAAAATAGACGTGACTTTTTACCATTCGACCAATATAGCTCCTAAACCTATCCATTTCATTTCTAATGGAACTTTAAGGAACTATCGGCAAATTTTTGATCCGAGCAACACCAGCTGAGCTGTGCGTGTGGATAAAAGCCCATACACACTTAAAAATAGCTGTTCCAAACAAGACCTTTTTCATTTAAACCAACCTGGCTCCTAAACGGTAGGCACTGTTTAGGACCGACAAATGTTATAGAACAAAAAATATTTTCCATTTAATTTCTGATAAGGAAACTTCCTTCAAATATAATGCCCTCAATGTTCCCCCAAAAGGTGTGGTATTAGCTTTGAGAAACTAGAACAGGGCTAAAAGATATTCCATTTCAAAATAACCTTGTTAAAAGACTTGTTGTTTCAAACGTCACTTTTTTTATTCAAACCAAAATTTCGAACTGCGGAGGTGGACCGGGGGCCACCCGACAAAACATATCTTGACCTTGCCCAACTCTGCAATAAGGTAACCTGTCGCTGTAGGATATCCTAGGAAGTCCGTCCTTGTTCATAGTCTAGCTGGGCTACATTAAGGTCTTTAAGCGGGGGTCACCTGTGGGGTAGTGGTTAGCATAGCAACCTACTAAACCCAAGATTGCGGGTTCGCAGCCCGGCAGATGACCTCAGGATTTTTTAAAGGGAGTAAAAAATCCTTAGCTATGCCGTCCTTCGGAAGGGACGTAAAATGGGTGTCCCGAGCCTGTGCGATGTCAGGTACTCGTTAAAGATCCCTATCCTAATTATACCTGGATAGGCAAAATTTAGGACTCCCACCGTAGCATCGTCCGATTAGCCATAGCAGCATAAAGTGACGTTAAACGAAATAAACAAACAAGGATTTTAAGCTCTCAAAATAAGATATTAATATTTGTTAAGCCATTGACGAAACAAGGTCTTAGATCACTTATATTAAAATGTTCAGGAGAACCATATTCGAGTTACAGGTTAGGAACTTTTCCGGACGTTAGTATTTTCCTGATTGTTTATATTGGTCATATCGCTAACCTTACTCTGCTGTGTTTGTAAGGTTAATAAATCTGTTGATAACTCGTTTCTAAATTAAAAAAATTCTTGAGTTGATCCCTCTTTCCATGAGCAATTTAGGCTGATTCTCCCTATATATTGACATTTATGAGTACTAAAACGATAACTGTAAGTAATAAAACGCGAATAAATAAAAAAAAAAAAAAATGAAACTCCTCCACCATTGGTTAAAGTGATTTTGTATTATAATGTAAACATATATTTATTTCAGCGATGTGTGAGCTACTCAGATATGTAATCACCTATTTTATTGAACCTGACCTCTGATTTGAAGGCCTGGTTTGGTAGCCTCCCATCCTTCCAACTTCCGTGTAGGATCACTTTTTTAGAATAACCTTTGGCACAGGTAGGCTACAGTTCTAGTTATACTATGTCTGGGCTGAGTCAGTCAAACCAAATTATATCTTGATATAACTATTGCTATTATATCTTATATTTATATTGTATTAATTTTTTTTTAAGTATCAAATGATGTTGTACACCATGTTTTATCAATCAGCCATCTTCCTTATTAATTACAATACAAGTTATTTAAAATGCAATAGAAATCACAACCTTACTTTTTAATTTACGATGAAGTTCAAAAATAGATTGTTTCCTTCGGCAGGAGTTGTAATTAAACGTATTAGCTGGATGACAGGAGCAATAAACGAATTACATAAAGTTAAAGCACTTTAAAGTCACTGCGACTTTGGTATATTTCTACAGAAAAGGTCTTTAAAAGTTACCAGGTGCTTCTGCTCTCTTATTAATATTTTTATATTAAGGAATAAAAATATTTGGCTAAAAAAAAAACTAGACCACAATGTCGAATTTAGAAAATTTCTCAAGATGACGGAATGTTAAATAATTGAGATTAAAATGGGCATGTAAAGTTGAAGGATTTAATAGTAACTGAACAGAAGAATAGAATAGTTAAGTGCGCAATCAGCGTTTAGCCGTTGAAAGGTCTCAACGGCAGACCGGCACCTATACATTGTATAATTATCTCTATAATCCATTCTATAATTTGTGTCACATTATAATCCATTCTATAATTATCTCTATGATCCATTGTATAATTATCTCTATAATCAATTGAATAATTATCTCTATAATCAATTCTATAATTTGAGTTACATTATAATCCATTGTATAATTTCATATCTCATCAAATAGAAATAATCCGTTCCTATTAGAAACAAATTTAAAATGGGGCTATTGCAAATGTTTATCCGATCATTTAAACAAAAATATGGATCGGTTTTAAATGATTTTATGATTTCTAATCAGATTTCTAATAATAAATTAGCATTTATTTGCATCTGATTTTTGCTGGAAAAGTAATAGTAACAAATAGATACTAGTGCCTGGAATCAAAAACATTTGAAGGCGGTGTCACGCGGTGCCATTTCAAAAATATATTAATAAAGTTAAAATTAAACGTTAAATTTCCTTATTTAAAACAGTAACATTTGTAAATATAGTTAACTACTACAAATGAAAACCACTACTTATATGGAATAATGTCCTTCATCCATAATATTTCAAAAAAAAGTATTTGAGGCACCTTGGATCTAGGCACTATTCAGTTCCCCTGGAGCTGCAGAGCGATTAAGCTAATCATATTAGTGAAATCCTTTAATTTAATATCGTCCTTATTAACAGTGAACCGAAATTGATGAACCTTTGATATGATTGATTTTTTTCCACTTAGAATACGTTATTCGTTCCAGTGTGCAGCGGTTAGAATCGGTTTAATCTTTAAAAGAGTCCATTTCCTCAACGGTTTATTGAATTTGTGTGAAATCCATCTTAAAATTACAGTCGAAATTCGATTTTCCGAGCCTAGCCCACGATTTATTTTACTTCTTGTGATGGGATTTATTTATAAATTATCTCATGAGAGACAGTATACAGCTCTTGACCCCTTTGTAACTTACTATTTGTCAAGAAAAGAAGGATTAAATGTATTTCTGGATTGATTACACTTCCGCTCTCATTCTGTATGCACCTTTACTTTGCCCCGTACATCAGTTTGTTTCTTATTTCATTATTTTTGTTTTATTCAAGTCATAATGAGTCGTTTAAGCCGCCATGATTCATTGATAATTATAACTGTTTACAAAGAAGGAAGATCTTTGCCAAACATCGCTAATCCTCTTCGATTTCATTTCTCTACTCAGGCAGAGCATTACCAAATTGAGCAAGTCCGAGGGTCACTAATCCCGTTGATGATTCTTTTATGAAAATCCAAGTGCTCAGAATACTCAGTTCAACAGCTTCAAGCATTAAAAACTTGATTGCTGGTGTACGAGAGACAGCGATCTCTGAGTCTACTGTTAAAAGAAGACTGAGAGAGGCAAGCCTTTGATCCAGAAGGCCTATGGAAGGGCCTCTTCTTCCTATAGAACTCCGTAAACAGAAACTACGATTTGTAATGGAATACCAAGCATGGACTGTTCACTGATGAGGTGAGGGCGGCTCTAAATAGTCCAGGTGGCCGTGAAAGAGTATGGAGAAGAGAACCGTACAGTGAATGCTCTGTGTTTGGAGGGGGCTCGATCATGTTCTGGGGTGGCATTTCTTGGGAGGCACGTACCGAGTTGGTAACAGTTCAAGGAGGGGGTCTCGAATGCTTTAAGATATGTGGAAATGATTTAAAAGATCATTTAATGCCATAAATGTCATTCATTGGTTCTGAATCAGTGCTTATGCATGATATTGCGCGGCCAAATAAGGCAGCTTGTGTTTCTGAGCACCTCAGTGCCACAAGTATCCATTACTTAGAATGTCCAGAAGTTCGATCTTAACCCAATTGAGTATGTGTGGAGCAATCTTAGAGGGAAGGTTACGGGTTGGCTCAAGAGATCTTCGTCCTACTGCTCTTGAAATGCTTAAGAGAGCTTTGTTGGATGAGTGGGACAATATCTCCTAACATTTCATCGAAAATATTCTTAGGATTATGCCAAAAAGGATGGAAGCCGTTATTAAAGCCAGAGGAGGCAATACCTCTTATTAAATTTTGTTCTAAACCAAAAAATTAAAAAAGGAAAAAAAAATTTCTTTTGTGGTTTTGATAAATATTTTATTTTATGCGTTTATTTTTAATTATTTGTTTAATTAAACTGTTTATTCTTGACAATCTTTGTTTATTGAGAAACATAACACCTGTTTTTCCCGATGAAAAATATTTTTTGTGATCTCAATAGCTCGAAAATTTATTTATATAGCTGGAAGTAAATTTGTTCACTCTTCAACTTGAACTTATCGAGTTTTGTCAGTAATAGGCCTGGGACAAAGTATTCTCTACCTCTAGATAAAGTGAAAAAATTTAAATAAGAATAAGTAATAAGTAATAATGTATTTTGGGAAAAAAATGGACGTTTTATCCTAACCGAGTCTGTGGTAACCAAGCTATAGGTACACACTTTATTAAATTAAAAAGATAGTTAATTCAAGAAAGACAAGAAACCTGCATTATTGCAGAGTATAAGCCAATAGCGTGGCGTCTACTCAGGAGTATGGTATCGAGAAGTCCGGAGGGGGATATAGTTCTAAAAATGTTGTTTGGGGTCTTTGATATGCTGTGGTAGTCTTTGATAGCCCTTTCAAAAAGAACCTAACTCAATACCCTGAGGCTTTGAGACTTTTAGCTCTATCAAGAAGGACTCAATTCAACTAAGTTGATTTGGGGTTTGATTGAGCCGCCTTGTATCGAAGCTGGCTGCCCTGCCTTACAGGATTTATTATAAAAATATTTCAGGTCATTTGAAATTTGTTTGAAGGCTATTGAATAAAAAAATAATTACTAATAAAAGTATTCATTCATCAAAATAACCTTTTTTCAATATTATTGTAAATCTCTAATTCCATCGTTCAGAATAAAGTTCGCCCGGCCTGAACGAGGAACAAGAAATTTCGCAACCAAACTTATGCTTTTTTAGAGTGTGAATTCTCCTAGACACAGGAAACATTTTGCCAGCAGTGACAGTAGATCTTAAACCAAATTTGTTCCTACTTAACAAAATTGATTGCAATAATTTCGGTTTGAGCTTCGAAACGCTTGAAGGAGAATCAATTAAAATCGACAAATCTTTTCATAAAGTGTCAACATTATTTTCTACATGGATAAAACCAGTTTTGAAGTTTATTACGGATTACTTAAACATTTACTAGGCAAGAGTTCAAAGTTTCCTATAATTTACAAACCACTCATTTACATGATAGTAATTAGACCTATTTAGCAATATAAACATTAATAATCCTAATGATCCAAAATAGAACATGAATTCATTAAAAAAGCAAACTAAACTCTTTCTCACTGTGTCAAAGCCAACCTTTCGTATAAATTTATGGGAGCCTGTCTTACATTTAGAAATCAAGTTTTATCGAATCTCTGGCCATGTTCCATTTTTGAGGATTACACTTTTTATTAAATTAAATCCTTCTCTGCCAAATAATTTACAGTCATAAAGAATAAAATTTACAATATACAAGATATCACACCATAATCCCTTTTGGCACAACTATTTTCTGAAAGGTAATAAAAAAATCATGTGCCTGTGTGCCTGTGTGCGCGCGCGCGTACATGAGGCTTCGACTTTGAATAAGTGGCTAAGTGCAAATGGTAAATCTGAGCAGTTAAAAAAAACGGCATAACTAGAATATCCTTTCAATTTGTCCGAATACACTTCGTAGACCATAATACTAATCAAATCCTTGTTTTGCATGAGTTTAGAAAAAAAAAATTACTTTGTCAAAACCTTATTCAGAGGGGTATCTAAGAAATATAATTTTCTATAATAACATAATTGTTAAATTGAGCCGAAACAGATAACATGTATCTTAATGCTACATTTGAAATAAATAATATTTTAGCGATAGAGCCACTTAATGAACTACAAAGCCTCTTTAAAGTGGCTACCCTTAGCTGGAACAAAGCCTGGCTGTTCAACGTCATTTCGGCCGTTACAACCGTAAGCCTTTACCAACCGCTGGCTTAGCAACACTACGCTACACTACACTACACTACACTACACTACACTACACTACACTACACTACACTACGCTACGCTGTACTACACTACACTAGACTACACTACATCCTTACATCCTTAACATAGCAGTCAATGAGAATGTATCAATTATCAAGTTGATTTATAACTAATAAAGCCCCGAATCTTGGCAGGGAGACTATCTTTATAGACAGAAGGTGAGACCCTGATTATTTTTAGAGCTGCTAATGGCCGGTCCTCTGCCAATCCAATGATGCCTACACAATCCATTCTATTGCCTACACAACTGCCGCTTGGGGAGTGCTATTGTTACAGTGGCTAACCACAATAATGGAGTGGTTATGGTCTTACAGTGGCTTCATTTCTTTGAAAAATGAAACAACTACCGTATTTGAACTGTTTCGTTTTCGTTAAATGATAATTTACAGATAAAATTTCCTTGCCTTTGTTGCATTTTCTCCTTCACACTTCCTTATTCGAGTTCACTGTTTATTTCTGCCGGCCTAAACTCACAAAACTCAACAAATAACGAGAAGCTGATGTCACTCAGGTTGAATTTAATATGTATGTATTTATTGCATTATTTCACGACAGTCTTTACCACCATCTTCACAGATTGTGATAGTGAATATCGAATACTAAAAAGGAGCCCGTTAAGTAAGAAATAACTAACTCCTTGACGGCTGCAGCCCTACGAGGACCTGTCCCTCTTCCACAATCCTCTATCCTCCAAAGACATGCAATACAACGTAGGGTCTTTTTGACCCAACTCTCTTTTTAGTTGAATTGATCATTTGAAACATTTTGGGAAACATTTAATGATCTATCGTTTCATAAAAAAAAAATTATTTATTATAATTATATATGTTATAAAAAAAAATTTCTCTAAATAAACATAAAAAAGTTAATTATATATTATCCTAAAATCAGTTATGTTTAAAAAAAAAAAATTACATTTGACCTTTTTCATATTTTCTTCTCTAAATTAAGTATGGTATTCAAATCCGGCAATAGAAACATAAGTAAAATGAAATATAAGATAATGACTACGTTACAACTATAAACAAAGGGCTAAGTAATAATTACACAATAGATAACATCTAGCCTTGGTAACATTTTCATCAGTCTTCAATTATTTGATTTTTTTTCACAACGAACGCATAGTCTTCTGGGTAGTCTCAGATTGTCCACCCTAAGCTCCATGAAAGGCACCGTCATTGACAATGCCAATGATTTCAAAACGTCTGATCTGCTTCGAGTCAATGATATATATTCAGCCCATGCAGAACGTAGGCATTAACTCCTGCAGCATCAAGAACACTATAGAAATTTCGAATTGGTCTCTTCTTTCTGGAACCTCTTTCTGTGGAGTAGCTATGACACAACTTATCAATTACATCCACCCCACATTTTGTGAGGTTATAAGACACCACAATATGAGGCTTTGTTGTGTTGGAGTTCACAATTCCCGTATCATTGATGAGAGCAGTATTACTTTTTTTTTTTTTTTTTCGGGTGGTACAACACCAACATCTTGTCAGGTTGATAGAGGAACCGTGAAGCTCCTAATGGCACTCCTCTTGTGGAAATGAGAGTTGAAGGATTCTCTCGGCTTTGCGAAGGGTGCCAACCATTGTGATTTTGCGTTTTGCGAGCTCCTCACAAAGTTCTAAAGAGGAAAACCAATGGTAACATGTAACGTTTTGTTCCGCGTAGAGGTTCAATAAGATTCATAGCATATTGGCTAAGTAAACGCAAATCTTCTCGAGCTACAGTTCTTTTTTCCTACTTACGGCATACCACCAAAGAACGTTCTTGAGCCACACAATGACACAATTTTCATTCCGTACCTTGAAAGGTACGGATTCCGTTTGAATTAGAAGTAGTAGGACATATCATGCAACGTGGGGTCATATTGACCCGTAACAAAGATTCTCTCAATGTATTCAAATGTTACAAGAACACTGACCTTTGGAACTCCTGCCAGACACCGACACCATACACCACACACCGACATCACACACCAGACACCATACACCGACACCACACACCACACACCGACACCACACACCACACACCATACACCGACACCACACACCATACACCGACACCACACACCATACACCGACACCACACACCACACACTACAGACTGCACAGATATAAGATGAAAAAGCTACACAACGTCGCAACTCCCTCTCACCCCTACCACTACTCCCACTACACTTTAAAGCTTTTCCCTTTTTGTCATATCCGGATCAATTTGACCCGTACGTTGTAGAACGAAGGTTAATTTTATTGTTATATAATTAATATCGTACGATTATTAAATCAAACTCAGTAAAACATATAATATTAAAGTAGAATATTGTTGTCTCCCGTGTAATGAAGAGTTTCTTATCAGACTTTGTCCTTCCTGGTAAGGTCAATATTGATTGATGTACACTTTTATAAAAATATTGTTACTACACCAAGTGGTGGGGGTAGACTAATAAGGGATTGGGGGGGTGCAGAGTTGATGTCGAAGTGAAAACCAATCCATCTACCTTCTTTCCATATTTTATTATTCCTTCTAAAAAATAATGAAATATTTATAGGCCCAACAGCTATTTATTTATTATCACCTTTATTTATTTACATATTATTTATTATTATTGACATTGAAATCTTAATTATAGATCTTATTTTAGACAGTTAAAACATTCTGAATTGCGTGCCTCATTTAGTTATTTTGTTTATTTTAAGGCTAGTTTCCAATGTTAAACATTCATTATCCGTTCTAAAGACATACCAAAGTTCAAAATATGAGCAATGCGATTTCTCTTAGATTAGTTTTGAATGACTCCTAATTTCCTAAAGTTAGAGTCGCAGGTAAAAAGGGAATATGTTAATGCTGAACGTATTCTAGTTTTGTATGAAATAAGTTTGTTTTTTGGTGATGGTTGAAAATGTCTATTGATGAAGTATGGATGAATCTACTTTGTATGGAGGACGACTAATGAAATTTCAGCTCTATTCGATGCCTAATGGCATTAGTCCATTAGTCCCAATGGTTCCATTTATAATTATTTTCTGATTAATAAGTGTTCTTCTTTTAATGAATATTATGGCCTGGGTTTTTTGTGCATCTACTTTAATCCTCCATTTTTCAAACTAAAAGCTGCACTTGCTAAGGAGTGCCTGTAATCGGTCCTGAAGAGGATGTACAAAGTGCGCTATCTTCAGGATACAATGGTCGTTCTGTGGATCGCTGTGAGAGAAGAAAGGCTGGAACCTTTTGGAAATCTTAGAGGAACATTTGTTTTCTTCCAACTGAAAACAAATTTAAAAGGGGGCTTTTGAAAATATTTATTATATGCTGATACAAACAATGGATTCCTTTTATTATTTCTAGCGATCCATAAATATAAATATATAATATTTAATTTTAGTCTATTTATACCTCTTCTGTTAGTTTCCTTCCTAGCCTTATTATTGTATATGTTTTGTTTTTTTTAATCTCCGATTTGGCGATCGTCCAGTTTCCCGTGTATTTAACTTTTCACGGTCATTGCAGATTTTTTCGTATACTCAGTATATTGTGGTATGCATATCATGGCACCACAAAAGAATGGAGAGGGAAAAGAGAGAAGTGATGTAACCTCTCTCTCTCTATATGTTCTCACTAGTAACCAATTTATTCTGTGTATTATTGTCTTTGTTTATAGAATATAAATATATCAGTGTCTTACAGTGACAGTGTAGTTATTTTATTTTAGTAGTTAGATATGATACCGTAGTATGGGATCAAAACGTATTTTCGTTCCTTAGTAGGTTTAGGTTTCTTACATACTTCAAATTCTTAATGAAATTTCCAATTCAAAGAAGTTTATAGTTTTTTTTCTCCTTTAATTCTAATGTGAATTTAAATGATGGGTGGATTTCTTTTATATCATTTAAAAAAATATTTATTTTCCTGTACGTCCCAGAGCAGGAAAATCAATGACGTTACCACCATATGTTGTAATGGGCCAATATGGAGTAAAGTAATTTTGTTTTAATTCTTACTAAAATGTTTTGTTTTTTTTAAACTATATTTTATTGATACTTACAACTGTAGACACTATATATATATATATATATATATATATATATATATATATATATATATATATATATATATATATAAAACAAGTAAATGACCGGTAAAATGATAACAGTGACGTGTTAATAACTTGCCAAGAACGACCCTTTGGTAGTATTTCCACAACTTTATACATTATAAAGTCCTCCGGGCCAGCTTCTTTTCTATATCGCTTGTCATCGAAGGATGAACATCTTGTCTGTTCGGGGTAATTATGCACCGTATGCGACATTTAGATCATTAAGGATAAGTTAATTTGTGACATAATAACGAACATTGAGGATTTTGGATTGTAAGGATTGGATACGAGAAGAATTGGAATGTTTAGTGGAGCCTAAAACTCAACTCTGTATGTCCAAATGTCTCTTATTACTGACATTTAAATACGTCTTTGAAATATTTGAACGCTTGTTTAACAAATCTTGGAGTGTTCGGAAACGACGGTTATTTAAATTAGAAAAATAAAAATTCCCCTCGATAGATATCTTAGCAACTTTTGAATAGTTTATTTCGGATGACATTTATTTACTCTCGGTTGAGTAGATCAGACTGCTAACTGCTAACTGCTAACATATCACGCGTGAAATTACGCATGAATATAAATAAAAACTAGATAAAAGTTAATGATGACCCGACTAGCCCGGCGCCAAGCCCCATGAGATGACATGTTAGGAGCGGCACAGTTGGCAGGGGGCTCCAGGGTATACGTCACCTCAGGTCTAGAATATGCTTTTTAAATAAATAACACCCTTCGTTTAGTTTTATAACTCTCAAAGATTAGTTTATAGTTATCTTGGTCGAAGCAGTTTCAAGTTGTATTTTTAAAAGTTATAGTTTTATAATCTCCTCATGTATAATTTAATATACTGCTTTGACTAAATCTAATTGAGTCATGAGCACTAGCTTTATATATTTTTTTAATTTTAGACATGTACATTAGGTACATGTCTAAAATTAAAATTGCTCACAATTAAACAAAAAATGTTATTCAGATCTCTGTTAATTTTCACGTTTAGGATTCCTTATACCGCCCTTCCCACGTAAGCTGATAACAGATGTGTGTTATCAATAAATAATGATCCCTTCATTGGATCGCAATCACTCCAATCTCAAATCACATAGGGACACCTTTATGAAACCCAAACAAATCCTATCAAATAACCGTTAACCTTCGCCGCAAACCTACAACTTCCTGCCCTACAAAATCCTTTAGTAATATCCCACTGATCCCCGATGATCAGATCCACTAGTTAGGACTCCACTTCGACAAACGACTTCTCGTACGAGACTTAGAAGACGAGAGCCTCCTCGTCCCTTCCCACCACTCAAACATTTACTAGGCTAGCTTTCAATGCTTCCAATAAATTACAAAACACTTATTTACATAAAAGTAATTAGACCTATTTGGACCTACGGAGTTGAGCTTTGGCGCTCGAACTCTTCTTCTATCCAATTATTACAATCCTTCGTTAAATCCTCAATGTGCCTTTTTTTTTTTTTTTTTTTTTTTTTTTTTTTTTTTTTTTTTTTTTTTTTTTTTTTTTTTTTTTTTTTTTTTTTTTTTTTTTTTTTTTTTTTTTTTTTTTCGTTTCACCCTCTTTTGGGTACGTTGAATCCATCACTTCACTGTGTGTTGTCCTTTCTTAAGTGTCCAGTACTTCTTCATTCTTTCCGATCTTCTTTTTCTTTCTTCATCTGAGATAAAGGGTTTGGTTTTTAGAGTGGATTTATCTTGGAACCTAACATATTCATCTTTAGTTATTAATTTAGAAGTCTGATCAAGTAGTGAATTTTCTGTAATTTTTAATTCTGCTAGGTCCTTTTCAGTTTCTTTAAACCAATTGGGTTTTGTTTTGAGATGGCGTAAGAAGTCAAAGATTTGCTTGGATAATCTATTAGAGTTCTTTCTGAGAAGATGACCGTAAAAATTGATTCTTCTTTTTCGCATAGTATCAGAGAGTTTTTCAATTTTCTTGTAGAGTGTTTCATTCTTTATGTATATTGTCTTATTATCCTGAAATTTTGGTCCTATGATTTTTCTTTAAATTTTCCTTTCTTTTAGTTCAAATTTCTCCATATGACCTTTGATATTCATGTTTAGTGTTTCAGCTGCATACAAGGCTTCTGGTTTAATCACTGTTTTGTAATGTTTTATTTTGGACCCCCAAGAAAGAGATTTTTTGTTGTATGTATCTTTTGTTAGTTGGAAAGCAAGTTCAAGTTTATTTTTTCTGGATTCCAATGCTTTGTTTTCCTTAGCATTCCAACTAATCCATTCTCCGAGATATTTGAATTCTTTTACTATTTCTATATTTTGTTCTTGGACTTTGAGGTATTTACGTGGGTGTTTGATGTTTGTCATGATTTTAGTTTTTTGAAAGGATATGTGAAGTCCTATCTTATTTGCTTGTTTCTCCAGTTCGAGAATTTGTTCCCTGGCTTCCTCCATTGTTTCAGCAAACAAGGCCATACCATCTGCAAAAGCAATACAATTAATTTTGAGGTTCTTCTCTTTACTGCCCAGTCGTATGCCACTCTTTATATTTTTAGCCCATTCTCTGACTACTTTCTCATGTGCACAGTTGAATAACAACGGTGAGAGCCCATCTTCCTGTAGTACTCCCGTTCTTATTTCGAATGGATCAGATAATTCACCCATGAATTTAACTTTCGAAAATGTATTTGTGAGCGCTGCTTTTATGATATTAACTGTTTTTTTATCCAAGCCCATTTCTTCCAAGACAGATATAAGGGATTTTCTGTCAATCGAATCATATGCCTTTTGAAAGTCAATGAAGAAGATTACATATGTTTTCGCCCTTGATTTTTGGTATGCCATTATATTTTTGAGATTTAGAATTTGTTCAGAGCATACCAACAAATACCATCATACAAGCATACCATCAGACCTACCCTTTCGAAAACCTCCCTGATACTCTCCAATTTGAGGGTCTAATCAATGTGCCTTATTATGTCACAAATCAATTTATCCATAAGGATCTTAAGGTGGGGTTCCGCATGGAGCAGCCAGCCGCAGCAGCTGCGTCTGCCAGACGCCGCAGCTGGAAGCGAGGCACTGCTTCAGTTGGTTTTAATAGAACTGTTGCAAGAGGCACCGCAGCAGCTGCCGCCAGATAATTGAGAAGCTGAGCTGCTGCGGTCGGACTGCTCAAGGGACCAGTCCAAACGCGCTTCTTCGCGTCTGTGGTATGCAAACACATCACCAACGTTTCTTGTACCATTTTAAACTGTATATGTATATGTATAAATGGTATTTTTGAAAAACAATTCTTAAAAATTCATTACAGAACACAGTTTTCAGGTTTTGGTATATTAATTATACATTTATAAATAATTTGATACAACCTCAGGTTGAAATACCACAATTTATTTGTATATAAATATCTCTTACATAATTATACTATATCTTACATGATCAAAATTATTTAACGAAAACAGGACAAAACAGAATGAAAATTTTTTTCATTGGACAAAACAGTAATAAAAAACTGGAAGTTTATACATCATCTGAAAAAACGATCCCAGCGAACGATCGGTTCCAGCGAGTTTTCTAAATTGTGAAATCACCAAAGGGAAAACGTGGGAGACTTCCGGGTATTGGTTTGTTTTCTGGTCTTCCAACAATTTGCTAGATTTCAGGTCTGCCCACAGTATGTTAGTTTTCATGATGCGCCTTGTTGAGCTCCCGTTTATTAAAAAGTTTTATTGAAAATGGCTCGTTTTAGTACGTTAGAGAAATTATAAAATTTAATTGAATGAAGTTCAGACGGAAAAACTTCCTGAAATTCTCCTCATCGTTCTGGAGGTGCAGCTCAATCAACGAGGAGAGAAAACCTTCTCTTCTTCGGGAAAACATAGAGTCAATTGATCTGTTCATAACATGGAACTCCTCTTCCTCCACCAACAATTACAACACCAGTTTTCTTCTCAATATACTCCGCTGAAGCCAGAAAACAAACTGATGAACTTCCAGCAGAACAGCATTTGGAAGCTGCATGTGGAAACACCCTCTCCCGCTTCTGAACGCAGCAGCTGCGGCTGGCCCACCCCACCTTTAATGTTCCATATGTTGCTGATACCAAATCAGATACCTGCCCTTTTATACGAAACTCTATACCCACTTGAATCCACTAGTCTCCCAACTTGATTCACACTCAATTCCTGATAATCCCCTGAGGTGTGTGAAAAGAAGCTGGCCGAGAGACCTTCTTATACAGAATCTTTATTTAAGTGCTACTAGTGAATGGTTCATAATATGTTATTGATAAGTTATTGTAATAATTTTTTTTAATTTACTTATTGTATATATGTGTATAGTTGTAAATATCAATAAAAAGTTAAAAAAAAAAAGTTCCTTATAAGTTCTTCTGTTCACATAGCTCCTCATCATACATAGTTTTCTTTCTCTTATTGGACGTTTAAATTGTTGAACGTAAATTATTATTTACAATACTACCTATTCATTCCTTTCTTTCCATTTCGAAAACTTACCGCGCTCGCCATGTATAGGTACTGCTTGAAAACCTATACCAAGATGAAATAGAAAAAGCCTCTTTTCGATTTCGACTTATATGACTATTGCTAAGTTGAAATCATTGCTGCCAATGAGGGAATTTTAATCCAATTTCGGGTCATTTTTTGCCATTGTGATTTTTTTTTTTTTTTTAATTCTAAATTATTTATTTTTACCTATTACGCTTTATTTCAATCATGAAATGAAATGTAGTATGAAAAATAGAGATGACAGGAGTTGGCAAGATGATTTACTACCTTAAGATATATTCGCCTCGCCATCAGAACATTTAAAATAATGCATAATATTTAACATAAGATATATGAGATCATCCAGCTCCTTTTTGGGCTTCCCATCAGGCTTCTGCTATCGCCATATTTTGTACATATCTATCTTCACACCTCAAACTCCTTTAGGTATGAATTATTAGCTAAGTGTGTTATATCCAGTAGTGAATGTTGTATGTATGTATGTATGAAGAAGTTATTTATTTGAACCGTCAATTGACTTTGTGCACACGAACCCTCATATAATGTTGGTATCTTTGATTGAGGGAAAATCGTTGGTCTCCAAACTTTTACTACTTTCTTAGCAGCTACTGAATACAATCAGTATTCTGCAAATGATTCCTTATTTTTTAATAATTATTTTATAATATACTACACACCGTAAAATGGGGTCACATTAGCACAGTGGGGTGAAGTTGGTACACAATTGTTTCTGTGGTGATTTCCTTCCGGCAGGATGTTGTGTCGACTTTTACCAAATAAGAGCCCACGAAACGACTCATTCATGCGATCTCATTTGGTAAAAGTCGACACAACATCCTGCCAGAAGGAAATCACCACAGAAACAATTGTGTACCAATTTCACCCCACTGTACTAATTCGACCCCATTTTACGGTAAGGTATGTAGTAAATAATGTTATTATTATTATTTAATCTTAAGTTGAATTATAATTAGCTATAAGAGAAAGAGAAAACTGGGCCAGGACGAGGTTAGACAATGGTCCCCGGTCCCAGGCAGGCACTCCAGCTAGTAATTGGTCGTTCTGGGTGGAACGGAACTTAGAACTGGTTCCAGCTCCCAATCGGTTTGAAACCGGTTCAAAGCTGCAAACAGTTCCAAGTTTGTTCCGACTGCTTTGTTCCTGCCGCTCTTGTTTCCCTCCCCCCTATCCATCGCCCCACTACCCCACACATGGACGTCTTCAAAATAAACCGCTTTTTTTGAAATTTTCTATTCTACCGACAGAGTTCCGCTTCTTCTTTCAGATTCAGAGATAATGAACCACACAAGGTTTTACTTGCTCAATTGTGCACTATTGCCTATTAAAAAAAAAAAAAAAATTGTTGATTGGATAAAACTATTTTAAACGATTACATTTTTTAAACAAGTACACTTAGCTATTTAAATCTTCCTAATATTATAGTGCCTATACAATTTTTAATTATAAAATAGATGTAGATTAACAGCCCGAAGTCACAACAAGGGTTGAACGAAACTGCATAGTAAGTAGATTGTAGGTTACTCAAACTGACGTGGAATGAAAAGCGGAACGGAACGAAAACTTGAACTGGTTCCAATAGTGGAACGTAAAGGAAAATCTCATTCCACATTTAAGTGGGAACGGCACTTGACTAGGGCCAGCCCCAGGCAGACATCCCAACCACAGAGGCCCCAAAGGATTTAATACTTTCCCCTGGATCGATCCAAGGTCCATTATTCAAATTCCAAGGAGCTCCTCATGACGAAACCTTCTTCCCCATAATTCCTTCTTCAATAGGTGTCCTTCCCACCGTAGAGGAGCAATTATTTCAAATACTTGTTTATCTACTGCCAAATTTCCAAACTTCTAATATATATTTTAATGTCTCTCTCTCTCTCTCTCTCTCTCTCTCTCTTTCTATATATATATATATATATATATATATATATATATATATATATATATATATATATATAATTTATTTAATGTATCTTTTCCCTATTGGAGTGAGGATATTATTATGCTGAACGCACATGAATTATTGATCGTTAAAGAAACTGATTTTGTCTTGTAAAGAAAACTTAAACGATTATTATAGTTCCGAACATTTACAGTTGTTTGAAATTTTTGGTTCAAATTGGAGAGAATGGCAAATAAATATGTTAAAAATTAGGAAAATGATAACTAACTGAATAACTGTCTAAAATAGCCTTCGTGGATATTTCGTTGGTCTAGATGGCCGCCTATCTTATTGAAAAACTTCTAAATTAAAACGTGAAGAGGTTCCCTAAGACAGTCTAGATAGAAGAATTAACGTTTTATGAGCTAGCCCTTCACAATCATTAGTCTTCTTCAAAATAAATATTAGTTTTAGTCTCATGATTAAAAAAATTAAATTTCTAAATAATAGTATTTCAAGTTATTTTTAAACAAAGAGAAATAATGTTATGCTACTATAATTATAATTTAATTACGACTAGTATAATCTCAAATAAATAATTAGTACATACTAAGTTTGTCTTTGTCTTTGTCTTTACTTTATTTTTTATCTATAATCTATATTAAGAACAAGCCATTTTTCGTTTGTGATCACTAACCACGAAAACTACTCAACCAATCCTTACCAAATTTTAATCACACCATCTTTATAGTCCCAGGAAGGTTTATCTATAATAATTCAATTAATCTGTTGTTATAATAGCGATATAATTTGGATAACAGTCAAGTTTGAAAATTGACCGATAGGTGATGAGTGTCATTCTACATAAAAGGTTACAAAGGTACAGTGTCATATAGATAACTTATAACATAGCTTGATATAGATAATAACATTTACTTATATTCAATGAAATAATTACAATAGATTTAAATATGTAAGTGCGACATGAATAACCAAATAAAACTTCAGTTATTAGTTAAAAGTTTGCAAGTTGTTTACTTATGAGAGCGAGATAACCCGTGACGGCGCACAGTGGGGCCATTCCTCAATCTAGCCGGACAAAAGTCCAAAAATGAAGTTTGATTTTTTGATGCAGAAAGTTGTTGATCTTACTGGCTAAATGTTGGAATACATGAAACGAAGTGAATTAGGCTGAGGCAATGTCAATAAAGCATTTTAATAAATAACGAAATATTACCACTTTAATCCTCTACGATTTAAGAATTAAGTTAGCATTCTTTCAAGCACTCCACAGTAAATATCGTAATAAGTTTTCTTATTTTTTAACATTTTACGATGAAGTGCATTCAAAATAGTCAGTATTAGTACATTTTATTTTTAATTCTACGGCATTTTAGATACTCAGACCGTACGCCATTTAAAAAGTCCACAAGTAAAAAAACATATTCTTTATTATGTTAGATTATGTTTTAATCTCAAACTTTTTACGTAGGTGAACGTAGATCTTAAATTATGGTTCTGTGTGTCTGGGGACATTTAATTTTAGTGAATATATTGCATTCTACTGCCCGTTTTTTCCCGTTTATCAGTAGCACCAAAAATTGTGTTTTAGACGGAGTACTCTCAGTTGCGCGAGTGGAATTGGCTGAAGCTATACGGGCTGGAGATTTCAGTTTTAATAATTCCCAGGAAGAAAAAAATATATCTGGTCAATTATATGTTATATATCTGGCAACTCACAGAGGATGTCCGAAAAAGGCAACACAAAGAGATAAAAAGATATAGGGAACATTTTCCTTGGAGAATGTCTCGCAGAGTAACCAACACTCACATTATGAATAATTTGTTTAATTAGCTCATACAGACCACTACCAGAAAAAAAATACAACTTTCGTTAATAGTCTTCTCAATTTGCTTGTAATATCAGACGCAGACCCTTCCTTAGTGGACAAGATAGTGTTGACAGTGATAATCTCTATCTAAAAGGACAAATCATATCTTTATATATATTTTCCTTTCAGTTTAAATCAATATAATGTGTTATATAGAGTTCTGCTCGTTTTAGTTTTAGGATAGAAATTAACTATTCAAGTGTTAAAGCTTATAGTTTGATAACACATTGTTCTCATTTATATATATTACTAGCATCCCCGTCCCGGCTTCGCCCGCCCTCATAAGTAAAGATAATTTCAACTAAAAATTAAAGTTTTATTTGTTTATCGATAAGATTCTTGTATTTTAGCATGTGGTCCAGCATTATTTCTTCAATCATTTTTTCACCCATAGCAGTAATTATTAATCTAGTTATACCTAATTGCACTGATTAGGTGGTTGAAGATTACGTAAAAGCACCATTAGACATAAAATTTTTAATTTTAATGTATGAATTGGTAATCGAGATGGGTAAAGACTATTAAGAAACTCTTGCGGAAAATAAACTGCATTATCAGTGCTTACGACGAAAGGCCTGTGGATCATATTTTTACACACAATATTAAACAGCTGAGGATCGGCATTTTGATTTTTAATAATTTTCATTCGACAGAAATAATTTTATTGATTTCATCTGGTTGGATTTTAATTTCTAACCATAAAAGTATGTGGTAGTGTGGCCAAACTCGTTTCTAACCCTCAACATATTGTACATTTAAATTTTTATTGTTGCTAAACCTAGAACTATGAACATGATGTAGTTAAAATTTGGTATATTTCACTCCATATAGCTGTTTTTATAACAATTTAATTGTATCAATGTTCACCTCTATGTAACACTGTACCTTTTAACCTTTCATATAGATGGCAATTGCCGCCATTTTTGAACTTCGCGGTTATCCACTTATTATTCATTTTTCAATAAAGAATTAGTTGAAAATCATTAGATTTTACTGTTGCTAAACCATCCTATAAAGATGATGTATTCAAAATTTGGTAGTGATTGGTTCAGTAGTTTTTGGCGGTTAGTGAACACAAACGAAAAATTGCTTGTCCTTTTATATAATAGTATAACCTTATACCGCCATATGTTAGAATCGTATAGAGCTTACAAATAATTGTGACTTACAGATAATATACAAATAATATTGCGACTATAAATTAAGATATAAGCTATCTTATCTTTTTTGTTGGATCAAACTGCCCCAATTTGATTAAAATCGGTTCAGTAGTTTAGGTGTCAGCCTGCCCCAAGACAGCGACACGTAATTTATATATATTAAGATATAAATTCTATTAATTTATTACAAAATTTCAGATACATTGTCAGTTGTTACAGAGGTGTTTTTCTAGTCATAATATTGACATTATTATGATAAAGCAGGTGTATTCATTTTTTAAAATTCAATTTATATAATCATCGATAAATCAATCAATGGTTTTGTGAAGTTTTTTTTTCTTAATAAAATAACAAGTCACAAATAAAATTTTAAATGTTTTATCAACCTTTCAATAACCTTTCTTTTAATCATTTCAAGTTGTTCTGAATGAGAAAAAATATGAAATTATTCATACGATCGCTTTCAGACTTTTGTCCCGCTAAATTCACGAATGGCCCCACTGTGCGGCGGATGCTAGTTAGTAAATAATAGCTATATATATATATATATATATATATATATATATATATATATATATATATATATATATATATATATATATATATATATATCAGCATACTTAGGGCTATCATCCATGTCCCAGGGCTAAAGGCAAACATGGAATGTTCTAAATAGATGGAATTAATGATACTGTTAAAGTAAGTAAAGGAAAGCACAACTAGTGGTCATGTTGTCAATCCGTCTGCAGCCTTCTGTTTCTCTTGTTTTACTGAATTTGTTTATTTTTCATTTTCTTGTTTGATATGAGTTATTTGGCTATATTTTTTAGGATTGTATACGAAAAGAATTGGAAGATATAGTGGAGCCCCAAAGCTCAACTCAGAATGTCCAAATAAGCCTAATCACTATCATGTACATTTATCCTTTATAATTAATGGAAAGGTTTGAAGGTTGCTTTGTACTTTTGAAGAAATCTAAAACGACGAAGAGTTCCTTTTCATTTAATCTTCCTTTAATCTCGATAAGTTTCTTTGTCCTACAATAAAGGCAATTGGGAATTTATCCAAGGATTTTGGATTGTGAGGATACCAGAAGAATTAGTTGGTTTGATGAAGCACCAAAGCTCAATTCCGTATGTCCAAAAGGTGCAATTATTGTCATGTAAATTTACTTAAGTCTTTTGTAATTTATTGACAGCTTTGAAAACTTGTCTAGTAAATATTGAAGTCTTCTATAATAACGTCGAGCAGTTTCTTGTCTTTCAGGTTTAATATGTAATAATATTCTTTTATTGAAAAATAACTATGTTTTTATTTCAAATTCTCAATTCAATTATTTTACTATATTCTCTAATTTTACACTGCATAAATAAATTTAAATATCATTGAATTTTTTTCTTTCATAGTCATTGGAATAGCTTCTACCTATTCATTTAGTGGGTTTTAATTTATCCTTTGAAGTGGGGTGACAAACGGACTCCTGGAAACTGAAATAAATTTAAATTTCCCATTGACGAGGGGGGTCTCCCCCCCCCCAGCGGCAGCCCATTTGAAGCAGACAGCCCATTTGACGTAACAGCATAAGCTTAAAAGCAATTTGGAAGCGTTAGGGACAAGGAAGTTGACACGACAAAGGACAAAAGAGCGCCCCGTGGCTTACATTTTAAGCTGCTTCAGTAGGAGGGAGAAATATTTCCCGACGTTTATTCAATTTGGTTCCTTTAAAGCTAAAGTGCTCAGTTGTGGTTTCTTATTTAAGCTCAATAATTCAAATTACAAAGCTATAATTAGGTAATTGTTAGGTTTAGTTGAACATTATTGACATATATTATTGATTGACATTACTTATTGCACTCCAATATTAATTATTTAACCGTTTGAACCGGGAATGCCTTTTGGCTGGGGCTACAAAATACTTTTTTAATGTAACGTTTTATTCACATTTAATTTGACACGGTTTAGCTCTCTTCTTGCTCGGATCATAAATTGACGACAGCCACTTAATCAAAAATTTAATAGAAAATATTTTTTGTTAGAAAACATTTGTCGCTAGGAGCTATACTCATTGGATTTAAAAAAAAAAAGGTGACGTGTGCCTACCGTGTGCCTACTTGTGTGCCTACAGTTGGCCTTTTTGACAGACAAACTCTGTTGGTGCTGCTCAGATCGAAGATTCGCCGACAATTTCCCAATCCGAAATCAAATGGAAAATAATTTTTGTTGTCGCTAGGACCTGTAGCCATTTAGGAACTGTTTTGGTTCAAATGAAAAAGTTCATGTTTCAAGCCGTCATTTTCTCTCAACTTTGTTTGTCTCGAATAATTATTGATTGTTAATTTTATTTAATTATAAATTTAAGTAATGTGATCATTTTAATTCTAAAATGCATATTGGGTAAGTTATAGAAGACATATTAGAAAGAAATTGAGTTTATTTTATACTAATTTATTAAAATTTGCAATGATGTGAGGAATGGTTTATGTAATAACGGCTGTGAATTATATGCAATAAAAACTGAAAAATATGCACATATTGGCATATATATATATATATATATATATATATATATATATATATATATATATATATATATATATATATATATATATATTGTAAAATATGCAATGAAATACCTTAAATATGCAACTTTCTACGTTATTTCAGAAAAAAAAAAATTGCAATACATACTTAAACATAGATACAAACTCAAGTTTAAGTAACCAATTGTGTTGAAAAGAGAAACAATTGGAATAAGATTGTTAAATAATCTATATATTATTAAAGCTGATAAAATTTGGTTCTATTCATTGTTTTACTCTCATCAATATTTTTAGAACTGTGAAGGACGAAAAATTGGCCAAGTCGCACTTTTCCTCTAAAACAAGTTTGTCGGTCGATTCTCTTTTGACTCCTCAACTATTTGTCTCATCCCGAATTTCTTTTTTTCATCTCAAAGCTGGTTAAATTTACTACCAGATCCCATATATTATATTTTAATTAAATTTCGTGAAATATCTATTCCAATACACTAAATTCCGCGTACTGTTATAAAAATTAAATTTTGTTTGGCACATTATTCGTTATAACTCGAAAACAATTTGTTCGATCCTGAATTTCGTTTTTAAATCTTAAAGCTGATTTAATTTTCTGTAAGGTCCTTTATATCAAACTTTGATTAAATTCCGTGAAATACCGACGCCAGCCCACTGACCATATCAGAACTGTCATGTTTTTCCAAAACACACATTTAGCGTGCTAGTATGGAAATTGCACGGAATTTAATCTGAATTTCACACACAGGAACTGATAGATAATTTAAGTAGCTTTGGGATGAAAAAAAAAGAAATTTAGGATTAAAACATTTAAGAAGTCTAAAAATATAAACTATATAATTTCGTTATATATTTTCTTCTTACCAAATGATTACGTATGTATTAGATTTTTTTTTCATTTGTATTTCGATCGAGTATATTATTTGTTACTTTGTATATGGAATAGCTACAAAAACAAAGTAATAAATAAATTATATATAGCTTATATAAGTATATATATAAATGGTTTAAAGCTTACACGGTGTATAACATGATTTTGTTCTTTAATTGAGTCGATGAAATGGTTAAGAGACTCACTAGACAATTAGCCTTGGTCTAAAATACTCAGCGCGGTGCGAAGATTTAGTTTTGGCAACTCTGAACGGTAAACATTAATATTATTAGTTCATCCTCCTCAAACCTCCCAGAGGGTCCCAACATAATAAAAATATTTAAATATTTTTTTTAAATTATTTATTTATTGATGTTTACAAATGTATGATATAAATAGATTAAGTAAATATGGGTGAAACTAATTTTATTGAAACAGTTGACTGACCTGTAACGAAACTATCCAATAGTAGAAATTTAGTATTATGAAGTCCCGAGTCCATCTTCTTTTCAAATGCATCTTCTTGCCAGGGTTATCGGGAATTGAATGGTAAGCAGGTTGAGATCCTAGTTCATTTGTGTGCTTATGAACATTATTACGAAAAGATCTGTATCTAGTTTCGGAAAATCGGAAACGTTTGGGAATTGAAGAAAATGGAGGATCTTCGAAGAATGTTGGACTGTAAGGATTGGATTAGAGGTTAATAGAATAGAATGGTTTAGTGGACCCTTAGAGCTCAACTCCCTATATCCAAATATTTCTGGCTAATGTCATATTTTGAAATTTATTGGAGTCTTAGAGCAATGGTAAATGCTGACGTAGTCGAATATAATGAGCAGTTTCTTTCCTGGATGAGAAATTAAACTTAGATTAGATATATTGATGAAATTAAACTTAGCCATAAAGTTTCGACAATAGGTTGAGATAACTTTGTTGGATTTATTTTGATTTCCCAGTTTCGATATCATTATGAAAAGATTAGTATATGCGATTCAAGTAATCGTTTCTTAAAATCGATTTTTATATAAAATTTAATCGATTAAATTGATTTTGTTGAGTCTGTTAAGTTCTGAAAGGCTAAATGCTTGCTAATACATTATTGTTAAAATTGTTTCAATTTCCGTAAACTTGAAAATTTTTGGTTAAGACCTCGAACCAAGGTTCCACCGAATTCGTCCAATCCGGAAATAACAAAGGCCTCGATTACGCCGCTTCCATTTTCACAATAATCGATAGCTCTTTTCGATAATCTTCCATTTCTATAGTTTTGAAATAGATTCTATCCTCCTTTGGATAGAATCTATTAATAGATTTCTATTTAAATTAAATAGATTTAAACATAAAAAATGATCTTATTTCCCCTTTTTCAAATGTAACAGAACAGCGAGGAGGATATTCTTCCTCCTCGAAAAGTAGCAACGAAAACATCTTAATAAATCGAAAGAAGCGTTGCTATCGAGAAAATCCCTTTTTCAAACTTCCAGTGACCTCCATCACCAGAATAAGATGCCTCATGAAATTCCTATCCCAAACTGTCCTTTTATACAGAACTCCCTTAAAATTCAGCAGGGTTGAAATAGTTTTTGAATGCAAAAGGGTTTTATTTCTCTCGATGTATGAGGAGGCATTCATATAGGCATTCATAACTCATGTTAGTAAAGGTTTAGGACATTTTAAAGTGGGTTTGGTGGTTAGTCACTGGTCAAAATGTTTATGACTGGAGCGTCAGGTTCATTGCCCGTAAACCTGTCCCAAACAGTTGGCCCATTTCATAACCCTCCCTCAATTTACTGCGGCTTTTATTTATTTTTTTTTTAGTTACTTTGTTTCTACAATTATTTTATTTCTTGTATTGTTAGAATCCGTTTAGTTTTTGTTTTCTTTTATTTCATATATTTATTTTATATATTATTGCTATCACTGTACATATTGAATGAATGGATTCATTGTAATTGGTATTAATTACTCCTCTCTGAATGGTCCATGCTATTAGAAGTTATGTTGAAACTAGTGATGTGTCCGTGTCAACGATAATGATTGATCGTTTTAAAGAATAATGAAATGGTTACGAGAGTATTATGAAACTAAATAAATTAATTTAAAAAGTAATATTAATTCTAGAAAATAAATAAGTGAATAAGGAGTAGCATTTACTTGACTGTTACTTTTATCATTGTAAATGTACTCGTATAATGTAACAGCATATTGTGATGGTGTAACATTACATGGCATGTTATATAGGCAAGGTGAGGCTAGCGCTTACACCTTGTATTTCCTCTTATCTATTCTGCCTTTGGTCAAATGAGAACAATGTGGATGGGCATTGTGCATAACTTGGTTCTTGGTGAATTGGAGTGGAGTACTTTACACCCCCTTTAGCTGTATACAAAAGTAGTTTAGGTCCGCTTACCAACCATCGGGAACCAGCTCAAAATTTCAAATCCCTTCCAAGTCCCAGCAAACGCAAAGCACATCTTTTTCCCCTAAACCGATATAAACAATGTGTCTATGGATAACTGACTCTCTTTCTATGGCACGAATATCTGTAGGGGCTGCTTTTTCTCTTAGACCGTTTTAATAATGGAAACTACCCACAGTGGGGAAAACAGCGAAACTAGGAGAGGAAAAATTTAAAAAACGTACGATTTTGAGACCAAAATGGTAAAGAATGTATACACAAAGGACTAATGGAATGAAAACAAAAACTCTCACTTCGAAATTCTTTGTTTAAAGGTAAAAGTAAATTAACTATTTCTAATGTTGACATCGCAGTTTGTTTGTAGAACCCATGAACAAACTGCCAAATTTAATAAAAACTCGACTAGATTGATAAAGTTTTGCTGGAATTGTTTATTAATCGTTTTAAATATACTTTTTTTTGAAATTATGAATGACATCATTAAACGAAAGTAACAAAGAAAATAAACTTAAAAAAGATAAATATAGATAATAATTTTATAATTCTTCCGTTTGTATTTAATTCATGCACTCACTGTAAGATTCTCCTGGATTCGCTTTGCCGTTTATGCATATTATATTGTAATAGAATCAAAGAACAATATTTAAAAGAATTGGCTGCTACTATTGGCAGATTTTTAAGTTATGTATTTATAGTTTAGAAAAACGAGGCTTTTCTAAAAAGAAACTTTTTGAAGTTTGGCAGAAAACATCTTCTTTCCCTAACTGCCGTATATTTTACACGTTAGGCGTGTAGTTGGAGTTTTGATCCAGCTAGCCGACTAGTCTCTTCTCACCTCCGGTATTGTGCAACCTCTTCTTATCCCCAGTTCCCCAATGTAGCCAGCGTACATACGTACATACCTTCCGGTCTAGCTATCACTAACTCTACCACTTGGCCTTTTACCTACCTGCCATTCTGCAAATTTGGCCGAACCTTTTTAATTACGCTCTTCCAGGATGCTGCTAACAGACTTCATTCCCAGATGGGCAGGTATTCTGTCGTTCTTGACACAGCCCCCCTTGGTCTTTCTATTCCTGACTATTCTTTTAAGGAACCACATTTCAGCAGCTCTTAGCTTATTTATATGTTTATCGAGGGCCGCCGAGCTTTCCAATCCATACAGAAGCACGGGAAGGAAAGAGCCTAAGCTTGGCCTCTCTACTTACTTCCTTCTTGCCATCATTAGATCATTCCTGCTTAGCTCTTGATATTTTATAGAATAGTCCATTGGCCTTTATCACCCGAATTACAACTTCCTGGTATATTCAACCATCTTTGCTTATGATTGTCCCCAGATACGTGTATGTATTAGCTTTTTCATGTGTTTCCGTTAAATATGATTCTAGGCTCCACATTGTCCCTTCCAACATACATGACTTTGCAATGTCTGAACGTTGAGTCGTAATATTTTGGAAGGTGGATTTAAAGGGACTCTCCCGGTTTGCTGGTAGCACTCTTCTTATTAGTGCATCCTTCTTAATATCTCCTGCCTCATCACGGAATCAAAAGCTGCCCTCAATTCAATAAATGCCAGTGACTTCCTTGCTATGATCCCTTTTCAATTATAATACGGAGGGGGAAAATGTGGTCCTGGGTCTGCCTACCAGCTCTAAACTTATTCCAAACTATATTTGAATTGATACTGTTGATCTAGTACACAGGAATTGTTATCTTGCTAAAGATGAACAACTGCTGTTTTTTTTTTATTAGGGATGAAATTACTATACGTTTCTATTCCTAGCCGCTTAAATTATCATACGATCATACAAAATCAATCGATACTTAGTAAAGTTGGATTATCGCATGACACCGATACTTTTCTCAAAAATTGATAGAATCCATTCTGGACACATTCTTTGACATTATTTGCCAAATTGAAACATTATATAATGGATTTCTTTGAGGCGTAAAATGTCGTTGTATAGCTTCGCTGTAAATAGTTGTAGTTTAATTATAAAGTTAAGATAAACAGATTGCCACGTGGCAATAGAAACTCAACCGAAGGCAATGCTACAGCTTGGAGCTCCTCTCTGGCTATGAAGAGTGTTGACATTTATTGTTTGCTTTTCAAATATTGCTTCCTGAAGAAGAATTTTACTAAATAGGTTTCAGGAGTAAAATAATTGAATGTTTTTATTGGGAAGAATGATAGGATACGGTAAAAGATATTTTATTTATCTATTGATTTTTGTAATATTACAATAATACCAAAACTCTATGTAAATTAGCACAACTGTGAATTAATACCATCCCAAAGCAACTCTCCATTGCTAGTACTTTCTGTTATATTCTGTTAAAAGGACCATCTTCTTTTCAAACCCCTCGGAAAGTTATCGGGTGTAAATTAGGAAGCGTGTTGAGAGTCTAGTGGATTTGAATGATCATGGTATCATCATGGTATCATCATGGAAGGTTAGGCCAAATAGGTCTAATTACTGTCATTCAAATTGAATCTTTTGTAATTAATTGGAAGCTTTGAACATTTGTCTAGCAAATGTTTAAGTAGTTCAAAAATTATGAGCGGTTTCTTGTCCTTTTAATCGTTTATATAATTTACGGCCAAATTATTCCACTTTCAAAAACCGGGTTCCTTCTAATATTTTCTTTTGCAGTAATTATCGGAATTAAAAAATAATTGAAGCCGTGGGTGGAAGAAGGTCTTAACTCACTTTTACTAAAATGTGGTGGAGAACTTCTTCTTCGGACGTTAGTGTTTTCTTTATTTCTATTATTCTTCAATTAGTATATTTCTATTATATTTTCTATTTTGCAGATAACTGTCTTGAGTTGACCCATATAAGTGTAACTGAGGAAAACTAAATAAACAGATTTTTTTTTTTTTTTTAACAAATTATTTATCACTAGGGCTGTGAAATATGTGCATTTGCATACCTATTTGTGCTATAGATTTTGCTATAAATGTATATGTTTACATATTTTGAGCTAGACTTCCATATTTATCTACACATCCGGCATATGAGCATTTGATATTTGAATTTTTTTATGATTCCGAGCAAAAAAAAAAAAAAAAAAAAAATAAAAAAATATATATATATATTTTATACTGATATGTAAGCAGTCAGACAATAATACCTTTTTATTGTTCTTATATGTTATTCTTAGGGGACAAGGTGTCCCAGAATAAAGATTATTTTTCATTTCATTTCATTTTTTCATTTCATTTCATTTATATATATATATATATATATATATATATATATATATATATATATATATATATATATATATATATTGATAAAATGGCTATAAGAACTCCTCTCATTCTTTTTTTTTTCCGCCAAATCAATGCGTTTGTATGTTTTAAAGTCCTGGTTCTTCGGTTTCAGCGAACTTTCGGTCGTATTTGCTTTTCTTAAAATTGTTTAAACCGATTAATTTCTCGTTCATATTGCCTCAAATACGTAGAAGATTATGACTTCACTTTTCATCTCACCCTTCTTCCTTCCATCATTCCATCATTCCATTACACAGTGTACACTGAGACATATCATTCGTAAACTGTTCTTTTATGTTACTCTTAAATTCCGAAAGTCACTCCTTCGAAAAAGACAAAAGATCTTGTTGGAAAGTACGTAGGTGAACTTTTAAATGAGACTTTCAAGAGTGATGGAGACGTTTTATATTTATATGATTAGTGTAGAGGTGGTCGTTTTGTCGTTTCAAATCTATTTTGAGGCCCAATAGACGATCTATTTTGTTAGAAAACCTGAAAAAGTGGTTGTCTGCCATTCAAATCTACATCAGTGAATAAATGGCATGAATAAGTCCGGAGATATTCTTTATCGTCGTTGCTTTTTGTTTTTGATGTATATTGTTCTATTTTAAAGTATATGAATTTTGGTTGTGATTGTTGTTTAAGTTTTCTGCAAATTAATGTTGTGATTTTTTCGTTTTTAATGTTCCCTGTTTAATGTGTTTTATTTATCTTTAATAAAGGTTTTAACATTTGTTTTTGGTTTTAATATTAGTTTTTTAATGTATTTCTTCCTAATGTTCCCCTTTTCAACACAATTAGTTATCTAAACTTGAGTTTGTACTTAAGTATAGGTATGTATTGCGATTTTTTATTTTTCTAATAATGCATATCGTTGCATATTTCAGCATTTAATTGCATATTTTACCCAATATATCTGCATATATATGTGCATATTTTTCAGTTTTTATTGCATATAATTCACAGCCCTAGTTATCACCTTCCAACATTGGACTTGTTAACAAGTTAATAACACGTCATTGTCACGTCATTTTATATCAAATTTACTTATAGTATATAGTATATAGTGTATAGTGTATACAGTTGTAAAGGTCAATAAAGTATAAAAAAAAAAAAATAAATAAAAATAAAAAAATGTTTTAACTTAATGGATTGTCTCAGTTTTTTTCTTTATTTTTTTAGTTATTATTATCATCCATAAGAAAATTAAAAAAACAGATTTACATTTTATAAACTCGCCTGTTTTTTTCAACTTGCCCACAAATTAGTGTTGTTTTGAGCAGATTGTCGAATACATTTCTGAAGTATTTATAACTGCTTTGTCCTTAGATATTTTTGAGCCATAGACGTCTGATTTAAATTACTGTCGAAAACCGCTCTCTTCTCTTACGTAATAATTTATATTTTCTCTGGTCTTACGTCTTAGTCAAGCAGATTTATGTTTCGGGCACGAAGATCCTTACTTTAGAATATTTCATAATGTTTGTATTTACTATATTTATAATGGTAACAGCAATTTAGTATGTCTCGGGAATTAAACGTTTTGACTGTGAGCCAAATATGTTTATTTAGACCATTTTTTTATTTTTTAAAACTAATAAAACAAATTCAAATTTGGAAAAACCCTACGTAAAAATTTGAAAATAAAACGTGTATTATCATGTTGAAATGTTTAACATTCTTTGTAGTGTAAATATATAAATAAATATAAATGTTTATTTTAAAAGCTTAAACCAGGTGGACTATATCACCGGCCCAGTTGGAAGCTTACGGTATTCCAAACAAAGCATTGAAGAGGCTCCGCATTGCTGTGTAATTACTGGACCAAACTTTAACAGACACTTTGGACAATTTCCAGAAGATGTTTGCCAAATTTCCCAACAACTGATAAAACGTCAGAAAGTAAAATCCGCTCCTCAGCGTATGGCCTTTAAGCTATCTTCGCTACGGGCAACAAGGTCCCTCGTCATTGGCCATTTTCCGCCTTATGCACACGCACACACACACACACACACACACACACACACACACACACACACACACACACCTAGGTATAATAAATACTTTTGCGTATACATTACAAATGGAGCCTTGTTCCTTGATGGCTGAGGATAACATTTATTTATTTAACCTCTTTAATATTTTATACATCCTGTAGCTGTGCATTGTTGTTTCATCTTCACTGACATTGACCATTACAGCCCCAGACCCTTCCATCCATCAGCCATCTCTTGATTTCTCCTTTATTATTATATTATATTATATTGTATTATATTCTTATTATTTTATTATTCGCATATAAAGTGGTGGTTGTATTCTTTCGGGGCTTTCACCGACCAAAAGTTTATAATTTAGTGTTTCCTGATTATAGCTGTTGTGTCCAAAAGTACTGCTTTTTGTGCATCTTCTGATTTTCCTAGCAATATTCTTTCTTCGTTAAAAGAATTTATTGTAATTTTTGGATTTAGTCCATACGAGATATTACCACCGGCAAAATTTTGACTTTATCCAGACTGTATATAGCCTTCAGCTCCGCTGCCAGATCCTGATACCTGGAAATCTTTGTCATTATTGTCTTATGGACATTGTCATCTACAGGTATAACCACATCAAATATCTTGCCGGTTCCCTTGTTCATACCGAACCACAAGTTGTCTGGCTTATTGTGAGCGACTGGATGGTCGGTTAATATTCGCTGATCCCAGTAAAGTCTATATCCACCCGCTGCCAATACATTTTTCGCCTTATATTTATAGTATGGCACCGTCTTGTCAATCAATCCATATTTTTTGCCAATTTCTTGGTGGATGATTCCTGCCACATGATTACGTCGACGGAGGTATTCGGATCCTGCTAACCCAGTGCACCCCGAAGCCAAGTGCTGCACCGACTCAAGGCTTACACACTCGATATACCTCAGCGATATCCTCCCCGAATATCCGTCTAAGGTAAACACTAGCTGGTAGTGTTTGGTACACCATCACAAATCCTTCCGTCTCCGGGAAAAGAGGCCGCCTACGAGCCAGTTTGTGGACATTTCTAGGTCGATGGACTCCTCTTGTAATGAATAGTAAATTCTTCCATTCCTCAACCAACTGTTGGGAGGATGGTTCCATATTGTCTTGCCTTTCTGTAAGATTGAGAGCAGTTAAATTGTTATCCATAGAGCAAAGGATTCGGAGCTTTTCTTTTTGGTTATGCGAAAAGTATTGCTTGGGATTGGCTACGAATCGCCTGAACATAAAATGAGCGCTTAGAACTCCTCTTCCTCCCTGTTTCCTTGGTATGTAGAGCCTGCTCACTGAAGATTTGGGATGTCGTTTCCTTGTTCTCGCCATTTCTGTCCTTAAAAAAAATCGCTGTGTGGCTGTGTAATGAACACGTCCGTGTGTTGTACGTGAACACGTTTATGTAACGGGTTATATTTTTTTAATAAAATATTTTTATTTATGCATTTAGGATAAAAGCAAGGAAACAAATAATTATTGTGTTACAATATAACTTTATTAATTATAAGTCTGTGATACGAAAGGTATGATACAAATGGCATACAAGATACATCGAGATTTCTGTTAAACGTTAAATCAATACAGGTATTACCTAACGTTGTTGGAGAAGTTTCAATATAAGAACTCGCCGCACAGTGGAACGAACGTTAGGGCGGAATGGACATTCGTTAATATCTCCGCTTCTGCTTCTCCTAGAATAATGCTATTGGTACCGTTTTAAAGCTTTTTGAATGGACTATTAAATGATATGCTAATCATGATCAGATCGTAAGAGAAAACATGTAAGAATTCGATGTTGGATAATTTATCATCATTTACTTACCATTTATTGTACCTATATACTACGAGAATATATGCAATAAAATATTCTATGGAATGATAAATACATATGTATTAAATAAAATTACAAAATAAAACGTAACAAACTAAAATATTTAATTATTAAAAAAAAAATAATATAACAATTGATAATTACTTTTGTCAGTTAATATCCTAGGACTAATTGATACATCAAAATTATAATATATGTAGGTGCCTATATACAATTGTTTATTTAAATAACGATCAGAATTAAACTCATAACAACATAATTTTAATTAAGGTTATTTTTTCTATATTCTAAGTAACAATAAGTGATTGTGCTTCTGGTAAGAAATCACGTTTAATGTTTATTATTCTCGGTCTAAGAGTCGAAATTAAGGGATCCGAATTTATTAATAAATTATTTAAAACATCTCGATTGTTTGATTGCCTCGATGATTTTCTGGCATGAAACAGTCTGAAATTTCGGAATAACTTGTGATTCGCTTCTTGAGCATCTTCTGACAATTGTCCTATAGGTATTATAGCATTTTTGGCTATCAGTGTTCCGTGCACGAGCAGTTTGTGCACGGTGACTGGCATATAATACCAGCCATACAGAGATACATATAACCGTGCTGTCTCTTTCGTGTAGGCTTCAAAGTTATCAAGTTTTATAATTGACCCAGAAGAAATAGCTTGTAATATTATTGCAAAGCGTCTAATTAGATTTTCGTCAACCCCTGTTATAGCTGATGAAGTTTCTGGGGAGGCAAAAAATTTCCTTGCAGTATTTCCATCATTGCTTGTACCAAAACCTTGTCTTACGTGGTCTACACAAAGTCCTAACTGAATTTTAAAATCATGTTGAACTTGATTTTTTTTTCCTTGCAAGTAACTCCTTTTGCTCTGTTGTTTTTGCATTCCAGGACTTGAAATCTAATCGGTAAGAGATGTGAATTAAGCACTCAAAACACCTGATCAAACAATGCAAAGGGGACAAGCCAAATGAGTAATACTCATCATTAACTATTTCCTTGTTTGTAATAATTTTTAAATTGTTCATTTCTTTAGGTGTTGCATTGCACAAAAAACACCTCATAGCTGAAGAAGTTTCAGTTAAAATATTACATATTTTGCCATCAACCATAGTTAATAACATTCTATAATTGATAGAGATTTTGTCATTCATATAGGGAAGTAAATTATCAATTTGTTTCTGAATGTCTCGAGCTAAAGACGTTACAGTTTCATCTGTTTCTTTCGTATAATTAAATGAGATAGGCCTACAAAATCTGGTCGATGACGGACATTAATTTTGCCAGACTATTTGACAATTCTCTGAATTTATCAAATTAATCGGTACTAAACAGGCAATCAAAATGACCGAATCTTCGCTGAAAGTTTCAGATGAAGAATAACGTTGTTTATATTGTGATTGGTTACCCGCCCCATCACATCCCCACTTAATGTTTAACGTTAAACTACGAAAGTTATCATTCCCTATTTCACCACCCACGACTTGTAAAATCCGAGAAGAAGTATGGTCAAGTAAATTTTGCAATACGATATTTGCTCCAGTGTCACTAACCGATATGGATTCTTCTGGGGGATAACAATCTTTTTTTAATTTTTGGATCTGATAGTAGCTGGGGTAAAGTGATGTATATCCTAATGCTTTTGCATTATTTCTGACGGCATTGTACTGAAACTTAGTAAAATCAGCGGCTGTATATAATGCTAATGCCTTTTCGTTCTCTTGGTCCTTTGGATTTAAAAGGTTTTCACAAAATTTTTTGACACTTAGTACATGTTCTGGATGCTCCCTAATAAAATTAACAATGTAATCTACGTCATCAGATTTGAACCTTTTTTTCATGACAAAAGCGAACATATCCTCTGAACATTTTCTAAAACTTTCCGTTTTTTCTCCGTCTTTGTCTATCAGATAATTGCTCGAATGATTGAGAACAAGATGGTATACTTGCGCTTGTTGATGATGATAATGAAGGTAGGTTCTGGATAACATCTTCAGGAACAATGAAATCCAAATTCAACCAGTTTTCATGCTTCTCCAAAAAACTATTGATCTTCCTATGGGACGAAATCCAGCGAGAGTTCAAACTACTACTGAATTTTCTTAATTTTTCCCGTAAGCAGAACTTTGCGGTATTTGAAATTTGTTCCAATCCAAACGAATTAATCCATGTTTCCAATGCCAGGTCATAATCTTTAAAACTTATATGATTAAATTGGAAAAATTGAAAAACTTGAAAATTTGTTTTAGGAACCATTGCACCTATGTCGTTAAAATAACACACACAAACTGAGCATTTTATATGAGGACAAATGAATGTAAACAGACAAACAAAAGACAAAAGTAGGTAAACAAAAGAAAACTTGCGAAAAGTAGCGCCAATATCAACAGAAATCATTTAAAATTAATTCTCAAGACCTAGAAAAGAAAAGAAAAAAATCATTTTCTCGGAAAAGAGCACCTAAGAGCAAAATCCAACTAATGGAAAAAAAAAACTTCAAGCATTCTTGTTATTTACTGTGAAGGTAGTTTTTTGGGCGATTTTAGGCGATTTTCGCAATTTACATTTGAGTTTTTTCTCCTAATTTTCATCGAAAAATCCCACACGTTTGAAATAATCCCGAGTTTTATTTGCCTAAAATATCTTATTATGGATAAGTTGTTTTCCAGTAGTTGCACGGTTAATTTAAAGCATTACCTCAAACAATGGATTTTTTTTAAAAATATGAGTTTAAAAAAAAAATATATATATTTCAATGCAGAATTTTTCCTATAAGATTTGATTTTAACATTAATTTATCTATGGATTTTGTTGAAAAGAAGTATAAAGTATAATTTAAGATCCAAATAAAAGACAAATTTAGTTATTAGAGAATTGGTCCAATGTCCAACAAATTCGTTGATTCGTTCCACTGTGCGCCGGTCGGCAGTCGGGCAATGAGCGGTTTTGTGAGACATCAACATTAAAGTATCCAAGTATCATAACTGATGTAGTAAGATCAGGCTCGTAATCGGGTATACTTTTTTGCGATGTTTTTGGAATATTTTAACAACGATCGTAACGAAATTGAAGAAGCCATTTGCCGCCACGCTTGCTAGACAGACATCACGAGGCGTCTTTATATTTGATAAGTGCCCTAATTAGGAATTTAATGGAGTGTATTTTTTGTTATAAAACATTTGTTGTTAGGACCTACCGTTTTGAATGGAAAAAGTCATGATTTACCTTATTTTTCTCCTAAAAAACATTTTAAAAAATCTCGGCCTATATTTCAGCTAATATTGTATTATATTAAGATCAAATGTATTTCACTTCAATATATTTTAGACCACAAATAAATTCATAAACATTATTGTTATCTTGGCTTACATATTTGAGAGAGTTCATGTTGTAGGAAGATTAAATAAGGCCTGTTGAGTTTACAAGGCCACACCAAATATTTAGAGAATATTGAGCAAAAAATAATCAACCAAAACAAAAGGAAAGGAAAAAAAAAAAAAGAGGTAAAGAGAGAAGGGAGAAGATAAAAAAAGAGAGGGAGCTATAAGCGAGAGGAGTGGCTCTATCGACAGCCACGGCCGTATATATCCGGCCTCGGTGTTTGTGAGCCTTCTAGGTAACTTATATCCATCCAGGTCATCTCAAAAATATTGATGAGGCATTGGCTGGCAGCTACATCTCTTGGGGCTATAATAAATAGAGTAGGCGCTACACGCTTCTATCATTTCCTTTTGATTGTAAATCTATATTTTTGTTTCTGCCCCTACGATAGTAAACTGAACTGTAATATTCTCAGAGGTGAGTATTATTGATAAATTTGTTGGGAACATTGTTCTACCATGAATCAATTTTTATAATGCCTGTCTAAAAAATATTAAATTACATTTTAGTTACAGTTATACGTACTCTATGTTATCTATCAATTTTGCACTTCCTGTTAAAAAAATGCGACTAAGTTATTGACATCAGAATAATTCTACATCAAGCTGTCCATTGTCTTGAATAACACATATTTGTTGTCAGTTTGTGTTAGTGTGAACTATACTTTCCGGGGAAAGTTATAGAAAGTACAAGTATAGTTGATGTCCTGCCATTTCCCGCTCTTGAGTTAAATATTCCATTTCTTGAACAAGTCCTCTAGTTACCGTAATTATTGTTTTTGTAATATTTATTTAAAATTATCAATATCCTTTTATTATTAAGAATTATTATTATTACGAAATTATGAACAAAATATTTGCAGCCTTGCTTACAACTAGCTGTCAAGAAACTCGGGTTGAGAGGAGATTGTAGAAGTTGGTGAAATGGATTCCTAACCCCCGAGGTAGCGGATAAACCGCCAGTGTCATGCCAGTCTGGGTTGGTTCCCATTCAACTGTCTCCAATCGGTGTAGCGATAAATATCCCAATAGTACTTACATATTTCATAAAGTGTTTATCTCGTTATCGCTAATGTATCTGCAATGAAAATAATTTTGTGTAAATAATTTTTTTTTTGTCTTAATAAAAACAAATTTTCAATTATGAAAATGCTGTGTTTGACTGTATAGTATAATAGCAGAGACATAGTGAGGGATGCAGTCAGATATAATTAATACATCCCCATTTTTTAATTAGAAATTTTATATTTTGAGTCAATTATCGCAGTTATTTCAAATTCAATTCTGTAATTAAAGCTTTAGATAATCTTCTAAATATGTAAACAACTATTGATTCTTTGGTAAATTAATTTATTTTTTATCATCTTGGTCTTGTTATTTTAACCTTAAAGAGGACCTGCAAGGCAGGTCAAAACGCCGGCACTCAGAATATAAAGTTTTTATTAAAAAACGTGGGTGTGTTAATTATACCTGACTGCATCCCTGATCATTTCTCTAATATAATATAATTATTGTTCTCTAACCGGATGAGATTATTTAGTAGTTATACTATTATTCTCCATTTTTAATTTAATCCTAAATTATTAGGGATTAAACTAATAAATGAATACAAATGCATAGCGAAACATTGACCTCACACACCACTGGAACCAACTTCTTCAAAACCCAAATCCCCGAGATGAGCCCTGACTGCTATTGGACCATATTCACGTCCTCTTGGGCTGTTAAACCAGTTTAAACTTTTGAAGAGTAAACCATCTTTACAAGTTTTTAATAGTTATTTGTTGTATCTGAGAACTGCTATCTGTTCATTAGTATAGATTAAGTTGTTTTATAAACCAAACAGCTGAAAAATAGTCAATACTTCCAATCAAACTTTTATAATTGAAGAAATTGAAAAGGGAACCTGAGATACCAATGCCAGTTAGCATTATTGTATAAAAGACGATTGAGATTATATTATTGTGAAATAAAACTTTGTTTAAAAAATTATAAATCGCCAGGTGGAAACAAGAGAGCAACAAAAACTAGGATTGGTTTGCGAAAACTTTCTCTCAAAGAACTGACGGCTAACGCCGCCCAAGAACTAATCCGTGCTGCAGTTAGCTCTGGATGGATGGAGTAATGAAGCCTCGTGGCGCTTCGTTCACAATCCACGATCCAATAACTCATGGAGTGACTGTCGCAATGTCGATCCTGAGACATTAGAGGGTTTAGAGACTTTTCCAGAAGTTCACATGGAGTAAGGTAAATGTCGTCAATGACATATCAACAAAACAATCTTTTTCAACAACAAAAAACTGTTGTAGGTCTGCATTTTAATCTTTCTAAAATTCAATGAACAGCTCATGTACATTTCCAATATAATATATAGTATTAAGACGCATTTATTGAGTTTTAAATTTTTATGTTTCTTACTTTTCCTATGCAGTAACCTGGCTAGGGGCACTACGAATCCCTTTTATGATCAATGACCATAAAAATAATTAAAATTAGTTGTGACCGGATTTGATAATCATTTCAGTATTTGTGAAGGCTAAAATTATTGATTCCAATTTGTTTTTATTTTTGCTAAGAAAAGGGTTAACCTTGGCGCTGCTATTTCCTCAACTACAGCCACCAGATAAATTATGGAGCCTTCTAAAGTTTCCTATATGTTCATCCTTTTTTGGGACCAATTTTTTGTGCAGCCCTTATTTTTTGAAAAAATAAATACTAGAAATAATTGGGGTATGCTGTCGTTAATTCACAATAAATCGCTTTACATTGCTGACGTTTCGGCCCACAGTGCCTTCATCAGAACTGGAGTTTGAACAATATACGACTCAACTACATTAAATTGTTATTCTTTTGTTGTACTTTAATGGCAACACACAGCAATTGTCTTCTTCTCTATATAATTACTTACAAACAAACTTCATTATTTTAAATTTGAAACACATTTTCCATTTATAAATTGAAGGTTTCTAAAACAAATAAGAATTTAATTATTAATGAAATGGTATCACGATCTAGTTGAATGATACAACTTGTAATTGAATTATTGATTGAGTGATAGTTCAATTCTATTAACAATTGTATGTTTGATTCAAAGTCTTTAGGTAATTAACATTTGTGATTTTTTTTTCAATGAATTATATAATTATTACTTTCGTAAATTAATTAACCCTATTTCTTAATTATCTTATGATTTTAGTCACATACATTTTTAGCCCCGAAGAAGACGTGCTAGGTGGGCCGAAGCGAACTCCTTATATAAAGGTTTTTTAAACATGGATGCGTAGTTTATAAATCTTACTGCCTCCTCGACCATATTATTCAACCATTATATCATACAGTCAACTATACTATTTTCATCATACACGTATTTTCGGTTTATAAAAATTCGATGAACAGATGTTTCATTAGATATCGTGTGCAGAGGTTTCCGGTCATAGGCTTTAAGAAAATATTTATAATATATATAGAATATATGATTTCCAGATGAGCGAACTAAGGACAATATCTAGGGAAATTGGTTGAAGCGGTTACTTTCATCTCTGATAATTAATCCTAACGCATGAATTAGTTGCTCATAATTGAACTAGCCCTCGTAGAAATTTGTTGTAGCCCAGTCAATGAAGGCAAAAAATTAGCCTTTGTCGCAACTAATTAGGGGAAAGCTGAATTTTTGCAGGGTGTTAGTACATAAAGTATACACTAAAAAAACACAAAGTCCCGACCCCCACTCCTCTTGCTTCCCCCCCCCAACCCTTCAGCAACATTATAAGTACGGAACTCTGGTTATATGCCGACAGCTCGAAACCTAATTATGCTATCGGAGCGTTCTTTTTTTTATTTTACTCCTAAAAATATTACAAACAAGTTATGTTATACACACTTTTTATGTATTATACACAGAAAACACTTATTATGTAGATAGCTCACTTTCGCCGTAATACTTAATCATATACAGAAAACTGCCACTACAAAAACCAAAAAGTAACTTCAACAAATTTTAGATTTTTATCATTACGTTTTGGGAAGAAAAGTGATAAACAAAACTTGTAGATAATATAACTAGCTATAAAATTATGTGTCTCATAACGCATAACATTAAAACAATGGCTTAATAGAGAGCGTTGAAAGAGTAGTGGATACCGGTGCGGCGGTCCTGGCCGGGCCGTGCTGAGGAGCACAAACGCATGTACTGCTGTTCATGATCATGATTAGCCATTCAGTTGAAATGCAGCAACAATGTAATAACCTTTATTTTTAGGTTATTACTTCCAAAGTGTATTTTTTTTTTTTATATAATAGTTTATAGTGTACTTGTATCACTGAAATAGTACAAAATTTTCTACTTGAGGTAAGTCCCAGTTTTCCGGAATAACACGTTTGTCGGTACTCACTTGGCTATAAGTCTATTTTTTCCATCTGAAAGCTCTTTAAATTTACTATAAGACCCATTATATTATTTTGATTAGATCTCGTAAAATACCTATGATAGCATGCTAAGTACATTTATCACTATAATCACGCTAACTACATTTATTACTATAACTCCAAAATTATTTGTTTGATTCGAAATTTATTTTTTCCATCTAAAAGTTGGTTAAATTTACTATTAGACCTAATATTCTTAATTCTGATTAAACTCCGAGAAATACCCACGCTAAAACGCTAATTGTATGTTTTGGCAAAATGTGACGATTTTGACATGTTCAATGGCCTTCCATAGGTATTTTCCGGGATTCAATCAAAATTAGATATATAGGATCTCATAGAATATTTAAACAGCTTTCAGATGGAAAAAATAGATTTCGAATCGGAGAAATAGTTCCAGAGTTATTGTGATAAATGTGCCGAAAAATACGAGTTTTTCACAAGAGTACGGGTTTCTCAATATTCTGCCGTGGGTGTTTTACGGGACTAGATCAAAATTAATTATTAAAGTTATTATAGTAAATTTAACCAGCTTTCATATGAAAAAAAGAGAAATTGCAATCGGACTAATCGTTTCGGAGTTATAGCCAAGTGAGTACCGACAAACGTATTATTCCAGAAAACTGGGACTTAACTCAAGTAAAAAATCTTTTATTTTTCCTTCTCCCATAGCTCTAAAATCATGATATGGGAAAGAGAGGGGTAAAATGACATTTTTTGAAAATTTGCTTTGCTTTTTAATCTGTATATGTGCTAAAAGTAACGTTTTCCGAGTCACGCGTTCAGGCAGCCAACAACATACGACTTTCACCCCCTCTCTCCCCTAAACCAGAAGATATTTTGAGGAAGACTTTTTATCACATTTAGAGCTAAGGGTGGTGAACAATATCCAACAGTCAGATCTTATGATTTTTGGAGTTGAATCTTCGATGCTAAATTTTGTACTATATCAGTGATACAAGTACACTATAAACTATTATAGCAAACAAAATGCACTTTGGAAGTAATAACCTAAAAATAAACGTTATTACGTTGTTGCTGCATTTCAACTGAATGACTATTCATGATCATGAACAGCAGTATACGCGTTTGTGCACCTCAGCACGTACCTGCTAGGACCGCCGCACCGGTGTCCATTACTCTTTCAACGCTCTCTATGAAGCCATCGTTTTATTGTTATGCGTTATGAGACACATCATTTTAAAGCTAGTTATATTATCTATAAGTTTTGTTTAACACTTTTCGTTCCAAATCGTAATGATAAGAATCTATAATTTGTTGAAGTTACATTTTGTTTTTTGTAGTGGCAGTTTTCTGTATATGATTAAGTATTACGGCGAAAGTGAGCTATCTACATAAAAAGTGTATATAACATATCTTGTTTGTAATATTATTAGGAGTAAAATTAAAAAAAGAACGCTCCGATAGCATAATTAGGTTTCGAGCTGTCGGCATATAACAAGAGTTCCGTACTTATAATGTTGCTGAAGGGATGGGGGGGGGAAGCAAGAGGGGTGGGGGTCGGGACTTTGTGTTTTTTTAGTGTATACTTTATGTACTAACACCTTGCAAAAATTCAGCTTTCCCCTAATTAGTTGCGACACGAAACCTTTATTGACTGGGCTATTGTGTAGCTATCTTTATGAATGTTCAAGGCAAATAAATTATTATATTCTTTTATTAAATTCATTTTTTCTCTTTTAAATGTTTATTGATATTTAAACTGTATACAATTAAAAAAAAAAAAAAAGTAAATTTGAGGAAAATGATTACAATGACATGTAAGGGACTACTCACTAGTAAGTTTAATAAAAAATCTATATTAGAAAAAGTTTCTTCTCCATCTTATTTTCAGACGCCTCAGAGGATAATCAGAAATAGTATGAAGGGCAATTTGAGAAACTAGTGGATTCGAGTGGCTATGGAGTTTACAATGAAAGAATAGGTTTCATATCTGTTTTGGGCCAAATCAGAAACACGTGGTACATTAAGATCGTTATGGGTAGGTTTATTTGTGACAAAGTAAGAGAAGAATTGGAAGTTTTAGTGGAGCCCCAAAGATCAACATTTGGACATACGAATCTAATTACTACCAAGGTAATAAAGCTTTTGTAATTTATAGGGAGCTTTGAACGCCTGCCTAGTAAATGCTCAGGTATATAAAGGCAATTTTATTATAATTTTCTTTCATTTAATTATTAATTAGTTTTAAAAATGTCATGTTCAAAAAAATGAATCATTTTGATGTTTTCATACATGAGTGTTCTGTAGCTGGAGGCTCTTTAGAATTGTATTAATACTACCAAGTAGGTCCATCATTTGGGTATTTGGCCTACGAATATTTGAAGAATTTTATTTCTTCTTTCTTAATGTTGCTAGCTTAAGGAAGGAGTTGGAGTTAATATTGAGTTTTTTCTAAATACGTTTATAGTTAGAAAGAAGATATCCTAATCCATCCCGTTCTAAAATATAATATATCACCTTGAAGAAATTTCTTAGAGGATTAACATTATCATGTAGAGAGTATTAAATTAGTTCCTTGAAACGGATGCTAGAAGGTAGCTGAACAGATCGGCTATCTATCGGCTACCTAGAGAGCTCCATGAGGAGGAACGTTTTGCATGGAATCCTCTTGGTTCAAAGGACAAGGCACTCCTCACTGTTATAAAGGCTGTTCCAACATTTAGTAGGCAAATGTTCAAAGCTTTCAATTGATTACAAAAGACATATTTATATGATAATTATTAGACCTTCTTGAACATGAGGTTTGGGCTCCACTAAACCGTCCAATTATTCTCGTGCCCAATCCTTACAATCCAGTATACTCCATATTATACCACAAATATAAACATATTCCTAATGATCGTAGTGCCCCATATGTTGGGACCACATGACTAGGCGCAGATGAGATAACTACCCTTCCATGATGAGGTCCATACCTACTCGAATCCCCAGCTTACCCTCCTAAAGTTATTTATTTTTATGCGAATTAAGATATATTGAAACTGAGTAATTAATGTAACCTTTATTTATTTTTAAGTTGGCAACAGTTGCTATTGAAATCATTAATTAACATCTTACCTACTTCAAATTATATAGTTGTCCACTTTGTTATGTATGTATTGGTTAACTGTATTATATGTAAATAATCTGCACCAGTGATTTTTACCTTAAAGTACCTACCACATAAATTAAAAACCTTTGTGAATTTTACGTTTGCATCACGAATTAAGCCTGATTTCTTTTTAAAATTGTTGAATTAATTGGTACTTCTATTGGAATTGATTTATTTGAAAACTAGTTTCGAATGTTAAACACTCATCATTAATTCTAATACATACAAAATTTGCCAAAAATTATATTTGTTACATAGATTATATAAATTAAGGTTTTTAAAAATGTAAGACAAGAAACCGAATATTTGGTATTCACCTACTGAGGCAAAATGGATTTCTAAAATATATTAAGAGTGTAAGGGATGATGGAAAGGGCCAGCAGGTCGGTAACCCTTGGATTTCCTTCCTATGGCTGCTTGTTCCTTGGTCCTTCCTATTGGAAACGAATTGAAATTGGTTTTATTGAAAATATTTATCTGCTCATTATAACAAAAGCCTTATTTGGTTTTCAACGACTTTATTATTTCTAAGGATTCATAAATTTATTAAATATAAATCATTTAAATGGATATCCAAGTTGGAATTATTGTATGATCTTATATGTCCTTTTTTTCTGTTTCTTCCTATGTGTTTAGCTTCACAGTCATTAGATTTTATTTTATATTTTATATAGATCGCTTTTTTGGAAAGGTTTTGCCTTAAGGTGAAGGGACATGTGACGGCAATAGGAATGGCAATTAATTCATCAATCCTAATTGTATTGATCCTTATATACCATCATGATTTACCTCGAGTGATTTCTTTTTATTTACTCAATCTGAACAAAAATATTTTAATTTTTTTAAAGTAATATAAAAAATCATATATCATATATCATATAGGTATTTTTCACAAATATGTTTGGATTTTTGGATAAAGATACCATTACAGCCCACCCTATAGCAGTGAGCCAATCATTTCATCATTTGATGAAGGGAGATGATATTCTAGGATGTGATCTATCTGCTCATATATCACTCGGCGATCTATGGCCGTTGGGGGTACGCTCAGGTATTCTCGGCCACACATCTTCCTACCATACACAAATCAAATATTCATCTACTTGTATAGCACTTGATTCCATTAGGAGCAAACAAAATACAGTTATTCCAATAAAATGTCGAGTGGTGGACTAGACAGGCATGTTTACAGGATCAAGCCGGCGGTTGGATGGAGTCCAAAACCCTGCTATTAGAAAGATAACCTCTAGCACCTCGAGTGGTTGATGTGCATTATCTTTGACGCCCTTCCTCCCTGCCCAACATATCCCGCTACACCTCAACTGTTAGAACTCCAACACAACACTCCACACTTTTATTTCGAGAAGAAGTAAAAATAAGCAACAAAATCTACAGCAGTCTTGAAGGCTATTCATTGATGGGAGGTTATATTATATTATTCATATTATTCATATCCATTGGCGTAATTTTATATCGTAATATACAGGGTGATTCCCTTGGTACAAAAAAAATGGTACAAATTCCCTTTTAGGGTAAAACTGGGCTTCTTTCTATTCCAATCCGTTGCTGATACACGATAATTAAAAGACTTCTTCAGTAAAATCCGTAGCTGTTCCTGTAATAGTAACCAGTTCCTATACTTGATGCACATTTAATTAATGATAATTTTAAGGCGTGTCCAAAAAGAAGATGCCATTGCGACGTTACATATTGGTGTTGGTGTAGTACTGTCAAATCGTCGTTCCTTCAATCATACTCCAAATTTACTTCACTGATATAATTGTAAATTTAAATAAATAATCGAATATATATTTTTTTTATTTGTTTTAAAATTTGATCAGTATAATGAAATACATGTAGGAAAATTGAGGAATCAGGTAGGTAGTGACATGGCAATGTTTTGATCGTTGGTAATCATTCCTTAATTTGTTCTCTAATGACTTCTCTTTTTAAAGTAAATGATCTATTGCCTTAAAATAGACTGGATAGTTGAGTTATATTTATTTCCCGACATTTTTTAATCTTTGGGGATTTTTTGACACGCTTTAGCTCTGGTATGAGTTGCTCAGATCGAAAGTTTGTTGAATGTTTTATAATCAGAAATATAACGGATAATATATTTTGTTATATAGCATTTGGTCCTAGGACTGTTATATACCGTATTGGTAGGAGCTTTATTGGTTTGTATGAAAACAGTCACGTCTCAAACCCTTATTTTCTTTCAACTTTGTTTATTTCGAATAATCATAATTGTAAATTTAATTTACTTATTTCCCCTTAAAACAAAACAAGACATCAACTTTGCAATTGACAAACTAGCATCAATACAAACTAGTATTACTAAAAATACAGCATCCCGAAAAATTCATGATACTCAACAGAATAACTTGCAACAGCATATTCGGTCCTTATTAATTAATTGTCAGCAAAAGGAGCGGGGTTTTCCTGACCGATGGGGACCGGTTGCTGACACCTGCTGAACAGGCTGAACATCTAGCCCACGCATATGCTAACATGGATGCTGAGAGGACGAGTGATGCTCCGCAGCCACCTCCTGGACCTCTACCCAGCCCCAATGAGACGCCCATCTTCTCAACCTACAAGGAGCTGGAATCAGTCCTGCGCCGCATCAAAGGGAAAAAGGCACCCGGGCTGGATGGTATACCCACCACGCTGCTGACGATGTTACCCAGGAGGGCCAAGGCCTTCCTGCTTAACATCTTCAACTCATGCCTCCGGACTGCCTACTTCCCCGTGGCCTGGAAGGAAGCTGTGGTCGTCCCACTCCTGAAACCCAAGAGGTCCGGGAACGTTGCGGAGCATTATCGTCTGATCAGCCTCCTCTCGCACATCAGCAAGGTGTTCGAGCGACTGATCCACCACCACATCCTCGACCACTGCCGCCGTGAAGATGTTATTCCGTCAGAACAAACAGGCTTCCAGCGAGGTGTCGCGTGTGAACATCATCTGGCCAAACTCCAGGCTCACAACATCGAGCAGATGCTCCGGAACAAGGCCACGGCGCTCATCTCGCTGGATTGCACTCAAGCCTTCGATTGCATCTCGCACCCCCTGTTGCTGCACCGACTGGAGGAGTACCGGTTTCCCGTCGCCCTGTGCCGACTGATCGGAAGCTACCTCAGCGGTAGTTCCTGTCTTCGCCAGTCCCCACCACCTGTGGTGTTCCTCAGGGATCAGTGCTGGGACTAATCTTGTTCAACATCTTTACGGCGCCAGTGGTATCCATCAAGCACCCTGAGGCGGTAGTGGCTGCATACGCTGACGACGTCGCAGTCTACGCGTCCAGCCTCAACCCCGGCCGGGCACTCAAGATGGCTGAGATGGCGACCTCCACCACCGTCGATGCGCTGAAGACATGCGGCATTAAGGTGAACCCTAGGAAGACTGACGCCATAGTGATGTCCTTCTGTAAGCGTGGGAAGTCTCAAAAACTTCCCAAGAGCTTTACAGTAGACGGCATCGAGCAGTCCATCTCCAGCTCCATCTTATACTTAGGCGTCAGTCTCGATAGGCACCTCACCTTTTCGACGCATGTCAAAAGCAGAATCAAAATGGCCCGGGCGCGGACATACCGCCTCCATCACCTCCTAACCTCTCCTCAGATATCGCTCAGGCTCAAAATCCAGATCTACAAATCCATCATCCGTCCCACCCTCCTCCACGGTGCTCCACTGCTGCATCACATGTACGCAACGACACTTCGCGCCCTCCAGACTTTCCAGAACTCCGTCCTTCGGCGAATCGTCCGCGGTACCAGCCTACAGAGGGCCAAAAACAGCCGGATCCTCGAGGAGTTGAGGATGCCAACGATACCGGCCTTTATCAGTCGCCGGCACGTCAAATTCTTTGACGGGCTGAGCTTCTGTGCAAACCCTCTCTTCAGGGACATAGCCCCACCTCCCAGGCCTGGGAGGTGGCAAGGCGAAATCCCCTTAGCGGACGTACTCGCCGAAGGAAGGGGTTCAGACCATACGGACTGACCCGATACCCACCATCGCTGGCAGAGTGTTTCCTCCGCACTCGACTTGTAGCCGGAGTGCCTCCAGCAGACCGAGACCCACCAGAGATGGCATAGCTTTAAATAAAATCTTAAAATGCCGAAAGGCAATAAAAGATCCTTTTTCCCTGTTTTCCTTTCTTTGCATGAAAATAAAATAAAGTCGGAGGCTAGAGGAAAAAAAAAAAAAAAAAAAAAAAAAAAAAAAAAAAAAAAAAAAAAAAAAAAAAAAAAAAAAAAAAAAAAAAAAAAGGTCCTTATTAATTGAAAAACGCAGAGCAAGGGCAAAGTGGCACCGGACTAGATGCCCGTCAGATAAAAACAATTACAACAACTTAACTACCAAACTTAAGACAGAAATAAGAAAATTCAAAATTCAAAGCCTACATGACAATTCCAAAAGTCTAAACACTTGTGACAAGTGATTATGGATGACTACAGAAAAACTCCTTAATTACTAAAACTTCAATCACCCTCTCCTTACAGATTCTCAAACCTGGACAAGATCTGACGAAGAAAAATCCCAAATCTTCGGTCTACACCTCTTTAAATCATTTAATCCTCAGCCTCACATCATCAACCCGACCCACCTTCAATGTATTGAAGCAGAATTAGATATTCCACTCCAAATGTCTCCACCTCCAAAAGCATTTCATCCTTCCGAAGTATCAAACCTAATCCACAGATTCCCTTTAAACAAAGCCCCTGGAAATGCCCTAATTACAGCCCACATCCTAAAACTTCTTCCTCGGAAAGCGATTCTACTCCTAACCTATATATATATAATGCTGTCCTCCGCACCACATATTTCCCTGATCCTTGGAAATCCTCAATAGCAAACATGATACCTAAGCCCAAAAAACCACCTGAGCTTCCATCCTCATATCGTCCAATATCACTCTTGCCTATTATGGGTAAAATCCTGGAAAAAACTCACTTCTTCTAAAGGGAAGGGCTTGAAAGAAAACTTCCGGCAATACTTATAGTTATCAAATCCAATAATTTTATCAGTTATTGTCTTCCTCAAACAATATGATTTATTACAAAAAATTTAATGAACAAAAGAATTAAGGAATACGACACTAAAGACCTTGGATGTTAAGTGTTCAAAAGTAAATACATCTAATCGAACCTAGATCCTAACAGATGTAAAACATCAGATAATTTAGTCCCAGTTCTCACCATCATTAGGAGGAAGAAAAAAAGGATAGTTTATCATTAAAAAGAATTTTTTTATTCAAAATGAACATTTAATTAAATACTTCAATTTTATAATTGTTTTTTAATTATATACATAATTTTGATCAGTTTAAATTTTTTTTTTTTTTTTTTTTGACTTTATATATTTATTCACACCTGTCAAATAAATTTGACAACCAGTGAATTTGCGGTAGGAATTTAAATGGCTTGAAAGGCATGAGAGGGAGCAGAACCCAGCGGCACCTCCAGTCTTTATTTTATTTTATTATTTTAGTCAAGGAGGTCTCTCATCCAGCTCCTTTTTAGTCTTCTCTGTGTGTTGTCGGGAATATATGTTGTGACCATGTTGTTTATTTGTGTATTAGGATGTCTATGTAGTTTTTCGTGGAATCGTTTGTAGTAGGTTTGTATTTGTTCTTTAACTGTTGCTATGGTGTAGGTCAGTATGTAAAGTTATATTGCTTACGTACCACGGGGCTTTTGTAATTGTCCTGAATGTTTTTACCTGGAAGATTTGGAGTTTGTTAATATGTGTCTTTTTAGCTGTCCCGTATATCTGAGAAGCGTATGTCCAAATAGGTTTCAGTAAGTAAGTATAAGTGTTAATTTTTTGTTTAAGTTGTAGAGTTGAACGTTTGGAGAGGAGTGAATATAAAAGTCTTAGTCTTTGGTTTAGCGTTTTACTTTTTTTCTTTATATGTGGACCCCATGTCATTCTTCGGTCAAACGTAAGACCAAGGTAGTGTACAGTGTCTGTTTGAGGAATCGGTGTGTTGTCAAGAAAAACTGGTGGGCATGTTTCAAGTCGAAGTGTAAATGTAATGTGTTGCGATTTTTCGTAATTTATATGGACTTTCCAAATATTAAGCCAGTCTTGTAATTTTGACAAGGCTCAGTGCTTGCTCCATTACTCTACATCATATACACACACGACATTCCAATTAGCTCTGACATTCTTACAGCGACATATGCAGACGACACAGCAATTTTAACAAGAGATAAAAATCCGAATCATACTTCACTGACTCTACAGCATCAGTTTAAATTAATGATAAATTTGTACACAACAATATTCATATGTAAATTTAAGCTCTGTATATTTTCAATTTTTTCTCGATTCCGTTGAGTTCAAATTAGCAAGCGTTGACTGTATATAATATAAAATTATATTTAAACAATGGTTGCTGGTTAGAGGTCCGTTGTTCTATTCTTGATTTCAACTTGTCACGGCTATTTTTTTTCCTCTTCATTATTCAATCCGCACCTGTTCCTTTGGCAGAACCCGCAGATAGCTTGGCAAACAAAACTCAACATAAAATGTGGCTTGAGGTAGGGAGGGGGGCGAATCCAATGGGGATTCCTCAAGGTTTCATATTCGTTGCCTGAGTATTTCTTTACTTTTATATACGGCAATAGATAGAATATAGAACTCCAAGTCTAATGTATCCTTTAATGGCTAAAAGTTACTTATAGCTGTTTATTTATTTGTAAACTCTACGCCTCTGGGCCATTTTTGGATGTTTTCCAGGATTTTGATAGAAATTACCATCAGGAGCTACTATTCAAAATGGAAACGTTTTTACCACACACTACCTTATTACTTATTCCAACGACCTTTTTTTTGTTCAACTTAGTTCATAAATTTATATCAATAAAACCTGTTTTAGTAGGAGTCCCTCAAGGTTCAATTCTTTTTCACATTTTATGTATTTCAGATATACGATCTTCCGAAGGACCGTAATGTATTAACTGCTATTTTCATTAGAGATGGGGTTCCTATCCAAGCCACTCTAAAATTTCAATTCATTCTCAAAAAGACACATATTTGGTGTAAAAAAAAAAAAGAAAAAAAAAGGAAAATAAAATCGAATTATGACAAATCGCTAAATATTACGGACAGGTACCGTAAATATACAACAGCTGTAATACCTCCGCCTATTTACATTTATAACCAACATTAAACTGACAATATAACAAAGTTCGAGCTTACGCTAACAGAAGGCTTACGTGGGGTCTACGTGTCAAGATAAAAAAGCTGCATATATTGTTACGTCCCTCTTGTTGTATGATTAGCAAGTGGGCTAACAATAGGCAAATAATTAACTAATTTAAATAAAATTTAATATATTTGATTTACTAGGAGATCAGTTATCAATTATAGCGGTCACCCTTTATCATCGAACCATAATATCAAGGAAAAATAATGAACAACATATGTTCAAGACAACAGACAAAATTAAATTTATTACTGACAATGAGATTATTTAAACACAGCCATAGAATTAATATAAACCTATATAAACATTAAATTAATGAACATTTATGATATAGGATCTATTAACATTTGAATGATAACATGAACGATAAATAAACATATTTAACTAACAATGGGACGTTTTGACTTGTAACTCACAGATTTGAATGCCGATTTTTGTGTAGGTAGTAGGTAGTAGGGACCTAAAACTAGAATCATAGCCGCCAATGAGTACTGGCCACAGAATACAGAATATGAAAGAAGCGGTGGACAGGTATAGAGAGGGGGAGACGGCTCTAGACCAAGGAGCGCTATCCCCACCACCTTAATCCCGGCTGTGCCAGTCAGCACCACTGTTTGTGTCGTCTTTATTTGCAACAATTTCTAATTGTTAGGTCTCTCTTGCGTGTTTGTATTTTTTTTTTTTTATTTCTCAATCGGATTAAATAATGTCGTGTTGCGGCGCGTTTGGATGTTCTAGAAAAGAGTCCAACAAGGATTTAAACCCTCCAATAACCCTTCACCGCTACATTTTAAACGTACACAGTTTAGTTTTTCAATAAATTGAGAAACAAATCTTCCTTCCCTTTCGCCACAGTAAAAATATGTTTATTGTGGAGCTTTTTTAACTTTATTGTTAAACTCCCCTATATTAACAATAGTCGGTATTGTAACCACATAATAGAGAATATTCTGTATATTCAATTAGGATTGATAAATTAATTGCCAATTCTATTGAAATTATTTTTGTTTGAAAACTAGTTTCGAATGATAAACATTAATACCTTAAGAAGACGTTTTACATCAATAATATTAGATTTGAATAAATCTTTAAAAGGTAAACAGTTCCAATTTTAACTTTTATTTGTTCCTCAGCTTCCATTGAGTTGAAGAGGAACGAAATAAGTGGGTTCAAGCCCTGAGCAAAGAAAAATGGAAGCCAACAAAAACAAGTGTTATTTGTTCAAAACATTTTAAAGAGGACGATTTTGACAGATCTCCATTTCGAGTAAATCCAAAGAAAGGTGCCATTCAGTCTGTTTTTTTGATTTCCCAGATCATTTAAGACAGAAGATTATTAAGGTATATATAACTTTTAACGCTTTCCCCCTGCTTTACCAACATACGTAGGTAGGTATTTAAACTTAAAAGTTTAATGTTGGATTTTTGTTTTTTTTTTAGGAAAGGGGGCCAATAAAAAGGCTTGCGATCCCATTGAAAAATATTAGGTCTCCAAATAAAAATAAATATAAAAAATGTTAGAGATCATTAATAAAAACATGAACGAGCTCAAAATACAACTTGATGGAAGATCTGTACAGCTTCAAAATACAGCTGATTCATTAAGCTTAGCTGACAATTCACTTTCTACCACAAAAACAATACAGGTTGAAAAGAAAAAAACAAATTTAAAACCTACGCCCAAAACGTTTTGCGGTATAAGAAGAAAAACTGTCCCTACAAATACAGCCTACAAAATTTGTGAAGAGAAAGAAAATAAACTAATTAAATAGAGAATTAGCTTTCGTTGCTTCGCTTCTAAAACAATATCTTGGGAGAAACTTTTTTTCTAGATTTTCACATTTTTTAGAAGATGGCTCTCGTTACTCATTATTAATCAGATCGATCGGAATGATATTTTTTAAAGTCTGAATCCACCATTTTTTGAAAAATATCAATGATAATATACATACAAATTAAATAAGATCGAAAATTAATAAATTAGAAATTTTCTTTGGTAATATTCTGTTTTATTTTCTTTCTTAAAATATCTACCTATGCATGAATGTGATAAATTTCTGAAAAATTAGATGGAATCCAATAAAATTGATAAGAGTTGAAGTCTAAATATTAGATGATAAAGTTGTAAATAAGCCTGAGACGGAACTAGCCCGAATTGAAGGTGGTGACAGAGCCTGGGGGACCGTACGGCATTAGTGTCTCTGCCCCTTCTACTATATTCTGTGGTACTGGCAGATGAGAAAAAAAAAAATAATAATGGAATCACATTTTATTTTTTTTCTCAGCTCTCAGTCAAGAAAGAGAAACGATTCATTCACGTGTAATTGTACTTTCGTATGCTATTTGATATAAAAATAAGTTCGTTATGCTCAAAACACGACCCGGCTTTAGGGTGCTCAAAAACTGACAAAATTCCAAGGAAATCCGCTGCAAATCAGTAGAAATTTTTTTTCATGAATAACTGACCTCAAATCTCGATTTAGCGCATCAAAAAACCCTTGTATGTAAAATTTGATCAAAATAAAAAAATATTGTTTTTTTTTTACCCCTTTCGATGAAAATTTTGAAGTTGAGATTTCATCAACAATTTCTAGCGGCCATAACAACTCCTGTGTTCAACCGATTACAATAGTAATATTATCACTCCAGATTTTAGTTGACAGAAACTGATGTTAATAAAAAATTGCGAGGTCAACTATAACTTGAGATATTTCTATAAGGATAAATCCTGCGACCTCTGGATTTGGGCTAAACTATGCAGTTCTAGATGGCCTCTAGGTGGCCTTAGAATTTGGTTTCAATCGATGGCGAAATATGTGAGATAGCGCAAATTATTTACGTTTTTTCAGAAATTGACAGCCTCTAGCCTTCTAAAATCTATAATATTTTAAGGGTAAAAAAGATATGTTTTTGGTTTCTACATGTTTTTTGATATGAGGAATCTGAAGTGATATAAGTGTTAGTTTAAAATTTTACCTCACCTATATTATATAAGTAAAATATTTTAAAATGATCTATTTCTATTATTATTTACCCATTCTATTTAATTTTTACCCATTAAATTTCAAATAAGACCATTTCTCAAAATATAGGGGAGTTTTTTTGTAACGAAAACCTGATATTAATTTTAGATTATTCATCAATCTAAGGGTTTCAATGCAATTTGAAATAAAAATATCGGTGAGGCAAATTTTTAAACTAAAAACTGATATCATTTTCAGATTCCTCTTATCAAAAAACATGTAGAAACCAAATTTTGTCCAAATCAAAAATATTTTCTTTACCCTTAAATTATTGTAGGATTTTAGAAGCAAGAGGCTGTCAATTTCTGAAAACCGTAAATAATTTGCGCTACCTCACATATTTCGCCACCGATTGAATCCAAATTTTACGTTCATCTAGAAGCCGTAAAACTGCATAGTTTAGCCCAAATCCGGAGGTCACAGGATTTATCCTTTTAGGAATATTTCAAGTTATAGTTGACTTCAAAATGTTTTATTCACATCAGTTTTTGTCCACTAAAATCAGGAGTAAACCTAATGTAATAGGCCTGTAATAGGCCTGGATAAAAACCAGAATCTATGCTAATTCTTGTGATACTATTACTATTGTAAACGGTTGATCACAGCAGTTGAGTTGTTATGGCCGTTACAAGTTATTGATGAAATCTCAACTTCAAAATTTTTACATCCTCGAAAGGGCTAAAAAATCAATATTTTTTGATTTTGATAAACTTTCGCATACAAGGGCTTTTTGATGCGCTAAATTGAGATTCGTGGTCAGTTATTCATTTAAAAAAAATCCACTGATTTACAGCGGATTTCATTGGAATTTGGTCATGTTTTTGAGTTTTTTAGGACCGTAAAGCCGGGTCGTGTCTTGAGCATAACGTAAGTATTTTTATTTCAAATAGCATACCAAAGTACAATTTATCCCAAGGCCGCCGGTAGCCTCTGGGCAAATGCATTCTCCAGGCACTTTAAACACCTCCCCCCTCCCCACTCCCAACAGTAGTTGCTCCAGCAGGAAAGTCAAAATGGGATAAAACAATTGTCAATATGGCCGACCCAAAGCGTTCCTTTTTAGGCTGACTTTACTGTATTGCGAGCCATAAGCATATTTCCACGACAAACTAACAACAAGAATCCTACGACATAGTCGTTGAAACCTAATACTATCCATTCCTCCGATCATCATTGAGTTGGTCCTATTTGAAGAGTCGATTCTAGTATTTGCTGATTGAAATCAATGTGCAAATTCGCTACCGATTAAAAACGTATTATAGGTAACTGTTCAATAAGTAAGAAATATTCATAATTAAAAAAACAATGGCAAACAATTACCTTTAATATCCACACTTTTTCATTCATCAGCTTAATTGTATTCAGTTTAATTAGATCCAGTAGGAATGAAATGAAAAACAATTCGTAGCAATTACTTATCAGCAAATGTAATTACATTATATCAGCAAACAATTAGAAAAATGAATTCACAATTGCGTGAGGGACGCTTTTATAAATGAACCCTAATGAATTAATTGCATTTAAAGCTGTTGGACTCCTCACAACCCTCACTACTAGGGAAGTGCATTTTGTGCTATTGTCTTCTTCTGAAGAGAAGAATGAATGAAGAACTTCCATATTAGCTATATAAAACACTAATTAATTGTTGACATGAGATTGCACACAACAATAGATAAGGTGATCTGTAGGATAACCCTTCCGCATGACGAGTCTTAGGTTGTTAGTACTTAGTGAAGGATGGGCTTTTACTGGGCCGTTTGAGAAATGAGGAGATTTGGTTGCAATAACGTTTTCTCCCAATGAAGGATACCCTTTCATAAAGTTGAGCAACGACCAAAATATCAGAATAAAAGTTTTCTGCCTACAGCCATTCTCGAACCCAGGCCCGGAAGCATGACAGCCAACTGTCTTAACTAAACTACCGCACCTTCCACTATTTATAAGATATGTCTTCTTAAGTTTATTTCCATTTCAATCCAACTTTATACAGCGAGTAGTAATTCAATTGTAAATTTGTCGGCAATGCGAAAGCATGGATTTCATTTAGTTTCAATATTAAGTCCCCGATTGGGAATCGAGTATGAAAACATGTGAGACACATATTATTCTGAAAGAAGAATCAATCATGTTTCTTAATATAATTATTTTATTCACAAATGTGATGTTATAAAGAGCCGGCGAAAGTGATATGACAGTAAAACTAACTAGGGATGATTAAGCATGAGTGAACCAGAACCTGGACTCTTCCCTCAAGCCGTGATACAACCTCAATGATTAACGAAGAGATCCCTAAACAGGCACTTTTTCAACGTAAGTTTAGTTCCCTGTAATTTCGCAATGTGCATAATTTCAGATGATTTGTAACAAGAAACAGTAAATGGTATTTTCCGGATTAACAGTTTATTTTGAAGTATGAAGTTTAACAGTTGTAGATGTAGTTGTAGTTTTGTTATTTGTTATTTTGACACTAGGTTTGTTATCCGTGGATTTAAAAAAATATTTGAATCAGTTACTTCCTGGTCAACAAAGCTTTGCTTGTATTCACTATGCCCCGAGGATCCATCACAGCCCCATTTGGATGTTAGTGTAAGTTCATCACTAATGGTTTCTAATTCATTTTCAGTTTTTGATTGCAAAATTCTTTTCGCAGTATGGTCTAGTAATAATTGGAAGCTTACCATCGCCGAACTCTCCGTAGTTTCTATGCTGTTAGGATAACACTTTTTTTTTACTTCTAATACACGATTATATGAAGGAAATATGTCACACCCTATTTCTTTACTTGATTTTTTTAGTATGGCATACTGGTGTTTTGATAGTGAAGCGTCGACCATCAAAGCCAAGGCTTTCTCCGGACTGAAAGATGGGAATCCTTTATTTGGTCTCCCTATCGCCTTAGCCGCTGCCAAAATTAATTCTTCTGAAAATGTTTCTCGTAGATGCTTTATTTTCATTTGTTTGGCTCTATCACCACAATGCCCGAAAGGTATCCGGCGTCCGCCCGCTCTTATAAGTAAATTACTTTAACTAATAATTTAGGTTTTATCTCTTTATTGATAAAACTCTTGTCTTAAAGTATGACATTCTGCATTGTTTCTTTCATGATATTTTTACGCATAATTATTTTTAAACTGCTTAAACTGACACATAGGCCTGTAAGTTCTGACTAGGTGAGGTAGCGGATACAGGGACAGGTACAGGTAGGTAAAGGGAGTGCCCTGGTCCCTGAGAAGAGTAGTAATATAGTCGAGTCGGTGGTTTAACTGCTATATTATGTAATATATTTCACCATTTGAATCGTATTTTATGAAACCTTTAAAATATAATTAACATGTCAAAAGGCGGCACTTAAGCATTATCTTTACCCCTGTGCCACAGGTTCGAATCCGTCCGAGGGGTTGAAATCTAATTCGTTGCTAATAATTAAATCTTCACTATCCCATTTTGGTAAGAATAAGTTGGTGACCTGTAGGATAACACGTCATTCCTGCCATAATAGGACAGGAACCCCGAGTAACAACAGCAATAAAGAAACATTTTTTTCCCTTGAATGTACAAATTGAATTTCGTTTATTTTATTTTATTTTATTTATTTTTTTTTAATTAGTATATTTATGTCGAATCGTCATATTTTTAACTTTTTTTTTAAATTTTTTTTTTTTATTTTGATAATTACTAACTGCGGAAATGATTGAGCCTGACGTTGCTCTTTCCGGTTCTTAAAATAAGAGCCTTTGAAAGGCATATATGTGTTTATTTATTCCAAATTAGCCAGATGGTTGCCAAATCGATGGGCCCTCAAGAAATTCCGCCAAGATCTACTAGGTCACAGAAGAGGTTAAAATAGAAACGGCTAATAATATCTCATTGGCCATAAATTATCAAAACTATCTTTTAAAAAAATTATGATTCTTATGATATCCTGAAAAAAATAAAATATGTTTGTTTTATACATTATTTATGTGTTTATGTATATATATGAATATAACAATGTGTTCATAATATGCTAACTTTTTACAATTTTCAATTTATTTTATGTTATGTATTGTATGACGCATCACTGTTTATTGTATTTTCATTTTAACGATGGCGATGCTATTGCCTCAACTATATTGGCTGGTTAAAAGCCCGATGACTCTACTTAGTCGAGCCTTCTAAATCACCCAGTCAGGTCATCCTTTTTTGGTTCAAACATTGTACGCAAGACTTTCGAAACCTTAAAGGAGTATCCACCTACCTAAAGAACTATACTCCTGTAAATTATAATTTTTAAGATTGTGGACAGTAAGCTGGAAATAGGCTGAACATAACAAAATAAATATCAGGAGGTATACTTTTATTGACATTGCCATTTATTTGTCTATTTTTTCCCTCCGTATGATTTATAAATTAATTTCAAATAATGCTTTTAAATAGGAATTATTTAAATACAAAATTCGTTTGTATTATTTTTGGCTTTGACGTATATTATGATTCTACATAAATATATTTAAAGTTGTCCAATGGAATATTGTTTAAAAAATTGATACTGGTATTTTGTGTATGTGGTGCAGGATATAATAGTGTAGCAATTGTATAAGAAACTAGTTTTAATGATACTTGTAAATTTCATAACGATACGCAGTTAACATGGAAGCAATCCACAGTAATTAAATATATGGTACATTTCGTCATTTATTGTTTGTGCTGATCATAAGTTTGTCTCATTTCTTATTCCGATTTCTTTAATATAAAAACTTTTCCGGTATTTCCCCTTTTTATAATAGAGATAAAATTATCCAAAAGATAGTAGTATTCTCTTTTAGGAAAATATCTAGGAACGAACAGTTTGCGAAAAGTGCAGGAAAAAGCTGTAAGGTAGACATAATTATAAATAAATGTTCATTGAATGAAGGAAACGTAAATATATATAATATATCAGTTATAAGTTTACCTTAAAATAGCTACATAAAAAAAATTAGGTTTCCTTCTTTCCTAATTTAAAAAAAAAAAAATATCAATAAGTTTTAACTTTAATGTTTCTAACTGTTTAAAGTAACTACTATATTTGCGATGCTAGAATATAAGTACTGCTGAAGAATATACGTACTGCTGTGCTGTTTAGCATAAATTATTTTATTACAACTTTTATAAGCTTAGCTGCTAACTTTAACAGCTAAATCAGGTCCAGTTCGTTATTGTCTACATTTTAAAAATATTTTTCATAAAAATTATATTAAACTAGCTGAAAGTACCCTGCTTCGCTACGGTTTAATATCATTAGGATTAAGGACAACATAAATTAGTAAAAGTTAAGCTTAACGTTGATAATTATGATTACTTAAATCATAATTAAATAAAATTCCATTCTTAGAATAATTTCAATAAGTAAATTTGAACAATTTGCAAAAGTTAATTTTATATTATTTTAACAGTCCTCCAGCGAATATTCGAGGCAGCTCTACCATCTTACACAGCTCTGATACCAGACCATCAGCTTTTCCTATGGCATACTTTGAGTGAATATAGTCTCAACTTGACAACTTTTTTGATTTTTTTAAATAAACATTAGTCTTCCTGTATCGATTTTTGCGTACATATAAAGCATAAATTGGTTGAGGACATAACGAAATGAAAGTAAATAAGGTTCTTCAATCAACATTTAGGCGTAAAAATCAGCTGCAGACACACTTTTCTTAATTGCTGTATTGGTGTTTGGGTCACACTGAGGGATGTTAATACTGTACCCATGAACATCGAACTGGCCTTACATGTCATCACCAGAGAACATAAGTCTTTTAACCTCCTCTTTAACATAAGTCTTTTAATAGCTTCTCGTCACGAAACAACTCAAACTTTTAAGGGTACACCTCTGCAGACACCATGAGTTCACAGAAAGTAACATACAATAGAGTTTCGACATCGATCATATTTTTGTTTGTTTACAACTATAAGGAACTTAATTTATGGTCAAAGTGTGGGGCCTAAGCATCTAACCTATTTGTTAACTTAGCTTATCTCAATATACCATATGACTATTAATCTATTATTATTCACCCAATAAAAATTGTAATCGCATTTTTCGCGAATTAGCCGCGATTCAGGCCGATTTTTTTTAAATTCCTTTCTTATCGAGCACCTAGGGCCCTAGAGGAATCTACATATCGAATTTCATTGCAATGCGTTCGGTGGTTTCTGAGATTTCGTGTTAAATGAGTGAGTGGTATTTGACAAATATATAATAGATAAGGAATATAAAAAACATACATACAACAGGAATATTCAATGATGAGAATGTTCAAAGCCTCAAGCCTTAGAACGAAAATATTTTCGTTGGACATGGATATGTATTTTTGCGGAGGGTCTACAGTTCTTTACTTTTTGTTCAATGCCTAACATTTATTTTCTACTCAACAATGACTCGGAGAGCAATGTTGGTATTCTTCGGATCGCAAATTTGACGACAGTTACCTAAATTTAATCGGAAATATTTTTGTTATATAACATTTGTCCCTAGGACCTACCGTTTAGAAGCTAAAGTCACGTTTGATACATCTACTTTCTCTCAACTTTGTTAATTTAGTTTATTTATTAATTTAAGTACTTTGATTCTTTTAATGCTAAAATATAAATTGTTAAAAGCATTCTTTATTAAAAATAAACATACCCATGCTTTATTGTTTTTCCCAGTCTGGGAAAAATTGATTTTTGAACTATGATCAAATTAATGTATTTTATAATATTTATTAGTGAAAAAGAAATTGTTTACTTAAAAGAAAATGTAGGTGTAAAGTTTGTTCCCTCCCTGAGACTACTGCTATTGACACATCTGCTATACTACTAAGGAAGGACAGCTAATACTCCACACTTTCGGTGGATTTAAAATTAGCAAAGGTTCAAACTTATAATAAACCATGACTTGAGGCAATTTTAACAAATATATTCATTAATAATCACATTTATACATATATTTTCTTTTAATTTATACTCAATGTAAAAGATGTCTTGTTAGGTAAAAAAATCGGAGAGATGCATGTAGTTATGTGGTTAAATAAATGGTTTAACTAATCTCAACTTGTAATATGAATTCATTTGTTAAATTTTTCAATTTAAGGCTAAAGTTGGTTTGCTGGAGGTTTGATGCAATATGGCCTAAATACTTGCAATATTAATAATATACTAATAATAATATTTACGAGGTACATTGTTATATCATATCCTACCTGTGTTTCTAAACTGACACAACTCAAAATTCTGTATTTTTTATGTATCAAAATGTTTAAGTTAAATACTCTTCTATGAAATATCAAGAATGTATCGAATCAACTTCAAATCACACCTGATCCATCTCACCTCCGGTTGCGATTAACAGATAATTTGGGTACAATTATATATATATATATATATATATATATATATATATATATATATATATATATATATATATATAACACAAGGCTGATAAAATTGTACATTTTTTAAATCAGACCACTTTTCAAATACATGTGCGATATATTGACGAATAAGAAATTCCAGCCAATTAATTATTTCCTTTTCAAGGCTAAAAGTTTTATGTTTTTTCATTTATTTACTTCCTGATATACTTTCATACTTTACCGCACATCAAACCTATTAGGACTAATACAAATATGAACTAATTATAAACAAGCATTATTAAAAAAAATAAAGTAAGAAATTTTAAAATATTATTATTTATTACAGTTTTGCATTATATGGGGCATATATCTCGAGAATTTATTAAAAATGAAATTAGACCTGGACCAAATAGAATGCGAGAAGTAATAATGTAATGAAGCCAAGTAGATATATAAGGTATATAAACCTTATTAAGGCTTGGAAATGGCTTCGTTATATTTCTAAATACCGCTATATTTTATTTATGTTTAATTTTTTTTATTTTTAAACCCTAATACCGTTTATATGCTATCATTTACTATTAATATTACTATTTACCATTATTACCCAGAAATATAAGAGAAGAGGGTGTAGTGTGTACGGACCTCAAGCAGGATCAAACCTTTAGCTTAGAAAATCAATTTTTGAAAAATATTACCTGTCACTGTATAGTAAAAAAATTCGAAAAAAATATTTTAAAAATGTTTTAACCTATTATATCAAGACTATTCTCTACCTGAGGGTTCAAACAGTACAAGATCTATTCTAAATGCTATCGCCATTATTTTGTTTTCAAATCCAATTGGAAAATCCAGACCAATACTGTAAATTAAGGAATGTTATTGGCGGACTGCTTGATATCCAACTCTCTCAACAAGTATTATAGATGTAATCCAATACAAATACCTAAGTGGTAATATCTTTATCAATACTCAAGTACTATAAGTATCACTAATATAAGTTAATATTGTATTTATATCTGATGGTCTACGAGACTGCTTAAGGCAAGAAACTGCTCATCGTTTCCGACTACTTCAACATTTATTAGAAGCTCCCCCAATTTATTACAAAAGACTTATTTACATGGCAGTAATTAGACCCATTTGGACATACTTTGGGGCTTCACTAAACCTTCCAATTCTTCTCGTATCCACTCCTTAAAATTCATAATCTTGCGTAAAATCCTTAATGCTCCTTATTATGCCACAAATAAACTTAACAAGAAGGATCTATAATTACGGTAGGTTGCAGATTTGGGCCAAACGAGGTAAGATAGCTGTCAAGTTTACCAACTTGCTTCAACCCTCCGAGGCATATGAAAAGAAAATGGCTTACTGCCTTTCTATTGTAGACCAGTTATTGAACTACTTCTAATGAGTAGTTATTGCCATGATGCCATTGTAGTTATTTTACTGCACATTTACTTTTTGAACATAGTTTATAACTTAGTTGTAAATATCAATAAAGTATTAATATATATTAAAAAAAAAATTATTGTCGTTATTTATTGGTATTTGATAACGATAATGTTGTCATTGATTTTCGAAACATAAGGTTAGGTTAGGTTAAATTTCTTATGGACACTCAACATCCCCAGGGTCTTTCGTGTCCTTTTTCAATCTATATTCCTTTGTTTCTAGGTTTGGGCAACTTTTAAAATTATATTGAATAAGTTATATTTTTTAAGACGTTTTATAACAATAGTAAGAAGGTTTGGTTTCTTTGCAAACGTAATTCCTGAAAATAACTATCCCATAGAGGGCAATCCTAATCCTCTAGAATGTTATTATCGTTAGTTTGTTGTATATTATTGCATGTTCTGAACTTTGGTGGATTTCCTTCGTTATAAGATAGGAATGAGTAAGTTCTGTATGGCGGATCCTAAGTCTAGTTAGAGCAACTTCTTCTTTTCCGTTGATGCGGTTAGGACTTTTCATATTTTTATTTCTTTATTAAAGGTTTTCAGTTTGTTTTGTTCCTCTTGGTTTGTTCAAAACGTGGGTATACACAGGTGCCGCGATGAAAATCCGTTCCCTCAACTGTTTGGACCCATTGTACCGTAGCGTACCGTACCGTAGCTCCCTAGACGAGAAGACTAAAAGAGAACTCACCTTGAGGAGGTCGGACTGGTCGTTGAGGTCAATGGGTAGCTTGATGGGCTCATCGAGGCAGGAGCCGATACAGCACCTGTTACAGCACATAGCACTAGCACTAGCACCACCGCACTGCGAGCTGCCGTTAGACCGTTCTATTTGAGTTCTCCCTACCACCTCTCGTCCACCTCATCGTGTGTCATCGGATCCTGCTCTCTCTCTAATTAGTTCTTTGTCTCCACATTATTCGTGATATATTGCTTCTTCGTGTCATTGTTTTTGCACTGTTGTCCCGGGATAGTTGTATGCAATATTGTTATCCTCTTTGCATTATTTATGAAAAAAATAGTCAGTAGTTGAATCGTGTGAGTCATCACAAATTAATACAGATATCAGAGTAAATATTTATTTTTTTTACTTGATAACATTTTTTTTATTATAAGATTGTAGGATTACCAGTAATAACTAAATTATTACTAACCGTTGGAGGAAAAGGCTTCACCTAAACTGTCCACCCTTCGCCAGCCGGTTCCGAATTCGTTGTCCTTAAAATTAATTACAGAAGATAACAGAAAAATAAACGAACAAATAGAACAACTCCAGATTGTGACAAATAAAACAAACAATTAATTATCAAATTAGCAGATGCTAATGATAGGAACGGAACTAGGAGATTTGTCAGGGGTGGCCAAAAGTCAGTTTACCGCCCGTCAGTTTAATGTACATCCCGGAATTGCTAGGAGACTACTTAGAAGGATGGGACCTTGAAGTTATGATGGGAAATCAATACAGCAATAAATGTTTTCTACTCCGACTTCAAGTCAACATTTTATCGAATGGCTGTCTCATTTTCCAGTAAAATCCTCGGACTTGAGATCAAATTCCAAAGGAGCGGAGACATGCTGTGAGAAATCCTACTCAGCGCTGAGATACCAGCGTGTAATGAACTAGGTCCACTCTCTTGGAGATCTGTTTCCTATATAGGCTTCCTGCCGCACTGTCTTTCTTAATGTGGCGTCACAAAACGTAGTTTTGGCCTATTGTTTTAACAATTTACATACTACATACATTTAAAATGACTAAAATAATTAATTTGAAAATTAAACTAAATACAATTTTAAATCATAATATTATAAATCTTCTTTTTAAAAGTCTAAATTAAGAAAATAATTAAAACTGTATTTTAATTAAACTCAAAATCAATTTACAAATGATCATTTATGATTAATAACAAACCAAATATTCATTTTTTTTTTTGTCATAACTGGAAAGACAATGGTACTACCAAATGAATTAAATTGAAATATTAAAAAATCGCATTCCTTTTCTTAGAAAAAAACAAAACATCACTCTACATTCCATGAATGGTCTTGGATTCATAACTTGGCTGTGGAAGAATGTTAGCAGTCCAACGGTTTTGAAAGGAGGAGATTTGGCCCCATAAATTTAGCAAGTTGTTCCTCAATCAGGTGTGCCCCTCGAGAATCTTCCGACCTCAATTCCTATCCACGGCTAAAAAATAACATCAAATAATTAATTTTCTGCCTTCAGCTAGACTTGAACTAGGGTAGGGTCCGGAAACGTGGCAGTAAACTGCCTTACTCACTGAGCTACCGTACTTCCCCTTAAAGACTAACTTTTGTTTAAATCATCAGTGTGATAAAATCCATCAAGAGATTTTAAAACGTTGGAATTACTAAAGGATTATAAGATAGATTATAAGGAGGTTCAGTATGACTCATCCAGGATATGGCCACTCAATATACATTAAGTTTGACTGTATACCAACCTATGTATACAGAGATAGGGAGAGGTCCTATATTCATTATGTAGTTTACATACATTATTTATATATACATTTTTAAACATGTATTTAATGAATTACCCTTTCAAATATAAAAATAGGAAAATTAACTTTATTCTGGGGTTCTTTCCCCTAAGAATAATACAATGAACATAATAATAAAATACAATGTCTGGTTACAAATTAAATATAAGAGATTAAATATATTTGTCACTATAAACTATTTTGCAAATAGAAAAAAAAAAAAGAAAAAAGATATTAATTCAATAATTATATAAAGAATGTACTTCTTCATAAATCTAAGACATGCTCTAATCTAATGAATAAAATATTGTGATGAATATTAATAGCTTTACTGATTAGTATTATTATTACTATAGTACTATTAGTAACCTAACTTACTATTACTGATTAGTACCCTACTGAAGGGGAAGGGGAAGGGGATGGGGATACTGAAACAGGAGTCATTTAAATAGAGTGTAGTGGAGAGTGATTGAGCATTAGCGATGTTATACGGTTGTCAATTCCAATCTGAGGAGTGCACTGTATATACTGTACTGTATATACTGTCCTGTATATACTGTACTGTATATACTGTCCTGTATATACTGTACTGTATATACTGTCCTGTATATACTGTACTGTATATACTGTCCTCTTGAGAGAATGCTTCACACAGCGAAATGTGGAGAGAGGGCTTGAGCTGGAAGATATTATAGATGTAGGGGGCATTGCGATGGGAAGGAAGTTAGCAAGTCATTTCTGCCGGATCAACGATAAAACCATTTTAACTATAACATACAGATGTCATCTGCGGCAATCTCTTGGAATCTGGGAAATGGACCTGATGAAACAGTTTATTTACCCTTTAAATATACCTTCAATATAGCTTTCAGTTAAATATACCTTCAATATAGCTTTCAGTTAAATATACCTTCAATATAGCTTTCAGTTAAATATACCTTCAATATAGCTTTCAGTTAAATATACCTTCAATATAGCTTTCAGTTAAATATACCTTCAATATAGCTTTCAGTTAAATATACCTTCAATATAGCTTTCAGTTAAATATACCTTCAATATAGCTTTCAGTTAAATATACCTTCAACATAGTTTTCAGTTAAATATACCTTCAATATAGCTTTCAGTTAAATACCTTCAATATACCTTCAATATAGCTTTCAGTTAAATATACCTTCAATATAGCTTTCAGTTAAATATACCTTCAATATAGCTTTCAGTTAAATATACCTTCAATATAGCTTTCAGTTAAATATACCTTCAATATAGCTTTCAGTTAAATATACCTTCAATATAGCTTTCAGTTAAATATACCTTCAATATAGTTTTGTTGTACAATTTTGAGCGATGCTATTTAGCGGTTTTCGAAACATTTGCAGCAAGCCGGAGGGAATAGAGAATCGGGGAGAGGGGGGAGAGGCGTGGAGATTGGAGTGGTAGGGGGAGGAGGGTAGTGTTGGTGTCAGCTGGTCTTCGTTCGTATCAATTACAATGGCTCTTATTGTCGTCCGGCTCTCTATATCTCTATATCTCACTTCTCTCCTCTCTCATTAACTAATGTTGTAATAAAGATTGTAATCTTTATAATGGGGTCTTTGCTCGCCAAGAAACATCAATGAAAAAATTTATATGTATTGTTCTCTTCTATTTAATTTTGGGATAGTCAGAAATTCCCTTATTGCACAATATTGTACATACGTGATGTGGCTTTTCTCTAAACACCCTGAACTTCCTTTATATACATTGATATCCCTCTAAGCCGATCTGGTTAAAACTAAGCGATCGAGTAAAGAGTACTAGATATAAGAATAAACAAGTAGATGAGGCGTTTTTTTCAACTAATTTTATTGTTTGTTTGTAAATACTGGGCGTGGGCGATAAGTGCGCTTTTGCGTTAGGTTGTGCAACCAGAAGCTGTTGCCTTTGCGACATTTACAGCCCACCTTTCTACTTCAACATATCTCAATTACAAGTGAAACGCACAAAGTCGAAAAACATGGTTTTGAGTACACACCGATCAAAGATTTTTTTTTATGTCTATATTGGTACTCGGATTATTTTATCGAATAACCTGAAGTAGATGTGATTTCGGGTCTTTAACTAATTTGATGAAACGTCAGTACCAAATTAGGCAAAGAAAAAAAATCTTTGATCGGCGTGTACTCAAAACCATGTTTTTTGGCTTAGTTTGTTTCACTTGTAACCCCGTGATATAAACTAGCAACTCAAGTGACCAAGTTTCGATGAACCGAGACTTTTATTTTATTATTTTCCACTAAACATTCAATTGTCGAACTAGAAATGAGGCAATCTTTGTAGGAACATTACTACAGAGCGGTCAACTAATCGTAAGATACTTTCACATATAGCAGTAATTCCAATCTAATTAAAATTTAACAGATTATTAAAAATAAAAGCATAATTCGGGATCCAATTTTCAATTTTTAATGCAAGTGTTTGTAATCGATCAGGAAACTCTTGCGGACAGTAGACTGCTTTTTCAATACTAACAACTAAAGGCCCATAATGCATACTTTTACACACAATATCAAAAAGCAAAGTATCGAATTTTTAATCATTTTTATTTAGCAGAAATAATTTTATTGATTTCATAAGTTCGGATTTAATTTCTAACCATGAAAATATATAACAGTGTGGCAAACCTCGTTCCTACCACTAAACATTGTACAATTAAATTTTAATTATTGTAAATTTTATTATTGCTAAACTTCCCTTGAACTATGAAGACTATATATTTAAAATTTTGTAGAGATTGCTATAGTAGTTTTCGCGGTTAGTGATCACAAACGAAACTTTTATATAATGGTATAGGTATAGATAAGTTCATAGTCGAATATTTTTTTTTTTTTTTTTTTTTAACATAATAACTTTATTCACAACTGTACACAATGGACAACCAGTGAATGTGAAATTTACATTGATACAACAGACATGATCAGGCATGAGGGAGTCAGCACCCAGTGGTACAATCTCCAGGCGTCAAACTAAATTATTAGCGATTAGACTAGGAGATCCCTCATCCACTTCCTTTTCAGCCTCCGTCGAGTTATGTCTGGTATCTGTACTGTTGCCATATTATGTATCTGTTTGTTAGTGTGTCCACGTAGTTTCTCATGAAATTGTCGATAAAGTTTATGAATATGGCTTTTAACTGTCGGAATACGTAAGTCTGTATGTAGTATATCGTTTGACACATAAGGAGGGGAGTCTGTTATCAGTCTTAGGAATTTAGATTGAAATGTCTGTATTTTCTGAATATGTGTTCTTTTGGCCGGTCCATAAATTTGCGATGCATACGTCCAGATGGGTTTAATCAAGTAACTGTAAATGTTAAGTTTTTGTTTTAAAGGTAGTTTTGAGCGTCTGTGAAGTACTGAGTATAGAAGTCGCAGTCTTAACTGTAACGTCTGTTTTTTTTGTCTTGACGTGTGGGCCCCATGTCAGTCTTCTATCAAGCGTAAGTCCTAAGTATGTCACTTTTTTTTCAGTTTGGTGTAAAGGTTGGTTGTCAATGTAAACAGGCGGGCAGGTCTTGCGTCGCAGTGTAAATGTAATATGAAGGGATTTGTCATAATTAAGTTTTATTTTCCATTTCTTACACCAAGTTTGAATCTCGTTGAGGTTGTGTTGAAGTGTTAAGGTGGCTTGTGTAGGGTCCGCGTCTCTAGTCATGATTGCAGTGTCATCTGCGTAAGTAGCAGTTAATACGTTATTGTTCGTCGGTATGTCATAGGTATATACTAAGTATAGAAAAGGTGCTAAAATTGAGCCTTGAGGGACTCCTGCTAAAATAGGTTTGATGGAGGAGATATCTGAGCCCTGGCGAACAGAGAAAAAGCGGTCTGAAAGAAATGATTTTAAGATAAGGTAGTAAGTGTGTGGTAGTAACGGTTTCAATTTTACTAGTAACCCCTGGTGCCATACTCTATCAAAAGCCTGGGAAACGTCCAAAAACGCCCCAGAAACGTAAAGTTTTAGTTCTAAAGCAGCGGATATGTAATCTGTGACTCTATGTAACTGTTGTGTTGTTGAATGATATGAGCGGAATCCAAATTGGTGATCAGGTATTGTATTTAATTCAGTCAGTAATTTAGTAATACGGTCCAGTAGTAATTTTTCAAGTATTTTAGAACAGAGCGGTAAAAGACTAATAGGTCTGTAGGAAGAAGGTGTGTATTTGTCTTTGTTCGGCTTACTAATCATTAATATCAAGGAATATTTCCATTGTAAGGGAAATTTTGTTGCTCTGAGAATAGCGTTATAAAGGGTTGTAAGAAAAACTAATGATTTTCTGGGTAGTTTTTGAAGTACCTCAGCTGTGATGAGATCATAACCAGGAGCTTTATTTTTTGGTAATTGCTTGATATGGTTTTGCACTTCAGTAGGAGTGAAAGGTTTGGGAGGAAGTGACATTGGTAGGGGTGAGTCTCTAAATGTTCCTCATGGAGTGCGTCAGTTAAGTCATCATGTGGTCTAAATACAGTTGAAAGATAATCGGCAAAAATTTCTGACTTTTCTCTGTCCGAGACAGCCCAGGAACCATCATATTTTCTCAGTGGGACCGATGGTTCACGGTGCTTCAAGAGGCGTTTGGTATGATTCCATAGACTGTTATCATCGGTTGTCAAGTTTGAAAAATAATTGTCATAGTTATTTTGTTTAAATTTTCGTATTTGGTGTTTAAGGTCATTATTGAGTTTTTTTTATACGTCTGTCTGTCAGAAGGGAATCGGTCTTTTTTGCCATTTTTTGCGCGCTTGTCTCTTGGCTCTAATAAGATCCCTAATATGTTGAGGGTAGTTAGGTAAATGGATAGTTTCTTTATACCTTGGTGTTTGCGAAGACCATGCAGCTTCTTGTACTGATGTTGTAAAGAGTTCAACTGCCTCTTCCAATTCTTTTTCTGTTTTGAGAGCAGTTGGGATGGACAGTTTAGAATTTAGTTGCTCTCTAAATTGGTCCCAATCCATAATACCACCTGTTAATGAAGGCCTCTTTTCCTTAAGAAATGTTTCGACGCCCATTATCAGGTTTACAGAGGAATGATCAGAGCCAAGATCCGCTTCGGTTTTCACTGAACAGGGTACGGTCCTTAATCCTTTCGTCACAAATATGTCTAATATGTCAGGCCTCTTGTGTCTAGAATTTGGTAAGTAAGTTGGTTGGTTTGGACCAAGCACGTCTAATGACAGTCGATGAATAACAGATCTAAGGTTCTTACCTCTTGGAGTGCACAGTCGCGAACCTCAGTACTGATGTTTTGCATTATAGTCCCCTCCAGCTAAAAACGAACTACTAAGAGCTTCAAAGATTTTTGTAAACATTTGCTCTGTAATTATGTACTTTGGGGGGCAATAAATTGCAGCTATCGTCATGTTCTTGTGTTTGGTCTGTAAGTGTATTCCTGTGATTTGTATCTGAGGAGTAGAGTCAAGATGAATGGAAAAATGTTTCAGTGTCGATTTGATTGCAATGGCAGTACCGCCGTGTGCAGTGTTGTCAGGATGGTCTGTTCTGTATAAAGTATAACCAGAGATGCTAAGTTTATTTCGATGTGTCAGATGTGTTTCCGTCAGTAAGGCTATGTCTATGCGTTTGTGATGGAGGTGTATTTCTAATTCAGTCTTTCGTTGTATAAGTCCGTTAACATTCCATAGTAGGATTGATAAGGAGCCCACAGTCAGAGAATTAGGGGCCATATTGGGGGCATACTGTCGTGTTATTTGGTTTAATTTAGTAAGGAGGCTGATAAGAGGTCGGACAAGGTTGTTAAGATTATTTAGGGCAGAAATAAGTTCTGATGGATCAAAATTAGTAGGCGGTGCTTGAACTGTACTTACATGATTCATGCCTGACCAAGTCTGTTGTGGCTGTACCATAATATTTGAATGAACATGATCTTGATAGTTCGGTTCTGGAACACTGGGCTGCTGTTGTAGAGGACGATTTTGCAAAGGTGGAAACTGCCTTGGCTCAGGAGGCTCTACAACCACCGGCTGAGGACGATTTCTGTTACTGCGTTGAGCTCGTAATTCTCTGAAGGTCTGACATCCTCTGTAGTTAGCTGGATGAGCTCCTTCGCAATTTGCACATTTCGCGGGTGTTTCTCTGGTTTTTTGGCATACTGATGTCTCATGGGCTTGGCCACATCGCACGCACCGAGCCTGATGGTTACAATAGCTTTTCGTGTGACCAAAGCCCTGACATCTTGTACATTGTGGAATATCTCGTTTTTTTCTTGGTTCTTCTATCTTTACATGAGTATAATATAGAAATTCAATTTCATAAATTTTTTCATTGTATGAATTTTTTGATATATCAACGAAAAACATTTGTAGTGGGTTTTTTGTTCTTGTTGAAATAGCATTTGTAATATTTATTGCTTCGTATCTATTTCTCAACAACTCATCTTTTATAATGGAAGGAGGAGTAGAGTGGTGTAAACCTTTTATAACTATTCGGGCATTTTTTTCTTCAGCCAGCTGAAATGTGTGAAAGTCTGCGTTCACTTGTCTTAGGCTTCTGACTGCACTCCTGTAGCTGTCAGCTGTTTTCGGAAGTAATGTTACTATGGCCTTATTTGTTGTTTTTAAAGTTAAATTATTAATGCCTACCTCTTTTTCTAGAAATGAGACAAAGGCTGGATAGTTTTCAATACCACGTACATATATTGGAGGTGGCTTCTTACTAACAGGAGTTATATTAGTTTGCTGTGCTTGAGTATTTTGTTTTTCTGATGGGAACAAAACTTCGAACTGATTTGATAATTTTATATCACTGACCTTTTTAGCCTGTTTTCTGGGGTCTGCTGTAGCTGCTGGTCTTTTTTTTTTTTTCCGATGACAACTTCCCATGAATCATGGTTAAGGGCACCAGTAGGCGTATCATCAATTGGCATCTCCGTATCTCGGGATGCTTCAGCCATACCCGAAATTTTAACTAACTTCTTCGCTACGGTACACTACAGTTTTAGATTAACACTTTTTGCCTAAAAATTACCTGTTTTTACCACTGAAAACTGTTATATTAGGCGGACACAATTTAAAAACAATCACCTTTTACTAATTCGATCAGCTGTTCTCCCAAAAAAAACTGGTAGGTTAACCGTGTTACCACGGCAATGCCTTTGTGTATATAATTCCATCCTTGTCAAGGATAGTCGAATATAACGTAATAAATTAATTTTAGGTATTTTTACGAACATTGCAGTGATAATAAAAAAAATCCGTATGTTCAACATGGCTTCACTGATTTGTTTGTTTGTTATGTGTGAGTGTGTGTGTGTGCGCGCGCGCGTATAGATTATGTCAATTTTCTACTTTCTTAGATGTTTCTCCTCTTTTGGGGGACTCGATCAAGCGAGGTTTTGGTCATCCGAGCCTATCTCCATCCCAACCAAGTCGGTAGGAAGTATTTAAACTGTCTTTTATTTGGCTTGGAGCGAGTTTTATAAAAATAAACATTGAATTATTTTTTTATTTGATTGAAATAATTTGTTTAGAACCAAAATGTTACTTCTTCCTCTAGATGCGCCTTGATATTGGCATCCTTAGTAAAGAAGTGACAAAGATAGAAGAATCAATACCTTGCCAAAATTGTTTCATCTTCCTAAGAGTAGAAATAAAAATAAAAAAACAGAAGAATGTTGAAAAGGCTACCCATTGATATTATTTAGCGGCCCTTTGGCTACTAGCGGCACTTGGCCTACTGTTGCCCTTGCCCAGCTGCCCTGTTGTCAGCGCACCTCATGGGTATTCCCTTCCATCTTAAATCTTTGTTCACATCGTCCATCCATCTAGCTTTTGTTCTTCCTCAAGGTTTTACTCCTGCCGGCTTCCCATGATAAATTTTTAATTCTTCTTGCCGTTCTCGCCTCATCTATTCTCAGGACGTGCCCTAAGCCATTCCATACGTTAGAATCAAGCGAACTGGAATATAGACAAGTCGCCGTACATCGAGTAAATTTCTTTATTCGTTCTTAACCGAGGAACTCTTCTTAGGTCAGCCTAAACATCCAAGTACTTTTCTTTCGAAACGGTCTATTCGTTCTCAAGATTCCTTCCTCAGCGTCCAAGTCTCGCACACATACACAGAAACTGGCCTAATAACAGTTTTATACAGCCTAAATTTTATTGCGCAACTTAATAATCTACTTTTCAGAAGACTAGAGAATAACGAGGCTTTTTGGTAGCCATTATTTTTGCCGATATCTCCTCATCTTTGCTGTGGGTATAATTTATTACTGAGCCAAGGTATGTAAAGCTCGAGACCGCTTGGAATGCTTGGTTTCCTACGACGAAGTGGTGGTTTTAGTTTTGCCTTCAATCAATCAATCAAAACGGCGCTACAACTGATAGTGAGCCAAGAACTGCTGTAGCATTCCGACCACCAGCCACCTCACTGCCTTGCTGCTCCTCTCCAGTTCCTCACCCCTAAGATGGACAGGACAGGGCATCCCCTGCCACTCCATCCGTCCATCTCAGTCTTGGTCTGCCAACTCTTCTCTTTGCAAATATTTTTTCCTCTAAGAGTTTTTTGGTACCTCATCTGGATTCATGCTCGCCGCATGCCCTGTCCATCGGAGCATTCCAATTTTAAAATATCTTACAATATTTGTATTTTGATATAGCTGTGCGAGCTCTGAATTGGTTCTCAGCTTCCAAATGCTGTCTCTGAAAACTGGTCCAAAAATTCTTCTTAGAATACGTCTCTCGAACATCTGGAGTAAGGTTTCCTGCATTTTAGAAATTGTCCAGCATTCAGAGCCATAGGTCAAAATAGGTCTTATTAAGGTTTTATACAGCTAGACTTTGGTTTTGCGTGAGAGCTTTCTTCTTCTAAAGTGTTTCAGGAGTCCAAAACAACACTTGTTTGCAGCAATTAATCTTCTATTTATTTCCTGCTGCATATTGTTGACGGAGTTCACTTGAGTCCCTAAATAAATGAACTCCTTTTGCCTTCATTGCCACAAAACCCCATTTGCTGTGGTTCACTTTCCAACCTACAGATCATGTGATCATCAGCTCGGAGCGATCGCCCTGCAATTACCACGTCATCACTACACCCATCTAAGTATCTAAATCGTTCTGTCAAATATTGTGCCTCCATTATTAAGCCCTGCTATTCTTAGGATGGTCTCGAAGACAATATTAAACAGGAGCGGGGCTAAAGATTCTATTTATTTAGACGGCCCTATTTCACTCCCGAGCAAACTTAAAACTTCACGAAATGATTCCCTTCACCTTGAATGTGCGATTCATCGTTGCCATCACCGAACGTTTTAGCTTCGCTGGTATGGGCCGTTCTTGTAGAGCTCTACCCTAACCTCTAAATCATACGCCGCCTTAACGTCAATGAAAAGGGTCCACATCCAGTTATGGTCTAGCATTTCAAAACAAAACACAGAATATTTCACGGCAATATTTTTTATCCATCATCCCAATAGGCTTACACAAAACGTATATACTACAAATACTCCCAACAATACATATACCGTATATATAGACTAAAAAGGAGCTGGATGAGGGATTTTCTCAGGTAACAAACAACCTAAATAACCTAACCAGGAGGTACCTTCTGTTTTAGATGTCTCATTTTTTTATTTATTAAATTTATTTTTTTTAAATGTTTTATTTATTATGTATCCAACCCATCCGCTGATTGTTTTCACCTTGAAGACTGGTGTGAATCAAAATATATATTAAAAAAGTCATAATAAATTTTTAATGAATTGATACTGGAATATTTTCTACAAAAGTGTAGTTTTTACATTCTTGTATATCGCTCTAATTGAGGCGTCACCCATCCTAGCACTGCGGGGCTTGTTATTTACGTCACTGTTCAAGAGGGGGAGCACCCCCCCCCCCAAAAAAAGGTATTTCGTCATAACTTCTTTATTTCTTGATATTTTCACACCAAAATTTGATCATCTTAAAAGTATTCTCCATTGACCACTATGCAAACGATTCTTACATTGTTCAAAAACATTTCAAATCCACTTATCGGAATGCCCTTTAGGTCTTCCTGTAAAATATCAGCGTCATGCCGTTTTTTTGTGATAGTGGGAGAACCAGCCGCCTGTGCGCTAGTGATGGGTCGTTCTGAGTGGAACGGACCTTGGAACTGGTTCCAGCCTTGAACCGGTTTGGAGCGAGACGAACTACCTAAGTTTTTCGTTCCAACTGGAACGAAAACCAACGCCAAAATATCTCCGGTTTCGTTCCGTTGGTTTAGATAGGGTAGAGATTACATCTCCCGTTTCGTTCCACCCTAGGTCGTTCCGACTGCTGATCTCTCCCTCCCTCACTTGATCCCTTACATCCGCACAGAGCCCTACAGCCGTTGATCTTACTGCTCTTGGTCCCTTCCCCCTTCCTCCATCGCCTCGCCATACCGCTCATAGGCATCTTCAAAATAAACCGCTTTCTGTGAAATTTTCTGTTCTACCGAAAGAGCCCTGCTACTTCTTTCGGAATAACAAAAATTGGTTTTTAAGAATCAGAATGAAGCTGATCATGCAAAAAGTATTGTAAAGGATAGGTTGACTGGTTTAAACTTTCACCACTCGCGCCAATTTCCGCAACACGAGCGGTCGCGCCTTGTACAAAGCACAACAGTCTGTTTTTTTATCCAAATTTTGTAGGAAATCCATTAAATAAAATATTTAAAAGGGAGTTTATGAAATGAAATATGATTGAGCGTAAATGAAAATATGATTGAAAATAATAAAGATATAACTAGATAAATTTGTATTTACAATATTATGATCAGATATAATTATTTGCAGATCTAAAATGGTTGTTTATATGATTAATTATTGTAAATAAAGTTTTTTGAGAATTGATTTTTACAAATAAAATTTAGATATCCACTGGCTGCCCCCTCCCCCTCCCCGCGTCATCTCCATTACTACCCACTACATAGGTTTCTGTATTATGATCTAGAACATCGTCCTCTTTACTCAATTCCAAATTTTTATTAGATTGAACTTTTTTTCCCCTCGTCCAGTTCTGCAAAATTCGAGGAATATATTCCAGTTATATAGGTTTCCACCTAATCAAAACATTCCGAATATTATCGCTGACTAAGTTAAAGAAAAGCAAAAATGTAAAAGAATCCTACTTGCATTATATCGAATCCAGCTGATTGCCGAGAAAGGTATGAAAAAAAAAAAAAAAAACGAGAGCGGTAGCTTGTTGTACTTTGTGCAACGCTGAGCACTAAATATTTTTTATCTGGAAACTATCCCTCCTACCAATTTGAAAAGTTACTGGCAGCAAAGAGAGGAGTATCTCGGGGAATAGCTAAAGCAAATTTTCCGGGAAGCTCACCAGAAGCGAGAGAGAGAGAGAGAGAGAGAGAGAGAGAGAGAGAGAGAGAGAGAGAGAGAGAGAGAGAGAGAGAGAGAGAGAGAGAGAGAGAGAGAGAGAGAGAGAGAGAGGAGAGAGAGAGAGAGAGAGAGAGAGAGAGAGAGAGAGAGAGAGAGAGAGAGAGAGAGAGAGAGAGAGAGAGAGAGAGAGAGAGAGAGAGAGAGAGAGAGAGAGAGAGAGAGAGAGAGAGAGAGAGAGAGAGAGAGAACAAGTCGAGTGTTGTACAAAATACAACGGCGCGACCGTTAGAAGATTAATTAAAAAGCAATTAATCCGTACAGGATGTGAGAAATGTTAATAATGCCAGTGGTTCAACAGAAAGCAGAAACCTTTATTGAATAAAACCATTTTACCACTATACTTAGCTATTTAAACCTTCCTAATATTATAGTACCTATAAATTTCTTAATTATAAAATAAAAGGAGATTAATAGCCCGACTTCACCACAAGGGATGGAACGAAACTGTATGGTAAGTAGGTGGTAGGTCAAACTGACGTGGAACGAAAATTGGAACAGACCGTAAAATCTCATTCCGCTTTTAAGTCGGAACGGCCCTTCACTTGTATGTAGTAGGTTAGTCAAACTGACGTGGAACGAAAAGTAGAACGAAACGAAAACTGGAACTGGTTCCAATAGTAGAACGAAGCCGATAACCTCATTTCGCTTATAAGTCGGAACGGCCCTTCAGTATTGTGCGCTAATCACCTTTTCTTTCAGAATCTTTTCAAAACCTCTAAGTAGCACTTACCAACGAGACCATTGATTTTGCCGACGGTTCTTGTTATGAAGAATGGAGTTGTTCTTCAACTGACATTGATTATTTTTTAAAAGGCGAAAACCATTCTTAGACTATACAGCATCCCCAAAAGCAGTTATTACTGCTTACCATTACAAATTTAGGATGGAATTCCTTTTTTTTTGGGGGGGGGGGGTCCCCGTGTTATACTTAAAATATAGATTGTGAATTTTTTGAAATGATCGGGATGATGAATGGGATCGGAAGGAAAAACGAGTCTTTGTAAATAAAAACAAATTCTCAACATTCTGAATTTTATTTCATATAGATATTTCAAGCAAAAAAATTTTTTATTTATTATCGTAAATTATCCTTCATTACATTAGTTCAACCAACGTTTTCTTCGAAAGCCTTCTTGGATTTTTCGCAATATGGAGCTGTATAAAATTACAATGGTGTATGACAAACATAATAACAATAACAATAATAAACAATATGAAATATAATCAAATTTATTACTTTGTTAACATACTGAATTTTGAGAATATCTAAATATTGTGGGTAATATAAATAGACTTACTTTTCACAAAATGTTCTTCAGGGCAAATCTGCAACAAAGTAAAAAGTAATTTTCATTTTATTAATATAAAAGCAAATTAATTATACAGAATAAATATAATAAAATTCGGAATACGTAATTGGGAAATCCATAAGTTTTTTTTTTTTTTTTTTTTCAGTAGAATTTCATACTGTTTTGTTTGTATGTGTTCTTTGTGATATGAATAATTAAATAATATTTCAAAGTTTTACAATTAAAAGTTTACTTTGTTTAAATTAGATTAATTTAAAAACTTTCAACACAATACATAACGTACTTCATAGCCATAATGAAAGGGATTTTAGTTATACTTAATATTAGAAACAGTATGTTCTATATATTTATTAACCTGGATTTTCCTGTCAAAACAATTGTGATTATAGATGTATGATTATAGAACTACATCTAGTTGGATGGTTTGCAATGTTATATAATGATATACACAAATATATTACAGATATATAAATATAAAGAATACAGTAATTTGAAGTAATATTACCATTATAACTTGTCTCCATACACAGTGGTTAACGTTCATCGCTCGCGGGCTACATTCCAGGCTATCTCCATTCTCTAACCAGCTATAATCTACAATCAAATATTACTTACTCTTATAATTATTAAAAATATCTAATTCTTTATAAATATATATGGATAAATTTCTTGACTGTTACTATTAAATGTTTGGTAAGGTTCCTGAGGTTGAGTCAATAAACAAAAACAACTATTTTGGCGACGTTTCGAGACTATATTGTTCTCATAATCATGCTATCATCATTTTCTCATCAGTTCTCTTCTCTTCTCTTAATCTTTTACCGCTGAGCGGTGTGAGGTTCCTTCTGCGGTGAGATGTCTGACCCAACAAGTGTGAGGTTCCTTCTTATAGAGGTCTGACCCAACAAGTGTGAGTTTCCTTCTTATAGAGGTCTGACCCAACAAGCCTGAGGTTCCTTCTTATAGAGGTCTAACCCAACAAGCCTGAGGTTCCTTCTTAGAGAGGTCTGACCCAACAAGCCTGAGGTTCCTTCTTGTAGAGGTCTGACCCAACAAGTGTGAGTTTCCTTCTTATAGAGGTCTGACCCAACAAGTGTGAGTTTCCTTCTTATAGAGGTCTGACCCAACAAGCCTGTGGTTCCTTCTTATAGAGGTCTGACCCAACAAGCCCTGTCTTGCACCAGCTGCCTTCTCCTCCAGTCCATTCCTCTTCTGCTAAGACCTCTTTGATTGCTTCCTCCCAGGTCTTCCTTGTGGTTGGTCGTCTTCGCTCTACTCTGGCCTCGTGGGTAACTCTGGCAATCATGTTACTAGTTATATATAGTTATAGTTATATCATGTTACTAGTGGGTATACCTACTACACTCAATATATTACACGTGGCCTCAGTTACAAGCGTCAAGCTGAAATTTCCATGGTCGCCTTGCAATCGCTGTCCGTTACTATATTATATCAACAGTTAATAAGAATAATTTTTCGCGTTATAGGTCTGCAATGTTTGTAACCGAATTTAAAACGATTCTCCTTTAAAATCAGGCATTGGTACTCTACGTCAAATTGATTTCCCGTTGTTGAATAAGTAGGATTAGGATTCCAAACTGCCCAAGCTGAAGAAATAAAAAACTAAATGGATGTTGATAATAGCACCATTTGATAAGCTCAAAGATTAGTTTTCATGTCATCGAGTTGCTACTGTTCTTTAAACCCTTATATAAAATTAACCTACAGTATTTAGTCAAAGGTTTTTTTAACACTTGTCATTCCTTTAGTAATAATGAAAATCAAAATTTTACAATATTTTCATTCTTAAATGAAGCAATAAAAAAAGGGGGGGTTCAAGTAACAAAACACAATTTTGAGTAATTTATGTTAAAAGTTTTCCTTTAGCAGGAAAATGTTACATAGCCCCTTCATTACCTTTCTATCTCTTTTTCTGGTTGTTTTGAAATATTCTGATTTTTCTACGTTGCATTTCTGTACATAAATTCTTCATCCAATGAACTTAAATTAAATATTTTTTTTAAAAATGTAACATTACCCCTACATCCACCAAACCCTTCAAATATGAATTTTAAAAATTAATTATTTTTTCGAATTTCGTTTGATTTGTAATTAACTCATATGTCATATTTTGTAGATTATAAATCCCATCCTATTGGCTTATAAGCTAATTTATTACTTGAATAATAATTATTTGTTTTAATATATTTTGTTATGCGGTTTTAGTTCCCACATTAATAATTTTTTGTAATATAATAATTAAAGGAATCTGGTTTTGAACAGAATTTCGGTTTTATCAAGACTCGAAACATGTTGCTACCTGTCGCTATAACTTATTCAAATATTTCTATGCATAATGATAAGTAGCAGAAATCAAATATACAATTGTTCAAGAATAATAAATTCAAAATGCTTCTTAGCACCACAAGGCAAATATAAATAAAAAAAATACAAAACGACCTATTCGATAAAGTAAAGGGAACAATGTATTTGACAGATAAATTAAATTATGAAGAGCTTATGGCTGATTTGCTTGTTTTCAGGAAATACACTGAAACTACCCTAGGGCTGTTACGATGATATGCTGAGTAAGGTAGAGATGACAATAAAGATGTTGGAGGATCGATAAAACAGAAACAAAATATTCGGATAATGGCGTGTTAGCTAAAGATACCTTTATTTGAGTACCATAATACTGCTCCGGGTAGAAGTCTGCAAATCATTTGCTTAATGAATTGTTGTTCGTCATGTCCATGTTATTTCATCAATTAATTTTATATCTTGTATATTTTATATGTTTAATTCCATTATTAATTTTGATCAAAGGGACACTTTAAATAATTGAATTGCTCAATGACAGCTATAATTAGTATTTAATTTAGGTCATCAATTTTTATTTTATTTTTTTTATAAAATTAAAAAAATTACCTTTATTTGCGATACATTCCTGTAAAGCCTTAGAGACTAGATCTTTTAGCCATGGGAAAGCCAGATCTCTAGTCGCCATATCTTCCCATTTTTCAACATCTTCCCTACCGTCTTCTCCCAACTAAAATAAAAGAATAAAATCCAATTCTTGTCAAATATCACTAATCTTAATATATATATCTTATATATATATATATATATATATATATATATATATATATATATATATATATATATATATACCAGTACAACCTATAGAGGAGTTGTTCACAGTGCTTGATGAGAAATATTACTGACTAGAAAAACTTGAAAGTGTGATGACTATTATCAGACATACTTGGACCCTTTGGAGGATGCAGAGTTAAGGGGTTCCAACAAACCATCTAATCCTTCCCGAATAGTCTCTCCAATCCAAAATCCTTAATGCTCCTTACTTTGTCACAAACGAACTGATCCACAATGCCCTTAATGTTGCATATGTCGCCGACTTAGCACGAACTAATTAAAAGTAAGGTAGAGATGACGATACAACCAATTACCCTTCCTCCCATAATAAACTAAATACTTACCCAAGTACAATTGGTTCTAAGCTTCCCATTCCATCCCCGGCAATACTCCGAGGTGTCTGAAAAGAAGATGGACCTCGAGATCTTTCGTCAGAGTTCTACAAATGGGTAGTTTCACTACAAGTTTATTTGATTTGTCATAATAATCACAATACCGCATATTTATTTGATGCATTTTTTGTACAGTTATAAATTTCAATTAATAAAAGGGGGAAAACATGTGATATAGACAACATCTGTTCATCTATGATAAACTAGGCTTGTTTGAAAGATTCTCGCAAATTTCCCGTTTTGTTAAATTGCATTAGTAATTGTGTACACGTCCGATGTAAATTTTTTGTTTTTCACAGCTTTAAGCATGATATCACAATTGGGTATAAAACATTTTTCTGTTAAAATAATGATTACAAAAAATAAAAATAATAAATTTATTTAAATTTTTTAATTCCAACAAAAAAATTAATTTTAGAAAAATGTTTAAACCTATTTTAAGTCGAAACCCATTTTAATTCAAAATATCAATACTGAAAAGTAACTTAAGATCGAAATGGTCTGCGACCACTTGCGACCTTGGAGAATATTTGGAATTAATGATTTTTTTGCGTATTTATAGGATTTGCAGAACTCCTTCCCCTCACATTGTAATCCTTGTTTTACTCCTTTTGTTTAGTCTGTTTATATCTTTTTAGTGTTTTCACTTCAGCAGTAATCCCATTGGGTTATTTTACCTACATATTTGTCAGCTAGGATACTAATGGGGATCATTTTGGCCAAAAAAAAGTGGCTTCGTCAGAAAGTGTCCGAAAACTTTTGGTAATTTTGAATGCCATTAGCCTCTGGACCCTTTCCAGCTTTGCCTTGTTGTACTTAATCTGAATTCCTGGATGCCGTATTTCCATGCCTTAAGTAATAATAGGCAAGATTGCGCCTTTATATAGAACCTTCAGGGCCTCCGTTATCAACCCCCATGTCGCACAATGGGACGAGCCTACGTAATTTGGCTTGTTAAACTAGGCTTGTTTGAAAGATTCTCGCAAATTTCCCGTTTTGTTAAATTGCATTAGAAATTGTTAACAGATCCGATGTAAATTTTTTGCTGTTCACAGTTTTTAGCATAATACAATAATTGGCTATAAAACGTTTTCCTGTAAAAATAATAATTTCAAAAAATAAATGTATTTAAATTTGAAAATTTCAACAAAAAATTGATTTTTGAAAAATGTTTATACATGTTTAAGTCGAAACCCATTTTAATTTAAAATATCGATTATAAAAAGTAACTCAAGATCGAAATGGTCTCCGACCACTTGCGACCTTGGAGAATATTTGAATTTACTTTGATAATTCAACTTGTACAGAAATTGCTGCAACAAATGGACTTCACAAATGTTATCCACAGGTATTCACCAATAAACTTGCTTAAAATTGATATCAGAATAGGTCTGAATGCTGACACTGACACGACGTATTTGAACGAATGGATCCAACGATAAAATTTCGATAACAGTGTTGGAGCCTGTGGGCTATAATTGATTACATCTATTAAATAACTAAATAGTTCCGTTTTCGGTTGGGGACAATATTTAAAATAATAATTACCTACCAGGTATCTCACAAACCGCAAATTGTTTATTTTTTTGTGAATCCGAGCGACGAAGAAGACATAAAACACGTATAACTCACATAACGGTAAACTGATTGATTTGCAGATCTTTAAATTCGATAGAGCACATCAAAAATCATAGAAAATAATATCCCTTGAATCATAACACGAAAAAACGAAAATAAGATTTTTTTTAAACATAGTATTGGTTAACAGAGCAAAGTCCTGAAATGATGGAAAAAAAACTGACTTTAGATTCGAATTCTACACCTTTGAAAACATACCCATATGAAATTTAAAGTCAATGTAATAATTTTTAGAGGCTCAAAATGCGATGTCCAGAAAAAACATAGTCTCGTCCCACTGTGCGCCCCGTCCTAGAGTATTCTTTAATAATATCCCAATAATTCCTGTTAAATAGATCCTCTATCAAGGAATCCATCTCTACAAACCACTCAGTTGGAATCCACATACAAAACGAGGTACGTCAATAGAAGACGCTTAGGATATGGCTTTGATTGAACCACTATCATTGGTTAGTTGCTTCACGAGTCATGAGCAAGATATTTGATTGAACCACTATCAATGGCTAGTGGCTTCACGAGTCATGGGCAAGATATTCTAATTATGTTTCGATACATTCTCTGATTATATATACAGTCGTCGTCATAGAAATTGCATCATAGGTAAAAATTTTGTTTTTTTCATAAATGAACAACATTAACATGTTTTTAAAAAAAAGTTTTGTAAAGAAAAAAAAATTAAAAAAAAATATATAAATAACAAAAAAACAAGAGATTAAATAATTTCCTCGGCAGTTTTAAAGCGACCCCCTAAGAACATACGCAGCAGACCGTTTTTCTTTTCCATTCTGTAGGTGCCTTTTATTGGCTCCGCGGTGCCCTGAGAAAGATCTTTATTACATGACAGCGTAGTGATTGGTGACAACCTAGTTGTGTCGATATGTCTCCAGAAGATGTAATCCACTTCATGTAATGTCACTACTTTAATGTTTTATGACGAGGACAGTTGTCTGAAATTCGACGTTATTCCACAATCTGCCCTGAAAGAAACGTAAACTGAACTGATAAACATTATTTGAGTTTGCTTATATCTCAATAATGTATACACAAATAAAAACATTAAATAGGATCAACGTTATTAACTCAAGGATTAAATTATACTGTACATTATACTGTTTTAAATATATATAAATTAACGTTTAAAAAAATAAGGTGTTGGCCTCATGTAACTATTTTAAACATACTTTATGTGAGTTGGTATTTGTAACTTTGTTGAGCAATAATGGGGACAACGAATCGTGACATACCCGAAGACTACTATCTATTACTGCCGAACGAAAAAAAAACATATTAAAAACAATTTTAGAAATGGGTGGGCACATCTAATATAAAATCGGCTTACCAATCCGTTCCCTCTCGCCATACAGTCCATGAAACACTACAAATTAAAAACAAAACAAAAAAACAACATTATTTTGTGTTCTTTGAAAGTTTAATTACTTTATTAAATATATTTTAAAACTGAAAATTACTTACATTTAAACCGTTCTTGCCCTTCTTCATATTTTCACATGTGAAAGGATCTTTTGTTGGATTTCCTATAGGAATTGGAATGACATCATTATTACATATATAATTGAAATCTAATCAATATATATATGTATATATATTTTCCCCCCAGCTATGTATATATATTACATTAAACACATAAAGAAATTCTACATATTACTACTCCATTTAATTCTGGCTAAGGTGAAGTGAAGTCCTACTTTCTGTTGTGTATATATCGATGGATGGAAAAAGACCGCGATGACCGAGGGTGGCTAAGCAAAGGTCTAAGAGTGCTGAGTCCAGCTCATTCCCCAGCCTTCCCACTAATATACTAATATAGCTTGGCAACCTGAAGGGTAATGAACCTCAAGGGTAATGAACCTCAAGGGTAATGCCTTCCTCGGAGGTTTGAATCCAGCTGTAGTCAAAAAAATTATCTGCTGTTTAATCAACCTTTGATAGAATCTCGAGTAGGAAATCCTGAGTTACATTCAGCCTTCTTAAATATTATAACCTGCATTACAGTTATAACCCTCTTGGTTTATCCAGGTATTACCCATCCTAAGGTATTTCTATGTATATACCGAAACATGGCCATCTTTTTTTTTTTTTTTTTTTTTTTTTTTTCTTTTCCACATTGCAGTAACCCTGCAATGGGTGCATGTATTTCTACGCGTACCATCTCTCGACATAACGCATATTATCATTAATATTTGTACAAACATGTTCAGTTATATATATTGCAAAAATATTTTAAAATAATATAGAGATTAATATGATATATAAACAATAACTACTTAATGATATTAGAAGTTAATTAATAAATACAATTAAAAAAAAAACAAATAAATAAAAACTGAAGCTAAACAAAAAAAGTAAATAAATAAACAAAGAATAAATAAGTTAAATAAATAAATAAAACAAATTAAAAATAAAAAATAAAAAAAATAAAATAAAATAATATATATAAACAAATAGAGGTAGAAATTATATATATATATATATATATATATATATATATATATATATATATATATATATATATGTATATAGTTCCATTATACAGTTAATTATTATTATATAGTTCCATATAATCAACATGATCCACAAATGCATCAAAATCATCAAAATATTTATCTATGAGATCCTTCTTTGAAGGCGGCCATTTGTCTCCGTTCTGTATGGCCATCTTTCAAAATTAATAATCCATTACCTAGAAGACGAACAATAAAATCCGTTAGGCGAAATATGGCCCAAGAATAAACTTCTTATGAATATTAATACCAAAAAAAAGCTAAGTACTTCAAGTCGGTAGAACCCCAGAGGATGTCCGGATTATCTGTAATAAACAAGTGATGGAGGTGGTAACAGAATTCACATAGCTGGTACGGTAATCAGTAGATCTAGTAAAGTAGATTCAGAAATATCCAGCAGAATTTCTAAGGTGAATTATATATACTATTAGATCTGCAATTCTGTAATTGGAAATAGAGAAGTAGGAAAAGATACAAAGCTCCACCTGTTCAAGTCTGTTTTCTCACCAGTACTTCTCTATGGAGCGGAGAGCTGGGTTCTGAATGAGGGGCTGCAGAGCCGTATTACTCCAGCTCAAAGGAAATTTCTTAGAAGGATTGCAGGGAAGGCACTGCAGAGAGAGGCTGTGTCCGGAACGGTAGGGTTAAGAATGGTCTGAACATTTGTCCGGTGAGGGAGGTTCTGGAGAAGAGGCAGTTGAGGTACGGGCATGTCTGCTGTATGGATAACCACAGGGACCCCATAATAACTATGGAAGTGAACCCGCTGGGAAAAAGACCAAGAGGAACGCCAAGAACCTCCTATATCCACCAAATAGAAGAAACAGGGAGGCGTAGGGGAAACGTTTTGGGAGAAACGAGAAATCAAGCCAGCAACAGGGGGCATAGCATAAATTGGACGAAGCATCCTCCCCCCCCCCCCCCCCCCCCCGGGTGTAAGGCAAAGGGGTGGAAGATAGCGAAAGCTATGTTCATCAGGGTCTATCTTTAGTAAATGTTCATAAAAAATTGAAGATGAATAGAATAAAAATATTTTGGTTTGGGATTGAAAAATATCTGTTTGGGGAAAAACTTGGTTGTTGGGCTTGAATTCTGAACACATGAACCAGCCTACATAAATTTAGAACCTTTCTCTTCCTTCACTTATTAAATACTGAATCAACCATTACTATGGAATATTTAATCTTATGGAACAAATGTGCGGGAACTAGTAGTAACAAGTAACAAGTAATAAACACTAGTATTTATTCTTTACATTTAATTGCCATTGGATTTTTTTATTAAACTGGTATTTATTATAATTTATTAACTTTTAGTTTAATTTTTAAATTTATATATGTCATAATTATGAAATGGGAGACGTGGAAGCTGAGTGGGTAGGGACTTGAATGGCTAACTAAGCTGATGAGCGCTTAAATAGTGCCACTCCCTCCCTGGGCACACTCAGCCTCGATAGAGTGGATACCTTTAATATATCTTAATTGGTGAAGAGAATTTGGCGGTTGGGCCTGAAAGCCTTCCACAACTGTTACACCTAGCAGCGGTGCGTCCTTACCTAAGTACTCAACTAAGGCCCCTTCATCGCTTGTACAGTTACACCTTTTTGTATTATTATTTTTTAGAAATATCAAATATTTTTTGTTATAAACTTTATTATTAATTTATTCTTATTTATACAAAAATATTTTTCAAACTATAAACCAAATAGGTAACGTATTTATAAACAAAATGTCAATAACAAAAGTGCCTAATAACTGATCAACTACTAATTGTATTGATAACGATCCTATATCATCATTTATACAAATAAGTTGTAGAGCCATTGTAACAATATTCATGATTGAAACCATCATGCCGTTTGTAACCATCATTATGTGCCGTTCACTATCACTTATCGGTATCTAATGTAGTTATGAAGTATTGTACTATTGTACTATAACAAGGGGTCATTGAAAGGGACCACCCTAACTATATTTAACTATAGAGGGTGATTAAAAAAAAAAAAAAATTGTTTCAATCGATTATCATAATCGATTATCATGATCGATGTTCTTCCGATCTAGATCTCTTTTATTGATTGCCATATTTGATATACTCCCAATCTATATTGTTTCCATGGTTTCCATACTCGATATTCACACATTCTAGATTGTTTAAATGTTTTTTTATCATATAGATATTAGCCTAATGCAGATTGTTCCAATCTGTTATAATAATCGATATAATATACCCAATCGATAATAATTGAACAACCGTAGGTAGTTGATAAAGTAGTAGAATACTTATTCTGTGGTAACGAATATAACATTAACACTGAATACAAACTTACCATAATCAGACCACTCGTCCTCTCCAACTAGTTTTTGTACGCACTGCTTCATCACCTCCATGTTTTCTTTTTCACTGGTATGGACAGTGTTGTTCTCGCCACCACAACAGTACTGTGACATTGTTATCATCAACATGTTATGCTAACAGCACTTCCACTCGAATATATTCAACAAGAGATATTACCTTAAAGGGAACCAACCCGTCATTGACGTGATGTCTCCTTGGTTTTCCTACTTCTCTCGTGTGTCTTGAGCTACTCGGTTTCAATGGATGCGGAAAATCATGCTCCAGGTAGAGTCCATCACTATAATGACCTATATGACACCAAGAAAAATATAAAAGTACACTTAATGTCAATAAAAGTAGCTCTATTATATATATATATATATATATATATATATATATATATATATATATAGAGAGAGAGAGAGAGAGAGAGAGAGAGAGAGAGAGAGAGAAAGAGAGAGAGAGAGTGAGAGAGATTCAATCAGATTGAAGAATTGACATCTATAAAAAGATTAAGAAAGGGGAATCCATTAGTATTGGCTCTATAGAAGTCCATTAGAAGCTCTGACTCCCAAGATCCAGCCAGCCCATCTCCTTCCTTACACTCATGATATTCAAATTACTCAACGCTTCTTCGAGGCTGTCTCCGAGGTATTATGAAACATGAAACATGGTGCTGAAAATGAATGCAGGAAACACCAAGGTCAGAGAGGTTATCCCCAAGCTTGGTGAGCAAATCTCCTCAATAAGGAACAAGGGGACGTTTGCAGTTGTAACTCACAGATTTGAATGCCGATTTTTGTGTGGGTAGTAGGGACCTATAATAGTGCAAAACTAGAGTTATAGCCGCCAATGGGCATTAGCAGCCGAGTAAAAAAATTAAATATGAAAATCACGTTTTATTTTTTTTCTCAGCTCTAAGTCAAGATAGAGAAACGATTCTTTCCCGTTTAATTGTAGTTATGTATTGTATTTTAAATAAAAATACTTTCGTTATGCTCAAAACATTACCCGGCTTTAGAGTGCTCAAAACCTCCAAAAAAATGATAAAATTCCAAGGAAATCCGCTGTAAATCAGTGGAAACTTTTTTTCATGAACAACTGACCTCAAATCTTGATTTAGTGTACCATAAAACCCTTATATGTGAAATGTTATCAAAATAAAAAAATATTGATTTTTTACTTCTTTCGAGGAGGTTTGAATTTTGAAGTTGAGATTTCATCAACATTTTCTACTGGTCATAACAACTGCTGCGTTGAACCGATTACAATAATAATAGCATCACTAGAATCAGCATACATTCTGCTTTTTATCCATGCGGATAACATTGGGTTTACTCCTTTAGTGGACAAAACCTGATGTGAATGAAAAAATCCAAGGTCAGCTATAACTTGAGATATTTCAATAAGGGGAAATCCTACGACCTCCGGATTTGGGCTAAACTATGCAGTTTTAAGGCTTCTAGATGACCTTAAAATTTTGTCTTAATCAGTTGCGAAATATGTGAGATTATTGAAGATGAATATGTGATATATATATAATTGAAATATGTGAGATTTTAGAAGGCAGGTCATCTAGAAGCCTTAAAACTGCATAGTTTAGCCCAAGTCCGGAGGTCGCAGGATTTCCCCTTATTGAAATATCTCAAGTTATAGCTGACCTTGGATTTTTTCATTCACATCAGGTTTTGTCCACTAAAGGAGTAAACCCAATGTTATCCGCATGGATAAAAAGCAGAATGTATGCTGATTCTAGTGATGCTATTATTATTGTAATCGGTTCAACGCAGCAGTTGTTATGACCAGTAGAAAATGTTGAAACCTCCTCGAAAGAAGTAAAAAATCAATATTTTTTTATTTTGATAACATTTCACATATAAGGGTTTTATGGTACACTAAATCAAGATTTGAGGTCAGTTGTTCATGAAAAAAAGTTTCCACTGATTTACAGCGGATTTCCTTGGAACTTTGTCATTTTTTTGGAGGTCTTGAGCACTCTAAAGCCGGGTAATGTTTTGAGCATAACGAATGTATTTTTACTTTAAAATACAATACATAACTACAATTAAACGGGAAAGAATCGTTTCCCTATCTTGACTTAGAGCTGAGAAAAAAAATAAAACGTGATTTTCATATTTAATTTTTTTACTCGGCTGCTAATGCCCATTGGCGGCTATAACTCTAGTTTTGCACTATTATAGGTCCCTACTACCCTCACAATAATCGGCATTCAAATCTGTGAGTTACAACTGCAAACGTCCCCTTGTCAGTTAAAAAAGACTGTGAATTAGTCTTTCTTGGACCCCTCGTAATCCATGACAACATAATATAATCTATAATCTATAATCTATAATCTATACTATTATATAAAAGGACGAGATGACTAAATATATTTTTTCCTTCGTGATCACTAATTGAGAAAACTACTAAAATAATCCGTACTAAACTTTAATTACATCATCTTCTTAGTTCAAGGAAGGTTTATCTATAATGAAAATTACAGATTTTCAATGAAATTGTTATTAAAAAAGCGATAAATATGCGATGCGCAGTGAAGTTTGAGAATTACCGATAGGTGGGTGGCGAGCGCCATGCAAGAAAACTTAGAAAAGTACGGTGCTATATACAGCTAGAAATTTATAATAACAATTTCTTATTTTCAATTAAATTGTTATTAAAAAGTTATAAATATGTAGGGCGACATGATACAGTGAAGTTTAGTATAGCGCCACTTTGCAACAGAGTTTACAATGGTGAAACTATTGAAAGTCTTTGTACCAAATTTCAATTACATCGTCTTTATACTTTTTACGAAAATTTAACAATAATAAAATTTACTATAACCATAATTTAAATGTACAGTGTTTTTTTTTTTTTTTTTTTTTTTTTTTTTTTTTTTATTGATTGCTTTAAAGTATAAACTTCATGGCAATTGAGTTAGCCAATAACAATAATAATTACATAATAGTAAATAAACAATAAATACAAATAGAGAAAGAGTTTTACACGTTATATAATTAATACTAACAGAAAAAGCATTTCTTCATATTATAATAATTTATACGAACAAAAAGATTTTTTTTTTTTTTCTTACAAGATATAATGATATATACAAACAAAGATAAATAAAATGAAAAAAAAGGCAAAAAAAACATACATTTTTACAATTTATAATAATCGATATTGATTGTAGTCTAGGGTCACAGAAGTTGTAGCAGCGATTGGAATAGAATCCAATATTTTATTTAGTCAATTCAAAAGAAATAAATCAATTACTTTTAGATAATTTTAAATGTACAGTTTCAAACGACAAAAACGAGGTTTGCTACAAAGCCATATATACACTTTTAAGGGAACCGAAATTATTCTCTGCAAAACAATTACCCGGTCAATTATCTTACATAGATCAAAACCGTGGACTGTCTCTAAAGCTGGCGATCATAACTTGTTAATTCTATGGAGCTGTGAAAGTGGACCAGGACATGGAGACGAGGATATTAAAATCGGCAAGGTGTATATAACGGGCAGCCCAATATTAAGGTTTCTTCTTCATTTGTACTAAACTAACCATCTTCAGCTAGAAGTAATTATGGATTTTTATTGTAGAAAAATTGAACAGCAACTTAAAAAAATATTAGTCTGCATAGACATAGACATAGACATATGGACTTGGATATTAACATTGTATCTGTTCAGATTTGATGAGATAAGTATAAAGTATGTAAATTTTACTAAGGCTATTCTGTAAAGTAAAAGCAACTCTTTGATTTGACAAATTAATTGAAAACAGCTATTTCAACTTAATTATTTGGAAAAATCTTTTTAATTAAAAATCTTTTCAATCCGTTTAAAGTTACATTAAATACTTTAAGTACTTTAGATGGTTGCAGCAATGAGATGCACCTGATTGCAACTGTTTAATAACAAGGTCAATTAAAAATAATTTCCGAATTTTAAAATGAAATGGCTAAATGACCAACATAATCATAACATTATTATGTACTAGCAACGTAATATTACCTAATATCATTATGATTATACTATATGATTTATATACTATTGTAAAATTGAAAACACCGAAACACAATAATTTATTATTAATATGTTTTCTACCTCGGAAAATTTTCTTTTCGACTCCTTCAACATTTACATGACGTTCAAGCCTTCCGATTAATTACAAAAGACTCATTTACATAACAGTAATTAGACCTATTTGGGCTTGAGGAGTTGAGCTTTGGGGCTCCACTAAACCAATTAATTCATCTCGTATCCTTGCAATCCGAAATTCTAGATGTTCCTTACTTTGTCACAAACAAACGGGTTCACAAAGAACTTAATGTACGTTACGTTTCTGATTTAGCTCAAGCGATATATGTAATCCTTCCATAGTAAACTCCATAACCCTTGCATTTCTCTAGTACCTTAACTCGCTTGCCACTCTATTCCAGATTATCCTCCTAGGTGTCTGAAAAGAAGATGGACTCGGGATTTTCTAGTGTAGAAGTTATTGAAGTGTTGCCAATGGGTAGTGCTTTACAAGCAGTTGAGATGTTATCACCAGTTGTTTCAATTTGTTAGGTACGTTATTTGTATTCAGTTGTGAATTTTAATAAATAGCTAAAAAAATAAATTTAGTTTGATAAGTTTACCTAAAATCTCCAACTCCCAGCTATGCACAGAGGAAAGGATAGTAAGCGTTGTCAATAGGACACTCCTGGACTCCATGTCTGACTGCCTGTCACACGACGCAGATTTGGTTAATATACCAACAGCCTCCCACCTCTTTGCCTAATATAATTACAAAAATTGGGCAAATTACCGAAGAAAAAGGTTAAACAAATATAAAGCCTTTTGATAACATACTCTTACGTAAATTCGTCAAGGATGAAAACTCTTGCCCATTCAGTAACGACTGAGTCATATCCTTTACTTATGTGTCTTCCGCTTCTCCGATTTTATATATTTTTTATTTCTTCTTTTCCATATCAAAAAGAACAATTGTTTATTATTTATATACTTAACCATCGAATTATTATTAATATACTTTGATTAATATAACATCATTAAAGGAAGTCCTAGGTTTACGACAAAGAGTAATTTTTTTTTTAATTAGGATCCAAAATTCAAAATGATTATCTTCAATAATACTGAATTATAATTCATAGATTGTATCATCTGTAAAAGCTTCCAAAATTTCTCGACTTTTTTTTTTTTTTTTTTCTATTTTGGCTTCGTCTAATAATTTACAAATATATACGTATCGGATTGAGAACAAAATAATAAGCTTAAATCACTTGACTCAGGGCGACTTATTCTCGTAAAGAGGTTTTTACCCATTAAGCTAGTTACATATAATATGTTTCTACTGATCAATATCAACAAACATTATTTTTCCCTTCCTATTTCCATTCTGTCTATTCAATATTTGAAATTTATTATAATTTCATTCTTTTTTAAGGACGTAAAGAATTTTACGTTTTAATTTCATCCTTTCCTTACTGTTTTCCAAGCCAGAAGGAGGAATTAACATCCTCAGATATTGATTTCATCTCTTGATTCGAACTCGTGCCTGGATACTCGATTTTTAGATTATGCCAAGTGCATTAGAAGTTTAATTATATTGGCGTTGGGGATCCCCAGCCGGTAAGACGTTACTTGCAGGTGAGGTCGCTTTTTCTTAATTTCCGACGGGAATACTTTCTGTATACTTTCCTATTCCAGTCTCTTGAATCAAGAAAACCTCCCTATAATTGTTAATATTTCTTTTTAAAGGCATGACTCCTATTTATCTTTTAATTTCTTCAACATGTTTCGGAGTACATTGCTCCATCTTCAGGATAACTGTGATTTCCTCACAGTCACATGTGCATGTCCATACTGACCCTCAACTGGTTGAAGAAAATAAAAGATAAATAGGAGTTATGCCTTTAAAAAGAAATATTAAAAATGAAATCTCCTTCTATAAAACAGTTGATCCCCTATAATTTTTGAGCTAATAACTCTGTTTTCTTCTATCCTACTACTACCTCCCAGTTCCCAACCTTCTAACCTGTATACACCTTCTCATAGGACTGCTTCCTCTGAAATCCTTTATCATTCGTGCTTCCTCATTCTGGAATTCCCTACACACTCCTTTTCGTAAATCTGCTTCCCTTACTTCATTTGAAAATAATTTATTTTTACACCTTTTAGACATTCAAATATGATCAGCAAATATGTTACTTACATATTATATTTAAATGTTAAGTAAACATTTTGAATTGTTTTATCTTTTCATATATGATTGTATTTTATTTATTATTTGTTTCCTGTCGACAATATTTTAATTTTAATTTATTTAATTATGGACAATTATGATTTTTACATTTAATGTAAGTAATGCGGCAAGACAATTGTACCAGTAATTGTGCAGTATTATTATTCTTAGGTAACAGTAAGTCCCAGAAGAAGTTTATTTGTCCCTCCAAGGTGCCTCAAAAGAAGGTGGCCTTTGAGCATTCTGATATAGAACGAACATTATAAGTGCTACCGATGGGTAGTTTCTTTAGCAGCAATTGATATGCCATTTTTAGCATTATCGTCTTATTTACTTGATGTATTTTATATTATATGAAATGAAAGATGAAAGATGAAAGAAGATGATGTGATGGAGAAAGCCTAAAGCTGACTAATAATAATAATATTAAACGAAAAAATATATTTTATTCTAACATTGTCTATTGTCTATTGTCTCGATAAGAATAACCACAATCTATAATATATAATATAAATAGCCTGCGTTATATAATTATAATACAAGGATATTTATATTATATACGAAATTTTGTGTGATAAATATATAAATATAGTTAATAGTAAATCAAATTGCATGAGGAACTTTCAGTAAATATACATAAGAAGATAAAAAATAAAACGAATAACGATGAGAATATAAGAAAATATTTGTAAATAAAAGAGATAGTATTTGCTATATGTACATTGATAATATCTTCTTAATATATATATAAATTACGTGTCGCTGTCTTGGGGCAGGCTGACACCTAAACTACTGAACCGATTTTAATCAAATTTGCACACCGTGTGCAGTTTGATCCAACAAAAAAGATAGGACAAGCCATTTTTCCTAAAAACTACTGAACCAATCTCTACCAAATTTTGACTACATCATCTTTATAGGATGGTTTAGCAATAGTAAAATCTAATGATTTTCAACTAATTCTTTATTGAAAAATGAATAATATGTGGATAACAGTGTTATGTAAGTTCAAAAATGGCGGCAATTGTCATCTACATGAAAGGTTAAAAGGTACAGTGTTACATAGAGGTGAACATTGATAATAAAATTTACTTATTTTCTATTAAATTACTATTTAAAAAGCGATAAATATGTGATGTGAAGTAAAGCGAGCGCCATTCAAGAGAGGTTACAATGATCCGGTGTTAAATATAGCTAGAAATTGATAATAAAGTTACTTAATTCAATTAAATGGTTATCCAAAAAGCTATAAATATGTGGCTAGCGGCAATAGCGTTTTAGTAAAAATAATGAACCTATCTGAACCAAATTTTTATTTTAACTACATCATCTTCATAGTTCTTGAAAGATTTACAATTAGAAAATTTACTATAATAATAATTTATACTATTCTATAAAAGGACAAGCCATTTTTCGATTTTGATCACTAACCGCGAATATTACTGAACCAATATGTACTAAATATTAACTACATCATCTTCATAGTTCTAAGGAGGTTTAGCAATATTAAAATCTACTGATTTTTAATTTATATTTTATTAAAAAAAGATAATATGTGGACAATAGTGAAAAATTTGAAAATTGGCCGATAGGTGGCGAGTGCCATTCTACACGAGAGGTTACAAAACAGCTTGAAATTGATGATAAAATTTACTTATCAAACTATCAAGAATATTATTAAAAAACATTTAAATATAGTGTGCGATATGAGGATCCCAGTGAAGCTTGAAAATCATCTGATTGTGTATAGCGCCATTCCATAATATGGTAGAGTTAAAAATGGTAAACTGAACCTATCTGTACCGACATCTAAATAAATAATTTTTATAATTCTAGGAAGGTTTTGCAATGGTAAAATTTACAATAACTAAAATTTCAAAGTACAATGTTGAGAAGCAGGACCGAGGTTTGCCACACTGTCATATACTTTTATAGTTCGAAATCAACATCCAACCAGATCAAATCAATAAAGTTATTTCTGCCGAATACAAATTATTACTAAATCAAAATGTCGATCCTTTGCTTTTTTATATTATGTGTAAAAATATGATCCACGGGCCTTCTGTCGTAAGCACTGATAATGCAGTTTATTTTACGCAAGAGTTTCCTAATAGTCTTTATCCATCTTGATTACCAATTCATACATTAAAATTAAAGGTTTTATTTCTGATGGTGCTTTTACGTAATCTTCAACCGCCTAATCAGTGCAATTATATCTAGATTAATAATTACTGCTATGCGTGAAAAAATCATTGAAGAAATAATGCTGAACCACATGCTAAAATACAAGAATCTTATCGATAAACAAATAAAACATTAATTTTTAGTTGAAATTATCTTTACTTATGGAGGGCGGGCGAAGCCGCGACGGGGATGCTTTATATATATATATATATATATATATATATATATATATATATATATATATATATATATATATATTTAGAATATTTTTAGAGATATTTATTTATTTATTTTAAGATGCCGTGTATGGCAACATGGCCAGAGCCACCAAATTCTGGATTCCAGTTTATCTAAATTGTAGTAAAGATCCTGCAATCCCTGAGGAACTTTAGGACACCTGATTGGTAGTTTTTGAGGATAGTACCTAGGTCTTTGTTAAAGAGGATGTTCCAGCTGTGGAGTGTACACCGCTGTTACTAAATATGTGCTCCACTGATAGAGGGACATGGCACCTTGAACACATGGTCTGTGACGTACCTTGAAGTAGGTGCTGGTGGGTGTCTTGTGTGTGTCCGAGGCGCAGCCTAGTCATCACCACTTTTTGTCTCCTAGAGCCTTGAGCAGTGGCCATGGTTGAGCATTAGGGCAGGTCATTTTTAGTTTATTAGTATCCGGAACCCTGCCCCAATAATAAATCCATACATCCTTGCACTTCTGTTTAATATATATATTTGGTGGTCGCTGAGGACAATCGGTGAGTTGGGTACAGGAAACATATTTCTCGCCTCTTTAGCAGCGGCATCAGCCAATTCATTCCCAGGTATTCCAACATGACTGGGTACCCAGAGAAAGTGTATAAGTTTATTTATTGTAAGTAGCTGTTCTATTATTGTGTTGGAAAGTGGATTGTTAGAATGGTGCGAGTTTTGTAAGTTTTTTAAAGCCAAGAAAGTGTCTGTACAAATTACTATTTTGTTGCTATCTAAACATTTAACTATATCAAGTGCTAATTGGATAGCAAATAATTCACTTGAGAAAACCGAGTATGGTTTAGGAAGGCAATGTCGAACTGTCGTTCCGGAAAATGTTACCGCGCAACCTGTGTCTTTGTTTTCTTTGGAGGCATCAGAATAAACAAAAAGGAAATCTTTATATTTTGATTTGGACTCAAGAAAGAGTTTTTGTATGGAGTCTTGTGGATAAGTAATTTTATTGTACGAGAAAAGTGAGAAGTCGAAGGAGGCATTGATTGTTTTCCATGGGGGCATAGAGTAGGGATGAGCTAAGTAGATATTTGGAATCTGGAATAGGTCTGATAGAAGTGGATAAGCAGAAATTCGGGGAGGTATTTTATATCTACTTAATTCGAAAAAATCTTTGTTCGACTTAGGGAGCCCTAAGAATTTTAATAGCAAGTAGTGCCTGCGGAGCTCTAGAGGCCATTCTTCAGCATTACACAGCACGCTTCTCAACATATGGGACTGCTTCTCAACGCTCCTGTTGTTCTACAAACCTTTTTGTAGTGAATGGAGTCTAGTTTCTTGAAGATATTTTTAGCTGCATCACCATATACTTCGCATCCGAAATATAAACCGGGTCTAATTAGTTATATTTACTAAAAAATATCTCAAGGAAATGAAAAAGTTTATCACTCAATGTGATTCAGAACTCCTCAAAGAAGTGAAGAAGACGACCAACGACGTGGAGCCGATCTCATTGATGTTTTTTGTTTTGTTTTTATTTGTTTTGTGTTTATTCACTTATGTTTTTACTAGTTATGAATTTCTCACTTAATTTCTTTTGTTTCTTTTTTTTCATTATTTATTGTACCGATTCAAAATTTAACATAAATACTTAAATGCAAATTACTTCTAAATTTAAAATATTTTATAAAATACTAAACATGTTAGATACATGTAATATGCTAATTGCATGGAGCATGTACAGATATTTAAATACACGCCCCTCTTGCAGGGTTAATATAAGAGGGAAAACAAGAAAAAAAAAAATCCATTTCAAATATCACAATTAACTATCTAAGCTAAGTAAATGCCTTATTTTTCTTAAATAACGCTCCGTTACTAACTGCCGTTTGTAAAAACCAGAATAAAAAAGATAAAATAAACAAAAACCAGTAGCTACATGCACTGACGGCTATAAAGCTATAAACTAAGTGCCTTGATCATGGGGGATAGTTAAGGTATAGAGATAGGAATAATATACTTAATACCTAACTTAATCCTACTTAAAAGATGTTATAACACCAACTCTGATAAGGAGAACTATTTGAGAAATAAATCAGTTATATTTCAACTTCATTCGTTCATTTTTCAATCCTTTTTCTTTTTTTAATTCTATATTATCTGAAAACTCATAACTAGTGGCCAAACCCCGGAGTTAGAGAGTGATGAGGAACTGGAAGGTTCAACAAACGAAAGAAACAATTTTTCTCTTTTTCGTGAGTGATCTGTGAAACTGGGAAGCAAGATGGCCTTCATTCTGACCGAACATTCGTGGAATATGCCCGGGAGCTATTGGATTCTGGCGCCCAGAATGAATAAGCATGTATGGAAGGAGATGACTTGAAATGGAATAGGGTTTCCTAGAGTCGACCATGGAACGCCGCCCCAGCGGCGTGGCGAAGTCTCGTCAACAAGGGGTCGACCAGTTGGGAACGAGAGAAAGTCAGGACCATCCAAACCTAAAGGGAGACCAATAAAGGAAGATAGATAATGCAATGGGTGCGAAAAAAACCGAGCATCTCGTAGTCCAGTGTCCCTGGACCAAATACTTCGCGTGTGGATGGCCAGGAATTACGGAGATGATTCCTAGCCGTCCGGAGGAGCTCACGATCCAAAGAGACGTCGGAGTCCTAGGTTGATGACCTTGGGGGGGGGGGTCCCCGTAGCGTGATAGTAGGGAGATATGGGTTGGGCTAAAGAAATAGACGGAGGTGGAAGGCAGCTTGTGGGTACATGTCGTGGAGCAGATGTCTCGTGAATGCCTGTTGATCGTCGGTCATGACTTGCTGGGGCAAGTAGGCGTGAACGTACGGGATCAAAAAGGGAGGTGGCATATACGTCAAGAAGGTATATCAATGCCAGCGAGTGGTAAATGGATCGCACAAAGAGCGGTGAGTTGGGTGGCTGATTGGAGGGAAGAATTGAGTCGGGAATATATTGATATTTTTTTTTCAAAGAAGAGGATATTTTGACCGCGACGGGGAGAACCGTACTTGAAAATTCACAAAAGCTGGAAAGGATTCATACGTTAAGGAGCGCCGGTATCCGCGTGCTCTAAGAAAATATGCACGGACGGAATTGGAAAACATGTTGAAACAGGAAATAATAGTTAACAGTTCGCCCTTATTGAATTGTCCCTTATGGGTGGTGAGGAAGAAGAACGTACCTGGGGATAATTGAGAGTCATATAGGGTCTTAGTCCACTTCCGAGAGTTAAATGAGAAAACCGTGGACGATGTATTCCCTATTCTTCGGTTTGATGATATAGACAGCTTAATTGGGGCAGAGGCATTTAGTACATTGGACCTCAAATCTGGATATCGACATTATTAGGTTAGCCAACATAAGGTCGGAGATGAAAGGATTGGAAGTAGAATGGGATATTGCTACCCCGGGGCACCTCAAGAGTAGTATGGCATATTGCTACCCCGGAGCACCTCAAGAGTAGAATGGCATATTCTACCCCGGGGCACCTCAAGAGTAGAATGGGATATTGCTACCCCGGGGCACCTCAAGAGTAGAATGGTATATTGCTACCCCGGGGCACCTCAAGAGTAGAATGGGATATTGCTACCCCGGGGCACCTCAAGATTAGAATGGCATATTGCTATCCCGGGGCACCTCAAGAGTAGAATGGCATATTGCTACCCCGGGGCAGCTCAAGAGTAGAATGGCATATTGCTACCCCAGGGCACCTCAAGAGTAGAATGGGCGTAGTGCGACTGGATAGGACATTAGGGATGGTCATCGGCTCCCTGTACATAGAGGGCTAGGGCTGGTCCATTATAGTTTTTGTTTTGGTGACAGAACATACCTATTTTTGTGACAGAAAACACCCTTTTTTTACCAAAGTCGCTAACGAGTTCTGCGTCAACGTTTTTTCCTTCACCACTGATTCGTTTCTAAACAATATTATGACGATTTTTAAACTTTTCTAACCAACCATTTCACGCTATAAATTTAGTTTAAATTAACTTTTCAGCTAATTTTAAGGCTTCAGTTTGCGAAATTAGTTTTTTTAATATTCTCAAAAATAAGGGTCCTCTGTCGTGTCGTTTCACTAAAGAATGTTTTGCACTCATCCGTTAATCTATTACTTTTTATTTATTCTTCAGTACATCATAAATTTGAATTTTGCCGCATTTAAATTTTTACACTATATATTTTTTAGCAGTTTGTCCTTCTCCCTCAATTCAATAACTTTCACCTTATCCGACAATGTTAGCGCACTTCGCGACATTATATCTGACGAGGTTTTAATACGGTTATATCGTCAAGTTTCCAAAGAGCTACTGAGTTGGTAAAAGGAATAACCGGAAATCCTGGGGAAGGGAAAATATAACAATTTAAGGAAACCGACCGAAACGTAACTATTCGCAGAAAATGATAATTAGCCATACATACATATACATACAATTCATTGCTGAATCAGGGCCCTCTCCGAAATTTCTATTCTGAGCAGCAGCCATCCAGTCTGGTGTTCCAAGGATGTTCCTGGCATTTGCACGGACGCTATCCATTCATCTCATTTTGGATCATCCGACTCTTCGAGTTTGATAAATCGCCTCGATAGTTAGTATTTTTGGAATTTCGTTCTCATTCATCCTGGCTATGTGCCCTGCCCATCTGAGCCTCCTCACACTGATCCACCTAGCTATGTCTGTGTCCTTGAAGAGTACGTAGATTTCTTTGTTTTTTCTTCTTCTCCAGACATCACCCTTCCGGATCGCATCAAAATTTCTTCTCAGGATCATTCTTTCAAAGATAAGTAGCCTATTTTCATCAGCCTTAGTCCATGCCCATGCTTCAGATCCATATGTGAGGACCGGACGAACAAGGACTTTGTATAGCCTCACTTTAGTCTTATTGGTTAAAAACCTACTTTTAAATTGCTTAGCGAGGCCAAAACAACACCTGTTTGCTGCTGCGATCCGACGTATAACACCCTTAGTCACATCGTTTTCTGAATTGATCTCCGACCCCAAGTATACAGAATGTTGAACCCTCTCAAACTTGTATTTTTCCATCTCAATATGCTCCTCTCGGCAACGCTCCGGTCCAGCTATCATACATTTAGTTTTTCCTTCATTGATTACCAGACCAAACTTCTTAGCTGCCTTTTCTAGCTGGAGGAATGCGTCTCTCAATGCTGATTGAGATCTGGCAACGACGTCGAGATCGTCAGCGTATCTTTTTTTATCTTTTGATTTTTTAATCTGGAGACTTCTATTAAAAATTGTGCCCGATGTTTGTATCCCAGATTCCCTTACTGCTCTTTCTTCAGCCAGGTTAAAAAGCTCATCTCCTTGCCTTACTCCAGTGTTGGGATCAAATTCTTCTGATATGTCTGATCCAATCTGCACCATGCATTTTGTCTTTTTCATCGTCATTTTGGCAAGACGGATTAGTTTGACGGGCATATTTAGGTCGTGTAGAGCTTGATACAGTTCTCGTCGATTAACACTGTCATAGGCCGACATGAAGTCAATAAACAGATGCTGCCTTTTCAAGGATCAATCTAAGAGAGAAGATCTGGTCAGTGGTGGATCGTCCTTTCCTGAAGCCAGCCTGGTATTTCCCGAGTACTCTTTCAGCATGAGGGACAAGTCTGCAAAAGATATTAGAAAGGACCTTGTAAGCACAGGGCAGTAGCGTGATACCCCTGTAATTATTACAATCAGCCTGGTCTCCTTTTTTGTGGATGGGGACTATTACTCCTCGTTTCCATGCTTTCGGTAGTAGGTCCTCTTCCTCCCAGATTGAAAGTATTATTTCGTGGAGGGTTTTTTTTAGACCTTCGCTTTATGATTTTTAATTTCATTATTGCCTCATCCACCTCTTCATCGTCAGGCAGCTCTTCATCCCTTCCATCATCTCTCCCACGCTCATTCTCATCTTCAGAATTTTGTTCATTATTGGTTCCTTTGTTGGGGAGTTCCCCGAAGTGTTGCTTACACCGGTGTAGGACAGCATACACACTATATAAAATAAAATAAATAAATTAAAAACAATAATAAAAGTAAGATTTAAAAATACAATCATACTCAATGTACAAAATATACACTCAGCCTAGGATCTCCTAACCATAACCGTTCCTCCACTTATGGAAGGACAAGAGAGATCCAAAGAGATCCGAACGCTGCTCTTCCAGCTTCGTCACTGAGTGAGAGCGCTATAGTATAGTCACTCGGGGCAGGAGTTGAGAAACTGGCCATTACTAGGACTCCAATGCCAAATTTAATAAGACATCTCGAAGCAATTGCCTTCTTAACCTGCCAGGAGGATTATTATAGGGTTGTGTGGAACTGGATAGGGGTTGAATGAGGATATTATGTTCATATCTTCGTTTGCAAGGAATTTAGGTTACACAACCTGCTATAAATTTACCTAATTTACTCAAAAAAATAATAACCATGGATTACAAACAAATAACTCAAGTGTAACTTAATAACCAACTAGAGGTTGAGACGTCTGAGACTTTTGACGATTTCATTATAACAAGTCATTTTGTTTCACAAATTTCAAACGCTTGTGATCTTTGGGATACAAGAAAATAGGTCTCCAAAAGAGTTTAAAAGTACACGTCTTTCAATAAATGGTCAGAAAAAAAAAAAAAGAAGTAGGACCATCAATTGGCCATTTGGTTATACTCTATCCAATTAGAGCCAGCTAATTAAAAACATATCGTCCCAGCCAAAACTAGAAGACTATATTCTTTCAATCACAATATGTAGCGCATCTCGAAGACAGCTAATAGCTGACAGATTCCTGTTGATCAAATTTGCTACTCGATAGATACTTCTATATTCAGTACTATATTGGAAGGCTAAAACCATAAGAAACTGCACAGGCCCGCAGCAGGTATGTTGTCCTGGGGGACCTCAAAGCTCGCCACACGAGCCGGTTATGCCCTAACAACAATCCATTGGATTCGGTCATCACGAAGATGCGGCTCTCTGTCTTCCACTCAGGTGTACATACTTTCCGACACAGCGCCAACCCCGCACATACTTCGACACTGGACTTACTCCTCACCAGGGACATGCACACTATCACTGAGTGCCGAGCACTGCCTTTCTGTAACTCCGACCACCACCCAGTGCTATACACGTTCGAAGGGACTCCGGCCACACCAACTGCCACTAAGTTCCTTCTGCACGAAGCGGACTGGAAGGGCTACAGAACCAGGATACAGGAATCGCTCCCCTCAGAGACTCCGTGCCTGCCCCTGGTGAGATCGACACAGCAGTGGAGACTATCACCACCACTATCCTTGAAGCTGCCGACCTCCACATCCCTAAATTCAGTCCCCGACCCAACAGTCAACGATCCCCTCCACCGCACGTCTTGGCCTTGATCGGACAGAGGAACAATCTCCGGAACATCTTCTGGCGAACGCGGGACTACAGCCTAAAGCCTGCTATCAACGCCATGACCCGGCAAATCGCCAGGCTCATGAGCGATTGGAAGACTGCTTTGTGGCATGACCGGCTCCGACGGACCCATAACGACCACAGACAGTTCTGGAGATTGGTCCGAACCTTCGTCAACAAAAGGCGTGCGGTTTTCATCATTGGCGGTGGCCAGCTTCTAACACCCGCTGGACAGGCAGAACACCTAGCCAGAGCATACTCAGCAAAGGATGCTGAGAGGACGGCTGATGCGCCACTGCCACCCCACGGATCACTCACTACCAAGTGATGAGATGCCCATCTTCTCTACTTTCAAGGTTCTTGAGTCTGTTCTCCGCCGCCTGAAAGGGAGAAGAGCATCCGGACTGGACGGCATCCCTGTCAACTATGCTGAAGATGCTTCCTAGGAAGGGTCAAGCCTTCCTACTAACCATCTTCAAAACCGAATTGCTTATTTCCCTACGGGCTGTGGTGGTCCCCCTCTTAAAACCTAAGAGACGTGGTTACGTAGCTGAACATTACCGTCCTATCAGCCTCCTCTCTCACATCAGCAAGGTGGTCGAAAGACTGGCTCACTATCATATCCTCGACCACTGTCGCCGTGAAGAAGTCATACCACCTGAACAGACCGGCTTCCAGCGAGGTGTTGCCTGCGAACACCATCTGGCCAAGCTTCAGGCCTATGCCATCGACCAGATGCATAGGAATAAAGCCACTGCGCTCATCTCGCTGGATTGCACACAGGCCTTTGATTGTGTCTCACACCCCCTACTACTCCGCCGACTGGAGAAGTACAGGTTCCCTACCGCCCTATGCCGACTGATCAGAAGCTATCTTAGCGGAAGATCTTTTATCGTACGAGTCGGTGAGAGCCTGTCTCAACCAGTCCTCACCACCTGCGGTGTACCACAGGGATCAGTACTTGGACCAATCCTGTTTAACATCTTCACGGCTCCAGTGGTCTCCATCAAACTCTCGGAGGCGGTAGTTGCCGATACGCAGACGACGTAGCCGTCTACGCCTCCAGCCTTAACCCTAGCCGAGCACTCGACATGGCTCAGAGGGCAACCTCCACCATTGTCGAAGCTCTACACACCTGTGGAATCAAGGTTAACCCTAAGAAAACTGACGCTATTGTGATGTCCTTGGCCAAATTCAGAAGACCCCAGAGATTGCCTAAGCACTTCACAGTTGACAATGTTGAGCAACCAATATCCAGCTCCATCCTATATCTTTGGGTCAACATTGACCAACACCTGACCTTCTCCACCCACTTGAAGAGTAGGATCAAACAGGCCAGGGCAAAAACCTACCGCCTCTATCGTCTCCTGACTTCTCCCCAACTATCCCTCCGCCTCAAGCTCCAGATATACAAATTCGATAATTAGACCCACCCTACTCCATGGAGCTCCACTGCTGCACCACATGTACAAGAGTACATACATGCCCTCCAAACGTTCCAGAACACCGTCCTTCGGCGAATCGTCCGTGGTACCAACCTTGAGGGGGCCAAAAACAGTCACATCCTAGAACAGCTGAGGATGCCTTCCATCCCGACCTACATTGGCCGCCAGCATATCAAATTCTTTGATGGGCTGAAGCACTGTTCCAACCCTCTCTTCAGAGACGTAGCCCCGCCTCCCAGGCCTGGGAGGTGGCAAGGTTTGACCCCCTTAGTGGACGTACTCGCCGAGGGAAGCGGTTCTGACTCAACAGACTGACCCGTTAGAACCACCACCGCCAGCAAAGTGACTCCTCCTCGCTCAACATAAAAGAAGGAAGACCATCCGTCAACAGAGTGGATCCAGCAGCTGCCGAGGACACCCATCTTCAAATGCCGCAAGGCAATCCAAGATCCTAACCCTAAATTCCTTTCAATTCCTATTGTATATATTGTAAATAAATGGAGGATTAGAAATAAAAAAAAAAAATAAGAAACTGCTATGATGCTATCACGCAACCATTCAAAGATGTCTATAATTTACAAACGACTGATTTACATTCCTTTATGAGCTTTGTGGCACCTAAAAACCATCTTGTTTATCTCGTTCATAGGTATTTCTCAAAATCAAACTATTCATAATAACCTTACTGTCTCAGGCGTTGCATATTTAGCCTCGACTCGATACTCTTGCTTCCATTGGAATTCGATTTTTTAACAACACAAACCCTCTTCTAAACATCCCAATCGATTCCCTATAATCAACCTAGGCTCTGAAAGCCTTTCAACATAATAGTCTTTGCAGTGCAACCAACTACAGTGACCACCAAATTGTTATTAAAATTTAGAACATTTGTTATTTTTATGAAGAAAATTGTATAGAAAAAATCAGCAAACTGAATTACAAAAACTTATATCTCAGTTTTAATAAATGAATTATTTTCTGAAATACATTTTTCTTTATTCAAATGGGTCTTTGAGAATTAAGTTTGTGGTCGTTTTTAATTTTCTTTCTTCCATTTCCAGTCCATTTCATTCCAGCATTTTTATTTTTATTTCTATCTGGAGAAACATTTAATTTAAATAATGTTCTATTTCCAGAGATCTCTATCAATTATTATTTCTTTTAATAAAGGATTAAGTTTAGTTGTTTATCCCTTTCAAACCACACTGTTTTCGTTTTCTTGTTTTCAAAACGATTTTGTTTTGTTAATCTGCTATTTAACATTGTAAATATGGTCTGTTAAATCTTTATTTTGTTATTTATTTCTGTTCTGATCATATCTCTTTCTTGATAAATCTGTTCATTCAGAGAGAATCTGGAATCATATATCTTTTCACTATATATAATAATCTGAATCCATGTTCTGTTTCCTTTTACTTTTTTTAAATTATTATAAAACAATATTTTCTGAATGTAATTGACTGTAACACATTTCCCAATACTTGCCGCTAATAGATAATTAACTTAATGTTGATATTCTAAAATAATACAATATGCTCAAAACAAAAAAAATATATAAGAGATGAAACAAAGAGAAGGGCCAAGAAGATTTAAGTTGTTTGTTTTGATTTTTTGTTGGTGAGGGCACCCAGTACCCAGTCCTCGACCGCTTACTGAGATAAATGACCTACCTCTGCGGGGCTCCAACCAAAGCCTAGGATTAGGAATCCCCTAGTCCTCCTGCCCGGGCCCTCATTTACATTATTAATTATTATAAAATTACAATTCCGTTGATACTTATGCCGCTAAGGTGTTTCTGTTGAGCGTGCTTAGATGTGCCATGGGTGTTCGGGTTCACCTAGAACTAAAACAAAATTATGAAAACGTTGTATTTAGTACTAATTGTAAGAATATATTTCTAATAATATTACAATAAAAATATTAAAGAAATATAAATATTCACACTATTTTTAGCTGATTAATATTCGTTTTTCATGAACAGTAATGTAGATAAACTTATGGAAATTGAACTCCAAAAGAGATGACAGGTAATAAAGAAAGTCATAGATATCAAGGTAAAGTAAGATAATAGATAACAATAATAATATAATAGTATAATATATACAAATGACTATTAAAAGGAACTGGTGAATAAAAAATTAATGATACAAATAAGCCAGGTAAAGATAAGAACAAGGCAGGAGAAATAAGAGAGGGCCACAAGTAAAATTAAATTTAAAAAATGTATGTAGATATTAGAAAAGTGACACAACTCAAAAATCTGTACTTCTGATTGATCATCGTCTTTTCAATCAAGTTCAAATCCCTTCTGATACAGTTCACTTCCGGTTGGGATCAAAAGAAAAATTAGCTTCACTTTCAATATTTCATACAAAACCGTACGAGGTTACATTTTTTATGCAGATTTTTGAATTGGCTCTTTTGAAATACATGTGCGATGTATACAAAACATAATAATTGTAAATAAAAACAAAATAAATAAAAAAAATAATAGAGGACTATTTTGTTAATTTCAGCCATGAAGAAGAACCGGAAGGCAGGTCAATCTATAAATGGTTTATTACTTGGACGTGCTTATTTCTTTCTATCTCACTTTATTACTATTCATGTTCTTCTTATAATAATCTTTGTTAGCTTATACGATAGGCGGTCGTAAATTTAAGGAATTAAAATATTTTTTCATTATCTATCTGATGAGGAGGTGAAGATGTAACTTGTTTGGGAGGTTATCAAAGTATTACTGTTTTTTTTAAATTTGTTACGCCAAGCTTACACTTTCTGTAAAAAAGAAATAATGATAGTAAGTAGGTAGATTATGATACACAAATCCATTTCTTGTATTAATATTTGATATCAACTTGACATTGCTAACTAATCCATATATGAGTGAACGTAATGGATTTTCTTCTAAGAATTTCACTCATCTTCCTGTAGTCGATAGTTGATCCTAGTCGTAAATCAAATTCTTCCATTGATTAGTTTCAGTTGAAATAAAACTAGCCGACTAGCCGGCTGCCAAATATTTCAGCTAGGTCAGCTATTTCTGACTGGCTACGGACGTACCACTACAATATATAATATAAGGTTAGTTAGTAGAAGGCTGAAGACCATAACGTGGATACCTACCACCTGGCTATGATGAGGATATTATCATGGAGGAAGGTTAGCTTTGATTGAGAATCCTGGCAGCAATTATCAGATTATTTTGGTGATAAGGTCACTAGGGATACTTCTCGGCCTGCCAGGTTATCTATAGCTCCGGCTTCTTTACTCGCCACGGGTCACCGGCCCAATAACCAACCACCTTACACCTTTAATTAGCTCAGCTCTAACTAATTAATATTGTCTTGATAAGATATTATTCAATACTTTATCCAAACAATTAGCATACAACAATCCCATCAGTGCTCATAACCTGTTACCTTGAAACCTAAAGTTGTGATTTGTAAATCAAGATAGGTTTCAGTATATCTGTAATCCTCAAGATGAGAAATGTTATAGTACGGAATTGGCAGTTCTTCTCTTCATAAATATCTTTTTTTTTCTTAGGTACTAGAACTCTAGGAAGCAAACTTAACATCAGTTGATGTACTCTCTACAATATAGAAGGATCAATGTAGTTTGTACATTTCCGAGAAAACATATTTTTATTCCATATTTCGGTTCTCCACATTCCAGGCTTAAAAGAAAGTATTTTCCAACTACTCCAACATTTACTTGCCAAGCATTCAAAGCTCTCTCTAAATTACTGAAGACTTATTTACATTACAGTAATTTGACACATTTGGACATACATCCAATTCTCACAATCCAAATCCTTCGTGAAATCATCAATGCTCCTTATTATGGCATGTCTCAAACAAACTTATCCATAAAGATCTTAATGTTCCATGTGTTGCTGATTTGGCCCAACCAAGATCCTTTCATAGTTAACACCCTACTCATTCGAATCCACTAGTCTGTTTTTTTCCCTCTTTTTTTGTTGATAAAAAAAGTTTAATTTTCTTGGTATAAAGATAAAATAGACCCTTCCAAAAGAGTAGCGTACAGAGACTGGATGGAATGTGAAGCTAAATACACGGGAAAACTGGCCGATAATTGAATCGATGATTAAAATAACCTATTTGGACATATTGTATAATAATACAATGCGCACAATTCCAACTTTGCAATATATCCAAATTGCGGTATATACTCTTGAGGTATATAACAAACATAAGCCTTACATGAGTGATTCTGATTCGCAATTTATCAAGTAGTAAAATTTTGATGGATAGGTAAAAGGTAATAGGTCTTCAGCGGGCCGTTTATATATGTCTTTGCCAAGTCTATTAAATTTAATAGCTACATAGCACAATTATATAGGGAGCTGCGGTAGTTCGGTTAGTCAGGCACTGGTTTGAGGAGACCCTAGGGCACACCCAGCCTCTATAATTGGGGAAAACCGGATCGTGCAGGATTATGGTGGTCGGGTGGGATTATGGTCAAACTTCACTTCCTTACGCTCGTTGGCTAAGAAAAGTAAAACCTTAGCAAAGTATTCAACACAAGGCGCTTTTAATGGATGGTTTAATTTTTGTTTTTATTAAATTTATATAAAGTTTATTGGTGTTCACATTTCGGCTTACGTTTTTAGCCTTCTTTAGGGTCAGAGTCCAAGATCTGCTGGTAAATAAGACCAGAATAAATTATAAATTATGAAAATTGCTAATAACATAATCAGCTAATCGCATTATGATAAGAATTATTTAATATAAGGTCCAAAAAAAATGAAGGATCTTAAGGAAGGGTAAGGTGTAAGTTTTTTACTATAAATAATAATCTTTTTATCAGGTAGAACCTAATGAAACAGATCGATCTATAAATGTTGAGAAGACTCTAAATAGCTATTTGTATTTGTAGTAGTAGGTAGGTAGGTAGGTGTATTATCTATATAATAATAAAAGTCGACAGGTAACATAGATCTCATTGTAATATCATTTCATTGTATGTCTTTAAATTAGATTACTGCGGTTTGAGGCTATATACCAATTAATATAACAATACAGGCTATATACCAATTAAGATCCATAAATTTCCGGCTAAGGAATAAGGAAATGTGGAAGGAAAAAAACTGGTGTTATTCTTTTCCAATATCTTCGTATTTTCTTCTTTCCATGAAAAATGTTTTTCCTCAACTGCTTGATATTCTCCATTCGTGTTCCATCACGGTCAGATTTTATCTTTTTTATAGAGAAGTCACTTCGGTACCTCGAAGGTACATAACAATCAATCCACAATGTGTCTTCATTACTACGAATAATTATCCTTCAGCAAACTGCCCCTATATCGGATAGAATCGGTTTGCACGCTAGAATAATGAGAACCCAATAAATGAGATAGGTGAGAGATAGGCTATGTTAATATTGATAAAGTAACCCCCTGCTGTGGTCCGACATAGCGCTATCGTCACGGGTCATTTGATCCTGTGTTAAACATTTTTTTAAATAGGAGAGCATATTATAGGAAAATAGACAGCATATCAGCTTTTATTTGTCTTAATCTTGAAATTTGATATTGTTTGTGCACGTTGTGATAACATATTGTATATACAATAATATATAGTATCATATATGATTGTGCATGATATTATAATATTTTGTGAATTATTTCTATAATAGTTGTGTGGAATATTTCGGGCCAAACAGCTCACTGTGTGCCAACGGGCTAGACTACCACCCAAGGATCAACAATATATTAAAATAAATAATATGACTAATAAAAAAAAAATAAAGAAAGAAAGAAAAGATAAACTGCGTAGCTAACTATAGATATAATTTCACTCCCCGCATAAAAATTATATAATTAGAGAACTATGTTAATTCTAAATTCTCCTCACCTCCCCGGCACTTTCTCTCCGACTGACAATCGCCACCTACAAATCAGTTATCCATCCAGCACTTCTCTACGGCGCACGCTGTTCACTCGCCTCTCAGGTACGCCAGCTACTGGCTGTTCAGAACAACGATCCTACGGAAGAAGAAACCACCAGAGCTTCATCAAATATTTAATATACCTAGAGTACCAATTTAATTAAAATTTAATATATAACATCTGATAGTCAATTTAACAACCTGTTAGATTAAATAAGAAATTTGGAATTAGACAAATATTTTTTGAGTTGTAAGAATCTCCGGTTTCATTTATTACATAGGATCTGATAGTAAATGTAACTGCGAGGAGCTGGCGCACACAAGACACAGCATTTAGTATTTTTTAATGAAGTTTGGAGTGATCATGTTTAATAATTTCTCAAATTCTGAATTATACATTTATAATTATATAAATGTTTTAAAAGCCCACGTCACATTATATTCGAGATTAAACTCCTCAACTTCATCTAACAATAAATCCTTCCGTACTGTACTTTTTTCTGCCTCAATGATGGCTGGGCTGTACCCAAAACCTCCGTGGCCGACGAAAACTGTCTTGCTGGCTGCCAGTTACAGCGATTATAATTGCAGTAGCCACCACCGCAGTATCTTCTGTATCAATGATTAAATACAATAAATCGATTTTCTACGATATACGTAAATTGACTACTACACATATACCATGGCAACGTAAACTAGACAACAGCCAACCATGTTGAACGAGATTGTCGATCGACTCGGTCGAATGAAATAGAACGTTCGGTTCGACTCGATGTGATTCATTCGACAAAGCCGGTCGACGCATCCGTACTCGTTTGGCAATGTCGATTGACACGATTCGATATAGTCTGGACACGGCTTATCAAACTTCTTTTCTTTAAGTTTATAATTTTATAATTATATATTTGAAGTTTTATATTCACTCTCAATTGAAATAAAAAAAGTGATAATCGTATTAACTGTAATTTATTTCTGGAAGATTAGTAGTTTTTTTCAACTTTTTCCATACTTCTCCAGTCAAAGCTCGACCAACATAAAGAAAATTCCTTCGATAAAATTCCGAAAATGCTGAAGGGGCACTGATATTGGTAAGCTCATCGTCACAACTGTAAATTATTATATTATTTGCGATAATAACTCTTAGCTTGGTACGCTACCGTAAATGTGACTATGGCTGTGATAATTCTTCTCCGCTCCAAGATGAATATTTCTTTCTTTTTTCACCATCTGAAAGAGAATTCATCTGAGAAGAGAGCTGGTAACATTGATTGACAGTAGGAGCCGATTCAGCCGAACAAACAATTTTATAATTGCTGGGCTGCCTGATAAACATCTAAAATTAACAAAATCACAATGGATCTATTTTCGCCAAGCTAACGGTTAAAGTTAGATTTTAATAGTCATCATGGGATGATTATGAGAACAATATAGTCACAAAATACAAAATAGTTGTTTTTATTTATTGACTCAACCTCAAGAACATTTAATAGTAACAGTCAAGAAATGTATCCATACATATATATAATCCTTTTTTTATATTTGAAAACTAAATCTGATAATATAATGGAGATGATATAATGATGATGACGACGGTGATGCAGCGAGGAGCTCATTAGCGAATTCAAAAGGAGACATTGGACTAACTGTACGAGGAACATCCTACGCCTCAGAGCAGGCAGTAGCTTACAGTTCTAGAATAGCAACTCCCTCTACCTCTCTACCCTCCACCCTCCACCCTCCACCCTCTACCCTCTACCTCTCTACCCTCTACCCTCCACCCTCCACCCTCCACCCTCCACCCTCTCCACCCCCTACCCTCTACCTCTCTACCCTCTACCCTCTACCCTCTACCCTCTACCTCTCTCTGCAATGGGATCATAATTAATATTACCTACTACTGCCACTGATATCCAACCAACCAACCTTTATTCTCTGATATGATGAGATTTTAGTAATGGCTTAGTGACTTTGTATATATGTCTACTTTATAAAGGCGTCGCGATATATTTTGCTTTGAAGTAATTATAAAAGATTTTTAATCATTAAAGAAAGAAAATATCTACTTCCAAGGCTCCCAGAAAAAATGAAATAAGTTTTATTTAGTTGTAGGAATGATAGTATAAGGTAAGGATGGTATTAGCTACTTAGGAATAAAGAAATCAATATGAGTTTCTGTCATGTTAAAAATATATTTTTAATTAATTAACGATTATTTATTTTTAATTTGGGTTGGCTGTGGCTACAGGCTATATCCAAATATAGTTTTTTTTTACTTTGTTTTGTCTTGACAGCCCCAATATCTTTATATCGATATTTCTTCTTTCGAGTCAATGCTTGAATACGTTACGTTATAATATATCTTCGTTTTATCTGTGAAAATAAAAACTACAATATAAAAGATAAAATATATCTGTGGCACTTGTGAAAAGTCGTTTAAGTGCATTTTGTGTGTTAAATGTTTTTGCGAATTTTGGGTAGCTAATAGAGGTTATCACTAGCTAATCGCTATGACGAGAAACATAATTTCTTTTAATTAATTTATTAGTCTCTAATGGCCCTTAGCTATGAACCTATTACAGAGAAGAATACTAATTTGTGAAGCATTTTGGAAAAAATTGTATTTTTCCTTTAAAAAAAAACAAACTATTTTTCCACTTAATCGACTACATATTCATAAACGCCATGCTAATATCGTATAAAAAAGTAAAATATCTCTTAGATCTCCTAAGAACTGAAGATGAAAGTTTAGCATTAGAAATTAGTATTCTAATAAAATAATCCCAATAGAAGTGGCAATTAATTCATGAAGCCTAATTGTAATAAAAGTAAGTTAGAGCTAGATAGAGAGGTTCTAATATGCTAATATACAACTTTTTACATTTAATAAATAAGTTAGGTACCAGGTATGCAAGTTTAAAATGTCGTTTATTTCTTAAAATATATACACAGTAATTTAAAAAAAAGTATAATATATTTTATTCAAAGTACTGACCCTCGCTTTCTACACATTTTGCCCATCTCTCGGGCAATATATGGATACCATTCCAAAAGAATGCTTCATCTTTATTTGAAATCCATTCATCGAGCCATTTTCGTACGTTTTCGAAACTGTTGAAGTGTTGCTCCGCCAATGAGTGTCCCATCGATGAGAAGAGGTGATAATCAGAAGGCGCCAGGTCAGGTGAATACGGCGGGTGGGGTAGGAGTTCCCAACCAAGCGAAGAAATCGTTTCCTTAGTCAATCTGGCTGAATGTGCAGGAGCGTTATCATGCTGAAGAATGACTTTGGCGTGCCTGTGAGCCCATTCTGGGCGTTTTTCGATCAATGCGTGACTCAAATTGATCATTTGTTGTCGGTAGCGCTCGGTATTGACTGTTTCGCCGGGTTTGAGAAGCTCGTAGTAGACTACTCCCTTCTGATCCCACCACACACACGGCATTGTCTTCTTCCCAAAACGATCCGGTCTTGCACTCGATGTGGATGGTTGTCCTGGCGTTACCCATGATTTTTTTCGTTTGGGATTCTGAAAATAAATCCATTTTTCATCGCCAGTTACAACTCGATGCAAAAAACCCTTTCTTTCGTGGCGTAAAAGCAGCATTTCGCACACAGTTTTTCGTTTTTTTTTTTTTTTTTCCATCTGTCGTTCGTCCAATTCATGTGGAACCCATTTTCCAACCTTTTGAATCTTTCCCATAGCTCTCAGGCGATCGGAAATGGCTTGCCTAGTGACATTCAACTGTTCTGCCATCATTTGTTGGGTTTGGGTATTGTCTTCGTCTAATAAAGATTGCAATTCGAAGTCCTCAAACTTTTTTGATCGATTTTCTCGTTTTTGATCAGTAACATCAAAATCACCACGTTTGAAAATTTGAAACCAACGTTCACATGTCCTGACGGTTGGAGCAACATCGCCATAAGTCTCAACAAGAATTCGATGACATTCAGATGCCTTTTTCTTTTGATTAAATAAGAAAATCATGACATGCCGCAAATGCTCTTTATTTGGCTTAAAATTAGACATTTTTAACACCAAAGAAAGGTATGATACGTCCACGTAAACGACTTAAAAACAACTGACTTTTGTAAACAAATGACTAACAAACAAAATAGCGTTTAGAGATAAGCAAATCCTTCAATAGGCTAAGAGCGCATTCTATTGGAATTAAAACGACATTTTAAACTTGCATACCTGGTATATTAATAAATTTAATAACATTCCATCATATGAATGAAATAATTTTGACACATTTACTTTATCTATACAATACATAAAAATACAGTTAGGTTAGGTATATAATATCAAAATCAACGAATAATTTAAAAATAAAGTATTATCTTAATTATATTTAAATTTAAATTGCATCAAAAGGATACAAAATTGTTTTTAATGCCTACCTTAACACATTATTATAATACAATACATTAAATGCATAATATTATGCCTACCTTAACAAATTATTATAACACAATACATTAAATGCATAATATTATGCCTACCTTAACACATTATTATAATACAATACATTAAATGCATAATACCTTAAACTATTACCTATTGTCCTATTATCGATATGGATCCAATAAATTGAACTTGTAAACAGTACGTTCAAACAGTAATCCATCAATTGAAGCAATAACAATCATTGCTATTTTTTCGAAGGCCCGCCAATATATTTTATATTTTATAGATGGGGGTCAATATTATTGACAGGAGATTATTACAGAATATTGTAATATTGTGCGCAATAAACCTCGGCCTCAAGAAGCCATTGAACTTGTTCTGTACCTTCTACTGTTACACGTGTTTGTTAATGTCTTTGTTGTTTCTTTTCTGCTATAGTCAGCTGCCAGCTGGCTTGTTGACTGGCTTGGAGTTGACAAAGCGGTTCTCGATATCGATATCTATGACTCGCACGTCCATTTGACAAGCTTTGTCCACGCTCTTCTTTGCCTCCTCCACGCTCTTCTTTGCCTCCTCCACGCTCTTCTTTGCCTCCTCCACATTCTTCTTTATCGCTATAAGAGGCGCGATTAAACCCAATAGATCCATCCTCCCTCACAATCGAAAAAGAAACGTTATTGATCAACATATTTGAATCGTGTGACGGCTACCTACCTAAGTAATCTTTAATGCGGTTTCGAGATCCCTTGGACACAAAGCAGTTAAGGGAGATCGGCTAAAATGATTCAGAAATTATTGAAAACCAGAGCATAATCCTTGGACAAGGCTAGGACAAGATAATTACACAGCCTCCTCAATCCGGGGCTCGTTGAATTTTCATGATGAATTTTCTGTTGAAGCTTTTCAACCCCCCACCCTCCCTTCCTTTGAGTGAAGAGTTATAAATATTTTAGGAGGGTGCTTCAACTCTTCGTCTTTAAAAGACCTCCAGTTTGAGCACAATCAATAACAACTGTTAAATGTTCTTATTAGATAGCATCAAATAAAAAAAAAATACCAAAAAAAAAAAATTATGTATGCTTAGTTCATTATTACAAAAGATGAGACGCAAAGGAATTTTTTTGTAAATAATAATCTATGATTTCCCTCACCCGCCCTACTCTACGTACCTGTCACCTACCAACTGCTATGTTTTTAATATATAATGGATCATTGATTAAAAGATAACTAAATTATTGATCAAAAGTCGATAATAAATCAAATTCAGAGGAAATGGGAAAGCTAGTAACACTTGATAGTATTTTGTTTAATGAAATTGTTATTAAATTACCCATTTTACAGTTTTATTTGAATACTACAAATCTGCAATAATTTCGATTCAAGGACGTCCTTGATCTTTCCTTCACGACAGTCTAATTTTCGTCCTTCTTAAAATTAATTAAATCTTTTCGTTTTTTCAAAGGACACTATCCTTCCATTTAATCCGTTCACAAAAAACCGCGGGATACTGAAGATCTGCCAGAATCTAACAATTTTTGACGGCCGAAGGATATTCCGCCATTGTAGTCCTTTTGAAAATTAGTTAAATTTTTTCGTTTTTCAAACGAACACTCTTCTTCCCGATTAATCCTTTGTATTTATGCAGTATATTACACTAATGTTCTGTATTTTTCGTCTGCTTTTAGAATCGATGATTTTTTAACATTCGAAACTGATGTTCCGATATGTACTGCGACCAATATAAGTCGGAAATAATTCATTATTCCTTAAAACAATAATTGTTTCTAAATTATTTCTACGGATCATTAAATAATTGCAATCACTAACGGGTTGTTCAATACTCAATATTGGAAAATTTACATAATATATATCTTCATCACATGGCTGTATTGTGAAGGCTAGTTAAAACAGTTTTCGGTGAGTTCCTTTATTAATACCGGATCCAATTTAAAGTTCCGCCAGTAGTAGAGTAGTAGAGTAGAGCCGCCAAAAACTTAGCGGCACAAAATAATTTGCATTATTGTGCTCGCTTCTATTTTATCCTTGAGGTAGGCTTTGAAATAATTAAACCTATCTTCATTTAGATGATATTATGTCCCTCAATCGACACATTTATACATTTTTAAATTAATTCTGTTATAACTTCCCGTGAGAACACCCTGCCATGATGTTTAGAATCTCAAAATCGTCCGAGTTTATTTATTTATTTTTTTTTTTATTTTTTTTTTTTTTTTTTTTTTGCTCAAGACTTTTCAACGTATGTCCTATATTTCAAGTGTTTAACTTTAAGTGTTATTCATTCTAAATCAGATAGATTTGAAAGGGCTTGACATAACTTTAAAAATATATTAGTTTTTAACCAAGATATTAAAATTTTAAGTTTACCGATACTTAACTTTTCTTTTTCTTTTTTTTTTTTTTTTATTTTAATTATTTGTGATAGACTCCAAATGCATATCAACAATTACACTCCTAAAACTGCTGTTAGACTAAACACTTTCGTTATATTAAACAAGAATGAATTCTGAAAATCACCAGAAGCTATAGGAATCCTAAAAATAAACGAAGGGAGTCAGGAAATATGCTGCACAGAGATGCAGGTTTAGTCTTGAAGTCGGTTTTGTTTTGTCTGAACAAAGAATTATCGAAGTTATCATTCCACTTATCGTCATATAATGGGAAAATTGAACACAAAATTGTAGTTGAAATCATTACGTATATTTTTCATAAATGTGTATGTTGTTTGTACATACATAAAAAATCATTGATACAGAAAATTAAATACCCGGTGCCAATTTATCATATAACTTTCAACTGTACTGCGCTTTTTTCTGAGGGTGCCTAAAAGTAGACTTACTGCCTTCCACCAGTGGCCACCTTTTCTTTATTCTTTAGGATGGTTGAAAGAGAACTAAGCGGAATTCGGAATTCACTAGCAACAAGCGCCCAACTTCTTTCTCATTTCTCCACTTTGCAAATCAATTTTAACTTTTCGTTAATTGAAGGAATTTTCAATAGCCACTGTAAAACAACTCGAGTGAATAACTAATAATAAGTGACTGGTGTAACTATGAACTGGAAAGACAAACAATGACAGAAAACAGGAAAACAAATTACACATGAAATTATTTTAATTTGAGTTCGAGTTATAGACGTTTGACTTCTAATATGTAGTTCATTTCATAGAGGTGGTCCTAGAAGTTCTCTCTTTTGAACCCTATTTTCAGTTCGATTTATTTACACAATTTTTAACATTTTTTGTCTGAAATCGTCTCTTTGAGGTGAAATTTAAGTGCAATGTAATTCCGAACGTAGATTTTGTTCGAATTATTTAAGAATTCAGCTTATCGAACTACGACACATAGAGAGTTGACTGTATATGTAAATTATCAGTTTTTGTTAATAATTTAGATTTAGTTGCCATGGAGATTTTAGATTATTTTATGATTTTTATTAACTGTTTTTTTTATTTTTCTTAAAAAATTTTCCGTTGATTTCAAAATATTTTTTATGGGACCACCTCTGAAGTATGTCCTACCGATCTAAAAAAGAATCATCAAAATTGATTCAGAATTGACCGAGTAATCGCGTAACATGCACACAAAAAAATAACTCATCTGTATGAGAACCTCCTTTTTTTTTTTGAAGTCGGTTGAAAAGTAGAATATGTTAGATTCGAGGAGCTGATAATTGTTAAATAGGAAGGGTAGGGGTGGATAGTACAGCTTACAGCAGGGAATACTACAGCAGGGTACAATTCTATAGAGGATCGTTTTCCTTTAAAAATTACAAATTGAAAATGATATGTAAATCGCATAATTAATTATGACTCTCTATTCTTCTAATAGCTGACTGATATTGCAATTACTAGGAGCTGTATATTTTATGATTATTATCTACTTTGAACTCAGAGTATATTATAGTATTTAGTGAACTACATGGATAATAATTCTTTCTAAAGTTGAAATAACATATTTGCCTTACCTCTCCGGAGCTGGAAGAATATAGAATATAGCCGCCGAGAACTTGAAGGGTAGGAAACCTTCCCTTGTGGGACCAGTGACCACTTAGCGCTTCAACACAACTCAATGGTCAGGGGTCCCCTCAGGGTACAAGTTCCAATCTTATCAGTTGGCTCTTCTAATAACAGGATAAAAAGATTATGTATACAATCTACAAATATAGAACAGTATTTAGAGAGCACATATTAATTAGAGCCATCATCATTAGCTTGTTATCAAATAATAAAAAAATTATAGGATCAAAAAAAGTGAATAACTAAATAAAACAACTGAGTGATATGAGCAGCTCGATGACAATGACCGAGGGGGGGGGGGGCGCATCCGATTTGATGTTCGATCATGAAAAAAGAATTGACACTGATAACTGAAACTCACCTTACACCACAATCAAAAATTTACATTCCTGACTACACTATTTACAGAACTGACCACCCTGACAAAACTGCACACGGAGGTACAGCTATAATTATCAGGACTAATCTTAAACACAACGCTATAGACTTACCATTACACCACATATTCAATCCACAGGAATCACATTATATACCAAACATCATACAATCACATTCGTTGCGATTTACTGTCCCCCTAGGTACACCCTGATATCTTCTATGTTTTCGGATTTCTTCAAGCGGTTAGGAAGATGCTTCATCGCAGGCGGCGATTATAATGCTAAGCATCAAGCTTGGGGCTCGGGGTTGTGTACTCCAAGAGGCAGAAATCTTTCACATGCCCTCCACGAACTTTCCTTCGACACTATAACCCCAAATTCACCGACTTATTGGCCTACCTCTAGACGGAAAACTCCTGACTTACTAGACTTTTTCATCACTAAAGGACTAAGAACCGTACGACATACCATCAATACTAGCCCTGATCTTTGCTCTGACCATTCTCTTGTACATATGGTTCTCTTCGAAGAGCCATCTGAAGCACAAAAAAGACCCACACTAATAAGAGGTTATATGGACTGGGATTCGTTCAGAAATTATTTGAACACCAATCTCTCTGTTCCAGTCTCGATCAAAAACCAAGAAGAACTAGAAAAAGCAGTTGAAAAATTTACTCATAACATGCAAGATGCCGCATGGTTCTCGTCTGTACCCAAGCCTTCAAAACCAGAGAACTTACCTAATTACCCAATGTACATTAGGGAGTTAATCCGAGCAAAGAGAAGGGCCCGTAAAATATGGCAGACTAACAGACTTCCATCGGACAGAAGAACGTTTAACCAACTAAACAATGAGCTCAAAAGGCAAATTAACAAATTTAAAAACAAAAATTATGAAAATTACATGAACAAACTTTCGGCTGACGATGGAAATTTGTGGAGGCATACAAGAAATCTCCTAAAACATCGTGAGGTGTCAGCTCCACTTCGAAATGAGGATGGTTCTTGGCTGTATCGGATGAGGACAAATCTGAACTTTTCGCTATCTATCTCTCTTCTGTTTTTAAACCAAATACTGACTTCACAATATTGGAACACGACACTTTAGTACAAAACACATTAGATACACCTTTACAACTCACTCCACCACCGCCTTCCTTTAAACCTTCACAAGTTGCAGAACAAATAAGGCAATTACCAAGAAGAAAATCCCCTGGACATGACTTAATTAATGCTGAGGTGCTCCGGCGAATGCCTAGAAAGGCTCTAGTGTTCCTCACGACAATCTACAATTCAATACTTAGGACAACAAAATTCCCAACAAAATACAGTGGAAATATTCTCATATAACCATGATCAAAAAACCAGACAAAGACATAAGCAGCCCTTCGTCTTACAGACCAATAAGTTTACTTACTATGGTACATGTTCCAAACTATTCGAAAAATTACTGTATCCAAGATTGTTAGACATACTAACTGACAACAAAATAATTCCCGACCATCAATTTGGATTTAGAAAATTACACTCAACCCCTCAACAGTTACACAGAGTGACTGACTACATTTCGACCGCACTAGAACAGAAATTATATGCAACCGGAGTGTTTCTGGATGTCACTCAAGCGTTTGACAAAGTCTGGCACCAGGGGCTTCTCTTCAAGCTTAAGACTACTCTACCACCTACCTATTATCTTATTCTTCAGTCTTTCCTCTCTGACAGATTTTTCTCTGTTCGATATGGTTCAGGGATTTCATCTATTCACCCAATTCTGGCAGGTGTACCTCAGGGATCGATACTAGCACCACTATTATATATACTATACACATATGACATTCCTCAAAGTTCCGAGACTCTTACAGCCACATACGCATACGACACAGCTATAATTACTAGACACCAAAATCCAATACAGGCATCATTGAATTTGCAACACCACCTACAAGATATACAAGACTGGTGTAAACTTTGGAAGACACGACTAAATCACCATAAGTCCCAACACATTACGTTTACCCTAAGACACGAAACATGTCCTCCTGTTTACATTGACAATATCCCAATTCCACAAACGGACAAAATACAATATTTAGGACTTACATTCGATAGGAGAATGACATGGGGCCAACATATTAAGAAGACACGGACATCATTAAATATGAGACTGAAACTGATGTACTCACTTTTCAGGAAAAAATCAAAACTACATACAAGACAAAAATTAATGACCTACACACATCTACTAAAACCTTTATGGACCTACGCATCACAAATTTATGGATCTGCTAAACAGACACACATAAAAAGATTACAAGACTAATAACACAAGCACCATGGTACGTTAACAATACAACTATACACACCGACTTACAAATACCAACAGTTATTGAATACATACGGACCCACTACCGACTGTTCCATGAAAAATTAAAGGGGCACCCAAACAAATTCATCGATAGTATGGCCACATCTCTCATGCCGGAGAATACCAGGAGGAGACTGAAAAGAAACTGGATGAGAGACTTACTTTTATAGAAGTAAACCAAAGACAAGGAAGGTGTGCCACTGGGTACTATCTCTCCTCATGCCTAACATGCCAATTATGTTAATATCATCATTTCAGCACATCCGCTGATTGTCAATTTTCTTTTTTTGACAGGTGTGGATTCAAAAATAAAAGTGAAAAAAAACAAAAAAAAACGTTATCTTCAAACACCTAATCAATCTAAATTTAACCAAGTTAATAATGACTGCTATGCGTGAAAATATCATCAAAAATATAATTTTTAATTGTTCACTTTAATACAAGATTTTTATCAATAAACATAAAAAAAATCAATTATTAGTTAAAATTATCTAAGATCTTCACTTATGAGAGAGGGGGAAGCCTCGGCGGGGGATGATGAAGTCATATATAAAAGGACAAGCCATTTCCGTTCGTGATCACTGACCGCGAAAACTATAGAACTATTCTGTACCAAATATAACTACATCATCTTCATAGTTCAAGGAAGGTTTAGCAATAATAAAATTTACATATTTTTGGTGTGCAGTAAAGCGAGCGCCATTCAAGAGAGGTTACAATGATCCAGTGTTAAATATAGTTAGAAATTGATAATAAAATTACTTAATTCAATTAAATTGTTATCCAAAAAGCTATAAATATGTGGCAAGCGATAATAGCGTTTTAGTAAAACTAATGAACCTATCTAAACCAAATTTTAACTACATCATCTTCATAGTTCTTGAAAGATTTACAATGAGAAAATTTACTATAATAATAATTTATACTATTACCATATATAAAAGGACAAGCCATTTTTCGTTTGTGATCACTAACCACGAATACTACTGAACCAATCTGTACTAAATATTAACTACATCATCTTCATAGTTCTTGAAAGATTTACAATGAGAAAATTTACTATAATAATAATTTATACTATTACCATATATAAAAGGACAAGCCATTTTTCGTTTGTGATCACTAACCACGAATACTACTGAACCAATCTGTACTAAATATTAACTACATCTTCTTCATAGTTCCAAGAAGGTTTAGCAATATTAAAATTTACTGATTTTTAATTTATTTTTTAATTAAAAAAAGATAATATGTGGTGCCCAGTGAAGTTTGAAAATTTACCGATAGGTGGCGAGTGCCATTTTACATGAGAGGTTACAAAAGAGCTTGAAATTGATGATAAAATTTACTTATTAAACTATTAAGAAAATTATTAAAAAAGATTTAAATATAGTGTGCGATATGAGGATCCCATTGAAGCTTGAAAATCGACCGATTCACAGTGGGCAAAAAATCAATTTCGGCGGCCAAAATTATTTTATTGCAGGAATATGTTTTAAATGACGTCCGATATACGGGAAAAATATTTTTTTAAATTTCATGAAAGTGGAAGAGTTGATAATAAATTACTGAATTGTCGACCTAAAATCCAAGGAGTACGGTTAAATGAGATGGCTGTAAAGCCTCATTTGTTGGTAATATTTCTTTAATATAATATGATACAAATGAGCTGTTTCTATAAACAGTTGTTGTTATATATAAACACAGCAAAATCATGTACGATCGATTATTTCAAAATTAAGCGTATTTTTAAAAATAAGTCTTCAAAAACTAAAAGTAAAATTTTTGGAAAAATAGCCAGCATTTAAAAGGAGGATGGAGTACGATGTGGAAACTTATATAACGTCGATGTCCATTATTTTGTGTTAATTAAATCCCAAAAATCATATCCGTTTCGATCCCTGCCTCATTATTATCCCCCTCCCAATCCAAACCGTTCCTTTTTGTAATTTATTACTTCACACTCTTTTGGATCTGGTCATGGTTTTTCAGGTACATAGGTACGTTGTTAACATTGAATGTACTTCTGTACATCATGACAAACATCATCAGGATACATACACCGAAGCATACATAATTTTCTGAATATACATCATGTACTGAAAAACCTCCAAAACAACAAGTTTATTAAATAAATTATAAAAAATAACAAAAATAAATCACTCTCTGTGTTTGTGCCCTTTAGGTATTTACATTTATCTGTAGGAATTATAAATCCCGTCTAGACATGGAGTAGTTGTTATTTACATCTAGGCAGTTGTTTTTGTTGCTGTTGTTGGATTTCATTTGTTTACTACATATGTATGCTATTATTTCTCTGCTACCGTCAATCAAATCGGTTTTATCTAACAGTGCTTCTTCGATGATACTAAAGCGGATTATATTCAGTTTCGTCAGAGAGTATCGGAGCAGTTGGGATTAGAACCTGAAAAACTTTCAATAAATCTTAAAAGTATTCTCGGCCAATTAGAATCCAGGTATGTATCCAGCAACTATGATAAAGTGTGTTTCATTAAAAAACATTGGGATTAGCTAGAGAACTCTTTCTATTTGACAGCGACCGATGATGATTCACCAGCAGCAGCAGGTCCGTCTACTTCCAGTCAAAGTCACCTTAGCGATCGCAGTCACGGACGTCCAACAAAAGCTAATCGTGAATCTTCCGAAAGAAAGAAACGTCGAAAAATAAGTGTCATTAGGGCCAATAAAACTTCATTAGAAATGAGCCTCTCTGGAATGTTGACATTTAATTTAAAACAAAATCATGAAATAAAGAGAGGTGAAATTATCGATACAGCATTGAAAGCTACTAAAGACGAAACTGATGACATTTATAACTTGATGTTCAATAAAACTCAAGCTCCTGATCAATTTCCTAAAGAAACTTTAGCCTTATTATTAGATTTAGGGATCTCAAAACGAAAATATTTGGCTTTATTGCACCATTTAAAGAAAAAAAAAAAGTTTTTCCTACATATCAACAAATAAGTGAAGTTAAAAGAAATTCGATGCCGAAAAATTGGAAAACGGCAGGAACTTCAGCTGAATCAACACTACAGGATTTATTAGACAATACTCCCACCAGGATAGTACAATTTTTAAATTTAAATGCCACTGCATCATCAGATTTAGTTTTGTATTCCAAATACGGCTTTGATGGTTCATGAGGCTAAAGTGAATACAAACAGAGTCTGGATACTGCACAATCAGGCAGCAACTTATTTGTCACATCATTAGTGCCATGCAGGTTAAAGGACCGTAGGGAAAGGATAAAAACGATGAGACGATCACTGAACTTCGGAAAAACACCAGGCCTTCATCATCTCATTATTGTCCCCCAATAAGTTTTATGTATTCTAAAGAAGATAGGGAAGAAATTCAATATGAGCATAAAAAATTGAAGGAAGAAATCGAAAATTTGAAGGAGACCATTGTTTGTGTTGATAATAGTAAAAAATAAAAATTAAACATAAGGTCTTTTTTACCATGGTTGATGGAAAAGTAGCTCAACATGCTTTTGGTACTAGCTCTTCTGTTAGATGCATAATTTGCAGCCAAACCATGAAAGAATTTAATAAAAACTTAGGTAGAAAACAACGGGGAATTTGGTTTATCTCCCCTACATGCAAGAATAAGCTTAATGGAATTTTGGGTAAATATAGCATACGAAAAAGCCATTAATTTTCAAAAAAACTAAAGATGCTGAATCTAAACAGTTGAAACATGACGAAAAAGACAGAATTGCGAAAGAATTTAGGGAAAAATTGGGTTTAATCATTGATAAACCAAAACAAGGGTTTGGAAATAGTAATGATGGAAATACTGCTCGAAGGTTTTTCGAAAACTGCGAAATTACAACAGCTATCTTAAAAATAGACATCGAAATAATTACCAGATTTAAACACATCTTAAATTGCGAGAGATTCGGAGATTATGCCAAAATTACGTTAGACATTTTGAAGCGTAATTATGGGGGAAAATGTCTTACACCAACAGTGCATAAAATTCTTTCCAATGGAGAATATCTTATCAGATCCCACATTTCACCTATTGAAGAATTATCCGAAGAGGCTCAAGAAGCAAAGCATGAACTGTTTCGAAAATATAGGCTAAGCAATACCTCTAGAGAACTAATAAATAAATGTATAAATGAAGATCTGTATCAAACTATGTTGATTTCATGAGACTCGTTAATATCCTCCCTAAGATGGCACGAAAGAAAACCACATACTGATGATGATTTCCATGAAGAAGATTTAACTATATTTGAGTAACTTTGTAGCCCCAATATTAAATATTGAATTTTAAATTTTTTTCGTAAATATTTATATGTTGAATAATATACCTCTACGTTAATATTCCTTGCTTATTTCATTTTAATAAATGTAGTTTAATTTTAAAAACGTTTTTTATTCATATACCTAATTTCTTTTCATATTTTTGAGTATTAACATATTATTAACCTATTATACCGTTACAAAAATATTACCTACCATCAAAACAGAAGTCATTGATCATTAAGGTAGTAGGGTATTTGTTTTTTTGTTTTTTTGTTTGGAAGTATGTTGAAAAATCAAAAGTTTTTTTAACTATTAGCTAGTCCACTTTTTAAATATTTTTCCCGTTAGTTGCACTTCATTTAGAACATATTTCGGCCGCCGTAATGATTTTATTGCCTACAACACGTTGTATATGTTTGTCCATCATGACAAACATCATCAAGAGCATACATCGTTTTCTGAAGTTACATCATGTACCTGAAAAACCACCAGCAGATCCAAAAGAGTGTGAAGTAATAAATTACAAAAAGGAACGGTTTCGATTGGGAGTGGGATAATAACGAGGCAGAGATCGAAACGGATATGATTTTTGGGATTTAATTAACACAAAATAATGGACATCGACGTTATATAAGTTTCCACATCGTACTCCATCCTCCTTTTAAATGCTGGCTATTATCCAAAAATTTTACTTTTAGTTTTTGAAGACTTATTTTTAAAAATGCGCTTTATTTTGAAATAATCGATCGTACATGATTTTGCTGTGTTTATATATAACAACAACTGTTTATACAAACAGCTCATTTGTATCATATTACCAGGTATGCAAGTTTAAAATGTCGTTTATTTCTTAAAATATATACACAGTAATTTAAAAAAAAGTATAATATATTTTATTCAAAGTACTGACCCTCGCTTTCTACACATTTTGTCCATCTCTCGGGCAATATATGGATACTATTCCAAAAGAATGCTTCATCTTTATTTGAAATCCATTCATCGAGCCATTTTCGTACGTTTTCGAAATTGTTGAAGTGTTGCTCCGCCAATGAGTGTCCCATCGATGAGAAGAGGTGATAATCAGAAGGCGCCAGGTCAGGTGAATACGGCAAGTGGGGTAGGAGTTCCCAACCAAGCGAAGAAATCGTTTCCTTAGTCAATCTGGCTGAATGTGCAGGAGCGTTATCATGCTGAAGAATGACTTTGGCGTGCCTGTGAGCCCATTCTGGGCGTTTTTTTTTCGATCAATGCGTGACTCAAATTGATCATTTGTTGTCGGTAGCGCTCGGTATTGACTGTTTCGCCGGGTTTGAGAAGCTCGTAGTAGACTACTCCCTTCTGATCCCACCACACACACAGCATTGTCTTCTTCCCAAAACGATCCGGTCTTGCACTCGATGTGGATGGTTGTCCTGGCGTTACCCATGATTTTTTTCGTTTGGGATTCTGAAAATAAATCCATTTTTCATCGCCAGTTACAACTCGATGCAAAAAACCTTTTCTTTCGTGGCGTAAAAGCAGCATTTCGCACACAGTTTTTCGTTTTTCCATCTGTCGTTCGTCCAATTCATGTGGAACCCATTTTCCAACCTTTTGAATCTTTCCCATAGCTCTCAGGCGATCGGAAATGGCTTGCCTAGTGACATTCAACTGTTCTGCCATCATTTGTTGGGTTTGGGTATTGTCTTCGTCTAATAAAGATTGCAATTCGAAGTCCTCAAACTTTTTTGGTCGATTTTCTCGTTTTTGATCAGTAACATCAAAATCACCACGTTTGAAACTTTGAAACCAACGTTCACATGTCCTGACGGTTGGAGCAACATCGCCATAAGTCTCAACAAGAATTCGATGACATTCATATGCCTTTTTCTTTTGATTAAATAAGAAAATCATGACATGCCGCAAATGCTCTTTATTTGGCTTAAAATTAGACATTTTTAACACCAAAGAAAGGTATGATACGTCCACGTAAACGACTTAAAAACAACTGACTCTTGTAAACAAATGACTAACAAACAAAATAGCGTTTAGAGATAAGCAAATCCTTCAATAGGCTAAGAGCGCATTCTATTGGAATTAAAACGACATTTTAAACTTGCATACCTGGTATATCAAAGAAATATCACCAACAAATGAGGCTTTAGAGCCTTCTCATTTAACCGTACACCTTGGATTTTAGGTTGACAATTCAGTAAATTATTATGAGCTCTTCCACTTTCATGAAAATTTTTAAAATATTTTTCCCGTATATCGGACGTCATTTAAAACATATTTCTGCAATAAACTAATTTTGGCCGCCGAAATGGTTTTTTTGCCCACTGTGCGATTGTACCCCATAATAGAGTTTACAGCGATAAACTGAACCTATCTGTACCAACATCTAAATAAATGATTTTAATAATTCTAGGAAGGTTTTTCAATGGTAAAATTTACAATAACTAAAATTTAAATGTACAATGTTGAGAGCCAGGACCGAGGTTTGCCACACTGTCATATACTTTTATAGTTCGAAATCAAGATCCAACCAGATCAAATCAATAAAGTTATTTCTGCCGAATACAAATTATTACTAAATCAAAATGTCGATCCTTTGCTTTTTTATATTGTGTGTAAAAATATGATCCACGGGGCCTTTTGTCGTAAGCACTGATAATGCAGTTTATTTTCCGCAAGAGTTTCTTAATAGTCTTTATCCATCTTGATTACCAATTCATACATTAAAATTAAAGGTTTTATTTCTAATGGTGCTTTTACGTAATCTTCAACCGTCTAATCAGTGCAATTATAACTAGATAAATAATTACTGCTATGGGTGAAAAAATCAATGAAGAAATAATGATGAACCACATGCTAAAATACAAGAATCTTATCGATAAACAAATAAATCTTTAATTTTTAGTTGAAATTATCTTTCCTTATGAGGACGGGCGAAGCCGCAACGGGGGCGCTAGTATATATATATATACTAGCGCCCCCGCTATATGTATATATACACTAGTATGTATATATATATATACATATATAAGATCATGTGGTCTCTCGTTCTTATTTTTAATCATCTGGTTTCTCGTTCTTTCACAATAAACAGCATGTAAATGAATCAGCCGTTAGAAATTCACTGATTTGTTGAAGCGATTTTTACACTTTAGTCCATAACTTGTCACCTATGCATCCAATCAATATACCAATAGTCCTATGAATATGTGGAAAAAAAAAAAAAAAAAAAAATATATATATATATATATATATATATATATAGAGAGAGAGAGAGAGAGAGAGAGAGAGAGAGAGAGAGAGAGTTGAAATAAATCATTCTCACATCTTGCTATTTATTTATGGCTTCTCAGGCTTTCTATTGTTGTCATTTTACTATAAATTGTTCTTGGTTTCATATAGAGGATAATAATAAAAAGTATCTAGTGTGATTTATATCTAATTGTAAGTATCCATCTAGAACAGATTATAATATAAAGGAGGCAAATTTCGAAGTTTTAATTTAGAAGGGTACCGCTAGAATGCGCGCCTGTAGAACAGTAACTGGTTACATAAAAGTAACTGTTAAAAGGGACAAGCTACCTCTTCGCAAGGAATACCGAAAAACCCAATGTATTTATAGAATACTATAGAGGATGTCCTGTACTGTTATATAATTTGCAATAACTTTTCGAAATTACTTGGTGACATTCTAGTAAAATGCTTGAATAGAGTACTCAATATCCCAACTTCATTTAAAACACTGATAATTCTATCTTCAAAATAACTCGCTTTAAAGTTAGAATCGTTCTTTTTACGAGAATTTTCAATTTCAATATAGGCAGCAGCTACACCAGCATCGTATAACATTTTTCGCTACAGTGGCATTTTTTATACTGTGGCTTATAATGGCGTGTGGACAGTATTGGCCATGCATCATTGTGTATGAAACGCATGTACCATATAACCATGCATATATATATTGTCGTTAGTTATAATGTATCATGTTAAGGAAGTACAATTTAAAAAATAGAGAAACCATTTCTTTTTGCTTTGTAAATTATTGGTCGTCCGAAATATCAATTTCTCAAACAGCGTTCACTTGTTACCTCGGGTAATAGATACAGATACAGCCCCGCTATAAACAAATACGGTAATTAATATCGTTATTATTTACTATATTATTTTATTAGTTACAATTATCAACTTGAAATATTCTAATGAGTTGATAGTTATTTTACTATTAAACATTTTTAAAATAAGGGTAAGTTTTCAGTGTGTATTTCAAGTTATTTAATTTCGGGCGGGGGTTGCGAAATCTTATAAAGGACATGGAACGGCTTCCCCCCCTCCCCCCCCCCCCAATATCCCTCCCCCTAGCAGGAATCGTATGCATCAGCGTTTTTGTGACACCGTAAGGGGAATAGTGATATAGTTCCTATACAAGCCCATCCTTTGTTACTCCTCATCTCAATTTTATTAAATTTAATAAATATAATAAAATTTATTTTATTACTGTTTGGGAATGAATCTTTGTTGAAAGATCTGGACTGCCTATTCAAAAAGGCTATTTTTGAATTATACCATTTTCGCAATCGAACTGATTATTCGTTTGAGCTAAGAGTCAGAATAAATTAATCCGATAATATTTACAATACAGTCTTTGCTCAAATATTGGTCGACTCCTCATTTGAAAGTTTCATAAAAATATGGGAGAGAAAAATGTTTAAAATATATGGGAAAGAAAAAAAAAAAAAAAAAATTGTTCGAAAAAGGATCAAAGACGGTACGAATATTCAAGAAACTAATCAGTGATTCTTTTATTTTGAGGCTCATTATTTTGTCTTTAATTTGTCCGATATCGACAAGAAAATTGCCCTTTTTTTTGTTTGTTTTTTTTCCTTTTTTTTTACATTCACGGAAATTCAATTAGAATTTTCTAATCCCAGAAGAATGAATAGCCATTTTATTTTTACCATTAAAATTTCCTTATCAGCAAAAGAGGGAGACAAACTGACAACCAGGTACAGAACTGTAAAATAATTTTCTTTTGTTTCCGAGAGTTACAGACTATTTCAACATTTACTAGACAAACGTTCAAAGCTCCCAATTAATTAAAAAAGATTCATTTACATAATAGTGATTAGACCTATTTGGACGTACGGAGTTGAGCTTTGGGGCTCTACTAAACCATCGAATTCATCTCGTATCCAATCCTTACAACCTAAAATCCTTCGAAAAATCTTCAATGCTCCTTACTATGCGACCAATAAACTTATCCAGAAAGATCTTTATGTTCCGTATGTTTCTGATTCAGCCCAAACCAGATACCTATCCTTCCATAGTAAGCTCCATAACCACTCCAATCCACTAGTCTCCCAACTTGCTTCCTCCTCCATCCCTGATAATTCTCCGAGGCTTCTGAAAAGAAGATGGCCTAGAGACCTTTTAGTGTAGATTTTATTGAAGTGCTACTAGTGAGTAGTTCTTCACAAGTTATTTGCATGCCATTGTATTCACTGTCAACACATTTACTTGTTGTATATTATTTTGTACAGTTCTAAATATCAATAAATGGAAAAAAAAAAAAATATATATATATATATATATATATATATATATATATATATATATATATATATATATATATATATATATATATATATATATATTATATATATATATATATATATATATATATATATATATATATATATATATATATATATATATATATATATATATATATATATATATATATATATATATATATATATATATATATAAACCTTAGGATTATACTCGTATATTCTGTTGAATCAAAATCGGACATAATTTTATGATTAACAAAATTATAATTTACTGGATGATTTAAACATTATTTATTAATTTGTTGAACAAATAACAAGTGATTTAAAATTAGGAATGGTTTGGCGAAAGAAACACGTGGATATCATTTTTTAATATATTTCAAATAGACATGAGATTTTCAACATGTTTTATTTATTTATTTATTTATTTACAGCCTTTTTTTTTCATTATAGAAAAGAAACGAATGATGATTGAATCGATTTTTTTCGATCGATCAACCAAAAAAATGATAAAAATCGGTGTAGGACAGTTGTTAAGGTCTCGTGGTGGAGGTAAAACCCAAAGAGGAGAATAGCTGACTTATATAGATGGCACTGGGAATTAAGATTTGAGAACAGAATTCTAATCAGGAAAATACGATTGTTCAAGCAAAAGCGAAATTCGAAAATAATTTGAAATGTTATACGTGGAATTATATTGCCAACTTTTTAAACGACATTAGTAGGGCTTCGGGAGCGAACCAAAACTGAGTTTTCATTTTATTAATTATTTTTAGCACCTTTTTCTATCAAATCTTTACACCGTTTAAAAAAATATTGGGATAAAAACCATGCGAATTAAAAAATAATTCACCTACTAGTCAATTATTTTCCGTAAACGTTCAATCTACAATTTTACGTTTAGTGCCTATGTCGTTTAATAGAAAAAAAAATATTTTCATTTTTTTATGAATAGATTAAAATTATATTCAAAACTAGGTCCTTTTAATTGATTGGTTAATATTTAATTAATTGACGTGGATTAGTTAGCTCTCATTATTAATACCAACGTTTAATTATTATTTCACTCATTATTATTATTATTATTAATTTTTTATTTTTTATTTTTTATCTCGTTTTTTGCGGTTTCTAAACTGAGGTGGGGGACCAGGTGAAGTCCAGCCAACTTCAGCTTAGGTTTACTTTTATTTATTTATTTTTTTCCTCTCTTCATATGTTTAAAAATTTCCGAACAATCCTTGCCGTGTCCAGGAGTACCGCCTGTTGAGCCTCTCTTAGTACATCCAATGGCAACTTTAGGTCATCAATACCAACTACAGTTGAAGTTGGGATCAGCCCGTTTGTCGATATTACAATTGGCGTCACAACTGCTTTTTCTAGGCGATACAATTGCTTCAATTCAACGGCCAGTTCCTGCTATTTTCGTAACTTTTCTCCAACGGTGGAAGTCATATTGTTGTCGTTGGGAACGGCAATATCGACTATCCGTGCTGTCTTCTCTTCTAGGTTTATAAGTAATAAGTCCGGTTTGTTGTGTCACACAGTTTATTATTATTATTATTTCACTCATTATTATTATTGTTATTATTATTTCATTAAAAATGCCGCCTTTGTAAACAAAATCCGGAATCAATACAACACCTGACATCAGGATGTACTGGTCTTGCTGGTACAGAGTACCTCCGTAGACATAATCATGTAGCAGGAATCCTACATCAAGAACTTGCAAAAAATGTTTGGAATTATTATTTCACTCATTATTATTATCATTATCATGGAAGTGGAAAGGAAAATAAACTAGAAGTTAGCATAATACAAGAAGGATGGATGAACTTAGGAATACAAATTGAGCTCGAATATATATATATATATATCCACTCCACGCTTTATTTTACAGCTACATTGATAAAAAAAAAAAAACTTTGAAGTCAATACAAACGAAACTGTCAGTACAAATCCACTAATTTAATATGAATTTTAATTTACTAGAGCTATTGTTATATAACTCTGTTTTTTGTTTTTTTTTACATGGACATCTTTTGGCTGGGGGCGGGGGCCTATATATTTTAGGTCTAAGGTTTTTTTCACCTTCAAAAATGTAACATTTTGAAGCGCTCTAGCTGTGTCGATATCGCTGGAACCGAAACTTTGCCGAATTATTCCACAGTGAGATGAGAAGTATAATAGAGAATATTTTTTGTTATATAATATTTGTCAATGGTTCTCCAGGTATATAGGTTTGAATCATAAAAGTTACGTTTTAAGGTTTATTTCACACTGGATTGATTTGAAACGTTTTTTTTATCCTTAACAAAAATATAACAGTTCGACTAACTCAAGCTCTGTTGATGTTGATGTTGGCCTCTTCCAAAATTGACCGAGTTTCCTTCCGGGTCAGAAATTCAATGGAGATGAAGGAGATGAGATATATTTATATTGGTCGCGATAAAAAAACTAACGTTTGAAACTCCTCTTGTTTTAAAACCTCTATTTTCTCTCAACACCTTTTCATTATAAAATGTAAACAGGGAAAGCAGTAGATTATAGATAGGGATCATCTATTGTTTTCCCATTTAAGGAGAAATATGAAATGTATTTTTTTGTTTGATTTTTTATAATGAAATGTTCCTTGCTTCTGGGTTTCTTAGAAAAAGAGAATATCTAATTAGTGGTCTTAGATTTACAAGACTTAAATTCAATGATGGATCAAAAACATTGTTGAAACAACATGAGATACAATTTCATCTTGACAATTGATTTGTAGGATTAGGATTACATAGATGAACTAGAAGTGAAAGATATCTTCCAGCTCCTGCGGCCAGGTCCCCAGAGCTAGGAACATTATTGCAACTTTCACTACATCTACTCAATAGGCTCAATTGCCTCTATTTTTAAAAAGTATTTTTAATTAACTTAAAATGCATCTGGTCCATAAAAGTGTTTATGATTCTTGGTAGTTAGTCTTTGTCGAAAATTAAAAAAAAAAAAAATTATTTTGAAGTGAGTGGAAGAGAGGCCCAGGTTTCAGTTTATGATGTTTCTGTTTCACGTAAGTACGTCAACCCATTTTTCCATCAAATTTGAATCTTTATATTGACATTTACATTAACTGAATATTTATATTATAGATTAACTGATAAAAATTAACACTGCATTCCTTCTCTACTAATAATAACTGCTTTATAATTGAGACTTGCCTCAACTATTTTAGAAGGGATCAGTTTTCTACAACAAGGTTCTCTACTAGGTAACAACGTAAGGACATCTACGTAAGTCATCTATCAGCTGATATACGATATTACCAACATATTACAGATTCATGTTAAAACATTTTGTTTTACATTTCCAAATACCGGCCTGCGGACATTAATATTACGAAATCATATCATAAGCATTTATTTTGTCGTCTATTAAAATATTGAGCAATAACTGAGATACTAAAGGAAAAATTCAATAGTATATAATAAATAAACAAATGCTAATTTTCTATCAATACATTATTTTATTTAATCTTTATTTATTAATATATATTATTATAACTTGGACGGGTGATATATGATTATCTGCTGACCAATAATTGGTGAATCAAAATGGAATGTGACTTGAAACCTTTTCAAAACATGATACAATACAACAAACACAACCCCTAAGTTATAGCAAACTGTCCTATCAAAAGGTACCTCGACAAAATAAAAAAAAGTATCAGTTGTTTGAATATTTGTTATTCATGTCATAAAATTTTAATATCCATAAAGAAATTGAAATCTTAATATAAAATCCTTTATTTTATTTATTTATTTATTTTTATCATTCTTTGATATCAACAAGAATTTAAAATAAGTGATAGCTCCTCCTCGCTATAAAATTAATAATTTATTTGTTTGTTTATTATTATTCATAATTTCAATCCAAAAGTTACTAGTTTTTCACATAATTAATATAATTTTATCTTTCCTAATTACAATTAATAATACTGGGCATTTAAACTATCATAAAGCAGAAATCTAAAGCATTGTTATAATATAAATAAAGGATTTCATCACATATGAAATACAGAAAAGTGTCTTCAATTATAATAAACAATAGATCCAATCTTTATTAATACTACGTTTTCAAATAAAGCCTACTTCATATTATGTTTAAAAATTGATTTATAAACATTTTAATAATAGAGGGTTGATAAAATGCTACGTCCCCTACCCGAGATAAATTACGACAGCGGTCCGAGCCTTAGGCCAGCCGAGCCGCGCGGCAGGCCGTTCTTCGACGACTGAGCGGCTTTCGGCTCCACCTGGTCGATAGCCCCTACTTTCAACCCCCTCCTCGCCCCCCCTCCACCTCTAACTTGTTTTGTCTCTGTTTTTATAACAACAAAACTTTAATTTGTTAAGAAAAAAAAATGTATAACACGTAAAACGTTTTAAAGAAGAAGAGAAGAACATACGGCACGTAGAGCGTCTTAAAGAAGAAGAAGAGAAGAAAAGAAGAAGAGAAGAACGTATAACAGCAATTCTAAGGCTAAGATCATTGCTCATTGCTGTAGCTATCAGAGAATGTTGCTCAGTTTCTCAAAAGCACTGGATACATTAAAGAAAGGAACTCGTTCCCCCCCCCCCCCCCCCTGAAAGACAAAACAATAGATGATGCATATGCCTATCTTTAATCTATTGCTTCTGATATGGAAACTTTAGAAGAGAACTTCAAAAACTGATCCGAGGGAGACCAACAGAGCTGGGGCATGCCTCATGTAGGCAACACGTGACTTTATTCATTCTAACCAATATTTAATTAATAATAATTAACATGTATTTTCTCCTTTCCATTATATTAACATTTATTTTCTCCCTTCCATTATATTAACATTTATTTTCTCCCTTCCATTATATTAACATGTATTTTCTCCCTTCCATTATATTAACATTTATTTTCTCCTTTCCATTATATTAACATGTATTTTCTCCCTTCCATTATATCAACATGTATTTTCTCCCTTTAATTATGTTAACATGCATTTTCTCCCCTCCATCATATTAACATATATTTTCTCCCCTCCATTATATTAACAAGTATTTTCTCCTTTCGATTATTTTAACATGTATTAAGGATATCTTCCTGGCAAACATTAATTAATTTAAAATCCAATGCCGTGATTCGTTTGAGCATATACAGACGATTATTATTAGCAAATTAGGGGAAAACTGAATTTTTGCTGGCTGTTAATAAATAAAGTATACACTAGAAAAACATAAAGCTCCGACCACGAGCCTTTCAGAAACACTACAAGAACAGTACTCTGGTTATATTCTTACAGCTGAGAAACTGACAATGTTACTGGGGTTTTCTTTTATTTTCTCTTAACAATATTGTAAACAAATTATGTTATATAAACCTTTGAATTTGATAGTTTAGATTCATCGTAATACAGAAAACTGTAACTATAAAAAACAAAAAGTAATTTCAACAAATTATTATTTCATTACTTCTTGGGAGGAAATGTTACAAACAAGACTTATAGATAATATGATACAAGTGACCTATAAACTTTTATAGCAAAAATCACACACTTTGACAGCATTTCTACTCTATGATAAAAATGATTTTCTACTTTGCTTGAATTTTGTTCCATAGCTGCTTGAACCTCTGTGTCCATGTGTGGGCTGTAGGGATATTGAAATTTACTGGAATCCGCATTCCTTCACAGCGGTTGGAAGCTTGAAATTACTTAATTCTGTGTAGACAGGGAAGTTACAATGAAGAAAACGAACACCTCTTTTCAAATTTATTAGGATATAAACGATAGCGGAATATCAGGGGATTAATGCCAATGCACACCATTCGAGCGCTATTTATTTTACTGAGGTGACATCTTTATTTTACGGGGGCAACCTTTTAAATTTTTAAAATAATTTAATAACTGCTTGAACATTGTGATAATGCAATATTTCCCTCAGTGCAGGCCAAGGATATTGAGAGAGCATAGGTGTACCTCAGCCATGTATGTCGTCTCGTTCCTATTGAAAGTAAGTGCAAGGCCGAAATCTTACCACGCACATGCTTTTCCTTGATTTTAAGACAGTTTATGATAATGCATGGAAAGAGATGCTATATGTAGTAGAAAACACAATAGTGAAATAATTAATATAAATGTAGAGTTGGATAAATACATACATCACACAATATATAATTAAAAATACTGACTGTCAGGACTGTATAAAGGAGTAAGAAGCAAAATAAAGAAGAGAAAGTAGAGGATAAACATAAATATAGCTGTCTTATAGAAATGTAAAATATATATTTCAATAAAAAATGTAATTATTCTTTTTATCAACTTCTATTTAATATTTGTACTTGCCTTGGTGATATTTAACAATATAATGATACCAACCTAGCAGAAATGAAATAAAACAATTATTTCACGGATCAATTTATTTTACAGAGATTAGTCAGCTGTTTAATTAGAGGTTGCAGGGCGGGGCCTTGACAGGTGGCCCGCCGAACCTCTTGGTCATGTCGACAATCCTGCTGGCTTCCCTAATCCCAGAGACCCTAGAGCCGTGGAGGGTGCCGTAGTGGACACTATGGGTGTGCTCCCCGGCGAACAGGATTATAGGGGGGATGTCTCCGCATTCGTAGGGCAACGGGGAGCTGATCGAGTCCAACATTCCAGGGCCAGAATCCAAGCCGAGGAACGTCCTATATCCGCAGAAGTAGATGTTCTTCCGCCAGTCTGACCGCATCACCTCGGTAGGGGTTGGCACCACTGTCGAGCCCAAGAACCTGCGCAGTAGGGACGCGAGACCGTCCGCCACTTCGTGGTCTTCGAGTGACTCCATGACGGTAGCTTCTGGGCCGGCTATTGTGGCTGCCAGTACCTGAATCCAACATAGTATATAATCCAAGTAGCAAGTAGTTATACAAATCAAGGTTATTGATCAGAAAAGTAAGACAAATCTAACTTAAATTTACATATGCGTATATAATTATTAAATTTTATAATTATTTTAGGCTCTCAAACAAATAAATATATGCTATAGCTATAGTTATTGTTATAAGATAATATTTATGTAAGAAAAGATGGAAAGAAAGGGGGAAAGCCTTTCTTCAAAGTACCTCAGCTATCCTGGAGTCCTGGGCTGGAGGGGGGGGGGTGCCTTAAATAAACCAATTATAATAATATTCCTCTTAAAATAATACGTTCAGGTATGAAAATTAGTTCAACTGATCCTCATCTAAAAGATATGGTTTTTGCATAATGTTATATATACCTAAAATGTCCTTCAGCTGCCAAAAATCGTCTGATTCTGGCCGATCTGAAACACAGTATCCTTTTGAGTGTAATAGCAGGATAATTAAGATACCGTTACATCCTGGAATATTTCATAATAGAATCCTTAAGGAGGAAAACTAAAAGGATAACAATGGTGGAATATACTTTTGATAACTTAAAAACCATTAAATCCGGAAATATTTCAAACCAGTATTCTTAAGGACGAAAACTAATATATATGTGGGCAAAAGATGTACTTCCATCTTCTTAAAGTAGTATCCTTAAGGACGAAAACTAATTATAGGGGAAGGAGAGTTGCCGAGGATGTTCTTCGCCCGCTAAAAATCGTCAGATCCTGGCAGATCTGAAAAACAGTAGCCTTTCGATGTGGTTACTCATGACCTAACCCTAAATAACATATTTCATCATTATCCATTAATTAACTAACTATTATTAACTGTTCTAATTTTCACTTGAGGTGCGTATGATAATATAAAAGGATCAATACAATTAGGATTGATGAATTAATTGCCACTTCTATCGAAATTATTTTATTTGAAAACTACATTCATTCATCATAAGTCCTAGAACATACAAAGTTTTCAAAAATTATTGTATAATATAACAGGACACTTAAATATTATTTTACTTACATAAATCTTACATATTATAAAGTTTTTAAAAATGTACGACAAGAAATCAAAGATATTGGTAGTCACCTAAGGAGGCGAAACGGAATTCTGAAGGAAATCAAGAGCGGTAGGGGAGGTGGGGAGGTGGAAAAGGTAGCTCAAATCTTTGGGGTTTGTCTATGACTGGTTGGTTTTATTGGTCCTATTGGAAACATATTTAAATTGGGACTGTTGGAAATACATATCAGGTTATTTTAACAAAAGTTGAATTGATTTTAAATAATTTTATTAAATCTTGTTTGTATTAGTAATTTTAGACTATTTTCTAAGCTATGCATTAGTTTCACTCCCGAAATTTTGTTGAACTTATAGTTATTGATATTTAAATTGCTTAGATATTTGTTTTCTTTCTTTCTATTACTCGATAGCTGACCCTATAAACTAGACACTATAGTTGACCCTATAAACTAGTCTCGATAGTAGACCCTATAAACTAGACTCGATAGTTGACCCTATAAACTGGTAGCTTCAAGAATCTCTTCCGCTTTTCCATGTTAGGTGAGTACCAATATGTATGATTTATTGTCTTTCATTTTTTAAATTAATATATATAATCTGTGTATAAAATTGTTGGTATATTTTATGAATTTTTGTATGATTTTTGAATTGATGGTGAATGTTTAACACTTAAACTAGCCTTTGAATAAAAAATTCCGATAGATATAGAAATAGCAAATAATTTATGAATCCTAATTGTACTGATTCTTCTATATATTCATGCATACCTCACGCATTTTCCTACCTGTTTTGCTCAGTTAGCAATGATCCGAGTAAGTATGTTCTGCGCTAACCCAACTCACTACCCTTATGGAGGAGTACTGAAACCCAAACTGTTATAAACAAGTTCTATAGTTAAGGAATTTTAACTTTGTTAACCAATGATCCATAAGTAGTTTAATCAACCAGAAATTCCTTTTATAACTATATTTTAGTTTTATAAATTTTGTTAATTATATATCTTGCTAATTATGGGAAATAATGTACCTTGCTAGAGCCGGCGACTGCTTCATAGCTAGTGACCCCTTTGAGCCAGGAAGTCTCCTCAGCAAGATCGGCCGGGGTCCATGACAGGATCAATGTACCTCCACTCTCCGCCCAGAAAGGAGAGTCGAATTTGAGGAACACCCTGTTCACGTTACCGAACCCGAGACCATTTATGGCGGACATCTTGTAAGAAGGCAGGGCGGGGCAGAAAAGCCGATCAGCAGAGTCCTTGAGAACACCCAACGAGACTGTGACGATGACGTAATCTGCCGGGAAAGTTTGGCCGTCGCAGCACTTGACGATGGCCCTGGGACCACCGGGTCCCGCGGTACCCCAGAGGATGGTGTGGACAGGCTTGCAGTAGAGCACGGCGTTGGGGGGAAGGCCCCTCACCAGCGGGGCCATGAGACCCGCCAGGCCTACCGGAACTTTCACCCTGCCCCCGGGCAGCTCCTCCGAAGTCAGCAGTGCGCTGGCACTCAACTGCGGAAATCGAATCAAGTTAGGATCAGATTTGCTAGTTGTGGTGTATCTATATAATTTGAATTGACTAAGTGAGGAGAACATTAATAGTCTGTTAAAGGAAAGCATAGTGTTACTTTTGTTTGATATAAATATTGCTTATATGGAAATAAAGGAAAAAGGTTTCACAATATAGTTCATAATAAATAGTTAATTTATCTAACTGTTTCAAAATGATAAACACTACGCAGTTATAATAAAACTGGGGAGGGGGGGGATAAGGTAGGAAAAGGTTTGCGCTACCTTTGGCGGTTTTTGGTTTTTCGTGAAAACTAATATCTTTAAGAAATCAACTTAAGAATATTTTCCATTATATTAGTGATAGAATTAAACCATAAGTTTATTTTATTTTATTTTTTTTCCCGATTTTTAGCTCTTAAAGTCTTTTTAACTTATACACCACAATGGGACATAAATTGTAGATCAATATATGAATTAGGTGGCGGAAGGGATTGTAATAGAGAACTGATCCAATGTTAATTGTACTAACTGGTTCAACGCTAAAACTACAATGGCCTGTCAAATGACCCTTTTCGGATGTTCGGCACAAGTTCAAGGAAACAACCTTCAACTGACTTTAGTACCTTTATTAAAAAATATATCAAAAGTGATTTTTCAATATCCACTCCTCTCTTATTTTTTTTTTTCATTTATTTGTTTTACCGATAAATGGTGGTAGGAAAAGGAATTAATAAAATGACGGTAGTTTTAGTGTTAAAACGATGGTAGTATTTAAATATTAGTAAATATTGGTGAATACTAGCCCTTGCCTTGTCCAAGCTCTCGCCGAAGTGAGCTTTGAGGGTGCCCATGAGGCCGAAGATAGCCCTGGACAGGTCCCACCTCTCGTGCTTGGGGTAGGTGGCGAGGTGAGCCTGGAGGCCGCAGTCGATGTAGCTGGAGAGGCAGTTGGCGTGCTGGCTGCCTTCTGCGGGGGAGTTCTCTGAACAGTTATCGACCAGCTCCCCGAAGATGGTCACCGCCTTGTTGGCAGTCTCGTTGTCGATGGCCCGACCATTGCTGGTGAGGAAGAGCATCGAGTCGCCGGCCACCCTCTCCACGGGGGCCTTCAGGAGCCGCTCCTGGGCCGCTAGGGTGAACACCGTGTTGGCCAGGCTGGCCCCTTCGATGTACGGGTAGCCCATCTCCACCGCCGCGTCTCCTATCCAGCACGTCTTCATCCTTCCTCCGGGTCTGTATTATAACAATCCTTCTATTGTATATATATATATATACAAGTTAAGGATAGAAGGTACCCAATATACATGTTAATCCCTAATGCTAACTCTGTAATGTATATATAGAGGATTTAAATGAGGAATAAATCAGTTGTTATCTAGCTGCTGTTCGTGTATTATTTCATTCCTTTTTCTTTCTTTTTTTTTTATCTTTTTACTCTTAGTGAACATAAGTGGTGCCGAAACCCGGGAACACGTAAGAGAAAATTCTTTACTATATTTTTTTTTATCTCTGTCTTTTTTCCTTGTGGTTCGGAGATAACTTCGCTTAGGAAAACTTGATATTTTCATAAATCATTTTAATAATTTAGCAGAAAATGACTGATATACCACCTATACCAGCGGAACCACTGTCGGAGGATTGGCGGCAGACAATCTTGAGGGAATACAGGGACGTTTTCTTCAGGGAAGGGGAACCTCTTGAGTGGAACAGGGGAGACGGTGCATGAGATCGCGTTGAAACGGGAACGTGTGCTATATGTAAAGGAAAGGAGGTACCCTCAAGCTCTGAGGCAACATATCCGCGAGGAACTGGATAGCTTAAGAAAACATGGAATCGTTGTGGATAGCACCTCACCCTACAACAGTCCATTGTGGATAGTCAAAAAGAAGAGTGATGGGGGGATGGGACAAGAGAAATGCAGAGTTGTGGTGGACTTCAGGAAACTGAATGACAATACGTTAGACGAAAAATATCAATACCGAGACTGGACGATATACTAGACAGACTGGGGGGGAGCAACCATATTCTCAACTCTGGATCTTAAAGCAGGTTACCATCAAATTAGGAAGCACCCCAAGGATAGGCAAAACACGGCGTTCACCTTTGAGAGGGGACACTTCGAGTTCACGAGGATGCCTTTCGGGCTAAAGAACGCGCCGGTGACATTCCAGAGGTTAATGGACGAGTTCCTTAGAGGATTGGACGAGAACGTTTGTCAAGTGTACATGGACGACCTGTTGGTTTCCAGCAAAGACGAAAGGAAGCATGTCGATGATTTACAGACCGTGTTTAAACAACTAAGGGAATTCGGCCTAAAACTATCACCGGAAAGGTCCAAATTAGGGATAGAAGAAATTACGTTTTTCGGGCACGAGATATCGCGGGAGGGTATAAAACCGGACCGGGCCAAAGTTGAGGCTATTCAAAAAATGGCAATTCCCACAGACGCAAAGGGTATCCGTAGACTATTGGGTACGCTGAATTATTACAGAAGGTTTATTCCGGAGATGGCTGAGTATTTAGTACCTTTGAGTAATTAAGGAAAATTGATGGGAAAAAAATTGTCATAACTCCGGAGGTCGAAAATAAGGTCCGCAAATGCAGGGAGCGCCTTCAAGCAGAGCCGGTTTTAGCATTCCCAGACTTTACCAAACAGTTCACAATAACCACAGATGCAAGTGAATATGCATTAGGGGCGGTCCTATCACAAGAAGGGGAAAGGGGTGAGCGACCGGTAGCATATGCCAGTAGACGCCTTACCGAAGCAGAGGCAAGGTATAGTGCGGTGGAAAGGGAATTGCTAGGGGTAATATGGGCAATAGAACATTTTAGACCATACGTGTTTGGACGTAAATTTACAGTACAGACGGACCACAGACCTTTACTTTGGGTGGGAAAAATAAAGGAGTCCTCGGCACGGGTCACCCGGTGGAAGGAGTGCCTGAGACAGTACAACATGGAGATCACCTATAAACCCGGACGGGAAAACGTTGTAGCCGATTGGCTATCCCGAACGATTCAGGTGAAAGCGATCGGGACTGAGTAAGGGGAATATTCAGGCAGTATTCGGGGATTCATCAGGGAATGGACACCAGAGGGGGAGGGCCAACAGGCAACACAGGACGAGACTGAGAGACAGGACGATGCGGAGTCGAGTGCGTCAGAGAACAGACCGACAGACATGGAAGAGGACGATACTATTATCAACGACAAATGACAACAAATAAATTGGAAAACGAGGACGCAAGGGTTAATGAAGATCGAGTATACGTCTTACGCCGGGTGTTCCATTACAACCATTTGGTCTCAGCCAGGGGTTAGGTAGGAACAAATCATAAAGGCGCTTAATGATTCCTCGAAACCAGGGAAGAGCTACCATTTGTTCGTGGGGAATAATGCGGTATGGAACAAAATCTGGCGGATGTGGCAGGAAGAAAAGATTGGGGTCGATCGGAATTTTACTAGATGCACCAGAATCGGAAAAACTGTCAGGGAACCAGAGAAGAAAAAAGAGGTCACACTGGCGTACCACCAAGGAAAGACCAATCATAGGGACTTAATGAAACGTTCCAGGCACTCCGACGACGATATTACAGGAAAAACATGAAGAAGACGATTGAGGGGGTATTAGCCGAATGCAAGGTTCGCCAGACCACGAAATATGACAGGACACCCGTCCTGGAGAGACGTGGAGAGGCTGCACAGCACGCTTAGCGACCACCTGCGTATTTTTCACCTAGGAAAAGGTCTGGAACCCAATGAAGCTAAGCCGAGAGCAATAGTGGCATACAACCATTCGGTGCATGCTGCGACGGGGTTCACACCATTCGAGATACTCTTTGGTCCGCGAGAGAGGCGGCGGAACGAAAGTGTATCACGGAAGTGGACCCGGACATAGGGAACATCATAAAGGCAAATCGGATCGCTGTGGAAAAAATTCGCAGGAAGGTGGGTACAAAAATCACGGCGGATAAGAGTAAGAGGGTAGATCGGGAAAATCTGGAGGTGACAGACGGGATGGGAAAGATAAAGATTGGAAGAATAGGGAAAGGGTTACGAATAGGGGAAAAGAAATACAGCGTTACGAGGGACCTTACAAGGTGGTCACTATTCGGGAACATAATGTGGTTACCATACAGGACGTACGTGACCCGAGGAGACGACGGACGGTACACTTGGAACAGTTAAAAATTCCCAGAGGTACTACAACATAGACAAGACATGGACAAGGTATCCTCTCTCCCACTGCCTTGGGAAAGGCTCAGGAGTGATGAGAAGTGATATCCCACATTCTATAAAACGTTGTAAAATAATCTTTTGATACGGCATCCAAGTGGTAAATTTTAGTTGTTAAGTGTTAATTTTAGTGTTTTCTATTCATGAGAAGAATTATGTTTTTTTGTTGTTTTTTTTTGGTTGTTTTTAAATTGTAAATATGTTTTAGTTCTTAAGGAGTTTACGAGGACTGTTCGTAAACTGGCAGGGGGGAGCTAAGGATAGATGGTACCAATATACATGTTAATCCCTAATGCTAACTCTGTAATGTATATATAGAGGATTTAAATGAGGAATAAATCAGTTGTTATCTAGCTCCTGTACCTGTATTATTTCATTCCTTTTTCTTTTTTTCTTTTTACTTTCAGTTAACATAAGTTACATATACGTATATCATTAATACATTACTTCAATTATTTTAAAAATTTAAACAATTGTATTTATTAAAGACGTCATAGCTGAGCGTGTCAAAGGTGCACCTTAGCCTTCTGGGATCAGAAACTGCCATTTGTTATTCGTATGCTCACTAGAACAGTGATACTGACCTAATTAATCCGACTCCTGAGGGACCAAGGGATAAGGCAGAACGGCCAAAATGTCCGATTAGCCGGATTATAATTATATTAAAAATTATTAATATTTATTTATTAGTAATTAATATGTTAATTATATAACCATTTTTTTTTAAATAACAGAAATAGAAATAAAAACGTACTATATACACTAGCAGGCTAATATGTTCGCATATATTTATTTTAGACACCAATTTTTATATTTTAAGAAGTATTGGCCGTAATAACATTATTTTCAGTTATGTTTGTAGCAAACAAACTTACTTTTAAAATCGTTCATAATGAAGTATGCTCTAAACGTATTTTCTAAGGATGTATAGAGCAAAAACCTTTAAAAAAAACAATCACCATTTCCGTCAATTGTTAAAAAATTCTTTAAATTTTAAACCCTCTGCCTCATTCCCCATCAATGCTACTGAGCTTAATTTCTGCTAAAATTGTAGAAAATTTAGTTTATTTTAATTTTGAATATAACAACCTTTCGTTTGGAACCAACCGTGGAGCAGATATTTTGGTGAAACGTAGAAATGGTCGAAAGTTTTGACAATACCGATTAGCAAGCGGTGGTGCTTAGTGGCCCAAAGCTATGATATTAGCACACAAGCACAACACAAAAATAAATAATTAAGTAAAGAACTTAGCGAACCGTTGACACACACCTCCCTCCAACCCACTCTCCCTTTGGTTGATAAAAACAGTAACTAGATTGTGACACAGTAACTAGCTTTTCTCGGCCTCAGGGGACAACATGAAGCAAACTGAAAATCGGCCTGTAAGCAAACGGGCTACACTAATAGCCAATTCTAGTGTTTTGGGATTTACTTAAAAATGCCTCACATTGGAATCTAGCAGGACTTCATCATCTATCCAATGGAACAAAACAAGCTGCATCACTTTACATATGCTCAACGCCAAAAAAAATCAAAAACAGAAACAACCTAATTGTATTATAATTTTACACAAATTTTTGATAGTCTTTTTTCAAACGTTATTTTTAAATTTTTTAGGGAGTTTCTTTTTTGGAAGGCGTTCATTGTGATCAAAATTACTGAAAACCAGTGGCTGCCAACCGGGATCGCGGTGCGATATATCAAAAATGAAAAAACATATTTAAAAATATTGAAAATTTTCAAAAAAAAATATATGAAGTAAAATGATCGAGTTTGATGTTGTTTTCTGTGTATTTTTGGTCACTGAATTGAATGGTCCCTTCGTCATATCTATTCTACAAACCCTTGTCCAATAAACTGCAAGGCTGTGTCATGGACATGGCCGTGAGTTGTACCTGAATACGTTTATGTAACGGGTTATATTTTCTGAATTATATATTTTTGGGTGATATGAGAACGGCAAATGTACAGTGGAATTCAATGTGGAACAGAGACAGATTTCGGACAATAGCCAACAGGATCAAATTTCCGGAAATGGTTAAAACAGTAATTAATAGACGGTGGTCAGATGAAAAGAGAAAACATCAGGCCGAGGTAATGAAGAGATATTGGAGGGAACGGAAGAGCAAGAAATGAATTGTTGTTGTGTGGTCCACAGATGGCCGAATTCGAAAGAAGAATAAAATATTTTTATTTATGTATTCAGGATAAAAGGAAGGAAACAAATAATTATTGTGTTACAATATAACTTTATTAATTATAAGTCTGTGATACGAAAGGTACAATACAAATGGCGTTGCTTTGTGTGCAACACGTTGGTGTTGCTCGGATCGAAAAAGTTATAAACGTAAGAAAATTCAATTGCATAAAAACAATGAGATGAGCAAGCCAGCTAGTAGGGAACCTTCAATGAGTATTTTCCAAGAACGGGCTAATATAAATCTTTTTCAATACTAATATGAGTCGCCCAGAACAATCTAATTATATAAACCAATTAAAAAATCGAATGAATACAATATTAATAATAAATAAAATGAAATCAATTTTCTGAATTAAAAAATAATAAAAAAAAGTTGATCATATTTAAAACTTGATCGCAAAATGCTTTTTCAACCGACTTAAAAAAAAAAAAGGAGGTTCTCAACTCATCTGTATTTTTTTTTTTTTTTTTTTTTTTTTTTTTTTTTTTTTTTTTTTTTTTTTTTTTTTTTTTTTTTTTTTTTTTTTTTTGTATGTTACGCGATTACGCTGTTAATTCTGAATCGATTTTGATGATTCTTTTTTAGATCGGTAGGGCATACTTCAGAGGTGGTCCCATAAAAAATATTTTGAAATCAACGGAGCACTTTTTAAGAAAAAAAAAAAATAGTTAATAAAAATCATATAATAATCTAAAATCTCTATGGTAACTAAATCTAAATTATTAACAAAAATAATTTACATATACAGTCAACTCTCGATGTTAAAAATTGTGTAAATAAGTCGAACTGAAAATAGGGTTCAAAAGAGTGAACTTCTAGGACCACCTACTTCTATGAAACGAACTGTTAGAAGACATCGCCTCTATAACTTGAACTCAAATTAAAAGAATTTCATGTGTAATTTGTTTCCGATTTTCCTGTCATTGTTTATATTTCCAGTTCATAGTTACACCAGTCACTTATTATTAGATATTCACTCGAGTGGTTTTACAGTGGCTTAATCAATTTTGATGATTCTTTTTTAGATCGGTAGGGCATACTTCAGAAGTGAACCCATAAAAAATATTTTGAAATCAACTCAGCACTTTTTAAGAAAATTAAAAAAACAGTTAATAAAAATCACTGTTATATAACCTTCCATTTTAAACATATTTATAATTATGATAATATAAAATCTCCATGATAACTAAATATAATTTATTAACAAAAATAATTTACATATACAGTCAACTCTCGGTGTGTCGTACTTCGATAAGCTTAATTCTAAAATAAGTCGAACAAAATCTACGGTCGGAAGTACATTACACTTAAATTTCACCTCAAACAGACGATTTCAGATAGAAAACGGTAGAAATTGTGGAAATAAGTCGAACTGAAAATAGGGTTCAAAAGAAAGAACTTCTAGGACCACCTCTATGAAACGAACTATTAGAAGTCATCGCCTCTATAACTCGAACTCAAATTAAAAGAATTTCATGTGTAATTTGTATTCCGGTTTCCCGTCATTGTTTATCTTTCCAGTTCATAGTTACACCAGTCACTTATTATTTGTTATTTACTCCAGTGAATAATTTTACAGGGGCTATTGTAAATTCTTTCAATTAACGAAAAGTTAAAATTGATTTGCAAAGTGGAGAAATGAGAAAGAAGTTGTGCGTTTGTTGCTAGTGAATTCCGAATTCCGCGTAGTTCTCTTTCAACCATCCTAAAGAATAAAGAAAAGATCGCCACTGGTGGAAGGCGGTAAGTCAACTTGTAGCACCCTCAGAAAAAAGCGCAGTTTAGAAGAAGAAGAAGAGAATGAACTTTATTCTGGGACTACTTGTCCCCTAAGAATAACATATGATTACAGTACATAGGACAATCATCTGGCTTTGATAATTAATTATAATAAATAATAACAATAGATAATAATAAAAATTGATAAAGAATTAAATTATATGTTACAAGATAACTGTGACATCTTGTAAAATGATACATCTTATGTATACTATTATAATGCATATTACATAAATGTTCACGTTTTACATTAGCTCGGAAGATTGAAGATCCAGGAGGTAAAGGAATAAATGATGTTTAAAGGAAGTAAGAGTGGATCTTTTTCGAATTGTGATGGGCAATGAATTCCATAACGAGGAAGCACGGATAATAAAGGATTTCTCGAAGGCTGCAGTTCGATGCGCCGGAGTGTATAGGTTGATGGGTTGGGTTCTAGTATTTAAGAGGTGAATGGAGGAGCGCAGAGTAAGAAGGTCATGGATACAGGTGGGTTTTTTGGTTTTCAAGGTTTGAAATATGAGAGCACCCAGGAAGTATTGACGTCGAAAACCGGGGTACAGCCACCCGATTTCAGAATACCTGTGAGATATGTGAGAACGTCTGGAGATCCCGAAAATAAATCTAATAAAACAGTTCATTACTCTTTTACATCTCATCTCGAGCTCATCAGACAGTCCTCCATATACTACGCATCCATAGTCAAAGTTAGGAAAAATAAGTGATGATACTAAAAGTTTTCGAGTACTTAATGGTAATGAATCACGGTAATGTGAAAGTTGCTTAAGAATAAAAATAGATTTTCTCGTGATTTCAGAGATATGGCTATTCCATGCAAGATGTTTATCGAAAGTTATTCCCAGATTTTTAATGGAATTTTGGAAATGAATTGGACGGTTTTTTAAGAAAGTTTAGTCGAAAGTTATATGATAAATTGGTACCGGGTATTTAATTTTCTGTATCAATGATTTTATATGTATGCACAAACAACATTCCCATTAATGAAAATGTACGTAATGATTTCAACTACAATTTTCCCATTTACATGCTGATAAGTGGATTAATAACCTCGATAATTATATGTTCAGTAAGTCGAACTATTTTTCAGGGTAGCTTGAAGATCGAGAATTGACTGTATAAACAAAAATACACTCACCACTAAAAAGTAAAAAATAAAAATAATTTTTAGAAAAAAAAAAAAAATCGACTACAAGATTAAACCTACATATACAAACTTGAACTAAAAAATAAAAAATAATATTTTAATTGCTTCGAAACAAAAACCATTAAATGACAATCAACGAAATTATCGATACTTATCGATACCTCTTCACAATTTATAATCAGTTATTTCTGGAGTCGGTGCCAACCAAAACAAACAGAATTTGAAAAGAAATGGTAATTGTAAAGATGCTCCCACTGTTTCATCACCACTTGAAACACCACTGTCCACCACCACACCACTGTCTCCGGCCATTCGAAAGTTTATTGCTAAGGCAAGATTAAACTGCCCTTTTTGGCTGGCACCGACTCTAAGAATAACTGATCCTAAATTGTGAATAGGTATATAATCTTGAAGTCGGTTTTGTTTTTTTTTCTAAAAATTATTTTTTTTAAATTGTGAAGTACCAAAAAAAAATCCAACCAACTTAAAAGTGAAGTAAAAATAGTGACTAAATTAATGTTTTCTACTTTTCTGTTATAAAATTAAAATGGGGCGGCGAAGGGGGTGAACGAATCGAGGAATCAATAAAAAGAATGGGTTGAGTTCTGTCAATGAATCGATCCACGTCGTTGAGTTAAAGGAATCTACTTGCCCACCTCTAGTCACCTCTAGTCACCTCTAGCCACCTCTAGCCACCTCTAGTCACCTCTAGTCACCTCTAGTCACCTCTAGCCACCTCTAGTCACCTCTAGTCACCTCTAGTCACCTCTAGTCACCTCTAGTCACCTCTAGCCACCTCTAGCCACCTCTAGCCACCTCTAGCCACCTCTAGCCACCTCTAGTCACCTCTAGCCACCTCTAGCCACCTCTAGCCACCTCTAGCCACACCTCTAGTCACCTCTAGTCACCTCTAGCCACCTCTAGTCACCTCTAGCCACCTCTAGCCACCTCTAGTCACCTCTAGCCACCTCTAGCCCTCTAGCCACCTCTAGCCACCTCTAGCCACCTCTAGCCACCTCTAGCCACCTCTAGTCACCTCTACCTCTAGTCACCTCTAGTCACCTCTAGTCACCTCTAGCCACCTCTAGCCACCTCTAGCCCTCTAGCCACCTCTAGCCACCTCTCTAGCCACCTCTAGTCACCTCTAGTCACCTCTAGTCACCTCTAGTCACCTCTAGCCACCTCTAGCCACCTCTAGCCACCTCTAGCCACCTCTAGCCACCTCTAGCCACCTCTAGCCACCTCTAGCCACCTCTAGTCACCTCTAGTCACCTCTAGCCACCTCTAGCCACCTCTAGCCACCTCTAGCCACCTCTAGCCACCTCTAGCCACCTCTAGCCACCTCTAGCCACCTCTAGCCACCTCTAGCCACCTCTAGCCACCTCTAGCCACCTCTAGCCACCTCTAGTCACCTCTAGTCACCTCTAGTCACCTCTAGCCACCTCTAGCCACCTCTAGCCACCTCTAGCCACCTCTAGCCACCTCTAGCCACCTCTAGCCACCTCTAGCCACCTCTAGCCACCTCTAGCCACCTCTAGCCACCTCTAGTCACCTCTAGTCACCTCTAGCCACCTCTAGCCACCTCTAGTCACCTCTAGCCACCTCTAGCCACCTCTAGTCACCTCTAGCCACCTCTAGCCACCTCTAGCCACCTCTAGCCACCTCTAGCCACCTCTAGTCACCTCTAGTCACCTCTAGCCACCTCTAGCCACCTCTAGCCACCTCTAGCCACCTCTAGCCACCTCTAGTCACCACCTCTAGTCACCTCTAGCCACCTCTAGTCACCTCTAGTCACCTCTAGTCACCTCTAGTCACCTCTAGCCACCTCTAGCCACCTCTAGCCACCTCTAGCCACCTCTAGCCACCTCTAGCCACCTCTAGCCACCTCTAGCCACCTCTAGCCACCTCTAGCCACCTCTAGCCACCTCTAGTCACCTCTAGTCACCTCTAGCCACCTCTAGTCACCTCTAGCCACCTCTAGCCACCTCTAGCCACCTCTAGCCACCTCTAGCCACCTCTAGCCACCTCTAGCCACCTCTAGCCACCTCTAGCCACCTCTAGCCACCTCTAGCCACCTCTAGCCACCTCTAGCCACCTCTAGCCACCTCTAGCCACCTCTAGCCACCTCTAGCCACCTCTAGTCACCTCTAGTCACCTCTAGCCACCTCTAGCCACCTCTAGTCACCTCTAGCCACCTCTAGCCACCTCTAGCCACCTCTAGCCACTCTAGCCACCTCTAGCCACCTCTAGCCACCTCTCTAGCCACCTCTAGCCACCTCTAGCCACCTCTAGCCACCTCTAGCCACCTCTAGTCACCTCTAGCCACCTCTAGCCACCTCTAGCCACCTCTAGCCACCTCTAGCCACCTCTAGCCACCTCTAGCCACCTCTAGCCACCTCTAGCCACCTCTAGCCACCTCTAGCCACCTCTAGCCACCTCTAGCCACCTCTAGCCACCTCTAGCCACCTCTAGCCACCTCTAGCCACCTCTAGCCACCTCTAGCCACCTCTAGCCACCTCTAGCCACCTCTAGCCACCTCTAGCCACCTCTAGCCACCTCTAGCCACCTCTAGCCACCTCTAGCCACCTCTAGCCACCTCTAGCCACCTCTAGCCACCTCTAGCCACCTCTAGCCACCTCTAGCCACCTCTAGTCACCTCTAGCCACCTCTAGCACCTCAGCCACCTCTAGCCACCTCTAGCCACCTCTAGCCACCTCTACCTCTAGTCACCTCTAGTCACCTCTAGTCACCTAGTCACCTCTAGTCACCTCTAGCCACCTCTAGTCACCTCTAGCCACCTCTAGCCACCTCTAGCCACCTCTAGTCACCTCTAGCCACCTCTAGCCACCTCTAGCCACCACCTCTAGCCACCTCTAGTCACACCTCTAGTCACCTCTAGCCACCTCTAGCCACCTCTAGCCACCTCTCTAGTCACCTCTAGCCACCTCTAGTCACCTCTAGCCACCTCTAGCCACCTCTAGTCACCTCTAGTCACCTCTAGCCACCTCTAGCCACCTCTAGCCACCTCTAGCCACCTCTAGCCACCTCTAGCCACCTCTAGCCACCTCTAGCCACCTCTAGCCACCTCTAGTCACCTCTAGTCACCTCTAGTCACCTCTAGCCACCTCTAGTCACCTCTAGCCACCTCTAGCCACCTCTAGCCACCTCTAGCCACCTCTAGCCACCTCTAGCCACCCACCTCTAGCCACCTCTACACCTCTAGTCACCTCTAGCCACCTCTAGCCACCTCTAGCCACCTCTAGCCACCTCTAGCCACCTCTAGCCACCTCTAGCCACCTCTAGCCACCTCTAGCCACCTCTAGTCACCTCTAGTCACCTCTAGTCACCTCTAGTCACCTCTAGTCACCTCTAGTCACCTCTAGTCACCTCTAGCCACCTCTAGCCACCTCTAGCCACCTCTAGCCACCTCTAGCCACCTCTAGCCACTCTCTAGCCACCTCTACCTCTAGTCACCTCTAGCCACCTCTAGCCACCTCTAGCCACCTCTAGTCACCTCTAGCCACCTCTAGCCCACCTCTAGCCACCTCTAGCCACCTCTAGTCCACCTCTAGTCACCTCTAGTCACCTCTAGTCACCTCTAGCCACCTCTAGCCACCTCTAGCCACCTCTAGCCACCTCTAGCCACCTCTAGCCACCTCTAGCCACCTCTAGCCACCTCTAGCCACCTCTAGCCACCTCTAGCCACCTCTAGCCACCTCTAGCCACCTCTAGTCACCTCTAGCCACCTCTAGCCACCTCTAGTCACCTCTAGCCACCTCTAGCCACCTCTAGCCACCTCTAGCCACCTCTAGCCACCTCTAGCCACTCTAGCCACCTCTAGCCACCTCTAGCCACCTCTAGCCACCTCTAGCCACCTCTAGCCACCCACCTCTAGTCACCTCTAGCCACCTCTAGCCACCTCTAGCCACCTCTAGCCACCTCTAGCCACCTCTAGTCACCTCTAGCCACCTCTAGCCACCTCTAGCCACCTCTAGCCACCTCTAGCCACCTCTAGCCACCTCTAGCCACCTCTAGCCACCTCTAGCCACCTCTAGCCACTCTAGCCACCTCTAGTCACCTCTAGCCACCTCTAGTCCACCTCTAGCCCCTCTAGCCACCTCTAGCCACCTCTAGTCACCTCTAGTCACCTCTAGCCACCTCTAGCCACCTCTAGCCACCTCTAGCCACCTCTAGCCACCTCTAGTCACCTCTAGCCACCTCTAGCCACCTCTAGCCACCTCTAGCCACCTCTAGCCACCTCTAGCCACCTCTAGTCACCTCTAGCCACCTCTAGTCCCTCTAGCCACCTCTAGCCACCTCTAGCCACCTCTAGTCACCTCTAGCCACCTCTAGTCACCTCTAGCCACCTCTAGCCACCTCTAGCCACCTCTAGCCACCTCTAGCCACCTCTAGCCACCTCTAGCCACCTCTAGCCACCTCTAGCCACCTCTAGCCACCTCTAGCCACCTCTAGCCACCTCTAGCCACCTCTAGCCACCTCTAGCCACCTCTAGCCACCTCTAGCCACCTCTAGCCACCTCTAGCCACCTCTAGCCACCTCTAGCCACCTCTAGCCACCTCTAGCCACCTCTAGCCACCTCTAGCCACCTCTAGCCACCTCTAGCCACCTCTAGTCACCTCTAGTCACCTCTAGCCTCTAGCCACCTCTAGTCCCTCTAGCCACCTCTAGTCACCTCTAGTCACCTCTAGTCACCTCTAGTCACCTCTAGCCACCTCTAGCCACCTCTAGCCACCTCTAGCCACCTCTAGCCACCTCTAGCCACCTCTAGCCACCTCTAGCCACCTCTAGCCACCTCTAGCCACCTCTAGCCACCTCTAGCCACCTCTAGCCACCTCTAGCCACCTCTAGCCACCTCTAGCCACCTCTAGCCACCCTCTAGCCACCTCTAGCCACCTCTAGCCACCTCTAGCCACCTCTAGCCCACCTCTAGCCACCTCTAGCCACCTCTAGCCACCTCTAGCCACCTCTAGCCACCTCTAGCCACCTCTAGCCACCTCTAGTCACCTCTAGCCACCTCTAGCCACCTCTAGCCACCTCTAGCCACCTCTAGCCACCTCTAGCCACCTCTAGCCACCTCTAGCCACCTCTAGCCACCTCTAGCCACCTCTAGTCACCTCTAGTCACCTCTAGTCACCTCTAGCCACCTCTAGCCACCTCTAGCCACCTCTAGCCACCTCTAGCCACCTCTAGCCACCTCTAGTCACCTCTAGTCACCTCTAGTCACACCTCTAGCCACCTCTAGCCACCTCTAGCCACCTCTAGCCACCTCTAGCCACCTCTAGCCACCTCTAGCCACCTCTAGCCACCTCTAGCCACCTCTAGCCACCTCTAGCCACCTCTAGCCACCTCTAGCCACCTCTAGCCACCTCTAGCCACCTCTAGCCACCTCTAGCCACCTCTAGCCACCTCTAGCCACCTCTAGCCACCTCTAGCCACCTCTAGTCACCTCTAGCCACCTCTAGCCACCTCTAGCCACCTCTAGCCACCTCTAGCCACCTCTAGCCACCTCTAGCCACCTCTAGCCACCTCTAGCCACCTCTAGCCACCTCTAGCCACCTCTAGCCACCTCTAGCCACCTCTAGTCACCTCTAGTCACCTCTAGTCACCTCTAGCCACCTCTAGCCACCTCTAGCCACCTCTAGCCACCTCTAGCCACCTCTAGCCACCTCTAGCCACCTCTAGCCACCTCTAGCCACCTCTAGCCACCTCTAGTCACCTCTAGCCCACCTCTAGCCACCTCTAGCCACCTCTAGCCACCTCTAGTCACCTCTAGTCACCTCTAGTCACCTCTAGTCACCTCTAGCCACCTCTAGCCACCTCTAGCCACCTCTAGCCACCTCTAGTCACCTCTAGTCACCTCTAGTCACCTCTAGTCACCTCTAGTCACCTCTAGTCACCTCTAGTCACCTCTAGCCACCTCTAGCCACCTCTAGCCACCTCTAGCCACCTCTAGCCACCTCTAGTCTAGCCACCTCTAGCCACCTCTAGCCACCTCTAGCCACCTCTAGCCACCTCTAGCCACCTCTAGCCACCTCTAGCCACTCTAGCCACCTCTAGCCACCTCTAGCCACCTCTAGTCACCTCTAGTCACCTCTAGTCACCTCTAGCCACCTCTAGTCACCTCTAGTCACCTCTAGCCACCTCTAGCCACCTCTAGCCACCTCTAGCCACCTCTAGCCACCTCTAGTCACCTCTAGTCACCTCTAGTCACCTCTAGCCACCTCTAGCCACCTCTAGCCACCTCTAGCCACCTCTAGCCACCTCTAGCACCTCTAGCCCCCTCTAGCCACCTCTAGTCACCTCTAGTCACCCCTAGTCACCTCTAGCCACCTCTAGTCACCTCTAGCCACCTCTAGCCACCTCTAGCCACCTCTAGCCACCTCTAGCCACCTCTAGCCACCTCTAGCCACCTCTAGCCACCTCTAGCCACCTCTAGCCACCTCTAGCCACCTCTAGCACACCTCTAGCCACCTCTAGCCACCTCTAGCCACCTCTAGCCACCTCTAGTCACCTCTAGCCACCTCTAGCCACCTCTAGTCACCTCTAGTCACCTCTAGCCACCTCTAGCCACCTCTAGCCACCTCTAGCCACCTCTAGCCACCTCTAGTCACCTCTAGTCACCTCTAGCCACCTCTAGCCACCTCTAGCCACCTCTAGTCCCCACCTCTAGCCACCTCTAGCCACCTCTAGCCACCTCTAGCCACCTCTATTCACCTCTAGCCACCTCTAGCCACCTCTAGTCACCTCTAGCCACCTCTAGCCACCTCTAGCCACCTCTAGCCACCTCTAGCCACCTCTAGCCACCTCTAGCCACCTCTAGCCACCTCTAGCCACCTCTAGCCACCTCTAGTCCCACCTCTAGCCACCTCTAGCCACCTCTAGTCACCTCTAGTAGCCACCTCTAGCCACCTCTAGCCACCTCTAGCCACCTCTAGCCACCTCTAGCCACCTCTAGCCACCTCTAGCCACCTCTAGCCACCTCTAGCCACCTCTAGCCACCTCTAGCCACCTCTAGCCACCTCTAGCCACCTCTAGCCACCTCTAGCCACCTCTAGCCACCTCTAGCCACCTCTAGCCACCTCTAGCCACCTCTAGCCACCTCTAGCCACCTCTAGCCACCTCTAGCCACCTCTAGCCACCTCTAGCCACCTCTAGCCACCTCTAGCCACCTCTAGCCACCTCTAGCCACCTCTAGCCACCTCTAGCCACCTCTAGTCACCTCTAGTCACCTCTAGTCACCTCTAGCCACCTCTAGCCACCTCTAGCCACCTCTAGCCACCTCTAGCCACCTCTAGCCACCTCTAGCCACCTCTAGCCACTACACCTCTAGTCACCTCTAGCCACCTCTAGCCACCTCTAGCCACCTCTAGCCACCTCTAGCCACCTCTAGCCACCTCTAGCCACCTCTAGCCACCTCTAGTCACCTCTAGTCACCTCTAGTCACCTCTAGCCACCTCTAGCCACCTCTAGCCACCTCTAGCCACCTCTAGCCACCTCTAGCCACCTCTAGTCACCTCTAGTCACCTCTAGCCACCTCTAGTCACCTCTAGTCACCTCTAGCCACCTCTAGCCACCTCTAGCCACCTCTAGCCACCTCTAGCCACCTCTAGTCACCTCTAGTCCACCTCTAGTCACCTCTAGTCACCTCTAGTCACCTCTAGTCCAACCCTCTAGCCACCTCTAGCCACCTCTAGTCACCTCTAGTCACCTCTAGCCACCTCTAGCCACCTCTAGTCCACCTCTAGCCACCTCTAGCCACCTCTAGCCACCTCTAGCCACCTCTAGCCACCTCTAGCCACCTCTAGCCACCTCTAGCCACCTCTAGCCACCTCTAGCCACCTCTATCCCACCTCTAGTCACCTCTAGTCACCTCTAGTCACCTCTAGTCACCTCTAGTCACCTCTAGTCACCTCTAGCCACCTCTAGCCACCTCTAGTCACCTCTAGTCACCTCTAGTCACCTCTAGTCACCTCTAGTCACCTCTAGCCACCTCTAGTCACCTCTAGTCACCTCTAGTCACTCTCTAGCCACCTCTAGCCACCTCTAGCCACCTCTAGCCACCTCTAGCCACCTCTAGTCACCTCTAGTCACCTCTAGCCACCTCTAGCCACCTCTAGTCACCTCTAGCCACCTCTAGCCACCTCTAGCCACCTCTAGCCACCTCTAGCCACCTCTAGCCACCTCTAGTCACCTCTAGCCACCTCTAGTCACCTCTAGCCACCTCTAGCCACCTCTAGCCACCTCTAGTCACCTCTAGTCACCTCTAGTCACCTCTAGCCACCTCTAGCCACCTCTAGCCACCTCTAGCCACCTCTAGCCACCTCTAGCCACCTCTAGCCACCTCTAGCCACCTCTAGTCACCTCTAGCCACCTCTAGCCACCTCTAGCCACCTCTAGCCACCTCTAGCCACCTCTAGTCACCTCTAGTCACCTCTAGCCACCTCTAGCCACCTCTAGCCACCTCTAGCCACCTCTAGCCACCTCTAGCCACCTCTAGTCACCTCTAGCCACCTCTAGCCACCTCTAGTCACCTCTAGCCACCTCTAGCCACCTCTAGCCACCTCTAGTCACCTCTAGCCACCTCTAGTCACCTCTAGTCCACCTCTAGTCACCTCTAGTCACCTCTAGCCACCTCTAGCCACCTCTAGCCACCTCTAGCCACCTCTAGCCACCTCTAGCCACCTCTAGTCACCTCTAGTCACCTCTAGCCACCTCTAGCCACCTCTAGCCACCTCTAGCCACCTCTAGCCACCTCTAGCCACCTCTAGCCACCTCTAGCCACCTCTAGCCACCTCTAGCCACCTCTAGTCACCTCTAGCCACCTCTAGTCACCTCTAGCCACCTCTAGCCACCTCTAGCCACCTCTAGCCACCTCTAGCCACCTCTAGCCACCTCTAGCCACCTCTAGCCACCTCTAGCCACCTCTAGCCACCTCTAGCCACCTCTAGCCACCTCTAGCCACCTCTAGCCACCTCTAGCCACCTCTAGCCACCTCTAGCCACCTCTAGCCACCTCTAGCCACCTCTAGCCACCTCTAGCCACCTCTAGTCACCTCTAGCCACCTCTAGCCACCTCTAGCCACCTCTAGCCACCTCTAGCCACCTCTAGCCACCTCTAGCCACCTCTAGCCACCTCTAGCCACCTCTAGCCACCTCTAGCCACCTCTAGCCACCTCTAGCCACCTCTAGCCACCTCTAGCCACCTCTAGCCACCTCTAGCCACCTCTAGCCACCTCTAGCCACCTCTAGCCACCTCTAGCCCACCTCTAGCCACCTCTAGCCACCTCTAGCCACCTCTAGCCACCTCTAGCCACCTCTAGCCACCTCTAGCCACCTCTAGCCACCTCTAGCCACCTCTAGCCACCTCTAGCCACCTCTAGCCACCTCTAGCCACCTCTAGCCACCTCTAGCCACCTCTAGCCACCTCTAGCCACCTCTAGCCACCTCTAGCCACCTCTAGCCACCTCTAGCCACCTCTAGCCACCTCTAGCCACCTCTAGCCACCTCTAGCCACCTCTAGCCACCTCTAGTCACCTCTAGCCACCTCTAGCCACCTCTAGCCACCTCTAGCCACCTCTAGCCACCTCTAGCCACCTCTAGCCACCTCTAGCCACCTCTAGCCACCTCTAGCCACCTCTAGCCACCTCTAGCCACCTCTAGCCACCTCTAGCCACCTCTAGCCACCTCTAGCCACCTCTAGCCACCTCTAGCCACCTCTAGTCACCTCTAGCCACCTCTAGCCCACCTCTAGCCACCTCTAGCCACCTCTAGCCACCTCTAGCCACCTCTAGCCACCTCTAGCCACCTCTAGCCACCTCTAGCCACCTCTAGCCACCTCTAGCCACCTCTAGCCACCTCTAGCCACCTCTAGCCACCTCTAGCCACCTCTAGCCACCTCTAGCCACCTCTAGCCACCTCTAGCCACCTCTAGCCACCTCTAGCCACCTCTAGCCACCTCTAGCCACCTCTAGCCACCTCTAGCCACCTCTAGCCACCTCTAGCCACCTCTAGCCACCTCTAGCCACCTCTAGCCACCTCTAGTCACCCTCTAGCCACCTCTAGCCACCTCTAGCCACCTCTAGCCACCTCTAGCCACCTCTAGCCACCTCTAGCCACCTCTAGCCACCTCTAGCCACCTCTCACCTCTAGCCACCTCTAGCCACCTCTAGCCACCTCTAGCCACCTCTAGCCACCTCTAGCCACCTCTAGCCACCTCTAGCCACCTCTAGCCACCTCTAGCCACCCTCTAGCCACCTCTAGTCACCTCTAGCCACCTCTAGCCACCTCTAGCCACCTCTAGCCACCTCTAGTCACCTCTAGCCACCTCTAGCCACCTCTAGCCACCTCTAGCCACCTCTAGCCACCTCTAGCCACCTCTAGCCACCTCTAGCCACCTCTAGTCACCTCTAGTCACCTCTAGTCACCTCTAGTCACCTCTAGCCACCTCTAGCCACCTCTAGCCACCTCACCTCTAGTCACCTCTAGCCACCTCTAGCCACCTCTAGCCACCTCTAGTCACCTCTAGTCACCTCTAGTCACCTCTAGCCACCTCTAGTCACCTCTAGTCACCTCTAGCCACCTCTAGCCACCTCTAGTCACCTCTAGCCACCTCTAGCCACCTCTAGCCACCTCTAGCCACCTCTAGTCACCTCTAGCCACCTCTAGCCACCTCTAGTCACCTCTAGCCACCTCTAGCCACCTCTAGCCACCTCTAGCCACCTCTAGCCACCTCTAGTCACCTCTAGCCACCTCTAGTCACCTCTAGCCACCTCTAGCCACCTCTAGCCACCTCTAGCCACCTCTAGCCACCTCTAGCCACCTCTAGCCACCTCTAGTCACCTCTAGTCACCTCTAGCCACCTCTAGCCACCTCTAGCCACCTCTAGTCACCTCTAGCCACCTCTAGTCACCTCTAGCACCTCACCTCTAGCCACCTCTAGCCACCCACCTCTAGCCACCTCTAGCCACCTCTAGCCACCTCTAGCCACCTCTAGCCACCCTCTAGCCACCTCTAGTCACCTCTAGTCACCTCTAGCCACCTCTAGCCACCTCTAGCCACCTCTAGCCACCTCTAGCCACCTCTAGCCACCTCTAGCCACCTCTAGCCACCTCTAGCCACCTCTAGCCACCTCTAGTCACCTCTAGCCACCTCTAGCCACCTCTAGCCACCTCTAGCCACCTCTAGCCACCTCTAGCCACCTCTAGTCACCTCTAGCCACCTCTAGCCACCTCTAGCCACCTCTAGCCACCTCTAGCCACCTCTAGCCACCTCTAGCCACCTCTAGCCACCTCTAGCCACCTCTAGCCACCTCTAGCCACCTCTAGCCACCTCTAGCCACCTCACACCTCTAGTCACCTCTAGCCACCTCTAGCCACCTCTAGCCACCTCTAGCCACCTCTAGCCACCTCTAGCCACCTCTAGCCACCTCTAGTCACCTCACCTCTAGCCACCTCTAGCCACCTCTAGCCACCTCTAGCCACCTCTAGCCACCTCTAGCCACCTCTAGCCACCTCTAGCCACCTCTAGCCACCTCTAGTCACCTCTAGCCACCTCTAGCCACCTCTAGCCACCTCTAGCCACCTCTAGCCACCTCTAGCCACCTCTAGCCACCTCTAGTCACCTCTAGTCACCTCTAGTCACCTCTAGCCACCTCTAGCCACCTCTAGCCACCTCTAGCCACCTCTAGCCACCTCTAGCCACCTCTAGCCACCTCTAGCCACCTCTAGCCACCTCTAGCCACCTCTAGCCACCTCTAGCCACCTCTAGCCACCTCTAGCCACCTCTAGCCACCTCTAGCCACCTCTCACCTCTAGTCACCTCTAGTCACCTCTAGTCACCTCTAGCCACCTCTAGCCACCTCTAGCCACCTCTAGCCACCTCTAGCCACCTCTAGTCACCTCTAGCCACCTCTAGCCACCTCTAGTCACCTCTAGCCACCTCTAGTCACCTCTAGTCACCTCTAGTCACCTCTAGTCACCTCTAGTCACCTCTAGTTCACCTCTAGCCACCTCTAGCCACCTCTAGCCACCTCTAGCCACCTCACCTAGCCACCTCTAGCCACCTCTAGTCACCTCTAGTCACCTCTAGCCACCTCTAGCCACCTCTAGCCACCTCTAGCCACCTCTAGCCACCTCTAGCCACCTCTAGCCACCTCTAGCCACCTCTAGCCACCTCTAGCCACCTCTAGCCACCTCTAGCCACCTCTAGTCACCTCTAGTCACCTCTAGTCACCTCTAGCCACCTCTAGCCACCTCTAGTCACCTCTAGCCACCTCTAGCCACCTCTAGCCACCTCTAGTCACCTCTAGTCACCTCTAGCCACCTCTAGCCACCTCTAGCCACCTCTAGCCACCTCTAGCCACCTCTAGCCACCTCTAGCCACCTCTAGCCACCTCTAGCCACCTCTACCACCTCTAGCCACCTCTAGTCACCTCTAGCCACCTCTAGCCACCTCTAGCCACCTCTAGCCACCTCTAGCCACCTCTAGCCACCTCTAGTCACCTCTAGTCACCTCTAGTCACCTCTAGTCACCTCTAGCCACCTCTAGCCACCTCTAGCCACCTCTAGCCACCTCTAGCCACCTCTAGCCACCTCTAGCCACCTCTAGCCCTCTAGCCACCTCTAGCCACCTCTAGCCACCTCTAGCCACCTCTAGCCACCTCTAGCCACCTCTAGCCACCTCTAGCCACCTCTAGCCACCTCTAGCCACCTCTAGCCACCTCTAGCCACCTCTAGTCACCTCTAGCCACCTCTAGCCACCTCTAGCCACCTCTAGCCACCTCTAGCCACCTCTAGCCACCTCTAGCCACCTCTAGCCACCTCTAGCCACCTCTAGTCACCTCTAGTCACCTCTAGTCACCTCTAGTCACCTCTAGTCACCTCTAGTCACCTCTAGTCACCTCTAGTCACCTCTAGTCACCTCTAGTCACCTCTAGCCACCTCTAGCCACCTCTAGCCACCTCTAGCCACCTCTAGCCACCTCTAGCCACCTCTAGCCACCTCTAGCCACCTCTAGCCACCTCTAGCCACCTCTAGCCACCTCTAGCCACCTCTAGCCACCTCTAGCCACCTCTAGTCACCTCTAGCCACCTCTAGCCACCTCTAGTCACCTCTAGTCACCTCTAGCCACCTCTAGCCACCTCTAGCCACCTCTAGCCACCTCTAGCCACCTCTAGCCACCTCTAGTCACCTCTAGTCACCTCTAGTCACCTCTAGTCACCTCTAGTCACCTCTAGTCACCTCTAGCCACCTCTAGCCACCTCTAGCCACCTCTAGCCACCTCTAGCCACCTCTAGCCACCTCTAGCCACCTCTAGCCACCTCTAGCCACCTCTAGCCACCTCTAGCCACCTCTAGCCACCTCTAGCCACCTCTAGCCACCTCTAGCCCTCTAGCCACCTCTAGCCACCTCTAGCCACCTCTAGCCACCTCTAGCCACCTCTAGCCACCTCTAGTCACCTCTAGTCACCTCTAGTCACCTCTAGTCACCTCTAGTCACCTCTAGTCACCTCTAGTCCACCTCTAGCCACCTCTAGTCACCTCTAGTCACCTCTACCACCTAGCCACCTCTAGCCACCTCTAGCCACCTCTAGCCACCTCTAGCCACCTCTAGCCACCTCTAGCCACCTCTAGTCACCTCTAGTCACCTCTAGTCACCTCTAGTCACCTCTAGTCACCTCTAGTCACCTCTAGCCACCTCTCTAGCCACCTCTAGCCACCTCTAGCCACCTCTAGCCACCTCTAGTCACCTCTAGTCACCTCTAGTCACCTCTAGCCACCTCTAGCCACCTCTAGCCACCTCTAGCCACCTCTAGCCACCTCTAGCCACCTCTAGCCACCTCTAGCCACCTCTAGCCACCTCTAGCCACCTCTAGTCACCTCTAGTCACCTCTAGTCACCTCTAGTCACCTCTAGTCACCTCTAGCCACCTCTAGCCACCTCTAGCCACCTCTAGCCACCTCTAGTCACCTCTAGTCACCTCTAGTCACCTCTAGTCACCTCTAGCCACCTCTAGCCACCTCTAGCCACCTCTAGCCACCTCTAGCCACCTCTAGCCACCTCTAGCCACCTCTAGCCACCTCTAGCCACCTCTAGTCACCTCTAGCCACCTCTAGCCACCTCTAGCCACCTCTAGCCACCTCTAGCCACCTCTAGCCACCTCTAGCCACCTCTAGCCACCTCTAGCCACCTCTAGCCACCTCTAGCCACCTCTAGCCACCTCTAGCCACCTCTAGCCACCTCTAGCCACCTCTAGCCACCTCTAGCCACCTCTAGCCACCTCTAGCCACCTCTAGCCACCTCTAGCCACCTCTAGCCACCTCTAGCCACCTCTAGCCACCTCTAGTCACCTCTCTCTCACCTCTAGTCACCTCTAGTCACCTCTAGTCACCTCTAGTCACCTCTAGTCACCTCTAGTCACCTCTAGCCACCTCTAGCCACCTCTAGCCACCTCTAGCCACCTCTAGCCACCTCTAGCCACCTCTAGTCCAACGTCCTTCACGGTTTTACTACATATCCAATTAAATAATGTTTTCACTATTTGTTCAAAAGCTAATGGAGCAGTTGTCACAAGAATTTATTTTTCCTTTTTTTTTTTCTCGGTACCAAGGTGTTTGGAAGGGGACTCAATGGTCGAGTGCGTTGGGGCGAGGGTCTCAGTGCGCTCGTAACCAGAAGGTCGTGGGTCGAATCCCCGAATCCCCACCTGGGCGGGTTAAAATTTATTTCGTGGCGGACCCAGGAAATGGATCTTGACCTTCCCACCCTGGCCAGTATAGGACTTCAATGGAAGTCTTGGGCAAAAAAAAAAAAATTATAAAAAATAAAATAAAATAAAAAAGAAAAAAGAAAAGAAAAATGATTGAAAATTCTCGCTCAATTTTCCACTATACTTGAGCCTTTCAAAACAATTATGGAGACCCTTAGCTCCCGTACAGCGTCAGCTCTTATAACCTGTGTCAATGGTCTTAACGATGTTTGTGAAATTTTATCAAGGGACCCCGAAGTTGCAGACTTGGATTTATCCACAAAGAACCTAATTGCAAAACTCAAATATGAATTAAATTTACAAGTCAAAATCAGTTTTCTCGAGCAAAGCAAGACGCTGTGGGTATGCACGTTCCTTGATCCCCGCTATAAAAAATTTATTTTTGACAACAGAACCAAGCTCAACATTCCGAAACGTAAAATCTCATTCTACGTTTAAGCCGGAACAGTCTTTAAGCCGGAACTAGCTGCAACACCATCGACCCATCTCAACTTCGCTCTGCCAACTCTTATCGGGATCTCAGATCCTTCCACCAGGGCTACGTGTCCTCTCATAAACCTCTCTATTCTCGAGAATTCTCCAGGCCAGTCCCTCCCTCACTGAGCCAAAAATTCTGAGAAGGATTTTCTTTCAAAAATGAGCAAATCATTCTCGTCACTTTCGGTTAGTACCCATGCCTGACTAAGAAGAGGGCGGTGGTACTATAAGCGTTTTATAGAGTTGTCGTTGGTTCTTCTACTCATCAGTGAGCTTTTAATTTTTTTAAGAAGGCAAAGGTAGCATCCATTGGCAGCTGCTATTCTCCTTTTATTTCATATGTAGTTTCCTTCTTGAAGGTCACCTCGAATCCCGCCTTGGAGAATTGATTGACACACTCAAACAAGCCAGAACCGATAGAAATGGTTTGGTTATGTGGATTCAGTAAACCCAGTTTAAAAAAAATATATATATATATATATATATATATATATATATATATATATATATATACTTTTTTTTTTGTTAATATCGATGTCACCAAAATAACAGGCTAATGGTTTAAAGAAAATTTAATTTACTAAAGCCATTCAAGGATTTTTCTTTAATTACCTCATTATTGACCAGAACTTGCAGATTCACTCACCGGAGTTTATTCCCATTTACCCTAATCTTCGTATTTATTCTATTACAAAGGTATTTTAAATGTGCATTTAATGGAAATTTAGGTACGGCTAGTTACTAGCTACAAGAAAATGTTTTAATTCCAATGGAAAAAAAAATAATTTTTTGAAATATAATTATTGTTTAAAAGGAAAGTAATAAAATAAGTTCATTACAAGGTTTTTTTAAAACATAATTCGAACAATTGTTTATATAAGGTCAATCAATTATAGGTCAAATCAAATGAAATTCTCGCCGACTTCCAACTAATTAAAAAAAAAAATAGTTTGCTAGTTATTGACTTATTGAGAGGGAGCAAGAGGATTAAGAGATGATCGGGTTCACTTTACTCATTCCACTTAGCAATCAATTCCCTGTCATTATCGATATCTATTTAGGGAGTGAAAAAATGTAACAGATGGCATCTATTACGCACTAACTACATAACAATGAAATTGGCCGAAAACTGACTCTACTTCCGGCAAGGTTGCTTTTATAATTGCCTGTACCTCTACTGTTAGTTCAAAGCAATAAAAATAAATTGGTTAACCCGCTTTCCCTTAAATATAGTGATTTTTTACCCCTCCATTGCCTCGAGGACCTTGAAGTTGGTTATCCCACATTGGAGCAGGCGGTTAGCAGCAGAGAGTCCTGCCATCCCAGCCCCTATGATGACTACAGCAGGCTGTGGAGTCCCGGGTTTGATGGAGCACATGTCGTAAATGCAAGCAGGATCCTCCTGCACCACTTCTTTTGAAGGTTTCGCTTTTTTCGTAAGGCGACTTCCAACATTGAGCCACCTTAAGGGAATAAAATGCAATTAAATGTAATGTATATAAACTATGTTAATGTCTATAAAAAAAGTATATACGTAAATATGTTGGCCAATAACAAATATGAATAATGGATAATTATTAAATTTTTATAAGTTCAATTATCAAGTTACTTAGATGTTGCCAGGTCACATGTCCAACTTGCTAAAGGTCTAAAGCCGCGTTCTCACGGGGAAAAAAGACGAAAGCGTGGCACGCCTTCGTCTTCTAGGTAGTGGTGCTTGCCAGAAGTGGGGGAGAAAATTAAACTAGCCGAAAGCCGTGGACCGTTCACACGACCACGATTCAGTTTGCCTATTGAAACCTACCATGGAGGAGCTTCTCTTGGAAAATTGTGTAATTTTGAGTTCAGCTTTAAGTGATATGTTGGTGAAAAGATTGAGAATCACGTGGACAAATAAAAAAAAGGAAGAAAAAGGGTTGTTGGGTGAGGATGTGGATACTCGCAAGACAAAATGCGGGAGAAAACATTCGGCGAATACTGAACTAAGAAACGATAACTCTGAAGATTTTTAAAATATGCCAAGAATATCCGAAGATCAGTTTGATTTCCTTCTGCAACGCGTATTACTACACATTTTAAAGTCAGATACTAACATGAGACAAGCTTTGAGTGCTTATTTTAGCACTCACCAAAAATTGTAGCGTTTCACAATCGTTAAGTTTCATTACACGTTTCACTGAGGGCCCGGACATTTTTGCTCTAAAAAAAAAAACTTGTTAACTCTCTCGACTGAAGTGGTCCACGCCTGAAAATCAAACAGGTTTGATACCGATTGTGAGCGGTCGTGGTCTCCCCTCTCTCTAGATGACATCAGAGGCAAACTCATGCCACCTCGTTCAGACGAAGGCAATTCCATGAATGCGTAGATCACGTTAGCTTGCCACGCCCCGTGAGAACACTAGGTAAGGCAGATTTTTAAGAGCAGATAAATTTAGCTTATATGGCAACCCCACAAAATAGTAAAATTCAAAAAGAAGAAAGAGAGAGGGGTAAAATAAATATATCCATAAGTATCATGGAAATGAAAAGGGGAACAAGACCTGTTTGGAACAAAAGCAGACACTTTACTGAGATTACTTAAGGTGAAGGAAGACTGAGCGGTACTTGGCTGAGGGGTAACGCACTTTAAAAAAAAAGTGCAGTAACCTAGCAATAATGGCAGACGAAAGATGGCAGGATCGAACCTGACTGGTGTGGAGTGGAATTAATTCCCCTCCCCCGCCCTCACAGGCAGGAAACCTCGTGTAGCCAGACGGCAAGGAAGGGGAAAAGAAAAAAAAATGAAGAAAGTTTAAACTAAAGACGGTGCACACTAAGAAGAATATGATATGCTATACAACACGTGATACGATATACGAAGCGATATGAACGGGACATCAATATGTGAAAAGCGTCAATTCTTAATTAAAGCGAAGAAAAAAGTGCACACTTGTACAATAGCCATTCTGTAGCGACGCCAATCTTACCGATAGGTATCTGTAATGGCAACACGGCGTGCTGCTCTGGGAGCCGATTAGTACTGCGCAATATATCGTCATATTGGTGAAACTGCAAGTAGAAATTTCGTGTCCTGCTTCATCATAGTAGCTGAAACAATTTCCACAAGCAAATGAAAATTATCTGGACTTCTTTAAGGCCCCTATACACGGTCAATATTACTGACAATACTGGAATGACGAAAACACTGGAGTCACCCTTCAGTATTTTTACACAATACACGATCAATATTACTGTCAGTATTACTGAAGTTTCTACAGCATACTCGGACAATATTAATGTCCATATTTTACTCAGTTCACAGTTAGCTCGCTATAAGAGTGGTTATATTTTTCTCACTCAGCAATAACCTACATTTTTTAATAGATAGAGCATGTTTAGCAATTGTGATCGCCATGGTATTGAAAAAAGAAAAGAAGAAAAGACTTCAAGACAAAGAAGGATTGGCTATTGGACAGGGATAAGTTCACCCATTTAAACTTACCCAACCAGATTTCAATAAAGAAACAGCCAGATTATTTTAATCATTTCCGAATGAATGAAAACTTATTTAATAATTTATTAAAAAAGGTTTCTCCTCTTCGCTATTTAGCAACAGGCCGAAATTTTGAGGACTTGAATTGAATGCCATGGCGATAACAATTGCTAAACACGCTCTATCCATTAAAAAATGTAGGTTTTTTATTCACGCATTCTTCTCTTTTCATGTTATCTTTCATCCTCATCTAATAGCAACGCCATAGGAACTAGCTGTTCCTCAGTAAAATTGATGAATGTTTTTAACCTGCTGGTATAGGAGGAGCGTTGTTGGAACGCCGTAGTGTGAAAGATAAGAGCGCGAGTCGAGCGTGGCCTATAGTGTCAAACGGCTTTGACAGTATTTTCTAATTCTGTCAGTAATATTGACCGGGTATAGGCCCCTTTAAACTTTTCTGTGTATTGATCCAGTTCAGCAGGGCCGCACTTAATACTTTCTCTTCTTGGTATTTCTTTTGTTTTGCTACAACCACCAGTATACTGCAACATCCTCTTCACGTGACATAGCCCCCAATGGTTCGAAATAACCCCCAAAACGAGCCATCCTGTGGTCGCTTTTCTTATCGTATCGCGCTGGTTTTGGCTTTTCGACGAGTATAGGCCGACTTTATATATTTTTGATAATATTTGTTTATTCTAACACCTTGTTATATTCATGCCACTACTTTAAACTAATGTTTTAAATACAATCGATAGATGTTGACGACAGCTGACGATTAAAACGAACATCGTAGCTTCTCCGAGTCAAAAGTTATACTAATCTCAATACGCAGCAAAATAACCTCAAAATTGCGGGGCTTCCCTTTCCACCGCGCGCGATACGTCACTGTCCTCGCTTGTCATAATGAATTATTATCATTAGCTACCCGGTGGTATAATTTAATTTTGGATGTAGAGGATAGATTCGAAACTACAACCCCAAACTGTATCCCCCGATTTTGTTATCATTAGGTTTTTAGGATTTCCCCCGTATGGTAGCTAATTTAAAGACGTATTCACGTCAAAACGATACATACATAAAATATTGAAACAATCATTACATTATTAGATAATTTTGTAACACGAAAATACTGTCCTTCAGCAAAATACTGGGCCTTTTGTCTAATCAATGTCCCACCAATTGGTTTATGTTTACTTAGGCACAGCCGCAGCCATGTTAGAAGACATTTCCCAACGCAAGGTATTCATTCACCTAACCCTGCCCTGCAATTGCAATCTCTATACTTTCCACGTCCTCCTGAACTTCTGAACTCTCATCTTAAATTTCATTTTTACTATTCAAAATCCGACACAATGTTGATTTTGGCCCACCAGACTGTTCTACGTTTTTATTCATAGGCTTTCAAATTTCAAATTCGCGATTTCGCTACAAGTTGACAGGATGAGTTTTACTTATTAACAAAGGCAGCGAGGTAGCAACAATGAGTTAAAATGGAATATCAATGTGCTTAATGATTAAACTTTAGAGACCATTCAAAACAAAATAAACCCATCTATTCGTTCACGTTTTCTTAATAGAATTCTAAATTCAAAATTATCTTACAGAGGTATATACAAAAATTTTCCCATTTACAGAGGCAATTTCAACAAACATTGATTCCACTTATAGAGGTGAAAACATTCGAGTTAAAGGGTCACCTGTGGTGTAGTGGTTAGCATAGCAACCTACTAAACCCAAGATCGCGGGTTCGTAGCCCGGCAGATGACCTTAGGATTTTTTAAAGGGAGTAAAAAATCCTTAGCTATGCCGTCCTTCGGAAGTGACGTAAATATTCTCTACAATTTTGGTTCTATTAATTTTTGTTTTAGGATTGGCCGTTTTCGAGATATAGCGCGAAGGAGAAGCGGCCACCGGTTCGGCAAACATTTCCTTCTAGTGCCTCCCACAATCCTTTCTCAGAAAAAATGGCAGAATCAAAGTTGTAGAGGACTAATAGTTTCTATAGTTTTCTGGCACTTGAAGCAAATATCTGACAAAAATTTAAGTAACAATTTTTTTTATCGATAATAATCGATATTTAATAACGTATATCTCGAAAACCGTTGAGAGTTGGACAAATATGTATAAAAACAACTTTATAGGAAATTTAATTAACTTTAATTTTGATTTGTAGCCTATTTTTCCAGGTCCACCGTTTTGAAGATATAATCGAAAAAGCTAAACATGGGATCTTCTCCCCTTCCCCCACCGTTAACTGGGGGATCTCATTCCCATATTTCATGGACTCTACGCTCCTCATTTCAGCACTCTTACTGGGGTCCCACATCACCGCAAAAACACGTTTGTCGGCACTTTTTTGGCTGTAACTCCGAAACTAATTGTTCGATCCAAAATTTATTTTTTCTATCTGAAATCTGATTGAATTTATCATAAGAGCCTGTACATTAAATTTTGATCAGGTCCCGTAAAATATCCATGTGAGGACCCTACAATCCGCTTACAGTTAAATCTGAATCCATTTAATGAAATCCAAGTTGTTTTGGTACGTTTTCACTATTACTCCATAACTAGTTGTCCGATTTGAAATTTCATTTTTTCCAATAAAATCTGATTAGATTTACTGTGAGGCCTCTAGCCAGCACACGCTAAATATGCATCTTTTGGCATAATATGACATTTTCAGTGGGCTAGCTTGCCCGTATTGCGAGGTTTAATCAATATTTCATATAAAGGGCCTCACAGCAAATTTAATCAGATTTTATTTGAAAAAATGAAATACCAAATCGGACAAATAGCTTTGGAATTATAGAGAAAAATGTCCAAAAAAAAAAACTTGGATTTCAGAACAGTAAGCGGTTTTTAGCGTGCAAGCGTGGGTATTTTACGAGACTCGATCAAAATGTAATATACAGGCTCTTAAGTAAATTCTACTCGACGTGGAAGGCACCAGAAGCAAATGTTTCTCTGAACCGGTGCCTGCTTCTCCTCCACAATAATTAATTAATAGAGCCGAAATTATCTTTATAATATTATTAGCTAAATATTTTGTAACCTTCTCGATTGACCTCTGAGGCATAGAAATCGAAATATTTGAAGAAAAAAAATAATTGATTTTTGTGACCTTTGACCTTGAATATCTAATTATGCTAAGGGTCATTCTCAAAAAAATTGTTTTGGGTACAGAAAAAGAGTAAAAAAGAGGCATTTGTGTGGATATATTGTACATTTTCCAACATTGTACTTTATCCTTGTTAAACAAGTTTAATCTATTTTGACATTCTTTCAACTTCTCCAATAATGAGGAGCATCTTTATCAATAAGGACATACTTCTTTGCAAATTTATTTATTACAACAACGTAAAGGAAAGAATATTTCTGAAGTAATTCTATCAGATACTGTTGATTTCTGGATATTAGAATAGACTAACAAATAAATATTGAAATTTAAAAATCATATTTACTTTTATCTGAAATCATTTACTTCACTGTAATTAATAAAAGTAGCAATTTTTTTCTATACAAGGTGAGTATCTCTTAGTGTAAAAAAAAATTGTGTGAAACTAGATCATAAATGTAGCAAAATGCCACATACCTTACCTTTCTATTCCAATCCGTTGCAAATATACGATTAAATCAAAGACTTTTTTGAGGAAATCACGTTTTTTTCCCATAAAAGCTGTAATATCTCCATTTTGTTTAAATATTTTTCAAATTTTGACATTATTTTCGGATTTAGAATTAAATTTTCTAAAGTAGCTGAGTACCTGTAACCTTGAATTTCACAAACTTGGTATCTAAAGAATAGCTTGATTTTCACTTTATTTGGGGAAGTAACAATGTCTTATATTACTTCAACGCTCACAGTTTATCGAAAAAACTATCCACAAAACGCCAAATATCACTAAAACTTGAAAATTTAATAAGCTTTTGAATGATATGTTAAACGTAATGATTTTGTTTCGATTTCATGAAGAAATTTACTTTTGAAACCGAAAAAACATGGTTTTCTCATTTGGCATACAAATCAGTTACTTGTGTAAATAAAACATTATGATAACCGCTTAATGGAAATATGCATTTGAAAACATAATAAACTATTCATTGGATTAAAAAGCAAAGAAAAAAATTATTGTTTAAAAGAAAATAAAGGAAAACTGTCAATAAATCGACACCAGACCAAAGTATCTTATGTTATTACATCTATTTATTTATTACTATAATTTAAGACTTATTTGATTAGATTTTCAATGTAAGGTTTAAAACTCAATGATAATAAACATAGACCTCAGATTCGCTACTAACTTCTGAATGCAGATGATGTTAAAGAATACCACTTTTTGAGGTGAATTTTATGGGCAGATGAATCACAGGGGAAAGTATTTCTATCTATCCATGTATATCGTTGATTTATATTGGTATTGCTTTTGAATAATGTGGAAGAGCACCATGGTATTGGAAAATCATATTTTGCCGAACTTCTGGTGGAATATCGTGATGAAGTTTTAGTTGGATATTTTGTAACAAATCTTAGTAATCTCATCATTCAATCTATTGGGCAAACTATGATTTTTCAACACTATTCGACAGCAATAAAAAGATATATAAACAAACGATACTCCACATGAAACGGTAGAAATTCCTTCCCCTGTGAAGACTGACTCATCTACCCATAAATTCAAAAAGTGGTATTCTTTAATACCCTCTGCATTCAGAAGCTAGTAGCAAATTTGAGGTCTATGTTCATTATCATTGAGTTTTAAACCTTACATTGAAAATCTAATCAAATAAGTCTTAGATTATAGTAATAAATGTAATAACATAAGATACTCTGATCTGGTGTCGCTTGATTGACAGTTTTCCTTTATTTTCTAATAAACAATAATTTTTTTCTTTGCTTTTTAATCCAGTGAATAGTTTATTATGTTTTCCAATGCATATTTCCATTAAGGGATTGTCATAATATTTTATTTACACAAGTAACTGATTTTTATGCCAAATGAGAACACCATGTTTTTTCGGTTTTAAAAGTAAATTTCTTCATGAAATCGAAACAAAATCATTACGTTTAACATATCATTCAAAAGCTTATTAAATTTTTAAGTTTTTGTGAGATCTGACGGTTAGTGGATCGTTTTTTCAAAAAATGGTGAGCGTTGAAGTAATATAAGACATTGCGACTTTCCCAAATAAAGTGAAGATCAAGCTATTCTTTAGATACCAAGTTTTTAAAATTCAAGGATACAGGTACTCAGCTACTTTAGAAAATTTAATTCTAAATCCGAAAATGTGGTCAAAGTTTGAAAAATATTTAAACAAAATGGAGATATTACAGCTTTTATGGGAAAAAACGTGGTTTCCTCAAAAAAGTCATTGATTTATCGTATAGTTGCAACGGATTGGAATAGAAAGGTAAGGTCTGGGCATTTTGCTACATTTTTGATCTAGTTTCACACAATTTTTTTTTTTTTTACACTAAGAGATACTCACCCTGTATATCATATTTTTTTGATATATCAAAGAAGACCTAAAGTCTCATATCAATACATTCCCCACTCCTTCCTTCCCCATTTTCTCACAAACTGTGTATATTTAATGAAATTTAGAAAAATACTAGATTTTATGGTACTCATTTAAGTTTAAAATTAATATTTCAAAATCTTCACTGAATGAATGAAACAACAAATTTTCCTCATGGTTAATGAGATAAAAGATATTTGCTGAAAGTATTTACAATAAAAACATTCTAAATTTATTTAAGCCATTATGTAATTTAAGAATATAGAAGCATAAAGCATATAAAAAGAGGAAATGTGAATACACTGGAGACTACCTTGAAGGCAATTTAGACAGAAAGGATTTGAAGCGGTGAGGTGCTGTGACAAACAGTGAGGTGATGTGATGTGACAAACAGTGGTGATGTGATGTGACAAACAGTGAGGTGATGTGATGTGACAAACAGTGAGGTGATGTGATGTGACAAACAGAGAGGTGATGTGATGTGACAAACAGTGAGGTGATGTGATGTGACAAACAGTGAGGTGAGGTGCTGTGACAAACAGTGAGATGTGATGTGACAAGCGGTGAGTTAGGAGGAAGAAGATGGTTGGGATGTTTGATCATATGGAACACAATTACATTAACTTATTCTGCTGACAGTTTGGCTTACACTGCAAGACTTCATCAATGAAGTGAATTTAAAAGATATTAATAAAGTTAAATTTTAGTAAAAAATAAAATAAAAACCGACTTCAAGATTAAACCTACATGAACAAACTTGAACCAAAAAGTAAAAAATAATATTTTAATTACTTCAAGACAAAGAACATTATAGCACCATGAACAAAATTATCCATCCTTACATACCTATTCACAATTATCTTCAATTAGTTTTGGAGTTGGTACCAACCAAAACAAAGATCGAAAGAAATTTGATAATTAAAAATAAGTGCAGAAAATTTATTGCAAACGCAGAATTAAACTACCCTTCTTGGCTAGCACCAACTCCAAAAATAAGTTATCATAAATAACTTATACCCTTCTGGGGGGTATAATAAAAATTTGGCATTTTACTCGTTTAAGAATATATTTAACTAGAAACTACATGCTTTGGGAAAACATTGTTTCCCATCTTCAGGTAAGACGTCTATTTACAGTGTTTCCACATCATTTTTTGAATCATGTTGTTACAGTAAAAGAGGAACTTGTCTTTAAAATAGTATTGGCTATGAAATTTAATAAAATAAAACATTAAAAAAAAATTAATTAGCGGTAAAAGAAAACAGTATGATGATGTATAATCATACCTTTCCTTTAATTAACTTTCTTAGACCAAGCAATTAAAACAGTTAACCAAATAATATAAAAATTTATTATTTTACATAAAATATTTGTTGCATATTTTTTTAGCTGATCCTATATGATATTCATCTTAATATTTTAATTTCTAAATCTCAACAAGCAATATTGAACCATTTGACATAACATAATACCGTAGTGATCCTACTATTACTTGAATTAAATTTCTTAAACAAGACAGTTAAAATAATTCTCAGATTATTAAAATAGTCTAATTACAGGATTCATAACAAATTCATTACCAACCTTAGTCCAGCGAGGCACCTTGTCTTCTCTGGTCGGATGAAATCTTTAAGTAACATGATATGGATAATGGATTAAAGTACTTTCCAGTCAGTAAATTAATTAATGATAATTTATAATTAAAGTAACATTATACACATAAAAGGCAATGCATTTTATTTATCATAAATATGACTGTTAATTTACAAACCATATGTCATTGATATTTGAATTTAAATTATGATGAATGTTCATGTGATGATTATGAATTCAGATTCAAGTCTATAGGTAAAAAAATTAATTGTATAATGGAAATGTAATTAGCTTATGATCTAACATTTTTTTTTTCATATTTATTTCTTGATATTTATATCTGTATAGAATATATTATCAAGTAAATGTGTGGAAATACGATTACAATAACATGGCAATGACTTGTAAAGAAACTACCCATTAATGGCACTACAATGAATTCTACATTAGATGGTCCCTAGGCCATCTTCTTTTCAGGAGCCTCACAGCGTTATCAGGAATCAAATGGGTATGAAGCTTATTCATGGAAGGATAGCTATCTGATTTAAGACAATTCAACAACATACAGGACATCTAGATCCTTATGAATAAGTCTGTAAATGTAGTTAGTTATAAAAAATAATTTTATTTATTTTTTTAACTTAAAAAAAAACTTTTATTTGGAACTTATAACCAATACAATACAATTTTACTATGAGGAAATGTAAACAATTATCACATGAGGGAGACAGCACCTATGGATGGATACTCCTGACCAGCGAATTTAAATTGTAACTCTGAACGTGTAGCAAATTTAAATGTGTAAGAAGATTTATTCATATATTCAGCTCATAATTATTTATCATGAGAAAAGGTGACTGTTATAAGAAGAGATGATAAGGAAGAAATAAACACCTCCAAGTAAAAAATTATAATAGAGTGCCAACGTTTTAGCGTGCCTTGCAGGCCTCCTTTAGGGCTAAAATGAACAAAAACTAGATGTGACAAAAAAAATAACTGACGGGTAAACTAATGAATGACCAATGGATATACAAAAGGGTTAAAACATAATACAGAATTACATAAATATCATGGTATAGTAAAAAATACAATAATAGTGTGAAAATGCCAATAGAAAAGAACATATGATACAAAGAAGCAAGGTAACGATGAAGACAAGACAGGATTGATTAGTGAAGAAAAAAATAAGGTAACGGTCGGGTTAAGAGGAGGCAACCCCTACGCGCGCCGAGAATACCTTTTATCGATTCTTACCTTCTTCCGATTTATTTCGGTGTTTTAGTCGCGACTTTTAGAGGGGAAAGGTTATTCTCATTTATTTACGGAAAAACTTTAAATCCCTGTTCAAAGTAATATTAACTTCTGTTTACCTTATGATATTAAAATGAGAAATAAGAAAATAATGAAGTGGAAATAAGAAAATGTCAAAATATAAGACACTAAACTTAGACTTAAAATAGTAAGCGGTTTTTAAACGTGCTGGTATGGGTATTTGATGGGACTTGATCAAAATTTCATATATAGGTTCTTATAGTAAATTTAAGGAGCTTTCAGATAAAAAAAAAGAAATGTTGGATCCAACAATTAGTTTCGGAATGAGTATCAATAAACGTGTTTTTTCAGAGAAGTGCGACCCCAGATAAAGAGTGCCGAAAAGAGGGGTGTAGAGTGCATGAAGTATGCGATAATTTTCGACTTGACAGCTTTGTTAGGAATAGTTAGAAGGTAAACATATTAAAGTTCCCCGCCCCTGGGGGTTGAGCTAAAGGTGGGGGGATGGGAGAAGGTCCCAATTTTGTTTTTTTGATTATATCTCGAAAACGGTGGACTCTAGAAAAATATGTAGCAGATCAAAATTAAAGCTCATTAAATTTCCTATAAAATTAATTATATACGTATTCGTAGAAATTCCAACGGTTTTCGAAATATACGTTAATTAAAATCGACAATTTTAGAAATAAACAAAATGTTTACCCCACTTTTTGTTAAACATTTGAAGCAAATACCAAAAACGTACATATGAAACTAAAGTACATTTAATGCTCTACAATTTTGATTCTGGCGTTTTTTCTGAGAAACGATTCTGGAAGGTAATAGAAGCAAAAATTTGACAAAAAGTGAGGTGACATTTGTTTTTTCCCGAAAATCACCTATTTTCAATAACTTATATCTCGTAAACGGTTAGAATTACGACAAATTTATATATAATAAATTTTATAGTAAATTTAATTAGCTTTTATGTTTATTTAAAACATATTTTTCTAGAGCCAACAGGTTTCGAGATATTATCGAAAAACCAAAACAACGGAACTTCTCCCCTCCCCCCCACCGTTAGCTCACCCCCCAGTGGTGGGGACTTTCAGTATGTTTACCTTCCAACTATTCCTAACGAAGCTATGAAGTCAAAAATTATCGCATATTACATGCATTCTACAATGTGATTATTGACTGGACTAATAAAAATATAACATATGACAAAATGAAGTAAATAAAAAAGGAAAATAAGGAGATGAGGGAGGGAAATATACAGCAATGAAAAATGGTGCTATAAGAAAACATATTGATAAAATAAAGAAAGGTGAAACAAAATAAAGAAAGGTGAAACAAAATAAAAAGAGGAAAGATAAAAGGAAAAGATAAGAAAAAGGCAATAGATCAAATGACTAATAATTATAATTATTTATAATTGAAACAAAAAAATAAACTTTATTCTAGGACTTACTGCCCCCTAAGAATAATAATAATGCATATTTACAGGTACAATTGTCTGCCCGTATTATTTACAAATTAAATGCTTTAGTAATTACGGTATATATTCTTAACAGGAAAAAAAACTTAAATTAAAATATATACTTATATACTTAAGTATATACTTGTGTCGTCTAGTTGCAAAACCGGCCAACTCCTCAATTTTGAGAAATACGTTTTTTCTGTTTTCCAAGTCCTAAGATACATTTTCCAATGAGTTGCAAAAGTGGCCAAATCCAAAATAAAAAATTGAGTAACTCGCCCCCTCCACTTCAAAAAGTGCTTTCAAACACACTACTCTTGTGCCACTAAAAACCGAAGAGATTTTGTTCCTACTTCGTTTTGGCGTGATGTAATAGAAAATCAGCTTTCCTGAAAAATTTTGTTTTTTGGAGATGGCCGGTTTTGCAACTAGACGACACACTTACAGAACATGGATCAGCTAAACATTACCTGAAACGATTTCACTAATGAAAATCAGATGCTTCTGAATGTGACAGACTAATTACACAAATTAGTTAAGACCTTCTCTAATAGAAGGGGGTGGGGGTACATGGCCTCTTCAACAAGAAGCTTTATACCACAAGTATAAAAAAGAATAAAGCAATATTTTGAAACTACACAAAGGCTAAATGAAAAATTATGAAGATTTAATAGTATTTCAACCTATTGGCATTAAAAATTGTTTTTGTTTTATTTTTATTTATTCTCATTTTTTTCATTTATTCAGTTTTAGTTATATATATATATATATAAATAAAGTTATTGATACTTAAAAAAATTGATTTGTATAGAAGAAAAGCCATTTAAAATTTTGTATGCATATAATATGTTTTTTGCATGGTGTATGAACAATTTTAAAATAAACACCTCTTCTTAAGTAAGGTTCTTGAGGTTCAGTCAATAAATAAAACAACTATTTCGGCAACCTATCAAGACTATAATTGTTCTCATAATCATGCCCTGCATCTTAGTAAGAATGTCCTAGTATTCTTCGCACTTGCTAGTCTTCTGTTGGATTTCTGAAGTTCGTCCAACAGAAAACTAGCAAATGCGAAGAATACTAGAACATTCCTACTAAGATGCAGGGCATGGTTATGAGATGAGAACAATAGTCTCTAAATGTCACCAAAATAGTTATTTTTATTTATTGACTGAACCTCAAGCACCTTACTAAACAAAGAATAATTCCAAGTATTTACTTAATTTCTATAAATATTAAATATATAGAAATTAGAGAAATACTAATAATATGATTAGCTGAACAATTAATACCAGACCATTTAGACTCAAACCCATAATGTTCTGCCTACCTTGTACCTGGACCTGGTCATTAAGATTTTTTTTCCTTAAGTTTGCTATCACTAAGCTACACCCCCCCCCCCCCCACCTCTAGTTTCAGAATCAATTTTAGATATACAGATCAAAAGAGTGAAAAACAAGCTTAAATGTTTTTCATTGGTGAATAAAAATACTCTAAGGGTATAAATCCCCACATCTAGCAAAAAAAATGCCTGATGCGATTTAGTGCCAACTATTAGTATTACTAATAAATAAGAATTAAGAATCAAACTGAGACAAGGAATAAAACACAATGAAGTTGACTATACATATAATATATTTTAAAATTATATAATCTAAAACTATGGCATATATCATTTATGATAACAGAGTTGAACAAGAGGTTCTACCTATACAAGTCAAATGCAAACAAATTCATGGAAACATTTTCTGAAATTTAAGCTTATTTTATTTATTCATATGTAAATACAGTCTCTTCATTGGAATATTCGGCAGTTATGATATAATATATATATTGTATTATAACTGTTTGTGAAATATTACATTATATTACCAATATTACATTTATCATAAAAGGTAATTTTGTACATAAAAATCATACAAGAATATCAAAACTTAAACTGTTTAACATAAGTTTATTTTTTTTTATTTTTTTTTTTTTTCATGAGGGGGAGGAAAATATTCAGCTAAATTTTGGTTAACATATGCAACTCGGTATAGAGTTGAAATACTTATTCCCTTTAATTGAATGTACATATAGGACATGGTGAGTGTAGTGTACATATAAAAAAATTCTTATTTACATTTCTATTTTTATATACATAAATATATGTAAAAATCATAAATTCACAAAACAATAAACATACCTTCAATTAAGCCATAAATATAATTAAAAAATTAAATGAGCAGCATTTAATAATGACAAATCTTTTTAGATTTTTTTTTTTTTTTTTAATAATGAAACCAGTTGTCTGTTAATAATCGATAATTTACATTCAAACAAATAAAATAAATAAATAAAATGTAATATTTGAACCCCACTTGTTTAATCTATTGAATAGATAATGCAATAAAGCCAGTTTCATTTATGTAACTCGCTCACTTTTATGAACCTTAAAAATTATAATGCACATTACTTTTACGTTGAGCAATTAAAACAATTTGTTCTTAAATCTTATTCAATGAGCAAGGGCTTTGAAGCTATTTGACTAGATCTCTATTTGGTGAACTACGTAGAAAGAAAAGAAAAACAAAAGGAAGTTTATGGCAACAAATAACATTTTTATAACCCTTAATATTATAACATACTTCGAGCCCTTTCGAAAATTCATAATTCCAAAAAAAAAAAGAAAAAAAAAATTAATCACAAATTGAATATGTTAATGTGCATTTCTAATGGAATGTAAAAACAAATGTGACATGGTCTTTTATAAATTTCAGACTATATTATACTGATACACTTGTATTGAGTTTTTGTAAGGAATTAATTAACTATAATTTAAATTAATTAGCAGTCATAAAATTGAATTACCTTTAAGAAGTATATATCTAATATAATTATTACTTATTACTACTACAGTATAGATTACGATAAGAGGATAGAAAATAGTTTAATTTAAAATTAAGTTTTAAAGGTATTATTGTGACAAATGAGAGAGAAGGAACATGGCTGCTTAAGAGTATAATACATCTTCATCTTTAAAGCTATACGGCTCAATACAATTAAATATAAATTAAATGAAAAGAGACTGATTAGATTATAAATGTTACAACATATATATATAATAAATAATTACATTTACAATGATCATATCTTAACACTTATAAAATACAAAAAAAAAAAAAAAATAATAATAATTAAGTTAAAACATCACTTTCTTACATAAACTTTAAAGACAATGGGAACATAATAACTTACAAAGTAAATGAAAGGAACTCTTCAAGTTTGACTTTTGTAAAGGTGGACTTAAATAAGATTATACCATGTGTGAAAGTAAACACATAGGGCTCTAACATTACATTAGATCTAGGAGGCAGAGAAGATAAAAAGTAAAATAAAAAAATAAACCGACAGGATATAAAATTCCATACTAACAGGATTTTATATATATATATATATATATATATATATATATATATATATATATATATATATTTATTTATTTATTTTAGGTCAATTTTCATTCAAATAGAGTATGAAATCGACCATAACACTTTACAATTATATAAATTAAATTATATATATAAATATTTAAATATTTATCTCGAATAAAAGGATACAGCTTAAAGCTTTTTCAAATCCACGTAAGCCTAACTTCTAAAAGCCTAAAGCAGACTTCATTTGTTTAAAGAAAACAAATTAATAATTAAAACTCTTTTCACTAAGAGATGCTATGACAGTTCCTGTTAAAAGCACAAAACTATGAAGTGACTACCCATCGCTAAGAAAAGTTAACATTGAATAATCATAAAATATGAGTAGAAAAACCCTAGTTACTAAATTTATTGTAGGACGTAACGATGAACACTCTGGTTTTTTTAGGACCATCAGTTGTCATGAGGATTTCCATTACAACTGGAATAATTTGAGGTACTGTTTTCAAGGTAATTAAAAATTAAAATGTGATAACATTGAGGAACAATTATATATTATATAATTTAAAAAAAAAAAAAATTGAAAATTTGATTTAAGATTAATTCAAATCATAAACCTGAGAGAATAAACATTAAATGGCAGCTCAGAGTTGCATTATAAAACTAACATTATGAATTACTCGTATCAGTCAGTATAATTATGTTTATTCAGAAGTATAATATATTTAATAAGCTTAGTATAATATGAAATGCTTTAAAATGGCACTAAAAGTGTACATTGAGCACACAACATAAAATGTATACATTAGTTTAGAAAATAAACCTTTTTACACTTTAGCACCTCAGAAGGTCCTAAAATAAAATAACTAAAACGATGCTCATTGATTACTTCATTACTATTCCATTAAAAATGAAAGAAATTAAACAAAATAAAAGGAAAAAAAGAAAAAGAAAAGCTTTCTAGAGCTTCCCTACCATATCTTGCATCTTGCATTAAACACAACCCTCAACCTTGTGATATGTGTAAGAAAGGCAAAAATTTACCTAACAATATTAACTTTATCTATAGTCTGGTAACTCTGATTAGAACCAAATGTTTTTCTTCACGATAACGATATGTTGAAAATCTTCTTCAAACAGAAACCACCATGATCTTTAGCCAATCTAGAATCTATAATTTTATTTAACTTTTAATGTAAAAACCATGCACCGAAGTTCATTGTAATCTTCAATCCAATATACATATTTACATATTAACTAAAAAAAAAAAAAAAAAAAAAAAAAAAAAAAAAAAAGAATAAAATAAACTAACAGCCTTTAGACAACACTATTAAACACATTCGTTATTCAGTAACATGTACAATTAATGCTAATACTTTTAATAAACGTAAATTATATTTAAAAAATTATCAAAAATATGGTCAATAATGTTGTCTAAATTTAGGAAGTGTATCTGAGAGAGAAGCTATACACTGTTCAATGAAGAGACTTGTTTGCACATTTTGCAAAATCTATCTCCGCGTAGTTGAAAGGCGAAGTGTCCGAAGGAAGACTTGGGCTCGGGGAAGATGAGGATTCCGTTGCCGTCCGAACAGTCCTACCAGACTCTTCGCTTTCCGAACCTGATTTTACCAGGTCAAGGGAAGCATAGTGCAGCTCTTTCTTCCTTCACAAATGCATAAAAGTATTAATCATAAAAGAACTAAATATAAGTAAAGGCTACAGAAAAATAAGAAGAATGTCAGTTAGGGTAAGAGTAGGCAAGACAGAGGTTATGTTACTAGCTTGTTACATAAGTTGACCTCCTCATAAAGAATTAGCACGAAATGATCCTACACACCCTCTCTCCTACCCTACAATTATTAGATTTGAAAAAATCTTTTTCAAAGCCTAAATATGTAAACAGCTGGCTTCCCCAGTTCTAATATATGTAAATTCTTATCTGATACCAATAAATGACATAATCAAGCCACTCATACCACTCAAACCCTCACCTTTTATGGTTGAAATGAAACGGAAGTTAAAATTTAATGAATAACACTATTTGTAAAATTGCTGATTAGATAAAGACAAAAATAGATTTACAAATGGAGATGGAAGGAATTCTAAAAGGAGCAAGTTGCAATAACAAAGAAAACAATTACCACATTTGCCTCAATACAGGTCAAGGTTTTTACGGGGGATTTGCTCCTGTTGAACGAGGGGTCATCAACCTATATTCAACGATGACCAAAGAAAATTTAAGTTGAACTTAACTCTTGCCTTTTAAGTAACTTCAAAGTTTATTTTAATGATTTATATAATTACTTTTACTTAAGACTGGCGAAATGACAATATGCTAAAAAAAAAAATGTGGTCTCAGGAGAAATTAGTGATCTATGTTAGTTTTTCAAAACTTAAAGATTTAGTTATTCTTCCTGGTGATATGGCTACAGTTGCACAATTTAGACATAGTTAGTGGTCAACTATCTTCTTAAGATATCCTTTATAAATATTTTAACAGTTTTATAATAAACAATTATCTTCAGCTTACATATTAACGAAGGATTAGAAACCTTCAGTTAGTTTGTAATGAGGATGGATTATAATCCATAGGGCATGAGATTCAATAACAAAAGCAGCATTTATTAATACAAAAAAATAACAGGCAATAAAGATGACATTTTATGGGACGAGGAATCAGAAAGAAGATAGAGAACAGCTCATATTCAGATTAGTGGTGGCAACAATAGTACAATTTCATAATCTTCAAACCTGGTATATCTTTAAAAATATTTTCAACAATTTGTTTTAAAAAAATTACAACTAGAAGTTTTGAATTCAACTAACAATTTTATATTATCTTTAAATTGTATTTTTTTTTTTTTTTTTTTTTTAAATCTTTGTACTTAATTTAAGCAAGTTTTTTTATTATTTTCCAACAACCTAAGGTTAAAATCATTTAATGCTAATAAACTTAAATATATTTTTTTCTGAAATCTTAATTCTTTAGAGAATTAATTGTTTATTTAATTAATTTATAATTAGATTTTTAATTTATTAATTAAATTAATTATTTAATTTATATAAATTTAAAAATTATATAAAATACAATTTGATATGATTCTTTTTTTTTTTTTTTTTTTTTTTTTTTTTTTAAACCACAGTTGACTATTATTTACCATTTACTATTTGGAAGGATATGAAATAACTGAGTTTCTAAACAAAATTTACCCTCCATAACATGAAAATTACTAAATTATGGAAAGAGACAAATTACGATATTAAAAGAAAAAAGAAAAAAAAAAATAAATAAATAAATAAATGAACATATTAAAATAAGTTAACTATGAAAATCAGTGATATTTATTTACCCATGGATAGATGGAGAAAGAGTTGAGGTAGAAGGTTTTGAATCTTCTTTAGGAGACATTATTGTTACATTTCCTAGACCAGAAAGAAGCCTGTCCATCGGGCTAACTTCAGGATCATCATCTTCTTCCTCATTATAAATACGCAGCTCACCAGAGGTTGCATCGACAGGACACTTTGCTGGTGGCTCATATCCTTCCGGGCTGAATGGGAAAATGCCTTGGTCGTCCCTCCTGGTACTGCTGCCGCTGCCACTGCTGCTACTGCTAAGACTTTTGTGATTCCACCTGGGAGAGCCGCTAAGTGAGAGGTGGAGAGGACCTTTGGGTGGTGTCCCCGTCGAGTGCTTCCTTCCTCCCGACAGGGCAAACATAGGTAATGAACTGGCCTCCTTCGGCCCTTGAATAGTTATTGGTTGGCTTCCTCTTCGGCTACCTCTCCTGTCTTTACTACTCATGTTCATGACCATATAACTGTTTTCTTGTTCAGCCTTAGGTCCGAGGGTCATTTCGACATATTCATCAGGTTGAGGAGCCATTACTTTAGTGTTATTGTTGTCTTCAGTAAGGGACATTTTCCTCTTGAGGCTCATGTCAAGATAGTCCTCTTTGTTTCTTCCCGAGAGCAGAAAAGGTTTAATAGGAGGTGATGTGACGGGAAACGAATCGATTCTTGCTTTCGTATTCATTGGCACAATATGTTTAGGATCGCCAGGCCTCATTTCCATGTAGCCTTCCCCACCTTCTGGAACCCTACTAAGGGAAGGGGATGGGTGCCCCGGAGGAGAAGACTTGGGAGGTGACTTTCCAAAGCACTTTTTAGGAGGGGACATTTCCATATAACTTCCCTCAGCTGTTGAATATGAGCTAGCAGCAGAGGACAAAGTGGATGCGCTACTTCCAGGAACACTTAACCTTTCAGAACTATTAGCCTTCTTCCTTGCTCGGCGGCCCTTCTTACTGAAGTCGAGCTCCATCATATCATCGCAGGGTTCCATGGAAGAGTGGCTAGAAGATGGAGGTATACGACCAAAGACGTGCACGTTTCGGGAGCCAACTGAGAAAGCACGAACCCTCTCACAGGTACTGGAGCTTAATAAGTCAGACCTGTAGGCAAAAGAAAAATAAACATTTATAAATATAACATTAACAAATAAAAAAAAATACTATAAGGGCAGAAGAAATATTAACAACTAAAACAGGTGAGGTCCAATCTAATGATATTGTAAGTGGATTTAATTTTTTAACCACTTACCACTGCCACAGAGCTGGGCAGTAATTGATTACTTTTTCAATTTTAAGTTAAAAAGTACAAGATGTAATCAAGTATACACTTACTCAACAATTACGAGTACAGTACAGTACAATACTTTGTTTTAATCATAAAAACTTTAAGTAAAAATTCTTATCTTTATCTAAGATGAAAAGAAATGATTGTATTCAAATTAATAAAATCAACTTAAATTAATAAATGTTGAGTACGCTAACTTTAATTCTACTCCAAACTTTTTGAGTATTTATTATTAGTACTCGTACTCAAACTAGTTTGAGTACCAATATACCACTGAGTACTCAATATATATAATAAGTTTTAATATTGCTGTTGATTTTTATATACAATATTTTTATGTTTTATATCTATGCTGATTTAGAGCACTATGGTCCAGTTCCTAATAATAAGTTCATCTTCAGTAACATTTAAGCAATAAAAAATCAATCCTAGTTCTCTTCAACTATTGACATATTGCTAAATAATACCTTTTAAATCTAACCTAAAGAAATAATTCATTCCTAATGAGGACATTACAATTTATTTATTTATTTTTTAACAAATTAGTTAAATAGTAAAACAAGAACCAAATCATTAAGTATAACATGAACTATTATAAATCACTTACCGATTGACATTTGGGCTAGGCCTGGAACCAACAGAATATGCTCGCGCAGGGCGTTCACTGGGTGCCAGGTCTATGGTAGTATCAACGTCGCTCGGGGGAAAGAACGCAGACACTTTATCCAGGGCATACTCTGAAAATCTTATGTCCGTAGACGGTGTGCCAGATGTGATTGAGCCACAGGAACCTAAATAATTACATAGGTTAATTTATGTTGTTACATATTATAATAACTTATTTTACAATTATAACATATTATCTTGTGGCATCAAATGAAATGTCACATTTTCTTATGATAAAATTGACAAAAACAGTTGTAATTACTAAAAATATCCTCCTTTTATTTTATACAATCTTATAATGAAACACACATATATATATATATATATATATATATATATATATATATATATATATATATATATATATAAACTTAATAAAATCTTGAAATCTAAAAGAAAATCACTTTCAGGAAGGCATTTTTTATGTATGTTTTTCTTCCTAACGCTGGTTTTAAAAACAGATCAAGGCGGACAAATAATCAATTGGCCAAACAGGATAAAATTTCAAGTTCTGCACAAATTATTAATTATATTAAGATAAACATAATTATTTCTATATTCAAATAGCATATTTAGCATTACCACTCTCCCCCCCCCCCTCTCAAGAAAACAACAACTGACATTTCATGAGATGCAAACAAAAGAAATATAAGTATTCCATGATAAGTGATTAAGTAAACAAAAACACAAATGGATGGCATTCAACTTCACTTTCAGCATATCACTTCAATTTCACGGACCTTCTGTGAACCTGCTTCGACCCTTTTTTACTGCCGTGTAACGTTTCTCTTTACCTGAAATTTTGCTTGCATATCCTTCAGTATATTTTCAGCTTATGTTTTGAATAGTTAAATGTCTAAAAAAATTTATTCTGATGATTAATGAATGATGAAATTATTAGAACTTTTGGCGGGTGCAAGTGAAAGTGAAGGAGAATCATCAGATCATGACTAAGATTTTTTTTATCAATCCGGTAATGTATCTATTGGAGAAATGCTGGGAACTAGTGGAATATCAAATAGAAGATAACCTGAACAGAAATGTAAAAATGAAAAAATGTAGAATAAAAAAAGAAAACACAAAGTATGCCGTACACGGGGCACTGCAGGTGCCTAGACTATCCCACACTACTGTATCCTCCCAACGCACGAGCATGCCACAGCCAAAGGTTTAATAGACCAAAGTTATTAATCCCTATCCTATTCTATTTTTCATAATTTTAGGGTTCATTAATATAACCTTCAGTAAAAAAAATATTTCAACAAAGACTTTTACTAGTTCCTTCTTGAACATTTGTCTGATTTTTACTGTTGCATCTTTTATTAGTTTTACTCTTTAACATAACGATAAGTTAATGCAGAAATATTATATGATTCTCTAACGAAAGGCAGAAAGGAAGGAAACCATACTAGTTTTTATCCTCTTTATCCAATAAAATAATTAAACCAATAATGTTCAACCATTTACATTATAGGAAGAATTCGACTGACCACATGGTAAAAAACAAATTATAAAAAATTAATAGTTATAAAATATTTAATTTTTCTTTTTAATTTTTATCAATTTATTGAAATTTACAACTGAACAAATATATACATGAAGTAAATGTGTTAATAATGATTACAATAACATGAAAACTTGAAAAGAACTATTTATCAGAAGCACATCAATAAAAATTCTATACTAAAAGGTCTCTGAGCCATCTTCTTTTCAGACGCCTTGGAGGATTATCGGGAATGGAGTGGGAAGCAAGTTGAGAAAATAGTGGATTTGAGTGGTTATGGAGCTTACTATGAAAGGATAGGTATCTGGTTTGGGCCAAATCAGTAACATATGGAACATTAAGATCTTAGTGGATAAGTTTATTAGTGACAAAGTAAGGAGCATTGAGCATTTTTTGAAGGATTTTGGATTGTGAGGATTGGATGAAAGATGAAATGGATGGTTTAGTGAAGGCCTAAGCTCAACTCCGGATGTCCAAATGGGTCTAATCGCAGTCATGCATATGAGTATTTTGTAAATAATTGGGAGCTTTGAACATTTGTCTAGTAAATGTTGAAGTAGTCTGTAACGACGAGCAGTTTCTTATCGTTTTAGACTTATATGTGGAGTCCTAGGTAGCGGATCTGTTCAACAGGGATTAGCGGAATATCATTAAAGGATACTGTAAGACAGGAGGTCTTAGGTTTACGACGAAGAGTAAAGGTTATTTGATGAGATTTGTATGGATTTATTTTGATTCTCCATTTTTGACAACATTATTAAAGGATCAGGATATGGGATTGGAGTGTTTGGGAGGCAATGAAGGGATCATTGTTTACTGATAATACACATGAGTCATCATCAACGTAAGTGGTGAGGACAGTGGTAGGATGGATGAGTTGGGATGTCAGCTGTATACACCGTGTAGAGAATGGGGCCTAGGATACAACCTTGAGGAACAGCCAATTGGTTAAAAAGGAAAGAATAGGAAAATTGATGGTTTACTTTAAAAGTTCAACCACTGAGATAGGAATGGATAATTAGATAGTAAATTGAAGGAAGGAATTTGCGGAGTTTGTAAAGCAGTCCTGGGTGCCAAACTTGATCAAAAGCTTTATAATTATAAATACTAAAATGAAATTTTTATAAAGAATAATAGCAATATTCATTATTTAGATTTAACATATTAAAACTTACATTAGAAATTATATATATAAAAAAAAAAAAAAATTTAAAAAACAGTGGATTCATAAAGGATAATTCTTATCATATTGGTATAAAAATCAAAAATAAGAAACAGAAAGTCAGGTTTAATTTATAAAATAGAAAAGTTCTATTATTAAAAGCTACACTTATGAAATAAGATCATAATAATGAACAATAGATAAGAACCTTGTTTGTTTTGGACAGATCCTTGATCCATATCTACATAACCATCGTCGGAGGCAGCGGGAGCCATAGGAACATAACCATCCTCTGTCAGGCTGCTTCCTCGGCTGTGGTTAACAACGTTTCTCAGGTAACGGTTATCGCCTAAACAATTAAATGAAGATCAAATTAAACATTGCATTAGTAAATATAATGATTCCACAAAAATATCTTTACAACATATGAGACGTGAAATTCCTTCACCAAGGACCAGCCAAATCCAATATTCAGAATTTTTTTCAATAGATTTTCTACTAGACTATCTTTATATGAAAAATTTTCTAAAAAAAAAAATAAAATAAAATAAAAAATCAGTTAAATCACATTGAAAACTGGCATACAAAAAAATAAGGCCTCTTTCTATTTCTAATCCAGTGTGACCTTTACCTTTATCGACCAGCTGTGAAAAAGTTAAAAAAATTGAATTAGCATGTTTTGGAATTCTACGCTTCATATTACTTTAAAATTTATTTGTAATAGAGACACCCTTCTAATAATACAATAATTCTGTTATCATTTAACTTCAACTAGAGGAATACAGAAAAGTTTTTGAAATTTTGATACAAAAATCTCAGTGTCTTAACTGTGTTAATTAAAGTTTCTTTTCAAGTTATCTCCAACCTTCTCCAGTGACCCTAACTTTGAAATTCCCAATGGGATGTGGAATCTTTTTTATGACGGATTTCAATAGAATTTAGAATCGTTTTTATACGAGTGATTTTTTTTTTATCCGGGGCACCGTTTCACTGCAAATCACGAAAAATCATTTTAAGAAAATAAGCAGGCTAAAACTGGTATTACAAAAATAAAATAAACTTTGAATATCAAGCATATCCTCATCGGAGCATTCGAGACATAGCCAGGGATACCTACTTGAGCATTGGAACGGTGTGGGCCATACTAAAACAACACCTGTATGAGGCTGTACCACATTTCACTTCATGAGGCTTTAACTCCCCAAGATGCTGAGAGAGTGAGGTGAAGATTCTGTCTAAGTGGGTATCTCTGGCTGTGTCTCGAATGCTCGGATGAGGATAAGTTTCCACCGTAGTTTCATCACGGGCTTTTCGACGATTTGAGCCTCTCGGGGGAAACCTAAGTCGACCTGTTTTCCCCGCTCGTTGTACCAGTAGCGGGAAGGCTAAGTTTATTTTATTATTGCAATACCAGGTTTTAGCCTGCTTATTTTCTTAAAATGATTTTTCGCGATTTGTGATGAAACGGTGCCCCTGGAAAAAAAATTTAATGTTATAAAATCGATTCTAAATTTGATTTTCTATCGAAATCCATCATAATAAATACCACATACCATTGGGAATTCCAAAGTTAGGGTCGCTGGAGAAGGACTGGAAAAGGTTGGAGAGTAGACCATAACTTTAAAAGAAACTTTATTTGACACAGTTAAGACCCTGAGAGTTTCGTTTCAAAATTTAAAAAACTGGAAAAAAAAAAAAAAGGGGGGTGACCATCAAATATTAAACACCCTGTATATATGAGAGTTAAACAATTATAATTGAAAAACAAATATATGTAGAAGGCTTTAAAAAAAAGAGAAAATTAGTGAAGCATTACTAACCTGGACTCATCGGAAGGTAGTTGCCAGGTGGATCTAATGGAGAGGAGCTATAGGGGCTGTACATGTCCATACCTGAACCCTACACAAATTAATAATTAATAATTGATTCACAGAATAAAAGAAAAGAGTGATCAATGTTGGAATAATATTTTTGAAGTATATTATTAGGCTAAAAGTGGATTGTTAAAATGTAATTAGGCTAAAAGTGGATTGTTAAAATGTAATAATAGATTATAGATGACAATAACATGAAGATAAGACCAATTTGTTGGGAAGGAGTGGGGAAGGATATCCATCAGTCTTTCTTTTAATCTTTAGATCGTCGATCCTCGATTGATGATAAATCTAGTATTCTATTCTTCATAGGCTTTTCAAAAAAATACATTTATAAATATGTTATAAACTAATTCTCTAAAAGGCAATACTTCCCCTGAATATCGAAAAAGACATAGCTTATAGATACGCCCCAGCTTTTGTCCTTTGAAACCTTGACTAATTAATTTTAAATAATTAATCGAATAAAATCTCTAAATTTAAGTAATAATTGCTTGTCATTATAATTGCTAGGTCATTATGCTAGTATGTTAGACACTATATTTATGACAAGCCATATATGACACTATATGTTATGACATTGACCAAAACAGCCAAAATCTAAAGGTTAAATGGGAACAGCGTCCTTTTAAAAAAATAAGTAGATTTAATAAATTATCAAAAGAATGAAAATTAATTTGTTGCGGAGTGGCTGAAGATGACCTTTGGCTGTCCAAAATCATTAAATCTAAAACTAATATACTTGGTTGGCTTTGGATATTATAATTATAAATATAATTCGATATTAATAGGCAAGTAATAACAAGTTAGGCATAATGTAATAACAAGAGGATTAGTCAGCAAGCTGCTTTAATACAATTCATTTAACATTAAATAATTATTAGAAAAAATGGATGAGAGTCTAAAAAAATGTTCACATAAAATACACTTTTTCTCTGACTTAAAATAGATAAAAGAAAAATACATTTAGGCTATCTTCAGAGCACCAAGTAAAGCTGAAGGAAAGTGCCAAGAGAGAGAAAGCCTCAAGGAGAACAAAACAACATTGGTACAATTTTTTTTTTTTTTCCAAACCTAGTTGCGATATTCTTAAATTTAATTCTGACCACAACGCGGACTAACTTCTCAACAAAAAATATCAATATATTTGTCAAATATCAATATAAATTACCTGTGAAGGCGAACTGGATTTGAAACCACTGCTGCTAGGGTTAGGCGAGTGCTTCCTATTCAACGTACTATTCGATTGAATAGAGAGGCAATAAGAGGGCTCCATTTGCATGTAATTATTGAGTTTTTCATCTTCTGTAAAATTGGAATTTATTAATTAAGAATAAAAACATACACACACACATTGACGATATGAACAAGTAGTATTTGTGTCAGTAATTTTGTAAGTAAAAATATGCTATAAAGCTAAAATAAATAACTCAACAGTCACCTGGCCATGGGGCATAGTCATCTAAATTTTCTTCAAGGATAACCGGTTCATCAGGAGTAAGTGAATACCTCCCACTTTCTTCCCAAGGTCCATCTGGGACGTCACCGTCCATTGAGGAGGATTCAGCTGAATCAGTCGAGCAAGCAACACTTGCTGGGCTATTAACAGAGATAATAAAAGATTAAAAACAAAACTGATTGATATATAAAATCATAAGAATGATGAAAAGATCATTGAATACAGTAGGAATGTAGGTTGCTTTATTACAAAGAAATTAAATATAATAATTGTATTGTTTTACATTACAATCTAGCAATCCCACAACATAAAGTGGCTTTGATGGTCATAAGTTTAGATTATGCATGAATACGAAAATTGAGAAGAAAACGACATTAGTCCATCATCTTTTTGACTACTTGCAGGAAAAATGGGAAAAACTAAATATTTTTGTTGATCTATTGTTGGTTTATAACAACATGTACATGTTGGTTTGTAACATGAGGCATCGCTATGGTAACCCTTTTGTAATGTTTTTTCCACCTTAAAAAATGTAACATTTTGACATGCTCTAGCCCTGTTGGTGTTGCTCATATCAAAAATTTGATGACAGTATCTTTATCAGAAGCAGCAGACATAAAAGCAGTAGATTATAGATGGACATATCCATCATCTACTGTACCTCCCAGAGGGGGGGGGGATTGAGTTTTACATCAATTTTTGTTTTTTTCAATAATGTACCAGCAAAAATTAGTTTAAAGTAGCAAATATATGAAGAGACAAAGGAGTCCACTTTGCAAACTAGAAATCACTGAGCAAACATATAGCTTTTAACTGACAAACTGTTTATATGATACCTTTCAAAAAAGATAGAATATGGTTAAATAGTTATTAAGAGGAAAATATGCAGGGTATCTTAAAGTCTGAGATTTTAACCACTGAAGAATGAACTCTTCTCTCCCTTACTAGTAGAACCTTTTGGTATTCCTATTTTAGAGTCCATGTTTTGCTATCATACGTCACTACTGGTGTTATTACTGTTTTGTATATGGTTATTTTCACTCCTATGGATAGGCTTTTAAACCAAAGAGCTTTCCCCATCGCATAACACCTTGTTCCTGCTGCTATTCTGGCCTTAATGTCAGCCCCTACATCATTATTCTGTAGAGAATTTAAATACCTGAGAGGCATAGTAACGGAGAATAATGTAAATATATTTAAAAATAATAAAACAACCTATGTTCAAAATAATGCACAGATGGTTTTTATTAATGTTATCAATCCCACCCTATTAAAACAAGGAGATAAAACTCAACATTCATAAATTTAACTATCATAAGATTTTCCTGCATAAGACATAGCACATAATAATAACATAACACTGGCAAACTGCAAGAGATTATTGTTAATGAAGTATATTTTAGTGAGATATAATGAAATACATGATTTTAACAAGGAATGTTTTTCTTTCAATTAAAAATTATTTCCTTTAATATATAATAAAAAGTATTTAGAGGGATGTTTCCAATTAATAAACAATTGGTAAGCTTGACGGAATATAAATACACAAATATAATATAATGTAATGTATTTACCTAACTGGGCTGGATACAACGGGAGGTGAATAATTATTAATCGCCTTGTTGTACATCGAGTGAGGTCTCATCATATGGCTTTGAGGTAAGTGAGCATTCTCACTTGTCGTTCGATGGCGAGAAGGCATGGAATCACTTCTCTCTCGAGAATTGGATATCCCTGCATAAATAGAATTTTTTATTAATGATTACAATAAAAATCATAGAAAGGAATAAACACTTGTAAACACATAATCATTAAGCTTTGATAAAACAAAATATCACAGCTATAAAATTGAGAATCACAAATCACATCCTTCCTTAGACCTTCCATTGTCTGTTGGAGCGTTGGTCAATTTTTATTCACAATAATTTGCCAAGCGTATATCTCGGAAACGGTACAGAATATGAAAAAATGTGTAATAGAACAAAAGTTGAAGAGAATTTGGTAAACTTTAATTTAGTAAATAAAGACTAAAATTTAGTAAATAGAGATATGACCACAAAACCAAAAAAGGGGATCTTATCGTTCCTAGGCCCAAAAACTCCAGGACTTTTAGTATGTTTACTTTTTTTTAAATACCATGAACAAGTGACTGACGAAAAATCTTGGATTACAGAAAACACATTCTATAATATTTTTTGACTGGACTGTCCATTAAAAAGGCGTAAAAAGGCAAAATGTTTTTTTTTTTATCAAGAAACCATTTCCATCCCATTCTAAAATTTTGCCAACATGTAGTAAGGTATAGTATAAATCAATATATATATATATATATATATATATATATATATATATTTTTTTTTTTTTTTTTTTTTTTTTTTAATCGAAGGATACTTATTTTGGGAATTACAAAAACAGTTTTTTGGACGTTTTGAAAAATTCAAAATGAATGGAAAATATATCAAGAAATATATCAAATTAAAGGAAGTTTCCAGGGTGTCTTATTTAAAATGAGGACAAAAGAATATTTTTTTTTTTTTTATCAAGACATTTTGAAATTATTTCGGTTTTTTTTCAAAATCTAATATTTTAGAACTTATCAATTTCAAGAGAAAAAAAAGCATGTATTTTAGATATAGTATGTAGGTGAAAGATATACAAATATATTTGTGTTGTGTATGCACATATAAATTGTGTGTGTGAATGTGTGTGTGTATTTTTTTAAATTATGCCTATAATTAACTACAAACTACAAAGTTGTAACACGTCATTAGAAATTAATATTATACTAATTATTATCTCAAATACAACAGATTTAATTCTTACAAATGATGGTTTTGGACTGTAGGATCAATAACTGACTTGTTTTGAACAAACCAAGTCAATTTATAAAAAAAAAGATCTTTTCTATGTAACTAAATTAAGTGTTAAAATAAATTAAGATTAATTGTAAAAAAAATTAAATAAAAATGGTTTGTAAATGGTATAATTAAATAAAAATGGTTGTAAATAAATGAAATGGCTTATCAATACACTTAATGCTACTAGTTACATTAGATCTTTTACTTGTATGTATTAGATCTTTTACTTGTATGTATTAGATATTTTACTTGTATGTATTAGATCTTTTTTATTGTATGTATTAGATCTTTTACTTGTATGTATAATAATGGTAAAAATTTCCCTGTCCAAAATGTCAGCATAAACTAATAAAGTTACATAAAATAGGTAAGTTAGCTTAATTCATAAACTTTCTGATCCTGCTATTACAATTCCATCGTTTGTAGTAATTATTATTATTATTATTATTGTAGTAATTATTATATATTTTTAAAATATAATTATTTTTAATAAAATATTCCAGTTGTCTATAGTGGACAATATTCTAGTATGATAGACTGTACAGAATATTGTCCGCTATCATAAAGTCAGGTTAACCTACAAATACAAGTTTTAAAAAAATTTATATTAGGAGTGCTGACGTTTCAACCTGCCCTGGAGGTCTTTTTCAGGGCTGAAAACATCAAAAAATGATACAATAATTAACAAACGAAGTAAATTTACAAAAAGAATACTGAAAGTATGAATTACATAATTAATTGAATGAAAACCAATTATTGGGTAATTGCATAAAAATGAAACTGTATCATTCAAATCGATTTTGATACAATTCCATACATATGAAAGGCAGGTCAAAATGTTGGCACTGTGTATTGTTTTGTTTTTTTTAAACTTGCATGCGCAGTTTATAAATCTAACTGCATCTCCCTGACCATATTCTTCAACCATTATTAATTTTTACATAAATAAATCAATTTTACATAAACCCTTCAAATTTTAAACATTAAAACTATTAAAAAATTGAGTTATCTTGATAATATTAATACTGATAAATATATACTTTCTAAAAATAAAATAAGTATTAGTATATCTTATTTAGTGAAAATTCAACAAAATAAAGTACATGCAAAGTTAAAGCATAAAGAGCCTAACAACTAATTAATACCCTACAACAAAAGCACCATATATACATACATTTTGTATTAAAAGCTGCAGCAAAATAATTTTTTAGTATTTTAGAAAACAATTTTATTCATAACTCATTACGAAAGCTACCTTAAGATACTTGAGAAGATAAGTTTCAACAGAGACATGCATTAATTCAAGTCATAAAAAATAATTTGCTGAATTTCTTCCGAACCCATGTACCCATCGGTTCAATCAGTTATTGTTTGCCTCCTTTCAAGACAATGGATTGCGTTCAAAAAGTAAATCTTTTAAAACCTTGGATTATTTTCTAAAAAGATATCGTCCCTACAACTGCAAAATATTGAATGTGAAAATCCGCAGTTTTTGCATTCGATCTTTAGTGACTCGTTAGATTACACTGATTTGCTATAATCAAAAAGTTTGTATAATCGATTGTTTGACAGATTATATTCCTCCCCTTTACAGAGTGAATTCAGATTTGAGAATTCACTAAAATGTATACCAGTCCTAAAGCAATTGATAAAGTAATACACACATTCCATTTTGATCGTTTTTCACATTCGATACTTTGCAGTTGTAGGGACAGTATAACTATTGATATGGAATAAAAGTCCAGAAAGGATTCACAAGGGATGATGCTAGAACAAGGTTAGAGTTAGATGGCTCCTTAACCCTTTAGTGGTTGCGTATGGGCCAGTTGCAAGAAAGGTCGGGTAGATGACAACAGTCATAAACTAAGTTATCGCAATAGGCATCTTTTTTAATCCGTTAAATTTTATAAAAATTCTTTACAAAGGATAAGAGAAATAAATAATCCACTCAAAATAATGAAGTATAAAGAAAGTAAATATCATTATCAATACATTTTAAGTAAAAAATAAGTTAAAATAATTTTTGATTTGTTAATATTTCTTATTTTGTAAGTAGCCAGATTTTTTTATTTTGATATGAACAAACTTAGCCAACATTATTATTTGTTGCTCGTAAGTGGAAGATAGTAATATTGTACAATAAAACATTTTTTTTTTCATTTAATAAAGGAATACTTACAGTTTTAAACACCATAGGGAATTTTTAACTAAACCAAAACCATACAAACTATCTATATAAAAATCAATGACATCATTTCTTTGAATACAGGTGCATTTCCTGTTTCCCAAACAATTTTCACCCAATTATGGAAAAAACAATTTCCATTAAATCATTTAGATTTATTTTGTTAATGATTTGATTTTTCTAATCAAGTTTTCAGAACTAAAAAGTTCCTTTCTATGAGTCTACGTTGGGGTTTCAAGAATTTTAGCATATATGAAAAGCACCATGGCATTGGTTTGAATCCAGGCTGATAAATCATGTACTATCTTTATTTTCTACTTTACACTATGATAGATTGGTAACGTGTAGGATAACCTGTTCATCCTGACCTAGTTGCAGTACATAAGGAGATTAAGCCGCAATAAACATGTAAGGTTTTATAATATATATAAACATATAAATTAATCAATTATTATTATTATTAGTCCATTAAATTTTAAAAAAGGAAGACAAAAACTATATATATATATATATATATATATATATATATATATATATATATATATATATATATATATATATATATTTTTTTTTTTTTTTTTTTTTTAATCCAGTACAAAAGTGACTATCTATGGGAGGACATAAATATAAATCATAAATTTCTGGATTAATTATTATATTATATGGTAGAGTCCCACTAACCAGGACTTTCTCTCCCGGATCTGACAACCATCTTCAGATGTAACGGATTTTACTATAAAATATGCATAATAAATATTTAATTGATAAGTTTTTCTCATAAATAAACATTTTTCTCCAATGCTTCATAATGTATACATAGATCTAAATTTTTTATTTACAAAACGAGATTTGATAAATAAAAGAAAACATCTATCTGTGCTAATAATTAAAAAAGTTAAAAATGAAACAAACTTCAAATTGAGGCCTCAACTGTCAAAATGAGATCAAAGTAAAAATCATAAAACTTTTCAGGAGGTACAAAAAACCGAATCACTAGAATGCTTTTAATAGTTAAAAAATACTTCTCAATCCATAATACAAATAATTTTCTTGTCATTCATGTGTTTACAAAAAAAAAAAAAAAATTTCTACTTCAAAGGGACAACTTGGACCACCCCTGGATATGCTAATGTAATTTTTGATGTCCAAAATTATCTAATTTATCATTGTCATAGGTAAGAAGATGCATGTGCCCATGCAATAGTTTCTTTATGTAACTATACAATAACAATTCACCTATTATCTAAATAGTAAAATTTGAATTTTTTCAAAATAAAAATTTTAGCTTTTAAAAATTTAAAATTCTAATTTCAATGCCTTAAAGTAAAATGGTATTTAGTTTTTTTAATAAAAACAATTATATCAAGTAATAGAAAGGAAAAAATATAGATTTTTTTTTTTTTTTTTTTTTTACAAAGAGTGGATTTATCCCATTCTGAAAGTCGATGCCTCAATTATGAACTACACTATAATATAAAGCAATGTGAATGAATGAATGCTCTTTATTTGTTAAAGACAGAGTCTTGTACAAACAATAATATTATTAATAATATACAATAGATCCATAGCACGAGTCTAGTGCAATGTACATAACATAATAGAAACAAGAATATTTTTAGAATTGTTTAAAAAATCCATATTAAATTGCTTTAACAATACCATCATCGTTTTGCATTATAATCTCAAATTTTAATAATTAAACTTATATATAATAATTAAAGTTAAAATGTATTATCAAACACAAATTATTTATTATTTACATCAAATGAACTCTAATTCCTATGAAAATCCCAATTACTCCTCTTATTTTCTTTGTAGTTATACAATATTTCAGTCCTTAAAAATAAAAATAAATCTTTAATTTAATATTCTACAAGACTACATAATGGAATAGCATATATGTATGTATGTATGTAAGTAAGTATGTTAGTATAGGTATATATATATATATATATATATATATATATATATATATATATATATATATATATATATATATATACACATATACATATATAGCATATATGTATGTATGTAAGTAGTAGTATGTTAGTATGTGTGTGTGTGTGTGTGTGTGTGTGTGTGTGTGTGTGTGTGTGTGTGTGTGTGTGTGTGTGTGTGGTGTGTGTGTGTGTGTGTGTGTGTGTGTGTGTGTGTGTGTGTGTGTGTGTGTGTGTGTGTATGTATGTATGTATGTATGTATGTATATCCGTGTATGTATATATATGTATGTATGTATGTATGTGTATATATATATATATATATATATATATATATATATATATATATATATATATATATATATATATATATATATTCTATATAGCCCCAAATAATAACAACATTTCAGGCAAAGTGTTTCCCTTATCATTATAACTTGGTTGGTTTTAATTTCAATGAAGCACACTGAGAAAGCGTTCATCACGTATTCTGACTGTATAAAAAAAAAACTTAATCACTTCTATAAATTATCGCATTGAGAGGCCGAATTTATAAACCTAGTTTTTTTTAATTTAATTTATTTTTTTATTTTGGGCTAGATACATTCGTCAAGTGTTAGTTTAAAATACAAACATTTGCGAATAAACAAACTTTATAAATAGTAAAACGGATGTAGATTGAGGCTGAACATGTTGGAGTTATGTCACTTGAGTGTTGTTATAACTTTAGTGGCATGGGTTCAAATTTGGTCTGGGCTCGTTGAAATTTTAAAAGACATCCATCCCACTCTGATGGGAAAGATCAGTCCTGCCTCACCGTTAGATTTCATTTTAACATTAAACCCAACAAACAACAACGATAAAAGTAAAACAGCACCAAACATTGAATACACTCATCAGAATGCTCCTGCCTTTCTTAAACCCTCATATTTAATTAACATCATCATTTTTAAGTTGCTTTATTTTTATCATAAAACTAAAGATGGTTTAAGTTCAATTTTCATAAACTGTAATATAATAATGTACTTCTCACATATCTGAAATAGCATTAGTTGCACTTCACAGTGTCAGTAAAATAATATATAACTGCTGAAATTCTACTAAATCCGAATACTTAAAAAGGTCAAAATTATTGAAAATTCAGTAAAAAAAATAAAGCAAATGTAAGCCCGATAGGATACTATTTCATTCGTTGAACGAGTTTCTGTAAAATTAAAAAAAAAAAAAACTGCTTACTTAATAAATAAATGAATAAACTAAATTTCAAGATAATTCACATTCTGGCAAAACACTGTCCAATATTACAGAATATAAAACAGAATTTGAGAAGGTCAAGAAGGAATTCCAAGCATCAAGATAAATTCAAATTTTATTAAACTTCCAATGATTCATCAAGATTTTATTCATAAATAACCTGAAGCACCTAAACAGAGAAGATAGCAGCTATAACATAATAGGACAAGTCACATACTCTAGGTCAAGGAAGGAATTCAAGAGCAGATAGAAACATAGAACATGCCATGCATCTTATTCTACTCACTATTCACACCAGTTACATAAACATTTATCCTAAACCACTTAATGTATTTAACAGAACAGCAAGTTAGTTATAAGTAAAAAATTTTAATCCACCAATGATATCAAAAGAAACACCATATATCCTAACAACAAATTTAATGGCTGTAGTATCAATTAAAAAAAAAAAAAAAAAAAAAAAAAAAATCATAAATTAAAATATTACTAATAATGATAGTCAAAATAGCACAAAATGTGGACATTTACATATACACACACATTTTATATATTATTATTATTATTATTGTTACATCCCTGTTGAGAGAGCGTTGGAACTTGACATCTATGATGGTTACTTTTCCCTATTTTTCCTTCATTCTTTCCAAATTCTCTTCATTATTATATATATATATATATATATATATATATATATATATATATATATATATATATATATATATATATATATATATATATATATATAAAACATATGAAGCATTGTCTTTATGCCTGCCTACACCAATCAAAAACAATCATGGTAAACATCTACAATTCACTGATCCATGTCTCATGCATCCTTCCTCATAACTATGACATATTGGGGGCAAAGATTGCCTAATGCATTGGGGCAAGGATCTGAGAAGAATGGAATGTCATAAGTTCGGGTTGGACTCCCAACTAGGTTGATAGATTTTCATTTTGTGGTGGTCTTCCCATGTTAGCATCAGCATGTTAGCGCCCTCCCTGCCTGCCTGCCCTAATTTGTAATCCAACTAGAACCAAAAGGGCACTAAGCCTCACCAAACACACAAATTAGCAGATATTATAACATATAGCCCAGACAATAAAGGTTTCATGTCGCAATTAATTAGGGGAAAGCTGAATTTTTGCAAGGTGTTAGTACATAAAGTATACACTAAAAAAACACAAAGTCCCGACCCTGCCCCTCTTGCTTTTCCCCCTACCCCTTCAGCAACATTAGAAGTACGGACCTCTGGTTATATACCGACAGCTCGAAACCTAATTATGCTATCGGAGTGTTCTTTTTTTTTTAATCCTTTAATACAAACAAGTTATGTTATATACACTTTTTATGTAGATAGCTTAGTCTCGCCGTAATACTCAATCATGTACAGAAAACTGCCACTACAAAAAACAAAAAGTAACTTCAACAAATTATAGATTTTTATCATTACGTTTTGGGAAGAAAAGTGTTATAGATAACAAAATTATAGATAATATATCTAGCTTTAAAATGATGTGTCTCATAACGCATAACATTACAATAATGGCTTCATAGAGAGCACTGAAAGAGTAGTGGACACCGGTGCGGTGGTCCTAGCAGGGCCGTACTGAGGTGCACAAACACATGTACTGCTGTTCATGATCATAAATAGCCATTCAGTTGAAATGCAGCAACAATGTAATAACCTTTATTTTTAGGTTATTACTTCCAAAATGCGTTTTTTTTTTTGCTATAATAGTTTATAGTTTACTTGTATCACTGATAAAGTACAAAATTTAGCATCAAAGATTGAACTCCAAAAATCATAAGATCTGACTGCTGGATATTGTTCACCACCCTTAGCTCTAAATGTGATAAATAGTCTTCCTCAAAATATCTTCGGGTTTAGGGAAGAGAGGGTGTGAAAGTCCTATGTTGTTAGCTGCCTGATCTCGGAACTCGGAAAATGTTACTTTTAGCACATATATACATAAAAAAGCAAAGCAATTTTGCAAAAAAAAGTCATTTTACTCCTCTCTTTCCCATATCATAATTTCAGAGCTATGGGAGAGGGAAAAATAGAAGATTTTCTACTTGAGGTAAGTCGCAGTTCTCCGGAATAACACGTTTGTCGGTACTCATTTGGCTATAACTCCAAAACTATTTTTTCGATTCAAATTTCTCTTTTTTCATATGAAAGCTGGTTAAATTACTATAATAACTTTAATAATTAATTTTGATCTAGTCCCGTAAAACACCCACAGTAGAATATTGAGAAACCTGTACCGTTGTGAAAAACTCGTATTTTTCGTCACATTTATTACAATAACTCTGGAAATATTTCTTCGATTCAAAATCTATTTTTTCCATCTGAAAACTGTTTAAATTTTTTATGAGATCCTATATATCAAATTTTGATTGAATACCGGAAAATACCTATGGAAGGCCATTGAACATGTCAAATTCGTTACATTTTGCCAAAAGATACACATTTAGCATTTTGGCATGGGTATTTCTAGAAATTTAATCAGAATTAAGTATATTAGGTCTAATAGTAACTTTAACCAGGTTTTATATGGAAAAAATAAATTTGAAATCAAACAAATAGTTTTGGAGTTATAGTGATAAATGTTTCGAAAAAAAAGGTGAATCCTGAAATAGTACTGTGTACTTAGTGTGCTGTCATGGGTATTTCACGGGATTCAATCAAAATAATATATAGGGTCTTATAGTAAATTAAAACAGCTTTCAGATGAAAAAAATAGATTTTGAATCCCAGAAATAGTTCTGGAGTTATTGTGATAAATGTACCGAAAAATACATGTTTTTCGCAACAGTACAGGTTTCTCAATATTCTGCTGTGGGAGTTTAAGGGGACTAGATCAAAATTAATTATTAAAGTTATTATAGTAAATTTAACCAGCTTTCATATGAAAAAAGAGAAATCTGAATCGGACAAATAGTTTCGGAGTTACAGCCAAATGACTACCGACAAACATGTTATTCTGGAGAACTGCGACTTACCTCAAGTAAAAAATCTTCTATTTTTCCCTCTTCCATAGCTCTGAAATTATGATATGGGAATGAGAGGAGTAAAATGACTTTTTTTTTCAAAATTGCTTTGCTTTTTTATGTATATGTATATACGTATATATATATATATATATGCTAAAAGTAATGTTTTCCGAGTTCCGAGATCAGGCAGCTAACAACATAGGACTTTCACACCCTACCCTCTCTTCCCTAAACCCGAAGATATTTTGAGGAAGACTTTTTATCACATTTAGAGCTAAGGGTGGTGAACAATATCCAGCAGTCAGATCTTATGATTTTTGGAGTTCAATCTATGATGCTAAATTTTGTACTATATCAGTGATACAAGAAGTAAACTATAAACTATTATAGCAAAAAAAAACGCATTTTGGAAGTAATAACCTAAAAATAAAGGTTATTACATTGTTGCTGCATTTCAACTGAATGGCTATTTATGATCATGAACAGCAGTACATGTGTTTGTGCACCTCAGTACGGCCCTGCTAGGACCACCGCACCGGTGTCCACTACTCTTTCAGTGCTCTCTATGAAGCCATTATTGTAATGTTATGCGTTATGAGACACATCATTTTAAAGCTAGATATATTATCTATAATTTTGTTATCTATAACACTTTTCTTCCCAAAACGTAATGATAAAAATCTATAATTTGTTGAAGTTACTTTTTGTTTTTTGTAGTGGCAGTTATCTGCACATGATTGAGTATTACGGCGAAACTAAGCTATCTACATAAAAAGTGTATATAACATAACTTGTTTGTATTAAAGGATTAAAAAAAAAAGAACACTCCGATAGCATAATTAGGTTTCGAGCTGTCGGTATATAACCAGAGGTCCGTACTTCTAATGTTGCTGAAGGGGTGGGGGGGAAAGCAAGGGAGGTGGGGGTCGGGACTTAGTGTTTTTTTACTGTATACTTTATGTACTAATACCTTGCAAAAATTCAGCTTTCCCCTAATTAGTTGCAAAAAAGGCTAATTTCTTGGCTTCATTGACTGGGCTAATACTAGCATTGTTATTTATTTTAATTTAATTTTTTTTTTTTTTTATCTCTATTTTTTTATCTATTTCATTTCAATTTTCAGAATCACAGCAGAAAAAGTTCTGTAGGATTAGTCATCCGGAAATTTTCAGTAAAAATATGAATTTCTAAGTTATTTAACTCATAATTTTCAGTCTAGCTTCAACAGCCGAGCTGTAAGGATATAGGTGTTCACTGCTGCTTCAGATAAGAGTATGTAAAATTGTGAGTAAGGCACTGGACTCCCATGGAGAAAATTCATTCCCAGTCATTTGAGCGATGGATAGATTTAGGGGTCGGGAGGCTCTTCATGGGGCACACCCAGCCTCTATAAAAAGACCTGGTGATTGAATGTGCTTATAGCAAAATTGTCTTCTTCCACAACAATTGGCCTCCAAACAGTACATCCTTAACAAAGCACTCAACCCTTTAATTTTTTTAATTTAAACAAATTAATTTCTGAAATAGTTATCTTTAGGAGGATTACATAAACAAAATTAATATTAAGAAGGCCTTAAACCAGTTTAAAATAAATAAAAATTACAAGTTAAGAAGTATTTAAAAAGCCTAGACTGATAAATAAATATTAATTGATCAAAATATTTTTAAAATATTTTTATTTTTTAAGTTTAATGATGAGCATTTATTAGGAGTGATCAGTCAAAACCTGACTAAAATAACTTGAATAAAATTGAAATCCTTTTACATTACCACATAAAGTAAATCTGCATCTTTAAATCTCAGAAAAATAAAAGTTTTTTGCTACCTCCAGAACTGACATGTATTACAGCCAAGCACAACATTATAATTTAAATGTTTACAATTACAATGGAAAAATTAATAAAAGAAAAAATAATGGAAGAAAAAGGATATCAGCCATTAAACTCATCAAATATTCTAAAAGGTCTACCATTAACTATTACCAAGCTTTAAGAGATTAATTGTTAGAGCAAGAAGCAAGACTAGAGGAGATGACGATGGGTGTACATACACAAATGAGACGAGATGTGTTTGTTAGGCCTCGTTCCGGTGCTGGCCCTCCTCGTCGGGGGTACTGGGGAGAGGGGGAAGGAGTAGGTTCGCTGATGGTTACCGGCACTCCCACCGCCTCCTGCTTAGCACCACATACACATGTCACACACAAATATCCTCAAAACCAAAACAAATACTCCATGGCTCAAACATGTTAGCCAGGATACACTTAACAGTAACAATAATTGACTAATCACAGCACAGCTATTTCGCATCAATAACTAAACTAAAAGTAGTAATCAACAAACAATTTTATTGTTTTGAGATTCATATTAATAATAACACATGCATGCATTAAGTCTACAGTATTGGCTTATTGTAGAAAGGAATGTTAGTCACATTAGCATGAATCAAAACATTCCTTTCTTTTCAAGAATTGACTTGCAATCAAATGTCTCCTCTCCCCTTCCGGTTAACTAAATAAAATGCTAACATACATATGATTGCAACACACTTCACACTTCTCATCTCCAATTTTCACATGGCAAAAAGAAATTATCATTTTATTCATTACACATTTTTTTAACTTAAAAATTATACAAAAATAGACAAAATAGATTTTCATAGTCCTCCTTCATTATCATATCTCCATCACTTTTGTTTATAGTATATAGTAGCTAACAACAGAGGAAGCCAACTTTTTAACGCAGTAGTGTCACAAATATATTTTTGTTAAAGTTAATTTCAATTCTTGTTCACTGTGGAGATGGAGAACAAGTTAGTAATAAATTAAAAAAATTGGGCAAGACAAACAATATCAAAGGATTTTTCTGAAGCCTTTCAGTTAAATGTTAATAATATCAATACATTCAATCTTCAAAATATGCAATGTTCACTTGACATTTTAAGGTGATGGTATTAATTGAAATTAATTTTTAATTGTTAGTTCCTCAAATTATAAAACAATTTTTTTTTTTTTTTAGAACGATAAACAATAGTGATATTAAAAGACACTCATTCAATATTTATTACATACTAGCATATCCTGTCGCAGCTTCGCTCTCTTTCATAAATAAAAAACTTAGATTATTTAAACCTATAATTAAATTTCATTTGTTTGTCAATAAAAATCTTGTATGGAATTTAGCATTACTTCCTAAATGATATTTTCACACATTGCAGTAATTTTTAACCAGGTTAAATTTACACTGATTAGGTATTTGTAGAGTACGTAAAAGGATAATTAGGCAGAAATAAATTTATAGATCCATCTGGTTGGATTTTAATTTATAGGAATAAAAGTATATAACAGAACAGTTTGGCAAACCTCATTTCTGCTACTCAAGACTGTACATCTTAATTACTATTACAGCAAACTTTATTATTATAAACCTTCTGAGAACTATGAAGATGCATTTAAAATTTGATACAGTTGGGTTTAATTTTTTTTTTATTTTTTAACTGCACGAGGATTCACATATCGCTCCATATATTTATAGTTTTTTTTTAATAACAATTGAATAGAAAATAAGTAAATTTTATCATAAATTTCTATCTTTATATAACACCGTGCCTTTGTAACCTCTCTCGAATGGTGCTTGCCACCTATCGGTCAATTATCAAACTTCACTGCGCACCAAATATTTATCGCTTTTATTATGGCAATACAACTGAAAATCTTTAAATTTTATTATTGCTAAACCTTCCTTGAACTATGGAGTTGATGTGGTTAAAATTTGGTACAGATTGGTTCGGTAGTTTTTGCGGTTAGTAATCACAAACGAAAAATGGCTTGTCCTGTTATATAATAGTATAGATTTAACTATTTTGAAAAAAATATTTCAAATTTACTTTATTAATGGTTAAAAGTTAGTTTGATTTTAATTTCATTAATAATTAACATAACAATTAAGAAACTGATAGCAGCCCACTGTGAAATGTTTCCTTTGAAGAAGAATGGTTTTTTGTTATAAGATACATTGAATTTTTTGGAATATGTATCTTTAATTTTTACGGAAGAAATTTTTACTTGAGCGGTCCATTAAAAAGAATTAGTAATTACTTGAATGCAAATTTTTTGCTTAATTTTTAAGCTTTGATAACGGCAATTCATGACTTTGATGACAAGAGATAGGGTTCTATAGGTCTATAACAAGTTTCTACCTATTCTCTATTCTCCATACTAGAGACCTAGAGACCCTCCTTTTGCCCTAAAGAAACCTTACAAATTAAAAAAATTAGCACAATAAATTAAATCTCAATATGTTGCCACTAAACACACTCCCAACCATCTTCCATTCTATATATTATTTTGTAATATTCATGGTTTAATGAATTCAGAGATCAAAACATTTAGGTTACCATTGAAGAAAATAAGAAAATATTTGGTCACATCATTATTTGAAAGCATATAGGTAAGGTATTTCCTCCTTTCAAAGCTAAATATTTCCTCAAATCTGATTCCCTCTAAAGCTGATGTTACTTTGGAGAATAATAAAGAAATCATACAGGATATTAGGAGTAGAATTGATTTAAAACCTCGTTGAGTGTTTGAGAGAATTGTACTAATAAAAAAAAATACAACTTTTTTTCCATAGTACTGGTAGTTTTATATATATATATATATATATATATATATATATATATATATATATATATATATATATATATATATATATATATATGAGTAGCTCCCCGACCGTTGAAGAGGAAGGACGTACGGCTGGGCTGCTCTTGGGGATTATCCCCACTTTTCCAGGCGACTCCTAGAATCAGTCTTCTCTCAGACATCGTCGAGGTAAGACGTGTTTCTTTAAGGCTCCGTCTTTAAGTGCGTGAATATAGTGTGTGCGTACGGTTGAGGCCCGAGGGACATTAATGCGAATCGGGACTCCCTTACCACAGTGGGGTATTTTGAAAATTTTTTTGAAAACCCAAAAACTATTGTTATCAGTGTTGTTATTGTTATTTTTATCATAGACAATTTGTAATTAGTGAGGACAGGTGTGTTATTTAGTATTTTTAGGCGATAAGGAAAAGGTATAGACACTTTTAAAATCAAAAACCTAACAGGAAAAAATAGGGTTTTTGAAAACCCCATTTCACGTAATAAATTACGTAAAAAAATGATGGCAACATCAAAGTCATTATTAGACGAGATAGAGGAGGCGGAAAGACGCCAACAGACGCAGGAGGCGCCAAAACCTCCGAGGATGAATGAAGAGAGAGGAACCCAAGATGGGGGCGCCTCAGAAGAAGACAAAATGGCGGCCTTAACCGACACTAAGAAAAGGAGACTGTCAGTGGTGTCGATTGTTTCATCGGAGGCTTCCCCATCAAGGAAGTCCCCAGAGAAGAAGAAATCTGCAGGTCAGGCAGAGATATCGACGGAAGAAGAAGAGGACCTCCTCCCTGAAGAAATAGAGTCTCGCCGATTGGTAGTTATGTTCCAGGCGAGGCTCAGAAAGGCACAGCTCGAAAAGGATCTAGAGGGGGTCCTATGCAGGTGTATGATTGAAACGGCGGACCTCCTGGCAAAGGAGGTTATTAAAAATAATACACTGAAGGCAAAGAATGAGGCCCTGCAGGAAGTGATGGGGAACTTGCTGGAGCAAAAGGCGGTGTCACCGAGAACGATGACCAGGGCAGTCCTCCAGGACGATGAATTTGTGGGAGGACTGCAGAGGAAAGTAGTGGATACGATAGGAGGGGTGGTGGACACCGCCATCGCCATATCAGAGGACAGAATGGCGGAGGAGAAGGAGGTGTTCGAGAGGACCCTGGCTGAGAAAGACAAGGTTATAGATAAACTAAAGAAGAAGAAAATGGTGAGAATTGAGGAACCCAAGCCAGGGTCCTCCAAGGCTAAATACGGCAACATGGCTCCGGCAGGTTGCCCCTACAGAGGTGACGAAGAGCGGAAAATAATGAGGGGCAAGGACCCCATGGACAAGGGCCTGCCGGAAGCAGAAGAGGATAAAGAGGACCAGTATACACTGGTCCAAAGAAGGAAGAAAAAGGGGAAAAAAGAAGAAAAGAAAGACGGGAAGAAAGAGATTAAACCCCAGAGGTTAACATACGCCGGGATCTTGGCAAAGGTGTCCCAGGGGACTCTGAGAAGGCCACAGGAAACAGCGACCTATATCACCCTCAAGGGACAGGGTGATCAGTGGACACCGAGCAACCTGTGGCAGCAGCTTCCAGGGAAAGAGGAGTTGGAGAGCCTGGGCGCTAAGGTAAAGGTGTTGCGAGCGACCCAGGCGGGAACGGTCCTGGTCAGGACAGAAGGTGCTGACCAGGCAAAGAAGATCATGGACTGGGAGCTGCTGAAGAGCAGAGGCATCGAGGCGAGGCTGGCGAAGACGAAGAGGCCTCGCCTGGAAATACGAGGAGTCCCCAAACACTGGGACGAAGCCACAGTGGAGGCATACCTCTGGGGAAAAACAGAGATGCAGAAGCCCGAAGAACTGGGGGCCAGGAAGGAGTGGCTGAGAACATGTTTCTCCACTCTGGCAAGGGGCGGCCTCACGAGGAAATGGGTATTGGAGGCACACCCCGCTATGAGGCATGCCCTGATGACCCTGACCCCCGAAGACGTAAGCGGAGGATGGTGGTCCCTGTCCATCAGAGATCATCTCGACACTCCACTCTGTCTGAGATGTCAAGAATATGGCCACATCGCAAGGCTGTGCGAGAAGGATGTGGCCTGTAGATGGTGCACGGGGTCCGGGCACGTAGTTAAAAACTGCCCGGAAAAGGTGAAAAGAGTCCCCCCGTGCTGCAGGAATTGCCAGAAGAAAGGCAGAGTGGGGAAGGAACTCCAGCACTGTGCTGGCAGCAATGAGTGCCAGGTACACCTGGAGATGATGGACAGGGAGGCGAAGAAGACCAGATATGCGTAGGCTGCAGATTCTGCAGGTCAATATGGGCCGCGAGTGGTCGCGGACGAGCTAGGGGCTCTCACCCGAAGTTGTGACATCATGGTTGTTCAAGAGCCATGGTGTCAAGGAAATATGGTCAGCGGATTTGGTGTCGCGTCGAGGATCGTGGCTCTGAGCAGTGGACAGAGGAGGCCCAGAGCGGCGATAATTATTGTCAATCCCAACCTCGACGCCATGGAACTAAAGCAACATACCACGGCGGATCAGGCGGCATGCTACATTAGATGGGGCAGAACATCGTTCGCCCTCGTGTCCTCGTACATGCCGCCGAGACCAGTGAATGTAGAAGAGCACATATCCGCTGTGGAGGCTGTCGTACTGAGATACAGGAATACGATAGTCTGTTCCGACACCAACTCCTGGAGCACGGCCTGGGGTTCAGTGCACACAGACGTAAGAGGAAGAGCCTTAGAGGAAAGCTTGGCGAGGTGTCAGCTCGTGATCATCAACGAGCCCTCTGGTCCCACATTTGTAGGAGCGAGGGGCCAGAGTTGGATAGATGTGACACTCGCCACGGCAGTTATGGCTAGACGGATTGCGCACTGGACCTTACGGTCAGACACGAGCTCAGACCACCGGGTCATAGCCTTCAGTGTTACGGAGGAGGAAGGCGTAGCCCAAGAAGTGGAGAGGGGCTTTGTGACTCGGACGGCGAACTGGGAGGAGTATACCAGTAATCTGGAAGGAGTGCTGACTGATCAGGAATGGAATGAAATGGCGCCGATGGAAGGCGAGTCAGGCATCGACCAAAGAGTGGCGATGCTGACGGGCGCCATCAGACAAGCAGCGAGCAGCTCCCTCCAGAGCCGTAGGGTGAGAGCGCGTCCGGTCCCATGGTGGACGCCAGCCCTAACACAACTTAAAAAGGAAGCATATAGGGCCAGGCGTAGGTACCAGGAGTGCAGAGAAGAAGGTTGGAGAAATGCACTCCGAGCTGAGTACAAGCTCAGGAAGCGGGTATACCGAAACGGGGTGCGACAACAGAAGAGGATATCCTGGGACGAGTTTGTAGTCAAGGAATCAGAAAAGAATCCCTGGGGAATACCGTACAGGGTGGCAATGGGCAAGGTCAAGCCGCTACAGATGATGGCGGCTTTAAGAGAAGGTCAGACCCAGGCAGCCACCCTGGAGGAGACGGCGACATTCTTCATCAACTCCACGTACCCCAGGGATGATCCGTCCCAGGATAATAAGGACAAGTTTGTCAGAAGAACCACGGTATACCCGCCAGGTACCGAGTTATGTCCACCATGGGATAAGTGGGACCTTCGTCTAGCCGTGGATAGACAGAGGACCGGAAGGGCTCCAGGCCTTGATGGGATTGACGCGGCAATCCTCAAAAGGAGTACCCCGTATATTGAGGACAATTACTTAGCATCCTCAACCGATGCTTGGACGAGGGGTACTTCCCTAGCAAATGGAGGGTTGCCGATCTGAGACTCCTCTACAAGGGAGGAGGCAAAGATAAGGAGACGGCCAAGGCCTACAGGCCAATATGCCTCCTCCCAGTGGTAAGCAAGGTACTGGAGCACTTGATAGTAACCAGCCTTAGACCGGTCCTGAGTGCGGCGAGTCATCCACGGCAGTTCGGCTCGACCCGTGGCAAGGGAACCACTGATGCGTTGCTGAGGGTACGCCAAGACGCAGAGGAAAGGGCGGAGAAGTACGTGATGCTTTTGCTCTTCGACATCTCCTCCGCCTTTGACAGCGTGTGGTGGCCGGGCGAGCTCCAGCAATTGCAAAGGTTCGACGCCCCCAGCAACCTATACTCCCTTGTTAGTAGTTACCTGAGTACAAGGAGTGTAAAGATAAGGGGTAACTACTACGAGGTGGAGAGAGAGATAGAAAGAGGATGCCCACAGGGTTCGGTCCTCGGGCCGGCCCTGTGGAAGCTAGTCTTTGATGAGTTGTTGGGGGAGCTGCAGGAGAGAGGGTTCCTTGCCACGGCCTACGTCGACGACCTGGCAGTCATCGTGGCCGCAAATAGCAGAGCCAGAATCAAGACTGAAGCAGAGAGGTGCGCCAGTTTTGTGGAAGAATGGTGTGCGAGGAAGAAGTTGAGTATGGCGGCAGCCAAGACGCAAGCCATACTCGTTAAGGGCTCCACGGATAGGGCTCACCCTATCACTATGAACATTGCGAATGAAAGAATAAGACCAGGTGAGGAGGTGACATACTTGGGTGTCAGATTCAGAAGGAAGTTTGACCCAACCCCTCACCTGGAGTACTTAAAGGATAGGGTGACCCTATCATTAAATGGACTAAGCAGGATAGGGGGTGCTTTCTGGGGCCTCAGGTACCCAGCAACGATGACCATTTATAAAGGTGTGGTCCTGGGTATACTGAGGTATGCATCCCCTGCGTGGAGCCGAAACCTCACACAACCGCAGAGAAGGAAACTGGCCACCATACAGCGACTGGCTCTGGTGCGTGTCACGAGGGCTTACAGAACGGTGTCGCATGAGGCGGTGCAGGTGCTGGCCGGAGCGATGTCCCTGGACCTCGTCCTCAGAGAGGACAGAGTGAAATACGAAGTCAAGAGGCAGGGGCTGGAAGCGCTTCCGGAGGGACTCCAACAGCGTGCCGGCGAGACCCCAAATCTTTGGAAGAAGATACTGCGGGAGGACTCCATAGAGGAGTGGAATGGGTGGTGGGTGGCAAGTGAGAAAGGAGCAACACTAAGGAAGTTCTTCCCCACCGTCCAAAGAAGATTGGAAGCGAAATGGGTCCTCCCGGACTATTGGGTCTCGCAGATGTTAACAGGACACGGCGGGTTCCGGGGAAAGTTAAATGAACACGGAAAAGAAATCGACCCCCGGTGCCCGACTTGTGGAGTCCCAGAGACAGCGGAACACGTTGTGTTGTCCTGCACCGAGATGGAAGGACACCGTGCCAGGTTGTCGAGGAAAACCGGGATCTTCGCCCTCGTCGAAGCGGACTTCCCTCGACTCATGGAGGAAGACAACCATCCCTATTTTAGGGAATTTGTCTATGGATGGAGGGAAGTGGTGGGACCTACACATTTCACCCTAGGTAGGCCCATCCCCGCTGTCGGCGAGCCACCGGAAGAGCAGGATGAAGAGGACGATGGATAGAGACTGTGAGGACGTGCAGGACCGGACAGTTGCAGTGGACCAGGAGGGCTGGACCAGGCAGACCGGACGGATGCTGTCCTCGAGAGAACCGGGATGCGGCGGACCAGGAGGGCTGGACCGGGCTACCGTCCGGAAATAAGGAAATAAGGTGCGGTCGCTAAGGCGTGCTATGCATGGCCGGGCCGCACCACAGGAAAAGTAAGAAGGTGCGGTCTGAAAGCAAATGCCAGGCCGCACCACAGAATTGTGCCCCTGAAATAAATATAGCCTCAGAACATGATGTTAAAAATTGTAAATAAAGATTTTAATTGGCGGCAGCGGCATACATAAATCCCATATATGTTGAACCCGCTGCCGCCAAAAACCCCGTATGCCTGAAAAGGTAGGAAGGGAAAAAAAAAAAAAAAAAAAAAAAAAAAAAAAAAAAAAAAAAAAAAAAAAAAAAAAAAAAAAAAAAGTACTGGTAGTTATGTCCTTAGTTGTTCAAGAAGAGTAGACAGGATATCGAAATGGTGGAACATAAATATATGCATCTATTTTTTATTCTAAGGCAAGTATAACGCGGTTGTGCATAGCATCTCTCTTTGAAACACTTCAATACCAGAATGAGCTTTTAACTCTTAGATGCAACCTAACTTTCAATAAAGCCTAAGTTTTTAAGGAGATATTCAGAGGATGAATTGTGATAATTTGTACTAATTAAATGATACATGATCCACTTGAATGAAGAACAATCTTGATGATGAAAGGAACCAAAAGAAAAGACACAACACACCATCTACCACCTGCCACCTGACGAGGTGAGCTACTGTTTAACCTTGACCCGTCCAACAGGTTGTTTGTTGGCAGAAAGATGAGTCCAGTTTTAATCCATAGATAGATGAATGATGTGAGGCTAACAGTAAGGACTAGAACTAGATGACTGCTGACTGCTCCTGGCTCCGGTATCTTGGTTCTCTATAAAGCTATAGCTGTATATATGGCTCTCATAGTATGGTACAGTGTATACGGTGTACAGTGTACAGTGTCCTTTCTTATTATTATTATAATTTCTAGGAAAAATAATATTAAATTTTTTAAAATAAAATGAGAACACAAATTAACAACAAAACCAAAGAACGATAAATAAAATGTTAGAATTTAATTTAAATACTTCAGTATAAAATTAAAAAAAATTAGTTTGTACAGTGGACGCCCACTATGACAAGGATTTAGTAAGTGGTAATGCACCCGACATTAATAGGGGAGGGGCGAGAAATAAATAAATAAATATCATTGGGAGAATCGAGAATTAAACAGATATTTAAGTAACTATAAGAAGATAATTTACTATCAATCAATATTGAAAAATGTGTTGGTTAATATGATTAAATTAAAGAGGCTCAAATGTGTATCGAAAACAAAAAAAAAATTAGTTAAAAAATTATTTTTATATTAATATCGAATTTTAAACAAAAGTAAGTAATTTGAGCATTTAATTAAAAATAAGACAAGAAATAGGTCTAAATAGGTGAATTAAGTCGACTGATGTCTAGGATAGAGAGATAAAAAAAAAGAATAGACCTGTTTGGAAGAAACTTACCAAGCATCCTTTATTTAACTAACTATTATAATAATAATAACAGATCAGGGACATAACACATGATATAAATAAAACAAAACTATTTTGGCATGCATTTTTTTGAGAGAGTCTGTGTAAATGTGCAAACATTTATACCAATATTACTGACAAATAAATGATTGAAACAAAATAAAATATTTACATGAATGAGGAAATTAAATAATTAGCATGATATGAAATGTGATCATAACATAAACTATTTAAAATTCAATAAAAGTGAACATGAGAAATATTTAAAACATTGTGAGTACTCTAAAAAATACCTGGATGCGTTAATCGCTGAATTAAAGATGTAGGCTTAGAGGCTTCATTAGCAGAACTAGAACGAGTCCTTGATTTAGGTTGTAGGTCCTTCTTAGTACAGTTGCGCATTGCACTACAAGTTATATTATCTGTTAGCCACCTTTCAACCCAACATATTATATCAATTAGTCAAACTAAATGTTAGGCATTTAGTTACTTTAGAATTGTCGTATGCATGTTCTCAGCAATATTGGTATCCTCGGTCTGCATCCACAAATTTCCTGGGCCGGTAACAGTGCATTGCCCCAATTCCATATAAAAGAAGGTATCAAAGTGACCGCACCTACGAATTTTCTGTAACTAAAACAAAAAACAAAAATCAATTACTAGCTAAATTAAAAATTATTTGATAGATTACTTAACTCTTTAACGTGTGAGCCTGGAAATTTTGAATAATTTCTTCTTTTTTCATTTGAATGGCTATAGCCACGCTAACCCCACTCATTCATCATAAAATTAAAGGATATTAGACGATAATTTGTAGGATATTATGTCATTTATTGAGCAAAACGCATTAAATATGAGTATCCTCCACGATAAAGTTAAAGGTTTAAGACAGAAAAAATACAGTATCGATTATATAAAAAGTTTTCGAGTGAGAAAAGGAATAAAAAATACTCAATAAATAATAAGATTGGATGTTCCTAATATAACTGTTAACTAACATTATCCTCTCATCTCAAGATCCTAGGTCTATTCCTTATATTATAGTTTGTTAATTAATTATTAAATATGGCAGGAAAATGTAAAATTATATCACTAGCTGTTGAGTTCAAACCTAAAATAAGTGTGTCAAAGTGAACCAGATAAAAATTAACTGATAATGTCAAAGAATGTTTCATCAGTTTGTACATACAATTAAATAATGATTTATGTGGGAATGGAATATCTTTATTTTCTAACCAATACCTTAATAACAATAGTAATAAATGAACTTTTTAAAACAAAGCATATTACATATTAACCAAAGCAATCCGACCCAAAAGGTACTTTATAAAGGAGGTCTATAAAAAACCAGAGATTTGATAGATCGACTTTTATTATTGATACCCTTTATATCAATAATGACAATAAGGCACCTCCGAAAACAATAGCAATTCCCTAATCCTCCCTCTTCAGACGTGCTATCGACAGTCTACTGTATTATAGATCAATTTTATTATAAGACACATTTAATTCTTCTTCTTTTCTTATAGCAGCCAGGTTTCACACAGAATAGATGCATCGTATATAAAATTTAAAAAAAAATTCTATTATAACATAATTTTATATCATAAATAATTGTAAACTCTAAGGTGAAAAAAAGGACTAAACATTTTTATAAGTTATCAGATCAGTCTTGAACTAACAAGGGGACGTTTTGTGTTGTAACTCACAGATTTGAATGCCGATTTTTGTGTGGGTAGTAGGGACCAATAATACTGCAAAACTAGAGTTATAGCCGCCAATGAGCATTAGGAGCCGAGAAATATAAATAAAATATGAAAATCACGTTATATTTTTTTTCTCAGCTCTCATTCAAGATAGAGAAATGATTCTTCACGTAAAATTGTAGTAAAAAAACGCCCCATTGTGAGATTAAGGCAACTAAAAATAATGCAAAAATAAATTTATACTTTGTATGTTATATTATCTTTAATTTTGTTATTATTAATCATCTACATCTCATATCAATCCTGTGGCACTGGAAATATCCTATATTGCTTACCTATAATATTGGTTGTCATAATAAAAAAACAAAAACAATACTGCCGCCCATCCTTTAACCTTATTAATCTCTGAGAATCAATTATCGCTTATATTTCATTTTATAATTATTAATATTCTATTTTTATCTTAATTTATATTTTTATTAGGGGCAATAGTAAGTTATTACAATTTGATTGTTAAATATTAATTTTTATAACAAAAAAAAAATTCTCAAGACTTAAGGGGCAGGAAAAAAGGAAAATGAATAATTCATAACAGGAAGTCAAGAACCACACTTCTAAATGATGAACACCCACAAGGGCAATTGGTAGAAACATGTTCTTTGCCATGTTAGAAAAAGGCATTGTGAATTTCTAACATGGCTTGTGGACATGTGTTGAAATAGATAACGATTGGTATTTAATTGTTAATACAACAAAAAGTCTAGATAAAAAAATGTAAGTAGGAATTTAATTTTATTTACAGTCAAAATGATCAGATCTAAAAGATGACATTAGTCACAAACCAATAGAACAAGAGATGCATTCAGTAGAAATAAGTTGAATGTCTGGATTGGCTACATCAAATAGTTTTATGTCATGAAGTGCAATTTTTTTTTCAAATTTGAGATAAAGTCATTGTTTGTTGATATCATTATTTCCCAATGTATAAAAAGTCACTAAAAGAATATAAATGCTACATGTGCACATTAGAGAATGAGAAAATTCATATATATATATATATATCTGTCTCACAAATTTTTAATGAATATATTCCTGTCCTGAAAAAATTAGATTTTGTTACCTAATGACTATATGTATATATGCGTGTGTGTGTGTGTGTGTGTGTGTGTATGTGTATATATACACACACACACACATACACTTTATTTATTTGTACTTTATTATATAAAAAATATCTACATCATCCTCTTACTTCAAGGAAGGTTTAGTAATAAGAAAGTTTACAGATTTTTAATTAAATTGTTATTAAAAAGCAATAAATATGTGGTGCACAGTGAAGTTTGAAAATCGACCAATTTCAAAGACCAAAAGATTTTCATCAATAAAAGATTAAAACTTTAATCAGTTAAATTATTCTGTTATAGTTCTTCACTTATGAGAGCAGACAAAGCTGGTATAATATATATTGATTTATTAAATTTTATATCAAACAATAATAAAAATATATTAGAAAACATTTATAAAAAATAAATAAGTAAAAAAACTTACAGAAAATTCAATTGGTTCGTATCGGTCATCATTGGTTGCCTTGACAAGGGACAAGACCTGGTCTGTTAAGCAGAGTAAATAAGGGCCTAAGATGTTTTTCTTACTACCCAATTCTTTACTCAAAACAGTTACTCTCCACACATGTTCTACAAAAAATGAAGATAATATTTAAAAATAAATCATAGTAGGGGAAGGTGCTGTACCTAAAGCACAGTTGTACCAGTGGACATTTTTAATAAAGAGAGAGTGGGAGGAGGGAAATTAAAATTGTTAGATTGGTAGTGCTGCAAGCATCTCCCTGCATTTGCACGTGTGTTTTCAAGTCTGTCAGATCAACAGTTTAGTAGAAATTATTATTTTAAAGTTTTTTTCTTCCAAATCCTGACCAATCCAACCAGTTATCTTAAATTTTTTAAGACCTACACTCAGAAACTTTCTAGGCAGTAATATTTCATTGGGTTGTCCGATATATCATAATTTCATATGTTTTCATATCAGTTATCACTTATGGGTTTTGTGAAACAGAGCTTTCCGCACAACTTAGCGTTCAGTTGTACCTGTGGACACCATTGCCAGCTGAATCTGTGGACAGATGGTTACAGTGTTAATTACAGAGGATTAAGGGGAAACGTCACAATATTACCCTGATAAATGTACATGCACCTACTGAGGAAAAGGAGGAAGAGGAAAAGGATAAATTTTATGAAGAATTGGACAAAATTATTAGAAATGGCCCTTCCTTCGACATGAAAGTAGTGTTAGGTGATTTCAATGCACAAATAGGACAGGAGCTTGCTTTTACCCCTACCATTGGAAGATACAGTATGCATCCAGAGACAAATGACAATGGTGAACGATTGATCAGCTTTGCTGTGTCCAACTCACTAACTGTTATGAGTACAATATTTCCTCACAAAAAAAAAACACAAGGAAACTTGGACCTCACCAACTGGCGTTGCAACACAAATCGATCATATACTGATCTCATCCAGGCATTTCAACTCAATAAACGATGTTAGGTCATATCGTGGACCAGATGTAAATTCAGACCACTATTTAGTTGCGGCAAAGATGACCGAAGGAGTGAGACCCTTGCGCCGTAGGAACGAGAACCAGAGGTCCAAATGGGACAGAATGAAGCTCAAGGAAGAGAAAATTCCAGTCAAGCATGGAACTAGGAGTGAAGAATATTCCTGCAGTTGAAGATGGAAGAGAGGTGGAAAGGGAGTGGGACTGCCTGAAAGCAGGTCATAGCAGATTCAGCGGACCAGTTTGTCAGAAGGATAGGAGAACCGATAACACCTGGTTTGATAAGGAATGTGAAGAAGTAGTGGTGGAACGGAATGCAAAGAGAGCAGTTTTCTTGAGCCGAGATACTAGACGTAGTAGGAATGAGTACAAAGAAGCAAGAACTAAGGCAAAAACGGTACTTAAGAAAAAGAAGAAGCAAGCGCTACTAGAGAAGGTGAAGGCAATTGAGGACTCTAGAAGGAGTAGTGACACAAGGAAGTTTTTTGAAGAAGTCAAAACTATAACTACAGGCTTCAGCAACAATTCAGCAATTAGGAATGCTGAGGAAAAGCTACTAGTTATGGACCAAGACATACAAGAAAGATGGAGAGACCACTTCAAGAAACTCCTTAATCCCATAACTGTGGATCAGACGATTGGTAACCCGCCAGAAGAGGAAAATGAGAGGGAGTCGTTGCCACCTGATAGCATTGATATTCATTTAATTTTGGATAAATTAAAAACAACAAAGCACCTGGTTCAGATAGCATCCCAGCAGAATTTCTAAAGGCAGGAGGTCCGCAACTAATAGAAGAAATTATAAAGATAATAGAACAAGTGTGGATCTCGGAGACGATGCCACAAGAATGGAGTGAGTCTATCATTGTACCAATTTTTAAAAAGAAAGGCAATTCGACTCAATGCAAGAACTATAGGGGAATCAGTCTACTAAATACGGGATATAAAGTGTTCTCAATTGCCCTGTATAACCGTCTAATCCCATACGTGGAATTGCAGCTTGGAGAGTACCAGAGTGGATTTAGGGCTAATCGTTCAACCATTGACTAAATATTCTCGCTTAGGCAGATGACGGAAAAAATGAATGAGTTCGGTAGCTGCATGTGGCTACTCTTTATAGACTATAAAGCTGCATATGACTCAGTCATCAGAAAAGAATTATATCGGGCTATGAGAGAGATGGAAATCCCAGCTAAACTGATTCGACTCACAATGTGTACAATGAATGACACGACAGGCAGGGTGAAGATTGGCGGAAAGTTAGGAGACTCATTCTCTATAAGCTCAGGACTGAGACAAGGGGATTCTCTTGCCCCGCTACTGTTCAACATAGCCCTTAATGCAATTATAAAAAGAGCAGGACTGATATCTCAGGGAACCATATTTAATAAAATGACACAGGTAATGGCATATGCTGACGATGTTGTCATTGCAGGAAGGAACTGATAAAACATCAAGGAGGTATTTGCGGTACTTGAGATAGAAGGAAAAAGAATGGGTCTCCAAATAAACGAAGATAAAACAAAGATTCTCACGTTAAGAAGGAAGAATCCAGTGCACCCACAGAAACACGACATAATGGGAAACTATAGATTTGAGTGCGTTAAAAGTTCTAAATACCTAGGATCGATAATCAACGACTCCTTGATCCTCCTAAAATGTCGAATAATGGCAGCTAATCGATCCTATTTCAGTCTATCTAAACTATTTAGAAGTAGACTGCTCAGTCGCACAACCAAACTCAAACTTTATAAAACACTCTTCTGACCTGTCCTGACATACGCATCTGAAACCTGGACATTGCGTAAAGTATCAGCTGAACGTATTGACAGGTTGGAAAGGAAGATATTGAGACGCATCTATGGACCTGTAAAGAAGGATGGTTTGTTTCGACTCAGAAAAAACAAAGAGCTGTACGTACTTTATAATGAACTGAATGTTTCCCAATATGTGAGAATACAGCGAATTAAATGGCTGGGACACATAATCAGAATGGACGAGGAGAGGACAGTCAGAAGACTCCAGAAGCCCCGATGGAGTGAGGCCTTGTGGAAGACCGAAGGGAAGATGGAAGGACAGCATCTCCGAGGATCTGAAGAAAGCAGGAATATCCATCAGACGTGCCACTGACAGGGAAGACTGGGGAAGAGCCATTGAGCTGGCCAAGGACCGCTTCATGCATCTGTTGCACCGAGAATGAATGAATGAATGGTTACATTGTCCACAGGTAGAAAAGATTTTTCTTTTCGTTTGTTAATTCATTATTTCAATTATAAATATTGTGGAAAAGTTTGTAGGCATTCCGCGTGATATAAAATACCTAAATTTGGATACCTACTATTCGTATAATTTTTTTTTTTTAAGAGGAGATACTCGCCACTCACTATTTATAAGAAACGATTCAACTAGTGAAGATGGTGATTTCACAATGTGAATCTTGGCTGATTCATCAAGCGAATATTGCAATTTTTTGGATGAATTGATGAATGATTACGAACAAGGTAAAGAAATTGAAGATAAAGAAATATATGTTGGTAGCTATGCTTTATAATGTCAAGAATTTGATCAAAGAAAAAGTAGACTCGTTCACATTAAGCATTTGATATTTGAAGAAAATTTCATCAAACGATAGAATCCCAAAATTTATTCTTCTGGACATCGCTACTGATTATGAAATAGAAATAAGAGATATTAAAAGAAAAGCACCACCGCCATCTTTTATAACTGGCACTGAGAGATTATGTAAATAATTACGACATCGTTTCACTGGTACGATCTCCAATGATTCCATTTCTTCAATAAAAAAGTCTGTGACACTCGTTCATAATAATTATAAATACATAAAAGATTTGTTTTTGTTAAAAGGTTTTAAAATAAGTTAAGTTTCTATTTACTTTCATAAGCTAAATTTATTGTTGTCACCTTTCTAGTTGGCCTTCTAGTTCAATAATCTAGTCGACTTTTCTTGTTTAAATATTCTATTTTGTTTAATACATTTTATAAAAAATTATTGCAGATGTGTTTCTCTGAATATCATTTCAATTATCCCTGTAAATCTAGGGAGAAATGAATGTCCATTGGTACAACTACTAGTGTCCACAGGTACAAAGGGGGAAGGTACCTATGGACACTAATCAGTAAGTTACAAAACATTATTTTCTGTAAAAATAAAATTCCTTTCAAAATAAAGACACCAGTGTTTGGTAGCCCCTTAAATTTCTTATCTAATGGTTCAATAACCACTCAGATAAAAAAAGCACCGAAAATTAGAAAAATTTATAAGTGAAAATTGTACATCACCTTACCTTAAGTATTAAATTTATTAAATCACTACAGAAAATGTAAAATTAAAAACATAAATTAGCAAATGGATACCTAATGGTTAGTCTAAGAATAGTATCTAACACGTTTTAACAATAATTAAATGGGACAGTGAAAAACAATTATTTATTGTATGCCAAAATTTTTTACGACAATAGAATTGTTATAGTTTTCTAATAACCACATAACTACATCTTGTTCATATAATGGAATGGTCTCAACATATTTATAAAAGAGTTTTAAATAGAATATCAGAATAAGATAAACAAATAAATCAAAACACAAAAAGTGAATTACAGTAGACCCTCGATATAACGCTGCTCGTTATACCGCGGATTCGGATATAACGCGGGTCAAGCTCCGCTCCCGATCTTGATTCAATTAAAATTAATAAAAAATAAGATTACATCATATTATGGTTTTAAAGCCTAAAATTGAAAACTTAAAAACAATTCATTAGAAAATTGAGTCATAAAAACTAGAGAAAAAAGCGAAAAGGTTCCAAAGTTTAATAAGTTCTGGGGAAAAGGGAACTTGGAAAATTAAGTTACATTTGTTAATTTTTTTTTTTTTTTAACACATTCCTAATTTTACTGAACATTTGTAAAGAAAAAAATGATAACTGGTTGTTAAGGTAGGAAGTAAAACTAAATAGGACGTTGAGAATGAATTACAATTGTCTAACCAAGTTTCATTGTTTTTGTTTCAATATTAGAACTTTTTAAAGTTTGATTTTTATTAGAATTTAAAAAAAAAACTTTAGGAAAGAGTGGGTACATCGCTTGTGTCGTCCTGGAAATAAGCCGAAATGTGTTGCTTAGACAATGTCGATTGAATATCTTTCCGATAACCTACCTAGATGACGTACGTTGTCTCTATTCCTGCCTTCTTGGTTAAAAGAATCCCCTTCACTTCCTTTTTAAAAACTGTCTATTATTCCTTTAGTTGTTACCCGAGTTTATATCAGAGTGCATTTTCATTATTTTTTGACCCCCAATAATTCATACTTCTGCATTCGTTATACCGCGGGTACGTCTATAACGCGGGAGGTTTCATTTCCCCCTAACCCGCGTTATAACGAGGGTCCACTGTACTTAGAAAAAAAAAAAAATACATAAAAGTTTAATTGTAATAAATTATGTTACCAAAGTTTGGCCTCACTGGTTCACCCTCTGGAATGGCTTCACCGAGTTGCAATTCCAGAAGTGCTTTCAACCAATCTTCCATTTCTTCTTCATTTTCAAGCACAATACAGAAACAGTCCTTTTTCATGTAAAGCGCAATAACCCACTTATGACGAGTATCAGTTCTCTTGTTAATATTAAAACATGTTTTCAAAGTGATACTCCTAAAATATGAAAATCATGTGAAACTGTTAATTTTTTGTAAAAAAAAAAAAATAATAATAATAAAAATTAATAAAATAAATAAATATAGAAAAACCTTTTGGGTGGTTGATTAGTTCTAAACTTCTTTTCAGAATCATAATATTCTATACAAGCTGCAGTATCAGCTGAATCAGCTCGTAAAACAAAATATTTTCTTCTCATTGTCTAAAATAATAATTTCATAATTACTTGAGGTATGCATGATGTTATAGAAGGATTAATCCTGATTTTTTAATTAACCCAAAATGAAATAAATACACATTATTAAACTTGATTAAAATAAACTCAAAAATTAAAATTGTATTTAGAAAACATTTCAATTTTTAATATCTTTTTATTATAAATTTAATCGAAAGTAACATAGTTATTGTCAAGGAATTTTAAAAACATATTTGTCTCTAAAAATTGTTATAATATTTATTCTAATACTTGATATAATTTTGATATACACGAAGTAGTTACAAATTAGTACAGTATCCTAAAATCATATCCAATTAATGTATTGAATTAAATTAAACATAATGTCACAACGTGCTTTTAAATTAAGTATTAACGACTCTTATTTAATCAATTACGTAAGAACAAATAACAGTTTATTGACAATATAGTAATGACTCATTAATTGTATTAAATATTATATATGATTATAAACATATTGAAGTATATTTAAAATTACAAAAATATTTACACTTGTATAAACTATTCATTGTACATAGAAGTATTTATAAAGATTTAAGAACAAAGATTTTATTGAAGAATTATTACCCAATAATAAAAAACAATGAGACAAACAACTAGCAGCTTTCATGATATTATTTTCAATAACAACTGATAACGATCTCATGATTGCAACTCATAAAGGTAACTACAAAAACATGATATGAGCATAACCTTTCAAAAAGCTCATTATCAAGATCTGAAAGCATCCATTGTAAAAACAATACTAGCTTGATATACAGCAAAACTAAAAATTAAAATAAGTCAACATTTTCCTAACAGGAAAGTGCTCAGAATATTCAGCAACCAAATTTCTCAGAAATTACTCAACATTACACCACACTAAAAACATTAATCCTACTAAAAAAAAAAAAAAATAATAATTTTATATTTAATCACTTAGTATATCTGAACGAAATTTAAAGAAAATTATTCTCTGAGGATTATCAAAAAATTACTATTTAATTTTTCTTAGACAAAAAATAACAGAGATAAGGAATGTGATCAACTTAATCATTATAAATTCCTTAAATAAATTAATAACATACCATTGAAATAATTTGATTATAAATAAAATAATAATAAAGCACCTTCAGCTTCTTCAAGCAACCTTGTTTCACAATGTCGCCAGAAGACTGCTGTCCAACCGTAACACGTGATGAAGACATTTTGAATAAAACTATTCAATATCAAACACAAACCTGAGAGAAAGGAAAACCATTAATTTATTAGCTTTTAAATTCTGTTGAATAAATTTTAAACTAATAAGCATAAAGCGTTGATATAAAACTAATAAATATTTTTCTCGATAGCTAGGAGGTAGGCAGATTATCAATGCTCATGATTAAAACTTTTAACAGATATATTTAAGTATAACCAATAATATGGCATGCTAAAATGTTTTATATAAAACAGATTTCGTATTTATCAATTTTCATTAGCAGTTATTAAAAAAATAAAATAAAAACATTATTACAATAGCAGAATAACGAAGAACACAATATAATTTAACAAATTAATTCTAATGTATATTAAATTCATGGATAATACAAACTTGACAATTAAATTTCTGATAAGAATTTATCACAAAAAAACAAAACAAAATAAAATAAAATAAATAAAGAAGTAATAATACAATCAATTTTGTACTCACTAAATTTTGCTAGAATTAAACGTTTTTATGGGAATGTTTTTCCTTCATCTGTTACGACGCAGAATATCAAAACAAACCCTCAACGTGAAAACATCTCATTAATAACGCAATTATTTCACAAAAACACTGCACTATAGCTTTCAATAGTATTACATTTCAATTTGCACTATCTTCCTTACAACTAATGTCAAAACATAGATGTAAACACTCACAAGGACACCTTTTAAGTGAGAACGTAAATATACATAATATTTCAGGTCAATGGATGGCATTTCCTGTAAATACCAGACCTTGCTAATTTACTATAAGTATTTAATTACTTTATATCTTTGAAAGCAACAAAAGTCTTTTAAAACAATCAAACTATGGATAACTTTGAACTAATATCGTGATAACAATGAATTTTCAGTCGAAAAATGTGCTTCAACCGAACCTAAAATTATGCGCAATAGTAATTATATCCTAAAAACAACATTGACATCAAAACTCTTCACAACGCACTGACACCACTCCAATTCTGTCTGTAATCAAGTCGAACAACATTGGAAAACTAATTATTCCATTTCTAACACCGCAATATTTCAAGAAATACTTATAAGGAACCATCTTGGAAAAGGTCATGTGTGACTGTGTGTACATGTCGAGACTAGTTGTAAACAACTTCCACGCAGGCGCTAATTCCACAACTCGATACTGAGACAAGGAATGAAATTTACGTCATGCATGAATCACCATAACATTCCATTGAATAACATCTCTCTCTCTCAGCTATTTAAAACTAATAATTTATAATAATGCAAATGGCAGGAGCCTGTAATCCTTTGAGAAAGTAAAATTTCCTCGTAGCGTCCTTTGAAGGTTGAACCTTAGTCCTTGACATTCCTCCGCCCCTAAAGGCGCGAGGCTAGAGACCGTTCTCCTAAGGGCACTGCCTTTTTTTCTTAATTGTTTCATACTTTATTTTTATTGGCTTGACATTTTTTTATTATATTTAACTCAAATGTATAGCATAGGTAGGATAAAGAATGGAGGGAATCCGGAGTATGTCGGTTTACAATTACTACGACGCAGTAGAGTACAACCGGATCGATTGGAGAGGAATAGCCGACGTCGGGACTCATTCATGGGAAACGCCTTCCAGACACACCCACAACCCCCCCTCTGTCTGCCCTACTCAACCCTCACCCAAATAATGGCACACTATATCCCATATACTTTTTTCTTTAATGTCATCTTTATGGCTTCCTAAAATGAAGCCCACAGCTCCCTCTTCCAAACATATGTTAGTCAATGTTTTTTAGTTTCTTCTAGAAAATAAGATATTCTCAGATAATCATCCCCACAGAAAATATCTCCTTTAAAATAAAGGGTTCAAAATATAATTTGTAATCCATGTACCCATTTCTCATAATGTTTAACTTCACTGTACAAATATAATTTTTTTGGAAAATTCACCATTAATTTTAAAACAATCAATTTCAAAATCATGTATATTTTAAAAATCGATAAGGAAAAATAATGGAATTATAGCTTCAAGCACTCCATCACTCACTTCTAGTATATACTCATTTTATTCCAACTGCACTTAGAAAAAGTGTTGTAATTTCTGAATAAACAGGAAGGCGGGTAATCAAATTCCGCAAAATAAATAATGATTTTATTTTAATCCTCAGGAAGAATCACTTTGAAGAAATGACTAATTTATTTATCAAAACTATATGTTGATAACACCCCTGGGGTTTTCCCATGTATACTCATAGCTGTTTTTAAAAATATTATAATTAATTTTTCAAATATATTTTATTATTTAAGAGAAATTTTTATAAAAAAAAATTAATTTGAACATGCAGGAAGCTTTCTCTATCAGATGAGTAAATTATACTTCTTTTGTTATTGTAATAAATCTGTATACACTGATTTAATTTATATCAACTATTTATTTTACAATAAAATAAGTTTGTAAAATAGTATTTCGAAAAGTCATCTTATACATAAATTAATAATAATAAAACTTTAAAAAGAATGATATGTTTTAAATTTTAGCATATAAAATATACAGACAGTGAGTTCAGCCAAATGAATGCCATTTCAAATGTTACACATAGACAATTGTCTGGTTGAAAATAGGCATCAGTCATCTAACTTTAGACCTGGCCTGAGTAAACAAGGACTCCTCACTCCAGAAGCCTGCATTCTAAATCATATTAATAATAACTTATCAATAATTAAGATTGCATTGATGTTTGTAATGTACTTTTTCTAAAATTGCAATTTTTTTTTTTATTTATTTATTTTTTTTTATTTGAAGTGTTTAGCTTAACTATAGGTCATGACCTAGGTTATAGTTATTTTTAATTGAATTATTTTATTTTGAATTTTAATGACTTCAAAATATAGATGCAACAATTATAAAAGCTATGTCGGGAATTCATTTGGGATGAATAATAATGTAAGTATTACTGAGATTAGGAATGGTGGAATGATTTTTTTTTACTTTAATATTCTTATGTGTGTAAATATATACATATAAAAAGATATATATTATTTTAAAATAATGTCTAATAAATGCATATAGGTACAAATACATATTTATATAATAATTTCATTGAAATTATAAGTTACAAAAACTTAAACATAATTCACAAACAATATTTAAGTCAATAAAAAAAAAAAAAAAAAAAAGTGGTATTTGCAACATAAACCAGACTCAGAGAAACATAAAAACAATATACTGAACATTTCATTAATATATTAAACATATTTTTTTTTTATCAAATATAAATAAAATATAGATTAAATATTAATACAAATTATCATAAATGGAATTTAAAATAGTCCTTGCTGTTGCAGATCTCTGACAATTGGTTCAATGTAGTCCACTTCTAGCTGTTTCAGGTCTTACGAGTTCAATCAGAACGCAAACATCCTTCTAGACATAAATCCATTTTCTCATTTTTTTCATAATGGCAATACCATGAACTTAAAAAAAAAAATATGAACCAAGAAAATAAAAAATAATAATCAGAACACTTGGGACTAATTATATATTTTAAAATTGTTACAAACTGTTTTTGACAGTAAACATTGAATTCTTATGTTATAACACCATCATTCATGGTTTCAAAAAGGTTGCTGGGTTCATAAGTAAAACAAATTAAAATGCAATTTCATTTATTATGAAAATTAGCATCTATTTTTTAAAAAAAATTTTAACTTAAAAAAATAAAAACAATATTTACAGCCTGTTAACATTTAACAATGAAGGCTCTGAAGAGACTCTAGCATTCGATAAACCGTTCCGTAACGGTCTATTGTTATTGGATTTAGGTGATGTTTCACGCTGAGCAGATCTTACATTCAGAAGATTCTGGGTATTATCATCTGGAATTTAAAAAAAATAAAATTCGCAATTTACTCATAATAAAACAAAATTTTTAATTTTGTTTTTAAAAAAATGTATTCATGCAAGTTATCCTAAAGGGTTTTGGGATAAAATTTGTTTCTATTCTACTTCATAGGGGTCGTTTAGAATCAAAACCCATTTTCTCCATTTTACAAAGATTACAGGAGGGCAAAGAATTACATAATAATAATTTTTGGACAGACAAAAAATTTGACCACACTATCTTCTACATTGCGTTCTTGAGTGGTCTTAAACTTGTGAATATTCAATTTCAATGCATGCAGAAAATTTTAATTTTGTGTTGGACATAACGGATTTTGTTTTGAACGTCGGCCCAAAAATTAATTATTTGGGAATTTTTCGCTCTTTATCAAGTTTTCATCTTCTCTCTTCTTTAACTTTCTCTTTTGTGCCTTTCAGCATAGAGTTGATCCAACCCAGGACCTCCATCTGTCTCTGTCTCTTGCAAGAGCTGTCATCTCTTGCAGTGTCTTACCTCTTGCTTGTCTCAACCTGAATATATAGTTATTGTAGGTAAGCCGAGGCCTTCCTCTAGGTCTAGTACCTGCTGGTCTTGCCTCCATAAATGTTTGTGGGTCTCTGTCTGGGCTCATCCGGCATATGTGCCCATACCATCTCAGCTGCCTCTTTTCCAGGGTCTCTTTCATCGTGGGGATATTTAATTCTTCCCTAATTGTTTCATTTCGAAATCTATTCCAGCGTGTTTTGGAAGCACTTCATCTTCGCAGCAGTTTTTTGGCTCCATTTTTTATCAGGAAGGACCCAACTCTCTTCTCCATATAGCAGAACTGGCATATATACAGCCTTGAAAATGTGGAGCTTGACATCTTTCCCTATCTCTCTCTTTCCCACAATTGTGTTGCAGATGGAGTAATATATGTTGTTAGCTTTGGCTATCCTTTGGAATAGTTCTTGTTCTAATGTTCCAATTCTGCAGATCACAGTTCCTAGGTAAGAGAATTCATTTACTACTACTAATTTACTCCTTATAATTGCAGGTCAGATGGATTTGTTCAGGCTCTCGTCCTACTTGTAGGATTTTGTTTTTCGTCACATTGATATTCATGCCCTTCCTAGCGAGTTCTGCTACCCATTCTACTAGGGTTTGTTGGAGGCTATGTGTAGAATCAGCAATTAACACGATGTCATCAGCATATACCATTGCTTGTGCCAGTATTGTTCGCATATTCCAATGAATGTTCTTCTCTTGCATATCTTAATAATTTTATCCATAAAGATGATGAAGAGTAGAGGACTTAGACTGTCTCCCTGCTTAACTCTTTTTTCAATTGGGAAGCACTTTGACTCCATTCCATTTATTCTTACAATACCTTTAGGAGCCTGGTACGTTGATTGGATTGCTTTAATCAGACCTGATGGGACGTTTTTAGCTCTTAAGGCACACCATATTTCTTCTCTTGGCACAGAGTAAAATGCTGATTTTATATAAAGAGAAGCAAGGTACAGGCTTCTGTTTCAATCCTAGGCTTTCTCAGTTATCATTCTTAGGGCAAAAATTTGGTCTTGTGTTTGGCGCCCTGGGGGAAATGCAGCTTGCTCTTCCTCCAGGTTGTCTTTGACTAATGGCCTCAGCTTCTTTTCTAGAATCGAGGTCTATATTTTATATACGACTTGGGAGAGACAAATTGGCCTATAATTACCACATTCACTTGTGCTTTCCTTCTTGTGGATTGGTACAATGATGTTGTTTTCCCAGTCTTCAGGAATCTTCTTTTCCTTATAAATTTTCTGGAATAGACCCTGCAGCACTTTGATTATCTCCTTTCCAGCATATTTAATAAGTTCTGGAGAGATTCCGTCCCTAACTGCTGCTTTCCCAACCTTGATTCTTTCTACAGCCATTTCAACCTCTTCTTCCCTAATTATGTCCAGTTCTTGGTCATTATCTTGTTCCTCTCTGTTAGGGGGATCCGATTGTATCTGGTTTATTGCTTGGCCTAAGAATATTGCACTATAGTGTCTTTCCCACCTTTTTAAAATTTCATTGGCATCTGTAACTAAGTCGCCATTTTCGTTTTTCACATTTCGAATGTTCTTGCCCTTTTTACTTCTTAGACTCTTTACTTTTCTCCAAAACCTTTTAATATTTTCTCAGTAGTCATCCAATTCCTTACCAAAGCGTTTCCAGGACTCTTTCTTAGACTCCCTCACAGTTTGCTTGGAGCTATTCCTCTTTTGAACATAAATAGACCAGTTCTGTTGTGACTTATTTGCCATATAGTCTTTCCAGGCTTTCTTTTTGTAAGCCACCGCACATTTTACATACTCGTTCCACCATTCTGTTCTTTTAGCCCTCATATTAATTTCCTTGGAAGTGCAAATTTCAATAGCAGTTTCAAGTATACAGCATCTGATGTCTGACCACATTTCATCTATATTCTTTTCGAGATCTATCAATTGAAGCCGATGGTCTAGCAGCTCTGCATATAAAGTCCTCTTCTGTCCTTTCATATGTTTTGGGTTTCCTATTGATGGGCTTGACAATCCGGGTATCTGCAACGAGAAGTAAGTGGTCGGTGCTGAGCTCTGCACCTCTTATTACTTTTACATCAGTAAAGTATCTCCTAATTTTCTTACTGTAGATGAAGTAATCTATGACGCTGTTTACATTTCTTTCTTGGTCAAAAAATGTTATTTTGTGAACCAGTTTATGGGTGAAGAACGTGTTACCTAATAACAGATCATAGTCTACACAGAATTTTATAAGTCTCTGTCCATTTCTATTTTTAGTTGTTTTCCCACCATAATGTCCCATTGCACCTTGCGTTCCTCTATTATCCCTTCCGATCCTAGCATTTAGGTCTCCCATTATTATTATTTCCCTTCCTGAGTCATAGCTTCTACTTGTTTCTCTTTCTAGTTCAACATAGAACTGTTCTTTGTCCAATATATCTGCATCCTCGGTAGGTGCATATACCTGGATTAGAGTAACCTTTCCTACCAATAGTTGCATATCTATAGTTAGAATTCGAGAAGAGACTATACTATTATTTATCAACTATATATTTGTCAAATACCACTCACTCATTTAACACGAAATCTCATAAACCACCGAACGGATTGGAATGAAATTCGATATGTAGCTTCTTCTAGGGCCCTAGGTGCTCGCTAAGAAAGGAATTAAAAAAAATCGGCCTGGATCGCGGCTAATTCGTGAAAAATGAGATTACAATTTTTATTGGGTGAATAATAATAGATTAATAGTCATATGGTATATGGAGATAAGTTAAGTTAAAAAATAGGTTACATGCTTAAGCCGCACACTTTGACCTCAAATTAAGTCCCTTATAGTTGTAAACAAACAATAATACGATCGAATATGAAACCTTATTTTATGGTACTTTCTGTGAACTCATGGTGTCTGCAGAGGTGTACCCTCACAAATTTGAGTTGTTTCGTGACAAGAAGTTATTAAAAGACTTATGTTAAAGAGGGGGTTAAAAGATGTATGTTCTCTGATTATGGCATGTAAGGCCAGTTCGATGTCCATATTCCTTAAGAGCAACCAACCAACCTTGCTTCACCCCAACTATTCTTCCTTCATCTTTCCGGTCGCAAGATAATTGTTATGAACTACAATTGGCCCTTTTCAAATCGGCTTTTCTTAACCAGGCCCAAGTTGTATTTCTTGAATCTGGACAAGTTGTCCCTAGCCTTTCTGAATTTCATTACTTGAACCTAAAATCTACCTTTTTTCTCAGTTCAGATGAGTCTATTGCAACATTGAACTAAACTCATCAATCAAAAAGTAAACAACGTAGGAAATGATTCACAGATTCAGTTCGCAACAAATAACTAAAGAACTCGGTAGCAAAATATATTCAAGCACATGTAGAGGTCAACAAGGAAACTGTTAAGAAATACATGACAAATCATCCTGAAATTAGCAGAAAAGTGGTTAACAAGCATAAAGAGAGCCAACCCGAAGTTAAAAGATATGCTGTACACACATATTCTGAGAATCACCCAAATATACTTAAAGGGGTTGTACAGAAGTATAAGAAAACCTATCCTGAAATCCATAGAAAGTCTTCAAAAAAGTACTCAGGAAATAACCCTCATGTTAACCTTGTAGCTGTAACAAAACACGATGGAAGATGTTGAATGAAAACGTTACAACCAGTATGACCCAAAAACTAAATATGCAAAACACAAAACAGTCGATATTGGACAACAGTCTACTTGAAATTGGTGTTATGCTGTAAAATGGAAGGACGAGAGTCCTGCCATCTGCTGCAGCATTGCTGACAAAACGCCTTCAAATGCTCACTGAGAACGTCACAATACTCCTACCACTAACGAAGTTGCTGTCTTGATTATTGGTGTTTGAAAAATGAGACATTGTTCTCCACAACAGGGATAAAAAAATAATAAGAATCAATAAGTTCTATCAAGCATATGATTCTCTTCAGTATCGTCTTATGTTCTACCATGGAGATGGGTACAGTATTAACATCCCTCAGTGTGACCCAAACACCAATACGCAAATTAAGAAAACTGTGTCTGCAGCTGATTTTTACGCCTAAATGTTGATAGAGTGAGAAGGTGAATATCCTTATTTACTTTAATTTCGTAATCTGAGACAAGATAAGAATCTGAGATGAGATAAGAAAAGCTGGTGGTCTGGTATCAGAACTGGGTAAGATGGTACTGCTGCCTCGAAGCTTCACTGGAGGACTATCAAAATAATATAAAATTAACTTTTGCAAATTGTCAAATTTACTTATTGAAATTATTCTAAGAATGGAATTCTTTAGGTTTATTTAAGTAATAATAATTATCAACGTTAAGCTTAACCTTTACTAATTTAAGTTGTGCTTAATCCTAATGATATTAAACCGTAGCAGAGCATGGGCATTTTCAGCTAGTTTATTATAGACTTTGTTACATTTCATATAAATAGTCTATGTAACAAAGTGCTGATGTTTTGAAATTCTTGTATGTTTTTAGGACAGATAATGAATTCTTAACGTTCAAAACTAGTTTTTATATAAAAAGAATTCAAATATAAGTGGAAATTATTCATCAATCCAAACAGTATTGATCTTTCTATACAATCATACGTATCTCACGTGATACATATAAAGAACTAGGAGTGTTTACATAACCTAAACAGTTAGTAAACCAGCAATGCAATTAAGGCCGATTAAGATTTAATTTTTGGTAGGATCTAGTGGTTTTTGATCAATTGCCTTTAAGCCATAGGTAAAGGCACTTTTAAACTTATATACGAAATAAAAATTATTTTAAGAAAAAGTGGACTAAATGGGGTTTGATCATGAACAACTCATTTATAAATACACATATACTTTAAAGTACTCACATATATTAGAAAGTGTATAGGGAGGAGGAGGTCCTTCCCGTGGAGGTAGCGACGCTATTTCAGAATAAGGAGGAGGCTCAACAGGGCTACCAACTATCTGAACGCCATTGTTAATGTTATAAGTCACAAGAAGACCTGGTCCTTCAGGTCGATTCACTGCTATATCTAAGTCATATACACCAATCTATAATTGAACATCATAGATTATTTATGATAAATTTTCATCAAGGTAATAATTTAAAAAATACATATATATATATATATATATATGAATTCTTACCTCTTGTGTAAATGCCCTGTGATAAGCAGTAGTGGTATAGGTTCGCCTATTATTTGGCACATGAGTAAGAGGTGAACGCTTCATATGAATGCGACAAATGGCAACAACCAATACTGTCCCAATAATCATAAATACCAAAGCACATCCTAAAATGTATTGATATTATTAAAGACTGTTTACTTAATCTTAATATAAAATGCATTGTGTAGAAAACGAACCAATGATGGTGTAGATCGTTGTCTGAATAAAATTCATATCATAATGCTGAAGTCTGTCATAGTCATTAAACCTTCCATCACCGTAAATCAATCCTAAAAATTATGATAGTAAGAAAATAGATAAACAAAAACAATTCTATTATATGAGAAAAAAATCAAACAACTTAATATGGCAACAACCTTTAGGAAAATTTATGATGACTTGGTTCGGACAACAATCATGGACGTATCTGTTGGTACAATTTATCTTCAGGGGATCGCATGGTTCGCACCATTCTTCTGGGATACATCTTCCATTACTACATTTAATCCTACCTTCACATGGATTTGGTCCTAAAATGGAATGTAGTCAATTATTTTATTTTAATTATTTAATATATAAATATAAAAATTATCCTCAGTACTGAGTTTACAAAAAATCCCTCAAAGATCTAAAATAGTTACTGCTGTTCAAATCCAACAGTGTCGAGCCTAACGTTAACCCCCCTCTCTGGCACACCTCAACCTAACTTAACTTTTTTTACAAGGAATGAATATTAACATTGTTAATTAAAAATTTATAAATTTAAAATTGCTTGGTAATTTTTTTTTTTTAATATTGCTTATTGTTAATTATTTTTTTAAAGAATCCTAATATGTTTCGTATAACCTGGTTAAAGTGCTTTGGGATGTAAACCCTTAGAAAGAGAGAAACTTTTTGCCAAGATAACGAAAAAATCAATTGAGTGGAATTTTTTTCCCTCAGTATAAAACTATTACTTTGTATAACACGAATAGATTTAATAAAAAAAACTTCTTAATAGGTTTTGTAAATATAAAACCTTGCCTGTATATATTTATATTATGCAGGTAAAAGAAGTTTTTAAAAAGGTGAATGTAGAAACAAAAGACTGCCAGAAAGGAATAAATTTAAAACAAAAGTAATTTAGAGGTTCTGAAAAAATAAAATAAAATAAAGCACTAATAAGTGAAAGGATGAGGGCATTCTGGAAGAGAAAGAAGGATAGTCTGAATAAATAAAATATTTCATGGTCCTCAATAATAGGACTGTTATTGAATAAAGGCTTAAGTTTATATACATATACATATATATATATATATATATACGAGGTGTGATCAAAAATTTCCAGGACTGAATTTTTATACATTTATTCATACAACATACAGGTTATTCAAATTTGTCTCCTTCGAAGTACTCCCCTTGGGAAGCTATACACTTTTCCCACCGGTGTTTCCACTGATCAAAGGCCCCAGAAAACTCTTCTTTTGTAAAGGTGTTTAGCAGCTCCGTTGTTTTTTCTTTAATTTCGTCAACTGTTTGAAATCTTCGTCCTTTCAGGTGTCTCTTGAGCTTCAGGAAAAGAAAAAGTATGCTGGAGCCAGGTCAGGTGAGTAGGGGGGCTGAGGAATGACAGTCATTGCGTTTTTTACACAAAAAGGCCATCTTTAAATCTCTTGAACCACTGATGGCAGCATGATCGGCTTAGACATTCTTCACCAAAAGCCTCTTGTAACATCAAAAAGGTTTCAGAAAACGATTTGTTTGGTTTCACACAAACACGTTGCTCTTCTTTCACATTCATTTTCATAAAATAGCCAAACTCTAGAAAACTAACCTCAAACAAACTGTGCTAATGTTACTTTCAGTGATGTAATGATTGATCTGCAAACACAGCTGTGTTACTGTTGAGTCAGGCAATACAATGCTGCCAATTGCATCGCTGTGAGACAATGCATTCCCATAGTATATAAAAAGTCCTGGAACTTTTTGATCACACCTCGTATATATATATATATATATATATATATATATATATCTTGTCCTTTTATATAATAGTATAAGTTATTATTATGGTAAACTTTCTAATTTTAAATCTTTCAAGAACTATGAAGATGATGAAGTTAAAATTTGGTTCAGATAGGTTCATTAGTTTTACTAAAACGCTATTGTCGCTTGCCACATATTTATAGCTTTTTGGATAACAATTTAATTGAATTAAGTAACTTTATTATCAATTTCTAGCTATATTTAACACCGGATCATTGTAACCTCTCTTAAATGGCGCTCGCTTTACTGCACTCCACATATTTATCGCTTTTTAAACAGTTATTTAATAGAAAATATATAAATTTTATTATTGCTAAACCTTCCTTGAACTATGAAGATGATATAGTTATATTTGGTACAGAATAGTTCTATAGTTTTCGCGGTTAGTGATAACGAACGAAAATGGCTTGTCCTTTTATATATAACCTCATCATCCCCCTTCGAGGCTTCGCCCGCTCTCATAAGTGAAGATCTTAGATAATTTTAACTAATAATTAATTTTTTTTAAATATTTATCGATAAAAATCTTGTATTAAAGTGAACAATTGAAAATTATATTTTTGATGATATTTTCACGCATAGAAGCCATTATTAACTGGGTTAAATTTAGATTGATTAGGTGTTTGAAGATAACATAAAGCATAATTAGACATCCAATTTTCAATTTTAATATATGAGTTGGTAATTCAGATGGACAGAGACTATTAAGAAACTGCATTATCAGTGCTCACAACTAAAGGTTCAAAGTTCATATTTTTACACACAATATTAAACAGCTGAGGATCGGCATTCTGATTTTTAATAATTTTCATTCGACAGAAATAATTTTATTGATTTGATCTGGTTGGATTTTAATTTCTAACCATAAAAGTATGTGATAGTGTGGCAAAACCCGTTTCTAACACTCAACATTGTACATTTAAATTTTTATTGTTGCTAAACCTAGAATTATGAACATGATGTAGTTAAACTTTGGTATATTTCACTCTATATATATATATATATATATATATACACACAGGGTGTCCCAGACATAGTATAAAAAAAAAATTGGGTAATGCTGCATGCTAAACGGGGTAGAATGGTGCAGAAACTAGTTTCATATCTCAATCTGTTGAGGAGACAGAAATTTTCAAAAAATATTAAAAATTTAAGTTTTAATAAATGTTTTATGTTTTGCGCGTTAAAAGGCCCTCTAAAAGTGAATTTAAAATAACTAGACCTATGTCATATTTTAGAAAATTTAATGCTGATTAAGAAAATATCATCACTTTTGTTTCTGCGCAAAACCAAAGTAGAGAAAAATGCCATTTTTCAGAAAAAATAAAGATTTTAAATATAAAAACTAAAAAATTCTATCTCCTCAACAGATTGAGATATGAAACTAGTTTCTGCGCCATTCTACCCCGTTTAGCATGCAGTATTACCCAATTTTTTTTTTTTTACACTAAGTCTGGGACACCCTGTATATATATATGTATATATTTTTTTTTAAACATATATTTAAGTAAGTTAGGCAAATGAATGCTTTAGTTATCGATAATGACTTACCACACATTTCAGGAGATTCATCATTCTTTGTTTTACAATCTACAACACCATCACACTTAAAAATACTTGATATGCATTGATTACCATCACAATCAAATTTCTTCTCACAAGAAGGTTCTAAAAATAATAATAATAAAAATTTATATAATATGCTTTTATATAATTTAATAATATACCTGATTTTAGAACACTATTAGATAAACCTTTGGATAGAAAGGATCACATGAAAATTCTAAAGGAATACTAAGATATCAAAATGAACAGAGAATTCAAGCTTGCAGAAAATAATAATAATAATAATAACTAATAATAATAATAATAATAATGCTTGAATGCAGAAAATAATAACCCGACATAAATACTACACTAAATTAAATTAAAGAGCTTAATAAGAAAGGAATGGTCATGAATAAAGAAAAATCAAAATCATTGAATCATATAACCATATATAGCAATAGAAATCTAACAAATATGATTCGATTCTAAACAGTAAAAATTGTTTTATAAAAAACCATTTAATTAAAAATAAATAAATAAACATAAAGTATTGAATAAAGGTGACAAGTTGAATGAGTTACTTGAGGTTCAATGAAGGTACTTACTTGATTTTACTATAAGCGTTACATTTTGATTATATACTTCTAAATCATTGATTCTTCCTTCACACTTATATTTACCATTATGTACAAGTTGTAAATGAGATATGTAAAGTTTAAGGGTACCATTTTCATTAACGATGTCATATGGTCTGAAACAATAATTATTATGAATAGAAATACATGACAGTTGTTTTAAATATATATTACATTAAAATATGATCACAATGGTAAGTTCTAATGATGAAATAATGCAGGTCCTTAAAGAAATGAATGCCAACCTTGAAAAAAACAATAAACTTGTGGGTGATGCAATTATGAAGCTAGACTCCTTAAGAAAGACCAGTATAATATAAAGTTATAACAAAAAAATTACAGCTTGGAGAAGGAGATACAATTCCTCAAGTGCCGAAATAACTTTATTATTCACAATATCCCTCTTACAGAAAATGAAGATGTAATACTAAAAGTGAGGGATGCTTCAGATAGTGTTAATGTAGTACTCCCAGATTAAACTGTAATAGTGTTGTAGTAATGTAGTACTCCAAGATTATACAGTTTATAAACAGTTGTTTTAGAATAGCTAAGGGTCCTATACTGAATAGAAATTTCATAAAATATAAAATTTTTAAAAACAAAGATACCCTCAGGTCCAAAAATATCTTCATAAGCCATGATAAAACCCCAGAAGAAAGGGAACTAGGGAAAATATGTTTAATACTATAAACAAACTTAAATGTATTGACCCTCATACATCTTATAGAAAAGGCCTTTTTAAAATAAGGGGTAGCAACATAATTGGAGAACTTTTGTGACAGCCAGAAGGAATTGGAACTTCTTCAAATAACAAAATGGAGAAAAATGGAATAAAAGTAGAATGAGTAAAAATTTGGGCCACGAAGCTCATCATTAAAAAATTCATCTTGACCGTACCCCTCCAACTCATTGATATCTCTTGATACCATTGATCAATACCAACTCATTGACTGAAAGGCTAAATCATTCAACCGGAAAAAATGATTTTATAGAAGTGTTACAAATTTTATTTTGCAATATTAGTGGCTACAAAAATTTGGAGTATTCAGGTAAGGAATCAAATGTCATTCGTAAAACTAAAATTATGTTTAGTTGAAACTGGTTAACTGGTGATTTTAAAGTACCACAGTGGCTGTCTGATTATGTTCCATACTGTTCCCATGCAATAAAAATACATTTAACAGGCAGAGCCAGTGGGGGATTAGTTACATTGATTCAGGATAGCATTACTGGAGGCACTACAATATTTAATAATAGGAAATGTTTACCTGCCCCCAAACAGTGATATTAGTTCCTGCTTAAATGAACTTCATGCAGTAATCACATGCCTTAAATCTAACTATCCTCATAGCTACGTTATTCTAAATGGGGACTTCAATGGGCATGTAGGTGAGCTTAGTGGTCTATATAAGGAGTTCTTAGAGGGTACATATCTTTATAGCAAACGATTATCCTGCCACAACCAAGCAAACTTATAGTTGAAGCTTTGGAATCTCAGGAAATGATTCTTTGCAATGGTCGTAGTGTGTCGGACAGACCGGGCAAATTCTCATTCATCACAGCCAAAGGAAGATCTATAATAGACTTCGTTTGAATAAATGAAAAACTCCTGGACCCATTTTTGGATATGGAAATTTTTAACATGTTGGATACCTTAGATGACATGGCTTGCGTCACCTCCATACAATATATTGATACGAATAAGCCTCCAACACATAAAAAACCCTGGCAAATGAAATATATAGTCACAAAATATACAGATTGGGATGAGGAAATTGATCAGGAATGCAGAATATATAAAAGAAGATTGAAAAAGCTGGAAAGAACAATACAGAAGAATAGATCACTGCCGCATTTTCTAAAGGATTACCTTCAAGTTAGAGAGGGATACAGTAGACTAATAAAAAGAAAGAAGACAGATTTTCGCATGCAAGTTATAACTTACCTGAGAAACATGAAGAACAGCAGAGAGTTCTGGAGAACTGTAAGTACCCTGAAGCCATTTAAAAACACAAGCAACAAAATTAATCTTGAAGATTGGGCCAGCTATTACCAGAATTTGTATGGTCAAAACATTACCCAGGACATAAGGTTTTACTCTGTATCGCATCCACTGCTTGACATGGATATCTCATTGGAGGAATTACAGTACAATATCCATGCCAGTAAAAACAGAAAATCCCCAGGCTCCGATAATATTACTTATGAAGTTATCAACCATCTCAACACTTCTTGGGAGCATTATCTGTATAACCAGAATCCAAGAGTTTTTTTTTTTTTTTTATTCAACGTGGTACTCAACTCAGAAGGAATCCCTCAATTGTGGGCTAAAGCCAACCTTCACCTCCTCTACAAAAAAGGTGATAAAAAGGACCCAAATAATTATAGAGGAATAGCATTGCTCAGTACGATTATGAAGTTATTTACCAGCATTCTGAGGAACAGGATTACGAGTTGGGCAGAGGAAGAAAAGTAGATACCAGAGGAACAGGTGGGTTTCAGATCGGGCAGAGGATATATCAACCATTTATTCACTCTATATTCAGTAATTAGCATAAATCTAAGGACAAAAGGAAGTTATGTTTATGCGGTGTTTGTTGACCTCAGGAAAGCTTTCAATTCTATCAATCATAGGCTGTTATGGGAAAAAAATTTTAACCTTGGAATGGGGGGGAAAAATTATCAGGTTATTAAAAAAAACTATATGATCAGTCTTCAATGAGAATTAAGGTAAAAAGGGAGCTTTTAGAAGAGATTGATGTAACCTCAGGCTTACTCCAAGAAGAAAGTCTTAGTCCTACTTGTTCTGTTTGAGTCAGACATTACTGAATTCTTTCGTACCCGAGGTGCTGTAGGCATTGGTATTGACTATGCTCACGTCGTAATGTTGCTTTTGATAGTGGAAAATACCGTCATTCTTAGCAATTCCTGGTATGGTGCATAAAGGAACCTCAATACTTAGTGATTATTGCAATGAGAATTCGCTAACACTAAACCCAGCCAAATCAAAAGTTTTGGTGTTCCACAAATCCCCAAAGATGAAGAAACTAAAACCTCTACATTGGCAGAAAACACGCTTAGAATATACAAAGAGCTACACTTATCTGGGAGTGTCCTTCACCTCATCAGGAAGGTTTGAGAAAGCTGCTGATTACTTTATACAGAGGTCTTCTATTGCAATGGCTAAGGTGTTGGAGATTTTAAGGAATTAAAATATGGTTCAAACTCAAGTTAAAAATCAAAATGTTTTTCGGATTTTCCAATTTTTTTAATAGGTTTTTGTTCATCGAATTTTACATTTATATACATCCGAAAAACATTTTGATTTTTAACTTGAGTTTGAAACCAGATAGGATGATGAAACCAAATACATTTCAAGCATATTACCACCCTATATTTTGTGTAAAAAAGTAAAGTTGATACGTTAAACCGTCTAAGCGTAATTCATGTTTTTATCAATTTAAACAAAAGTTGCTTACCATTCAGGCAAACTTTGAAGCTTACAAACTTTTATTTTTCTATTTGGATGAAATTTCGTATTTAAGGGTTCTCTTGAATGCTGAATTCGAATCCGATATCGGTTCTTGTGAAAAAATTATATTGAATATACTTCACTTAAAAAAATATTAGCTTTTACACTGTAAAATGTGATAGAAAATTCTTTTAGCCCTAGAATTCCATCTCAGCACCCTGAAAACTCAGGAAACGTATGTATATATATATAGATATCAATAAAAAAAAAAAAAAAAAAAAATATATATATATATATATATAATATATATATATATATATATATATATATATATATATATATATATACTAATTGGGAGACATAATTTGTTACTTTAATTATTATTAAAATAATTATAATTATTAATTATTTATTGTAATGATAACTTATTACAAAGCTTCAGTTATTAGAACCCAGTAAACAAAGATTACAAAACGGGTTAGAGATGTGTTCTGGGTTTGAAGAATAAAATAAAAATTGTAAATACTTAACAATCAAATCTAATATGTGGTTCTGTCTGTATATAATGTAAATATTAATTTGTAATAAGTTATCATTACAATTAATAATTAATTATTATAATTATTTTAATAATAATTAAAGTAACAAATTATTTCTCCCAATTAGTATATATATATATATATATATATATATATATATATATATATATATATATATATATATATATATATATTTTCAAATAAACTTTTGTTTAAATTGATAAAAACATGAATTACGCTTAGACGGTTTAACGTATCAACTTTATTTTTTTACACAAAATATAGGGTGGTAATACGCTTGAAATGTATTTGGTTTCATCATCCTATCTGGTTTCAAACTCAAGTTAAAAATCAAAATGTTTTTCAGATTTTCCAATTTTTTTAATAGGTTTTTGTTCATCGAATTTTACATTTATATACATCAAAAGAAAGCTGATACCCTCCTCTTTCCAGCGATACCAATCAGTGAATTGCATGACAAAGTACTGACGATTTAAAGGTATGTAACCAATAATCGGTTTTAAAATTTCATTTTCCTGGAAGAGGGTGAAAAAAATGATATTTTTTGATTTTGTTGAATAACCGTTTTTTTTAATGTTTTTGAGGGTGCTGAATTAGAATCTGACCTCAATTTTTTGTGTGAAAAAATCTATGGAGGTAGTTTGCTTGAAAAACTAATCATTTTTTTAGAATTTAATTAACCTAAACCAAAATCTATGGAGCGACTGTATTTTTCCTTTTATTCGCAATCAAAACTGAAAATCTTGGTGCAAGAATCATGTCGATATCATTTTTTAAACTCGATATAAAAAATAAATTAGTTTAATGCTATTTTATTTTTTTTCTCGGCTTCTAGGGCCCATTGGTCGGAACGGCAAAATACGTGTCTAATATTTTTTGACCAGGAACCTCCAAAAAAATTGCCAACAAGATCCGTGAGAGACTGAGTGTGTCCTCCCCTTGTCAGTGCATCAAATTTGAAGAGTAGAGATACAAATTCTTAGGTATACAACAACAAAGTCCTGGTGCTGCTAGACAAATAAGAATTGTTTTATTTTGTATTATTTGTACAAGAAACGTCTTTTGCAAAAAAAAAATATTGAATATTGAACATTAATATATAATAAGGAGATTGGTTTAGAATAATTTTTAAATCATTCTTAGGGGGACTAAATGACCTGCTGTTTGAGCCATGTTTTCTTAATATCTTTTTATTTTTCATCATTTTATACAAATTTTATAATTAAGCTTTTATTTTCAATCTCCTACCAATAATTTCGATTTCTTCATTAGTTATTCATAAATTTTAATTCCCAATCAATTTTCTATAAACTTAATCCGGTGAATTAGTGCAGTCAATCTAGACCAAAAATGGGCAACCAGAGGAACTAAAAATACTAGTTCCAATTTTCGTCAGGAATGTGTAGGGGATGGTCCTCTGAACAAGAAAAAATAAAGTCCCTTCAAATTACGGTGCCACTGGGGGAGGGGGGGGTGTTTAAATGTTCATTCATATGGCATGTGTATTTTACGGGACTTGATCAAAATTTTGTATGTGGGGTCTAATAGTAAATTTAGCCAGCTTTTAGATGGAAAAAAAAAGTCATGGATTGAACTAATAGTTTCGGAATTATTATTATTAGTTTTCACAGAGAGATGTTTGATAAAGGGTTTGAGTTCTTCAGTTTTGAAAACGCAACCGATTTTGTCATTTTCCACTAAGGCTTGTCACCTACTGAGTGTAATTTAGCTGTAGTATAAATTTCAGCTGCTTATGTTTCCGTTGAATGAAACATAAAAAAATTTAATTGGGAAAATAGGATTTTCGCTAGAATCTTTAATTTTATTTACATCTTGCTGTAAGTTGTGACCTGTTCAATATAAATTAATATATGATATATATTCTTAAAGGGAATTTAATGTTGTACAAGTTTTATCCCAAGGACTTTCCTTTAAAATGAATGAGTGAGGATCAAGAAGACAAAAATATACAAAAAAACAGGAGTGAAAAACAATTGTTTCGAATATTACAACTTTTCCAGAGCTGGTAGCACGGAAACGGTCCAGTTTTTCGTAAATATGTGTATGATCAAACTTGTAGCAAATTTAATAAGCTTTAATTTTGTACAGAAAATATTTTTCAATACAACGCACTGTTTTCGGGTTATAAGCAAAAATCTTAAAAATGGAACATTTAAACACCCCCAGCCCCCAAGCGGCACCGTAATTTTGAGGGACTTTATTTCTTCTTGTTCAGGTGACCATCCTCTAAACATTCCTGAAAAAATTGGAAATAATATTTTTAGTTCCTTTGATTTTCCTATTTTGACTGGACTAAATGAGTCCTGGCCTCTACTACCAGTTTCCTTCAGTCTTCTCAGTTCTTTACTCCCAGGATAACCCTGGAACCTCTGGCCACACCATCCGACCACCTTAGCTTCAGCCTTCACCTTCTCGTGCCATTGAGAGGTACTACCAAAATCTTTTCAGGAATGGCCTCATCAATCATTCTGGCAACATGACCAGCCCATCATAGTCTTCCAATCATCAAGGAATGAACTACAAATACTTCATTATATTTTGAGTATATCGTTTGTCCTCCTTTGCCTGTTTCCATCTAGACCAACTCGATTTTGGTAGTCTCTCGACTTTTCCTACCCATTTTTAATGTGTCATTAACAAAATAATCAAATAAGAATTGAAGACATACTATAATAATCAGCAATAGAGAAACTGGATTATAAGTTGGGTAAAGAAGGGGATAAAGATGAAATGGCTTAAGTTTTTCAAGTATTCCAATACTTTTTACTTTTTGCTCTCTCGTTATAGAAAACCCAATCTAAAATTAATATAAAACTATTTTATTTTAGAAGAGAACATTAATTATAAGATGTTTATTGATAACTAGATATTTATACAATGGAAATAACTCCTTTCCTATCCTATAGTAATTATAGCGCTCTTTCAACATTTTTGGGCTGTGTCCCAATATTTTTTGTTCTGATTATATTTGTATAGCATGTCTACTTACATTCTTTCCTTTTTAATTCTCTTTGTAAATTTTAGCCCTGATGAATGTGTAAAGTAAAGTGGAATCTTGGAAAAATAAATCAATAACATAATATTATGTTTCTATTAACCACACTCTCAACCAACTTTTCTATTATACACTTGGGACTCGATTAATAGAAATCCTTGGGACCAAGATAGGCTTGGACAACCAAATGCTTAGTTAATAGAGACCCCAAAAAGTAAGGGAATACATAAGAAAAAATAAAGGAGGACAATCAAATTAATACATGTAGGTATCTATTTTAAAAACAAAATAATGCTAATTATGTATGCTATAATAATAAAAATAAGTAATATTATAGAATATGTAAAGCAAAAAGTTTATGAATTGTAAAAAATATAATTTTTTTTGTTTAATCATTACCACATGATCTCCCATTCCCTAAAACTATCAAATCGAACGAAGTTGCAACAGTTCTGCCTTCCAGATATTCCAGATATAATGTCTTATCCTACCCAGCAAACCTTTCTTCATGAGAAATTATCAATGATAATTTATTTCCTTGCAGACCATCTTCCCCTTCCTTCACCCTTCCTGTAGTAATGCTCATACAAACATATTCTAATGCCTTATTTGGGAATCGAATGGTTTGGTATAAAAAAAAAAAATAATAATAAAAAGATAATACATAATAAGATGAAATTAAAGAATTGGAGGCTCAGATGATCGAAACCCGAGTCTATATGTAAGTTCAACCAACATATACCAAAATAATTATTTAATGTTAAAAATCTATCAATGCCATGCATATCCTTGATCTACAGATGAAATTTACTGCCCTGTTTCATAATTAAAAATTCTTCCCAGTAAAAATAAAATAAAGAATCCAATCTTTGATGTGTAGCAGATAAGGACATTAAAAAAAACATGCAAAAAACTTTGTCATTATTGAATAGATTGGATTATAAAAACTAATCAAACATTTAAATTAAATGAATCTTAGAGAGCTAACATTGCAAATAATTTAAATGAATTATAGCCAACAGTGAACTTAAAAGATAGAACAATCTATAATAAGCGAATAAGTAACCAACAATAGGAATAATTACACAAATTAAAAAAAATAAATAAATAAAAGCACAATAACAGAATATTTATGACCCTTATGAAAACAAGCTCTAAAGCCCAAACTGTCGCAATAGACTGAAAGCTTTCACAGTAACTCATTATTGAGAACGTACAATAAAAATTGCAAGAAGAACAAATTTCCTACTTTGCACAATTTAAGCACCTCTATATGAAATATGACATACCTTTATATAAGAGTATATAAAAACATCTACTTTAAACAACTTCAATATTTTCAAGAGCTGGTTATCATTTACCAACATAAAATAATAATCTAACTCAGGAACCTAAAATGTAGGCCTAGAACATTTAGATTATAAAAAAGGCAGATGAAAACAAATTTTTAGTATTGGTATTTTTATTTTCATTCCGATTGAACATTATATGATAGAAATAATATAGCTAACTATATCATAGAGTAGAAGGCCTGAGATGGTATGTAGCTCAGGATTAAAAAACATCGGCACTCCATATATAGTTTTTTAACCTTGGATGTGTAGTTTAAGAAAAAAAAAATTTGTGTGTGGTGTGTGTGTGTGTGTGTGTGTGTGTGTGTGTGTGTGTGTGTGTGTGTGCGCGTGTGTGTGTGTGTGTGTGTGTGTGTGTGTGTGTGTGTGTGTGTGTGTGTGTGTGTGCGTGTGCGTGTGCGTGTGCGTGTGCGTGCGTGTGTGTGTGTGTGTGTGTGTACCTCAAGAACCTTATTAAACATATACGTATGTCCTAACTGCATTTCAGACCATCTTTATCTTAATCAACCAAAATTATAAAAAAATAAATATTAATACTTTACTGTATGAATTAAAATATTTAATATATCCCTGGTTATCCTGAAGAAGTTGATAAGTTAAAATTGTGTATTTTTCATAAAGGCATTTATGTCTGTTTTCCAAAATCAGGTAATTACATAAAAAATACCATTAGCGCAAAAAGAGATACTTTAAAAAAAACCTTATTAAGAAGCCCAAATTGTTCAATTTCATACAACGCTAATATTAAAAATCCATCTTTGATGATTAATAGTTAACTCTTTTTCATGGCAATGTGACTCATCCACTTCTCTTCACGACAAACAATGAAATATTATAACAGTATGATCTAAAATAATTTTAATATATACACATTAAAATTCATTATAAAAGTAGGAGTGTTAAATCAATAAAGGTTTACAAGATAAATTAAAAAAAATTCAATATGGACTTACTTTGCAATGGAAGATTCATTAGTAAAATCTTCATCTATAGCGTCAAATGAGGATCTGTAAAACAAACAATTATAATGATAACTTTCCTATGATAAACATACTTTAAAAATATTAATATCGTTCGTGAAGGGAATAAATAAATAACTTGTTAGTTGATGTACACACACGATGATGGTATAAATGATGAAGAATCAATACAATTAGGTTTGATGCATTGTTTGCCACTTCTATATGAAATCTTTTTAATTGAAAACTAGTTTTGAATGTTAAACATTGATGAGCAATATAAAAAATCACAAGATGAAATGAAAATATATTTGGGTCCTCATATCTATCACAAGTCCTTTTGATTTTTCTCCTTAGAACACATGATCAATGTTCTAAACTAACGTTCTAAACTAATTTTCAAATAAAAAGAATTCCAATAGAAATAGCAATTGATTCTTCAAACCAAATTTTAAATAACTTGTTGCATTCTCTTAAGAAAACTTTGAATACAAGACAAATTACTACAGCAGAATTCCGATTATTCTTAATATTTTCTGCTTTCTTCTTGAGCAATGAAGGGCCATCGACAGAATTCTATCGTATTCTAATTCTAATTTTCTTCCTCCTTCCTCTTACAGGCCATATCTTTCTGTAATCTGCCTTATTGAATATATCAGGATATAATATAATATAATTAATTTAATATAATCCTATATAATTAGGTTAGAATTGAATATAATTAGGATGAAACTTTAATAAATTAAAGGGGACATAAAGAGAATATACTTCCTTGATTCTTTCTGTGATCTACCTACCTGCAATCCATCAGTATACATACAAATAGGATACATAGAAATCTCATGGTTCTTGACTACAACCACCTTAGTTCCAAATAATTATGGTAGGTATCTACAAACATTTAAATTTTTAATAGGATTGATGCATTAATTGCCACTTCTATTGGAATTATTTTATTAGAAAACTGGTTTTGAATGCTAAACATTTATCTTCATTGGATTTTTCCGTTCCTATTGAAAACAAATTTAAAATGGCACTGTTGGAAATGTTTATCAAAAACCTAGATCAGTTTTAAATAATTTTATTATTTCTAATGATTTATAAATATTTAATTTTAGGCTATTTTCTACTTGATGTATTATTTTTACTCCCAAATCTTTATTGAGTTTATGGTTATTTTCATTTAGATGGATAGCATTCATTTAGATGTCTTTAGGTGAACAAATATCTTATTTCCATTCATCTAAATACAAAATAAACCCTTTCCAAAAAAGGGGTGTAAACTAAAATGTAATGACTGTGAAGCTAAACTAAATAAAATAAAAACTGGACAACAAGTAAATCAAAGAGTAAAAGAGCATTCAATAACAAGACCTGAAATTCTAATTTCGCTATCCATCTAAACGAAAATAACCATAAATTCAATAAAGACTCAAAAGTAAAAATACTACATCAAATAGAAAATAGCATAAAATTAAATATTTATGAATCATTAGAAATAATAAAATCATTTAACACCGATCCAGATTTTTGTTTAAATGACCAGATAAACATTTCCAATAGCCCCATTTTAAATTTGTTTCCAACAGGAACGGAAAAAAAATCCATTAAGTCATAAGGGAAATCCCATAGTAAGCCCCAAAAACTGAATCTGCCTTTTCCCTTTCCACGATGGATATATTTCAGACATGTTATTTCTCCTCAGGTGAGTACCAATATTTGATTTATTGTCTTAAATTTATGAAAACAATGTAAATGTCTTAAAATTAAGCTTTTGTCTTACAATTTTATATAATCAATGTAATATAGTGCTGGTGAGTTGAAAATTTTGTATGTTCTAGAACTGAAGATAAATGTTTAGCTTTCGAAACTAGTTTTCTAATAAAATAATTCCATTAGAAATGGCAATTAATTTATGAATCCTAATTGTATTGATCCTAATTCTATACCATCATAGTGGATAGTTAAACGTGATGAATTATTTGTTACTTCTATTAGAATGTTTTCTGCTAAGACTAGTTTTGAATGTAAAACATTCCTCATCAGCATTAAAAACATACCAAAAATTAAAACTTTCAGCACTTTGGTGCACAGATTATACCATGGTGTTAGGCTAGAAGGAGGAATGTCCAAAAAATTTCAGTGCCACCTGTTAGCATGTCCCATGTAATTTCACTTAAGATGGTCTCCTCGTGGCTAGAAAGTGGATTATCACTTGTTTTGGAGTTTAAAGAACCCGTTTCCAAAAAAAAATAATACAGACTTAGTAATTCACATTTTCGATTTTTTTAAAGTTATGGTTAGTGAATATTTCCTCTTCTAGTATAACAGTGTTCAATATATAATTTAAAAAATGTAAGAAAAGAATTCAGTATGTTTTTAGAACTGATGATGAATGTTTAACATTTGAAACGATTCTTCAAATAAAAAATTTCAATAGAAGAGGTAAATAAGAGATCAATCATGCTAAGTTAAACTGCACTATTACAAGCCCTTATATAGATTTTGTTGAGGAGGAATATCTCTAAGAACAGGATAATCATTTGCAAATGTCATTATCATCCTTACTCTTAAAAGGAGTTGTTGATTTTGTTGACAGATCTATAGATAGAATTGGTTAGATCTATTTGTTAGTAAATTTCCCATAAACAACTGCTCTAGTTTCAATCCTTTCACTATCCACAAAACCTTCTCACACATAAGAGTTGCAATAACAGAAATTAGTGCTAAACAACAATTTTTTCCATTTTAATTTCCTTCTTCTTTTTTTTTTTTATTTGTCGGATTTGATGACCTTAAGTCATATACCTACTGAGACCCAATACATTGGACTGCCAGTATTCACGGTCTTCCCAATCTCCTTCCCCTAATCCTCTTGCCGCCATTACCTCCTCAACTCCTTGAACCCGATTTCCTTGGGTGGCCTCGTTTTCGTTTTTCTTCGGACGTAGTTAAATATTTTCTTTGGCCATCTTTCTGGCCCCATTCTTCTTAAATGGTTGCACCACAGCAGCTGTTTGGTTTGAATGGTGTGAACTATAGTGTTTTACGATATTTTGTAGAATTAGTTACCCGTTAAACCCTGGAAATGTGACAGCTTCTTCTCCAAAAATCCATTTCAACAGCTTGTAAGCTCTGAGCATCTCTTGTTCCAACCACCCACATTTCCAAACCATAAAGGATTACTCCTTCAAAAAGGAGTGAAAAATCCTTTTTTTGGTTTCTAGTGAAATATTTGGACTCCACAGTACAGAGTTGATCATGCCAATTAGCTTTCTTCCTTTCTTTAATGTCGCTCTCAAGCGTTCCCTTGTTATCGATAAAACTCCCAAATACTTAAAGAAAGTACTCCGATGTAACAACCAATTGTCTAATAGCAGAGAGGCTGTTGAGGCGTTAAAGGCCATGTATTCTGTCTTTTCTTTGCTGATATTTAGGCCCCATTTAGAATATTCTTCTTCTAGCTTCCTTAGAATGTGGACTGTACAAAGTTTCCTTTCCTATTCTTAAAACCCATACCTTAACAGTTCTTTTCCCTCTCCTTCAAAACTTCCTCTAGATAGAGTTTAAAAGAGTGGGTGCTAAACTACACCCTTGTCTCAGGCCTTTGTTGATTAGGGAACTATTTGTCAAATGGTTCCCCATTTTGACTTTGGCTTTCGCTCCACAGTATAGACTTTTAATTGCCCCAGTAGGATTTTTACTTACTCTGATAATTTCCACTGCCCTCCACAGAAGTTTTAATGGAACAGTACCGTATGCTTCTTTAATGTCTACAAAAGCTAGGTGAACTTCACATCCACAGGCCAATTTCTTCTCAAGTAATTGTTCAATGGTGAACACATGATCCATGCAAGCCTTCCTGCTCTAAAACCTTCCTGTTCTTCTGTTATGCATCTTTCTAGCTCTTGCTCCAATCTGTTCTTTAAAACTCGACCATATGCCTTGCTCATATTGCTTGAACCAGTGATACCACAATAATTCGAACAGTCATTCTTATTCCTTTTTTATGAATTGAAATGATGTATCCAGTCAACCATTCCGATAGCACTTTAAGTTGATGTATACACCGTGTAAACAACTCAGCTATTTTTTCCTTCAAACATCTTGGTCCTGACTTGGCAAGTTCTATCGGGAGGTTCCCTGGTCCAGGAGCTTTGTGATTTTTCATTTCTTTTAGAGTAGCTTCCACTTCCTCCACTGATATCGGTTCTGCATCAACTTGGTCAATGATTTGTATAACAAGGTCTTCCTTAAATACGTATCTTCCCTCTGCCAATAGTTTTGATAAGTAGTCCACGCCTCTCTACTTCTCTGTCCATGCATACAACTATCAATCAATTTGCAACTTTTCCCTAGAACTGATTCATTGCTTCTCTTCTTTTGATTTTGAACTCACTGTTTAATTTCTTATACTCATTAATTGCTGTTACATTCCTAGTAAAGATCCACATATGATAAATCGTTCTCTTTTCTTCCACTAACTCTGCTACTTCACTATTCCACCAGCATTTATCCGTGTTTTTTTTTTGTTTTTTTTTGTGCCTACAGCTTGATGACAACTTCTTTTGATGTCATCGTAATCATCTCCACTCCAAAGATTAATTTTGAATCTGTTTTAATTTTTCCATGGACTCCTGCTGTAGGCTCTCGATAGAACAGAAATGTTTTCTGAAATTTCGGTTTTGATTTGTATCTCCTCCCAGGCACTCAGGTACTTTAACAGGAAAGGTTTCTTGAACTAAATAATGGTCGGATCCACATTCTGAACTCTCTTCACTCTGACATCATGGGCAACAACACGGGTGTTTCTCCTTATTATATAATCAATTATTGATCTAACCTGGCGAGTAGGTTGTTGCCAGTTGTATTAATGTGCATCTTTATGGGGAAAAAATCCATTAAGTATAACCATATCTAGTTGCACACACAGTTCAATCAAATGATCTCCATTTCCATTTACTGTTTCTTCTCCAAATCTTCCAACAACAGAATGACCCACTCTTTTCCATGTTCTACTGTAAAAGTCTCCAATGAGGAAGAGAATTTTCCATGTAGGAACTCTTTCTACTATATCTTTTCAAAATCACTACTTCCTGGCCAAATATCACAATCTCCAGTTTGATAACTTTCATTTACATATTCTACATTGTTAAAGTTTTTAAAACGTTTGTGCACCAGCAATGATACACCTGCTCCAGCTCTCTTACTTTTACAAATATGGATGAAGTCACCACATGTTTCACTTCCACTTCCCTTTATCTTTTTCTTGGTTAACACCGTAAGTTCACTTCATATTTATTTAAACATTCTAAAATCTCCTTCCTCTTTGTACTTAGCCTCTGAACATTCCAAGTAACTATATTTATGGTCTTTTTGCAAAGCCTTTGTCATTTACCTTACTTTATCTTTTGTTTGGGTCTGAAAGCGATGTGCTGTTTTTACGAAATATGGAGTGCTGGCCCATTTCTCAACCTCCTACCAGGTGGACTCAGTTTGAATTCAGGGATCCTCCCCTAGAAAGGTTGCCTTCACTACGACTTAGGAGTCCTGTCTACCCCATTACTCTTTTAGTCGCCTCTTATGACAAGCAGAGTTTACTACAGATGTATTCTTTTATTTCCCCCATCTGCAGAGGGTATATTTTGATTATATAAAAATACTCAGATTCGTCAAATATTCTGTTGGGATAATTGATACCGAATCTGGGGATTCAGCTAAACCTGAAATAATAACATTCTATAACTTGAACTAAGGGGGAGTGGACTTAGTAGATGAGATGAAGTATAAATACTCTGTATACCATATATTACGGTCTATCGAACATAGGAGGCATCAAGGATGTACAGGGTGTCCCGAATTTAAATGGCAAAACTTCAGGAACTTATAGGGGACCGAAAAACTAAGACAAAAAGTGGAGGAGTAGTACCTTGGCCACCCAGATCACCTGATATGACACCCATGGATTTCTTCGTATGGGGAACCTTGAAGCAGAAAGTTTATTCGGTGTCAATCAACTCAAGAGAGCAATTAAGAGACCGAATCATAGATGCAGTGCACCAAATATCATCAGAACAATGTTTAGCTGCAATTTATCAAGTGAGTGCTAGATGTAATGCTTGCATTGGTGCAAGAGGACAACATTTTGAGCAATATGCACATTAAAAAGAATATAACATAAATATAAATGTATATAAATAAGTATAAAAATGAAAACTTGTTTTGTTTCTTTTTTTGCGATTTTCTCTAAAACTAAGCAAAAACGAGCAAATCTCTAAAGGACTTTTAGTCTTAGTTTTTCGCTCCCCTATAAGTTCCTGAAGTTTTGCCATTTAAATTCGGGACACCCTGTATAATAAGTGGTAAACGAAGATGTCGAGGAACAAGTATATGAGAGTTATTATTACATATGTATATGAGAGAAAAATATCATGAATGAGTAGTGGTGATGTGTTATCTTGTGTTAACTTAAGTTTAACTCTAATTGTGAAAAACTGTCATTTAAAAAATGTAACATTCAGAAATCATCTTTAATTTTATTGTCAAGAGTGACTTCCTTAATAAATCAACGTAATCCAATCTCAGAGAAATATTTTTTGACTGACTATTTAGTCTCAGGATTTAATTGAAACCAAAAGTTCTTATAAAAAACAAAATATCATTTAGTAAAAAATTTTTAAATACTAAGAATATAATTATTAATTATTATATATATCGTAAATAGAAATGAAACTGGTTTCGGATTAATATTAATATTAAAAATAACAATAAAATGGAGAAATGTGAACTTTCACTTTCCTAATTGAAATATGGAGTTAAACAAAAAACTTACCTGTAATAAACCCATTTGAGATTAATATCACTCTCTTCTGTAAAATTATGTAAATAGCAACCAAGCTCTAAAGAATCATTTATAAACTTAAGTAAATGAACTGGATTTTCTTCTTGAGATGTACTATCCACAACAACAAGATTTGTTTCTTGAAAACCTAACAAAACTAAAGCAAAACAATCAGTTTAAATTGTTGACAAACATGTTTTGAATGAAAGTAAATTGTCATTTTAAAAAAAGAGCATGAAAAACAAATACCTTTGTCCAAAGTAGATATAAATAAAAAAAACTTTAACAAATAAATAGTCATTGTTGTTCATTTCCGACGTTAACAAATTATTTTTTTTTCTTTATCCAGATTAAACAAAACAAAAATGGGAATTGAATTCTATTCCTGAAACTGTGTTGCCCTTGAAGGTTACATCTGTGGTTACATGTTTACATTAGGTTCTAGTTGTTTCACTCTTTCTTTGTGTTATCAAAAATATTTCAGCTTATTTATTGACACCAAATGTTTTATTATTGAAATGTTTCATTACATTTGAGAAAATCCCAGAAAACTACTGATTTTATTTTTTTAAAAATTGAAATATTTTTTAAAAATTTTACTGTAATTTTTGTTAATTTGCAGATCTTATCATAATAATGACATTGCCTACCTCTGAAGTTGAATTAACCATTTCTTGCAGGTATATCTTTACTTTTTGAAGATAATTCTATGTATACATAAAAATATTTAATTGTTTGTGTGATGTGTGCGCAATAGTTAAAATCAATTTCTAATTATAGGGAGCTTGTTGTGAAGGATCTATTATCCAAGTCAGATCCTATGTGTGTTACATTTATTCGTCAGTTTGGTGAAGATAGATGGACTGAATATCATAGAACAGAATGTATAGAAAACTCAAAAGATCCGAAGTTTGCCAAAAGTATACAGATGACCTACAGGTTTGAAGAACAACAACCTATACGTTTTGAAGTTTACGACTGTGATTCTTCTAGCACTTTTTTAGGAGATCATGACTTCATTGGATCTGTTACTTGCCAGCTAGCACAAATTATTAGTTATGGGAAGGTTAAAATTTTTATTGAATATTAATTAAAAGTATTTTGATATCTTAAATATGTATTTTTTAGGAGGTTTGAGATTGCAGAAAGGTTTATTCTAAAAGTATGATTGAATTTGCAAGTATCTATAAATACTGCAATGTATTTATTCTTTCTATCGATTTTTTGTTATGTCAACCCAGGAAGTTTCTGTCAAACCACTCACTGATTGCTTATTGAGAGAAACTTATGTAGCCTAGGACTAGATTTATTCTCTAAAGGAAACTCTTGCTCTAGCTACTGTGTTATATTGTCTCCTTTAAAGATTGAAGATTTAAAGACTTGTTATAGTGAAAGAGTTAAATTCAAAGCTAGTCTCTTTTCTATGTTTCCACAAAATTAACTGAAATAATATCATGATACTTCTAAAGCTAATCAAAACTAATTCCATTTGTAGATAAAACAAAATATCTTTTGTCAATTTAACTGCTACTTTGTGTTTATGTTATGTATTTTAGGTAGAAATGAAATTGGAACCTAGGGATAAGAATGTTACAACTACTGGTTTCATTCAAATTTCTGTTGAGGAACTTCCCTCAATAAAAGATGAAGTAACAATGAAAATAAGAGGAGCAGATTTGGATAAAAAAAATTGGTTTTGGAAATCAGATCCCTTTTTAGAGATATTCAAAGCTACTGAAAATGCTGGGTATCTTCTAGTTCATCGCACTGAGGTGAGAATCAAAGTTTTGTGCAACTAATGCATTTGATATTTATTGTTTTAGTCTAATGATACTAGTATAATTATATAATACTATACAGTTTTGGTTAATAATTAATGAGATAGTAATAAAATAATCAAATGATCTCTGATAATACTGAGGGCTTTGCTGATAAAGAAAACCAAGTTGTAAAATTTTACTCATTCTACTAATTAAAATTAACTTAAATTAATTTTCATATTCTAATTCTTTTCTGGCTCTAAAGCCCATAAAAGTAGAGGCTTCCTGCGATTTAGATTGCTAGATATTTTTGTCGAGAACTATTGCTCTACTATTGTGCCAAATCTAAGATAGATCATCTCTCACAAGTTTTAGCAGCTCAATATAATCTTGGCCTGCCCGCTTTTCTTTGACTTCATTTAGAAGCTCTCATGCCACAGTTTTCTCCAGTTGTCATGGTGTTTTTGTGAAAATGGAAGAGAAATTAATTGAGTCTGTGCATATTTGTCAAATTTTGTATGATATGAGCTATGTAAATTACTTGAAAAAATATATAAAAATAGTTTGTACATTCCTCATTCAATTCTTTAGCTATGGCGAATTCCACATGACTTTTTATTTTATTCAAATACAAATGTTCCACTGGTATTTTTCATCAGGAAAGCTGAATCTGTCATTTGGTCCTCACACTCATTTTCCGATTCTAATGCTGAACTGAAATTCATCACCAGAAGTTCATCGATAACCACTTCACTATACCCTTTACTACCAAGTTGGTCATTTCGAAACTGCTAGATAAAACTGCAATTTAATTTGATGATCTCACCAGCAGTTTTTCTTCTGCTAAAATTTTATTTATAACATAAATTATTTGTAACATTCTGTAAGTCATGATTGGCAGTTACCAACAGATGGTTCCCATGGTAACGCTAAGAGGCCGAATTTCTATTATTATTATTATCTTCTGCATTTGTTGCAAATTTAAAAATAATTCAAAGTCTAGTTGCCTTATTAAAGGAATTTAATTATCTAAGTGGCCACTGCTGGAGCGGTTTCTAATATTTAGTATTTGTTAATTAGAAAGATAATTTTGGTATAAAATATATAAAATTTGTATAACAACTATATGTATTTTCCTTAATTAAAAGATTGTTGTTGGAAATCACTTTTACTTTTTTTAACTATTAACTCAGCCTTTTTAGGTAACTTCATAGTGTACAGTATTAGCTAATTACATTATTATGTAGGTACTTTATTTTATTTTAGCACTTTATATCTATCATTTGATTATTCTATTATTTTTCTTTTTAATAGTTTATAGAAAATACCCTTAGCCCTGAATGGAAAGAATTTTCTATTCCTGTTCGCAAGTTATGTAATGGCGATCATTGTCGAACTCTAAAGTTCATCTGTTATGATTGGAATAGCAGTGGTGATCATGTATTGATCGGAGAGTTTTCAACTGATTTGAAAACTATTATGGAAAAGAAGCCTTCCAGTTTTAAGTTAATAAAACCTAAGAAACAGGTAAGTTTAGATTTTATTTAAAATTAATGATTTCTGTTATATGTGTTACTAAAAAGTGTTTTTATAACAGACTAAAAGTGGATATAAAGGCTCTGGGGATATAATTTTTGAGAAGTGTATTTTGAAACCGATTAACACTTTTGTGGACTATATAATGGGAGGAACGCAACTCTTTTGTACATTTGCTATTGACTTCACAGGTTAGAATACTATTGTCCTTCATAGCATATTTTTATATTAAATTAATTTTATATTTCTGAATAAAAAAAAAATTTAAAGCTCATACATATTAAGATAACCTCACCTGTTATCAGTTTTTAAAAGTAAAATTTACTTGGTGAATTAAAATATTAACTTATTATTGTACATATTTTTAAAAAATATTGTAGAGAAGATGTTGAGGGATAGAGTTAGGATTTGGTGAATAAACACACCTATTAGGATTCATGAATTGACTGGAAATAAATTACAAATAGGATCAAGGAAATATTATGTAGTCTTTTAAACAACAGTTTTGATTGGTTTTAAATGATTTTATTATTTCAAAGTGATTCATAAATATTTAATATAGATGTAGGTAATTGGGGTATAAAGTCATAGATACACGAAAAATGAATTTTTAATTTCTAGTTTTGTCCTACAATGTAAGCCTTCATCAGTGCTAGAAGAAAAACAAACAAAAAGATATGACAAAAAGAGAGAGTGAATGTTAAAAAGATAACTTGTGGTACACATGATGGTATAGAAGGATCAATACAATTAGGATTGATGAATTAATTGCCACTTCTATTGGGATTATCTTATTAGAAAATTAGTTTCGAATGCTAAGATTTCATCTTCAGTTCTAAAACACAAAATTTTTCAACACGTCAGTACTATGTTACATATATTATATACACTAAAGATTTTAAAACCGATCCATCCAGATTTTTGTTTAAATGATGAGATAAACATATCAAATATCCCCCATTTTAGATTTGTTTCCCAAAGGAACGGAAAAATCCAATGAGTCATAAGGGAAATCTCATAGTAAATCACAAAAATTTAACCTACTTGCTCCCTTCCACTTCTCATGAATTCAGTGAGACATCATCCAGCCATCTGATTCGGGGATGTCCTCTCCTTCTCCTGCTATCCGGTTTCCTATTTTGCATCTTATTAGGAATCCTTGGGTCGGTCATTCTCTCCACGTGACCTAGCCACTTTATACTAGATAAAACATATTCCCTGTTAATAAGGCTACATTTTGTCATTACACTTTAGTCATTATTTTGTTTATCAAACATCATTATCATTATAATAATGTCATGCAGCCCTACTTCTGTTATTACCATTTGTAATTTTTTGTTATTTATCATATAGTGACATTTAGTTCCGTTATGTTTATTAATAAATATCAGCAGACCTGGGAATCAAAACAAGGGTTTTTGTTTAATAATTAGGTGTGTTTTTCATCCAATCCGTTTAGTCGTCTTTCTCATTATATATTGGAATTTAAAATGTTTATTATTGCATGTTGTTAATTAATTGTACTAACTCCATGTCTCGACAGTCCTTTTCAAGAACCTAACGCTTCTTTACTCAGTTTTTTTCATTTCACTATTGGCACGACACAAGGGATAGATATTAATAGACAGCAGAGCTAATCTTACTAACATATAGTAATGAATCGCTCTATTAACTTTGTTGTAAATGTCGTGCGTAAAAGCGTTTGTAAATATCGTGTGTATTTATGTGTTTGTGTATAACCAAATATTTAATTGAATAAATGAGTTTAAATATATCAATTATTAATATTAAATATTTTATTGTCATTTATTTACTTTTTTTTTTTTTTAACTTTCAGCTATGAAATTTAGTAATAATTAGCATTCTCAACTTATTACATAATACAAATCAAATCTACTGCTACTACTAGTTGAACCAAATGGTAACATTTGTTCGTTATAACTTTCTGATGAATGTTCCTTGCAGGTGAAAAATCTCAGACTTAATATATTTTTTTAATTAAAGGTTTGGAAAAGATAGTAGTACTGAACATATTGCATAGCATGTCGTATACAATTGACTCTGCTTATTTTGATCACCTGTAGCCGTAACAATTTATCCTAATAAAACAGGGATATCTACAAGCCAGAGGGCTCTGATCGTTCATATAAATTACAGTAAGAGAATTAAAAGTATTGACAAGTCAAGATTCCATTGTCATAATCTCAAATTGAATGGGTCCGCCGAAAAACGTTCTCAGCGACAAACAAAATTTTAAGTAATAAGTGAAAGAAAATCATAATCTAAAGTTATTTTTAGTTTTGTTGGTTTGATTTTATGTTTAAATATTAATTTGTTATATATACATCTATAATAACATGATATAGGAGTACTATATCATGCTATGGGGTACTATTATACATTTTAAAACCTTTGAAATCGCCACTTCGGAAATTTTTTCACTTAGAACGTTTTTCAGTGGACCCATTCAATTATCTAGGGGACCAAAACACATTATTCTTTTTTTTTTTTTTTCGATTTACAAAGCGTTATTTATATTAGCATGCTAGGTTCGATGGGTGCTGTATAAAAGAGGTTCACTCTTGTGTTTGTTGGAGAGGTGCATTACATTGATAATTTAATTAATTTTTTTTTTAACATGGTACATGTTTTTACAGGGCCTAACAGGGTTTCATGAGTGTGTAACGATTATTACTGTTACTCATTAATAACATATTATAATATTACATTCCCGCTTCATGGTACAGTCTAGTATGACTCATTAATAACAAAAATTAATATATTAATCAATAATCAGACATATGGTTGCTGAATACGCGAAAAAAGGTTATATTTTTAGTTATCTATAAATTTGCTTTTTTTCGGTTATTTTGTGAAAATAGTCATTTAAAATAAATACATTTATTGGCGTGGTGTGGTCTGAAAGCGTTGCCTGATGGAGTTTGATGAAGAAGAGGCTGAAGCCAATTCTTCGAAGCTCTCAGCAGGGAAATCACACCCAAGAAAAGAGGATGATTTTGTTCAACCTAAGAAAGTATGCCGGCAGCCGAATTCTCAGATTAATTTTCAGGTGAGTACCTCCAATTCGTTTGAAGTACTTAGCAATAATAATATAAGTGAAAATTCAAAAAAAAAAAACACACCACCTATAGTGGTTTCTGGTGTCACCAGTACAATAAAAGCAGCAAAGGAACTGAAAGCAGCTGGCTTTCAATTCTTTGAAGTGCAGAAGATGCGAGAGGGGATACGCATCTTACCCAAAAACAATGAAGAACATGGGCGTATAACCTCCTATCTTCGAAACAATCAGAGTCCATTTCACACTTACGCCGTGTCCGGCGGCCCGAAAAACAAAAAATTTGTGATTTATGATTTGGACATAGATCACGATGTAGAAGATATCAGAGAAGAATTAGGACAACGACTACAGGGGATTCTAGATGTTCGCCGTCTCCGTAAAAGTGATAAAGATGGAGGCAAGCATGATCTTCCCTTATTTTAGTCACAACGGCTCCAGGAGTCAAAATAGAAGATATTCTAAAACTTAGACAAATTAATATGGTACGTTTTAATGTGAAGCCTTACAGGGGAAGAAAAGAAATAGTGCAATGCTATAGATGTCAGCAGTTCGGGCACACAAAAAACCACTGTGGTACAGCAGTTGTCTGTGTGAGGTGTGCAGGACCCCACGCTGTTAATGAGTGTCCCCGAAAGGATACACCGGTTAAATGCGCCAACTGCGGTGAGACGCATGTGGCGTCATTTACTGGTTGCTCAGCGAGAAAGGTGCTACTGGAAAGAATAGAGCAACTGAAGAAGAGGATACAACTGAGATCCAAGCCTACAGCAGCGCCGGCTCACGTCCACCTTGAATCTGATCGAGAAGCACCATCGACTGTCAAGCCCTGGCACCCACCAAAACCGACGCAACGGACCGACAAACATTACGACATAAATGACACTTATGCAAAACGGACAGAGACAGCTAGTCCACCTCCTTGGGTGGAGACTTTGTTAACGTCTATAACAAACCAGACCCAACAAATGACTTCAACTTTGACGACGTCCATAAACGAACTGACTCAACAAATTACTTCATTCATTAACATGTTTTCAGGTATCTTAGCAACGAAATGAATACGCAACTCTCCTTGCTAAATTTTAACACTGACGGACTAATTCCCAAAATAACTGAAATCTATGCGTTGATAGCACAGACCCAACCCACCGTAGTGATTCTCACTGACACGCGAACAAACTTTCGGCACTTACGGCTGCCAGGATACGAGCTGACTGGAGATGAGTCAAGCGGAGCAGTAGGAGGTGTTTTGATTGCCGTAAGGTACGGAACCAGGTGGAGAGAAATTCCTACTCCAGTGTCTATTACAGATCCTAGGATTCATCATAAAACCATCCAAGTCCTTCTCGAAAAGCCTACTGTGATCACTGGAATTTATAGAAGACCTAGGTCTTCTGTAAGGGAATTCTCTCAGCTTTTAAATGAATGCGCTAAGCGAGCGAACTATTGGATCGTTGGTGATCTGAACGCTCGTCATCCATTATGGAACAATTCTTCATCAAATGAAGCTGGAAAAAAAATTTTAAAAAGTCCTTACACCGTCGTTTACCCCAATAGCCATACCTTTAGACATAAGGCGAACGTGGCGTTTAGGTCTACTGTAGACTTATTGCTTTCTAGGCAGCCCCATCGATTCTCTGACTGCATTGCGTTGGATTTCATCACTTCAGATCACAGGCCTGTGCTGTATCAGATAGATGGCATGATGCCTATTCCAGCTCCGACGAAATTTAAATACCAAGAGGCGGATTGGGATCTATATAAATCTCAAGTCTACCATGAATTATCGACTGTCCCTACCCTCCGCACGAAGAGAGAAATCGATGATTATATAAAGTTCTTCACGGCCACCATACAGCAAGCCGCTGAAACGGCCATACCGAAGTTTTGCCCTCTTCCACCTGCTTTGCGAACACCGCCAGACCACATTTTGACACTGATTGCTTTACGCAATAAGTGGAAGAATAAGTGGTACAGGACCAGGGATCAAGAGGTCAAATCAGTCGTCAATTCTCTCACTACCCAAATCCGCAACCTCATGAAACAATGGAGGACCACTCTTTGGCACGAGAAATTGAGGGCCACACACGGTGACCATAGACAATTTTGGAGACTGTTGAAAACTTCTACAAGAAAGAGAACTTCTATGATGCTCCACGATGGTGACAAATTGCTTACAGCAGAGGAACAAGCATCGAAGTTCGTGGACCATTACGATATGGTCATAAAAAGGCGTACTGGGACCCCACTAGAAGCACCTGAAATAGAAGAGCCTGGAAACAACTATATGTTCGTATCCCCGAAACAGTTGAAGGCCATCCTTCGTCGTTCGAGGGGAAATAAAGCCCCTGGTCATGATGGGATACAAACAATATTGTTAAAACAATTGCCCAGGAGAGGTATAGTCCACCTTACCAATCTTTATAATTCATGCCTCAGGCTACGGTACTTTCCAAAGGCATGGAAACAGGCCACTCTCTTCCCGCTTTTGAAACCCGCGAAGACTGGCGCTCAGGCAGCTGATTACAGACCAGTAAGCTTACTTCCGCACTTAGGCAAAATTTTCGAAAAAAAATTATTCTAAATTATTTAAAAACTTTCTGTTCAGAAATCTCAATTATTCCACCCGAGCAGACCGGATTCCAGGCCAGCCTCAGCCCGGAACACCATCTGGCGAAACTACAGGCGGAAGTAAGCCAACACATTGCTAAAAATGAAGTGACTGCAATGATATCAATTGACTGCACGGAGGCGTTCGACTCAGTGTCACATGGCTTCCTATGTAAGATACTGCAGGACCACGAATTCCCAGAGCAGCTTTCAACTTTATTGTGGTCATTTCTTGATCATCGTAAAATCAGGGTGCGAGTCGGCCAGGCATTATCCAAAGAAGTCCCTCTCACATGCGGCGTCCCTCAAGGGTCTGTGCTTTCTCCAGTATTGTTCTCAATATACACGGCTGAAACTGTTGGTGCTAGGTACAGAAAAGCGACTGTGGCGGCCTACGCCGATGACATTGCTATATATAGTAGTTCATTAAACGCCACGAAGGCTCTACGGCAGGCGGAGGAGGTTTGTAATGAAATCACGCAAAAATTGGAAGGATTAAATATTGCAGTTAACCCCAAGAAGACTGACTGCATTATCTTCTCCTTCCAGAAAAATAAGCGTCCTCTTCCTAAAACCTATAAGGTAGCAGGAATCGCTAAGAGGCCAGCGGGCAGTATTGTGTATCTGGGAGTCACTCTAGACAGGCACCTTACACTTTCAAGCCACTGCAACCGAAAACTTAAGTCGGTGAGAACTAAATCATACAGGCTAAATCACCTGCTAAGTACACCAAACCTCTCGCTCCGCCTCAAACTAATGATTTATAAATGTTTGCTGAGACCGGCTCTCCTTTATGGAGCTCCGATGTTGGCAAACATATCACAATCGACATCAAACAGACTCCAACAGTTTCAGAACGGGGTATTGAGACGAATCGTTCGACATACAACGTTACAAAGGACTAAAACTGACATAATACACAAAACACTAGACTTACCAAAGGTGACAGAATACATTACAAGGAGGCATATCAAATTCTTTGATAGCCTCAAATACTCGACTAACCCACTATTCAACACATTAACGCCAACTGAAAAGCCACAGAGGTGGCAAAATTACGTCAAAACACTTAGACTTGACTAATATGACTCAACAGACCCTCTTTCCAAAACATCTAGTGAGCCCCATCACTAGATCAACATCTATTGTACTTAATATATTCATAATTTTTGTACTTTAAACAAAACTCCCTTAAAATGCACCAAGTGCAGAAAAAGGGATGGATTTAAATGTTTGTTATTGTATTTTAAATCAATAAAAATAAAAGGGGATTAGAAGAAAAAAAAAAAAAAAATATTAATCAATATGAAAATTTTTTTTTTTTTTTCTTCACAGAACGGCCCCTGGGACCACGTGAATATCATGAGAGCAGCACTTGTTCTTAGCTCTTCGCCTGATTCTTCTTCTTCCACATGTTTTTCATGAACTCTGAATGCTTGAGCTTTCTCTCCTCAGTCCATGCGCGACCCCTCCCACGATGTTTCCGCTCCACAAGAACCCTCGTCCCTGCCAGTGTCTTCCTGTACTCGTCCCTATCGAGGCAGTCCTGGTCTCCCAGACCTATCTGGTTCAGATCACTTCTCAGTTGTCTAAGGTACCCATTCGAGACTTTATAACCACAGATCTTCTCGAAGATCCGGTGGTTCAACCTTTCGGGGCTGATCCTCACCATGTGCCCATAAAACCTTAACCTCCTTATTCTGATGTCCGACTCCAGATCCGTTGTATCCTTGTAAATTTCTTTGTTAATAAATATTATTATTAATTGTAATAATTTCAGTAATAATATTATTCTAGTGTTTACAACACTGGATATTACACGTAATATCAACCTCACCAGTAAGAACTACATTACCTCATAAACTTATATTAGCTATTACCGAAAAATGATTGTACAAACTGATCCTACCTGAATGTAAATATATACCTATTCGAAAAACATGTACCATGTTTCCTTGATTCATTCCTAGATTTAAATTAAGATTTTTTTTTTTTTTTTATTACAAAATATTCCTGATATTGCACCCATAGTCAATTGTTTTTCTTTCTTCCCAAGTAATTCATTGTCATAATTTGGAATATAGGTAACCCACTTAAACGTGATGGATCAAGTTGCAGGTATTGCATGAATCCTCACAAATATTCATTGGATATAGTCAGTCGTTTATTTTAGGACAATTTTTCTTCCTAATGGTTCAGTTGTCATTTGTAATATAACTTGCTTAAGTGGGATGTGTTAAAGAATGGGTATTGCATAAGGGGGTATTTCCCTTTGCTCGGAAGTTCTCTGGTATTATTGTTCTAATATAATGAAAGCAATGTTTCATTTCAATAAAGTGGAGTCCTTTGTATTAATTCCTCTTATAATTTTTTACATTTAGTAGCCATTCTAATACTTTTATGTATATTATAAAAGTTGTATACTTGACTAATAATTCACCTTTGTAACTTTAGAAAGAGATTGCACTTGCACTTGTTTTGGTTTGATTTGTATCTAAGAATATATAAAATGAATACAGTTTAGTCTTGTGAGGGATTTTGTTGGTAGTTTTATATGTATTTAGCATGCATGTAATATTTTCGATACCATTTTAAAATAATAGTTGTTTTATAAATGTAATTGCAGTTCTTTTATTAATTATAACAAAGCAGATATCTATACTAAAATAATTAGAGCGGTGTATGTTGGTTGAATGTTTATAAATTAAGAATGTTGGTGGTGTGGTGTAGTCAATAGAAGGTATTTTTATAACCATATTTGCTAAACTAATTATTCAATGAAATAACCCAAAAACTCCATTAAGAACGATACAAACAGATCATTGACAACTAGGGAACACTAAATCTCAAAACACAATATCCCCTCCGATATTTTAACTCCTGATCCGTTACAGGTAAACATGTAGCTACTTAATATACAAAATATCTCTCTCTGTAGTTTTGTGCAAACACAGCTCAAGGCAATGATTTTCATCACTTTCAATAATTTCACATCAGTAATTTTCTATAATATCTGTTGACTTCTAAACAAAAAAGCTCCCATTTCCTCCAATATCTTATCACTTATTTCATATTTTTCTTCTAATCCTGTAAAGCCATTCTTTTTCTTAGTCTACAATTTTATTTTATGCATAATGTATTCCTCTCTTATTTAGAAACTGTCTGTTATTAATATGATTCTAAACCTTAGCAATAAAACTTATTTTATCTTTCTATTGCAGGCTTGTCTAATAAAGAAAATAATGTTGAAAACTTCTAAACTGTCATGAAGGTGTACCCTACATTCTTCGATTCGGCATTCGTTTATATCACCCCATAGCACTACTGCATCAATCCAATGCAGATGCTATCTCGCACGCTTTTTATAAAATACTAATATACATTTTTACATAACACTAAAAAAGCATTTGATATTGCCTAGCATTAGGGCCTACAATGAAAAATAAAACTGCACTTTCCTTCAATTAGGTTGTTACAAAAGTACTTGTGCATAAGTATAGTATAGCTTTTTTTCAGATTACATATTTTTAAATTTATTGGATATCATTCTTCACAGTAACGCCCTTACAGTCCTTCAACTACTTTCACCCATCTTTCTACCAGTAAGTGGATTTGATCCTGTAACCACACCTTTGGTTTTGGGCCAAAGAACACTTCACATCCAATTTTTATGTCCTCGTAATCATCATAGATTCAACCTTTTTAAAAATGAGCCATTGTTATAAACAAATCATAATCTGATATTGCAATATCCGGGCTGTACATAGAATGAGGCAAAATCTTTACAGTTCTGATCATTTCTCCCTAGTCCAACAAGAGCGATGTATAGGGTCATTGTCTGGTTGCAAAATTACTTGGTTCCTGTCGACCAAAGCAGACTATTTTTGCACTTAAAACTGAATGAACTCTGCCTGGCTGTTCACAGTTAAGGTTCTAAGCCCACTGTCTCAACATGAGCAGCAAGCTTTAAACATAAAATGTCTTTGAAGCTCCACTAAGCACATATCATCACATTTTTCCTGAACCAAAGTATAGGATTTTGATAGATACCTGACTCTCTTGTTATGCAAATATCTTGGATAGCTGCCTTTGCAACTAGACCTTTTTTCTTCTGACAATGCACCCGCATTTAAGAAATGTTAATGACCCCATAAATGTTGATGACCCCATAAAGCCCACTGAAATCATAAACAATTAAAGGATTACCCTAAGTAAACATTGACATAAATAGTAGGAACAAAAACATTGTTATAGGGTTAATTATGAGTTAAAATTTTAACGATTGTCTTCACGCACAACTTTTGTAACAACCTAGTACAGTGAAACTCCAATTATCCGGATATCCGATTATTCAGATTGATTTGGAAAAAAAAAAAAATATGTATATATATAACAACAATGGCACTACGGTCCATGCAGAACCTTGGCCTCTTCCACGATTCCCCTCCATTTGTTTCTGTCACCAGCTGCTCTCCTCCAATACCTCACACCAAGTGTCTTTAAGTCTGCCTCAACATCTTCCCTCCAGCGCAATCTATGCCTTCCTTTTTCTCTCTTGCCTCCTTCGGGACGCCCATTCAGCATGATTTTTGGCATTCTGTTGGGGCTCATTCTCTGAACATGGCCCAGCCATCTTAATCTCCTTTGCTTTATTGTAGCAACCAAATCTGGAGCTTTGTGCAGTTCCCTTAGTTCCTGGTTGCTTTTTATTCTCCATATATTTCCATCTTTAGGGGCATTTATAATGCTTTCATTCTTTGCAGTGAGTGTCCAGGTTTCACTCCCATACAATACGACTGGTTTAAGGATGGTTTCGTAAACCCTTATTTTCAAATTTTTAGGGAGCATTTTTTTGTCTATTATTTTGCTGAGGGTCCAATAACATCTATTACCAGCCTTTAATCTTTCTTTTATTTCATCATCTATTTCATTTCTTGAAGTAATGACGCTACCTAGGTACTTAAATTTTTTTACACTTTCGAAGTGGTATCCTGCCCCTTCTAGGTTTTCCACCACATTTTGTTCCTTCGACGTCACTTGGTATTTTGTCTTTTCTTCGTTTATCTGGAGGCCAACTTCTCTTGCTTTTCTGCTACACTCTTCAAATGCTCCTAGTAAGGAGTTTTCTGTTCTGCCTGTGATTACGACGTCGTCCGCAAATGCTAGATGCTGGGTTATACGGGTATAAATGCTCCCAGGGTTCGTCCTTATTGCCCTTAAGACTGTTTCTAGTATTAAATTAAACAGTACCGGTGACAATGGGTCTCCCTGCCTCACTCCCTTATGTATATCAAATGATTCAGTCACCCCTCCTTGCACTTGGACAGCTCCTTTGCTATGGTTTAAAGTCATTTGGACTAGTCTTATTAACTTCGAGGGAAAACCTAAGCCTTGTAGGCTTTTATATAATTTTCTCCTATTGATACTGTCATACGCCTGTCTTTAATCTATGAATAGATGATGCAGTTTAATATTCCACTCGTATCATTTTTCAAGCATCATCCTAATGGAAAATATATAATCTATTGTTGATCTCTCAGGTCTAAAACCACTTTGGTATTCCCCTAACAACTGTTCTGCTCTTTTCACTACTCTATTCATTATCAGCATTGATAATATCTTATACGTGGAGCATAACAGTGCTACACCACGGTAGTTCCGACATTCCATTTTGTCGCCTTTCTTATGGATTGAAATTATCAATGCCTTACACCATTCTTCTGGCATCTCTTCCTTTTCCCAAATTGCTAACACCAATTCATAGATCTCTCGATTTAATGCCTCGCCACCAAGTTTGATAGCTTCTGCTGGGATGCCATCTGTTCCAGGAGCTTTGTTATTTTTCAGTTTGTTTATAATATCCTCCACTTCTTCAGGATCCAGAGGTTATATATATATATATATATATATATATATATATATATATATATATATTTTTTTTTTTTTTTTTTTTAATGACATACAACTTCTTTTTATATAGTTTATTAACAGTTATTGTAGATCATGGTTCCTATTTCACATAAAATACAACCATCTTATTATAATACCTACCTACCTACCTAGTACCTTAAGTGAACCATCTTATTAGTTTTCATGATACAATAAAAGACATAAAACTAAATAGACCAAGAGGCAGCTACCGGAACTGCGTCTCAGAATTAGGGGTGGAGCCCACACACCTCAATCAAGTTCTGATTAAAAATATTAGTGAATTTTTAGTAGTATAGCACATCTATTCTACACGGGTTTTGCTCAGTCTGGACCCTATTGCCGTCGCGAGTGTTGTCTTTATAATCTTAGAGTTATAGCACCTAAACGAAAACATGTTGTATTAACTTTGTCTGAAAAACTGTCCATTGTAGAACGTCTTGGGAAAGATGAATCTGGGAAAAAATTAGTGCATGAGTTCTGTGTCGGAACTTCCACGATTTCCGACTAGTTAACTACACTTTATTGTTACATAAATATAATTTTATAAACAGCCACATTTTTAACTATTCAATAATCAAGGCCGCCTCAAGTAGCCTCCGCCAGTTGGCTCTATCCTGTGCAGCAGTCCTCCAGTCCCGCACGCCGAGAAGAGTCTTAGCATCCTCAGTCACACCATCCAGCCGTATATGGTATGCTGATTCATTTCTTGTATTCCTTTTCCCAGCCAGCGGATTTCCTGGATTCCTGCTATGTCCTCCTTATATGAGTCCAGTTGTTTAAGGAGATTCTGTAGGGCCCCCAGTCGGTTAAGTGTTAAAATGTTCCAATATCCAATACCTATGTCCTTATGGTGGTTCCTGGATCGTATCCGTTTAGACAATCTGGCTTCTTCTATTTGAGGATTCTTAACATTGGTTGTTTAAGAAGTGAGGGCAGTCAGCCCTCGACCTCCGAGTCAGGTGGAGGAGGAGCTGCCTCCTCACGAGCTCCCTGACTCGCTCCCCCATCCGCTCCGGCTACCTAGGGAAGGTGATCCTAGGGTGTGTACTGTTGATGACCTTAGTCTGTGGGGGGGGGGGGGGTGAGTGTAGTGTGCTGTGTTGTGTACTGTGTGAGCGTGAGTGTACTGTTCCCCCAACCTGGAGGGCCAGTGGCTGTCTGCACTACTATGACTGGGCAATGAGGTCGCCACTTCCCTACGCCTAAATAAATTCAATAAAATGCATTATTAAAACATTACATATGTCTGTATTTTGTATTTCAATACCCTAATTTAATAGTAAATCTGATTATCCGAATTTTTGGGTATCCGTATCAATTTTGGCCCCAATTGATCCAGATAATTGGATTTTCACTGTACTTCCCTTTCATATTTCTTTCCAAAGCATGCCACTGTACCTTAGGACAGTTCTAAGCCTTCGTAGTAATTCCTTTGCAACTCTCATGTCATAAAGCACCTTCGCTATCGCGTACCATATCCTAACCTTTGCTTACAACACTCCCCTTCTATCAGTTAATAAAATATCTATCAAAGTATTAATTGCCCTTCAGAGTCATACTTGATGGGCTAATGGAAATTGAAATATGTTCTTCTTAAACTCATGTTATATTTTCGATTCGGAAAGCAGCTTGCCTACCTGTAAATATCCCAGATTACAGTGTACCTATTAAAAATGATTCATATCTTTGAACATTCTTGGACTATAGACTTGTTTGGAATAACGATATAAAATTAAAAAGATATTCTAATCTGTCGTAGGATTAGACAGCTTTTGTCTACACTAAGTTGTAAGTTCAACTAACATTTCATACTATCATTGCATATAACATTTTGAGAATATTATGCGAGCACTATTTGAGTTGAATGAAAGCATGCAATACTTATAAACCAATTCAGCCGATCATAAATTTTTGAGGAGGGAGTAATATAGACTACCCATAGGGACGGGTACTATGGAACCCTTTAGTATCTTCAGAGTAAGTGGTGAGTTTACAATACCTGCCTCCAATCTGTAGCAAGTTCTGGAGTGTGCTCTGTGTTTAATCCTGCTTACCTTTTTTTTTTTTTTTTTTTTTTTTTTTTTTTTTTTTTTTTTTTTTTTTTTTTTTAAATTAATGAATGTGCATTAGCTGAGTAGGTAAAGCATTATAAAACTAACTCCCAGGCCCAGATTCAATAACGACAAAGGGAGATGATTATTTATTCTGTTATATTAGCAGAGAATTAAGCTTAGTGTCAGGATACCCTCCTGGTGCAAACCAAGCCTCTTCGAAGTTGTTTCTCTTAGGTAGAGGAAAAGTCTGGCGGTCGAGTACGATCACTTCCTTTTTATTACCGCTAACCTAAAATAATGATCTCAAGACCATTCACTTTTTTTAAAACTTTGAGAAGGAAAATGCAAACACTTTTTTTATTTTTTTATTTAAATGGTTTTTACACTATGTACCTATTGTTTCTTTTATGCATTTCATGTTTTTTTTTCAGACAAGGTAGTTCTAAAATGTCTATTGTATACTGAGAGGCTCCATATTACCAGCATCTTCATTCATATTACTACTTTGAATTTTTTTTCTTTTTTTTTTTTACTAAATCCCTTTCAGCTATTGGGTTGTCTGGAAATTAGTGCAGTTTTATGGTTTTAAAAATAAAAAATAAATTTTTTATTATCAAAATACTCTTCATTACTCAATACATTTCAGTCAACGTGTCAATAACTTTTCTCTACCCTGTGAATAGAAGTTTCAAGTCTTTGCTTTTAACAAATTTCTAAAAACTCATATTCTAATGAGATTTAATCAGTCCAGGTGTAGAAAAAAACTTAAACATTTTGTTTGGAAGGCATCCATACTAAGATATTCACCTCAAAGGTAAACAGTTAATTATCAAGATGAATTTCAGTTAATGATAACTTGCTGAATTGGTTGTAGCTTATTAAAGTATTAATTTCATTTTTTTTTTCAATAAAATATTAAATATATACTATTTATTTATTTATTTATATTGTTTTTACTCAGGTTCCAATGGTGACCCTCGCAGTCGAGAATCGTTGCATTTTATTAACGAGGGCAGTATGAATATGTATGAGCAGGCTATCATGTCGGTGGGTGCCATCATGGAGAATTATGATTCAGACAAACAGTTTCCTGTTTTGGGTTTTGGGGCTCAGTTGCCTGCGGGCCAAGTCTCTCATGAATTTTTTGTTAATATGAATCCATCTACACCCTATTGTGATCGCGTTAATGGAGTTCTACAGGCATATAGAAATTTTATCAGGTATTAAAAAAAATTAGGTCATAATATATAAATAAAATATTACTTATTATTCATTACTTTGAAACTCAATGATATCATCGATAAACATGAAAAGTATCGAATATGAAAATCATTACTTTCCAGGAGAGTAAAAAAAACTGTTACAGAGTTTGTTGAAAATCACTTTTAAAAAAGTTATTCACTCTGTCAATGAGGTCAATTACACAGAGAATTCGCTGAAGAACAACAAAAAATGTGTTTTGTCATATTTGGTGCTTTGCATTTGAATTGACCATATTCTGAGCATGTTATTTTTACGCCAAGTTATTATAATCTCATCTCAAGATTAAATTTTTAAAATAGTTCTTTAAGAGAATACTGAATTTGATCGTTGTGCAAAATTTATAAAATTTAACATATAGATGATAGGACTATAAAATAAAACAGCAATAATTCCATGAAAATGGATTGAGAAAGGTGGTCAGTAGAAAGAATATTCCGTTAGGAAAATCGGATCATTGCTGGAGAGGTGGAGTACAGATGCTAAGCAAGTGGACCAGGCTGGTCCAAGAAATATTTGACACTAAGCTTTGCATCAAAAGCCAATGACACCAAGTATTTGTAACTCTAGGGGAAAAAAAAGATGGAGAATAGTACAAAGCCAGCCCAGAAAAATAAAAATGAGCTTTTTAACCGAATAAGATATTGGAGTTACAATGTGACTACTTAACACAGTTCAGGGTGAAGTTGGCTAAAGGAGTTCCTAGATCAGTGGTATAAACAGGTTAAACATTAAGGAAGGTTCAACATTTGTATAGCCAATTATCAGTTATAGTTTTCTGTTTGAATTTTGTGGTTGAACGATAGCATTTCTAAGTGTACATATCGGCAATCCGGAAGAAGACTATCATATCTCACAATTTAGTTATAAAGTGTGTATTTAAAAAAAGGAATAATGTCACAATGAGAAATGCTTAATAATGTTTGAACAAAATAAAATTTGAAGATACCAGAAGTCCTCAAATTCAAAAGTAATGTTGGTATCAAATATTCCAGCTCATTCTGTAAACTACTAATCTTTGAGATGTGGTAGTCTTCCAATTGACGACATTGTCATTTGACCTTGTCATGGTAGGTTTGGTGTTAAAGATTAAATTTACTTCTTACCCCAAGTCATATTAGAATACATGAAAGAAGCACATACATATGTCACTTCATCCTGGTTTTGATTTAGAGTAGGTATTCTGTCTGTCTTGTTTTTAATTTTATACTCTAATCTGGTAATTCTTACGAATGTCCTAATCCGATGAAATGAATGGCCTCTATATTTATACTTTACATAACCTCAAAATTGAAACACAATCGCTAATGTAGATCAAACATGTCCGTGAGATATTTAATTTTCACCTCATATGAATAGTTTTTGTTTTTTTTCTTTTTGTTTCAGCCTGCTGTGGACTGTGGACCACATTATTTCAACTGCTTGCATCCGTGAGCTTTAATTCTTCCCCAGTACTCTCGCATTCTCATCCTGTGAGCCTCCTTTCTTTCATCAGTCCACTTCTTGCCTGTTTTCAGCTTTTGTCTTTCTTGGAAAAACTTATACCCTTATAGTTTTTTCTGGAGAGGAGCTCATTCCTGGATGTCCTTGAGTGTGATTCCTATTTCTTGAAGGTCTTTTTCAACTTCAGTGAACCAGGGTCCCTTGGTTTTCTTGTCAAGAAAGTAGGAAAAGATCTTGTTGGTCTGCCTCTGTGAGCTCATGTGTGTTACATGGCCATAAAAATTAATCCTCCTTTTCCGAATGGCGTCTTTTATCCTCTCCATGTGCTGGTTCAGTTCGCTGTTATATCGTCTCCTGAATCTTTCTCAGGATTTTTCTTTCCTTCGCTTCTAGCTTTTCCATAAGACCATTTCTGTTTATTGCAAGGCATTCTCCTGCGTACAATGCTTCTTCTACAATAAATTTGAACAAAATGTCTAAGTTTTGCATTGATGGACACTGATCTTTTGTTGTAGACATTTCTAGTTGTAGACGTTTTTATCATTATTACTTATATTTGGTTTTCTAATCTCTAAATTATTACTTTTAGCTTAGTCATTTCTGGAGTTGCGCAACTATACGGGCCAACAAATTTTGCTCCAGTTATAAATCATGTTGCAAAATATGCTTCGACATATACTGACGGATCTAGTTATTTCATACTACTCATTATCACTGATGGGATCATTACTGACATGCCTCAGACTTGCAAGGTAATTCTTGATCTTATTAATTTTATATTGAAAGATATTTTAAATACTTTATGTGACGAACTTGATTAAAATAAATAAAATTGATGTATGTTCTCCAAACTATTCATAAAAGATTATATAATAGTGAAATTGGTGCTTGAATGTATTGTATATTAGTGCTATAAGTATTGTTTCGAGGACAAATGTGATACTAGGTGGATGTGGCCAGGAGTCAATCTGAACTTCCAGATTTCTCCCGGGTGGTTAGAGTTCTATAGTTACTACTTAGTAACTATATACCAATATGCCCCTGGGTGGTTAGTTACTACATAGTAGCTATAGTCCAATATGCCTCTGGGTGGTTAGAGTTCTATAGTTACTACATAGTAGCTATAGACCAATATGCTCTGGGTGGTTAGAGTTCTATAGCCACTACATAGTAGCTATAGAGCAATATGCCCCTGAGTGGTTAGAGTTCTATAGTCACTACATAGTAGCTATAGACCAATATGCCCCTGGGTGGTTAGTTTTATAGTTACTACATAGTAGCTATAGACCAATATGCCTCCGCGTGGTTTGAGTTCTATAGTTACTACATGGTAGCTATAGACCAATATGCTCTGGGTGGTTAGAGTTTTATAGTTACTCCATAGTAGCTATAGAACAATATGCCTCTGGGTGGTTAGAGTTCTATAGCCACTACATAGTAGCTATAGACCAATATGCCTCTGGGTGGTTAGAGTTCTATAGCCACTACATAGTAGCTATAGAGCAATATGCCTCTTTATTTATACAAGGATATTGGAGCAATAGTCATATAGTAGAAACATATATTGAAGGGAAGCAAGCTGAGTTTAGACCCTTTAGAGAGACCTGATAATTGAAAAGGCATGGGATTGTGGTCAGGAAGTCTACATAGCATTTATCGATATGAGGGCAGCTTTTGATTCTGTCTTGAGACAGGAGATATGGGATGCAAATCCATGTACCAAAATCCAAAGGGGATAGTACGACTCAATGCTCAAACATGAGAACCATTCAACTTGGAGGTTAGCCTTAGCCCCCCTGCTTTGTATCATTCTTATCGATGAAATTTGGAAGGTCCGTAAAAGGAGCTGTGGCAAGGTATTAGATCTTGACACCAGTGCTTTTTCAAGTCATCGTACATGCAGATGATTCCATCCTGATTGGTGGCTCCTAGGAGATTCTCCATCATTGGTTTAATGGCAGGAAGAATCGCATCTATAAGGACTGAACATCAATGAAAACTAAAACAAGGTCATGTGTGTTGGAAGGGACATTGTGGAACCTAGAATCGTATGTTATCCTAATGGAGAGCCCCTCGATATAGCTAATACATATATGTATCTGGGAACAACTATGAGCATGGATAGACTAGAAGGTTGTAATTCGGGTGATGAAGGAAGACCAATGGACTAATCTATTAAATATCAAGAACTATTTGGCCCGCCGCAAGTTGAGGCGCAGGCTTGTGACGTGAAGCACTGTGAGTTTCTGCAGTGAAGAAACTGATAATGAGCCCACCCCAAGTTGGAACGCAGTTTTATGAAGCAGTTTCAAAATAGCTAGCATGCCTGGTAGTGCATGGTGTAGTTATGAATGAGCTAATACTGATGGAATTTCAGTTCAGAATCCGAATCTGAAAATGAGTTTGAGGATGAGGGCATAGTTACAGCTTGAGTTACAAAGTTAAAACAAAAGAAACATATATATTTGGGGAGAAGAAAAAGTCAATTGCATGGACTTTGAACAAAAGTGATAATTTCCACATTGTATAAGGGCCATCAACGATAAGCATGTAATAATTTATAAAAACTGTAAAAAGTGGTTCCTCATATTTTAACTACAAACATCTTTCTCTATTGTGCTAATGGCTACTGTGAATGCAAATTATAAATTTATCACGATTGATGGCAGACCATTGAGGTACACAGTAGATACTCCTTTACCTTTAGGATCCCGGTAGATCTACTTCAACGCCTAGCAACCTTGCCCATGCGAGCTCTTGATTATCCCCACATCCCAATATCCCCCTACTGGGGGAGAATCATGACCAAAATATCTTCATTCCTACTCACACCTTTAATTTAATAACTATCCCTTCCTCTCCACCCTTCACAAAATTACAGAGTAAACCCATCAATCTAAAAGTAAACAACGTAGGAAATGATTCACAGATTCAGTTCGCAACAAACAACTAAGGAACTCGGCTGCAAAATATATTCAAGCACATGTAGAGGTCAAGAGGGAAGCTGTCAAGAAATAAATGACAAATCTTCCAGAAATTAGCAGAAAAGTTGTTAACAAACAAAAAGAAAGCCAACCCGAAGTTAAAGGATATGCTGTATACACATATTCTGAGAATCACCCAACTGTACTTAGAAGGACTGTACAGAAGTATAAGAAAACCCATCCTGAAATCCATAGAAAGTCTTCAAAAAAAATTATCAGAAAATAATCCTCATGTTAAACGTGTAGCTGTAACAAAACACGATAAAAGATGTTCAATGGAAAGGTTACAGCCAGTATGACCCAAAAACTAAATATGCAAAAGACAAAACCGTCGATATTGGATCACGGTCTACTTGAAATCGGTGTTATGCTGTAAAATGGAAGGACGAGGGCCCTGCCATGTGCTGCAGTAACGGGAAAGTCCAACTTCCTCCCTTTCAAGAATATCCTGAACACTTGCACAACCTTCTTCCTTATGAACATCCAGAGGCTGAGCATTTTCTAAATAATATTTGGAAATAGAACAGTTGTTTCCAAATTACGTCATTTGGAGCAAAAGAGATAAGAGGGAGATATAATGCCAACATTTAAGTTGTGAGGACAGGTATATATCACAGAATAGGGAGTTTGATGCCTGGAACACAATAGCAACCGTCTTTTACTCAGGTAAATTTTGTTAGTGACGACAATCATGAAAGAGACATTCGCTGTGGTCACTTTCAAAATGTCAAGCCTGCATTTGTAGGCCAACTCCAGAAAATTCTTCATGAACATAACGAGTATATCAAGGACTTCAGAGCTGCTGTTGAGTCTGTTCCCAAAGATCTACACGATTTCCAGGTAGTTATCAGTGCTGACAAAAAGCCTTCAAATGCTCACTGAGGACATTACAATACTCCTACTGCTAATCAGCTGTCTTGATTGTTGGACATGTGTTTGAAAAGTGAGGCATTGTTCTCCACAGCAGGGACAAAAAACTGATAAGAATTAGTGAATTCTATCAAGTGTATAATTCTGTTCTACCATGGAGAAGATGGGTAACAGCATTAACATCCCTCAGCGTGAACCAAACACCAATACATCAATACACCACTTAAGGAAACTGTGTCTGCAGCTGATTTTTACGCCTAAAAGTTGATGGAGCGAGGAGGTGAAGAACCTTATTTACTTTAATTCCATAATCTCCTCAACCAATTTATGCTTGATATGTATGCAAAAATAGAAACAGAAAGACTAAACTTTATTCCAAAAAATCAAAAAAGTTGAGAAGTTGAGACTATATTCACTTAAAGTACGCCATGAGAAAAGCTGATGATCTGGTATCAGAGCTGGGTAAGATGGTAGTGCTGCATCAAAGCTTCACTGGAGGACTATCAAAATAATATAAAATTAACTTTTGCAAATTGTCAAATTTACTTATTGAAATTATTCTAAGAATGGAATTCTTTAGGTTTATTTAAGTAATAATAATTATCAACGTTAAGCTTAACTTTTACTAATTTAAGTTGTCCTTAATCCTAATGATATTAAACCATAACAGAGCAGGGTACTTTCAGCTAGTTTTATGTATTTTGTACCTTGCTGTCTATTTTAGTTGTTATAAATTTTATATATTTTGTTGCTAACTGCCTATTTCAGTCTTTTTATTTTTTACCTAACTTCCTACTAATAATAAGTAATAAATAATAAAGTAATAAACTTACCACTTCTCTTAACATTCCTTGGCCACTTTCTCCCATTATGAGTCTTCATATAATCTGCATGGCTTGTACCATACAACAGGCAATGATTTTGCACAGCCTCAATTAATTTTTCTTCCATTTTTACAAAACTCACGGCGACAAAAGTTGAAAAAAATGCGGCATGCAATCTGCGGTCCTCAGAGTCACGTACAGAGAATACTGCGTGCTGTGGCACTGCGGTCCAACATGCAGGGTTCCTATCATTTCTGGGTTTCACAGAAACTTACTATGAATCACAGTGCCTTGCATCACGAAACTGCGCCTCAACTTGCAGGCAAGCATAAAGTAGGTAGAAAGGCCAAACATAGGCTCGTAACACTGGACAACCCTCGATGAACATATGAATAACACTGTTGGCCTGGTAATGTACAACCTTAGCAAAGTACTAAACCCAAGGACATTCACCCTTCTAACCTAAGGCTAGTTGCACACACACCGACTTTGGACAGCCGGTTTTTTAACAGTCGTCCAAATTCCATTAATGAACCACATGTCAAATAGTGACCTTGCACACACGCCGACCGCTGAACGGTGCTGGCAAAACGGTGAATTAGTGGTGTACGAGACTAAATACATGCTTGCACACACCGATTATTTACCGGCGGTTTATTTACTAGAGATGGGCATAATCAATGATTTTCATAATCGAATGATCCTGTTTCTAGTGATTGAAATAATCGAATGATTGCATAATCGATTATTTGAAGAGGAAAAAAAAAAAAAAAAAAAAAAAAAAGACTTGTTATAGAGATATGGTTATCAAATTATACCTTTCCTTTTTTTTAATAAATATAATTCTACCTTTTTAATTAAAAAAAAAAATAAAATCATGTATTCTTCCTCTTTTCTCTTTCCGATTTCTTCCTTACTATACTACTTTTCATCATAGAAATTTAATTGCAATGATTACCAGATTAATAGATTATCAATCAGATAGAGTAACCTCTTAATTATTCTCCATGGATTAACTGTGGTTTTACAAAAACTAGAAACCCTAAAATCTTTTATTAATTTTTTATTCCCAACATTTGATAAGTGAGCAATGAAAGGAATAGTAAAACTGGAAATGGATTATTTCTTTTTTCCTTGGCCTTGCTAATCAATTACACCAATGATAGAGAGTTTTGTGCACTATAATTATAAAAGCTACTACTTGTTTGATTTAGTGAATCGAATGAAACTGTATCAATTTGTTAATCAGAAATTATTAAAAGTTTTAGTTCGAAAAGTCAAGAATAAAATATAATTATAAATAAAAAGCTACTAATTGTTTGACCGGTAAAAAACCGGTGAGTCTGCAAGCACCAAGCACCGGCCAAATATCGGTCGATTTTATATCGGCCGTACAAAAGTTGGTGTGTGTGCAAATAGTACAACACCATTTATACTTGATCACTTTTATCCATTTAATCCATTAACTATTTTATCTTTTTAAATGCAATGAACAAAAATCACAAGATAACATTTTTTTTTTTTTTTTTTTTTTTTTTCAGGCTATTGTAAATGCATCTAAACTGCCAATGTCTATTATTATTGTTGGGGTTGGATCTGCTGACTTTACCGCAATGGAACAACTGGACGGAGACACAGTCGCTCTGACAGCTGGTGGTATGAAAGCTGCTCGAGACATCGTCCAGTTTGTTCCATTTTCAAAATTTATGGGAGGTTCCGCACCATGGGGTGATCTCCTGGCAAGAGAAGTTCTTGCTGAGATTCCAACTCAATTTTTAAGTTATATGAAAGCTAATAATATTCAACCGAAACAAAAATCTACTGCAGTATATCCTGGATTCGTCCAATTTTTTAATCCTAATTCATAAGTTTGTTATAATAAAAAATATTTTTCAGCTTGTATATTTTAAAATTATTAAGAGCATCAATCAAAAATTGTGCATGCATTTAAAGATTGTTTTCTACCTCACTTTAATATTTAATATATGCAAAATATTTTTATAAATTTCACATACTCATTAGATACCAGTTAATACTGCACTGAAAGGCTTTGTTGTGTTTTTTTACTGTTGGTGTCCATTATAACTGGTGCCTCTTACTTCAGAAAGAGGAAAATATTGAGAATGTGAAATAAAGAAAAAAGAAACAGTAAAAAAAAAACAAAAAAACATACATATATATATAAAATCTTCATTAATTTGTTTCAAATTTTTTTATTAGGGAGAGAATGATCTTTTTTTTTGGCTTATTTTAGCACAAACTGTATATTCTGTATTTAATGGATAAAACCTGTTGTAATTTAAAATAAAAGAGTGAGGATCTGGATGAGATTTGATAGTAGAAGGTGCAGAAAGTGATACTATGAAAATAAAGGAGAAAGACAGTTATACACTCGTTTTTAATTTATCGTACAAAGCCAACAAAAAACAGGCAGCTATATCTGCCTGAATTAAATATTGCGGTTAATATTTAAACTTCACTGGAATCCACATATTATTGCTTTTTAATAACAAACTTATTGAAAATCACCAGATGTTACTGCTAAACCTTCTTGGAACTATAAAGATGATGTGGTTGAAAAGTTTAGTACAAATTGGTTCTTTAGTTTTTGTGGTTAGTGGTCACTAGGGATGTGAAATATATGCATTTGCTTATTTCTCTTAACTAAAACATCTAATATTATCAAAATATATATGTTTTGAGGCATTTGTAATAAACTTTAGCTATTTTTAATTTGCATATTTTGCCATAAATGCATATTTATCTACAAATCCAGCATATCAGCATTTGACATTTGAATTTTTTTTTTTGTTTCCGAGAAGAAAAAAAATAAAAAATAGATAAAAACTGAAAAATAGCTATAAAAACTCCAACCATTCTTTTTTTTTTTGCCTAATCAATGAGTTTGTAGTACTGAATCTTCGGTTTCAGCAAACTTTTGATTGTATTTGCTTCTCTTAGAATTGCTTAATCCGATTAATTTCTCATTTATACTTTGTTCAAATAAATAGAATATTATGACTTCACTTTCACATCTCACCCTTTTACCTTCTATCATTCCATTACACAGTCTCCCACACATTGTTCACCGAGACATATAATTTGTAAACTGTTCTTTTGGTTTAACCTAAAATACTGAAAGTCACTCCTTCAAAGATAAAAGATCTTGTTGGAAAGTACGTAAGTAAGCTTTCAAATTAGACTTTCAAGAGTGGTGGAGACGTTTTATATTTATATGATGTAGAGCGGTCGTTTAGTGTAGAGCGTTTCAAATCTATTTTAAAGCCCAATAGAGGATCTGTTAAAGTGGTTGTCTGCAATTCAAATCTACAACAGTGAATAAGTGGCATGAAAAAGTCGGGAGAGTTTCTTTATGATCGTTGCTTATTGTTTTTGATGTATATTGTTCTTTTTTAAAGTATAAGTATTTTAGTTGTGATTGTTGTTTAAGTTTTCTGGAAATTAATGTCATGATTTTTTTCATTTTTAATGTTGTCTGTTTAATGTGTTTTATTTATCTATACTATTATATAAACGGACAAGCCATTTTTCATTTGAGATCACTAACTGTGACAACTACTAGAGTTAACTTACAATCTGCAACAGAGTTAACAATGGTAAAACTATAAAAACCCAACTATACCAAATTATAACTACAACATCTTCATAGTTCTAGGAAGAATTATAATAATAAATTTTATTATAATATATTATTAAAATGTATAGTTTTGAGTGCCAGAAACGAGGTTTGCCAAATTAGAAATTAAAATTCAACCAGAAACATTATTTCTGCCAAAATGGATGTCTAATTATGCTATTAAGTACGCTTCAAACACCTAATCAATGCAATTTTAATCAGGTTAAAAATTACTACCTTGCGTAAAAATATCATTGAAGAAATAATGCTAAATTCCATACTTCAATACAAGATTTTTATCGATAAAAAAATGAAATTCAATTATTAGTTAAAATAATGTAAGTTCTTTATTTATGAGAGCAGGTGAAGCCACGACGGGGTATGCGAGTCTTTAATAAAGGTTTTTAACATTTGTTTTTGTTTTTTAATATTAGCTTTTCAATGTTTTTCCTCCAATGTTCGCCTTTTCAACCCAATTAGTTCTTTAAACTTGAGTTTGTTCTTAAGTATAGGTATGTATTGCGATTTTTTTATTTTTCTTATAATATAGATAGTTGCAAATTTTCGGTATTTAATTGCATATTTTACCCAATATCTCTGCATATATATGTGCATATTTTTCAGTTTTTATTGCATGTAGTTCATAGCCTAGGACCTATAGGACCTATAATAGTGCAAAACTAGAGTTATAGCCACCAATGGGCATTAGGACCCCAGAAAAAAATAAAATATGAAAATCAAGTTTTATTTTTTTTCTCAGCTCTGTCAAGATAGAGAAATGATTATTTCACGTTTAATTACACTTATGTATGTTATTCGGTATAAAAATACTTTCGCTATACACAAGACACCACCCGGCTTTAGGTTGGTTAGGAAACTGAATTTTGTCGAAATCAAAATTTTTTTTTTTTTTACCTTTAAAATTTTGTGTTTTTAGAAGGCAAGATGCTGCCAATTTCTGAAAAAATGTAAACAATTTGCGCTATCTCACACTTATCGCCACCGATTATCAACAAATTTTAAGGTCATCTAGAAGCCGTAAAACTGCATAGTTTAGCCCAAATTCGGAGGTCACAGGATTTCCCCTTATTGAGATATCTCAAGTTATAGCTGACCTCAGATTTTTTCATTCTCATCAGTTTTTGTCCACTAAAATCTGGAGTAATCCCAATGTTATATGCATGGATAAAAAGCGGAATGTATGCTGATTCGAGTGATGCTATTACTATTGTAATCAGTTGAATGCACCAGTTGTTATGGCCGTTAAAAATTGTTGATGAAATCTTAACTTCAAAATTTGAGCCTCCTCGAAAGGGGTAAAAAATCAATATTTTTTTTTATTTTGATAAAATTTCGCATATAAGGGTTTTATGGTGCGTTAAATCAAAATTTGAGGTCAGTTGTTTGTGAAAAAAAATATCCACTGATTTAAAGCGGATTTCCTTGGAATTTTGTTACTTTTTAAGAGTTTTTGAGCAACCTAAAGCCGGCCGGGAGGTGTCTTGAGTACAGTGAAAATATTTTTATACCAAATAGCATACATAAGTGCAATTAAACGTGATTTTCATATTTTATTTTTTTTTCTGGGCTCCTAATGCCCATTGGCGGCTATAACTCTAGTTTTGCAATATTATTGGTCCCTACTACCCACACAAAAATCGGCATTCAAATCTGTGAGTTACAACTGCAAACATCCCCTTGTAAGATTGATACATCAGATGTGCTCCCAAAAGCTTAATACATTGATAGGGACTCGACTGAATTGTAGCCTGGCCGATCCACAAGTTTACATCAATATTACTTATAGCTATAATGTTGGTTGAAAGTATTTCATTTCAGTTTCTTGCTTCTCTAAAATTTTGTTTTTTCCACCTGATGAGCAATATGATAGTTTCTCTTAATTTTCTCATATGCAACCATTTTATAAAACTATTATTGTTTCATTATTGATTAAAATATGGTAATATATTTTACAACATTATTGCTGCCATATTAATTTAAGCATTATTTATTTTTATTTTTTTTAATAGGAAAAATATAACATTAGAATTTAGATGTAAACAATTTTACATTATTATATATCATAGTTATATTGTCAAATAATAAAAAAATTATAGGAAAGATTTTTTCTTTTTATTTACCTTACACTTTTCTTAAAAGTAACATGACATAGCTCAAATTTGAAATGATATGTACACTAGAATAGCCGCCCTTACAATAGAAGATCTTTTCTAACTTGTTTAGCTTTTTCTTCTCCGACCATTTCTTTTGCAACGCTAAGGGCGAATTCAAAAGCAGTACCGGGTCCTTGACTAGTTAACAGGTTTCCTAGAAAATTAATATCATTAGAAAATTGGTTTCGCTTCTCATTTTAAAAGAATAAAAAAATTATATAAATTTTGCTTCTAACTAAATGGAAGTTCTTGGGAACAGTGAAGGAACTCTGGCTTGAGAATAATGTCCAAATAATTGGAAAAAGTACAATGAAAAGCCATGTATTCCACAGTATGTTAATTCTAAATAGAGTACTGTCAAGGATTCAGGTACTTCGGTGGCTTGATAAACACTGAATTTGATGACATACAACATTAAAATTAGAATAGCTACTGAAAACCACTGCTTGTGGGGTTTATAAAAAGCCTTAAAGTTCAAGAAAATTGCAATAAAGGGAAAGCTTTTAATTTACAAAACAGTAGTAAGGGTGATTGTCACTTATGACATTGCAATGTGGACTTTGGAACAGCAGAAAATGAGAGTTCTAAAAGTCTGGGAGAAAAAGTGCTCCGTCGAATATTTGGTGCAGTAAGAGTTGGAGATGACAGGTGAATAGGGAACTCCAGAAGCTATTTTGAGAGGAAGATATTGTCTCCTATATCAGGGTGGGACGATTGAGATAGTTGAGGGGATAGGACACGTGGAGGGAATGAATCCCAGTAGAATCTCCAAGAAACTTCTTTACAGTAAGCCAGGTAGTGTACGAGGAGGCCTTGACTGCCATAGTTGGAAGATGTAAAGGCAGGCCTGAAGGCTATAGCTCTACATGTGCTGGAGAGGAGATGCTTGGGACAGAGCTGGATGTAGCAAGCTGTTTACAGAGATCATGGTCCTTCCTATATGGACTGTAGTGCCAATCCAATGGACAAACTAAATAAAAATGGTACTTGTGGAGCAACCCAACAGCTGTTATGGAGAAGAAGATGATCAGGGATGCAGTCAAAGTAACACCACGTCTAAGAAGAAATTCTTTAATACGTGCCATTTCGACCTGCGTTGCAGGCTTCTTCAGGGCCACCAAACCACACTTGTGAGGAGAAGGACAATGACTGATGTATTATAAGCTGTTATGTATTATAAACTCAGGAACCAACCCAAATCTTTGTTAAACCAATTAGTTTTACAATTATTTAGCATAGCCATTAATGGAATGAATATTAATATTTTGTCTTATTATTAATATAATATTAAAATAAAACCGCTTACCATCTATGACAACTTTTTCATCTAAAAATGTATAATCAGCCAGCAAATCTCCATTACAAGAAGGATAGCATGTAAGTTTCTTTCCTAATCCAATTCCATGTGCTTTTAGAGCCAATGGAGCTAGAATATTTTTTACAGCTATGAATACATGCAACATCTTTTATTTATATAATGTACAAAATTGTATTTAAAACCAAATTAAAAAAAAATATACCTGCACAAATGGCTGCAATCAATCTACCCTGTTTTTCTTGCTCTTTTAATAAATTGCCAACTTCTGATGTCTATATCAAAGGATTAAATAACTTAGCATATTTCAATTGCATGGTATATAATAATAGATATAATCTAAAAATAATAACGATCTATTGAGGGGTATTTTAAGTTACGTATTTGGCAAAATTAAAAGTTATATTGTCTAATTTCTAAGGGAATCGTTATTCAGAGATAATTTTTTTTAAATGCACTGTTACCTATAAGTATAATCTCATAACACAATAATTATTATATTAAAAGATTTTAAAAAAAATAAAAATGGAGACAAAAAAAACAATAACGACATTCTGAAAATAAAACAGAGACACACATATTGATGCCTTAGCTAACAGATGTGTTAATTGCAAATTTAGGCAAAACTGTTATATATCAACATGAGAGTGAGCATTTAGATGTTCAGATATTCGCCAAAATACTTTTTGAAGTGCTCATATAAACTCAGAGAGTTTTAATAACTCATATAACCGAATAGAATCAAATTTGAATACCATTTTCAGAGCTTCAAGGTTTCAAATTTGAATACTGTACAATATTATTTTTTCACTTAACACATATGTGAGCTAAGACATCAATATACAACCATGAATACTTTATGATGACTCCAATATTAATATAACATGGAATAAATTAAGGCATGAGCAGATGAACAGCACCTAGCAGGTATTAAAAAAAATAATTTTAGCGAATGACAAATACACTTGGATATTAAAATATTGATTACTTAACATACTTGCTTCAACCTACAATTACTCAGTAGATGAAGGATTTCAGTTACTAAATTTTGCAATTGAAAATGAAAGAGAGTCTTATTGTGGATTTGTAACATACTTTTATCCTCTTGTCATCAAATATTTAGATATATAATAATTGTTAATGTACTAAGTATAGGGATGTATGAGATTCAAGTCCCACTATTATAATAAGAACAATTTCGGAATAAATATGTCCTTACAGAGCAAAAAGCCTTAGTACCACCCATCCCTCCAGGTAACACAACTACATCATAAGGCCCTTTCTTAACTGCATCTGCAAGGCTCATGTCTGGTTTTATAACTACATCTCGGCTGCATTCAGTTGGCTCATTGCCTTCAACTCCTGCAACTGTAACTAGGATCTACAAAAATAACAGACCATTGTAAAATATACTCCATAAATCATGCAGCTATGACATTGCTCAGAAATTATTAATAATTACTCCAGCTCTACGAAGTACATCAACAGAAATAGTAAACTCCATTTCCTCTGAACCTTTGGCAAGGAGTACTACAGCAGATTTATCTGACATTTTGCAGTAACTTCTTACACAGTAGGCGGAATTCTGTAAAAGTCTTCGCAACATACAAAATACCGGCTGCTAAATTCTGAGAACTACCAGTGTTGTCTAGATAGTTTACTTCTATATTCGTGATGCATATTTTGGTCTTGAAGAAATTATTAAAAGTAAAGTTAGTTTTTTATGAATACACATAAATTCTCTTACTTAAATTCTAAATTTCACATATTTTATAAAATACTAAACATGATAGATACATGTAATATGTTAATTACATGGTGCATGTTCAGATATTTACACGCCCCTCTTACAGGGTTACTGTAAGAGGAAAAACAAGAAAAAAATAAATAAATTCTCCAACTAGATGAATAGGTAAAAGTAGATAGCTATTTGTGTATACAATAATAAGTAAGATCAGGGGGGAGGGGACAAATGGTGTCTCCTAGGTAAGGGGCATTAACAAATAAATTATTTAGGAGATGTAGATAATTAGGGTAGGCAGTCAAAGATATTCAGCTGATCAAAATAAAATGTTTATTTTATTTTAATTCTTAAAGCCATTTTAATTAATAAACATTTTATTTTGATCAGCTGAATATCTTTGACTGCCTACCCTAATTATCTACATCTCCTATATACATCACAGTCAACTATACCTTGTGATTATAAATAAATTATTTTTACACCAAACAAAAAACGTTCCAGATTATAAACTATTCTTCGAGTTTAATTTTTAACACACTCAAGTAAAATAACTTATTGATTAAAGAAGCGTTTACAATCTAGTAAAATTACTATTCGCCGATCCAATTCCTAAAAAAGACTAAACAAAACTAAACGGTTAAATTAATAATTTGTTTTAAAATAGCCCTTTAAGACGACCTTTTATTTTTAGAAATCTTTTTTTATAGGTTGCCTTATTGTAGCCTGACCGAGAAGAACCAGATTAATTCCGGGGGTCCACCACGAAATGAATATCTATTTGCCCAAGAAAGATTAAAACCGGTGCCACCGAGGTTATTAGAATGCTAAAGTGCTTAATACATTGTTCGCGCCAATCGGCGCTTTTGTGGAGGAGGGGAAAGGAGAAAGACTAATATATCGTACATAGTCACGCACTCTATAAAATTACAGGGTAACTGCCCTTATCGCATGCCCTAATCCCTACATGCTCAATCGTTCTCACTCTTCTGCTGGCTGCTTTCCTGTATACACATTATCTTTGTTGGTCTTCCTGCGTTTTTCATGCCCAAAGCTGATAATAGCTTTCCCAAAGTTTTTTTCTTTCTTAAAGTGTTTTTTTGTTTCCTATGACATTCAATATAGACTTAATATTCCCATTAATGAGTGGTGATTTAAGAAGAGGAGGATATCCTGATCAAGTTTTACAGCCTGCGAGAATCTTTCGCCTGCCCGAGACTCTTTTTGAGGCCTCCAAAACGAGGAAGTACGTCCGCCGCTTCAACCAGGTGAGTGGTTTTTACTGTAATATTTGGTTCAGATATCTTCTGAATAAGATTTCCCCAAGGCTGCGAGCACTCGCTTTTATACTTTTAATTACAGTCCATTGTATAGAGGCCGGTGCGAATTTTGCGGAGTCGCATCGGAAAATATCAGTATCTTTCCTAAACATATATTATATATCAAACTTTTGGTTGCAAATTTAAAATTTAAGCTGTTTCCCAAAATATACAACACCGTTTCTTTTTCCTTTCATAGGATAAAACCAGAAGCTGTTATTTTTTTAATTACCTGAAAATCTGTTCATTTGTATTAACGGATTTCCATGGTTCTGACTGATCTTCTTTGTTAACGAAAGGTTAGAAAAAAAAAATCTTCAAGCCAATTACATGCTTATGGAAGACTTTAACTCCAAGAGGCTACTGGTACTGAAGAAAAACGAACTGTATATTTAAGGGAAGAAAAATGCAGCGATTTAAAACAAACATTACACTGAACATTAATTGGGAAATACGTTCCGTTTCTTGAACAAAAGGAGATCACTATTGATCTTCAGGATTTTCCTCAATTACGGATATCCACGCTGAGCCTAGGGAAACCTGGAAAGTCTTTTAATTGCAGAATCGATCCACAGCCGTTATAAAAAAGAATGAATAACCTGATAATAAGGCTTTCATGGAGTTATAGACAAGTGGAGGGGGCTTACCTCCCATTCGCTGGACTATAACTGACTAGACGCAGCCAGTTTGAATCGCACTATATAGTCAGCATATTGGCTGTTTTTCAGTTCTAATTTTGGTTTCTTAGGTTTTATTTTGGGATTTTATTATATATAATGCGTTATTTTTCCAATTAATAATACAGAAATATCCTAGCCCAAATGGAATGCAAGTCACCAGTTGGGCAAAGTGGGCATGGCCGGTTGGTGTTTTGGCCTCACACCTCACTGAAGGGAAGGGCCTCTCCATATGTTTATAACTCCATGAAGACTTTAGGGAACATAGAACGACAATATGACTGAATAAGAGAGGTTACAATTCTATTCACTGTTATAAGACCCCCTGACATAAACCATTACTATAAACATTCACCCCTCCTAGATGGAAAAGTCTTTTAAATAAGCTGTAGATTTAACTTTACTTCTTCTTAGCGGTTGTTCAGCTTGTGGATTTGAATAATCTCCTGGGTCGTTATTCAGAGGGTTGAGTTCAGCTATGTTAGGAATGTTTGGTGAGTTTTCAATGATACTTTTATTTTCCTTAACAGGAGTTGACTGACCTGCGATATTCATGTCAGGAATTAATGTTTCGACAGGTTGAGGATTGTTCTGATGTTCCAGAATAGTTTCTGTATCGCCTATTGGTACAAGGTGTCTAGTAGACACAGTAGACTCCCTCTCCCTTCCATAAGGCCATCTAACATATGGATATTCGGGGTTTCCTTCCTATAAATATACTTCATCGACATGTGGATCATATTTTGAGCGAATATGTCTTCTCATAAGGACTGGACCTGGGTTCATCAGCCATGTTGGCATCCCTACTCCTACACTTGACCTAAGAGAGAAATTAAACATACGATCATGGGGTGTTGTATTCGTCGATGTGCAGAGGAGTGAACGGATTAAATGTGATGCTTGATTGCAAACCTCTTCCTATCTAGAGATAACAATATTTTATTTCTTGCTGCCAATTCGATTGTTTTCCAAACTATCCCGACGTAACGTTCGCATTGTACATTTGCTTGAGGGTTGTAAGCTGTAGTTCAACTTGTAGCAACACCAATGTCAGTTAAAATTGATCTGAGTTTTTGAGAAAGAAAACTCGAGCCTCTGTTCGTGTGCAAGTAAGCAGGTGTGCCGAAAATTAAGAAAAGTGCTTTAAGTTTCGAGATTACTGTACTGGATGCCATGTCATGGCAGGGAAAGGCAAAAGGGAATCTTGAATACTCGTCGACAAGTATGAGAAGATAACGATTTCTTGTTGATGATGGCAAAGTGCTTTTAAAATCCATTACGATCCTTTCAAACGGTAGCGTAGCTTTGATAAGGGTTCCTTCAAATTTGTGAAATCGTGGTTTTACTTCAGAACAAATACGACATCCTGAGATCACCATTCGTATCTCTTCTCTTATATCTCATTGGAGTAAGGGAGATTTTTACTTTAAAATCTATCGATTGTATATAAAACATTAGTTTAAAGTAGGGAAAGTGAATGTAATAAGGTGCAAGAATAAAAAAAGAATATCAAAAATATATAAAGCCTAACCAAATACATAAATCGTATACGGTTGGATAGGGCTTCTCATGAAGAATCGAATGGAAATAATAAAACACCATATGACCAAGTCAAGCAGTGCCGGGGAAGTAAAAGTTCCTGATCAGCATTGTTTTATACTTATTACTTCCATTAATCCACAAAGCTTGGCCGCGCACTTAGAAGACATCTCTACCGATACAATCATCAAACGATCTGATTATTTGGCAATCAGCGAAACTTGGATGGAAACTTCCATAGTAGTGAATGTGCCTAGCTTTGATCTAAGATGATATTGTATTACCGTTAAGAAGAGACAAAGTGCAACTAGCTACACTGATTGTAATTATAATAGAATTAACATTAACATTTCGGAAATTTATTTGGAAATGAAAGATGCAAAACCTGGTGATGTATGTCTAGTAAACGTTAAGACCAATGGCATCTTCAAATTCGTTCTCGGATATTAAACTCTTTACGTTACGATCGTTGTTAAAATATTCCTAAAAAACATCGCTAAAATTATACCCCATTACGAGCCTGATCGTACTAGACCAGTTATGATACTTGGAGACTTTAATGTTGATTTCCCACAAAACCGCTCATTAGCCGAATTCATACTCAGCGAGTTCAATTTGTCTTATATTGAAACTTCAACAACTTTAGGTAATACCTGTATTGATTTAACGTTTACCAGAAATCTCGATGTATCTTGTATGCCATGTGTGTCGTACTTTTCGTATCACAGACCTATAATTAATAAAGCTATATTGTAACAAAATAATTATTTGTTTCCTTGATTTTATCCTTAATACATAAATAAAAACATTTTATTTAAAATTAACATAAGCGTATTCACATACAACACACGACCGTGTCCATGACACAGCCCCGCCAATTTTTTTACCGAGAAGATAGTGTCTCCACTTCCGTAATGCTTCTACAATAGCATAGGCTTCCTTCCCAAAGACGAACGCCGCTGTTCAGCCTTGCTGAGCGACCGTGAGAAGAAGGCAATCGGTTTTTTGTCTTGAGACAGTGTGGCTCCAATGATAAAATTAGATGCATCTGTTTCTACGGTCATTGGAATGGTCAACATTTTGAATGTCCATCTAAATAGATTCGAAGCACTTCACAGCTTCTAAACTGAGAGGCATAGGACTTCTGGCCAATACCTGGATTTTCTCGGTGAACTTTGGTATAAATGGTGCCAAATCAGAGAACATTCCGAGAGCTCGACGGAGTGACGATGAGGAAGATGGGATTGGAAAATTACCAAGAGGTTGCAATGGTTGAGGACCTGGATTAATTGATTTATGGCTGATGATAAATCCCAAAAGCTTAATTGTGCCTAATGAAAACGCACTTTTCTGTAGATTTAATGTTAGATTGTATTTGGCAGCAGCTTTTAATTTTTTTTCTAAATTTCGATCATGTCTACTTGATCATTGGCACAAATTGTTACATCATCTAAATACACCTCTATTCCTTGAAGGTTTACAGGAGCAACTATATTCATTATAGCTCTTTGAAATAGTCATCCACAGGCTTCGAAGGCTATGTATGGTCTGTCCACAGATCTGATAGCAATTTGATGATAAGCGATGCGGAGGTTAATCCAGCTGAAAACTCTGTATGAAGCAACTCTATTTATAATGTCTAATCCTGTGAAGCTGTTGATTGTCTGGGAGTAGTCGACAACCATCCTATGCCGGTGATTAGGGTATTCCACCCCATGGTGAGGTGCTCTTTTCAATGCTATCATCTTCTGCAATTTCTTTATTTCATTTTTAAAGAAATTTCTTATCCGGGGCTGAATATCTACGCGACTTAATTGAAATCGGTTTACAGTTAGGAGTCAAATTACAAAAACAAAGAAGTTGAACGGGTTCGATATTAGCAACTGCAACACTGCAAATACTTAAGGGAGCCTCAGTTCCTCCGAATGCAACCTGAATAAAAGAATGTTTTGTAATAATAATCATATTATTATTAACCTTCATATGTGAAACTATCTCACATGCTCATTCCATACATTGTTAGTATATTCTAATTAAGTTCAATAAAGCCTTATTTCAGAAGGTATTCTTATTACAATTTATTGAACTTAATTAACTGAAAACTAATGGATCGCTTGCTGACACCGGAACGCTTGGACCTAGACCCTAACTCAAAGGAAGCTCCTCAGAAATTTAATCATTGGTTGAAGACATTTCAAAATTTTGTGCTCGCATCAAAAGCCACAGAAACCGAACATCTGAAGTTATTAGTCAATTTCGTGTCTTATTCGGTGTATCAATATATTAGTAACAGTACCACGTACGCCGCGGCTGTAGAAACACTCACGAAACTTTATATTAAGCCTGTGAATGTAATCTATGCCAGACACCGACTAGCCACTCGAGATCAGCGACCTGGTGAGTCTATAGATTGCTATTTAGAAGAGCTAAATCTTTTAAGCAAAGATTGCGAATTCAAAGCCGTAACCGCCGAAGAGAACAGAAACGATTATGTTCGTGATTCATTTATTCGAGGGATTAATTCATCACATATTCGGCAACGTCTCCTCGAAAAATCGACCCTAACGTTAATAGACGCCTACGAACAAGCTCGCTCGCTAGACCTAGCTCAACAACAATCGGAGTCTTATTTTCCATCGTCGAATTTAAATGCACTGGAGACAAGGTCCGGCTCAAAACTATACCAACAAAGTGAGCAGTGCGACTCTTCTGAATCGTCTACATCTAGCAATCCCGAGGCAATCTGTGCCATAAACCAGAAAGTTCTTTTGTGGTAAAAAGAGGCACCCAAGATCCAAATGTCCTGCTAAAGATGCGATCTGCAAGGGCTGCAAGAAAAAGGGGCATTTTCTAAAGGTTTGCAGGTCTTCTCCAAGCGCTAAGAGTGGTAGCAAGGTAACTGATCACAAAGCTCAAACAACTGCTATATATTCAATCACTTCTTCTACCTCTCACCATCCGTCGAATCTGTCTAAAGCTATCGTGCATGCGACAGTTAATGGTAGAAATATCCAAGCTTTAATTGACACTGGAAGTACGGGGAGTTTCATCAGTGAACGCTTGGTCGCCTGTCTGAAGTTGTCTGTAATGCCTTATACTGGCGAAGTACTCATGGCTTCCACATCTCTAACATCTCCGATTCGTGGACGGTGCGTTGTCGATCTCGAAATTCCCGGACATAAATACAACAGAGTTTCACTCGATATTCTATCGGGCCTGTGTTCCGACGTCATCATTGGACACAACCTCTTACGTCATCATTCATCTATAGAACTATCGTTCGGAGGAAGTAGAGCTCCGCTAATTATATGTGGCGTTGCAGCAGCTAAAATAGAACCAGTCTCTTTATTTTCTAATCTTACACCCGACTGCAAACCGATCGCCATCAAATCCCGTAAACATTCATCCTCGGACTCCGAGTTCATTGCGAAAGAAATCGAACGTTTGCAGAAAGAAGATATCATATGCTCGAGTATCTCCCCGTGGCGAGCCCAAGTGTTGTTTTAAATAACGAGAATAGAAAGAGGCGAATGTGCATCGATTACTCCAGGACGATTAATAAATTTACGGAATCGGACGCGTATCCCTTTCCTAGAATCGATGAAATAGTTAACATAATCGCAAACTATAAATGGTATTCGAAAATTGACCTCCAATCAGCATATCACCAGGTTCCTATAAGAACAGATGAACAGCAGTATACCGCCTTTGAAGCTTGTGGCCAACTTTGGGAATTCAAAAGGATACCCTTTGGAGTCACCAACGGTGTAGCAGCTTTTCAACGCACAATCGATAGGATCATTAAAAATGAAAACTTAAAAGGAACTGTTGCACTTTTAGACGATGTTACGATTGGAGGTAAAACCAAAGAGGAACACGATTCTAACCTAAAATCTTTCATGGAAACCATTGATAAATATAACCTTACCATAAATAAAAACAAAAGTGTATTTTCCCTCGATACTATAAACATCCTTGGATATATGGTATCGTACAAAACAATTAAAACAGATCCTGAACGTTTGAAGCCGTTAAGGGATTTACCTCCTCCGAAAGATAAATCCGCTCTCCGCCGAGCTCTAGGAATGTTCGCTCACTACTCACCATTTATTTCAAAATTTTCCGATAAAATCAAACCTTTAATTGATTCTAAATTACCATTATCTGGAGAAGAACTACTGCGGTTCAGGGAACTAAAATTAGATGTCGAAAATGCGGTAATCTCATCAATAGACCCAAACTTCCCGTTTACTGTTGAAACCGATGCCTCTGACGGAGCCATCGGTGCGACTCTATCTCAGAATCACCGGCCTGTCGCATTTTTCTCGAGGACCCTGACTAAATCAGAACAAAGACATTCATCAATCGAAAAAGAAGCATATGCAATCGTGGAAGCTCTAAGAAAGTGGAGGCACTATCTCATTGGAAATCATTTTCGTCTTATAACGGACTAAAGATCGGTGGTCTTCATGTTCGATAATAAAACAACAGGAAAAATCAAAAATGAGAAAATAATGAGATGGAGGCTGGAGCTATCGAGTTTTAAATATGACATTGTGTATCGACCAGGGAAGGAAAACGCTGCTGCTGACGCGTTTTCACGAGTGTGCTCTGTCATTTGCCAAGAAGATGAAAACGAACTGATGAAAATTCATGAGTCCTTGTGTCATCCCGGGGTTACACGACTATATCATTGGGTGAGGGTAAAGAATCTTCCATTTTCATTGAAAACCATACGTCGAGTTTTGTCAAGATGTCGTGCTTGTGCCCACCTCAAACCAAGGTTCCACAAGAATCAAGGAACTCTTATTAAGGCCATCGCCCCCTTTGAAAGGCTAAATGTGGATTTCAAGGGACCTCTCCCATCCAACAGTAGGAACAAATATCACCATCATAGATGAATACTCTCGTTTTCAGTTTGTCTTCCCTTGTCTGGATGTAGGCACGGCTACGGTTATCAAACATTTCGAGACACTGTTCACAACATTTGGAACACCTTGTTACATTCACACTGACCAAGGAGCCAGTTTCATGTCTCGAGAGCTCAAAACGTACTTGACCTCCCTTGGTGTCGCTACGAGTAGGACCACACCTTACAATGCTCCCGGTAATGGTCAAGTGGAACGATACAACGGCATAATCTGGAATACCGTTCAGCTCGCTCTGAAATCCAGGAAGCTAGAAACCTCACACTCGGAGATCGTTCTCAATGAAGCTCTTCACTCAATTAGATCCCTTTTATCTACGGCTACAAATGAAACTCCACATGAGCGATTCTTCAAACACCCCCGGAGATCTGGTATGGGAAGTTCGACGCCGACTTGGCTCACAACTCCTGGACCAGTCCTACTGAAACGACACATCCGTCAGTCAAAGTACGACCCGAGAGTCGATGAAGTAACCTTGGTCGAAAGTAACCCAGACTACGCCCTTGTACGCTTGCCGAACGGCAAGGAGACACGGGTATCTACAAGGCATCTGGCGCCTACTGGAGACCTCCCTTCGGAACACCATGAAGATGCGGAGGATGAGATGCCAACAGGTGACACAAATCAAGCGACTCATAATCAAAGCAAACCTGGTATGACCATACGGCCCTCACGTGAAGCAGAAGTAGGGGTAGAAAGTAGACCACAAGAAGAAGTAGGGGTAGGAAGTCCGATCTTAAGAAGAACTACAAGGACCCGTTGCTTGCCCCGTAAATATGAAGATTACGATCTTTACTAGGCAGGGGGTGAATGTAATAATAATCATATTATTATTAACCTTCATATGTGAAACTATCTCACATGCTCATTCCATACATTGTTAGTATATTCTAATTAAGTTTAATAAAGCCTTATTTCAGAAGGTATTCTTATTACACTAATAATTGTGAATTTAAATTTGAACTACATTTTTTATATTTACATTGGTGATGTGAAGTAATAAATAGATAAATTTGTTTATCACTCGGATCCTTGAGCACATAGCAGTTTGCTTTTATTGATATTTATAGTACCATTTTTAAACATCTCCTTCATTCATTCCTTAGAAATGTTGTATATTATTACATTTTTATATATACATTATAAATTATAAAATTAGTACTCAAGTATCCGAGTGATACATGTCTTAATTACAGTGAAGTTTAGGTGTTGTCAATTTTTTTATCATAGGATGTATTTTGGGTTTTATATGTGATGAGGCCAAAAAAGGGGAAAGCGTTTATTAAAAGACAAAAAATTTATCTGCAAGGTCTTATTACTTCCCCTCACCAATGTAAACCTTATAATGAGAAGAATGTTGCAACCCCACAATACATTTTTAATTATAATTTTTTTTTTTTTTAATCAATAGATATATTGACTTGGAATTTCCTCTCCCAGATTGGCAAATTTCTGAACACCGTTCTACACATTTCAGTTACGGCCAGAATTGTAACTAGGTAATTTTTTAGGTATTTGTTCAAATTAAGTGGATAGTGCAGTTTTAGCGATATTAGTTTAATTTATTTATTTTTCTATTACATTGTAGACTGGAATGAATGATCCTTAATGTAAGATATAAAATAGAGTTCAAACTTTTGTAGAGAGATGAAGGCAAACTTCTTTAATAATGGACGTTTCAGGCAGCTCAGCCCATCTTCAACAATTCAATCCAATATAAAATTAAAAATAGGTGTAAGTAACACCCAGGGAAACACCCAATTGTCAAAAAGAACAATTGTTACTATAGTGTTGATTACCTGTTATGTTCCATGATTACTACTGCATTTTAATCCAAGTTATCTCAATGATTCACTGATTTGAATTTTTAAAAAAGATACATATAGTTAATTAAAATAATGAGTACTTATAGCTAGTATATGTATATGAATTATTTTTAAAAAATCAAATCAGTGATTCATTGATATAACAGATTAAAATGCAGCAGCAATGGATGTAACAGCAGCTATCATGAAACATAAAAGGTAACCAACACTATAGACAATTTTTTTTTTTACTGTTGGGTATTGTCCCTAGGTGTTATGCACTAAAATTTTAATTTTACTTTTTGGATTGAATTGTTGAAAATAGTCTAAGCTGCCTGAAACGTCCATTATTAAAGAAGCTTTGCCTTCATCTCTATACGTTTTTGAGCCCTATCTAATTTATTTTTTAAATTAGCATTTAGTAAGTTTCGTTAAGCAGTTAGCTAGTGATAAATTAAATTATTATCAATGCTTATTGAATTTCTTATGATGAGATTTTAATGCCTGAATTTTATTACAGCTATGTCTAATCCTGGTGCCTCGTCAGATATCTGGTACCATTTTGAAAGGTCCGCAATGGATAAAAGGGCACTGCTAAAATTGTACTGCTAAAATTTCATTTTCTCATGGAACTACCAGCAATTTACTACGCCATTTGACGAAAAAACACCCTGCAGTTGAAGTGAAACGTAGTCGTCGTGCACAGCTGTCATTCCAGTATAGCCGTTGCCGTTCTACTTCATCTTCTGATAGTGCTCATCAAACGCTAAATGATGAGTAAAGCATGAATCTGAGTCTGAGGTAGCAGGTATTATTTCACCTTCCTTAGGAAATGTGGGACAGGGCTCTTTAACTAGTACAAGTCCAAGTACCAGCACTCCAGTCGCCTGCGGTGTTTCAATTTCAATTTGGTGGGAAAGTAGGAAAAATGTTTATCCTAATTTATATAAATTAGTACTTAAGAGAATGTGCATACCTGCTACCTCAGTTCCATGTGAACGTATTTTTTCCAAAGCTGGCCAAATTTATACTCTAAAAAGGAGCCACCTAACTTCTAAAAAACTGGACCAGATGTTGTTCATTAATGTTAATAGAGATTTTATTTAAACTTTTTTTTTTTAGATCTATTATTGTTTATATACATATATGTATATGTATGTATGTATATAAATAAACTTACTTATTATATGTTTAATGTATATGTATATTTATATTTGTATAGTTGTATGTATTTGTATTGTATATGTAATGTATGTTAAGTATCAAATGTAGCACATAAGTAAAAACCAGACTAATTGCCAAAATGTTAGTTTAGTGAAAACTAATCTTCTTATAAATTCATCTTGTGGCATACTTGCATACTTTAGAACTACTTGTGAGTAGTTGTGGAGTTAGTCCACTTTATACAACATTGGGCTTGGCACAAAGCTCCTTTTAAGCACTACAAAAAATTATTGATTTTTGGCACTTAGCCTAGTTTTTGCTTATGTGCTACAAATGTAAAATGTGTTATAGTTGTTATTATTCATGTACTCATTATACATATTTTAATATATTATTATCTTTAAAAGATTAATTAGTATACTGTGTCTGTAGTAACCCAATGGAGTTGGACAGCATTACTTTAATTAAGTATGTCTCTCTTTAAATACATAATTCATTGAAAATGTTATTATTATCTATTATATATTTGTCAAATACCACTCACTCACTTAACACGAAATCTCAGAAACCACCGAACGGATTGGAATGAAATTCGATATGTAGCTTCCTCTTGGGCCGTAGGTGCTCGCTAAGAAAGGAATTTAAAAAAATCGGCCTGGATCGCGGCTAATTTGCGAAAAATGCGATTTCAATTTTTATTGGGTGAATAATAAAAGATTAATTATCATATGGTATTTGGATATAAGCTAAGTTAAAAAATAGGTTAGATCTTTAAGCCGCAAACTTTGACCACCGTTTAAGTTCCTTATAGTTGTAAACAAACAAAAATACGATCGATGTCGAAACCTTATAATATTGGTACTTTCTGTGAACTCATGGTAACCTCTGCATTACTTACAACTTACAAGTTTGAGTTGTTTCGTGAAGAGAAGCTATTAAAAGACTAATGTTAAAGAGGAGGTTAAAAGACTTATGTTCTCTGGTGATGACATGTAAGGCCAGTTCGATGTAGGGACAAAAAACAGATAAGAATCAATAGTTCTACCAAGTGTATGATTCTCTTTAGTTTCGTATCATGTTCTACCATGGAGAAGAAAGGTACAGTATTAACATCCCTCAGCGTGACCCAAACACTGATACACCACATAAGAAAACCGTGTCTGAAGCTGATTTTTACACCTAAATGTTAGTGGAGCGAGGAGGGGAAGAACCTTATTTACTTTAATTTCGTAATCTTCTCAACTAATTCATGCTTGATATGTACGCAAAAATAGAAACAGAAAGACTAAACTTTCTTCAACAAAGTTGAGAAGTTAAGACTATATTCACTTAAAGTATTCCATAAGAAAAGCTGATGGTCTGGTATCAGAGCTGGGTAAGATGGTAGTTCTACCTCGAAGCTTCACTGGAGGGCTATCAAAATAATATAAAATTAACTTTTGCAAATTGTCAAATTTAATTATTGAAATTATTCTAAGAATGGAATTCTTTAGGTTTATTTAAGTAATAATTATTATCAATAAATTTATCAATAATTTAATAAATTTGACTAATTTTGTAAAATATAACTATATTTTAATATAGTTATTCTGAAATAATAAAAATAAGTTATTCTAAAATACAAATTTAGGTTTATTTATAGATATTTTAAAATATGATCACTGGTAATAGGGTTTTTTCGGTAATAGGTGATTGGTGATAACAGTTCCGAGTCAATATTAGGTTATTTTAAAGATTACGTTATTTTTGTCCCACCTCTACTTTTTGAGGGGAAAGGTTATTCTCATTTATTTACGGAGAAACTTTAAATCCCTGTTCAAAGTAATATTAACTTCTGTTTACGTTAAGATATTAAAATGAGAAATAAGAAAATAATGAAATGGAAATAAGAAAATGTCAAAATATAAGATAGTAAATCAATTTTGAATTGATTTTATATTAAATCAGAATTAATATAATGCTAAACCACACAGTAATGTTAATTCTTGATAAACTATGTGATGTGAGGAAAGTGTAAATAACAAATTATAAATATTTAAGACAGATTCCTTAAGTATTTATTACACATAACTCCTATTTATTTAACATTTGTAGCTAAATGTTTCGGAGAAAATGCTCCATCATCAGGCTTCTAAAAATTTCTAAAAACACATTAATCTATAACATTACACCAATAGTTTTACAATTATATAATATGTCATTTACCTCTTAATCTGTGATTATTTTCACATTGTCCATTCTCCATGTTATAAGCCATTATATAATATAAGGCATAATCCTTGTTGAAAGTTATATTCTCAAGGGAAGTGGAAATAAGAAAATATGAAACCTATCATGTATTTTTAGATCGATATGTTTTATTGAAATAATTATACAATCTGTCTTACTTTAGGGCAATAAGTATTAAGGATGACGAGAATGCATTCACAAAATATGCATACAGAAATTTTATCACTTAAATTGATACAACAAATAAAAATATAAAAAACACCAAATCCATGTACAAATTAATGTTCTTAAGTTTTGTAACACTTTTACACATTAGATAACAGGGAATAAGAAAACAGCAATTGATAAAACACTTAATCCTTTATGAAACTCATTTTGTCAACTTCTGTTTCACTTATTTACATTATACAATCTGTTACACTTTAGGACAATAAGTCTTATGAATGACAAAGAATGCATTCACAAAATATGCAAACTGAAATTTTATCACTTCAATTGATACAACAACTAAAAACATATAAAACACCAGATGCATGTACAAATTAATGTTCTTAAGTTTTGTAACACTTTTACACATTAGATAAGAGGGAATAAGAAAACATTAATTGATAAAACACTTAATCCTTTATGAAACTCATTTTGTTAACTTCTGTTTCACCTATTTACATTTAAGAAGACTAAATATCAATATAACACACTAAACAAGACAATCCAAGTTGAAACTGTAGAAGTGATTGTTTATATGTGAGGGTATAGGAATGAACTGTCGAAAAATGTCAACTCGAAGTGAAGCGTAAGGATCGAACTGGTCGGTGAAGCGCGGGTCAAGCCAGTTTGGTGCCTCCTCTTAAGCCGACCGTTATCAAAAATGTAAATAAATGCCGAAATAAGATAGAATTGTTTTTTATTTCAGTATAGTTCATTTGAGATCTCAGTTCCCTCCCTTTTTTCCATAGTTCAATTCCTCTCTTAGTTCAGTACATTTCCATAGTTCTTTTGAAAAATGAACTATGTAGTTCATTTGAACTAGTTTATTAGAATGAACTACCTCTAAAGGAACTATTCCCTAAAAGGAACTACTTTGCCCACTACTACACTCTACACTATAATAGATAAGGTAACCGGTAGGATAATCCGTCCTTTACGCCCTAGTGGAGAACATAAAGACGATCAGCACCAATAAAGAAATCTAAAAAAAATTGTTTATTCTAAAGAAATTCAATTCAATAATGTGATTAAAAAGCTTACCAGAACGCATTCCAATCTCTTTCGCTACTTGGTTCCAAATCTATAGTTTTAATTTGGTCTTCATATAGTCAGGGTGTGCGTGGTCATACAAAATTTTTCTTTCTCTGACTGCCTCGATTAATTTTTCCTCAATCATAAAAATGGTTTTTAAAAACAAAACTTAAAACTCCGATCAGTTTAAGTCACGCGTGAAAATTGCGCCTCAAGCACCGACTACTGCTCACGCACGCGCCAAAACTGAGTCACGTGACCCTGCGGTCAAAGATTCTCTGTTTGTTTATTTCTGTACTTCACAGAAAGTTACGGTGAGTCACCGCACCTCACGGAACAGTATGTCAACATTCATTTGTCACTAAATCAAAAATCATCTAATAGTTTTTTAGGTCCGGTAACAGCAGGATTTTACGATGGTACTGTGGATGAAATGAGAATATCATTTAATACAGAGCAAGCGAGATCACTTTATCTTTATGGACATTGAATGTAACTTTGTACCAATTATAGCTACCTGCTTTACAGGTTTTGTTAGTTCTAAGGGTTTAAAACTTTACAGGTTTTAATTGGAGTTAAAATATTTGGAACTAGGGCTGTTATTAAGTTTTTTCGTTACTAAAGGTTACAACCTTATATTTGGTTCCGAATAACTGTTCCACCTGTTCTGTAACTTCCTGTATGGATTCAGTTATTTTCTTAACATTAACCGAAACATGATTACTTATTATGAGGGAGGCTTTTATTTTCTGTAATATACCGTTTTAGATAAACCCGGTAGATTATCTTTCAGTGAATTAAGTAAATTATTTTAGACATTTGACATTCGATTGGGACCGGGTCACAATGACTCGTGTTTTTGAATTAATTACTGATAAGGTTTCTTTATATATTATGGAAATCATCCTATCTTCTCCACTTATTCTTAGATCTAGAGATTCTCATTTTAACAACTTTAACATAATATTTGTTTTTCCTTTATTGTGACTATTTGGAACCTGCTCTCTGTTGTTCTAATATATTTAATTTTTTATCAGTAATCTAAAATAAAAATTCATCATCCTGCTGAAGTACTACATGAAACTTTCATTTTTTATGTTTTATGGCTTTACATAGTAAGTGTTGTTTGTTTTCCTGAGTATTTGTTGTGATAAAAAGTGTAGAGTGTAAAATATTTAAATTTAGTGTTTAATTTAAAATGGCAGAAAATGCAGCTAACATTTCATCTATTAAACATCATAAACCTAACATTTTGGAACTTATTGCACAAGAATCTTTTATGGAAAGTGTATATCCAGCCGTCAAAGCACTCTGCTCATACGCATCTAGTAAAACAAGAAGTCTCAATTGGCTAGATAAGTGGTATGATGAGGTGTTTGTTGGTACTAATTTAATGTTGCAATATTATTATTTAAGAGTGTTTCATTCTTCATTTTCTGAAGCATTCTATGGATTAAAAAGGATTCCTAATCTTTCACAGAGTCAAAAGTCAGTTAAAAAACTGCCTTCAAATATGATTTGCTCATCTTTGTTTTTCTTAGTCTTCATTCCATATATAAAAAGAAAATTACAAGATGTCACAAGAGACTATGATGATCGGAATTCACAAGAAGATTCAAAAAGTCAGAAAGTAACTAATCTTATTGTTAAGGTTCAGAAGAACATTGGAATTATGTATGGAATTTTTAGAATTTATTATTTAATTTCATACATTTCAGGGAAAGCTAAAGAACATGATCCTCTTTTAAAATTATCTGGTGTTGAACTTGTGTACCAAGAAAGACACCTTCCAAGTTGGCGTGATATGTTAAGAGCTGTATTTTTAAATAAGTCAGATAGTTCCAAGATGAGGCTATTATTCCTTTTTAAACTCATTGGAGCATCATTAGAAATTGGTGCTTTTTTTATTCAGTTTCTTAATTGGTGGAATTCAGATGAATCAAAGAAGGTAACCAATTTGCCTATACCCAAACCGCCTCATTTAAACAATGGAAGTGATATATGTCCTTTATGTCACAACAAGAGGAAAAACGAAGTTGTTCTCTTCACTTCTGGATATGTATTCTGTTATGTTTGTATCAAGGATTATTTAGATAAGAAAGGAAAGTGTCCATTGACTCTTTTACCGGCATCTGTTGATAACATTGTTCGAATTTATTCGACTAATGAATTATAAGAATTTAATGAGTGTTATTAAATCTATTTTTGATATAGTTTTAATATTAGCTCTCCCTATATATTGTGTCTTAATTTTTTATATGGATTCTGCCATTGATAAAAAGAAATGTATAATGGCATTTAAATTGATCATCTTTAAAGTTTAATGCTTCCTATGTTTTTAAAATAAGTACACTTTAAAAATAATGATTAATATAAATATTTTAAAGCTGTCAACTTTCGTGTTAAACTGTGATGTTTTTTTTGTTTTGTAATAAGAAGTAGACACTTGAGCTGTTGAGTAACTTGTTATATTTTCTTTGTTAAATGTTGTCTAATAAACAGTTTATTTTCTTATTTGATTTATCATTTAGACCCCTTTACTTTGTTTTGTTAAGAATTAACAGGCTCTTTTATTTAATTTGAATTGCCATCATTATTGGATTATTTGGTAACACAAAAGCTGATATATAAAGTACTAATTAACTTATAATTCCATTGATTAATTACTGTTTATGTCAAACTCGCTCAATGTTAATTCCTATATTTTTTAAAAATATTTTACATTATACAGGGTGTCCCGAATTTAAATGGCAAAACTTCAGGAACTTTTAGGGGAGCGAAAAACTAAGACAAAAAGTCCTTAAGAGATTTGCTTGTTTTTAGGGAAAATCGCAAAAACAGAAACAAAACAAGTTTTCATTTTTATACTTATTTATTTACATTTATATTTATGTTATGTTCTTTTTAATCTAAATATTGTCCTCCTGCACCAATGCAAGCATTACATCTAGCACTCACTTGATAAATTGCAGCTAAACATTGTTCTGATGATATTTGGTGCACTGCATCTATGATTCGGTCTCTTAATTGCTCTCTTGAGTTGATTGACACCGAATAAACTTTCTGCTTCAAGGTTCCCCATACGAAGAAATCCATGGGTGTCATATCAGGTGATCTGGGTGGCCAAGGTACTACTCCTCCACGTCCAATCCATCGTTGTGGATAATTTATATCCAGCCAAGCTCGAGCAACTCTGCTATAATGAGCTGGACATCTATCGAGTTGAAACCACATTTCAATCCGCTGCTGTAATGGAATGTCATCTAAATAATTAGAAAAGTCCTTGTCCAAAAAATGTGATGCCATTCAATCTTGCAGGTAAAAAATATGGTCCCACCAGTAATCCGTTCCTAATTCCAAGCCAAACGTTAATAGCAAATTCATGCTGAAACCTACTCTCTCTAATAGCTCTGGGATTTTCAAGAGCCCATACATGATAATTTCTTTGATTAACAATTCCTCCTCTTGTAAAGGTAGCTTCATCGGTCCATATAATTTTTAATGGAAATAAATTATCATTGCGAATTTTGTCAAGAAACCAGTTACTAAAACTAAAGACATAATCTTGAGGTAATAAATTCTGAACTTTTTGAAGATGATATGGGTAGCGATTATCACCTTTCAAAGTTCGCCATATTGCTAATGCAGCAGATGCTCTTCGGATGCTAAGTCTCAGGATTGTTATCAAAGTGGTGTTGGACACAATTTCTTCTCCGATAATCTGCTCTTATTGCTGCCTGGAATTGGTCGCCTTCATTACGTATTAAGAATGACCCAGTCTCTCGTAGTCTATTAAAAGTTAACGAAAAGACTCGTCGATTAGGCACTCTTCTATTAGGAAATCGGCGCACCGCTTCTAAAGCATTACCGTTACAGAAACCATACACAAAAATCATATCAGCGTATTCAACATTAGAATATGTATGCGGCATTATGGCTGATGCTATTCACACAAAAATATCTGAGTAACTGACTGAAGACTGATTTAGGAATTATAGTCCTAGAAGGAAGCCAAAATGTAAACAAATAAAAGAATGTAAAGGATAACATTAAGCGTTTACATATCTCACTGCCTAGCCTGACGAACTTTGAAAGGTGATAATCGCTACCTGTAACATTTTTGTTTTGTTTCTTTTTTTGCGATTTTTTCTAAAACTAAGCAAAAACAAGCAAATCTCTAAAGGACTTGCCTTAATTTTTTGGTCCCCTATAAGTTCCTAAAGTTTTGCCATTTAAATTCGGGACACCCTGTATATAACTAAACATGTTTGTATATATGTTTATGACAATAGGTGTTATACCGAGAGATATATGCAGAGATATATGTAGAAATATATGCACCCATTGCAGGATTACAGCAATGTGGAAAACTAGAAAAGTGAACATTATAAATAGGATATTTTTATTTATATACATTTGTATATATTTTACATTCAAACAATACTATTTACATAAATATGTACAACTTTTTTTTTTTTTTAAATAATAACTATATACAGGTCAACTTCAGGACAATAATTTAATCTGAAAATGGCAAGTAAACTTGTAGTAAAAACTTTTTTTAATCTTTATAGGATTTAAATTATAAGACTAAGTTAAAAACTATCGATTAATAATTAAGCTGAGCTATGCAAATGCAGATACAATTTAAGAAAATTAATTGAAATGAAAAAAATCTTATAAATCATATAATTAAACAATAAAATGCTTCTTGATATCATAATAACTATACATATTTGTACAAATATATGTAAATACAGATCACATAAAAAAAAAAATTTTTGGTTTGATTACACTTCATAAATGAGAGGAAATCTCAGATGAAAGGTGATAACAAAAAATGGTCACTTATCTTATAATTTTCAAAAATAATGAGACTAATGAGCTCTATATAATTAATAAATATACTAACAAGTTATGTAATTGTATTTTAAAAATGCTAACCTATAACTATGGTTATTAACAAAAAAAAAAAAAATTCTAAAATATGGTATAATAGTTCAATACTTTAACATAGCTCAAACATAATGAGCAGAAATGGTTCTTGACATATCACAAGAACAGCAACCTAACAATAAACTCTTTGAATACTAAACCTTACCTATTCTTATAAAATAATCAATGGTAATATTATAAATACATTTCATTTATTGAACAAATACAGGCTTTTCAATATAAAACTACGAAAGACCGGGGCTTGATTGTAATGATTTTAATTTGTCTAAATATTGTCACAACTTTGGAAAAATTCCACTTTCCAGTGGGTATTCGTCTTAAAAACTAAATAAAAATCAATTTTCAACAACTGAGACTAATGCCTTTTCTCATAACGTTACATGATTTTGATGCGAAAACCTTAATTTATGAACTAGCTGAGGAGTTAAAATTGAATTAGATGTTTTAAAATTAAAATGTGAGTTTAAATAATTATTTACACAAACTGGAATACAAAGAAACTGCATAGCTAATTTGGATATATTTGGAAATTTTCCCTGATTATTTTTCCAATATTGTATCGGAGATTTTTCGAGGGTTATGGGGGCTTCACACTCAAATTGAACAACTTCCAGATGAAGACGTTGTGCCGAAGGAACATCATTCTTCACGCAAAGATCACCCAAAAGATATTCCATTCCTTTAAAAAAGAAATTAAATTAATAAATAAAATAAATATAGACACAGAATAGAAAAAGTCATTAAGTTAAAATCCAAGTTTTGTTCCTTTAGACATGGTTATGTGTTTTGGCTGGGGATCTATACTTTTTTGGTGTAACGTTTTTTTATAGTCAAAAACATAACAATTTGACAAGCTAGTTTGTGCTTCTTGGATCAAAAATTTGTCGACAGTTTTCTTACCATAAATTTTATGGAAGATATTTCCTGTTATTTAACATTTGTCGCTAGGATCAACTGTTTAAGAGCTATATTGGTTTGAATGAAAAAAGTTACTTTTGGCCTACATTTTTTAAGTGTTGTGGCTTTTTTGTTACGCTCTAGCTCTGTTTTGGTGTTACTGGATCGAAGATTTGTTGACAGTTTCCTTATCAGAAACTTAATGGTTATTATTTTTTTTTAGCATTTGTCACTAGGAACAACCGTTTCAGAGCTATATTGATTTAAATGAAAAAAGTCATGTTGGAAACCCTATTTTCTCTCAATTTTGTTTATTTCAAATAATCATTGATTGTTAATCTATTTTACTTCATTTGATCTTTAAATTATAAAATTTAAATTGACAAAAGCAGTAGATTATAGAGAGACATATCCATGTATTGTTTTCCCAATCAGGAGGGGGGGGGGGGGGGGGGTGAACATTGAGTTTTTAACTGTCATATGTACTATTTTTATTTAGAGATGGTTAAAAGTGCAGTAAGCTAAGACACAAATCACGTATTATTTCAACTGATGGCCAACCAACACTATTTTTCTTTCAAATTAAATTACATAAGAGTATTGCTGAGCTAAGCTCGCTGGGATCCCAGCTACCTAAAGAATTTATTGTAAAATGCATACAATAAATATTTAAGTAAAATTCTTAAAGATACACATAATCTGTGAAAACTAGAAAATTCTTAGCCCAAAACTGTTATGCCTCAGTTTAATTTACTATTTACTACTGTAACCCTGCCATGAGCAGTGCTTATGTAATATCTTCACTGGGATTTTTATTTATGGCTATAGGCAGATATAAGAGCTGTGGACTTATAAATTCTGAACAGACCCTTGTTGGAGTTCATGAGTTGTAACTATAAAATTATTGTTCTGAATAATCCAAACACCTCAAGAAATAAAACAAACCTTACCATGTTAATAATTCACACTATAACCTTATTCAATACTTCAGGTTTTGATAAAAAAACAATACTTGTTAGAAGGAAAATTCTTAAATATATTTTCCTCATAAAACACTACTTTAGCATAAATAATAAATTTAGGTTGTTCGGGATGAATAAAAGATAACATAGTCGTGATAAGTACTCAATATTTACTTATGTACAAAAAATATTTTTGTACAGTATGTACAAAAAAATAAATCACTGTATAACAAAGTTGTCAAAAATTAAGAAATTTCCAATACATCGATTCTTATCTAACCTACAAAATAAAACAATGCACGGAGCAATGTAAATTAAATGAGAATAATGTTCTTAGAATCACCGAAAAAAGTTCATTTTTTTTATTTTAAGGACCGATATCGTTTTGCAGTACGATCTCGTAGGCGCTTGAGGGTGAGTAGCTCAGGAGGTGAAGTATCTCGTTGTTTTTGGAAGTAGGTCATCAACTTCTCCAGCATTGAAGTCGCTTCCCTGTCAGTTAGGCCAACCTCTTCATCGGTAACATCCTCTTTACTACCATCCTCTGTTTCCAGTTCTGCAAGGCACACTTCCACGATTTCACTAACACTTCGTACTTGATTATGAATATCACTTTCACTATTTGTCACCTCGGGATCGTCACTTTCTTCCACATTCGCACTTTTGTAACTTAATCCATTATCTCTATCATTTAACGCCTGACAAAGCCAATCTTCACTGGTAACACTGTTACCTGACATATAATCACCTCTTGCACCCAGGTCATGAACGCCATGTCGTTCCTTCCACCGGGCTAACCATCCCACACTGGCAGTAAAACCTGGGTCCCCATTTAATTTTTCATTGAATTCGAGGGCTATTGCTTTTAAGGTTATACCCGATACGTGTATTCCAAGTCGACGTTGTTGACAAAACCATACGTATAAAGCTTCGTCTAAAGTTTCGTTTTTTGGTTTTTTTATCGTGCTTCTGTTGCCTAAACTGTCTTTACTAACCATTTTGTCACAAAAATCTTCAATGTCTTTCCGGTTCCTTTTCCAGTCAGAAACGGTTTGTTTTCCAACCCCTAAATCACTAGCTATTTTAGTTAGAGATTCCCCCGCATCAATACGAAACAAGGCTTGGAGTTTCTGCTCCATTGTCACGGTCACTTTCTTCCGTTTGGTAGTAGCCATTTCTACACAAAAACACTCTCACTGAACGTAAGTGAAAACAACACAACCAGCCGTTCCGGTATCAGTGGATATGAGTACCAACTGATAACTAATCTAGTGGAGAATACTGTACCTGCTACATTGTAACAGGTATCTGAAAACGAACCTGTTATAGATATTAAAAAATAGCTGGTACATCTAGTTATTTCATATCAATATAACCAAACAATTATCTTATCACCCAATAGTGGTAGGTTTTCATTATAGATCTAGGAAATAATAGTATCCCAAAATATTTAATCAATCTGGTTGCAGAGTTATCAACCTGGTGAGAGAAATCTGAATAAGTATTCTAAAGATTTATCAGTAACCAGAAACTACTTCAGTTTTGAAGATAAGTATTAGTGACTACAAAATCTTCAAGTATTTAAATTCAATTATGCTTTCAACAATCCTACCTCAATCTTCATTTTCTTGAAATAATAATCTCTAATTACTTTATTTGAATAAGATGCTTATCTCTTATATTTCCAAAAACTGAGATAAAAAGAATAAGGGCCAAGCGAAGAACAGGTAAAATATAGTTGCATAAGTGTAACTCGGTAAATGAGTAACAGATATTTTTCGTAACTGTATCGGTGGTATCAGCTAAAAAAAATACTAGTTTCGATGATTCACTTAGTAATGTATAGTTCCTGAAAGAACTAGTTCACGAGCGCATGCGTATCTCACTTAAGACCTATAGCTGCTTCAGTTCAGTTCATAGAGTATTAAACCGGATTAACAGTAGCTTTTTTTTCTTTTTTAAGTGTTTTTTTTTTTTTTTTTTTCCAAATTTGACAAAAAGTCATTGTGTGTTGATATTATAATTTCCCGTAAGTATAAAAAATCATCAAGTGAATATAACTACAATATATGCATATCAGAGAATGAGAAGATTCACTATATAACTTTCTGAGAAATTTTAAATGAGCATATTCCCGTTTTTTCCCTCTCCTAAAAAAATTTAATTTTGTTACTAAGTGACTTTTACCTCCAAGCAGACCATATTATTAAAATATTTAAAGCTCCTAACCTGTTCGAAAGTTGTAGTTGATTCTTTAACTTATTTTCAAATACACAAAGTAAAAAAATTAAAATATCAAATACGAAGTTAATTATCAAAAAGTAAAAACATATGAAGATTACATTGATTTTGGAGATAATTAGTATCAATAATATAATATATATTTTATTTAATATTTATTTTAAATAAATTTCTGTTAATAATTCAAATGTTTTGTTCTTAGTAAACCTTATCTATGTAATATTTTTAATTTTATAATTAAAGGTTTTTTTTTTTTTTCTTTTACATGAATCTTGGAGTGATAGTTATAAATGAAGGTATCAAAATTTTTCATAAGATAATTAACTTTATCATACTCTAAATGAAGGAGCTTGCAGGAAGTCTAATTTCTTGGAAGCTTGGATATCTATCTATAAATCAATAGAGAAGAAAACTTAATTTTAAAAAAATTATATAAAAATAACTATCTTAAAGGGGGGTCACCTGTGGTGTAGTGGTTAGCATAGCAACCTACTAAACCCAAGATCGCGGGTTCGCAGCCCGGCAGATGACCTTAGGATTTTTTAAAGGGAGTAAAACATCCTTAGCTATGCCGCCCTTCAGAAGGGGCATAAAATGGGGGTCCCGAGCCTGTGCAATGTCAGGTACTAATTATACCTGGATAGGCAAAATTTAGGACTCCCAACGTAGCATCGTCCGATTAGCTATAGCAGCATAAAGTGACGTTAAACGAAATAAACAAATAAACAAACAAACTATCTTAAAGGGAATGTTTCCCACCTCAAAACTGAAGAGAAACAAAAGAAAATTCTCCCTTTTAGTTTTAGAATTATATATTGTTTTGTTTATTTATCTTGTTTATTATAATCATATTATTTTAAAACATGAAGTTTCATCACTTACTTATCACACCACCTTCATTACCGACCCAATGAGGTTCTTACAATTATTAATTTTTAACATTTTAAAAATATATAGTATGTTTTTTTAATATATTAAATAAATAATAAGCTGTCACTCACATTATGAATGCAATTCAAACACATTCCTTCTCAATCTGATCATTTATTATTTATTAGAATTTCTGTTAATTTATAGTCTATTGAAACCTGTACTACTTCAACCCACGAAGGGCCTTGGGTTTTTTTTTTCCCGGCTTTAATGGCACCTCAGCCTTGTGGCTCATTGTGCCTATGCCGTTTATCCTGTACCATTATTAGTACAGTCCTAGTGTTTTCATGTACCCTATAATGCTAATGGCCTTGGGTTTAGTACTTTGTACTTGGTTGTACTGTTACTTGGCCAATGGTTGTGCAAGGAAATTCGGCTGGAATCAAACTCAACCGCTAGGTTTTTGCCAATTTAAGGGTACCCACTTTATGGAAGCTGCGTGTCCGATGAGGGTATCCCGACCTTAGGGTCTATCCTCAGCTGATGTAAAGAAAAAAACCTATACCGCTATAACCCATGAAGGGTCTTGGGCTGAGTACTTGTTAAGGAAGTACTGTTTCGAGAACAAATTATGTGGTTACGTTATGGCAGTTATGATCTACTGCCAGGTTTTCCCCCCCATTTTAAGAGCACCCACTTTATAGAGGCTGGGTGTGCCCTGCCCCTCCAGACCCCTAAGTCGATCCACAGCCGAAAAGACATAAATTAAAGAGTTCTCAGTACCTTACCCACTGAACTACCCTGCTCCCCATGGCAATCTTCGCAGAACTCAAACCTCTGTGAGTTAGAAGTTGAGTGCCCAGTTGGTACAACTGAACTAATGCAGGTGCGTAGGAGGTCCTAGATAGACCATTTATAAAAAAAAAAAAAATTGCAACAGATATGTTGATTTGCAGCATGCTAATTAAAGAAATGTATTTAGTTTGGATAAAACCTTTTTATTGGATACCTCAGACTTTACTGTCACAATACCATGTTTCCATATAAAGAGATGCTGCAGATTCAGCTAATTTAGAGGAGTCCAAAATGCAATTATTACTAAAGATTAGTAAGTATTCTTTATCAATTCAAAAGAGAGAAGTATAGTTATTAGAAATTAACAATTAACTTAAGTTACCTGACTGATTGGCTCGTTTACAAGGGGAAATGTTATCTTGGTAACTTGGAATTGCTGAGGCTGCATTGCTCATTATTTCTTTCAATTTTTCTTTTAACTGATCTGTATACCAACCAAATTATTACTATGAAGGAAAAGAATGATAACAAGGATGCCTGGCTCATTTTTGACTAACGAGAGTCAAGACACATCAAAAAATTTAATATAGTTGTTAATAGTACTTATGTTTTAGTACTTTATGTTTTACTCAAACACAATAAATTTCAAATTCGCTCTCCTTCAGGTACAAAGAAGTAAAATTAAATCTTATGTAAGAAGTTGAATAATGTTATCGATTTTTGGTGCAGGTAATATAGAACCTCTTATATTTATTAAAAATGTATTAGATTTTATTTTGACATCTAACAGCAACTCCACTAAATTCGTTAAGCCCACACAGCATAGACAGATCAATTGAGGAGTTATCTTTCAAAACTGAACATGTCCACTTCAGGAAATGTTTAAAAAAGAACAAAAGAAACCTAATGTTTAAAAAAGAAAAAAAAACCTACACCATTCCTCCCCCTGCTGTTAAAACGAGACAAATTATATTAACAAAATCCTTGATAGATGTCTACTGACAAAAACAAAGAAAGAAAACATTTTGACCGAAGGTGGACATGTTGAGTTTTGAACGCTAACTCAATTGCTCTGTATCAATTCCACTATTGCAGTTTCTCATCCACCGATAGCTCTTTACGATAAACTTTAATTTTTAAAGTTTTAACATGGATGATATTGATATTTTGTTATTTCTTCTTCCCAAACGTAACAAGTTATAACAGAACTTATTATCAGTTTAAACATAGACTTAGTGTTTTCTATATTTATATTATATAGCATCTCCTAGTGATGTATAAGGTACTACCCATTGTTACATACAAATGCCTCATAAAATTGGCTGACAACTTCTTTGGTAAAGAAGAATGTGGTTTTAGAGCAGATAAATCAATTTTTCTTTGGTGAAGAAGAATGTGGTTTTAGAGCAGATAAATCAATTTTCGACCACATATTTTCTTAGAGAGGTCCTACGAATTCCATATAGATTTACATCACCAATTTTTATACTTTGTTGAGAATGATTAGTTTTAATATAAAATTCAATCAGAAGGTCTCGACAAAAACTACGTGTTCAAAACTTAACACAAAATAAAAATACCCTTCATTTTTCTAACGATAACAATCAACTGAGGAGGTCACAATTAAATTCTCTATCAAACAAAACTCGTTGCTATCGCAACACATAAAAGTAGTTCTTAGGCAGACACAAAAATAAATAAATAAATATTTACAGTTCAAAAATTAGGTATTCTTCTTGGAGAGCTACTGCTAAGTCCTAGCTGCGGATTCTGCTACAACTTTAAACAGGCATATGACAATGTGAATAGAAAAGAAGCTATGGCTGACCTAAGAGTACTTCATTTACCATGTAAATTAATCAGGCTGATAAGTAGGACCTGGTGAAACATGAGATATCAAGTTAAAACAAAAACTTCACTGTCAGAAAAATAGTGGCAGGCAACAGGTGCTTGTTTGCAGTTCAAGAAGTTCTTAGGTCTAAAGATTTATCGTGTAAGGCTATAAAACCATTATTAGATCTTTTGTTATGTACGAGAGTGAAATATGGGTACTTACAAAAAGAAGTGAAAAAATACTCAGGGTTTGGGAGAGGAAAATATTTAGAAAGATATTTTTTGGCCCAAAGTTGACTAGAAGATAAGAAAAATTGATCTTATGACATTGTTTGGAAGTGCAGATATAGTCACCAAAATAAAGTAGGCAAGGCTAAGATGGCTGAGAAACGTGGAGAGGATTCCTGCAGAGAGATTATCTCAAAAATTACCTTAAAAAAAAAAAAAAAAAAAAAAAATCCCGAAGGATTCAGAATTCGAGGGTAACTACGACACAGATGACTAGATGACGTGGAGCAAGATCTAAGTCAGGATGCCGCAAGGCTGCGGACGGAGATGGATGGAGGAGACTTATTGAGGAGGACCTGGTCCTGCTTTAAGGACTGTTGTGCTAAACTATAAATAGATATTTCCCTAATATAAGAAAGTAAAAAAGGCTTGCGAATGAATGCCGGACGGATTCCCAAACTGGTGATGGAGTGGGAGGTGGAGGGGAGAAGAGGGAGAGGAAGACCTCGTACCCAATGGGGAGACAAGGTGAAGGAAAGCATGGCGGGACGCGGACTGATAGAGGATGATGCGGACGACAGGGACGAGTGGAGAAGAAGACTTGAGGAGGAGTTTGGTTGAGAAAAACTTCAAACATGAAGAAATTTCTAAAAAAAAAAAAAAAAAAAAAAAAAAAAAAAAAAGGCTTGATTCTTAAAGTTGTTTTTTCTAAGAGGCAGTGATGAGAATAGTTGCTGTAGTTTTTATATTTGAGCGTGTTGTGTGGTTGTGAGGGTGTGATATTAATGGAGCTTCATGTTTCCAAGCTATAAAACTATTAGTAATAAGAGACTCATTTATTATATTACTGTTGACTGCTTTCCTTTCATGGGATATTTCCACATTAACAGGGAATAACCACCTGCTTAGCACATTAGCACTCCCTGGCTAAATATTGAGGAATATAATTCTAATTCAATATTACTCATCGCCAAGATATAACGGAATTCCATAATACCTGCAGGTTGCCAAAGCACACATAATTAGAATATAATTACCTGAAAGGCGAGATCGTTTACTAGGGGAAGAAGAAGTATCTCGATAGGTTGTGGTCGACTGGGCAACGTTATTGATCATCTCTTTCAATTTTTCTTTTAACTGATTTTTGCATTTGTCATTCATAAAAGGTAAATTTTTAAACCTTGGATCTAATGCACACGACATATCTAGAATTTCATTAATTTTAGGGTCGTTATACCTAGAATAAATATATTACATTACTAATTTGTAGAAATTAATATAAGAACTATAACATAATAAAATAATATAAATAAATTAAAAAATAACACCATTAGCAGTAGAATTGATTAAATATACAGTGGAGAGTTCATTATCTGAACAATTAATTTAACTTTTTTTTTGTAATGTAATCTTAATTAAATTGGTCATCTAATCAATTATTCAAATTATTAAAAATATTTTAATTAAAAATTAAATTAAATGAAAACATGATTTTTTTCCATGAACGTCTACTATTAGGGAAGTCCTATTGTTTCTCATTAACTGCAAAAAATGAAGTTATCCTTCTATACTTCTATAGCTACGTATTTGATATTTCTTCACTATACATGTTGTATACCATATTTGTTCACTATATGTGTTGTATACCTTATTTGTTCACTATATATGTTGTATATACCATATTTGTTCACTATATATATGTTGTATACCATATTTGTTCACTATATATGTTGTATACCATATTTGTTCACTATATGTGTTGTATACCTTATTTGTTCACTATATATGTTGTATACCATATTTGTTCACTATATATGTTGTATACCTAATCCTAATTAGATCATTTCATTTGTTTATCTAAATTTAAATCGGTTCTCATTCAATATCTATTGGTTGGTAAAAGATAGCTCACCTTCAGGTTTATGAAGTATATATCACATTTGAAATTATTTATTGTTTCAATATTAAAGCATTTTAACAAAAAGAAAACAAGTGGTTCTTTCAACAAATGACAAAATGGAAATAATTAACCAGCTAAAAAAAAGTGAAATAATAATAGGAATTAAAAATAATTCTGATTAAATCATCTGGTATGCAAATAAGCAGTTCATTGTAAAACTTTGAAAAAGTAAAAAGTGAATCGTTGAAAGATGCTGTTTACACATAATATTTTTTAAAGTGAATTTCGATTATTCTAATCCGACCCCTTAAAATATTAGTTCAGATAATCAATGCTCTACTGTACGCACCAAAAAGGTGAAAAAAATAAATAAATAATATTTCAAATAGTTAAAAAGATTGATTGCTTACTTATTCATGATCAAGGTACAAAGGATTGATTTCAGTTCTAGAGCGAATTTCGAATCAAATTTATTTTTTTCCAAGTGAACATTTTTGAGTTGTTGCAAAAGCGGTTTCAAAATAGAAATCAGAGGTATTCTTTCTTCATAAAGTGTTGTCATAGCAACCTGGAAAAAAAATCAGTTAATCTTTAGAATAAGTAATGAGAGTATGTAATTGTGAGGCTGCCTCTATTATAGAGACTATGATTTGATATCATGGATCTAAAGATGTCTATTTTAAATGTACAAAAGATAACTTCTTGGGACTAAATCAAGAGTGGCGATTTCTATGACCTTGTCATAGAATTATAAAATTGTTGCAAATGTGTTTTTATTTTTAGATATGAACATGTTTTTTTCAATTTCAAAATAAGAATAATTATAAATAATACAATATAATAATTGATGATAACAATGAAAAAACATAATTCATTTGGAGTAAAAATTAATCAAACATACCTATAACATTAAGAGTTAAGGAAGAGAACCAATTTATCATCTAGTAGTCCAGTCAATAAACACTTTGTAGAGTGCATGGAATATGCGATAATTTTTGACTTCATAGCTTCGTTAGGAATAGTTGGAAGGTAAACATACTAAAAGTCCCCACCGCTGGGGGGTGAGCTAACGGTGAGGGGGAGGGGAGAAGTTCCATTTTTTTGCTTTTTCGATAATATCTCGAAAACTGTTGGCTCTAGAAAAATATGTTTTAAATAAACATAAAAGCTAATTAAATTTACTATAAAATTTATTATAGACACATTTGTCGTAATTCTAACCGTTTAAGAGATATACGTTATTGAAAATAGGTGATTTTCGGGAAAAAACAAATGTCACCTCACTTTTTGTCAAACTTTTGCTTTTATTACGTTGCACAATCGTTTCTCAGAAAAAACGTCAGAATCAAAATTGTAGAGCATTAAGTGTACTTTAGTTTCATACATACGTTTTTGGTATTTGCTTCAAATGTTTAATAAAAAGTGGGTTAAAAATTTTTTCTATTTCTAAAATTGTCGATTTTTTATTACGTATATCTCGAAAACCATTGTAATTTCTACGAATACGTATATAATTAATTTTATTGGAAATTTAATGAGCTTTAATTTTGATCTGCTACATATTTTTCTAGAGTCCACCGTTTTCAAGATATAATCGAAAAACAAAATTGGGACCTTCTCCCCTCCCCCCACCTTTAGCTCACCTCCCAGGGGCGGGGACTTTTAATATGTTTACCTTTTAACTACTCCTAACAAAGCTGCGAAGTCAAAAATTATCGCATATTCCATGCACTCTACATCCCTCATTTCGGCACTCTTTATCTTGGGTCGCATTTCTCTGAAAAAACAAGTTTATTGATTCTCATTCCGAAACTAATTTTTCGATTCAAAATTTCTTTTTTTTTATCAGAAAGCTCCTTCAATTTACTATAAGAACCTATATATGAAATTTTGATTATGTCACGTTATACACTCAAACCAGCCCACTGAATTTGTGACTATCGTCATACTTTGCTAAAACATACATATTTAGAGTTCAGGTTTGGATGTATTACGTGTCATAATCAAAATTTCATATATAAGGCCTGATAGTAAATTTTAACAGATTTTAGTTGAAAAAAAAATAAAATTCACATCTGACAAATAGTTTCGGCGTTATGGTCAAAACTATGCCAAAAAAACTTGGACTTAAAATAGTTAGCGGTTTTTAACGTGCTGGTATGGGTATTTGATGGAACTTGATCAAAATTTCATATATAGGTTCTTATAGTAAATTTAAGGAGCATTCTGATAAAAAAAAATAAATTTTGGATCGAAAAATTAGTTTCCGAACGAGTATCAATAAACTTGTTTTTTCAGAGAAGTGCGACCCAAGATAAAGAGTGCCGAAATGAGGTATGTAGAGTGCATGAAATATGCGATAATTTTTGACTTCGCAGCTTTGTAAGGAGCAGTTAGAAGGTAAACATATTAAAAGTCCCCACCCCTGGGAGGTGAGCTAAAGGTGGGGGGAGGGGAGAAGGTCCCAATTTTGTTTTTCGATTATATCTTGAAAACAGTGGACTCTAGAAAAATATGTAGCAGATCAAAATTAAAGCTCATTAAATTTCCAATAAAATTAAATATATACATATTCGTAGAAATTCCAATGGTTTTCGAGATATACGTTATTAAAAATCGACAATTTTAGAAATAAAAAAAATTTTTAATCCACTTTTTATTAAACATTTGAAGCAAATACCAAAAACGTATGTATGAAACTAAAGTACATTTAATGCTCTACAATTTTGATTCTGACGTTTTTTCTGAGAAACGATTGTGCAACGTAATAGAAGCAAAAGTTTGACAAAAAGTGAGGTGACATTTGTTTTTTTCCCGAAAATCACCTATTTTCAATAACGTATATCTCATAAACGGTTAGAATTACAATAAATGTATATACAATAAATTTTATAGTAAATTTAATTAGCTTTTATGTTTATTTAAAACATATTTTTCTAGAGCCAACAGTTTTCGAAATATTATCGAAAAAGCAAAAAAATGGAACTTCTCCCCCCAATGGTTAGCTCACCCCCCAGCAGTGGGGACTTTTAGTATGTTTACCTTCTAACTATTCCTAACGAAGCTATGAAGTCAAAAATTATCGCATATTCCATGGACTCTACACCCCTCATTTCAGCACTCATTACTGGACTATAGGGAGAATAAGAAAAAAAAAATCATTTCCTCTTCACAAGAAGATATGGAGAGAAGAAAAAATTAACAACTACAATTAGAATATATGGAAAAGTTTGTAATTTCTCCAATAACAATAAAAATTTATAGATATATATGTTTAATCATTTTTTTTTTATTATTAGAGTCTGATTTTTAAAAAACACAATAACAATCCAGTATCTGGGATACAGAATTTAAAAACAATCAAAAGAAAACTTAACCTCTTTTAAAATTGAGTTTTTTAATTTGTTATTGTGTTTTATTTTTTTTTATACCACTTAAAAAAAATATATAATGATAAATACCTTGAATGGAGACAGCACTTCAGTTATATCTGCAATTATTGACCATTCTTCAGAATCAAACTGTAGAGAATCCACAGAATAACCAGCATTCGATAAAGTAATATAGATTTTAGGTAAAATATCTTTTCGTACCAGGAGCTGTTCTAGCATTGTAAACGTAGAAGACCATAATGGTGGAGTATCTGGTTGAAGGCCACCTTTTTCACACTAAAATATAACATTTATAATTCCTATGAAACATAAAATTGAAGTAGTATAATTCATAAAACTCTTTTCTTAAAGTTAGATAAAATAACTTCAAAATATATTTTTCTCCAGGATCAGACATGAGATAAATTAAGAAGAAAATAAAATAAACATTATTCTTAGACTACTTGTCTCCTATCAATAACATTAATACAACAACATTTGTTATCCTTTAAGATTAGTTACTGTACTAAAATCCTACTGTTTAGTTCCTACTTATTGATAATATATGCAATGGACTTGAGTTTTTCCTTTCAGTAGATAACAGCTCTGCAGTGCACAGCACAATAAGGGTAAATGACTTTTTTAGTAGGCTGATGAGAGTTAAATATAAAAGAACTCTGCTTAATAAAAAATACAAACTGTGCAGTTATGACTTTCAGAATAAAAGTTGTTAAAATCGGTAGTCAGTTGTGATCACAACCAAGTGGGCGAGAGCACTACATAGCAGGTAGTCAGTTGTGATCACAACGAAGTGTGAACTAACGATAATGGGAGTGGTGGTAGTGCACTTCCTTGAAGAGAAGGGTCATGACATCTCCATTTCATTGGAGTGAGAACGCCCACATCAGCCAGATTTCTGGGTATATCCTGAATAAATAGTGTAGACTGGCAAATGAATCAATAGCAGCAATGTACCTTAAAGTTACTTGAAGTTTTGATTTGGTTGAAATCTGTCTTCTCATATTGGTTTCACTTTATTGAGCAAAAACGATAACAGGTTTGGTTCTATCCTAAAAAAGGTCCTGTAGCTAATGTGATCTTCCTATGATAAATCTCTGCTTATGCTATTGGTGGTGTCGTGTGAATTTCTCCTCTTTACACAGTCTCGAGTCCATACTTTTCTCTTCTTGATTTTAAATTTTTTCAAATGATACCTCAGCTTATGTACTAACAGTTTGCACACAATATTCATGTCTTCACATTCTACCACAAAAACAAGAGCGACAGAAGCACAACCAACAAAGGCACTTTCAAATGTTGTGTTATCGCCCTATTCACTATTCACTAGCCCTTTGCCCTGCCCAATATGAACCTGGCTTTAGGATTCATAAATTATTTGCCACTTCTATTGGAATTTTATTATTCCAAGAATATTTTCAAATGTTTAGCATTCAATGTCAGTTCGACAAACAAAAAAATTCAAAACATCAACACTTTGTTACATACATTATATATAATAATTTTAAAATGTAAGACAAGAAATGAAACATGTTGATATGATGAAGCCATGGTAAGGCTTCTAAAAGGTATCATCTCTTAGAGTAAACTGAAATGTAATAGAACAAAAAGGGGGAGGGCAATGGGCAAAGTGAGGTAAATCGGCAAACCCCTATGACAAGTTGGTTTTTCTATTCCTAATGGAAACCAGTTTAAAATGAGACCATTGGGAATATTTACTTCTCATAGTCCCATTTTAAATTTAACATCGAGTCTCAAACAAGATGGCCGCTTCTGCACATCACATTTAGAATCGCTCTCTGTTTGTGACATTTTCTACTGTGTGTTCAACTTATGTTTCAGTTTCGTATTTATCAAATAGTGACAATATAAACTATAGATCATTTGGACAATAACATTTTGAGTGAGGTGAGTTAAAACATTATTAACAGTGAACTGATTTAATATACATAGGTGAGGCAGTTTAACTGGCCAGCCTAGCCCGTAATCCTCCCGCTTGTTTGAATACAGTGGCACTATCAGACAAGGTCAAGGGCCTGTTGTTGTTTTCAGCTACCTCTAGTTCGTAGCCACATATTTAATTTAATTTATTTATTTGTTTATTTTTTTACGTAAGAACTTTTTTAGTTTATTTTTTCTTTCTTATTTTATAATCATATTTCTCGAATAATGTATTTTTTTTTAGTTAACATATTGTGGATAATTATGCCATTATTTTAGTTTTTCATTATTTACTTCACAGTTATAATTATTTTTGTTATTTTTATTATTATTTTTTAATACTATTACATAATGGAAGTGGTAACATCTGATGACTCAGAGACTGAAACCCTTTCATATTCAGAATTCAGTGAAACTGAATACCAGTCCAGAAGAGCCCTTCAGAAGCGACATAGAAATGCCGCCCCAGGTTCAGCGGGCAATTCGCCAAATAAAAAGAAAAATAAAACTAATAAATCAAAAAAGACTACCAGCAACACTAATAATCTATCAAATAATAATAATAATAATCTTCAAACTCGCAGTAAAACTACTGCAGCCCAAAAAATCACAGCCAACCACCGTACCAAATATATCTAATCCGTCTACTTCATCAACGAACAATAATAACCCAAATCCGCATCACACATCTGATCCAGAACCACCTCCTATCTTTGTATCCAAAATTGAAAATTTCATGTCATTTTGCCGTGAAATATCAGCTCTGATCGGAGAAACTAATTTCAACTGCTTCTCTCGGGTCAAAGATATAAAAAAAAAAACAACAAATAAAGATGATTACAAAAAATTGGTTAATCACCTAACCAGCAAAAATTATGAATTCCATTGTTACCAATTAAAAGAAGAAAAAGCGTATAGAGTGGTATTGCGTGGTCTTCATTCTACCACCCCCACGAGCGCCATAAAACATGATTTGGAAGCAATTGGTCATAATGTAAGGCAAGTGTCTTCCATAATTGCCATTATTCTTCGTCGACTTGGAGCCGGCTGGCAACAACGATGAAATATTCGACGTAACCAGACTGGTATATTCAGTCGTAAGATTCGAAGAGCCAAGAAGAAGGGCCACTATAGTCCAGTGCACTCGATGCCAAAGTCTCGGACACACCAAGACTTACTGCCATCACCAAGCCAGGTGTGTGAAATGTGCTGGCCCACATTCAACTGAGACATGCCAAAAATCGAAGGATACACCTGCAGTATGCGCGCTGTGTGGACAAGACCATCCAGCAAGCTACAGAGGCTGTTTAGTATACAAAAGTGTGCACAGCCAGAGAAATTCAAAATCAACCCTACAACAAAGAAGTCAAGAACCTGAAATAAACAGCTCACAAAAATATAATAGAACTCAAGAAGCCCATTTCCAGAGAATAGGACAGCAATCAACTTCAGCACCGGACCATCAACCACGACAAGAAGCTTCGTACTCTGATAAAATCAGTTATCAGCCTCAACGTCAGGCGCCTCGAATTTCCCAATCACATCCCCAGACCTCCCAACCTCAACCTCAACCCCCAAACCAGAACACTCTCATCCATAATTTACCGTTAAAAGTTAAACTTCCGCCTCAGAAGCAATATCCACATCCGATCCATCCATCTGTACATAGCAACCCTTCACCCCAAATACCATCACAGGTTGATTTTGTTCCTAGCATCCCACAAAGGGTCCAGCCCCTAATCAACGCTCCTACCCAGACTTATCATCCATCGCAAGCTCCAGATACATTTCCTCTTCCCCATCCAAATACCAATGATATTAACGCCATCCTTTCCTCATTCCTATCTGAATTGAAAGATACCATCAAGCCCCTTATCATCCTTCTCACCAGAGCCCTTTCGGAAATTCCATTCAATGAAGCTAGATGAGCGCTAAGCCTCTAGCTGTCATTTTGTGGAATGCTAACGGACTACAAAATCACCGAGACGAACTTGACATTTTTCTCCATGACAATCAAATAGACATTGCCCTGTTGACTGAAACTCACTTTACTCAACGGTCATATTTTTACATACGTGACTACATCACTTACAGATCTGATCACCCAGACAACACCTCACATGGCGGATCTTGCATCCTTATCCATAAAACAATTCCTCATTCTGTTATCCCTTCTACTTCAATTGACGCCATTCAATCCACCTCAGTATCCATTTCTACTCGCCCTTTCCATATAACATTTTCAGCTGTATACTGTCCTCCTGGTAATTCCCTTTCTCAGAGCCTCCTTGATTCATTATTCCGATCCTTCGGACCGCGCTTCATTGCTGGAGGAGACTACAACGCCAAACACCAGCGATGGGGTTGTCGAACAACCAACTCCCGCGGCAGCATTTTATCCCGTATTTCAACCTCCAAATGTTATTCTGTCCTCTCACCCTTGAACCCTACTTACTGGCCTACATCCCTCAAAAAACGTCCTGATATTCTCGATATATTTATATCTTCTCAAATTTCATCCTCTCAAACCATCATCAAATCCCTTGATGACCTTTCATCAGATCATAGCCCTGTTCTGCTTCTCCTGCATTCAAATCCCGTTTTTTAAACCCTCTCTTCCCAGACTGATTACAGGACGTGTAGACTGGAACGGGTTTCGGTATGATCTTGAAAACAAACTAGACTTAAAAACTCCCCTTAAAACAAAAGAAGACATCAACTTAGCAATTGACAGACTTACAACATCAGTAAAAATTAGTATACAGGAAAATACTTTACCACAAAAAATTCATAGTACACAACAGAATAACCTGCCACAACATATTCGTACCTTACTAACTGAAAAAAAAACGAAGAGCAAGAGCGAAGTGGCACCGTACTAGATACCCATCAGACAAAAATAATTACAACAACTTAACCAACAAACTTAAGACAGAAATAAGAAAATTCAAAATACAAAACCTACAAAACCGTACTCAAAGTCTTAATACTTCTGATAAGTCGTTATGGATAACTAAGAAAAAACTTCTTAATTACAAAAACTTTAATCATCCTCTTCTTACAGATTCCCAAACCTGGACAAGATCAGACGAAGAAAAATCCCAAATTTTCGGCCAGCACTCTTTAAATCATTCAACCCTCATCCTGATATATTTAATCCTCACCACTTACAATGTGTTAAAGCAGAACTAAATATTTCACTCCAAATGTCTCCTCCTCCTAAAGCATTCCATCCTTCAGAGGTATCTAACATAGTCCACAGATTACCCTCTAACAAAGCCCCTGGACATGATCTAATTACAGCCCAAATCCTAAAACTCTTTCCTCAGAAAGCTATCCTATTCCTAACCTATATTTATAATGCTGTTCTCCGCACCACATACTTTCCCAATCCTTGGAAACTATCCATAGTAAAGATGATACCTAAGCCAAAACAGCCACCTGAACTCCCATCCTCATATCGTCCAATATCACTCTTGCCCATTATGGGCAAAATCCTGGAAAAACTCATTCTGAAACGCCTGAATCCTATCCTAGAATCCCATCACATTATCCCTGATCACCAGTTTGGTTTCCGAACGTCACACTCCACCATCCAGCAATGCCATCGTGTGGTGGACGTTGTCTCGTCCGCATTGGAGCGCGGGATGTACTGCACTGGAGCCTTTCTCGACGTAGAACAAACCTTTGACCGAGTCTGGCACCAGGGACTGCTTTACAAACTCCGTAATTTCCTTCCTCCTACATACTTCCTTATTATGCAATCCTATCTCAAGGACAGAACATTCAGAGTAAGTCACAATTCCGCCCATTCATCCCTCTTTACTCAGTCTGCCGGAGTTCCTCAAGGAAGTATCCTAGCTCCTATCCTCTACACAGTGTATACAGCTGACATCCCGACCCATCCTAGCACTGTCCTCACCACTTACGCTGATGACACATGTTTGTTATCAGGAAATATTGATCCCTTTATTGCATCCCAGTCACTCTAATCCCACATCATAAACCTTCAAGAATGGTGTCAAAAATGGAGAATTAAAATAAATCCCATCAAATAACCTTTACCCTCCGTCGTAAACCTACAACATCCTGTCCTACGGTATCCTTTAATGATATTCCTCTAATTCCTGTTGAACAGATCCGCTACCTGGGACTCCATTTGGACAAACGTCTCACTTGGAATCCACATACAAGACTAAAACGACAAGAAACGGCCCGTCGTTATAGACTACTCCAACATTTATTAGACAAACGATCAAAGCTTCCAATAAATTACAAGAGACTCATTTACATGACAGTTATTAGACCTATATGGACATACGGAGTTGAGCTTTGGGGCTCCACTAAACCATCAAACTCTTCTCAAATCCAATCCTTACAATCCAAAATCCTTCGAAAAATCCTTAATGCTCCTTACTTTGTCACGAATAAACTTATCCATAAAGACCTCAATGTTCCATATGTTGCTGATTTAGCCCAAACCAGACATCTATCCTTTCATAGTAAGCTCCATAACCACTCAAATCCCCTAATTTCTCAACTTGCTTCCTCCTCCATCCCTGATAATCCTCCGAGGCGTCTGAAAAGAAGATGGCCAAGAGACCTTCTAGTTTAGAATATTTTTGAAGTGCTACTAGTGAGTAGTTCTTCACAAGTGATTTACATGTCATTATAATCATTTTATCGAATTTACTTGATGTATATTGTTGTACAGTTGTAAATATCAATAAATAGTTAAAAAAAAAAAAAAAAAAAAAAAAAAATTTAACATCTTCTAATAAACCAAATACTGATAGAAGTGGTAAAGAATTCATCAATCCTAATTGTATTAATCATTCTATACTGCCATGTGCAATTCAAGTTGTTGATAAAATACCTTCTATGATGTTACAGCCACAATATTTCAGTATTAAACATCAAGATTCACAAGGCATTAAAATTTCAATTCTTACAAAATCAGCTGATGCACACATGATAGGTGAAAGGGTATATTGAGTCCCTCAATTAATAACAGAAAAATCACTTAAGGTACGCATGATGGTATAGAAGGATCAATACAATTAGGATTGATGAATTAATTGCCACTTCTATTGGGATTATTTTATTAGAAAACTAGTTTCGAATGCTAAACATTCATCTTCAGTTCTAAAACATATAAAATTTGTCAGCACATCAGTACTATGTTACATATACATTATTATATGATTATATACACTAAAGTTTTCAAAATTGTAAGACATGAAATCAAACATCAGGACTCACCTTAGGAGGTCTAAGAGATAATTGAAATATACCCATCGTGAGAAGTGGAAGGGGGCAGGTAGGCTAAATTTTTCCCATAGTAAATCACAAAAATTTAACCTACCTGCCCCCTTCCACTTCTCATGATGGGTATATTTCAGTTATCTCTTAGACCTCCTATGGTGAGTACTGATGTTTGATTACTTGTCTTACATTTTTGAAAACTTTAGTGTATATAATCAATGTAACATAGTGCTGATGTGTTGAAAATTTTTGAATGTTTTAGAACTGAAGATGAATGTTTAACATTCGAAACTAGTTTTCTAATAAAATAATCCCAATAGAAGTGGCAATCAATTCATCAATCCTAATAACAGAAAAATGATGAAATGTTTCATTTATTAAAATTATTCACCAAAACTATATAGAACTGATGAATTATTTGCCACGTCTTTGAGACTAGTTCTGAATGTAAAACATTTATCTTCTTTTATAAAAACATGCAAATGTTGAAAATATCCTATTTATAATTTTTTATTCCATTAGAATAGAAAAACTGACCACTCAAAGGGAAAACTAAGATTTCTCCACTAAGCCGAGTATTTACCCTATCTTTCAATCATGAGCTAACACTCAGTTCTGCAATAAGTTTTAGTCCCATCATCTTTCCCTTGGTTTTTATTTCCATCATTTATTTGATTTCTTATAATTTTATTCCAATATAATAAATGAGGCCTCTTATACCAAACCTCATAAATCCATTATTTTTTCAAATCAGTTATTTTTTTCCGTTAAAGTTCCAGCTGAGATCCCCTCAAATCCATGGCTGAAACAATTGGTTTCTTTGTATTTTTATAATCCCAAATTTATTTGATATTTATGATCAGCGTTAACAAAAAGGAATACAGATTAATAAGGTATTTCCATGAGTTTAAAGCGATTATCCTAAAATTCTGACAACGGGACAATAAGATTTCTAATACTTGCTCACACAGCTCTTTTATCACTATAATTGCCAAGGAAATTCATTCTGTTTTCTTAGAAAGTTTACATCTTTGGGTTTTTGAGGTCTCCTGAAAAATTTCAAAAATTGTACATGACAGGATTTGGCATAATAGGCCTCAAAAATAATGTGTATATAAAATTAATGATGTATCAAGGAGGAAGCAAAAGAAGATGAATGTTTAATGTATGATAATTAGTAATTAACTAATAAACTAAATAATATTGAAGTGACAAATAATTAATTGATTCCTAAGGAAATAGTTCCCACAAGAACTAAATTAAGTAATAACTCTCAAGATGAAGGCTTAGATATTTTCAGGCGAAATGCTTGAGTAGATAGAAAACAATTAAACAGTATCTCATGTATCTGATATTAAAATATTATGAATATTTACTTACTATATGTATTATTTACAACATAATAAATTAAATGTATGTACATATTATGAGGGCCATTACCTCTATTAACCCTTCCTGCTCCCTAAGAAAATTATTACACTGAGCATTGAGATTAACTAGAGCGATCAAAGTCCGACATTTCTTAACAATATGGTCCACTTCTGGTTTGTAGAAACAGGCTTCCATACATGCAGCCTAGAAATTTAAATATAAAATTTGATAATACAAGTAAAACAAAGTTGACATACAGTTTTTATTAATTAGAATTTTTTTTCCATGATCAAGAATTTCTATTAAATTTTTGAATATTTATTGAGTTTTGCTTAATATTTAGAACCATCTCATCACTGAAAAATTAATTAGAAGCAAAAATTTGACTTTTTTTGAGGATAGTTTACTTCTCTGAACGCTGTGTAGCGAATAAACCATATTGAATAAATCATAATCCTTTAAGTTCTTAATAAATTACAAACAAAAATAATAATAATAAAACATACCTGTATAGTATGACCGAGGCAAGGGACTATGGTGAAAGACCTTGCAATGAGTGAATCGTAGACATCTTCCCTGTTGGAAGATACAATCACAGCCTTAACATGACCCACTTTAATATCCCACTCCTCAATCACAGAATCTAACTGTGCTCCCCAATGAAGAGCGTCCATATCGGAACAGTAAATTGAAGACAAAATTTTGGTTTGAAATTCGCCATCTTCCAGCTATAAAATAAATAATACTACACATTAATAAATGTCATCACTCAAATTAGAAAACATTTGTCATTTTTTTTTCATTTCTTAGAATTTGGCATTAAAGCATTTACACTACAATAAATATTGAAAAAAAAAAGACAAAACGTTTCCCGATTTATTACGATTATTATCAAATCTCTGGCCATAATTTTCGATATGAGCACTAATAATAAAAATGATAGAACTGGAGTATTATGAAGGTCTCTAAAATAATAAAAATATCAAAATTGGTTAACAAAGAACTGAAGGTACATATAAGATGAAGTGGAGTAAGTGCATTAGTTGGCCATAATTTACCAGTTATATGTTGAGAGAACTTCATATCCTCCAAACCTAACATCCTAAAGTTCTTTACTGTAAAAGATAACCTCACTAGGAAATTTCATAGTTCAACCTGTTGATCTAGGTATTGTGTAAAGTTGAAGGAGTTAGATTTATAAAATTGTATCACCTTTGAAAATTCATTTGTTGATATTCAACCAAGGTAAGTTATTTTGTTATGTTGTTCTTCTTTGTGTACATAACTAAAAAATCATTTTATCTTTTATTATGAGGGAGTTAAGCCCTATGATGCACTTACCCCAAGTATTTTTCGACAAGGGGTAAGAGTGATATAGAACCTGGAGAAGTGCATCATATCCTGCACTTGTGACTCCTGCAGAAGTGCATGATATTTTAAGTCTTCTAACAAATAGAAGAATTTGCTGTTCACGATTGGGTACTGACAAAGTTTCTTGGTAAAAAAATGGTTGGCCACTTTGACGGCCAAGTCTTGAAAATTGATAAAGGGGACCAGTAAAAAAATTCCTGAGAAAACATTCATCCTCAGGGAGAGCTACAACATTGAGCACAAGATGACATCAGTTCAATTGAGAAAAATGATATTGTACGCATTCTTCCATTCCCTAAGATTGGTTTCCGAGGAGAAGCAATTTTTAATTTACAATTTCATGCTACAGCCTCTGTTGAATTACGTAGTTTCTCTATTCATGCCATGTCAATTAATTATATACCCACTTAATAAATGTTGTGATATATCTAAATGCTTACTGTCTTTATCGAATTAATTTCTTAATTTATTGTAAATTAACCCTACAGATATAATAAACTTATTGATATGAGACTATAATTATACTGTAATTTACTGTTTTTAAATTATTTTCTCCATTTATTGTTAATTAATTACATATTTAATAATTTTTTTGCTAATGCAAAACTCAATAACTCAGTGAAATTTTCTTCAATTTTTTAATTTCAAGGAGGAAAATGATTGCTAGGAGTTGCTTATTTATGCACTTACCCCCTAAAAGAATCAATTCACTGCTAAGAAGTTTACAAGCAATTTATACACTTACCCTGTTTAGGTGGGGCAAGTGAATAAATGGGACATAAAATCAATTTTCCTTTGCATTGATAATAATTTTTAGGATATCACGAAAATCAACTATATTATTGAAAAGAGTAAAGTTCAACGTTTGCAATGCAATAAAAAATATTATCCTAGCATCAATAGCTGATTTTTTATGTTAAGTTGAAGTTGAACTTTGAACTCCATATGACGCACTTGCCCCACTTCACCTTATTGATTATTATTTACATACAAGTGCAAGTCAAGATCTGTATTAAATCACTTGAGGTACGTGTCATGCTATAGAAAGATCAATACAATTAGGATTGATGAATTAATTGTAACTTCTCTTGTGATTATTTTATTATAAAACTAGTTTTAAATGCTAAATATTCATCTTCAGTTCTAAAACATACAAAATTGTCAACACATCAGCACTACGTTTCATTCATTATATATACTAAAGGTATATATATCCCTAAAGTTCCCATCTTTAGTATATATAATCCATGTAACATAGCGCTGATTTGTAGAAAACTATGTATGTTTTAGAACTGAAGATAAATGTTTAGCATTTGAAACTAGTTTTATAATATAATAATTCCGATAGAAGCGGCAATTAATTCATCAATCCTAATCTGTGATTAATATTAAGTAAGCTTGGTCTTAAAATAGTTGCAGCCGAGACTGTGCAGTACATACTTCACTTGTACCAAATAATCTACGATCTAACCAAACCAACACAATTGAAATATCTAACTTAGCACCTGTCCGCTACTCTATTACTTCCATAAATATTATAAAAGCGAGCTTTATGCTAGTTAATCAAAATTTTGACAAACCTGAGCAAAGTGCATTGATACAGTTGAGTAGGTATCACCAGATGAAGAAACCCAATCTTCTATACTTAATGATAATTCAGAACTTATCAGAGATATTTCAGGTGTGATTTGTTCCTTAATTGATTCATATATTTTCGGGATGAATTCTTCAGTCAATCGAGCTTTGGATGGGATTTCACATGGGGATTTTAAAGTTGCAACTAACCTTTGGAAGCCTAAAAGGATATTAATGTAAAAGAAAATATAGATCAGTTTACTAGTCATTTATAGTAGTAATATGAACTCACCCTTTCCTTCGACAATATCGGGAGACTGTAAATCCATGATGACAAATTCGGCAATAGTATCTGCTATATATTTACCATCTAGGGCGAAAGTTGTCTACAGGAAACAAATAAAATAAAGCATTTGAATATTATAAGATTAATACACTTTTAAAAAAAATTGAATAACTGTCCATTATGAGAGCTGCAGCCAAATGCAGACTCATATGCTATCAATATCTGAGGTTGCCACGTCTTCTCAAACGTTGCCTTCTCAAACTTAACTAGCTATACTCGAATTATTCAGAGAGATCAGAATTTTCAGTAATACTATGTGAGGTCTAAGAATTTTTTGTAGGTTATAAAACTGCTACTAATATTTTGTTTAAATTTCAGTAGGACCACTAATTGTAGGAATATAGGATATGCGATGAACTGACTTTTAATCAGTCAAAATACTAACAAAATTAAAAAGAGTCTTATCAGTTACGACATTGCCTCATCGGTGAAGTTCTTAACTCTTATTTTATTTTTATTAATTTCTATTTGTCAACAAATACAAAATTGACAATTAGCAAATTTATTCTTTATTAATAGAAAGTTGCAGTAGGAATGAACAATAAAAGTACCCAATGGCACCTCCTAAATTGTCATTGTTCAAAACTCTAAGAGGCAAATGGTATAAGCAAATGATGAAAATATATTATTAGCAATTTAATACCAGTTACAACTCAAGATAATATATTTTGCATGGGAGGAAAGGTTGGAGCAGTGGTGATGGACAGATACAGAACTTTGTACTAGTTAGATTATAAGAGTAAAATTACACTAAACGTACCTCATCCAAATCTGATAAATAGTGAGGAAAGTTGCTTCCACTAATCTGAAACAAAATATTTTTTTAATTGTTAAAGGCCTTTTAATAGAGAAATAACAGAGTTATTAAAATAAAATATAAACAGAGATTATAAAAATTCCTATATCTGAAAATAATATATAATGCAATAAATGGAACATAAATATAGATAAGGAGGGGATCACCGCTATGCAAAGCACAATAGGAGTAACTGACATTGTTTTAAGGTTACAATTTTTATATACTGTTGTTTTAACTATTTTCATTAAAAGTACAAAATAAAGAAGTACAATTATCAAAATAAAGATTATCTACATACTTTCCATGAATTTATAACCATAATACTATAGGATCAAACCTCAACGAATCAAATTTTTAATTGAACCAAAAATGCCAGTTACCACTTTTGTGCTAAGCAGTAAAATTAGCAATCCAAGGTTCTTAGTTATATTCAGGTTTCTCATAGAATGAAGAAGTTTTATTATTTTATTTTGTGGTTAAATAAAGAAGACCTGATACTTCAAATTTGTAAAACAAAACTTTCATCGACTCGTCATCAGACATGAAATGATAATTGCTTCAAGTTAAACACTTAAAAATTAAACACCATATATGAATTCAAAAATTTGATAAAATAACGTAGTTGTTTTGATAACACTATAAAATTACCTCAACAGCTTCTTCATGCTGACTGGTAACAGGGCAAACTTGAATGGATTCTGGATCTCTTCTGCGAACTTTACAGCCTCTTCGAGCAGAACGCCTATCAGTCCTTCCAGACTTACAGCTAGGCATCGGCTGAACTGATTCTAAAGCTTCAAGTTCGTGCTTATGCTTATTCTGGAGGTGCATTCTTAAATTGCTAGTATTACGATTATAAATCATCTGAGATTTGCACAATAAACAAACAATTTTATTTCTAGTCAAAATCTCATTGTTTTCAGTCGCTGGAAATCCATAGCATTTCCAGTAAATACTTCTCATTGCAGATGGTACAACTAGTTTTTTATATGGAACAACTTGATGTTTTGAAGCAAAGCTAGTATAGTAATCTTCTTTAGAATCCAGAAGCATGACATCAGCCACTAGAAAATATAGTTATTTTATTATATGCTATATAATACTAAAACGGGTTCAATGTAAAATAACAATTCAGTTAATAGTTGGAATAAATCAGAATCAATCAACTAACGAGATAACGATATCAACATAATTAACCGATATATAATCGACATCAAGAAAATAATTCACAATTTACCTTTATGTACATAAGAAGGCATTCGATCTGACTCCATTTTGTGTTAATGATATTAAGGGGAATATAAACTCGAATATTGTTTAAAATTGCGTTAAAAACTTAATCATTTCACCAAGTTGAACTGCCGACTATTTTGAGCTAATCTCTGTTTACCCGCACTATTAGTCAATGTTAAGAATCGATCTTATAAATCGGGACATGTGAAGACAGTAGATGCCATTGTAACCTAACAATAATCCAATACGCGGATATCGACTCCTCGATAGACTTCACTTTACTACATTCGGATCCAACACTCCGACGCCTTATCATAGTAGCAGTGGATTTCCAGGGGCGCCAAATTTAAAACAATATTTCTTAAATGTTACAAATTTTTTGATTTTAAATGTTGATCCCTAATTTTGATTACCAAAAAGTTCTAATTTTGACAATTTATATAATCTTAAAAAGTGCTTTGATATCATTTATAACTTTAGATCCAAAATTTTAAATAAAATAACTTCTTTTTTAATAGGTAAAACCACCACCAAATAAATATTTTCAAAAAGATATTGACATGTTAATATTTTAATAAGTATTTAATTAAAAATTGTCTTCAAATTTATTTAGAAAGCATATTTATAAAATAGGAGTGGTGATGTTTTGGCTGTAGATTGAAGTAATGGATTTGTTGATTTGAGAGATATCAATCAATATTATAAATAGGAAAAGTTTAATAAAGCATGGTTTAATGTAAATCTAAATTTAGTCACAGAAATTTCATTAAATCAAATAGCTATTTTGGCAATTTACTCCAATAATTTATTAACATTTTTTAATGTTCTGCTATTACTAAATATCATCTTCAGGCTATCTTCTAATCTAAAATTTTATATCAGTAAATTTTTAGTATCATCAGGCCTATTTGAATAATAATAGTCTTGCAACTATAAATTAAGATAAGAAGATATCTTGAAAATTTATTTAATCTCAAAACATGGAATTAAAATATGGTAAATTGAAGGAGTGAATAGCCCAATTATTAATTTATAACCTATTTAACCAACAATATTTGATTATCTATAATAATGAACGATCGCTTTAAAATCAACAAATTCATAAGTTTTATAAAACAAGGGTAAATGGTGCATTTATCAACTATTACTGACAAAATTCACTGGTTTCTTACATAATACAGAATGCTAATCTGTTGATTAGTTCAGATTAGTCCTGATGGGGTGGTATGAATTGCACAGGCTATTATGTTACACTTCTAGCCAGAATGGCGAGAAAGAGATGAAAAAAAAAGGGTTGTAAATTTGTGCAATAATAAATTTCTAAACTTCAAGCAGTAAAAACAGTTATAAGAATAATTTTAAAAACAAAAGTCAGGGAAAATGAACAATAACAAATCTGGTGCAAAAATAAAATTATTTATTTTATGATAGTGTACTAACTTGAGGGAACGGTCTACAAGAAAAAGAAAATAATTGTTCTTTAAACAAATCAATTTTCCAGCCACAACAATGATGATTATCATTGAGGCTAAAAAAAGGATATAACTGACGAAAAATAGTTTAAAAAAAAAAAAAAAAGAAGTATAAATGAAGACAATATAGAAAATAAAATACAACTTAATAGTAAATGATATACAAGCCTTATAAAAATACAGGTTTGTAAAAAAAATACAAGCTAATGAAAATGAAAAATAAATGTAAAATGTAATGGTAATTATGATTAAATTGAAAATTAAATGTATTTTTATGTAGGTTATACAGAATAAAGTGAGTCCTGGCATTATGAAAAAAATGTTATAACTTTTAAGCAAAAAATAAAATTATATAAATGACAATTGAAGTGCTACCAATGGGTAGTTGCTTCACAAGCATTGTCATTTTATTATTTTTGTCATTATCACATTTACTGGATGTATATTTTTATGTACAGTTGTAAATTTCAATAAATAGATATAAAAAAAAAAAATATATATAAATGACATTAGATGTTAAAAACAGAAATTAAATTAGATAGAAAATTGAAAGAAGCAAATAGAAAATATTTCATAAAAATAGAACAGATACAGTAGGCAAAAATAAATGAATTATTATTATCTTCATATTAATAAAGATAGGTTTTTATTTATTTATCTCCTAATAATGAAATTAGAACTGTAAAAATATTATAAATAAAAATGGGGATAAGGGAAAATTCCAGATGTAGTAATAATACATTATATATAAAATTTAATAATAAGAATATTTTATTATTTAATAATAAGAACATGAAAAAGTAACTGAATACTTTACTGACAAAATTATTTTATATAAATGTCTTTTTTATACTCATCCATTCATAAAAAAATAATTCTAAAATCTTCTGTTCATTATATTTCCTATTTTTAAGAACAATTAAAGTCATTATAATAAAATACTTAAAAATACATAACCAAGTTTGTTAAATATAAATACATTTTATATAAAAAGGGTTTGCAGGCTAACACTGATTATTACGGGTTAATGATTTTACTTCCTGCTGGGCTACTTAATTCCTTAATTCAGTAATGTCGGTTCTTTTTACATTCATTCATGTACAATAATAAAAGGAAATAAAATAATTTACAGATTAAAGGCTATTGATTATAAACATGTCCGAACCACTTCAGCTGGCGAGCCTCGAGAACCTCCTTCATTGGGGAGACCCCTAGTTCATTTCGAATTGCTTCATTGTGGATACAGTCTTTGTTTTCCCAGTAATCCTTCAGAATATCATTTCTGCAGTTGTGATTCTACTCTCTTGCTTGTCTGTTATTATCCAACTTTCAACACCGTATAGGAGTATGGGTAGGTATATGGACTTAAAGATGTGAAGCTTCACATTTCTACTTATTTCTCGCTTACCAATCTCAGTATTGCAAATCTGGTAGTAAACTGAATTTGTTTTACTTATCCTGTGTAGGATTTCTGAGTCCACTTTCCAAGACCGGCCCAGAACTGTTCCAAGGTAAACAAAAGCTGAGACAGCTTCCATGTTTCCCCCATTGCTGTACACCTGTATATCCTCCTCCTGTGCCCTTCCTGCTTACAGAATCTTGCTCTTACTTACTAGTCCTGATAAGCATGCCCTTCCTGCTTACAGAACCTTGCTGTTACTTACTAGTCCTGATAAACATGCCCTTCCTGCTTACAGAACCTTGCTCTTACTTACTAGTCCTGATAAACATGCCCTTCCTGCTTACAGAACCTTGCTCTTACTTACTAGTCCTGATAAGCATGCCCTTCCTGCTTACAGAACCTTGCTCTTACTTACTAGTCCTGATAAGCATGCCTTTTCTAAGAACATCCTTCACCTTTTACATATTGCTGCGATATATAGAGGATAAATAACAGAAGGCTTAAGCTATTGCCTAGTTTGACTCCTCAGTTATGTTAAAATGTTCAAACTCCTGCCCACATTTATAAAATACAAATAAATTAATTACACTCATTAAAGCATTATTTTTTAAAAAATTGTGTAGAATTAGCATGGAGTTAATTAACAGCTTAATAAAACATTTAATGAGTAGGGTTATTATGCCTATAATTTTTATTTCAGCTGATTAAAATCTTAAATACTGAATTTTAAGAAATTATAAATCAAATAGATATTATTAAGATTAAATACATGGGGCATTGGAAACCAGAGTGGACAAACTTCCAGAAAATAACAGCTCATTTGATCCATTCTTGAACTGTCAAGATAATATCAAAGAGACTTTTGACAATCTGTTAAACTGGCACTATCTCAATCATCAAAATTAACAAAATATTTTTATATTTATATAAGGAGAAAATGATCAGGAATACAGTCAGGAAGAAATAAACTCGTCCAAGTAAAAAAATAATACTTTTTTACATGGAGGTGTTTATTTCTTTCTAACTGTATCCCCGATCACCTTCTTCTTAACACGTCTTAATACTTTTCTCCTTATTTTTATATTACCATGACACTATAATTTTACATTTTAATATTGACTTTCACAAAAATGGGGTTTACTATGCCTCATATAACAGTAATTATGTAATAAATGATAAATGAAGTTATATGAAGGAGTAGAATAAGCTATACTTGGTAGAAATATCAGTAAAGGAATAAAATGTGCTTGAAAAAATACAAAGAAATTTTGCATTCAGCTCATGATTTGTGAGAGTGTTTTATTCATTATAAATATTCCTAACTATATAATAAATGTCTTCTTATTCAGGAAGGAGATCTGCAGTTATTTCTTCGTCTGCGAAATCTTCATCGATAGCCCATGGAGTTTTGGGAGCTGTCATTCCTGTCCTCGGCCTTTCTTGCAGTGGGCCTAATGGGTCCGAATATCCAGCTTCTTTATGAAATAAAAAAAAAAAAAAAAAAAAAAATATAAAAAATATATATATATATATATATATATATATGTGTATATATATATATATATATATATATATATATATATATATATATATATATATTGGTAGTATAATTTGTTATTCTTTTAATAAATTTTAATACGGTCAATATAAGAATAAATGTATACAGGCTGATATACAGCTTGTTTTAGTTCCCACAAAGTTGATTAGTGTCAACTAAAACTAAAAATCAATAAGTAAGCTATTATCCTATTATAATAAGAGAACTGTTAACAATACCAATTGTAACATGACTTCTTCCTCCAGCTGAAGGCAGAGGAGATTCCATTTGTCCAGGGCTCGGGCCACCTCTTCCACTTGATGACCTTCCACTGCTTCTTCGAGAACCTAGATATGAATCCAAACGGCATTAAAACAGAATCATTTTGACTATAATTAATAATTTGAAATATAATTACCAGAACGACTACTGCTAATTCTTTCTCTGACTTCCTTTGATTTTTCAGCTCTTTTTAATTCAAGCGCATACTCATTTGTCTCTTTTAAACCCAAATCACTGCACAATTTTACAAGGAATTTCAAACCTAGAGAAAAAATATACCATTCAATATTTAGATAAAAAATTTAAAACATTAGTGAATTTAGTGGGTTAAATGTTTTAATAGAAATAATTAAAATGATAATTACTTATCATGTACCCAGAATGAAAGAGGAATAACTCAAAAATTTTGCTTTAAGGTGTGCTTCTACATGGAGCAGCCAGCCGCAGCAGCTGCATCTGCCAGACACCGCGACTGGAAGCTAGGCACTGCTTCAGTTGGTTTTGATAGAAGTGTTGCAAGAGGGGCAGCTGCGGCTGCCGCCAGAAAATTGAGAAGCTGAGCTGCTGCATTCGGACTGCTCTAGGGACCAGTCCAGACGCTCCTTCGTGTTCGTGGTATGCAAACCCACATCACCAAAGTTTCTTGTACCATTTTAAACTGTATATGTATATGTATATATAGTATTTTTCAAAAACAATTCTTAAAAATACATTACAGAACACAGTTTTCAGGTTTTATAAATATAAATATACATTTATAAATAATTTGATACAACCTCAGGTTGAAATATCACAATTTATTTATATATAAATATCTCTTACATAATTATACTATATCTTACATGATAAAAATTATTTAACAAAAATAGGGTTGTCAATAAAATGTTCATTGGACAAAGCAGTAATAAAGAAACTGGAACTTTATACATCATCTGAAAAAACAATAAAATTGTAGTTCCAGTGAGTTTTCTAAATTATCTTTCTATATATTGTGAAATCACCAAAGGGGAAATGTGGGATTCACAGCAATGGAGACCAAGTATTGGTTTGTTTTTTGGCCTTCCCACAATTTACTAGATTTCAGGTCTGCCCACAGTTTGTTAGTTTTCATAATACGCCTCGTTGAGCTCCCGTTTATTAAAAAGTTTTATTAAAAATGGCTCCTTTTAGTACGTTAGAGAAATAGAAATATAGAGAAATTATAAAATCTAATTGAATGAAGTTCAGCCGGAAAAACTTCCTGAATTTCTCCTCATTGTTCTGGAGGTGCAGCTCAATCAACGAAGAGAGAAACCTTTTTCTCTTCTTCGGGAAAACATAGAGTCAATTGATCTGTTCATAACATGGTACTCCTCTTCCTCCATTAATAATCACGACACCAGTTTTCTTCTCAATATACTCCACTGAAGCCAGAATACAAACTGATGAACTTCCAGCCGCAGCGTCTGGAAGCTACATGTGGAACCACCCTGAACGCAGCAGCTGCGGCTGGCTGCTCCATGCGGAACCCCATCTTAAGTCAGACACAATATCATCTACATACTTAGAAACCAATTGATTACAACAATCATTGTTAGGTAACTAAATGTATTAACTATTTTAGTAACTTAAAAAAACAACAAGCAATGAAGTTTTTAGATCTGCTTCTTTTACTCTGGGATGTGCAATATATTTTGGTATTTAAGAAATTAAAATTAGATTAAATTATTTATTCATGAATACATTTTGGGGCTCTTCATACTATAAGATAAGCTTTTTTCCAAGGAGTTTTGACATCACTAGAAATCCATTATTTACACTTTGATACAGTAATTGCAAATGGCAAAATATTTTCTAAATCTTTTTTTAGTTAATATTGTTATTGTTTCTGTTGATTGGTAATATTAGAATAATAATAATAATAATAATAATAATAATAATAATAATAATAACTGGCTGTTGAATTGAAGCGATTATATCGCCTGGATATCGCAGTGGTGACGCCAATCGTAATTTCGACTAACGGGCTAATCCCAACATCCACTCTAGTTGGTAATAATGACCTGAAATTGCCAGTGCATGTACCAAGAGAGGCTCAACAAGCAGTACTCTTGGACACGACAAGAATCGTTCGAAAATTTTTAAACATATAAATAAAAAAAAATAAAATTCTTGTCCCCCATCTCAGTTCATAAACCTCAAAACGCGAAAAAACAAATAAGTAATAATAATATTGGAGACATTGATGAAGAATAGGCTTTACTTGTGGCTACTTGCCACTTTGTCTGAGTGTGCCTCAAAGCTGTTACGCTTTATGACTCTTAGATTTTTTAGTTTTATAAGTGATAATTAAAATTGTTATCACTTTAGACTGATCAAAGTTATGGAGTATATAAAAAAAAATATAAGTATTACATTTATTTATTTAACTCAGACTTTGCAATCTTAGGTCATATACCAAAACCCTGTAAGTCTAACCGCCAGTATTCTCTATCTTTCCAATCTCCCTCTGACAATGCTCTCACTGCCATTACCTCTTCCACTCGCTGCAACCATGTTTTCCTGGGCCAAACCTTTCTTTTCATTTATACTCACAAAATCTTTGATGAAGTTTTTGAAACGCTTGTACACTGTACACCGGCAATGCTTGTACACTGTACACTAGCAATGCTTGTACACTGTACACCAGCAATGATTCACCTGCTCTGGCCCTTTCACTTTTATTCATGCCGACTGAAGTCACCATATGTTTCACTTCCACTTCCTTTCATCTTGTCTCAGCCAAAACCGCTATTCTTGCATCATTGTCAAACCTTCCAAAACCTCCTTCCTCTTTGTAATCAGTCCCTGCACATTCCACAAATCAATGTTTATAATCCGTTTCCAAAGCCAGTGTCGTTTACATCTGTCTAGCTTTTTATTTAATTTGGGTTTGAAAGTTGTGTCATTTTAATGAGAAACGGGATGCTGGCCCATTTCTCAACCCCCTACCAGGTGGACTCAGTATGAATTCAGGGTATCCTCCCCTAGACAGGATGCCTTTACTACAGCTAGGAAGTCCTGTCCACCCCATTAATTTGTCACATTTTATGACCAGAAGAAGAAGAAAAAGAACTTTATTCTACTACTTGTCCCCTTAGAATAACATATTATTACAGTACATAGGACAATCATCTGGCTATGATAATTAATTATAATAAATAATATTACAAATTGATCAATAATTAAATTATGAGTTACAAAATAAATGAGAAACCTTGTAAAAGGATACATCTTATGTATACTATTACAATGCAAATTACATAAATATTCATGTTTTACATTTGCTCGGAAGATTGAAAATTAAGGAGGTAAAGAAATAGATAATGTTTAAAGGAAGTAAGAGTGGAGCTTTTTCGAATTGAGATGGGCAATGAATTCCACAAAGAGGAAGCACGGAAAATAAAGGATTTTTCGAAGGATGTAGTTCAATCGCAAGAGTGTACAGGTTGATGGGTTGGGTTCAAGTATTTAAGAGATGAATGGAGGAGTGCAGAGTAAGGAGGTCATGAATATAAGAGGGTTTTTTGGTTTTCAAGGATTGAAATATGAGTGCACCTAGGAAGTATTTACGTCAGAAACTGGGTTAAAGCCACCTGCGAGATATGTGAGAACGTCTGGAGATCCCTGAAAATAAATCTAATAAAACAGTTCATTACTCTTTTACATCTCATCTCAAGCTCATCAGACAGTCTTCCATATACTGTGCATCCGTAGTCAAAGTTGGGAAAAACTAGAGATGATACCAAAAGTTGTCAAGTACTTATTGGTAATTAATCCTGGTAATGTAAAAGTTGCTTAAGAATAAAAATAGATTTCCTCGTGATTTGGGAAATATTTTTATTCCCAGTAAGATGTTGATCAAAAGTTATTCCCAGATTGTTAATGGAATTTTGGAAATGAATTGGATTTGAGGAAAAGCAGTGGATAGTAGGGAAGGGCTTTTATGTGAGGTTTTGAACCAATCTTATTCTCTACTGCCCATAGGTTAATGCTATCTCTGTCTTCCTGCAGCTTACAAGTCACCTCTAGCATATTTGAAGTATGAAAGGCTAAATATATTATAGTCGTCAGCATAAAGATGATATTGGGGGTAGTGGATGCAAGTCGGCAAGTCATTAATATAAATAGAAAATAGGGTAGGTGAAAGAGAAGATCCCTGGAGGACTCCTCGCGAGAGTGGTAGTGAAGATAAGTGAGGTTTTCCAGGTATAATCACTGTTTGGGAATGGTGAGATAAAAAGGAATGAAGCCAGCTTAACACACTATTAGATATTGAGAGTTTAGAAAGGAGGATTGTATGGTCAACAGAATCAATATCCCATAGGATTGTTCCCATATAAATAAATAATCCTCAAAAAAGTATGTACAAAGAAAAGAATTTAAATAAAGAGTTTTATTAGCAGTAGCGGCATACATAAATCCCATATGTTGAACCCGCTGCTATCAAAACCCCGTATGCCTGAAAAAGCTATGTAGGGAAAAAAAAAAGTGGATTAGGATCGTACGAGGGTGAATCAAATATAAACGGTAATTTTCAAAATTATATTTATTGAATAATATTATACAGAAACTATACCTTCAACATTTTTCAATGTAGTCTCCTGCATTATCTACACACTTCTGCCACCGATTTGGAAGCTTGAATATTCCCTGTTCATAAAAAGACTGAGGGCGAGTTTTTAACCATTCGCGCACGTGCTTTTCGACGTCTTCATTGTTTTCAAATCGTTTTCCTCCAAGTGATTCTTTCAGGGGCGCAAACAAAAAATAGTCACAAGGGGACAGGTCTGGACTGTAAGGAGGGTGTTAGAGAGTTTCCCAGCCCATTTCTTCCAATTTATCCCTTGTCAACAATGCGGTGTGAGGCCTTGCGTTGTCATGGAGAAGGATGACATCTCTAATGGGCACACCTCGTCCTTTGTTCCGGTAACTGGTTTTTGCTGACTGTAGCACCTGGCAGTAGTAAGCCGCATTCACTGTTCGTTGATCGTGAAGAAAATCAATGAGTAGAACTCCCCTTGAGTCAAAAAAAATTGTTGCAAGAACTTTTCCGGCTGAGAGACGAGTTTTGGCTTTCACTGGGCAGCCTTCATCCTTCCTTCGCCACTCCTTACTTGCCATTTTCGATTCGGGGATGTAATGGTGGACCCACGTCTCATCACATGTGACGATGCGCCTCAAAAAATCTTCACCTTCTTCTTGAAATCGTTGCAGAAGTCTCCCAGCAATCTCCGACCTGACCTGTTTTTGATTTCCGGTCAACAACCTCGGAACCCAGCGATCACTAATTTTTCTGAAGCCAAGGTGGTCTGTGATTGCAGACTGAACACTCCCATAGCTGATACCAATTTCCGACGAGATTTCTTGAACAGTTAACCGGCGATCACCTTCAATAAGCTGTAGAACCGCACTAATGTTGTCATCTGTAAGACTTGACCTTGGGCGTCGACCGTGACTTTCGTTTTCAACACGTTCTCGGCCATCCCTAAATTCTCTGGCCCACGTATACACTCGATTTTGAGACAGAGTAGTGTCCCCAAACTGTGCCTGCAAACGAGTAAAAATTTCCGAAGGCTTAACACCTTCATTTGTTAAAAATTTTATGACGATGCGTTGCGCAACAGATGGATGTACCTCTCGCTCGGTCATGGCTGTACTGAAGGCAGAACACAACGCTAGTGTGAGGCAAGCAGTTCCCCCCACTCCTATTAAGCATCACTCCAATCGCCCACAGCCGCATCACGTCCGAACGTGTTTGGTACAGACAACAGCACAATTACCGTTTATATTTGATTCACCCTCGTAATATTCTGTTGGTCCAAGGATGAGTACAGGTCTTGAGTAATTTTTACCAAAGCAGATTGCGTGGAGTATCCGGAACAGAAGCTTGATTGTAAAGGGTTAAGGAGGGTTTTACAGTCAAGAAAGGAAGTGAGTGGGGAATGTGCTAATCTTTCTAATGGTTTAGAAAGTGGACTGGCCCATGGGCTGTTCGATGGACGGCAGATCCCTTCTTCGACCATCTGGAGAAATTCTCTCTTGGCGGCATTGTAGCGATCCGGTGGTAAGCGACGGGCTTTCGCTGTAACTGAGCCGCTACTGTGAGGTGCGTGGCAATTAAGAAAAAACACTATTTTATTTTCCTCTTTATTCCTAACCACATCGTAATTCCAATCGTAATGTCCTTATACAAGCCTTAGTCAAAAATTTATACAACAATTAATATTTTATATCCACACACTAGAAAACAGGTAACAGTAGTATTATGTGGTTATAGGTATTACCAATAACCTCACCTGGAGTGAGGTTTCTCATGGATTTGCCACTGCATTATATGAAAATGAAAATTAGGTAAACTTCTAAACAAAAATAATTATAAATTAAAAATACATCTATATAAAAACAATGGTACAAATAAAATGTAAATATATTAACTGCGGCAGTGGCAAATCCATTTCACATAACTCTTTGGTTATCACGCCAGCTGATAGCCGATAACCTTCTCCAACAGTGTTGCCCGCTACATCACTCCCCCCCCCCCAATGACATCGGCACAGAACCTCACTTTAGGTTTCACTAGTCGGCCCGAACGTTTGTGGTACTGCTGCGGTGTTGGATGCTGTTCTGTGTCGAGGTCATTTGAAGGATTTTTGGGATTTGAAGCGGGCGCAGAAGTGGGTTGATCCCTGTTGCCGTTGTCCTCTCCTGGTTCATGAAGCATGTGAGCAACCTTCAGGCGATCCATGGAGACGGTTTTCGGTCCTGAAGGCAGCTGGATCCGAAATGTTTTTCTCTCTCTTGCTAAAACCCGGTAAGGTCCGGAGTAAGGAGGAGTCAATGGTTTCCTCACGGTGTCATCTCTCAGGAACACGTGACTGCATGATCTTTAGGGGTCGCGGTGAACGAATGTCTTCGCCGTGCTGCTGCTGCGGTGGGGTGCCGGTCGAATATTCTTTATAGCATCCCGAATAGTTCTTAGAGTCGCCTCAGTGTCTTCGGGGCGTCAAGAAGACTCAAAGAATTCCCCTGGGAGTCGTAGGGGTTGCCCAAAAACCATCTCCGCTGCACTAGCTCCGGAGTCTTCTCGCACCGCTGATCTAAGACCAAGAAGCACAGTTGGTAGTGTTTTTGTCCAGCCTTCCGTGTTCAGCGCTGCCATTAGGGATGCCTTAAGGGATCGGTGCCACCGCTCCACGCAACTGTTCGACTGAGGATGGAAAGCCGCTGTCCTACTTCTTTCAATGCCAAGGATGCGTGTAAGAATTATGAACAGGTCAGACTAGAACTGGCGTCCTTGGTCCGTAGTAATCCTGGCTGGCGAACCATACCGAGAGATCCATGACCCCACCATTGCTTCCGCCACTTTATTGCTTGTAATTTCCTCTAAAGGGCATGCCTCTGGCCAGCGGGTGAACCTATTTATGATAGTGAGGCAATATCGCATTCCGTTGGAGGGCGGAAGAGGTCCGACAATATCTACATGGAGGTGCTCGAATCGGGAAGTAGGAGCAAATCTACCCGGAGGAGAAACAGTATGCCGGACTACTTTTGACCGCTGACAAGGTATGCAGCAACGGGCCCACTTAGAAACATCTGCATTCATATTTGGCCAGAAAAAGCGTTGACTAATCAATCGTCTCGAAGATCGAATCCCGGGGTGGCTAAGTCCATGCAGGCGGTGGAATATTTCTTCTCTCATGGACTTGGGAACGTAGGGTCGCGCCTGAGGAGTTGAAGTTTCGCAGAGAAGTGACGAATCTGTACCAGGAGGTTTCATCCATCGGAGCTGAAGGCGCTCGTTCCCCTGAAGCTCTGGAACGTCTGGATCTTTCCGCTGCTCGGATGCCATTCGAGCAAAGTCTTCGGTACAATTGATGTTCTCGACCCTCGAAAGTGCGTCAGCTACAACGTTCTTGTCCCCGGGTACGTGACGGATGTCGGTTGTGAATTGACTGATGAAGTTTACCAGCCGAATCCGCATAGGCGTCGCTGTTTCTGGTTTTTGGAGAAACGCATACTCCAAAGGCTTGTGGTCTGTCCATATCGTAAAATTTCTTCCTTCCAGGTGGTATCTGAAATGCTTAATAGCACGATGGATAGCCAGCAGTTCCCGGTCGTACGTAGCATACTTCTTCTGTGCTGGAGAGAAGGCTTTGGAAAAAAAAACTCAGTGGCCGCCAAACACTACCTTCTCTCTGTTGCAGGACTGCCCCCATGGCAGTATTCGATGCATCGCATACAAGGACAAGCTCCGCCTTTTCTTTAGGGTGTCCTAACACTGCAACTTTCTTGATGGCAGTCTTGCAGTGTTCGAATGCTTCGGTGGCTTCTGGATTCCAAGGGATGATCCTTTTGTCATTTTTCTTAGCTCCAGCTAGAAATGTATTAAGTGGAGCCTGTAAATCCGCCGCTCCGGGTATGCAACGCCGATAGAAATTGAACATACCCAGAAAACGTCGAAGATCTCGTACTGTAGAAGGCTTTGGGTATGCTGCGATGACTTCCACTTTGGCTGGGAGAGCTGTAATCCCTGAAGCGCTGACTGTGTGGCCCAAAAATTCTACTTTTTGACGGGCGAAGACACACTTCGCCAGGTTCACCGTCAGTCCATTTTTCTCCAGCCGCTGCAATATCCTCTCCAAATGTGCTTGGTGCTGTTCTTCCGATTCTGAGGCAATGATGATATCATGTAGGAACCACCAAGCGAAATCTATCCCTCGGAGCACTCGGTCAAGAAATCGCTGGAAGGTCTGTGATGCGTTCCTTAGGCCAAAGCACATACGCAAGAATTCAAACAGTCCAAAAAGTGTGATGACCGCTGTCTTAGGGACATCCTCTTCTGCTACTGGAATTTGATAATATGCACGGTTAAGGTCCAAAGTGTTGAAAACCTTCTTCCCATGCATATTAACATTAAAGTCGGCCAGGTTAGGGACTGTCTTCGAATTTAATTGCCGATAATCGCCACATGGTCGTATTCCCCCATCTTTCTTCTGCACTATGTGCAGTGGACTGGCCCATGGGCTGTTCGATGGACGGCAGATCCCTTCTTCGACCATCTGGAGAAATTCTCTCTTGGCGGCATTGTAGTGATCCGGTGGTAAGCGACGGGCTTTCGCTGTAACTGGGCCGCTACTGTGAGGTGCGTGGCAATTAAGAAAAAACACTATTTTATTTTCCTCTTTATTCCTAACCACATCGTAATTCCAATCGTAATGTCCTTATACAAGCCTTAGTCAAAAATTTATACAACAATTAATATTTTATATCCACACACTAGAAAACAGGTAACAGTAGTATTATGTGGTTATAGGTATTACCAATAACCTCACCTGGAGTGAGGTTTCTCATGGATTTGCCACTGCATTATATGAAAATGAAAATTAGGTAAACTTCTAAAAAAAAAATAATTAAAAAAAAAATACATCTATATAAAAACAATGGTACAAATAAAATGTAAATATATTAACTGCGGCAGTGGCAAATCCATTTCACATAACCTCTTTGGTTATCACGCCAGCTGATAGCCGATAACCTTCTCCAACAGTGTTGCCCGCTACAATACAAAGGGACGTAAGTAAAACCAGATGATTCCAATCATTGGTCCAATTTGACATAAGGAGGGAAAATTATTCAGAAGAGATTTCAGTAAACATGTATTCAATGTGTGATGTATCAGGAGAAAGGGAATTTAGAAGAATTTATGCCCTCAGGTTGTCCGGAACATAAACAAACAGTGGAATCTAGAAAAATATGTTTCATAAACAAATCAAAGCTAATTAAATTTCCTATAACATTGTTTCTATGCATATTTATCGAACTTCCAACGGTTTCCGAGATATAGGTTATGGAAAATCGATAATTTTCGATCCAAAAATAATTTTTACCTCACTTTTTGTCAGACATTTGGTTCAAGTGTTAGAAAAATATATATGAAATTAAAGTAAATTTAATGTTCTACAACATTGATTCTGACATTTTTCCTGAGAAACGATTGTGGAAGGCACTAAATGCAAATTTTTGAAAAAAAGAGTGGTAAAAATTACATTTTTTTTCGAAAATTACCGATTTTCAATAATGTATATCTCGGAAACCGTTGGAAGTTCGACAAATATGTATAGAATCGAATTTATAAGAAATTTGATTATCTTAAATTTTAGTTTTGTGTCCACCATAATGTCTCTTGAGTCCACCTTTTTCGAGATATAATAGAAAAACCCGAAAATTGGACCTTCTTCTCTCCCCCCACCGTAAGCGCACCCCCTAGAGACGCGAACTTTTAGTATGTTTACCTTATAACTCCTCGGAACAAAGCTATGAAGTCAAAAATTATCGCATATTTCATGCACTCTAGAAATATGTTAATTGACCGGGCTAGAGGGTGATTTTCAAATGTTGCTGCTGCCATGTTCACCACTTTTTGGAAATGGCAGCAGTGGTTTTTCTTACACAAAAATTGATGATCTTTCAGGTCAGCTATGGTTTTTTCAAGGAGGCCGATGATGATAGAAATCTGGTTGCTGGGTGCTCCTTACCTCCCGGCAGCAACTGATAAGGCCCGCCAGGGGGAATGGCAGCACTGCCTTTTCATCCTAGCCCTACCCCTACCCTGTTTCGAGGAACAATCAGAATATGGGAGACTTATCATGACAGAAACCTAAAAAAAAATTTTTTTATTATTTATTTTTTAGGCGATGACCGGTGCCAGCCGTGGCAGCAGGGCCGTTTTGTGTTCTATGAATAGCATGACAAATTATATGTATGAGCTTTGGGAGACCTATCAGGACAGTTTTAGTGTTGTCGTCTCCCAGACTATCCACAGCCGGGACAAGAAACTGATAAGTTCAGTATCGTCTCATGTTCTGCCATGGAGAAGATGGGTACCGTATTAACATCCCTTAGTGTGACCCAAACGCCAATACACCACTTAAGAAAACTGTCTGCAGCAGATTTTTACACCTATATGTTGATGGAGCAAGAAGGCGAAGAATCTTATTACTTTAGTTTCGTAATCTCCTCAACCAATTTATTCTTCATATGTACACAAAAATAGAAACAGAAAGACTAAACATTATTTGGAAAAAACAAAAAAAATTGAGAAGCGGAGACTATATTCACTTGAAGGATGCCATAAGAAAAGCTGATGGTCTGGTATCGGAGCTCAGTAAGATGGCAGTGCTGCCTCAAAGCTTCACTGGAGGACTGTTAAATTAAAAAAAAAATTAACTTTTGCAAATTGTCAAATTTTGGTTAAGATGGGCAGGACACCTCGCACGATGTCGGATGGGTCAATACTGAAAAAAATTCTAGCAGAAAAGATCTACGCCCAGCGCAGAGTTGGAAGACCTAGGTTACAGTGGTCGGACTATGTGGCAGGAGATTGTAGGTCCATAGGAGTACAGAATTGGATTTTCTGTACCATGGATCACAGAATAGAAATGCATGGCAATTGCTGTTGGAGGAAGCCAAGACTCGCTTGTGGGTTGTGAAGCTAAATAAATAAATAAAAGATTGTCAAATTTACTTATCGAAAATATTCTAAGAATGGAATTCTTTAGGTTTGTTTAAGTAATAATAATTATCAGCGTTAAGCTTAACTTTTGCTAATTTAAGTTGTTCTGAATTGATGAAAAATTTGTCACTTACAAACGTATTTGATGTCTCGTCTTACATTAGTAAATGCATATCTTAATATATATAAATTACGTGTCGCCGCCTAGGGGCCGGCTAACACCTAAACTACTGAACCGATTTTAATCAAATTTGCACACCGTGTGCAGTTTGATCCAACAAAAAAGATAGGATACCTTATATCTTAATTTATAGTCGCAATATTATTTGTATATTATCTGCAAGTCACAATTATCTGTTAGCTCTATACGATTCTAACATATGGCGGTATAAGGTTATACTATTATATAAAAGGACAAGCAATGTTTCGTTTGTGTTCACTAACCGCCAAAAACTACTGAACCAATCTCTACCAAATTTTGACTACATCATCTTTATAGGATGGTTTAGCAATAGTAAAATCTAATAATTTTCAACTAATTCTTTATTGAAAAATGAATAATAAGTGGATAACAGTGAAGTTCAAAAATGGCGGCAATTGCAATCTACATGAAAGGTTAAAATGTACAGTGTTACATAGAGGTGAACATTGATAATAAAATTTACTTATTTTCAATTAAATTGTTATAAAACCAGGTATATGGAGTGAAATATACCAAAGTTTAACTACATCATGTTCATAATTCTAGGTTTAGCAACAATAAAAATTTAAATGTACAATGTTGAGTGTTAGAAACGGGTTTTGCCACACTATGACATACTTTTATGGTTAGAAATTAAAATCCAACCAGATCAAATCAATAAAATTATTTCTGTCGAATGAAAATTATTAAAAATCAAAATGCCGATCCTCAGCTGTTTAATAATGTGTGTAAAAATATGAACTTTGAACCTTTAGTTGTGAGCACTGATAATGCAGTTTCGTAATAGTCTCTGTCCATCTGAATTACCAACTCATATATTAAAATTGAAAATTGGATGTCTAATTATGCTTTATGTTATCTTCAAACACCTAATCAATCTAAATTTAACCCAGTTAATAATGGCTGCTATGCGTGAAAATATCATCAAAAATAAAATTTTCAATTCTTCACTTTAATACAAGATTTTTATCGATAAATATTAAAAAAAAATTAATTATTAGTTAAAATTATCTAAGATCTTCACTTATGAGAGCGGGCGAAGCCTCGACGGGGGGGATGATGAAGTTATATATAAAAGGACAAGCCATTTTCGTTCGTTATCACTAACCGCGAAAACTATAGAACTATTCTGTACCAAATATAACTATATCATCTTCATAGTTCAAGGAAGGTTTAGCAATAATAAAATTTTTATATTTTCTATTAAATAACTGTTTAAAAAGCGATTAATATGTGGAGTGCAGTAAAGCGAGCGCCATTTAAGAGAGGTTACAATGATCCGGTGTTAAATATAGCTAGAAATTGATAATAAAGTTACTTAATTCAATTAAATTGTTATCCAAAAAGCTATAAATATGTGGCAAGCGACAATAGCGTTTTAGTAAAACTAATGAACCTATCTGAACCAAATTTTAACTACATCATCTTCATAGTTCTTGAAAGATTTAAAATTAGAAAGTTTACCATGATAATAACTTATACTATTATATAAAAGGACAAGCCATTTTACGTTTGTGATCACTAACCACGAATACTACTGAACCAATCTGTGCTAAATATTAACTACATCATCTTCATAGTTCCAAGAAGGTTTAGCAATATTAAAATCTACTGATTTTTCATTTATTTTTTATTAAAAAAAGAAAATATGTGGACAACAGTGAAGTTAGAAAATTGACCGATAGGTGGAGAGGTTCTACGCGAGAGGTTACAAAAGAGCTTGAAATCGATGATAAAATTTACTTATTAAACTATAAAGAAAATTATTAAAAAAGATTTAAATATGGTGTGCGATATGTGGATCCCAGTGAAGCTTGAAAATCGAACGATTGTGTATAGCACCATCCCACAATAGAGTTAACAATGGTAAACTGAACCTATCTGCACCGACATCTAAATAAATAATTTTTATAATTCTAGGAAGGTTTTGCAATGGTAAAATTTACAATAACTAAAATTTAAATGTACAATGTTGAGAGGCAGGACTGAGGTTTGCCACTCTGTCATATACTTTTATAGTTCGAAATCAACATCCAACCAGATGAAATCAATAAAGTTATTTCTGCCGAATACAAATTATTACTAAATCAAAATGTCGATCCTTTACTTTTTTATATTGTGTGTAAAAATATGATCCACGGGCCTTCTGTCGTAAGCACTGATAATGCAGTTTATTTTCCGCAAAAGTTTCTTAGTCTTTATCCAACTTGATTACCAATTCATACATTAAAATTAAAAATTTTATGTCTAATGGTGCTTTTACGCAATCTCCAACTGCCTAATCAGTGCGATTATAACTAGATTAATAATTACTGCTATGCGTGAAAAAATCATTGAAGAAATAATGCTGAACCACATGCTAAAATACAAGAATCTTATCGATATACAAATAAAACATTAATTTTTAGTTGAAATTAGCTTTACTTATGGAGGGCGGGCGAAGCCGCGACAGGGATGCTAGTTTATTATAAAGATTATATCAAATTGCTCATACTTCAAATTCCATATGTTTCTAGAACTGAAGATGGATGTTTAACTTTCAAAACTTTTATTTTAATTAACAAAAATCTAATTGCCTTTTAATTAACAAATAATTCATCGATTCCTAATTGTTTTGATCCTTTATCATCTTTACCATCATGGTGTACCTCAACTGAAAATGTAGATATTTGATTAAAATTATTTCAATATCGGTTTCGATATGAACCATACTTGTGCCTACTGTTGTCATACATTCCTTTTCCATATTTCCTTCATTCTTTCCTTTGTTCAAGGAGTGATAATAAATATATAAATAATTATAAATAAAGAGACTGAATTATTTCTGATAAGTACTTACATTCTATATCTCCTGGAAATTTTGCAAGTGTTTCCTTGTAAGTATTCAATGCTGCCTGATAGTTTCCTGCTCGACGATGGCATGACCCAATCAGAAGTGGCCATTTTGTTTCATTCGGTTGCATCAGAGCAGCTCTTTCATAAAATTGTATAGCCTTTTCTGGTACTCGATGTGAAATGTAATAAGAACCAAGCCAATCTAATACGGACAGTTCGGAAGGAAGATATCTATAGGCCTAAAAACAACTGTTATGAAGAAGTATCTAATCGCATTGAGTTGATATATAATTTATTAAGTCAATAATAAATGCGCACCTCATAATGATAGTGGTAAGCTTGTTGTTTATCATTATCACTATCATAAATTTCACCCAATTTTTGTAAAATACTAGGATCAGATGGTACTAAGCTTAATAGCTGTAAAAACCTAAAAAAAAAAAAAAAAAAAAAAAAAAAAAAAAATCAAGAGAGCTATAATTTTAAGAAAAACATTAATAATAACAGAAAACATTAAATTAATTAGTGATGTTCTTCTTCCACTCAGCATCTTAGCGAACATTTACTTTGATAACGTTCACTCGATACCACTTACCATTCAATGGCCTGGTCTAGATCTCCAACTAATTGATGAAGGTGAGCCAATTGATAAAGAACAGGAGGATGAGAACTGAGAATAGAATGCAGTTTGAGGAAATAGTCGAGGGCATCTTCATATTCTCCTTGTTGCTTATGTAACAATCCTAAAAAATATTTTAACAAATTAATAATTTGAAGAATAAGTTTGACAAGCAGATGTGTATAATTTTCATTTTATTTTAACTATAAAGAAAATATATAGAGTAGAACTTCGATAGCAAGGCTCTCAAAGAGGTTTGAGAGAAACAGTCTTGTTATTAGGGCTTCTTCGAACTGAGGTTCACAGTTCCAAGGTTCCTTAAAAAAATTGACTAAAATTCATGTTATAAAAGTCATTGGTTTTACTGGAATTCCTCTCAGGCAATTATATTCCGGAGCAATCCCAAGTAATACATTTTCTATTAAAAATTAAATTTATTAATATTGTTAAAGTATCAATAGTAAGTTGTTAGGAAATTAAAATCTCATTGGGATAAAAAAATTGCTCTTCAAGAAAGTGATTCTATTAAGAGTTGTCGTGAAGAGTTCCTATTAAGATTTTAAATGGGAAGTGCAATAGCTTAACGGCTAAGGCACTAGACTGCCAAACTTCAGGTTCCGAATCAGAGATTGGCTCAACGCAGAAAGCAGAAAGTTTATATTCTGTTATTTCCTGGGATAAATCCAGCCCCTATAAAGTGGGTATCCTTAGCTGTGGAAAAAATCTTTTTTTTAAACAAAAATGAGCTTCATTTCGATAAAAATCTTCCCCTTTCATGACCAATTAACAGTTCATCCTCGATAAAGTACCTAACCTAAGACTATTCATGGGTCCTAGTGGTTCGGGTTTATTGTTTTATTTATTTTTTTAAATACTAATTAATAATTCAAATATTAATTAACCGCAGCTTCTGATCTTGTATTTAAATGTATTTGTCTTTATCTATTAGCTTAAAAAAAAAAAGTTCTCCTGAATTTAGAAAAAACAATGTAATTATATATATAAATTAGGACCATCTAATATCATCAAAGCTGAAAAATTTCACATTTACAATTTTACAATTCAAGGGAAATCAGCAATAGGGGTAGTTATGAATCCATTCATAAAATATATACAAACATAATTAAATTTACTGTCTCAAATATCTAAAAAAAAAAAAAAAAAAAAAAAAAAAAAAAAAAATTACATTTAGAATAAAATAAAACTGTAAATAAACACACTATAATATATAATATATATATATATATATATATATATATATATATATATATATATATATATATATATATATATATATATATATAGACTTCTTGAACAGCCGACATAAATACCAAGCATTAATAAAGAACTCTAAAATTACGTCTTGGAAACAATATTGTACTGAGGAAGAGAACCCATGGAATTGGGCATATAAATATGCATCTAATACTTTAAAGAACCAAGATGTCCTAAAAACTTTACTAACTGACGGCAACACCCACACATTAGATTTCAAGACAACTATTGAATATGTGCTCAATTCGTTAGTTAAACAAGACATAACATCTAACGAAACACCTGAACAAACTAACACAAGATCTCTATGTAAAATACCACCTAATACCGAAAATGACAGTCCACTGGAACAGACAGAGATTTTACAGATTATAAATGACTTAAATAATAAGAAAACACCCGGACATGACAAAATTAATACCGATATCATACAAAATATTTCAAAAAACTATCCATTATTAATAACTACAATTTATCAAAGAATATGGCAAAAGACTTACATACCAAAGATTTGGAAAAAAGGAATACTACATATAATACCAAAACGAGACTCAAATAAATTGCGACCAATAACAATATTACCGATCATGAGCAAGGTTCTAGACAAACTAATAAACAACAGACTAACATATTACTTAACATCTAACGATATACTTTCACCCAATCAATTCGGATTCAGACCGCAAAAAAGTACAATAGACGCTCTCTACGATACTAAAATGTATATCCAAAATGCACTAATTAGAAAATCAAACTGCCTTATGCTCAAATTAGATATTGTCGGACCTTTCGACAATTCTTGGATTCCAAAGATTTTAGAAAATTTGATAAAGTACAATTGCCCAAAAAATATATTTTTATTAATTTCAAACTTTTTCGAAAACAGGACGATAGAAATTAGGACTAACCAACATACGCTCAAGAAAGACTTAATAACAGGAATACCAAAAGGCTCATGCCTTTCTCCCACACTTTGGAACATTCTCTTAAACACAATTTTTGAATTAAATCTCCCTGAAGAAACACAGATCTTTGCTTATGCTGATGACATTCTTTTACTAACAAATAACAAACTATTTTCAAAATTACAATTACTGACTAACCAATCACTTAACATTTTGGAGAAATGGGCAACCGCTAATAAATTGGAATTCAACATAGACAAAACAAAATATATGATATTTACGAAAAAACACAATCTACCAAATCTAAATATAAGACTCTATTCTAGAACAATACAGCAAACCGAAACAATGACTTATCTAGGACTAACGTTTGATAGGAGACTGAATTGGAACAAACACACAGACAATGTAGTAAACAGTACCTTAAAAACAGTGAACGCATTAACTATTGCGGCAAGATTAACTTGGGGACTGGGAACTCAGGTACTGAGACTAATCTATGAAGGCGCAATAGTTCCAAAACTTTTGTACGCTATACCTGTGTGGGAATCGGGAGCCAAGAAACAGGCTAATCTCACAAAATTACAAAGGGTACAGAGGTTAATGGCATTAAGAATTTGCAAAGCTTTCAAAACGATCTCTTACGATGCTGCTTCTGTACTAGCAGGTACATTACCTATAAATTATAAAATTACTGAACTGACTACAATATATAAAATAAAAAGACACATGATTGGATACAAAGACATAAACTATGACAATATCGAACGTGAACTAACTACAGAACAATGTTTACACCCCGCAGTACACGCAAAACTTTTACAATACATGAACGAACTAGTAGAACCCACTTCAGAAACTAATATGGACATATACACAGACGGAAGTAAGCAAGGAGACAAAGTAGGATGTGCCTTTACGACTGAACGTAACGGAATTTCCCACGAAGAATTGTACAAACTAGGACAGAACTGCTCGAACAATCAAGCTGAAAAACTGGCAGTACTAAAAGCAACTAATTATATTTTAGGACAAACAGATTACACAAAATTTACTTACAATATATATACTGACAATAGAATAGTGATAGACTCTATAAAAAATAATAAAATACAAGACACACTTACTGTACAACTTAGAAAAAATCTAATAAAATTAATGGACCGTGACATAAGAACATTTCTGACATGGATAAAAGGACATAGTGGCATATCAGGTAATGAAAAAGCGGACACATTACCTAAGACAGCTGCTAATGATACAAACTTAACTTACGAATACAATACAGTTCCTTTCATGTATATAAAAAAATACATACTAACTGACTTGATTGAGGACTGGAACAGGCATTGGCAACAATCTACTAAAGGACGACCATTACAGAAATACATTCCAAATATAACACCACAAAACTATAAAATAGCCAAAAGTACTCATCACAAACTAACTCAATTACTTACAGAACACGGACCAACGAACCATTATCTCAAACGATTTTACTTAAAAAACTCAGACGCTTGTGAATGTGACGGACTAACTCCACAAACATTCTTGCACATTTTAAATGATTGCCACTTATACGAAGACGAAAGACACAAATTAGTTAGGGCTTCTCTAATGGAAGGGGGTACATGGCCTCTTCAACAAGAAGCTTTATACCGCAAGTATAAAAAGGAACTACTGGAATACAGCAATGATTTAAAACTGCAGTAACACTACTTGAAGAATTGTGAACAACTAATTGTGCATTGACAAATTTTCCATTTTATTTTTATTTATACTTTTTTTTTTTTTTTTTTTTTTTTTTTTTTATCTTTTTATTTTTGTTGAAAGTTATTGAAACTTAAAAATAATGTATTGTATTAAAGAAGAAACGCTACCTAAAACATTATATGCATATAATATGCTTTTTGCATATATATATATATATATATATATATATATATATATATATATATATATATATATATATAGCTATTTTCTATTTATATTAACGACTTGCCGAATCGCATCCACTACTCCCAATATCATCTTTATGCTGACGACTTGCAAATATATTTATCCTTTCATCCTTCAAATATGCTAGAGGCGACTTGTAAGCTACAGAAAGACATAGATAGCATTAACCTTTGGGCAGTGGAGAATAAATTAAGTCTAAATCCAGAAAAAAAACAAAGGCTATTCTCATTGGGTCAAAACCTCGCCTAAAAGCTCTTCCCTACTATCCACTGCTTTTCCTAAAAAACCGTCCAATTCATTTCCAAAATTCCATTAAAAATCTGGGAATAACTTTCGATAAACATCTTGCATGGAATAGCCATATCTCTCAAATCACGAGAAAATCTATTTTTATTCTTAAGCAACTTTCACATTACCGTGATTCATTACCATTAAGTACTCGAAAACTTTTAGTATCATCACTCATTTTTCCTAACTTTGACTATGGATGCGTAGTATATGGAGGACTGTCTGATGAGCTCGAGATGAGATGTAAAAGAGTAATGAACTGTTTTATTAGATTTATTTTCGGGATCTCCAGACGTTCTCACATATCTCACAGGTATTCTGAAATCGGGTGGCTGTACCCCGGTTTTCGACATCAATACTTCCTGGGTGCTCTCATATTTCAAACCTTGAAAACCAAAAAACCCACCTATATCCATGACCTCCTTACTCTGCGCTCCTCCATTCACCTCTTAAATACTAGAACCCAACCCATCAACCTATACACTCCGGCGCATCGAACTGCATCCTTCGAGAAATCCTTTATTATCCGTGCTTCCTCGTTATGGAATTCATTACCCATCACAATTCGAAAAAGATCCACTCTTACTTCCTTTAAACATCATTTATTCCTTTACCTCCTTCATTTTCAATCTTCCGAGCTAATGTAAAACATGAATATTTATGTAATATACATTATAATAGTATATATAAGATGTATCATTTTACAAGATGTCACAGTTATCTTGTAACATATAATCTAATTATTTATCAATTTTTATTATTATCTATTGTTATTATTTATTATAATTAATTATCAAAGCCAGACGATTGTCCTATGTACTGTAATCATATGTTATTCTTAGGGGACAAGTAGTCCCAGAATAAAGTTCATTTTCTTCTTCTTCTATATATATAAAATGAAGTGAAGGGAACCAAGCCTACCAGATCCCAGTCCTGCTCTCTCAACCAAACTAAACTAGTGGTGACAGGTACCAGAGGAGGTTCATTGATAGTCATTTGTTTAAACTAATTTACCACCAAACATAGTTTAATTAAACAACCATGTCCTTAATTTTATAAATAGCAGTTTTTAGATTTATCAGTGCATGGAAGGAGCATACCTAAAATTCCTAGTGAGGAATAATTAAGAATAAATCTATAATAAAATTCGAACTCCCAATAATAAATAAAATAAAAACACATCATCTTTTGTGTGTTTTCTCCTCAGATCCTGTTACAAAGAACCCTTATTTAAATATTAAAGTTAACCAAAATCCACCAGATGAGCCTCTTAGAATATTTTCCTATAATTTCTTTTAAGACAAGTTTATAGAATTAAAAAAATCTCTTTTTATAACAATAAACAATGATGGTATTATACCTAAGTTGTAGAGCGCATCAATGGAAGAAGGATCATTGTCAAGAGCAAGTAGATAGAGATGTTTTGCTTTTTCCGAATCTCCTCTAGATAAGGCTACATTTCCTAGATTAACATAAGCTCCTGAATTGTAACTATCGGCTTGTTTGGCTAGTTCACCATATTTTTCAGCTTCATCAAGATTTCCTTGCTAAAATATTTATAAGCTGGTAATAACATTGTATGATATAAGGTGGTATGTTAACATTCAGTTGATTAATGATGCATAATTATTATGATTCGTCTGATTGAATAATAATAGTAATAAGTATTGATTTATTCTGTGCCATCTTGTCCCTTTAGATTATATTTTAAAAACATACAAATTAGGGCTTAGCATCGTAGAGTAATAAGTAATAAATGTTTTAAATTAATATGAAGCAAAGATAATAAAAAATAAAAATAAATATAAACTAATAGAAAGAAATATATGGATTAGTAAAACAATGAATATATTTCAACATAATATAAAAAATAGTATTTAATGAAATTAGAAACATAAAATAATAATAATAATATATATATATAGGTATTAGTTAATAAAAGTATAAATAAAAAATTGTAACTTTTGCAGACAATGTGTAAAATATTTTGATTAACCATATTTTTACTTTTTTTCATAAGTACTCAGTATTCCAAGTTGGAAATTAGTACTTGATAGAATAATAAACAATAAACTAAAATATGTGACTTGTAGTTTTAAGAAAATTGACTAATACAATTGAGACATTATAACTTGAAAATTGTGAGTTGACTTATACTCTTAGTAAATAAAACATTAGATATTTGTAAATATTACATCAGGACTTAGGGAAGAGGGATGGGAGCTGTTTATAAGGAAAATATTTTGATAGGACACAGTTAAAGAGGTAAGATTTGAAAGTTCTCTTGGAAAGAGAATCCGATTAGAAATGATCTGTGTGATGAACCTAATCATAATAATCTGATGGGTGGATATGAGTATGGTGGTAAAGGATAAAAAAAAAAATTAAATGGGAAAAGCTCATGATTCAATAACCAGGTAGAAAAAAGATGTTAGAATATAATGGTGATCATAAAAAGGAAGAAGCCACTTTAACTCTGAATAGAACAGGGACAGAAATAAAGTAATACAAATTAGCTTTAAATTAAGAATGGATTTATAACCATATCATGCATAATTGAATTTGGATGCTTCTGATACAGTTTGAAATTTTACTGCTAAAATTTTAAAAAATGTTTTCATAAAAATGCATTTAGAAATACAATCAAGTTAGCATATGTTTAAGGATATTTATTAATATAAAGGGATCATTATAAAAAAAAAAATCATGTTTTAAAACAAAGATATAAAAACATTATATATTATATACCAAAAATATTACGACTAAACTTCTTATGAATTTTATAAGTATTATAATTAACTTAAGCCTTGTTGAGTGCCAACACGTGTTTGATTTCTTGTCTTAGTTAATTTAACATTCATAAATATTTATTGTTCAAAAAATAAATATTGACCGGGACAGCTATCTATATTTATATTCTGAAGAGTATTTCAAATTTCTAATGTTTTGGATCTGTGTATGTGCATGTCAACTAATCTGGATTAAGCTATTGAATCTGAAGAACCAAAAGAACAATTAGTGATTAAAATATTTTCATTGTTAAATTTACGTACTAAATAATATATGAAGGACAAATCTGTAGCCGCAGTAGTTGCCAACCGCACGTCTCCTCTCTTCTGGAGAGCCTTAAGGGAATCGATAGCCTCATTGACCGAACCCTGTTTCAATGCTGCCAAAGCTTTATTTACTTCTAATTCACCAGTCAATGGAGCATGAAAAGAGTTGTTAACGGCTTCCAAGCACCAATTATAACCTGGGATATATATAATATATAATATTTAATTATTTTATCTTACAATTAATACCAAAAAATGTATTATTAAGTATTTAAAAATTGTTAACTGTGGGTTTTATCAATATCCCAAAACATAAGTCCATTCTCAAAACTATTATATAAAGTAAAATGTTTAATATTTTTAATTTTCCATTAGGTATGTTTTTTTAAAACTTTATTCTGCTTTTTTTATTTACAAAATAATTTGTATGTATTCACAGCTTCATATTTACAATTTACTTCATCACATTCAATTTCCTTTATTTATTTATTTATTTGCATTAAATTATTTTTATTTTTACTTTTTTGCAATCACTTTATCTGTTTACTGTTTTTTAGAACTTATTTTGCTGAATTTTATTTGTAACCTCTCTTAACATACAATAAATAAATAAATATATATATATATATACATACATATATATATATATATATATATATATATATATATATATATATATATATATATATTATATATATATTTATTTTTCCCACTTACTTATTTTCTACATCATTGTATAAATTGTGTAAATATATCACTACATATTTTTTAGATCTTTTCAAATTGTTTGTTAACCTTAATTGTAATTCATTTAATTTTAATTTACTTCTATTTTTTTTATTTTACCTTTTCTTTTCTGATTCTGCATTTGACTATTTCTTGTTTTAGCCCTGATGATGGCCATCAAAGTTATGGTCAAAAAGTTGTCAAAATAAAAATATGGTTTGATAATCTCAAACATTGTCAAATTTTTGACTGATACATCTCAACATCCTACTTTATTTGATTTGATGATGATGATGATGATGATGATGATCCAGTCATTTAACACAGCTCTTCACTCTCAAAACCGAACGATATAAGCAACACCTAATTCTAACATTTGATATTTAACAAAATATCAATCAAAGTAATACTCAACCTAATAATATTAAGTAGAAGTATTAGAATAATTTAAATTTGTCTTCAAGAGGTCAACACCATTCAACCAATAACTGACAATATTACAATATGAAGGGCTGCGGGAAAGAACAGTTCAAGTCATACTTAAAAACTCAATTTCAAATACGGTACCCCTTCTATGATTGTCCTTGATTGATATCCTGCATATTTACTGCTTACTAATTTTAGAACTATATTCTTATTGGCTTTAATGGTGTCATATGTACATATTTTCAGATATGAGCTCTCTCTCTCTCTCTCTCTCTCTCTCTCTCTCTGTACTCGCATTTCCATTTGGCAAAAATGAACCATGATCATTCTTTCCCGCAATCCTTGATATGATAAGCTATGTTAAAAGTTGTTTTTTTTTTTGTTTTTTTTAGAGAATGTAATTTGATCAGAGATTTTTAGTTTTTTTTCTCTCAATAGCATATGTCTTTGAACAATATTCACAAACCGACTAGAAATCAAAACAAATTATTTAAGTAGAATAATAAAATTTAAGGAGTTCACCATCAAAATATAGAATCGAAGAAGTAATTGAAATATTCATATCAAAGTTTTTACCTAGATTGTAATTAACATCAATAACTGGAGAAATCAATTTTGCAGCGGTTAGAATCGCTGAGTGCGCATATGACTTCAATTTCTTTTCAAGTCTACTGAGTTTATCATCTCTTATCAGTTCCATAACTAGCTTACTGCTTTCATTTGAGTCCTAAAATTAGAAATATAAAAAAGTTATAATAGAAGCTGCCCTCCTAATAATATGTGTGCATTACACAAATGTTTCAACGATTTTTTTTAAACTTGAAATAAGTTGATATTTCCAATCTAAATGTACCTTAGACATGCTGACCTCAATATCTATAATTTTCTAGGTATAACATCTCACATTCGACAGAAAAAATCTCAAACTGTTTCATAACTGGGCATTGAAATGCATAGTTCAACAAACGTTTCAGATGACAAATTTTGACAAACCTCACACAACATTTGAACTAATTATGCTTTAACATGTTGAAATACCATACATTATATGGAACACATTTAAATAACCAATAGAAAACCCCTATTCAATTATTTAACTACAGCCAAGAAATTACTCAATCTCATAGAAAATTCTGGAAATAATCATTCTATAAGTGAAACAGACTCCATAAGTGTTTTAGTTGTGTTCAACAACTCATGACCAAAAAATTCCAAATCATCTAAATATTAAACCTTTAGTAAGAAATTAAGTGAACCTCTGATCTGGGTTCCAGCCCACCATGGAGTCTTGAGCAAAGGAAGTTGGAACAAGTAGCCCCTTTGGCTAGAAAATACCAATTTTTGGAGGAACCAAACTTAATAACATCGGATGCACCAATGCAAAAAGTAGCTGAAATAAGGTTGGGAAAGAGAACAAAGAAAAAAGAATTCAATATTAGGAGATATTAAAAAAATGTGAAAAAGATGACAACTAACACCAGAAAGTCAAGAATGGAAGAAATGCCACAGCTTGTTAAAATCTTGATTCCTTTTCAGATGTCTTGAAGCATCAAAATGCCAAAAGTATAACACATATGAAAACCAACAAGTCATAAATATTTTGCCAGACTATCATCACAGACTACATCACTTCGGCAAATATTAGTACATACTACTAATTTTAAAACATTCTACAACTAAAGAAGACAAAAGCGAAACCCTAACAGAAAAGTGGATATTACTGTAGACTATATATTACTGTCTTGTTGGCAAGACTCTCTAACAGCCTTGTTATTGAGATACTTCTAATTAAGATTTGTGGTATCAAGGTTATATAGACTAAAATAAGGGTTATAGCTAAAGGTTCAATTACCAGGTATGCAAGTTTAAAATGTCGTTTTAATTCCAATAGAATGCGCTCTTAGCCTATTGAAGGATTTGCTTATCTCTAAACGCTATTTTGTTTGTTAGTCATTTGTTTACAAAAGTCAGTTGTTTTTAAGTCGTTTACGTGGACGTATCATACCTTTCTTTGGTGTTAAAAATGTCTAATTTTAAGCCAAATAAAGAGCATTTGCGGCATGTCATGATTTTCTTATTTAATCAAAAGAAAAAGGCATCTGAATGTCATCGAATTCTTGTTGAGACTTATGGCGATGTTGCTCCAACCGTCAGGACATGTGAACGTTGGTTTCAAAGTTTCAAACGTGGTGATTTTGATGTTACTGATCAAAAACGAGAAAATCGACCAAAAAAGTTTGAGGACTTCGAATTGCAATCTTTATTAGACGAAGACAATACCCAAACCCAAAAAATGATGGCAGAACAGTTGAATGTCACTAGGCAAGCCATTTCCGATCGCCTGAGAGCTATGGGAAAGATTCAAAAGGTTGGAAAATGGGTTCCACATGAATTGGACGAACGACAGATGGAAAAACGAAAAACTGTGTGCGAAATGCTGCTTTTACGCCACGAAAGAAAGGGTTTTTTTGCATCGAGTTGTAATTGGCGATGAAAAATGGATTTATTTTCAGAATCCCAAACGAAAAAAATCATGGGTAACGCCAGGACAACCATCCACATCGAGTGCAAGACCGGATCGTTTTGGGAAGAAGACAATGCTGTGTGTGTGGTGGGATCAGAAGGGAGTAGTCTACTACGAGCTTCTCAAACCCCTGCGAAACAGTCAATACCGAGCGCTACCGACAACAAATGATCAATTTGAGTCACGCATTGATCGAAAAACGCCCAGAATGGGCTCACAGGCACGCCAAAGTCATTCTTCAGCATGATAACGCTCCTGCACATTGAGCCAGATTGACTAAGGAAACGATTTCTTCGCTTGGTTGGGAACTCCTACCCCACCCGCCGTATTCACCTGACCTGGCGCCTTCTGATTATCACCTCTTCTCATCGATGGGACACTCATTGGCGGAGCAACACTTCAACAATTTCGAAAACGTACGAAAATGGCTCGATGAATGGATTTCAAAAAAAGATGAAGCATTCTTTTGGAATGGTATCCATATATTGCCCGAGAGATGGACAAAATGTGTAGAAAGGAGGGTCAGTACTTTGAATAAAATATATTATACTTTTTTTTTAAATTACTGTGTATATATTTTAAGAAATAAACGACATTTTAAACTTGCATACCTGGTATAAAATGACATGTCATAGAGGGCTAGAGCAGATCTGAATTAAGAAAAAATATCTATACTCAAAAAAAAATTGTAATTGTAAATATGTAAATAAAGCATTAGTATTATTATTATTTTAAAAAATTAAGAAAAATCTGCACTACTGAGGTTTTTAAAAATATAATAGTCCTATTTACAGAAGAACCTTTAACATTAAGTACTATGGCAATCTCAAGAGTTTTAAAAAAAATGCATGTGATGAAAGATAGTTTTTTCTTCATAATTAAATTTGATACATTTCTGAACAAAAAAAAAAAAAAAAAAATCTATCCTGCAGGCTGCAGAAGCAATATGTGGAATTGTAGTAATTTCCGCTAAAGGAAAAAGAACAAAGTGGTGGAGCAAGAGATTCAAAGCTGTAATAACAAGGAAGAAAATGGCTTGGAAAGCTTACTACAAGATCAGACTTTAGTATACTACATACAGACTGGGAGCTCTATGGCAGAAGAAGAAATGAAGCCAAACAAGTAGTTAAAGTGGCAAAAAAAGAAGAGTTGGGAGGAATTTGGCCAGAACATGAAAAATGACTACAAGGGTAATACAAAAATAAATCTTCTGGAAGACTATCAAGGGAATCAAAAGAAAGATAATCAAGTCTATAAGAAATATAAAGGATGAAAGAGGATAGCTGATTATGAAAAATCAGGAGATAGATGGATGCACCATTATGCAGAAGTGTTTTCCAATACTAAGGAGGGAACAGTCGCAGAAGGTCCACCAGAGAAAGATTATGATGATATAATCTGGGAAGAGGACGTGGAATGGGCTGTAGAAAGGCTAAAGATAGGCACAGCAGCAGGTAGCGATGGTATTGCTCCAGAGTTAGTTAAGTTTAACTGCAGAAACATGTACAAGGCCTCTTTCAAACAACTTTTTCTCAAAAAATAGTTCCAAAGGGGATGGAAATATAACAAACTCATTCCTATATACAAAAAAGGAAGCTCAAGTGACTGTAGGAATTACCAGCCTATATGTTTCTCCCAGGTGGCCTACAAGCTTAACACATCCATCCTTGAACAAAAGCTAAGAGGGTTCTCAGAGGAAAATCTTGAAGAGGAACAAGCAGCCTTCAGACCACATCACCAGGCACAAGACAACATAATCTCCCTCAGGACCATAATTGAAAAGTCATGGCGACAAACTGAGGCGAGGTCAGACTGTAGTATGTATAGTTTTTTAAGTATTCCTTTTTTCCATGCCATTTGTTCTGTCGGTTGAGTGCCAGCCAATTCATCACTTACACTTTCGGTATGATCTTTAAAAAAAAAAAAATCTATATTTTAACCTTTATTAATGGGACCTAAATTGTTTGTTGTAAAGGGGAAAAAGCATATTTTATAATAAAATATAAATTTTATAATAAAAGCAAGAAACTGGGATGCATGGTGGACTTGGACCGAGGCACCTCCATGCTGAAAGGCACTAAGGAGGAAGAAGAAGAAGACATTCCTGAACACTAAAGATTCTTTCATGTAGGAGGGGGGATATATGTTAAAAATTAATGAGGTTTTAAACTATAAAATGATAATACTGTAATCTGATATCTGTCTTCATCAATATCCAACCGAGTGTCAAGCAGATTTTTAAAGCTATGCTTCATCTTATCTTTATCGCCCATTGCATAATGGCATAGCAAAGCAAATAATCCTGAAAAACAAAATATTAGATTAAGGTATGTATCTGTAGCAAATAAATGAGATGTAGAAAATTATTTACTCACCCGCTTTAAAATTAGGCCTTTCTTGCATAATATATTCAAAACTACTGCATGCATCATTATATTGCCCGAGTCTCACAAAGAGTAGTCCAATATTATGCATTATTTTAACTCTTAAAAAAAAAAAAAATAAATAAAATAAAACTTAATTTCTCCCTGACTGGGAAAAACAATAGATCATGGATATGTCTACCTATAATCTACTGCTTTTGTCAATTTACATTTTAGAATTAAAAGGATAAAATTACTTAAATTAATAATTTAAACAAAGTTAATAGAAAATAGCGGTTTCCAATGTGACTTTTTTTATTCAAACCAATTTAGCTCCTAAAGAGTAGGTCCTAGCGACAAATGTTATGGAACAAAAACTATTATCCGTTAAATTTCTGACAAGGAAAGAGACGTCAAAGATGCAATCCGAGCAGCACCAACAGAGCTAAAACATGTCTAACTGTTACATTTTTAACTGTGAAAAAAAAAAAAAAAAAAAAAAAGTACAGAGCCATAGCCAAAAGACATATCTATGTAAAAAAAAAAAAAAACTAACTGTAAAACCATTTTTTTTTTTTTTATATTACATATACCTAACATCTTTAAAAGTATTAGGAACTTGATCTAGAGCCATTCTATACATTTTTATTGCTTTAGGAATCTGACCAGCTTTTGCATAAATGTTACCCATATTAATTTTAAGTTGGTTTGAATTCTGAAACATTCTATTTCTTATAATAACTGAATAACTGTTTAATGCTTCATTGCTCATTTCGTTATTCTCATATTGGCTGGCCAGATTGAAAAGTACCTAAAAAGTAAAATAATATAATTATATAAAAGTGTGTGAACCAAATGAAATACCAACAGTACCATTCCCAATTCAATTTTATTACCAAATATGTGAGATCTATATTATGGGTATCTCCAAGTCCAGCTTGCTCTTGTAAACGGATCAAATTCCTTTCTTTTGCAGATGCTTCTTTGGCTTTTTCAAGCGCTAAAGGAAAATTTTTTTTTGAAGCAGCTATACAAGATTCATCGACCAAAGACATAATGTTTTTTTCTTGTCTTTTAATTTTGTCTTCAACTCTGAAAAAATTATTAACATAAATAGAATCATTTATAATTAACACATTTTCTTCATTTAAAGGATGTAGATTCAAGTCAAATGCTTAGTTTGTTTAAAAAAAATATTTCCAATCTAAATATACGGAAAGCATCTTTTCTTTTCTTTAATCTACTATTTTTTCTTATTCATTATGGAAATTAATGTTTCTAGAGAGAAAAAAAAAAAAAAAAAAACGTATCACAGTCCTGAACTCCTGAAGGTTCCTGGGTACTTGATAAGGCCCCATGAAGGGTAATTATACTTGATAAGGATGTACTGTTACTAGGCCAACGGTTGTCAAAGAAGGAAATTTGGCCAAAATCACCACCACTCAACCACCAGGTTTTTTGGATCCACGGCTGAAATAACAGAAAATAAATTTTCTGCCTTCATCCAGATTTGAACCCTCCTAAATATACCAGAAGCTGGTTGTCTAAGACCGTGCCTCCTTCTAGATAAAAACAAGGTTAAAAAAATACATACCATAGTAATACTAGTGCTAATAGTGGATTGTGTTCAGCTCAAAATCCTGAGAAACTAAATTTTTTTTGTTCTAGAATGAAATAATATTTGTTTTTATTTATCCCAATTATTTTCATGAGGCTGTGTGCAACAGTTTTCTAATATCAAATAGCAGAAGTATTATTATTATTAAAAAAATAGTTTCTTAAGAATAAATTAAATTTAGCAGACAGAGCATCCAGTAGAATTTAAAATATTATATAATATTTTCTATGATGTTCATTTTTATCTTAAATGAAAAATTAAAAAAATAAATTATTTTAGAACACTAAAATATTTTTATTTTTCTTTCACAAATGGTTTGAGAGGGGAGGAGGGTGATCATTTCTAAATTTATTTATAAGATTGCATATTTAAATAATTTTCTGATAATCTAGTCAATAGAGTGATAAAGTTTTGGTTATTAGTTTAACTGAAAGATTATGGTACTCCTAAGTAATTAAAAAAAAAAAACATTAAAGCAACAAACATTATTACATTGATTTTTTTTTCATTGTTATAGAATCAGGCACCTTTCTTCTTGTAATTCGGGTCTGCTAATTGATGAAACAGCTCCAACAATAAAACCAGAAGGTCCTCTCCTTTGTGATGTATAACCAGCACCACTAACAGCAGTCATTGGTCTTTGTGCTGTGTCTGTCCTGCCAGTAACAGGTCTCAATGGCATTCCGGTTACTTCCTTGAACTTTATATCATATCACTATTAAAAATATATTTTTCATTTATAAATAGTTAATAGAGGATTAAAATTTGGTATAAAGAGAGTAATAAAACAAATAAAATATCAAATGATTTATTTAAATCAACCTATTATAAATTTTGAAAAATAATATTGGAACAATCTGTAACTAACAGTTACAGAGTTCCAATAGTTTTCTTTCAACAAACTTTCAACATCCTCTGGAAATAATTACCTGATTTATTTTAAATATTAATTATTTATTACATAAATGTAGTTTAAATGACTTATAAATTCTCTGTCATTGCTCGAAAATAACTGATAGAAGAATTACACCAGATTTATTTATAATAATTTTGAATAAGTGAAACATTTACCCCACTTGATGTACCAAGCCTCATTCCTGTTCCTGGTGTTTTAAATCCAGTTGGCTAATCAAAAAAATAATAATAATTAGGAACTATAGTAAGAAACTAAATGTCATAAACATTATTTAATATTCTTACAACTCTTGTACGTCTTCCATAAGAAGACTTGAGGAGAGCTTCTTGAAGGAAAATATCTTGGTCAATGTTTTTGGTATTGAATGCAGAATGATAGTCATTGTATCCTTCATATAAATTGTCTTCAAAATTATCACTCACAGATGACATCATTTTACTTCCCAAAAGAAATTTAATTACAGATAAAAGTAAAAAATATGGGAGTTGAGACTAAAAATGAAACATACGGTATTGAAGTTATGTAGTAAATTTGATCATTTCCAGCTCATGAGTATAAGCAGAGAGGAAGAATTACGTTACAAAGTGAAAGGGGAGTAATTTATTCGACTTAATTACGATTGTCTAGGAGATGATCTACATCAACAAACTTATTGATTCCGTTTTTGAAGTTTCCCGCTCTAAACAGGCTGTCTTCATTACATTTAACAATTCAAAAACTTAAACAAAAATACGTTTGAAAATATGGTTATAATATTCATAAAATATATAATAAAAATCATTACAACTTCTATGTAACAGAATAATATTTCTTTGTACCAATTTAATTGTTTTATATACTACTTGATATTAAAAAGGTATTTATATTATTTTACATTATTTATCTTTTTTCTTTAATTTGAGTTAATTTATTAAAACATAGTTTAAAATAATAAATATTAGAAATATTATAATTTAAAATTAAATCACTTTTTGATTTCATACTAACATTTATTTATATCATAAAGGCTTTCATCCAGTCTCATGTTCGTTTCTTGGTTTCGGTCTTTGCCAGTTTAGGTTATTAGTCATCATGAAGTGAGTAAACTTTTATCTCTAATTATTTTAGCAATCCTTCTAGATATAAGTAATATTTTGCGTTTAAATATGATATTTAACTCAATTATTTGTTTTCTAGGATCGGCTTGTGTGCCTACAGCGGGTATAAAATTTACCCTGGACATGGGAAAACCATGGTCAAAGCTGATGGGAAGGTAACCTATTAACATGTAATATTTAATTTTGAATTACTTTATTAATCAATTAGAAGAATTGATTTTTTTATTATTTTTTAAATTTTGATCAATTTTAGGGATGTCTGCTGTTGGTGTCGTTTTACTCTTCAAAATATTTTTGATCCCAACTAAGATCTATATCATTTTATGTATTTTTTGAAACCCTTGAAATTTAATTAAATCAAACCACAATTATTAGTATTATGTAACGTTTTTATCTGTAATACACGAATTCAAATTGTAAACAATAGTATGTTTTTGTTACAGACATTCACATTTTTGAACTCAAAATGTGAAGCTTCCCATTTAATGAGGAGAAATCCTCGTAAAGTTACATGGACTGTTTTATACAGGTATTGTTGATTTTTTATTTTCATTGGTTGCATTTACTGTTGTCTGTATTCAATGTTTTTAATTATTTAGGCGTAAGCATAAGAAAGGTCAGGAGGAGGAACAAAGTAAGAAAAGAACTAGGAGAACACAAAAGTTCCAAAGAGCTATTGTTGGTGCTTCCCTCTCTGATATTATGGCCAAGAGGAATATGAAACCTGAAGTTAGGAAAGCTCAGAGAGAACAGGCAATTAGGTGAGCTAATGTTAAAATTGATTATTGTGTTTTTTTTTTGTTTTTTTTAGGAAGAATTGCTATTGCAATATCAATTATCTAATTACCTAATTTCCAGTGATTTTATTAGGTAATTAGGATAAAGATATAAGAGATGTTTCTGTCCCATAACTTCTCGAAACTAGACTTTTAATTAACTGTTATAATGGTTTTCTGCTAGTTGTTGGTGCTTACTGATGTTCTGTTTTATTAACCCTCCTACCACAAGGTGGACTATCAGAACACATTTAACAAGGCGGTGTCGAATACGACAGCTTTAAAAAGTGTTTTTTTCCCTTAATATTCGTATCTATAAGGTATAAAAATATAAATTCAAATTAAAGGAGATTTATATATTTACAAATTATGGTAGAAACTATTAGGAACAAATATTTTATTTTATCTTTATAAGAATAAGACTTTTATTTGGAACATTTTTTTTTTTTACTATATCGCAATTTTATAATTCAACATTACACACAGGATGTACAAATCACTCTTTGGTGTTTCCCACAGACACTTTTCTTGCACTTAGTGCATAGGTGATTCCCTCTGCGATTCTTTTTGATGAATGAACCTCAGAATGAACCTTTTCCTGGTCCCACAGAAGTTGATGGAGCTACTGATGCACAGTCTTCCAGTATTTTTTTTGCTATTATGTTGCATATTTTCTCTCTGAGTGTTTTATTGATACAGTGATTTTTAATCCTCTCCTTCATGTGTGGTATGCAGAAAGAAAAAGCAAGCTTTTTTAAAAATTCAGCACGATAGGTGTTGAGTTTATTTTGCGGGACCACATTTAGATTGTGGATTACACAAGCATTCACTGCCGCAGCATCCAACATACCATAAAAGTATCGCATGGGCCAGCGGTTTGTCATTCTTTTAACTGATTTTGCGTGGCAGAGTTTTTCAAAAACGTCCACAACTCCTTCGGTTGTAGTATTCCATGTAGTATTCCATACAATTATGATTGAACAAATTCCAGAAATGGGGCAAATTTATCTGGGTTTTTTTTTTCAATGTTCTCGGGTAGTTTTTGAATCAAAACGTATTGCACTCAATAGGAATTCAAATCTATTTTTTGTCATTGAGCATTGAAAAATAGGTGGGCCAGAAACTTGAGAAAACATGTCGGTTACAGTCAATCCGGATTTTTTTCAGTACCCCTGACATTAACAATACAATACAAAGCCAATGACAGCTTTGATTTCTGTAGAATCAGTTCTACCGATGTACCACTGTGTTGATTTGTTTGATTTCTTTACGGTCAATTTCTCCATTAGTGTACTTTACTAATAGGACAATTATTTCATCAGTGAATAATAGATTAAATAATTTATACTCATAAGTGAGTCCTCTTGCTCTACCTGTAGGACCTGGAAGATGAGAGATAATGTTACGTCTTGGAGTATGTGAAAACTTACTCGCGACAGGTTTATCTGTCCAAATTGATTCTAAATCTTTTCCAAGTTCAATATTTCCCACTTTGCTTGTGGAAAAATATTCATCAGCATCAGGATAATCTGAAAAATTATCACTAGACTGTGCAGCATCATCATCCACATCGTCGTCGTTCGGTAAAATAATATCCTCTGTTTCGCTGAAAGTGTTGTCACTCCCGTCTTCATCTGTTTCTTTAGCTTGTTGCTGAAGCAATTCTTGGAGAGTTTCTTTATCTGTAATAAACCGCCTATAATCTGCCATAATAGTCTGCAAAACAACAAAAAATAATCCAGAAATAATTATATCCACTGTGCCTAGGTAATAAAAAAAAAATGCCACATATCACAAGCTGGTGTCGTATCTGACACCAGAACAGAGCACGCCATAGCAAATCATAATTAAGTAAGAAATTAAAGATCAGTGACTTACCTTTCCACACCACAGTCTTAAGGGTTACTGTTTACTAGGGTAATTCAAGGCTACAGGCTCCCTCCCCTCCTACAGCTTCCTGTCCCAATGAAAACAAACAGAAGGTGTCGTATCTGACACCGCCTTGTGGTAGAAGGGTTAAATTATGAACTTTTTAAATACTAAAACAATCTGTTTAGTCTTCCACCTCATTAATATTTCCTGTTTATGCTCTACCTAAGTCCAGTACATTTTTCTCTTATTATCAATTCTGTTATAGGTCTGTTCACCTTGATTTTTATTTTTTTACAAACAAGTGGCAATATAATAATTACAGTTAGTAATTATTGTTATGGCCATTTCTCGCTGGTTCAATTGATTATAGCTTTTAAATTATTAACTAATTAAAGGTTTTAAAATTCATTAGCTAGGGGCCTTTTTCTATTTTAAAGGATCAGTTTGTGGTTTGTTTATCAAGGAAGTCGTGACCTGCCAAAAGCAGAAATTGTGGTAGTAAAGTAACATGTGAACTGAACTTGAATAATTAACAAATATTGATGGTGGACTGTTATTCAGTGAGTGATTTATTATAATGGGTTATCATTATTGTTTTATAAACTTAATCTTGCCTATTATTATTTAGATTTTTTTTTTCATAATTAATGAGGCAATATTGAAACCTATACCAGACCTTATTGATGACCTTGGGTTTGACTTGTCATTATATATATTTAATTTTTGTTTCTGTAATATTTAAATGTATATTTGATTTTACTTATGTTTGTTCCTCTAGGGCTGCCAAGGAACAGAAGAAGGCAACTAAGGCTGCCAAGAAACCTGAAAAAGCACCACCTAAGGTAAGTTGATTATTTCGATGATTTTTACGTGTGGATTGTAATAAATGTATTGTTAGTAAGTTTTTACTTAATGAGAGGGATTTAGCATTGATGTAAATCCCTAAAATGTCAAGTATCGTAACAATGGTCTTTGCTTAATAGCTGTAATGAACTGACTCCTTCAGTTTTATAATTTTTTGACTTTCTTTTATATCTAATCCCTTGAGATTTAAAAAACATATCATGCATTTATTTTACCATTTGTTCCTGTGAGCCAATTGTATCTGCATAGCTCAGTCTGATCTTAGTTGTCGGTAATGCTTTATTCGTGTTTAGTGAGTTAGCTGGTGTGAATGGTTAGCTGACCAACATATCGTCATCCCAGAATTATGTTGTGCTATATCCCAAAACCCTTGTTTTGGGAAATGAGATTTGAAGTTTATTTCTTAAAGTACTTTTTTATTTTGGGATAATATGAAAATGCATTTGCAGTTATATATTCCCAGTAGATTAGATAATATTTTACTACATCAAACTTACATCCTGATTGCATTGATTTAAAACTAAAACGATTTTATTCATTGGGATATAGAACAAAAATGGTTATTTTTGCATAATCTTTAAAGAAATACGGGATATAGAACATTTTTAGATAAATAAATTGTTCTATATCCCTTTGAACTAATTTCTTTTCAATAATTGGGGCAGTGTATTGTAATAAAAGCTCTTTTATTTTATATAAATTTTATTATTACAGAAAAGTAATAAAGAAGTAAAAAAAAAAAAAAAAAAAAAAAAAATTAGCAAATGTAAATAAAGTTTAAGTATATAATTTATTTTATTTCTTTTGGTTTTGCCTTCTTCGACTTTGGTGTTGTTTCTGGTTTATTTTATGGATATAGAACAAAATGAACGGTCTATAGAACACTGTAATTCCTTAAGCCATCAACATAACAAGATAATTCTTCAAAGTAGACACAAAACTTTTGGGTTATAGAACATTTATGTACTGAATACTCGATTATGGGCTTAGATAATACTGTTATTTAAATTGATATAGAAAAAGATTTTTTTTTTCTAAATTTTTGGTGTTTATAACTCTTTATACCCTAAAAATGAACTTAAAACACAATAATTCTGGGATGGCGATATGCTCATGCTGAAGTGACTATGTTTCCTATTAACCCTTTAGCGGGCAGGCCGAGAATTTTTGAATTCGTTTCTTCTTCTTTTTTCCTTTGAATGACTGTAGCCACACTAACCCCCACACATGTATCATGAAATTGAATTTGAATAAAGGATATTAGACGATAATGAGTAGGATAATGTGTCAGAAATTACGTCATTTATTGAGCAAAAGGCATTAAACATGTGTATCCTCCAGGATACATCGCCTGTTAAAGGGTTAATAAGCTTATATTTTAGTTGGCTCAAATATCAGTTCTCATATTTCTGTAGACTTGGCGAAATATGTTAAAACCTGTAGCACTGTACCTGTACAGCCCATGAAGGGTCTTGGGTTCAGTACTCAGGTAGGCTGTACTGTTTCTGAGCTAACTGTTGTCAAAGGAGGTGATTTGGCCAGAACTCAGGCTCAACCGCCAGGTCTCTCCTCAGTTTAGGGTACCCACTTTTTAAGAGGCTGAAAGTGCCTCAGGGCGGTCTCTCTACCCTGAATTCGATCCACGGCTGAAATAACAATATTACCCTCCCCCCCCCCATTTTCTGTTTAAAAATTGTCGTTTTATTTAGAACATGTTTTATTTTTCAGGTTAAGCAGCCCTCGAAACAGAAGGCCACTAAGGTTCAACAGAAATCTGCTCCAAGAGTTGGTGGAAAGCGATAATGTTTTTGTATTTTAAATAAATACGTTTTATTGTAAAATTTTTGTTATATTTTTAAAGTTTTCTTATTTAATGACTATTAACTTTTTCATATGGTTTATTTGTAAGTATCTGTTGGTGTTGCTCAGATCAGAAATTTGCCGAAAGCTTCCTTATAAGAAATTTTATGGAGAATATTTTTTTGGTACCCTTACATAAGCATGTCTCGAGCCACTTTGTATGCCCAGAATACCTTCAGTGTTTTAGTCACTACTTTTTGAGGAGAAAGGTTATTCTCGTTCATTTACAGAGATACTCTAAATTCCTGTTCTAAGTAATATTAACTTCTGATATTAAAATGAGAAATAAGAAAATATCAAAATATAAGACACTAAATTAATGTTGATTTAATTTATTGGATTTGACGACTTTAGGTCATATACCACAAAATCTAAGGTTAGGTTGCCCATTTTTTACACACAATATCAAAAAATAAGAAATTGATATTTTGACAAGGCAATAGTGTTTAGTGCGGCAAAAATAATTTTATTGATTTCATTTGGTTGTAGTTTAATTTCTATTTAACTATAAAAGTTAATGACAGAGTGACAAACTTCTGCCACTTAACACTGTGAATTTAAATTGTTATTATAGTAAATTATACTATTTAAAATCTTTCTAGAACTATAAAGATTTTGTAGTTAAAATTTGGTATGGATGGGTTTATTAATTTTACCATTGCAAACTCTGTTGCAGAATGCCGCTAACCCCATATATCGTTAAATTATTAAACATTCCTAGGATCTACATGTCACACTAACAAAGCTTTTTTTATTGCAATTTATTTGAATTAAGCCAATTTTATTATCAATTTCTAGCTATATATAACACTGTACCGTTATAACCTCTCTTAAATGGCATTAGGCACATATTGGTCAATTTTCAAAATTCACTGCATACCACATATTTATCGCTTTTTAGCAACAATTCAAAAGAAAATATGTAAATTTTCTTATTGCTAAACCTTCCTTCAACTATGGAGATGATGCAGTTAAAATTTGGTAAAGATTGGTTCAGTAGTTTTTGCGGTTAGTGATCACAAATGAAAAATGGCTTGTCCTTTTATATAATATTTACAAAGCCAAAATGGATAAATAAAAAAAAAAAATATAATAGTATAGATATAGACTAATTTAGGACATATGTGTCGTCTAGTTGCAAAACCGGCCAACTCCTCAATTTTGAGAAATACGTTTTTTCTGTTTTCTGAGTCCTAAGATACATTTTCCATCTATTGGAAACAAGAAACCTCTTAAAAACCCTTGAAATCCTTGTTAAACCTGCGTTTGAAAAACACAGTGTGCTGCAAAACCGGCCAAATCCTTCCGTGAGTGAGTTTTAAAACCGGCCATCTCCACATCCGCTAGATCGCGGTGTTGTTCCAGATCAAGAAGGCATCTTATCAGGCAACTATCAGTCTGCTCCTACTTTTCCTGTAGATAACGTTTATGCCTTTATCGTTTCGTGCACTTTTAATTCGATCTTAATGGTGAATTTTGTAGAAGAAGTTCCAGCTAATTTAGCAAGAAAAATACAAAGAGACCATGCAACATGGAGAAGAAAAAACCCCTCCAGATCGGGTTTTTACCCAAACTTAGAAGAAGTTGTAGAAAATCGAGACTCTCGTTCAGCCGTTCAGCCTTCAGAGTTTTACGGCATTCTCTCGGAAAGTGGAACTGTGTTCAAGCCAGGAAGAGACTACACAAATCTTGATTGGAATAGTCCCAGTAATGCCCTCCTCAAATCCCCTCCACTATGGCACTTCACTCCAACAAAGAGCTTTTTCAGAACCAAACAAAATAATAAGGTGCTAGTTCAAGGGGAGGTTTTCTACAGATCGTTTAATTTTTTACTGCAACGTCGTAGCATCAGCTGCTCAAGAAGGAGGAAGCAGAGAAGTAGATGAGAGGGATGAAGAAAAATATCAGGAAGAAATGTGTAAGCCTGCTGAACACAATAATACCGCAAGAGTATATGTTTCTGAATTTTTATATTTTTCTAAATTACGTTTTTCGGAAATTCTTCTTCTTCTTCTTCTTTTAGCCCAACAGACAACATATAGCGGCCCCTGGCTTTTTCAACTTCTGCCTTCCATTTCTCTTCGTCCATTTTCGGAACTTATTACTTTAAAAATAATTCTTGCCAGTTATTCTGTCTAGATGTTTGAGTTACACCACAACATTTCAGAGTTTAATTTTTTCAAATAATATTCACTTATTGAAGAAAGTTTTGTTCATTTGCATCCCAAAAAAACCCAATATTTTCATTAAATTTAGTGATTTGATATTCTAATTCATTGCAAAACCGGCCAACTCCAAAATGAGTTGCAAAAGTGGCCAAATCCAAAATAAAAAATTGAGTAACCCACCCCCTCCACTTGCCCCTTCAATTTCAAAAAGTGCTTTCAAACACACTACCCTTGTGCCATTAAAAACCGAAGAGATTTTCTTCCTAGATCGTTTTGGCGTGATGTGACAGAAAATCAGCTCTCCTGAAAAATTTTGTTTTTTGGAGATGGCCGGTTTTGCAACTAGACGACACATATGTTTTATTGCTAATTGTTTACACACACCTGCACTAAAGTAATATTTATAAAAATATAATTTTTAGATGAAAAAAACAAAACCGACTTCAAGATTAAGCCTTTAAACAAACTTAAACTAAAAAATAAAAAATAATATTTTAATTGCTTCGAAACAAAAACCATTAAATGACAGTCAACAAAATTATCGATGCTTATATATCTATTCACAATTTATGATCAGTTATTTTTTGTCGGTGCCAGTCAAGAAGGGCAGTTTAATCTTGCCTTAGCAATACACTTTCGAATGGCCGGAGACAGTGGTGTGGTTGTGATGAAGCAGTGGGAGCATCTTTACAATTACCATTTCTTTTCAAATTCTGTATGTTTTGGTTGGCAACGACTCCAGAAATAACATAAATTGTGAATATGTATATATCGATAATTTCGTTGATTGTCATTTAATGGTTTTTGTTTTGAAGCAAATAAAATATTTTTTATTTTTTAGTTCAAGTTTGTTTATGTAGGTTTAATCTTGAAGTCGGTTTTGTTTTTTTCATCTAAAAATTATTTTTATTTTTTACTTTTTAGTGGTGAGTGTATTTTTGTTTATACAGTCAATTCTTGATCTTCAAGCTACCCTGAAAAATAATTCGACTTACTGAACAAAGAATTATCGAGGTTATCATTCCACTTATCTGCATGTAAATGGGAAAATTGAACACAAAATTGGAGTTGAAATCATTACGTACATTTTCATTAATGGGAATGTTGTTTGTACATACATATAAAATCATTGATACAGAAAATTAAATACCTGGTACCAATCTATCCTATAACTTCCAACTGAACTGCGCTTTTTTCTAAGGGTGCTTAAAAGTTGACTTACCGCCTTCCACCAGTGGCTATCTTTTCTTTATTCTTTAGGATGGTTGAAAGAGAACTATGCGGAATTCGGAATTCACTAGCAACAAACGCCCTACTTTTTTCTCATTTCTCTATTTTGCAAATCAATTTTAACTTTTCATTAATTGTATGAATAACTAATAATAAGTCACTGGTGTAACTATGAATTGGAAAGATAAACAATGATGGGAAACCGGAATATAAATTACACATGAAATTCTTTTAATTTGAGTTCGAGTTATTGAGGCGATGACTTCTATTAGTTCGTTTCATAGAGGTGGTCCTAGAAGTTCTCTCTTTTGAACCCTATTTTCAGTTCGACTTATTTACACAATTTTTAACGTTTTCTATCTGAAATCGCCTGAGGTGAAATTTAAGTGTAATGTACTTCAGACCGTAGATTTTGTTCTACTTATTTAAGAACTAAGCTTATCGAAGTACGACACATCGAGAGTTGATTGTATATGTAAATTATTTTTGTTAATAATTTAGATTTAGTTACCATGGATTTTTTTGATTATCATAATCATAAATATGTTTAAAATGGAAGGTTGCATAACAGTGTTTTTTATTAACTGTTTTTTGATTTTTTTTTAAAAGTGCTGAGTTGATTTCAAAATATTTTTTATGGGACCACCTCTGAAGTATGCCCTACCGCTCTAAAAAAGAATCATCAAAATTGATTTAGAATTGACCGAGCAATTATGTAACATACACACACAAACAAAAATACAGATGAGTTGAGAACCTCCTCTTTTATGAAGTCTGTTGAAAAATGAATGTTATTTTGATATTTTTTGAGATATTTCTTCGGAAGCACCTAGAACCCCTACTCTGATTTTTAAAATTTTTTTCAAAAACCTTCCTGGAGATATATGTACTTAATAATTTCCCAAATTTTCACAGCGATTGGATGTTTGGTGTTTGAATCTATCGAGTACAGACAGACAGACACACATTTATTTTTATATATATAGATAACATTTTTTTTTACTTATGAGTAACAATATAATAATTGTTATATAGGAATTAAAGGATGGATAGTTACACTCTTGACCGAGTTAGTCCCTGTAAAAACATGTGCCATGTTAACAGTCATGTGTTACATTCCCTTACACTCTTGCTATTTATTTCTAAAAATGATTAATTGTTAACCTTCCACTGGTCGCTCCAATTTTTATAACACGAGCGGTTGTGCGTTGTACAAAGTACAACACACTGGTTTTAATCCTTTTTTTTTCTCCAAATTTTATATTAAATCTATTAAATACAATTTTTTTTTTATTCTACATTTATAATAGAATTTAAGTACAGTATATTACCTGTGAGAATAGTATTTGGTATGTTTATGATTGACAGTAATAAAAAACAATAACTAGATAATTTTGATTTACAATATTACAGCCAAATATAATTATTAGCATGCCTAAAATGGATGTTTTTATGAAAAATGTTTTCAAGGGAAGATTTTTATAAATAAAATATAGAAATCTGCAGGCTCTTTCCCCTCCACAATTACCCTGAACATCGGTTTCTGTATCAGGATCAAGAACATTTTCTGTTTCCTCTTCACCCAAATCCAAAGATTGATTTGATTGCCCGGTTCTTTTTTTTTCTCTCTAGCTCTGAAAAATTCGAGGAATTTCTTCCAATTTTATAGGTTTCCACCTAATGAAAACATTCCGAATTATTAAACTTTGCTCACTAAAATAAACAAAAGTAAAAATGCAAAAGTATCCTACTACATTATGTCAAATCCAACATATTGATGAGAAAGGGAAGAGAAAAATAGAATGAGAGTGGTTGGTTGTTGTACTTTGTGCAACACCAAAGAAAATCACTGATTAAATATTTTCCATTTAGGAAAATATCCCATCACAGTAAAAAATTATTGGCAGCAAATAGAGAAGAATAGCTAAAAATAATTTTCCGAGAAGAGAGAGAGAAAACAAGTCGTTGGGTGTTGTACATTTTTTTTTTTTTTATCTGTGAATTTATTCAATGAATGAATTTATTCAAGGTCTTCATCATCGCCTTCTTTATCATTTTCTTCAGTTGTTGCTTTGGCTTCGCTAATTATCATGCCTGCAAGCATGAATACTTTATAAGCATATAAGATTTCATCTATTACTCCACACATTTCGGGATCAGTAATTTTATCATCAATTTCAGTTTGTTCTATTGCAACCGATGGTGGAGTTACACTTCTCTTTGGAGGGGCAGGAGTGGGTTGCTTCTTTCTCAGAGGAAAGATGACTTTGACATGCCCAGGTAGATATTTCAAACATCCGCTAGCCCATGGTAAACTGGAAAAATAATCAAGTATTAACTTAATTTACCTGTTCATTTTAAGTCACTGGAAATGATTAGAATGCCTTTTTCCTAGAGGATATTTGAGAGAGAAGCCCCTGTTTTATTATGTAGGTAAAGCATAAAATGTAAGTCTACATGTAAGAAGGAAAACCTTTAACTTTTACTGGTTAGAACTAGAAATCTTCAACAGAAACTATTGTACACAATGCTAATATACATCAAGTTGGTACTAATAATGGACTCATGGAAATTATGAAGTTTAATTAATTGTAAAGTACTTCAATATGCTTTAAAAAAACATTAAAATTTCCTCCTGCTTCCTAATAAAGTTTCTCTTGTTTAACATTCGACAAGAGCAAAAACCATGCTGAAGGCTTTTTGAAATAATAAACAGCTGGTTACCATGGTAGCATTAAGCTGAATTAAGATTAACAGCTTCAATATAATGGCCACCTTCATCAGCTGTTCATTTCATTTGAAGCTCATCCTAAAATCCTTCCTCATATCAATAAACTTATCCAAATGACCACTTCTGGTAAATATACTAACTTTTTAGATCATTAAACTAGTAAAAAAAGTAATTTTTCTGCTCCTGTATTTTAAAATTTAGCTGATTAATGGAGTAAAACATGCGAATGTATAACATGTTATTAATTTTTATTATTTAATTTTATTGGCATATTTAACCTGCCACTCAGCCAGAATTGATCTAAATTATTGCTGATCCAAACTAAATTATTCTGTATGCCTCTTCTCATTCACTTTCAGGTTATAAATGTACCATAAAATCCTGATTTTATTAATTAATGGAGTTTTATTGAACAGTTGGGATTATAATTTTTCTTTTTATTATCTTCTATGAACTCCGAAACCAGAACTTTTTGTTTTTACGGGTTGGTTTAATACTGTTGATTATTTATTTCTGAGTGAGTTGAATTTTGCCTGTTAGTCACAAAATCAATCTTGACTTTCCCACCATGGTTAGAATAGATAAGGTAACCTGTAGGATAACCCATCCTTCCTGCTCTATTACATAAGGATGTCGACCCTCAACAAAAAGATGCAGGTGTATGTTCCCTTTGGCTAAGAGAATTTAGTGTCAAGCATTCTGGAAATATCTGTGGCGTAGGTCAATATCTGGCCAGGGCAGGATTGGAATTTATTTCTGGCTATAATAGGTTGTAACTTGTCCTTCCTGCCATAGTTAGAGTACATGAGAAAGTTGAAATTCCCAAAAACAAAAACAGCTCTAGCCCGTATATAGACTAAAGGAGCTCCTAGGTCTCAAGGCACCAGGGTCCATCCCAGGTTAATATAACTGCAGCTATAAATATTCATTTGACTTAGAATTGAAACTGAATCTGCAAGTTAAGAGCAACCTACCTACTTAACAACTACCCCACCTCTTTCTTGTTATTGTGATAGTAAAATATTAAGAAACAAATCAATTGGTTATTCTGATTTTTACCCCTTTTGTAAAAAATTGTTTGGCTTTTCCCCCTAAAATAACTACAATTTACTTGTCAAAAACAAATATAATGGTTTTCACCTCCTACAATACACAGTTTAGTGATATTTTGTTATTTCTGGTGTATAAGAAATACTTATTGGATTGTATATTGTGTATTTAGGTAACATTTATCTGTGTAAGTGGAATATTTTTTAGAAATTAATTTTCACTGTTTGTAAATGGATCAAAGTTATCTTAAAGTTTTCAATTCATTTTTCACTTCGCCCATTCAATTGTGGAAATAATACAGTCAAACTTCGATAAATTGAGAACGAGAAAACTTTGGATTATTGAGGATTTATTGAAGTGATTTCTGACTGACTTCGATTTGTAGAGGTTAGAGTTTCTAAAATATGTACTCAAAGTAACTATAGAATATAGGAACACATTTTATTGAAATATACCGTTGTACAAAAATAATTTACGTCAATTATTAATTTTGTAAAACAATTAAGCGAAGCTGAAACAAATATGAGGGGGAGGGGGAGTTACAGGCTAACTTAGAAAACTACCGTTCTGAGAACGACAATCCTTCGAAAAACGAACTTTGTTCAGTCTAAACGCTACTTATTTAACAAATCGGCTTCGATGTGTAGAGGTTTAATAATAAAAACTTCATTTTTTAGTTTCGGTGTAAGCTAAGGAATCTTCAAAAATTCAAACTGTCAAGGTTTTCTTAACCAATCCTTCTATATGTAGTGGTAAAAATAACAGGAATGATAGACAAATTAAAGGGGAATAGAAAAACTTCGATTTATCAAGGAATTCGCTATATCCAGGTTTAACTGTAATATGAAATAAAATTTGAAAAAATAAAAATGATCTTTAGGTTTCATTTGATAAATGCATGCTTACAGTACCTACTTTCAATTGTTAAATGTAGTTATCTAATTTAAATCATACCCTACAGGTTTTATGGGCCTATCTTTACTACCAACGAATTGCCTTGTTCTTTGCGCTAAGCAGTATTCGTGATTGCAGTTTTCATATAAAGAAGAACTTCTTCCTGACGGAATATATCTTTTGTCATTAGTAGCACCAAGCTGAAATTATAACATCAAAGTTTTAATTGTGTAAATAGTTGACGATTTGTTTTACATTAATTATAAAATGATTTTGTACCCTCCAAGGAAGAAAAAATATTTTTTCTATCAAAATAAGATTCTTTTATATATACAGTGTGTCCCAGACATAGTGTAAAAAAAAAAAAAAAAGGGTAATACTGCAAACTAAACGGGGTAGAATGGCGCAAAAACGAGTGTCCTATCTCAATTTTTTGAGGAGATAGAATTTTTTTTCGTTTTTATTTTTAAAATCTTACTTTTTTTCTGAAAAATTACAGTTTTCTCTACTTTGTTTTAGCGTAGAAACTAAAACGATGATATTTTCTTAATCAGCATTAAATTTTCTAAAAGATGAAATAGGTCTAGTTAATTTAAATTCACTTTTAAGGGGCCTTTTAACGCGCAAAACACAAAACATTTATTAAAACTTAAATTTTTAATATTTTTTGAAAATTCCTCACTCCTCACTGGAGAACCCTAGAAGCCGTCAAATTTCTCAAAAACTGCAGAATTTAGTTAGCTTTTTATTGGTGTAACTATGATACAATTGCACTTCACCTTTTGAGTCTAACAGACGTTTTTCTGATGAAAAACACGCTAGAGAATAAATACTTGATTGCTCCACATACCTACTAGATTGAATAAATGTATTAGTTTTTTATCACTTGTCCATATGCATGATGGATAAAGAGTTGTGAAGGTGGCAAGCCCTCCCTCCCCCCCCCAAAAAAAAAAAACAAACTTATTTATAGGGAGTTAAGGGGGGGTTAACCAAATTCTTGCTGATTACCTAATGTTACATAAACGTACTTTTTTTTCAAATATAAAAAATAATAATTTAGGATTATTTGAAGATATTAAATACATAAACAGAAAAATAACATTTCAAAATGTGCCCTGCTATTACTCATTAGCCCAGATTGTGTTATCAAGCCCCGGATTTATTTAGTAAAGCTTTGTAAACAATTATAGTCCCACTCTGTGCAAAGGTCATAAGAAGTTATCCTCTTATTTTATGACTGCATCGATTGTCATTAACTCTTCAGCCATGGACTTCACCACAAGTGAGTACGCAGATATGGTTTTCGTCTACGGGTTCTGCAATGGCAATGCGCTAGCAGCTCAGAGGGAGTATGAGAACCGATACCCAAATCGTCGGGTCCAAGCCTTGCCGTTTTCAGCAGGACATTCCGGCGGCTTTCAGAAACCGGATCAGTCATAAAACCACGATGTGAGGTTGGGCCTCAATTAAGGGATGTAGACATAGAAGAACATATCATCAGTGAAGTAGAGGAATCCCCCACTACCAGTGTCCGCCAAGTTGCCTCTCATACGGGAGTTAGTAAAAGTTTAGTTTGGCGCGTTTTAAAAAAAGAGAAGTTACACCCCTTTCATTTTTCCAAAGTACAGGACCTACTGGAGACCGATTACCCACAGAGAGTTCAATTTTGTCGATGGCTCCTTAACTCCGATATAGAGCAATATCATTTTTTAAAAAAAATTCTTTGGACTTCTAGGGTTCTCCAGTGAGGAGTGAGGAATTTTCAAAAAATATTAAAAATTTAAGTTTTAATAAATGTTTTGTGTTTTGCGCGTTAAAAGGCCCCTTAAAAGTGAATTTAAATTAACTAGACCTATTTCATCTTTTAGAAAATTTAATGCTGATTAAGAAAATATCATCGTTTTAGTTTCTACGCTAAAACAAAGTAGAGAAAACTGTAATTTTTCAGAAAAAAGTAAGATTTTAAAAAAAAAAACGAAAAAAATTCTATCTCCTCAAAAAATTGAGATAGGACACTCGTTTTTGCGCCATTCTACCCCGTTTAGTTTGCAGTATTACCCATTTTTTTTTTTTACACTATGTCTGGGACACCCTGTATATAACTTAAATCGCCGAGAATAAAATGATAAAAAAAAAGGAAAGGGGACGTAATGAACAACTCACAATGTTTAGATAACAACTGGTTTATTCTTCCTTCTAATGCTCTATTTATACATTTACATTATTTACAAGCTTAACTCTAAGGATTAACTCATATATATGTACATGTTACTCTTAACACCCCCCTGCCAGTTTACGAACAGACCTCGTAAACTTAAAAAAAATAAAAGAACTAACTCATTAAATTTGAGAACAAAGCAAAAAAAAAAAAAAATAACACTAACTGACACTTCCTGAAACACAAAACAAAACAAAAGTAACACCTCGAAATAAAATAACCTGTATGAACATGGAAAAAAAAAAAAAAAAAAAAAGAAAAAAAACTCTTCATTATTTCTGCTGACAGAAGTAGGAGAGAGGACACACGTCCTTGTCTGCCTAGGTCTGTCTTTCTTTGGGAATTTTTAATTGTTCCAGGTGTACCGTCCGTCGTTTCCTCGGGTCATGTACGTCTTGCATCGTGACTACATTGTGTTCGCGAATAGTGACCACTTTATAAGGCCCCTCTTAGCGCTTTATTTCCTTTCCCCTATTTGAAACAATGTTTCGGTACACTATCGTTCCAATCTTTATCTTTCCCATCGCGTCTGTCACCTTCAGATTTTCGCGATCCACCCTCCTACTCTTATCCGCCGCGATTTTTGTCCCCACCTTCTTGCGAATTCTCCCCACAGCGATCCGATTTGTCTCTAGGGTGCTCCCTATGTTTGGGTCTACTTCCGTGATACGCTCGTCCCGCCGCCTCCCTCGCGGTCCAAAAAGTATCTCGAACGGTGTGAACCCCGTCGCTGCGTGCACCGAATGGTTGTAGGCCACTATAGCTCTCGGCGTTGCTTCATTGGGTTCCAGTCCCTTTTCCAGATGAAAAATACGCAGATGGTCGCTGAGCGTGCTGAGGGTGTCCCGGCGTATTTTCATGCCATTCTATTTCCATCCGCTTTAGTCCTTCCCGTTGACTCCCGTTATCAAACTCTCGCCCTCCGTTTGAAGAGATTCTGTCGGGTACCCCATAGAATAAAAACCATGTGCGCACTGCCTCCACGATTGCTTCCGCAGACCGTTCTTGGATCCAGTACGCCATTGTCAGCTTACTGAAAATATCAATCATCGTCACCCATTTCGCTCTTCTCCAGGTGAATGTATCCATTTGCAGCTCACTCAGTAGTCCCGATGGCGTCCTGGTCTCTTCGCGAAATACCGTAGGGGGATGTCTGTCGTACTTCGTGGACAAACATACGTCGCACTCGGCTATTACTGTCTCTATTGTCTTCTTCATCTGTTTCCAGAAGTTCTTTCGTCGGAGTGCCTGCAGCGTCTCGTTGATGCCCCTATGATTAGTCTTACCCTGGTGGTATGCCAGCGTGATCTCATTTTGCCTCTCTAGCTCCGTGATTGTTTCCCCGATTCTGGTGCGTCTGTCGAAGATCCTATCCACCCCAATTTTCTCCTCTCGCCACATCCGCCGGATTTGATCCCACACCGTGTTGTTCTCTACATACAGATGATAAGATCTCCCTGGTTTCGAGGAATCGTTTAGCGCTGTCGTGATTTGTTCCTCCCGAACTCCCGCACAGTGGGGCCATTCGTGAATCTAGCGGGACAAAAGTCCAAAAATGAAGTTTGATTTTTTGATGCAGGAAGTGGTTGATATAACAGGCTAAATGTTGGAAGACGTGAAACGAAGTGAATCAGACTGAGGAAATGTCAACTCGTCTTTTTTTTTTTTTTTTTTTTTTTGTGTGTATGTTACGCGATTACTCGGTCAATTCTGAATCAATTTTGATGATTCTTTTTTAGATCGGTAGGGCATACTTCAGAGGTGGTCCCATAAAAAATATTTTGAAATCAACGGAGCACTTGTTAAGAAAAAAAAAAAAAAAACAGTTAATAAAAATCATATAATAATCTAAAATCTCTATGGTAACTAAATCTAAATTATTAACAAAAATAATTTACATATTAAGTCAACTCTCGATGTTAAAAAATTGTGTAAATAAGTTGAACTGAAAATAGGGTTCAAAAGAGTGAACTTCTAGGACCACCTCTATGAAACGAGCTATTAGAAGACATCGCCTCTATAACTCGAACTCAAATTAAAAGAATTTCGTGTGTAATTTTTTTTCCGGTTTCCCGTCATTGTTTATATTTCCAGTTCATAGTTGCACCAGTCGCTTATTATTAGTTATTCTCTCAAGTGGTTTTACAGTGGATAAGTCAATTTTAGTGATTCTTTTTTAGATAGGTAGGGCATACTTCAGAAGTGGTCCCATAAAATTTTTTTTTAAATCAACTCAGCATTTTTTCAGAAAAATAAAAAAACAGTTAATAAAAATCACTGTTATATAACCTTCCATTTTAAACATATTTATAATTATGATAATCTAAAATCTCCAAGGTAACTAAATTTAAATTATTAACAAAAATAATTTACATATACAGTCAACTCTCGATGTCTCGTACTTCGATAAGCTTAATTCTTAAATAAGTCGAATAAAATCTATGGTCGGAAGTACATTACTCTTAAATTTCACCTCAAAGAGACGATTTCAGATAGAAAAGGTTAAAAATTGTGTAAATAAATCGAACAGAAAATAGGGTTCTAAAGAGAGAAATTCTAGGACCATCTCTATGAAATGAACTATTAAAAGTCATCGCCTTTATAACTGGAACTCAAATTAAAAGACTTTCATGTGTAATTTATATTCCGGTTTTCCGTCATTGTTTATCTTTCCAGTTCATAGTTACACCAGTCACTTATTATTAGTTATTCACTCGAGTGAATAATTGTACAGTGGCTAATGTAAATTCTTTCAATTAACAAAAATTTAAAATTGATTTGCAAAGTGGAGAAATGAGAAAGAAGTTGGGCGCTTGTTGCTAGTGAATTCCGAATTCCGCCTAGTTCTCTTTCAACCATCCTAAAGAATAAAGAAAAGATCGCCACTGGTGGAAGACGGTAAGTCAACTTTTAAGCACCCTCAGAAAAAAGCGCAGTTCAGTTGAGAGTTATATGATAAATTGGTACTGGGTATTTAATTTTCTGTATCAATGATTTTATATGTATGTACAAAAAACATTCCCATTAATGAAAATGTACGTAATGATTTCAACTCCAATTTTGTGTTCAATTTTCCCATTTACATGCAGATAAGTGGAATAATAACCTCGATAATTCTTTGTTCAGTAAGTCGAACTATTTTTCAGCGTAGCTTGAAAATCGAGAATTGACTGTATAAACAAAAATACACTCACCACTAAAAATTAAAAAATAAAAATAATTTTTAGAAGAAAAAAAAAAAAACCGACTTCAAAATTAAACCTACATAAACAAACTTGAACTAAAAAATAAAAAATATTTTATTTGCTTCAAAACAAAAAACCATTAAATGACAATCAACGAAATTATCGATACTTATATACCTATTCACAATTTATGATCAGTTATGTTTGGAGTCGGTGCCAACCAAAACAAACAGAATTTGAAAAGAGATGGTAATTGTAAAGATGCTCCCACTGTTTCATCACCGCCACACCTCTGCCTCCGGCCATTCGAAAGTTTATTGCTAAAGCAAGATTAAACTGCCCTTCTTGGCTGGCATCGACTCTAAAAAATAACTGATCATAAATGTGAATAGGTGTATAAGTATCGATAATTTCGTTGATTGTCATTTAATGGTTTTTGTTTTGAAGCAATTAAAATATTATTTTTTATTTTTTAGTTTAAGTTTGTTTATGTAGGTTTAATCTTGAAGTCGGTTTTTTCAACCGACTTCAAAAAAGAGGAGGTTCTCAACTCGTCTGTATTTTTTTTTTTTGTGTGTGTGTGTGTGTGTGTGTGTTACGCGATTACTCCGTCAATTCTGAATCAATTTTGATGATTCTTTTTTAGATTGGTAGGACATACTTCAGAGGTGGTCCCATAAAAATATTTTGAAATCAACGCAGCACTTTTTAAGAGAAATCAAAATAACAGTTCATAAAATCACTTATTAACTGTTTTTTTGATTTTTCTTAAAAAGTGCTGAGTTTATTTCAAAATATTTTTTATCGGTCCACCTCTGAAGTATGCCCCAGCGATCTAAAAAAGAATAATCAAAATTGATTCAGAATTGACGGAGTAACAAAAAAAAACATAAACATAAACAAAAAAAAATAAAGACGAGTTGAGAACCTCCGTTAATTCTGAATCAATTTTGATGATTCTTTTTTAGATCAGTAGGACATACTTCAATCAACGTAGTACTTTTTAAGAAAAATAAAAAAAAAACAGTTAATATTAACGAAAAGTTAAAATTGATTTGAAAATTGCAGAAAGGAGAAAGAAGTTGGGCGTTTGTTGCTGGTGAATTCTGAATGCCGCGTAGTTCTCTTTCAACCGTCCTAAAGAATAAAGAAAAGATCGCCATTGGTGGAAGACGGTAAGTTTACTTTTAGGCACCCTCAGAAAAAAAACGCAATTCAGTTGAAAGTTGTATGATAAATTGGTGCCAGGTATTTAATTTTCTGTATCAATGATTTTATATGTACGTACAAACAACATACACATACTATGAAAAATATACGTAATGATTTCAACTCCGATTTTGTGTTCAATTTTTCCAATTACATAAACGTAAGTGAATGATAATCTCGATAAGTCTTTGTTCAGTAAGTCAAACCATTTTTCAGGGAAGCTTGACGATCGAGAATTGACTGTATTAACAAAAATACACTCACCACTAAAAAGTGAAAAATAAAAATAATTTTTAGAGAAAAAACAAAACCGACTTCAAGATTCAACCTACATATACAAACTTGAACTAAAAAATAAAAAATAATATTTTAATTGCTTCAAAACAAAAACCATTAAATGAAAATCAACGAAATTATCGATATTTATATACCTATTCACAATTTAAAATAAGTTATTTTTGGAGTCGGTGCCAACCAAAACAAACAGAATTTGAAAAGAAATTGTAATCGTAAAGATCCTCCTACTGTTTCATCACCGACACACCGCTGTCTCCGGCCATTCGAAGGTTTATTGTAAAGGCAGGATTAAACTGCCCTTCTTGGCTGGCAGCGACCCCAAAGATAACTGGTCATAAATTGTGAATAGGTATATAAGTATCTATAATTTCGTTGATTTTCATTTCATGGTTTTTTTGTTTTGAAGCAATTAAAATATTATTTTTTAGTTCAAGTTTGTATATGTAGGTTTAATCTTGAATTCGGTTTTGTTTTTTTCTCTAAAAATTATTTTTATATACATTTTACGATGAATCGCATTCAAAATAGTCACTATTAGTACATTTTATTTTTAATTTTACGGCATATTAGATACTCAAACAGTACGCCAATTAAAAAGTCCACAAGTAAAAAAACATATTCATGTTTTAATCTGAAACTTTTTACGTAGGTGAACGTAGATCTTAAATTATGGTTCTGTGTTTCTGGGGGCATTTAATTTTAGTGAATATATTATATTTGGCTGCCCGTTTTTGCCCGTTTATCAGTAGCACCAAAAATTGTGTTTCAGGCGGAGTACTCTGAGTTGCGCGATTGGAATTGGCTGAAGCGTTACGGGCTGGAGGTTCCAGTTTTAATAATTCCCAGGAAGAAAAAATATATCTGGTCAATAATATAATTAAAAAATTTGCAATTGGGCAACTCATAGAGGATGTCTAAAAAACCCATCCCAAAGAGATAAAAAGGTACAGGGAACATTTTCCTCGGAAAACGTCTCGCACAGTAACCAATACTGACATAATGAATAATTTGTTTATTTCGTCTGATCCTTTAATTAGCTCATACAGACTATTACCAGAGAAAAATACGACTATCGGTAATAGTGATCTCAATTTGCTTGTAATATCAGGCGCAAATACGAGTATGGTACCCTTACTTAGTGGACAGCATAGTGATGATAGTGATAATCTCGATCAAATATGACAAATAATTATATACTATAATTTTATTTTCAGTTTAAAACAATATAATGTGTTTGAGTTCTGCTCGTTTTAAGATAGAAATTAAGTATTAAAGTGTTAAAGCTTATAGTTTGATAACACATTGTCCTGATTTATATATATTACTAGCATTCCCGTCGCGGCTTCGCCCGCCCTCATAACTAAAGATAATTTCAACTAAAAATTAAAGTTTTATTTGTTTATCAATAAGATTCTTGTATTTTAGCATGTGGTTGAGCATTATTTCTTCAATGATTTTTTAGAAGTAATTATTAATCTAGTTATAATTGCACTGATTAGGTGGTTGAATATTACATATAAGCACCATTAGGCATAAAATTTTTAACTTTAATGTATCAATTGGTAATCGAGATGGGTAAGTTCTATTTATTTATTACTGAACAAAACTTCAGAGAAATTATTAGTTGTTACAGAGGTGTTTTTCCAGTCATAATATTTACATCATTATCATAAAGTAGGTATATTCATTATTTAAAAATTCAGTTTATATAATCATCGATAAATCAATAAATGGTTTTGTGAAATTTTTTTTTCTTAGTAAAACAACAAGTCACAAATAAAATTTTAAATGTTTTATTAATTGTTTCAATCATTTCAAGTTGTTCTGGATGAGAAAAAAATATTAAATTATCGATACGATCGCTTTCAGACTTTTGTCCCGCTAGATTCATGAATGGCCCCACTGTGCCCCGGTTGAGACCAAATGGTTGTAATGGAGCATCCCGCACACGACGTGTATTCGATTTTCATCAAACCCCTAGTCCTCGTCTTCCAAATAATTTGTCTTCGTTTGTCGTTATTGATCGTGTCGTCCTCTTCCATGTCTGTCGGGCTGTCCTCCGATGTACTCGTCTCCTCATCGTCCTGTCTTGCGCCCTCGTCCGTTGTAGTCTGTTGGCCTTCTCCCTCCGGTTTTATTCCCTAATGAATTCCCGGAGCCCCCCTGAATATTCTCCTTCCTCTCTCTCAATCGCGTTTACCTGTACCGCTCGCGACAGCCAATCTGCGACATTTTCTTTTCCGGGTTTATACTTTACCTCCATGTTTGTATTGTCGCAGGTATTCCTTCCACCGCGTTACGCGCGCCGAGGTTTCCTTGATTTTCCCCACCCAGAGTAGGTACCGTAAACTTTAGTCCGAACACGTACGGCCTGAAGTGTTCTATCGCCCATACCACACCCAGCAGCTCGCGTTCCACCGCACTATACCGCGCTTCCGCTTCTGTGAGGCGTCTACTCCCGTAAGCCACCGCATGTTCGCCTTTCTCTCCTTCTTGCGATAGAACGGCTCCCAACGCGTACTCGCTTGCATCGGTCGTTATCACGAACGGTTTCTCAAAGTCGGGGAAACACAGGTGTCTTGTGGCTAACACAGGTTCCGCTTGGAGTCGCTCCCTACATATCCGGATATTGTTCTCGATTTCTGACGTGATAAAAATCTTCCGCCCCTTTTTCAGCAAGTTATTTAGTGGCTCCAGATGCTCGGCCATTTCCGCAATAAATCGCCTGTAGTAGCTCAACGTGCCCATCAGTCTCCGGACACCTTTTTACGCCTGTGCCATTCTCTGTATCGCCTCTACTTTGGCCTTGTCCGGTTGTACACCCTCTCTCGATATTTTGTGTCCTAGGAAAGTAATCTATTCCTGCCCTAGAATCGATTTCTCCCGTGACAATTTCAGGCCGAAGTCTTCTATATGTCGTTTTTCGTCCTTGCTAAACATTAAAAGGTCGTCCATATATACTTGACAAGCTGTCTCGTCCAGTCCTCTAAGAAATTCGTCCATCAGTCTTTGAAACGTCATAGGCGCATTCTTTAACCCGAAAGGCATTCTAGTGAATTCGAAGTGCCCTCTTTCGAATGTAAATGCCGTGTTTTGCCTGTCCTTGGAGTGTAACTTGATCTGATGGTATCCCGCTTTGAGGTCCAGCGTCAAGAATACGGTCGCCTCTCCCATTCTCTCCAGTCATGTTCTGTCCTGTTTCAATGGTATTTCGTGGACTGTCTCCCCTGTAGCGCTGAGAATGTCTCCCTCCTTGAAAAATATGTCACCGTACTCCTTCGTCAGCGTCTGTCTCCAGTCCGTCGTCCTCACCACCACCCCTATCATACCGCCCGTCGACCCTTGTCTCCCGTGGTATTCTTTATCCCCTATTCGAACGGTCCATCTCCCGTTTTTTTTTCGCCTTTACCCGTGCCCCTAATCTCCCCAGGAGGTTACAACCGATAACCGTACTCACGCGGCATCTTTTCCACTATGTGGACCTTCAATTTACCCTTGCCCGCTCCCCACTTAGCGAGTCCCAATTCTACCTCTCCCTCTGTTTTACAAGGTACGTTAAGTGTAATCATTCTGCAGTTACATACCTGAGTCTGAGTAGTTTGTTCGCGAGCATCGGGCTACCAGGTGTCCCCTCTTCCCGCAACCATGACACCGTCTCTCCTCTCTTCTTCCGTTTCTTCTTTCTGTCTCTTTCCGTCTTTCCGGTTTCCATTATCGTCTTCCGGAATCTGCCTCTTTCCTTTCCTCTCGCCGGTCGCTCCTCCTACCTTCTCTTCTTCTGTAGCTGACCCGGTTCCAGCTGCTATCTTCCTCTCTTTCTCTCCGAAACTCTTCGTCTCGGCCACCTGCATCTACCATCTCTTGGGCACACTCTAAAAAGGATTTTTCACGAGGCAACCCTTCTCTTTTCCCTGTTTCTCGAGCCAATGGTACCTTTAAGATAGTCGCCAAAAATGCCATCTTGGCCTCCTATAATAAAATGGTTAAGTTCTCCCACTTCTCCATCATAACCTTCAAGGTCAGCAACCGCTTTCCTTAAATCCTGAGCTGTTACTGTTTTTATTTTCAGAAGTTCCAACGCGTTTGCGTGAGCAGCCGCGAGGGTCTCAGAAGGCATCGGTGGTACGTCCGTCATGATTTATGAAAATTTTTCTTTTAAACCAGATAGGGAAGAAATAAATAAATAAAAATAAATTTCAAACCTGTTTGAACTTGAAGAAAAGAAAAAGAAAAATACTGCAAAGTCTTCTGAAAAATCTTCTTCTGAAGTCTCCCGGGTTTCAGCACCACTTACAACGCCGAGAATAAAATGATAAAAAAAAAAAAAAAAAAAAAAAAAAAGGAAAGGGGACGTAATGAACAACTCACAATGTCTAGATAACAACTGATTTATTCTTCCTTCTAATGCTCTATTTATACATTTACATTATTTACAAGCTTAATTCTAAGGATTAACTCATATATATGTACATGTTATTCTGAACTTATATATATATATATATATATATATATATATATATATATATATATATATATAAATAAATAAATAACTATTTTACAATATTCGGGTTATAGGTCCTTTATATTTAACAATATTTTGTTTAAAAAAATATATTCTTTTTTACATTTTTATTTATCTATTTTATATATATATAAAATAGATATAGATAGATATAGATTTTCGACCCCTTATTTAATGGGATCCTCTTCAGAATAAAAATTGGTACCCCGAAACTCCAGGCCAATAAGCCCACCGACTCCTGCAGCAAGTGCTTGCCAGCACAGACACCAGAGTACCCACCAGGGTACTCTGTGCTGGCAAGCAAGTGAACGAAGAGTTTAGTTGCTATATAGTGCTTCTTAAACTGTAAAAAAGTATTGTTTTTAACGGTATCAAGAATTCCATTAAGTTATTATTTGGTCTGAACTTTATTACAATAAAAGGAAGTTAGAACACGCATTGTTAAGTTACCTCTTTGTCATTAAACACTTAACAATTGGTGACCACTATTTAAATAGTTTTTTTAATTTTCAATTTTCAATTTATAAAATAATTTTTGGCTTCATATAATTTCACAATGGTAGATAAAATTAATGACCAATCTAGCGGAATTGAACAGTCTGCCAGTCCCGTGCAAATAGATGTATACCCAGGCCCTACTTCCCATCTTCCACGATTTTGGAAAAATAACCCCGCGTTATGGTTTGCCACATGTGAAGCCGTATTCAGCACGTCGAAGATCACATCGCGGAATATCAAATTCCAGCTTTTAATTCCTAATATAGATCTTGACGTCCTTATCCAAGTCCAAGACCTCGTGACGAATCCGGAAAAAAAAAACTTTACGAAAACCTGAAGGCACGATTACTGCAGATATATGGTGAGTCAGAATCACTAAGAATACCCTCCAATGGACGTTCATCCTAGCTGATGTTGGTCAGATAATTTTAGGTGCGGACTTCCAATACTGGCACCAACTCACGGTAGATCTACGAAACCGGAGTCTAATCGACCTACGTAATGGCTGCCGTACTTCTGGAACGATTTCATCCGAAGAAATTCCAGTTTTTTCTCTGTAGTTCCGACTAATCAACGTATCGCAAATATACTAAACGAGTTCCTGACCATCACCAAAATCACACCCATCCGTGGACCCTCCAGCGGAATAGTCGAGCACTTCATCGAGACAAAAGGTCGACCAGTGACCGCTAAGTGTCGATGCTTAGCTCCAAGAATCTACCAAGAAGCCAAAAAGGAGATAGAAAACCTTATAAAAGAAGATATTTGTCGCCCTTCTAAAAGTCCGTGGTCAAGCCCACTCCACGTGGTGATTAAAAAAGATGGGAGCTTTAGAATATGTGGGGACTACACTACCGAGCTCTCAACAAACAGAAGATTCCAGATCAGTATGGAATTCCTATCTTACGCGATTTTACTATGCAGTTGAGCGGCAAGAGGATTCTTTCTAAAATTGATCTCCGCAGAGTTTAAGGTGGGGTTCCGCATGGAGCAGCCAGCCGCAGCTGCTGCGTTCAGGGTGGTTCCACATGTAGCTTCCAGACGCTGCGGCTTGAAGTTCATCAGTTCGTATTCTGGCTTCAGCGAAGTATATTGAGAAGAAAACTGGTGTTGTGAGTGTTGATGGAGGAAGAGGAGTTCCATGTTATGAACAGATCAGTTCACTCTATGTTTTCCGAAGAAGAGAAGAAGGTTTTCTCTCTTCGTTGATTGAGCTCCACCTCCAGAACGACGAGGAGAAATTCAGGAAGTTTTTCCGGCTGAACTTCATTCGATTAGATTTTATAATTTCTCTATATTTCTATTTCTCTAACGTACTAAAACGAGCCTTTTTTAATAAAACTTTTTAATAAACGGGAGCTCAACGAGGCGTATTATGAAAACTAACAAACTGTGGGCAGACCTGAAATCTAGTACATTGTGGGAAGACCAGAAAACAAACCAATACTTGGAAGTCTCCATTGCTGTGAATCCCACGTTTTCCCTTTGGTAATTTCACAATATATAGAAAGACAATTTGGAAACACGGTTTTATTGTTTTTTTTCAGATGATGTATAAAGTTCCAGTTTTTTTATTACTGTTTTGTCCAATGAACATTTTATTAACAACCCTGTTTTCGTTAAATAATTTTTATCATGTAAGATATAGTATAATTATGTAAGATATATTTATATATAAATAAATTGTGATATTTCGACCTGAGGTTGTATCAAATTATTTATAAATATATGTATATTTATATTTATAAAACCTGAAAACTTTGTTCTGTAATGTATTTTTAAGAATTGCTTTTGAAAAATACCATATATACAGTTTAAAATGGTACAAGAAACTTTGGTGATGTGGGTTTGCATAGCACAGACGCGCATCTGGACTGGTCGCTAGAGCAGTCCGAATGCAGCAGCTCAGCTTCTCCATTTTCTGGCGGCAGCCGCAGCTACCCCTCTTGCAACACTTCTATTAAAACCAACTGAAGCAGTGCCTTGCTTCCTGCCGCGGCGTGAGTCAGGCAGACGCAGCTGCTGCGGCTGGCTGCTCCATGCGGAACCACACCTTTATTATCACATCCCAATCGCCGAGAAGGACCGCGAGAAAACTGCGATCATCACACCGTTTGGACTCATCGAGTACAACCGTATGAATTTCGGACTACGAAAAGCCGGACAAAGTTTCCAACGATTTATCCGACGACAAGTTCCGCGATCTCGACTTTCTTTTTAAGTTCTTCGACGACTTCCTTATCGCATCAGATAATGAAGAACAGCACGAAGCTCATCTTCGCGAAGTCTTCAAACGTCTAGACAACTATGGTATTGCAGTCAACACGGCAATATGCATTTTTGGAGTCTCCGAGCTCGATTTTCTAGGATACCATCTCACAACAACAGGTATAACACCTCTCAACCATAAAGTGGAAGCTGTGCTAGGGTATCCACCACCTCAAAATTACAGTTAGCTCGGAAGATTTTTATGAATGGTGAATTTTTACAGGCCTTGCTTACCAAATGCAGCTACTATTCAACAACCCCTCCAATTAGGATTGATGAATTAATTGCCACTTCTATTGAGATTATTTTATTAGAAAACTAGTTTCGAATGCTAGACATTCATCTTCAGTTCTTCGAGGTAACTAAAACACCATAAAAATACCATATATACAGTTTAAAAAATGGTACAAGAAACTTTGGTGAGTTGGATTGCGTAGCATAGACGCGAAGGACTGGTCCCTAAAACCAGGGTTAGGGTTAGGGTTCTAGTTACCCTAGAACTAGTAACTGAAACTCCCGTGTTTTAGTTACCTCGAAGAACTGAAGATGAATGTTTGGCATTAGAAATTAGTTTTCTAATATAATAATCTCAATAGAAGTGGCAATTAATTCATCAATCCTAATTGTATTGATCCTTCTATACCATCATGCGTACCTCAAGTAACAACCCCTCCACCAGTTGACTCACAATAAGCCTAAAAATGACAAATCACCGTTGCCCTGGACAGAGGAAATCTTAAAAGCTTTCGAGGAAACTAAGAAAAACCTTGCCGAAGCATCCGAACTTACGCATCCCGATCTGAACGCTGAAATCTCCATCGCTAGCGACGCTTCAGATACTGCTATAGGTGCTGTTTTGCAGCAAAAGAAAGAAGATGTCTGGTACCATCTAAGCTTTTTCTCTAAAGCACTGAAAAGCTCCCAGAAGAAGTATTCTGCCTATGATAGAGAGCTTATGGCGATATATGAGGCTATTAAACATTTCCGCTATCTAGTCGAAGGGAAGAATTTCTCTATTATCACGGACCATCGCCTGCTTATCCACGCTTTCAGCCAGAAGCCAGAATCCTCGACTCCACTCCGTACTCGTTGGCTCACTTTCATCGGTCAATGCACCACGGAAATCGTCTACAAACCTGGCAAGGATAATGTTGTAGCTGACGCAATGTCCCCAATAGAAGAAATTAACGCTCCGGACGATTTTGTCGCCTCATCCATTGCCCAGAAGAACGATCCTGACATCACCAAACTGAAACATCAGGATAATCTAAAACTCAAACTCGTCGAAATCCCAAGAACTGATAGGTCTATCCTCTGCGAAATGTCTACTAGCAAGGCAAGACCTTATCTTCCCGCTGAATCTAGGCACAACGCATTTCTACAAATTTATAATTTGAGTCATCCTGGTATACTTAATACACGGAAAATGGTAGCACAAAGATTTTTCTGGCCTTGTTTAAATAAGGAAGTAACTGAATGGGCTAGGTGCTGTATCGCTTGTCAAAAGGCAAAAAATCCACCGCCATACAGTTGCGCCACCCGGAGAATTCCAACCAGCTGCTCGAACCAGCACATTCATTTAGATCTGATTGGCCCTCTGCCACCGTCCGAAGGATTCAGATATTGCCCACGATGATTGATTGGCATACCAGATGGACCGAAGCCGTACCTCTAAAGGATATAACTGCAGAAACCGTTAGTGCCGCATTTTACAGTCATTGGATCTGCCGATTTGGAGTTCCAACGACGATAACAACAGACCAAGGTCGCCAGTATGAATCCCAACTTTTTCATCAGCATACTTTACTTTTGGGTATTCTCTCTGGATCGTCTGAAGCCAGAATTTCTGCCAGCCGAAGACTCATCGGCGTCAATGGATAAACAACCGACCCAGGAAGGTTTACAATCACGTTCCGGACGCTTGGTCCAGCCTAATGTACGGTTTTGTGACTCCATCATCTAGGAGGGGAATCCTGTAGCGGTAACATCGGCACGCGTACCAGTGGCAACACTAAGTACTAAAAAGATAACCGTCTTTAGCCTTCTATTGTGAGAAAAGTGAACGAAGAGTATTGTTATGTTCCTAAATTAAGAAATTCCGTCTCGGAGAAGTGAAAAAAAAAAACTTTATTGGTAAACAAAAGTTACAACTGACATTACGACTAGCTAATTACTACTGGCACAAATCTCTACTTGCCTAGGATTTATGGGAGGTATATATAGGGAGAGGAGTGGGAGGTGGTACAAAATGTTAACTCAGCAGAGTCCGTCGCCATAACTCTTCCCTCCTTAAAAAGTGAGGTCCTCCGAACTACGATTTTTGTTTTTCGGTGAGGTAGGAATACCACGCTCTGGATCTAGCGTCGCAAAAGGGTGATTCAGTAGGACCTGAGATTGGGTTTAGTTCAGGAGTTACAATTTTTGTTAAAGTTATGGGGATGTTAGTTTTGTTTACAAGATACTCCTTAAATTTAACATAATAAAATAATACATGGGGAACAAATAGATACACACATAATGTCATTGTTATATAGATCATAATTTCTGGATAAGTAGTTACAGTGTAATCTTCTAATGTTTCTATGTTTAAAGTTCTTAAATCTAATGTATTTAACTCATCATAGGTATAATTTGTATTAATAACATTCTTAATCTCTTATATATTTGTCAAATACCACTCACTCATTTAACACGAAATCTCAAAAACCACTGAACGGATTGGAATGAAATTTCGTATATGGCTTCCTCTAGGGCCGTAGGTGCTCGCTAAGAAAGGATTTTAAAAAAAATGTCCTTGATCGCGTGTAATTAGTGAAAAACGCGACTTCTCACGCATAGGAACATCTTTGAATTAACATTACGGATTTTAATGAAACTTAGTACATTGCTTGATTTAACAGTTTTTATGTTATCCGAAGGATATTCCACCATTGTTGCCTTAAGGATACTGTTTTAAAATAATTCAAGTTTCAACGATTTTAAGATGGCGGAAGGATATTTCGCCATTGTTGTCCTTAAGGATATTATTTTTAAACATTAGAATATTTAATGATTTTAAGATGGCGGAAGGATACTCCGCCGTTGTTACCGCATTCTATGGAAACTTGAAGATAATTTTTTAATAAGTTGTACCTAGCCTTTCTGAATTTAATTCCTTGAACCTAGAGATTACGAAACATTTGTCAAATATGCACCACTCACTCATCACGAAATCTCAGAAACCACCGAACGAATTTGAATTAAAAATTGGTATGTAGCTTGCCCTAGGGCCGTAGGTGCTCGCTAAGAAAGCTTTTCAAAAAATTCACTAGGGATCATGGTCAAACTACAAAAACTGCGATTATGCTTTGTAATTTTACCGAATCATTCATTCCTTCGATTATTATCTTCATTTCATTATCTTAATAATTATCTTCATATATGTAAAATTAAAATATCTACAACTTCTGTACAATTCTCTTTTTCTCTATCTACTATATATTTGCCAAAAACCACTCACTCATTCAATACGAAATCTTAGAAACCACCAAACAGATTTGAATCAAATTTGGTATATACAGCTTCCTCTAGGGCTGTAGGTGCTCGCTAATAAAGGAATTTTAAAAAAATCGGTCATGGATCGCGGCTAATTCACAAAAAAGTTATTTCTAACGCATTGGAAATTCTTTGAAATAACATTACGGATCGTAATGAAAATTAATACATTGTTTCTTATTAGATGTTAGGTGCACAATAACAATTATTTTCTAAGTAGTTTGTCCTGTATCGGTTCTACGAAGGAGTAAAATAACAGTACTCATACAATGTTTAGTGGGTGAATAATAATAAATTTATTGTCGTATCGTATGGTATATGGTGATAAGCTAAATTAAAAAATAGGTTAGATGCCTAAACCTCTGATTCTCTTCAGTATCGTCTTATGTTCTGCCATGGAGAAGATGGGTACAGTATTAACATCCCTCTGGGTGACCCAAACACCAATAAACCACTTAAGAAAACTGTGTCTGCAGCTGATTTTTACGCCTATATGTTGATGGAGCGAGAAGGCCAAAAACCTTATTTACTTTACTTTCGTAATCTCCTCAACCAATTTATGTTTGATATGTAAGGAAAAATAGAAACAGAAACACTAAACACTAAAATTTGAAAAAAAAAAAACAAAAACAAAAAAATATGAGAAGTGGAGACTATATTCACTTAAAGGATGCCTTAATAAAAGCTGATGGTCTGGTATCAGAGCTGGGTAAGATGGTAGTGCTGCCTCGAAGCTTCACTACAGGACTGTTAAAATTAAAAAAAATTAACTTCTGCAAATTGTCAAATTTACATACATACATACATCGGTGGCTCTACATCCCGTCACCGAGACTGGGCCTCCTCCAAAAGCTATCGCCAGTCAATCCTGTCAGCTGCAGCAGCTCTCCAGTTTCGGACTCCCAGCAGAGTCCGTGCGTCCAGTGTCACTGAATCCTCCCATCTCACATTTGGCCTGCCGACTTTTCTTCGCCCATGCAACTTTCCGGACAGTATCCTCCTGGGTATCGCCGAGTCATCCATGCGTGCGACGTGCCCGGCCCATCGAAGTCGTCCTATCTTGATAAACTTTATTAAGTCTGCATCCCCATACAGGCCAGCCAGTTCGACATTTTTCTTCTTCTTCTCCAAATTCCACCCTCTTTAACAGGACCAAAAATCTTCCTCAAAATTGATCTTTCAAAGATCAGAAGCCTATTTTCATCCTGTTTTTTAAAGGCCCATGCTTCTGATCCATAAGTTAAAACGGGACGGACCAAGGTTTTGTAGAGGTGATCTTGGTCCTGTTAGACAGGAACCTGCTTCTAAAATGCTTCGCAAGGCCAAAGTACCACCGTCTCGCTGTTGCTATCCTTCTGTTGACTTGTCGAGAGGTGTCGTTTCCAGAGTTGATCTCAGCCCCGAGGTAAATAAAGCTACTTACATTTTCAAAATTATATGGTCCAGCCACAAATGGACTAATCCATGGTCCATCTCCTCCGACTCTCATGTACTTGGTCTTAGCTTCATTAATGTGTAGCCCAAGTTTCTTTGCTGCATCTTCTATGGCCAAGACCGCCTCTCTCAGTGCACGTTCCGATCTAGCAGCAATATCAAAGTCGTCAGCGTATCCCAGAAGCTGAACTGTACCGTTAAAAAGGGTTGCGTGGAGTTGGATTCCGGACATACGTACCGCTTTCTCTGCTGCAAAGTTAAAGATAACACAGGCAAGAGCATCCCCCTGCCTCACTCCGGAGTTTGTGTTGAAATCATCTGAGTAGTCATTTCCTACTCGTACTGCACACCTCGAGCCCGACATTGTCATTTTCACAAGCCGTACCAGCTTGGCTGGGACGTTCATATCTAACAGGGCCTGATAGAGTTCTGGCCGAGTTACACTATCGTAAGCGGCTTTAAAATCAAGAAAGAGGTGGTGGGTAACTATTCTGTACTCTTTGCATTTCTCTAGCATCAGCCTCAGTGAGAATAGTTGGTCCAACGTGGATCTCCCTCGTCTAAATCCCGCTTGATATTTCCCTATCTCCCTCTCGGCATGAGGGACTAGTCTCTCAAATAGGATATTAGAGAGAACTTTATATGCGCACGAGAGGATCACTATGCCTCTGTAGTTGTCGCAGTCCGACTGGTCCCCTTTCTTGTGCAGTGGGTAGATAATTCCCCTTTTCCACTCATCAGACATCTTCTCCTCTTCCCATATCTTCAAATGAGATTATGGAGCACCTTTCTCACTTCTATTCCTCCATAGCGTATCAGCTCCGCTTGAATTCCATCCAGTCCCGGAGCCTTGTAGTTTTTCAGTTTCGCTATGGCCGTCTCCATGTCTTCATCATCCGGTGGCTCGGCATCGTTAGAGAAGTCGTCCTCCTGTCTCGCCATTTCTACTTCAAGGTTCTCCATTTGAAGTGCTCCGCTGAAGTGCCTTGCCTATCTCTTCAGGATTTCCCCTCTCTTCGTCAGCAGGTTTCCGTCATCATTCTTGCACATAATTACTTTAGGTTTGAAGGCTTTACGGCCCTCATTTACTTTCTGATAGAAGAGGCGAGTGTCACGAGATGTCCTGCGGTCTTCTACGTCCTTCATCCTGCAATTCTCCCAAGCTTTCTTCTTTCTCCTGTGCAATCTCTTTTCCTCCCTTCTTTTATTTCGATATGTCTCCTGTGTTGAACGTGTATGGCGTTGGATGGCCTTCTTATAAGCTTCATTTTTCTTATTTGTTGCCTCGATGCATTCACCATCAAACCAAGGGGACCTCCTGCTTCTTATCTGCAATCCAAGGATTTCCTCTGCAGTAGCTTTTAGCGCTTTAGCAATACCCGACAACTGGTCATCCACTGTGTCATTCCTATCCCTTAGTTCCTCCCCCAGCTTAATATGAAGATGTCGCTGATAGGTTTCACACACTTCTGGATCCTTTAGCTTATGAACATTGAATTTCTTCATCACAGCTTCTCCAATATCCGAGTTCCGTTTCGTGGTAATCCGGGCGCGTATACGGGCAATACTGGGGTAGTGATTCGAATCCACGTTTGCCCCTCTGTATGTCCTTACTCCAATCAAATTGGACCTGTGACGGGCGCTGATTAAAATGTGGTCAATCTGGTTTGTAAAGGCTCCATTGGGTGATCTCCAGGTAGCTTTGTGAATATTTTTGCCTGGGAACATGGTACTTCCGACCACCAGGCCGTGAGTGTTCACAAAATCAATCAGTCTTTGGCCATTGGGCAAATTGTCAAATTTACTTATTGAAATTATTCTAAGAATGGAATTCTTTAGGTTTATTTAAGTAATAATAATTATTAACGTTAAGCTTAACTTTTACTAATTTAAGTTGTCCTTAACCCTAATGATATTAAACCGTAGCGGAGCAGGGTACTTTCAGCTAGTATTATATAGAGATATAATAGGTATATTTACATATTCTTGATATCTTACAGCTAAGGATTTATTTACAAATATTTCATTTTTATCAAGACTTATTAAGCTAGTGATTGGTAAATGATATAACATGGCTTCCGTAGTGTTAGTTTCTATGGTAGATACATTAAAAGTAAGATACTGATTAAGAGTCGGTATAAGTTTAATAGAATGGTGTTTGTGAAATTCTAATTATTTTACAATTATCGAGTTTTAGATTATTACTTAATTCTAAAATACACTTATCGTTAACTAAACTAATACTTTCTTGATTACAATAAAAGTTAGAATTATATTTTAAACATTCTCCTTTATAAAATTGATTATTATATCTTATTACTAAGCTATTCTCTACCGGAATAGTCACAATATTTTCATTATATATAGTTGGATATGATAAAATAAAATAAGTAGGCGAAGGGGCAACCATTAATGGTAATTTAATAAAGAAATAAATCATTCCCGACTCAGACATTGAACAAACTGCTTTGCTCAATAGCCAATTTAATTCTACATCTCTCGTTAATAACATTGCTGTAAGGGATTTTTATATTTTTAATATCATCATAAGATAAAATACTGGGATGAGTCATACCGATTTTACATTGTTCTAGAGCGTCTTCAATTTCTTGCAACTGCGCTTCTATAAGAGTGAGATAAGCTAAAAGATCATGGTAGGATAATTTAACAAGGGCAGCATCTAAAATTTTGTTGTTTGTGTCTATATTGTTTTTAAAATGATTTAAAATTATAATATCTTTATTTAATTCAGCAGTTAATTTACGGTTAAGGCTAAGTCTGGCTTCCTCATAGTGTTCAACGTGATATAAATTATTTTCGACTTTTTGTAGGATGGCGTCATATTTTTCTTTATCATCAGCGTCCATCGTTCCTGTCAACCAACTGAGGGCTGAACCCAATCCGTTAATAATGTCTCTTTTTTCTCTGTTAATATGTTTTCTTTTAACAAGGTGAGTAATTTGTTTTATTATTCTATCATATCTGGTCTCTAATATTTGGTGTAGTATTTTTGAATCATTATCACTTTATAAATTGTTAATGTGTATTTTTAGAGTGGAAATTTCATCGTTCAATTGGGACAAATTTTTATAATGCAGGAAAGTGTACCATTCCGTCAGCAGAAACGACGAATTCATCTGAATGATCGAAGCCCTAGGGCCATTCGATAGCGTCTGGATTTTCAACATTTCCATTTGCTTGGTCAGAGCCAGAAGAATGAGGATCTGAAGAAACTTGAAAGAGTCCTTCATCATCAAAATCTGCGACAGGAAGATTGTTGGGTTGATCCGTAATTCTTAATTCTTTTTTCAATTTCTTCATTCAATTTTTGGGCGTATGGATTATCAGCAAGACATTCGTTTTTACTTGTGCTGGGACGCGTTGTTACTGTTTCTCTCTTATTTTTCTTTGGCCGTTTTATTTGACTGGCATGTAGGTTTTTCTGTTTTCCCTTCGGTGCTATAAATTTCCCATTTAATTGTTTGCCTTTTTGATATTTGACGTCTTTTTTATTAGAACTGGGTTTTCTAAAATATATACGTCTTCTGGTAATTTAGGTATATCTTCCCTAGTTTCGTTTATTTCATTTATATATTTTTCTTTATTTTTTTCAATATTTATTTTAATGGCTTCCCTGGTATTCCTTAAATTTGTGTGATATTCTTGAACTAAATATTCTTGTACCTCTGGATTTTCATTATAATTTTCACGACTTATACCGAAAGTGATTTCGAAATTGAGAGTGAGTTTAAAAGTCCTAAAGAATTTGGATGATTAGGTGTTGTTTCATGTTTATCAATTTTTAAATATTTTAGAAAATCACGGAATAAATTATTATCAAATTCACGTCCATTATCGGTAGTGATAGTTAATGGTTTTGGGAAATGAGCTGAACATTTTCTTAAAGTCGCCATTGATTCAATAGCGTTTGCTGTCTGGCTATATCTAGTAAATAATTTCTTTGAAAAGGTATCAGCAATTTTATATATACGTAGTAATTCCTCATATGGAGAGTGTCCATCATGATTGAATCAAACGGTTTTTCGGGTGTTGGTGTTATCATAAATTTAGGCCTGATAGGTCTTCTATCATATTTAATTTTACTGCATACATCACAATTATTAATTATATCGGCAATGTGATCTTTCATATTCGGCCAATACTATCTAGTTTTTAATTTCATGTAGGTTTCATTTATGCCTGTATGGCATGATTTACCAATATGTTGGTCTAAAGTAAAGGATTTTTGTTCATTCTTATCTGTAATATCTGGTAATAATAAAGAGTACTTTTTTATTCTGTTAGTGGGAAATTATTCTCTAATGATTTTTGTAATTTTGTTGTAAAGTCCTTCATACCAATTGACTTCACTTTCTACACTTTTTATTCTTGGGAGGCAGTAAATTCCATACGTCGTGTTTGGTTTAATTATTTCTAATAACTTGTTCTCTACCTGTTAAGGATAAGTTAATTCTAAAGTGTGCCTAATTTTATTAAATATATGTTCGGTTTTCGTGTCATCATAGCCTTTTATGATGACTATCTGATTTTTTTCTACGTTGACAGGTCTTTAACGTTCGTCCACGATAAGTATCCCATTATCAGAGGACTCGGCAGGGTGTTGGGTAGCGAGGGATGACTCATCTTCTTCTGAGATATGATACAGATCATATTCAGGTGCCTCAGAGACATGCTTGTCAACAGGATGTCGCGACAAGTGGTCAGCAACTTTGTTTGCTTTACCTTCGATGTGCTTGATATCGTATTCGTAGTCTTCTAACAGCAGTTTCCACCTGATAAGACGAGCGTTTCATATAATTAGTAGTTGAATAATTCTGCTCTGCTTTATTCAATGTTCTCGACGCGTAGCAAACGGGAAGTTCTTTACCATTCTTCTTTTGTGCTAATACGGCTCCTATTGCGTAATTACTCGCATCAGTTGTTAAATAAAAATCCTCTTCGAAATTAGGAACTTGAATTATAGGACTGCTACAGACTAAGCTTTTAAGTTTTTCGAACGCTTCTGCATATGATTCTGGTTTTATCTCGCTTTCTCCTTTACGCAGGCATCCTGTCATAGGGGAAGCTATTTTTGCATAATTAGGAATAATTTTCCAGTAAAATCCTGTCAAACCTAAAAAACTTTTAATTTCTTTTTCAGTTTTCGGTAATTTAAATTCTTTAACTGCCTTTAGTTTATCCGGGTTAGGTTCAATTCCATTTTCACTTACTATATGACCTAGAAATAATAACTCTCTTTTGCAGAACTCTGTTTTATCCATTTGTATTTTTAAATTATGTTTTTTCAGTTTTTCAAGAACGGATTTTATATGTTTTAAATGATCATTGTACGTTTCAGAAAATATAATTATGTCATCCATGTATACAAGTACATGTGGCATATCGGCAAAAATAATATTCTTAGCTCTTTGAAATGTGGCAGGTGCGTTGCATAACCCAAACGGCATTCTTAAAAACTCGTAGTGCCCTTGGTCAGTACTAAATGCGGTTTTATGAACTGAATCTTTGTGAACTTTTATTTGATGAAATCCAGAACAGAGATCCATAGCCGTGAATATAGTGGCTTTTCCCAATTTTCCAAGTAGATCTTCAATATTAGGGAGTGGAAATTTGTCCGATGTGGTTTCCTGATTTAATTTTCTGTAATCAATAACCATTCGTACTTTTCTTTTTCGACAGGGGAATTATAAGGTGAATTACTAGGTCTGATTATTTTAGATTCCAACATTTTTTTAATTTCTTCTTTAATATCCTCTTTGAATTGGTGAGGGTATCTGTAATTTTTTGAATAAATTGGATCGTCCGTTTTCGTTTCAATTTTATGCTTTAATAGATCGGTAGCTGATAGTGGGTCATTTTCCGTTTTAAACACCATTGGATATTCTTTTAACAATTTAATAAGATTTAATTTTTCTTGAGGGGGAATGTGATCTGTTCTAATTAATTTGGGAATTTGATCGATATGTTCTTCAATTTTATATTGATCACGATCTGTTATTTCGACATGGTCTTTTTGAAGATAGTAAACGGAAGATAGACTGTATCATCGACTTGGCATTCTGAAGATAGTACAACGGAAGATAGACTGTATCATCGACTTGGCTTTCTGAAGATAGTACAACGGAAGATAGACTGTATCATCGACTTGGCTTTCAATGATGACAATTTCATTATAAATACCAGGTTTGATTTTTATTTTCTCCTCTTCATAGTCAATGTAATACAGACCGTTATTTTGTTTTACTTTAATTTGGTTTTGTCCCATTTTTAGTTCTAATTTTAACACTTCGTCTTCCATTATGAAATCAAATTCATTATATTGTGATCTTATTTTATTTTCTTCAAAATCAATTTTAAATTTCATTTTTTTCATGCTTTCATTACCCAATAAAATATCATAATTGCTATTAAAATCAAAAAGATAAAATTTTATTTTCTCGGGGCATTTGAGAAAATTATTCCTGCAATAAACTGATATGGTTTCCGAAGCTGTTTCTTCTCCAGTTGCCGTTTTTATGATAAAATTTTCTTTTTCTCTTTCTACTTCTGGGGGAACTATGTCTCTCCTAATATAATTCTTCCAAGAACCAGTGTCTATAAGCCATTTTCTATTCGCGTGGTCAATAACATATGGTAATTGATTTGAGTTATCAGATCCTAAGTGTTTTGATAGTCTGGGGGATTTTCTTCCAAAAAAGAGTCATTGGAGGGATTTAATCTCTCTAATTACTCTCTGAGTTCTCTAATTTCCCGATCTTTAGGATCTTCTTGATCAATTTGAAAATTAGGTTGTCTTGGATTTCCACCGAAGGCTGAGACGGTTCTCATCGAGGCTTGTTGACTATCCATATTATTTTGGTTCCTGTTATTATTTTGGTTCCCATTATATTGCCCTGAACCATTTGGGTTTCTTTGTTGGTCTCTGCGATTATTATATTGATTGTTATGGGGGGAGGAGGAGGCTCATGCTGCCTATAATTTTGCCTATTATTGTGGTTTTGCCAATTATTTCGGTAGTTTTTATTTCTATCGAAATGTTTCTTATTGTAGAACTGCCTCTTTTGATTTTCGCGTTCCCCGGGTCTTCTCATATTTCCCGAGTTTATTAAATCTTCAAACAGAAGATGATTTTCATTCTGAATTAGGTTTCGCAAATCGTCCAGAGTTTTCAATTTATCCGTTTTTGTCATTAAATACGTACGAATATGAAGTTCGATATTTGTGAAGAAATGACATAAAATATTTTTCTCTAAAATCGAAACAATTAATGCCCTTTCTGGTAAATTTTCAATTCTGTATTTGGCTATTATTAAAGTACGGCTTTTATCGATTCTCTGTAAAAAGTTAAAGGATGTTCTTTATGTCCTATTTTCATGTTAAACAATTCGAATTGTAATTGTTCTATCAACCTAGAATTCCTAAAAGTATTTTCCAGGTATTGTAATAATTCGTTCACGCCTGTAAATTCACATGTATTAATATAATCGGCGTCGCCGGTTAGTGTGACTAGAATCTTGCTTAGTAAGCGCTGGTCGTTGAGTTCCCTGAGCCCATTATCAGGCTTACAGACTATGTCATAAACCTGTCGACATACGGTTACAAATTTTAATAGATTGTGCGGATCTCCATTAAAAGTAGGGAGATGGTCATAGTCCGCGGATTTAATTGCAAATGTGGTTGTCATTTCGTCTAGATTATTAAATTAGTTAAGGTCAATTGCTCTATTATGTGCTAATCTTAAAAAAAATGTTGACATATATTAATTAATAGTTCTTATAATAATTATAAGTAAACATATATATGTAAAAATAAATGTTATTAAAAATTAAAACAAAAATATTTGTTATATAAAAAACAAAATAAAATTGATGTTTCCAAAAAAGCTGCACTCGCAATTTCTCCCAGAATTTCGGTGTCTGTCGGAGTGATCAGACGAGTCTTGAGCTGAGAGCAGCGTTCTTCTTCAAGATCTAAGAGCCTAAGCGGGGTGCCAGTCTCCTACAGGTGCGATATCCTCGAAAGGTAGATCGAATCTTGATCTCAGGTACTGCAGAGTTCGAGTCTAGAACCACGATGTTATACGCATGTGGTCCCTATTTGGGAGCCAATTAAGAAATTCCGTCTCGGAGAAGTGAAAAAAAACTTTATTGGTAAACAAAAGTTACAACTGACATTACGACTAGCTAATTACTACTGGTACAAATCTCTTACTTGCCTAGGATTTATGGGAGGTATATATAGGGAGAGGAGTGAGAGGTGGTACAAAATATTAACTCAGCAGAGTCCGTCGCCATAACTCTATATAGTGCTTCTCAAACTGTAAAAAGTATTGTTTTTGACGGTATCAAGAATTCCTGTAAGTTATTATTTGGTCTGAATTTTATTACAATAAAAGGAAGTTAGAACACGCATTGTTAAGTTACCTCTTGTCATTAAACAGTTAACACCTTGTTTGTATTCATAATACGGTACATTTAAATTATTATTATAGTAAACTTTACTATTTTAAATATTCCTACAACTATGAAGATGGTGTATTTGGTAGGTTCATTAGTTTTAAAATTCTATTGCAGAATGCCGCTTGCCAGATATCATTCGATTTTTAACTTTCACTAGAATTCACCAGTCACACCACATATTTATAGCTTTTTTGATAACAATTTAATTGAATTAAGTTAATTTTATTATCAATTTCTATCTATAAATAACACGGCATCATTGTAACCTCCCTAGAATGTCGCTCGCCACCTATTGGTCAATGTTAAAACTTCACTGCGCACCACATATTTATCGTTTTTTAAAATAATTTTTAACATACTTTTACTAAATATCTTTTTAATATTCCTATCTTATTTCATTTTAGAATTCATGAAGACATAGGCTGAAACATCGGCACATGATAATGAAATAATTCTACCATAGGTTGTTGTTTGTTATTGTTTATAGGCGTAAAACTACGAAGGTCATAAACGCCTGTGGATTTTTATAAACATCTGGCTATTTATTTTTATTATTACTTTTTTTTTCACTTAAATTCTTATTTTTTTGGTGGAACTATATTTTATTATATAAATGTTGTGCTTTTAAAAAGGTGAACAGAGTTTTAAATTTTTTTCATTATCTCCAAGAATTTGAAATATGCCGGGTCACAGGATAGGTTACCCTTGGGCTTGTTTAGCAGCTTTATCAGCGAGCTCGTTGCGCACAATTCCCAAGTGGCTCGGTACCCAAATAAAGTAAACTGTTCTGTCTAGGTTTGTAGCATATTTAGGTATCTATGGATTTTCTGTATAGTAGGGTGAATTGAGTACATGTTATTTAGGCCTTTTAGTGAGCTCAATGAATCGGTTATTATTATTATTGTTTTTTTATTAATTGACATAGAGAAGTGGAGAGCTGAGGATATTGCATGAAGTTCGGCTGTATTTATATTGCATAGTTTGTGCAATTTAAATTTGTACGTTGAATTAAGGGTGACGAAAGAAGAAGCTGTTGCATTATCCGATCTGGATCCGTCAGTGTAGATCACAAAAGGATCTTGAAAGTTATGGAGCATACAGGAGAGTCTGGTTTCGAAGTCGATCGGAAAGGTATTGTTTTTGGATAACTTAGTAAGGTTGAGCATTGTTTTCGGAGGTTTGTGCGTCCAGGGAGGGTTTTCGTTTCCTTCTGTATGTAAAGTTTTTTTTTTTTAGAGCTATTGTTTCTGAATAAATTCTTTCAACTAATGGAAGAGTTGACTTGGTATTGTTCTGAAAGGCTTTTTGAAATTTTGGTTTAAATATGTATTTGTACGTTGGGTGTTGGGTCTGTGAGTATAGTTTTGAGATATAATTTATTGCTAGTTTTTGACTTCTGAGTAAAAGTGGAGGAAAAGCAGCCTCAGAACTAAAATGCCGAGGATCAGGCTAGTTCTAAAAGCGCCGGTTGCAAACCGGATTCCAGTATTGTGGATTGAGTCTAGCTTAGTGAGTATTGGATAACGAGCGGATCCATAAATGAAAGAGCCATAAACGAGCTTGGAGCATATCAAGGAGTTATATAATTTTAACATCGTATGTCTGTCTGCACCCTAACAAGTTCCGCTAAGAAATTTGAGTATATTTAGTGTTTTGTAGCATTTATTTTTAATGTGGAGATAAAAAAAAAAACAACCTGTAGCACTTACAACCCATGAAGGGTCTTGGGTTCAGTACTTAGGTAGGCTGTACTGTTTCTAAGCCAACGGTTGTGAAAGGAGGTGATTTGGCCAGAATTACGCTCAACCGCCAGGTTTTTCCCCAATTAAGGGTACCCACTTTTTAGGAGGCTGGGTGTGCCCCAGGAGGGTCTCCCGACCTCGAATCCGATCCACGGCCGAAATAACAGAAAATAAATTTTCTGCCTTCAGTCGGACTCGAACTCGGGCCCGAGAGCTTGGTAGTCAAGCGCCTTACCCACTGAGCTACCGCGCCTCCTAATGTGGAGATATGCGATTCCCAATTTAATTTTTTATCGAACATTAAACCTAGAAATTTATGATTGTTTGTGTATGGAATCAGAAAATTATCGAGATAAAGTTGAGGAGAGAGGAGAGTATTTATTAATTAAATATAAATTATTTTAAAGACAAAATAAAATTACAATATCAGAAAAAATAATGAAATTATCTGTACTATTTCAAACGAACAAAAGGAAAAATAAAGATAAAAACAAAAACGACTAAACTTAAAAAGTACAACTTATAAGTTTGAGGTTAGAGAACACACGTGGTACGACCTTCTTCTTCAAACACTAAATACCATCTATTCTACCATAGGTGTACTTGTACTTCTGACAAATGTCAAATGAGTGACAAGTGACAAATGAGACTTTCGGGGGAGAGTCTCGGCGCACTCGGTACAGAAGGTTGTGGGTTCGAATCCCACCTAACAGAGGAACGTTAAGCACACATAAACAAACATTTGGCGACACTATCTCTATTAAAATGGTATTAAAAAAGAGTTATTAATTATTAATTAGTAAATAAATTAAGATAACTGTTTTTGTTTTTTTTACATAGGTATGACATAAACTTACAGGTAACACTCGTTTTGTGAATGGTTTGGTATATTGGAGAATTAGCTGTTTCTTTGATTTCCTTCTTTTGTTACTGAGATTCACCATGTTTATATTTTATTGATTGAAGACCTTCAAAGCATGGTATTAACTATGATGATATTGGAAATATATTCGTAGGAAAATATGCGGCTAACTTTAAACTATGAACAGCAAATCCTGGAGCCATCAACAATCTTTTTAGTTGATCAACCAAATATAAAAACTCTTGAAACATGTACAAAATAAATTCACATTTTTTTTTTTTTTTAAATTTAAATTATTCTAAAATCACATGTTATCTACTATATATTTGTCAAATAGCACTCACTGATTTAACACGAAATCTCAGAAACCACCGAACGCATGGTGTCTACCAATTTCAGCTATCAAAATTCCCGACTTTTTCAAGAATTTTTCTAGAAATTCCCGACTTTTTCAAAAAAGTTTTTAGAAATTCTAGCCAATCGATATTTTAATGGTGTTTCAATAATAATCTAAACAAATCAATCTATGCATACTTTGCTACTTAACATATCACAGTTAAACAATAAAAAAAAAAAAAAAAAAAAAAAAAAAAAAAAAGCAATTGTTTTTATATTTCAGATTACTCTAGATAAATTTCAAGAAACACATGAATGTTGAGTATTGCCATTTGGTTTGAAAATAGTAACGAGGTTGTCGGATAATATAACTCCAAAAATATATGTCCGATCAGAATATTCTTTTCTTTCCATCAGAAAGCTGGTTAAATTTACTATGAGACCTCATATATGAAATTTTAATCAAGCCCCATGATATACTCACGCCATCACGCTGAGAACCCCATACTCTTGTGAAGTCCATTTTTTTTTTCAGTATATTTCTCTCTATAACTCAGAAACTATTTACGAGAATTGTACTGAAAAAAAGGTGATTTTCACAACGGTATTTATTTCATGGGATTTAAAACACATTTCATAAAAGAGGTCTCATAGCAAATTTGACCAGCTTTCAGATGAAATAAATAAATTTGCATCAATAATTATAGAGTTATAGCCAATAGAGTACCGACAAACGTGTTTTCGCGATGTTTTACTTACCGCAACTTAGCCTATCTTTAGACGTTGGAGGTGGCCAAACCGCTGAACCGATTTTAATGTAATATTATTAAAAAGTAAGTTTAATGTGACGTTTTACAGTTTTCAACAAACTATTGTATTTTTCCCTTCCCCACTATTGACGGCAAAAAAAAAAAAAAAAAAAAAAAAAAAAAAAAAAAAAAAAAAAAAAAAAAAAAAAAAAAAAAAAAAAAAAAAAAATCAATAGAATTAAATTTGATTTGCTTAAATGTGTGGATGACAACTTTGAATGATTATTTTTCTTTATAATATAATCAACTTTTTAATTATAATTACTTAGTACACGTAATTATTTTCGTTATTATTGTTTGGTTTCTAAAAATTTAAATAAAAGTTATAACTGTAAAAAATGTTGAATTATAGATCCAGTTGAAAATAAAGTAGCAAAGTTATACATAAAATTAAATTAAATTTAATGGTCTATCAATTTTTTTCCGACTATTCTTCTGAGAAACGGTCGTGGCAGGCACTAGAAGCAAACCTTTGGCGTAAAGTAAGGTGAAAATGATTTTTTTTTTTTTTTCGAAAATTATTTGCAATAACGTGCATCGCAAATACCGTTAAAAGTATGACAAATACGTATAAGAAAAAGATTTGTAGGAAATTTAATTAGCATTACTTTTTATTCAAATTATATTTTTCTAGAGTCCACCGTTTCCGAGATATCGAAAAACCCAAAAATGGGACCTTTTCCCCTCCACCCCACCGTATGCTCACCCCCCCCCCCCCCTTTTAGTATGTTTAACTTCTAACTACTCCTAACGAAGCCCTGAAGTCCTGAAGAAATCATCGGATATTTCATGCACTTTACAACATGTTAATTGACTGAACTAAACTGCACGAGGTTCTCAGTGTGCATGAGTGTTTTACGGAACTTGTTCAAAATTTCATAAATAGATCGGATAGTAAATTTAACCAGCGTTAGGACGAAAAAAATAAATTTTTATCGGACAAATAGTTTCGGAGTTAGAGTAAAAAAAGTACAGAAAAACGTGTTTTCGCGGAGTGGTGCTTTGTCCCCTACAGCTTTATAACTATTGATTTGAGAAAAAAAAAAATTCATGGGATCAATTTTTTTCCAAATGTACTTCAAATAACGGATTCCGACTTATTTGATGAAACGGCTGTGAACTTACGATTTTCAACCCTTTCCCCCTCTCCCCCATGCGATAACCTGAGGTATACGATTTGTATATATATCATGGAAGCTGACATTTTGGCCAAAGGACTCGCAGGCCCTCGCCATGACACTCTACAAAAAGCAATAGGACTACAACTACAACTAAAGCCTACAGAGTGAGGGGGAGTGTTGGAATACTTCAAATATTCATGACCACTCTGGTCTTTAGTGCCAACCACCACCACCAGTCTACACTACCAGCTGATTCACTTGTATTATTTTTTTGTGTAAACCTGTGTGTTCATTGTTTTTCCAAAAAATGCTAATATTTGTCTTAATACTACAACTTTTGTATTCTCCTATAATCCAAAAGGTTATGGGCCCAGAGAATACGCATTATTAGACAAAAAGGCTTTAATTTCGCGAAGTGTTGTGATCTTACTGATAATCAAAAGTTGTGTTCGGTTAACCGCTTTACAGGTTATCTCCCGATACGACATTTTTTCAAGTTGTGAGTTTTCATAAACGATTTAGAATCCCAACTAAAGATGGCAAGAGGTTTCGTGAGTAATTACCGAATAGAACCCTTACGTAAAGATAATTACGATACATGGGTCGTTTAAGCTCAAGCCATTCTTATCAAAAACGGACTATGGAGTTATGTTACCGGCGAAACAAAAACACCAGACGAAAACAACGCTGCCGATAAAGCAATATGGATGAAGGAGGATCTCAGTGCAAGGTCAGATCTTTTCCTTATAATTTCGCCAAGTGAACTTAAGCAAGTCAGAAACTGTACCACATCAAAAGACGTCTGGGCTACTCTCAAAACCATCTACCAAAGTGATGGTCCTGCTAGGAAAGCTACGTTGTTGAAACGCCTTGTCCTACACAAAATGAAGGACACAGACGATGTTAGAGAGCATTTGAACACATTTATGGATGCAGTAGACAAATTAAATGACATGAACATAGAAATAAATTCTGATCTCCTAAGCATTATGATGCTCTACAGTCTTTCTCCTACGTTTGAGAACTTCAGAGTTGCCATAGAGACTCGAGATACCCTTCCAAAACCTCAAGATCTCAAAGTCAAAATATTGGAGGAAGCAGAAGCCAGAAAAAGCGATGTATCAAGTCAAGAGGATGCATTTTATGGCTCAAAATTCAAAAATCAGACAGGTAAAACAAATTTCAAAAACAAGAAAAAACAAAATATCAAAACTAATAACAGCCAAAAACCTAGATGCATGTTTTGTAATAAAGATAATCATATATCAGATAATTGTTGGTTCAAAAATAAAAATAAAAATTTTACTAACAAGAAGAATGAGAAAACCTTTATTACTGAGGAATGCCATTCAATTTTACCTTGCCGCCCTAAACCACCTACTTGGTTCTGCCTTGATTCAGGAAGTACGTCTCACATGTGTTCTGACCAAAATAAGTTTTCAGATATGTCAAAGGTAAACAATGGCTTCCTACAACTAGCATCTACTCAACACACCACTTCAATTGATGGAAAAGGCCTAGTAAAATTAGATTTTGACAAAAATAATACTGTAAATTTGCCAAACACCCTCTTTGTGCCAAATCTATCCGCTAATCTTTTATCGGTTGGTAAAATAACGGATAGTGGATACAACGTCACATTGACAAAAGACAAAGCTGACATAACTGATGCTGAAGGAAAAATAATTTTTCAAGCAACTCGCACAAATGGGTTATATTATTTGAAAATCCCTGATAAAAACAAGAATTCTTCATTCAAAATTGAGGAGTGGCATCAAAAACTAGGCCACATTAATGAACATGATTTAAAAACTGCTCTCAAAAATCAAAATATGATTGGCCTACAATTCAATCCTTCTGAATCTCTCAATGACTGTGAGATTTGCATCAGAGGAAAGATGTCCAGTCTTCCCTTCAAAACCAACACTGAGCAGAAGAGCTTGGAATTACTTCAAATAGTGCACTCAGATGTTGTTGAACCAATGCGTACAGTATCTCATGGAGGATGTAGGTACTTTGTGACATTTATAGATGAGTACAGCCGATACACAAAAATTTATTTTTTAAAACAGAAAAATGAAGTTATAAATTACTTTAAAGAATTCAAATGTGAGGTTGAAAAATTCACAAGTAAGCACATAAAATTTCTCCAAAGTGATAATGGGGTTGCTGAATATAAAAGTAAAACATTCAGCAAATATTTAGTTCACCATGGTATTCAAAGGAGATTTTCGGCACCTTATACACCCCAACAGAACGGACTTGCTGAGAGATAAAATCGTTCAGTGCTTGACAAAACTCGGTGCCTCCTCTTAGAATCTCATCTCCCTGATTCTTTCTGGGCTGAAGCAGTTTTTTTGTGCTAATTACTTGATAAACCGTTCACCGTCAAGAAGTTTAAATGGTAAAACACCATTTGAATTATGGTTTGGTCACCCACCATCTGTCAAACACCTCAAAATATTTGGTTCCAAATCGTTTTTCCTAAACAAAAACCTGAATAAATCAAAGTTTGACTCAAGGGCCTTTGAAGGAATTTTCGTTGGCTATTCTGAGCAATCAAAGGCTTTCAGAATATGGGATCCAATTAAGAAGAAAATAATAGTCACCAGAGATGTCAGGACCATAAAGAAGATGTTCTACGAAACTTCAACGACATCCGTGCCAAAACTTCTTGATGACCATAAAAACCCAAACTCCTATTCTACTTCAGAATATAAGGTGGATTTCAACATCATTGTCGAAAATCCTGAAGAAAACACAGAGAACCCTGATACTCAATCTTCTACGCCTGAATCAACTGAAGATGATGGATCTTATGATACCGAAAATGACGATCAATCACCTCCAAACAATGAAGTTGGACTATCTCAGGCTGTACAGTCAAGTACCAATATGAGACTACGAAATCGAAATAATCTTCAACCACCGAATTGGACACCGGATTATGTGATGAAGGCATCATCAGAACATGATATGCTACAAGGACCTGACGCCAATGCCTGGCAAAATGCAATCAAAGATGAACTCCGAGCGCATCTCAAAAATGACACTTGGAAAATTGTTTCGTTGAAGAAAGATTCCAATGTAATAGGATCAAAAATGATTTTGAAATGTAAGTACAAACCATCAGGTGAACTACAACGAAGAAAGGCTCGCTTAGTAGCACGCGGCTTTGCACAACGACCTGGTTTGGACTTTACCGAGACATATGCTCCAGTAACCAAGTTAAGCTCAATAAGACTCCTACTTCTTCTCTCTGTTGAAGAAGATATACACATTAATCAGTTGGATGTATCTACAGCATTTCTGAATGGGGAAATCAGCGAAGAAATCTTTATGGAAAACCAGCAAACCTTGAACGTTTTCTGACAGAGAATATGCTCGATGAAAGTGACGCGGAGGATTCTACAATTTTCCTACGTTCTAAGCAGATGCTCCAAGATTTAAAACAAACAGATGGAAAGACAGTTTGTCGCCTAAATAAGGCACTATATGTCTTAAAACAGGCTGGCCGCAACTGGTTTCAAAAATTAGACTCCAAACTTAAGTATCTTGGTTTTCAGGCATCTCCGCAGACCCATGTGTCTACGTATCTTTTCAAGGGGGAGATAAAATTCTATTAGCCATATATGTGGACGATATAATTTTGGCATCAAATAACATGGCAAGACTTAATGTTGTTAAAAAGTTATTGATGAACATATTTGAAATGGGGGACCTAGGAGACTTACATTACTGCCTTGGAATCGAATTTTCGCGAAAGGAGGGCAAGATTTATGCTTCACAGTCAAAATATATAGATGAAGTTCTCGAAAAATTCAACATGTCCACATGCAAACCAGTTAGAACTCCACTTGCTCCTGGTACCCAACTTATTAAGAACCAATCTGATACTCCACCAGACTATCCTTATCAGAATCTCATCGGAGCTCTTATGTATCTATCAATGGGAACAAGACCTGATATCAGTCACAGTGTGAGTTATCTCAGCCAGTATAACATGTGTTTTGACAAATCTCACTGGCTTGCAGCCAAACGGGTACTCCGCTACTTAAAGGGCACTAGAGATTTGGCTCTTGTCTACAAAAAGACTGGAAAACCACTTCATGGACATGCCGATGCAAACTGGGGATCCTGCGCAGAAGACAGAAGATCCTACAATGTTTATCTCTTCAAATTTGCAGGAGCTGCCATCAGCTGGGAGAGCCGTAAGCAAAAAACAGTTGCGTTATCCACTCAGGAAGCTGAATACATGACATTAACAGATGCTGCCAAGGAAGCCATGCACCTAAAACAACTGATATCGGACATGGGGATAAAGCATGAAGCCATTGAATTATTCAATGATAATCTCGCTGCACAGGACTTGACGAGAAATCCCATAGTAAGTGCTCGTTCAAAACACATCAGCATTCGAGAGCACTTTATACGAGAGAAGGTTCAAGATGGAGACATAGTTGTCTCATACAAGCCTACAGAAATCATGGAAGCTGACATTTTGGCCAAAGGACCCGCAGGCCCTCGCCATGACACTACAAAAAGCAATAGGACTACAACTACAACTAAAGCCTACAGAGTGAGGGGGAGTGTTGGAATACTTCAAATATTCATGACCACTCTGGTCTTTAGTGCCAACCACCACCACCAGTCTACACTACCAGCTGATTCACTTGTATTATTTTTTTGTGTAAACCTGTGTGTTCATTGTTTTTCCAAAAAATGCTAATATTTGTCTTAATACTACAACTTTTGTATTCTCCTATAATCCAAAAGTAGTAAACAAACAAATATACGTTACTGGCATGTCGAAACCTTATGATACGGTACTTGGATGTACATATTTCTTACGAGGAACAAAACAATCCTGCTTCACCAATAGCTTCTTCCCCAACTACTCTTCCTTCACCTTTTCGGTCACAAGATAATTGTTCTGAACCTGGCCCTTCTCAAATCGGCTTTTCTCAACCAGGCCCAAGTTGTATTTCTCGAATCTTAACAAGTTTTACCAAGCCTTTCTGAATTTAATTCCTTGAGCCTAGAATCTACCTTTGTTCTCAATTCAGATGAGTCTATTGCAACATTGAATTAAACTCATTAATCTAAAAGTAAATAACGTAGGAAATGATTCAGAGATTCAGTTCACCACAAGCAACTAAGGAAATCGGCTGCAAACTATAGCCAAATACATGTAGAGGTCAATAGGGAAGCTGTAAAGAAAAACAGGACAAATCACGGTCAACTTGCAATTGGTGTTATGCTGTAAAATGGAAGGACGAGAGTCCTGCCATGTGCTGCAGTAACGGGAAAGTCCAACTTCCTCCCTTTCAAGAATATCCTGAACTCTTGTACAGCCTCCTTACTTTTACGAACATCCTGAGGCTAAGCATTTTTTAATAATATTAGGAAATAGAACGGTTGTTTACAAATGACGTCGTTTGGAGCAAAAGAGATAAAAGAGGGACATTTCATGGCGACATTTAAGGTGCGAGAGTTATGTGACTCGACACAAAAATTACTTTTTAAAAAGGAATTTATTATAAAACAAATTCAAATCACAATAATAAAACTGTTAACTAATTAAGAACTATAGCAACTACCACGTATGATCTTCTAATGATGTTGTGATGAGATGAGCAGGGTATTATATAGGTATTTTATGCTGAGCTTTGCAGGTCGGTATATTTATTCATATAACTCGTCCCTCCTTAAGTTCGAGTGTCCTCACGAGAATGTTGGAAAAGTGGGCTGAAAGGAAGGATGTTCGTCAGAAATTTCCATATGTTCAAAAGTGTCGTCATTGTTTGGAGTAGAATGGGAAACGCAGAATTTCTTCCTGAGGTAGGTAGCGATTGAGGTTTTGAACTGTTGAAATAGTAATTGTTAGGGCACCGTAAGGGTAACAGAAATTGCACCCTTGAACAGCTTTTTTTCTCCCTTTCGTACCAACTCTGGAAAGCTGGTTTTTAAAGTTAAAGGTTAACTTGACCAATAATTAGTCAATATAAAAAAATATTGAATGCCTTTTTTTTTTTTTTAAACAATTATTTATTAACAAATATTTATAACAAAATTAATTCAATTTCTCTCAATTTCACTCACAATTTGTGTTTGTATAATTTAAAAAAGAATATATATGTATATATATCTGTAGTGGAAAGAAAGAAAACCAATAAAATAAACAGAGCTCTGATTTAGTAAAACAAAAAAAAATTAACTGCTAATATGTTCATATTTAAACGAATATTTATCTTTACAACAAAAATCATCAAAAAAAATAGAATAACATTTAACTTATAAATACCCTGTGAAAAAAAGAAAATGTCCTCCTTTTGGTTCTATTGATTTTTTTTCCTTTTTACTGAATTTTATTTTTTCGTCTTGGCCGGCGCCACACGAACTGCTTGACGATGGTCGTGGTCCAGGAGTCCCAGACGAAACAAAAAAGTCCTGATTTGAAATAAAAGAAAAACAAAAAAAAAAACAATATAGGAGCTATACGGTCTCCGATTGTCGATAACCGAAAGTTTCGGAATTTAATCGTAATAGTCACGATTAATGATACAGGTTAAATGATAAATGTTCTGGCACGGGACACACATGACGCTCACTGGTCAACAACAGGCCAACTACTGAGGCTTAATACGATATCTAACACATGATTATGATTATGACAACAAACCGCTGTTATAAACATTTAATATAACCTATTACAATATTCGGTTATTAACATTTTTTAAATAAAGTATTTTTTTAAAACATATGAAATTGAAAGAGGACGTTTTAGACTAATTAAATTTAAACAAATTATCAGGAATTTTTTTAAACATAAAATTAACGGCTGAAACATACCGCCCACCAAATTTTAAGTAATAAAATTTCAAACAGTTCATACCTCTGAAGGAGGTAACAACGTATTCTCCTGTTGGGGTTTTTAATTTTACTATCCTTACAACACCATCTTTACCAGGATAAGTTTCAATAATTCTTGCTGCTGGCCAACAACGGGGAGGTATTCCGGGTTCTCTGATTAATATCAAAATTCCTACAGTGACATTTTTAGCGTGTGATCTCCATTTGCTACGCTGCTGTAGACTGTTTAAGTATTCTAATCGCCATCTCTGCCATATGTCTTGAATTGACCTTTTCACTAACTGCCAACGAGTTAATCTGTTCACCAGGACGTCGGTGAGATCCAATTCTGGGGTGGCAACCAGCGGGCCACCAATCAGGAAATGACCAGGTGTTAGAGCATCGATGTCATCCACGGATGTGGAAATTGGGCACAATGGCCGAGAGTTTAAGATGGCCTCTATGTTGGCAATGATGGTATATAACTCCTCAAACGTCAGGCAGCGCTCATGTAATACTCTTACTAAATGTGCTTTCATTGACTTGACCCCCGCTTCCCACAGACCTCCAAAGTGAGGGGAGGCTGGAGGGATAAAGCTCCATTCTATCTTTTTCATGTTGCACTGTTCGGTTATACGCCCTTGAATTGTAGGGTCTCGGAAATGATTCCATACCTCTTTTAATCTTCTATCAGTACCCACGAAATTAGTTGCATTATCTGAGAAAATTCGAGTAGGTACTCCTCTTCGGGCCACAAACCTCTCCAGGCAGGCTATGAAAGCATCAGTGGTAAGTTGTGATACTAATTCAAGGTGGACAGCTTTAGTGCTCATGCAAACGTACAAGCATACATAGGCCTTGGTTATAGGTGCCTTTTTTCTGGAAGATTCCTTGATAAGAAAAGGTCCGGCGAAGTCAATTCCTACATTGAGGAACGCCCGACCTTGCTCAAAACGAGAAACTGGTAATGTGCTCATAAATGGAGTAAAGTTAGTTACACGCAATCGATGGCAGGTGACGCATTGATGTATCCTGGACCGTATAACTTTTCTTGCGGTGGGTATCCAGTATTGTCTTCTAATTAGTGAATGGAGTAATTGAGGTCCAGCATGTAAATAACATTTATGAAAATGATCCACCAGCTTTGTGGTAAAATGAGATTTGGGATGTAAAATAATTGGATGTTTAGCCTCGTAAGTCAAGGGACTATTTTGTAAACGCCCGCCCACCCTCAGAACACCAAGGGAATCCAAGAAGGGTGCGACGGATGATAATTGCGTTTTGTCGCCTTCTCTATTAGAGATCAAAACAAGCTCCTTATGGTAGAAGTGACCTTGAGCTAACTTTATGCACACTTCTGTTGCATTGTGGATCTCCTTTAAGCTCAAGATGCCTGTCCTTCGTACAAAATTTTTTTTTTGAGTTGTTTATGAATCTCAGAATGTAGGCAGTTATTCTTTGAATTTTAGAAAAAGAAAGTTTTCCAACCGTGATAATTGTAAAATTTGTACGACTCTGTTTGCAACAAACACTTTTAGCTTATGTGGAGACGTGGCCAACCAGCCTAAGACCACAGTCGAGTCAGAAAGTAGAAACGTCGATGTTGGAGATAGTTGCAAAATTATGTCCTTGCATGAATTTAGGAGAGTCACTAATAGCAGCGCTGCACTTAATTCCCATCTGGGTATGGATAAGGTTTTTACAGGGGCGATGCGTGTCTTTGATGTTAACAGATAGGTATTAACTTTCCCTTCATATGATTGTAATCTTATGTAGATTGCTGCGGCATATCCCAGATCCGATGCATCTGCGAACCCCATAATAAAGGATTGGTGTGTTTGATTTGGCATGATGCAACGAGGAATACAAATCGTTTCTAATGTTTTGAGTTCCGTGATAAATCTTTCCCATTGTATGTTAATACTACTGGGTAAGGGTTCATCCCAATTTAATTTAAGTTCCCAAAGCTTCTGCAGTAGTCGTTTTGCTCTAAAAAGTACCGGTGCCAAATAGCCTAGCGGATCAAATAGTCTAGCTATCGTGGATAGAATTGCACGTTTTGTTCTAATTACTGACGGTGTACGAACCTTGTTGTAAAACATGTCGGATTTTGGGTCCCACATCATTCCTAAAATTTTTATAGATGATTCATCAGGATTTCTAAATTCCATTGGTGTGTCTCTTAAGTTTTCTGGAATAAATTGGACTACCTTGGTGGAATTACTTGCCCATTTTTTCAATTCAAAACCTCCTCGAGCTAAAAGTTGTTGTAATTCTTGATGCAGTTTTAAGGCTTCTTCAGTATTAGCTCCAGTTAAAATGTCATCCATGTACAGATTATGCTGCAAAGTGCTAACAGCTAGGGGAAAAGGTGATCCTTCGTCGTTAATTAACTGTTTGAGTACCCGCAATGCTAAGTAGGGAGAGCATGACATGCCGAAGCTTAACCTGGTTAATTCGTATTCTTGAACCTTCTCTGACGGAATAAAACGATAAAATATATGCTGATATATGCGGTCATCGGGGTGTATTAAAATTTTTGTAAGTATATTTTGCAGATATCTGAAGTCAGTGCAATCGGAAATTTTCGAAAGTTTAAAATAACATTTTTAAGATCCGCCTGTAATTTTGGACCAGTTATCAGTTTGTCATTGATTGAACCTTTGGAAGTTGGCATTGAAGCATCAAACACTATGCGTAGCCTTGTAGTAGAGCTTTCTTTAAACACCCCATGATGGGGTAAAAAATATGCATCTTCCGAAGAAAAGGGAACCATAAAGTTCTTTTCCAAATATTCGTGAAATACTGAAGAATATTCCAGTTTTTGAGCCGGTGATTTAAGGAGACGAGCTTCTAATTTGTAAAAGCGATGCAGGGCTGTAGTCCTGGAATCTCCTAAAATTATTTTTGAAGGGTGTTTAAATGGCAAACGTACCATATACCTTCCTGAATCGGTTCGAGAATGCGTTTTTTGCGAAAAATTCTTCACAATATTGGTCTTCTGTGCTGACTGGTATTGGAACCTCAGCTTCTTCTATTTTCCAAAAATTTTCCATTAGTTGGTTTAATAAGGGTGTTACAGCTAACATTGCATTAACTTGATTTTGTTGTGATGCAACATCAATCTTTCCTGTGATAACCCATCCAAAGACTGAGTTAATTGCATTAGGATAGCCTTTTGCTGTTATGACAGAATCTCCGTTCAAAATTTCTCCAAACAGGTCAGCTCCCAATAAAAAGTCTATGCGCCCTGGGTGCCAAAACCCTGGATCGCCTAATTGATATTCTTTAAAAAAGTTGATTACGCTGCGAGGTACTTCTGCACTAGGCATAAGTGCTGTTATTTCTTTTACAACCACTGCTTCTGTTTGAAATTGCGGGTGACTATTGTTTCTTGGAGCTAATACGCATGCAACTTTAAATTTCCCGTCTTCAATTGGATTATTACCAAAACCACTTAGAGTTTGGGCATTTCTTTGTTGCCGCAACGCTAACCTTTTTACGCAAGCTTCTGTAATAAATGAGCGTTGAGCTCCACTATCTATAAGCAGACGGATAGTATGAAATTCTCCTGTAAGATCTTTAATTCTACCAATTGCGTTACCCAACAGTACTATTGGATCTCCTCTTGATAGACCCGAAAGGATTGCACCATGGGACTGATCCTTAAACGGTTGGACCACAGTTTCCGTTGCAGGTACATGCTCTATAGGAGAGTCTTTTCCATTTGTGTTTGTTGCTGCTTGATGAGATCTTGGACTTGAAGGGGTCTCTTTGGTTTGTTTAAAATGAAGCAAACTATGATGTTTGTGGTTACAATATTTACATGTATTTGTTGACCTACATGTCCGTGTAGTATGATTGGAAATTAAACAGTTGACGCATAACAGGCGGGTTTTAATTTCATTAAATCTTTGCTGTGGAGTCATTCCCAGAAATTTACTACACTTATACAAACGATGTGGACTTTTACATAGTGGACATGAATTAACATCTTCAGAAGTAGTAGTTGTCATAAATACTTGTTTCGCTGTTTTAGACCTTGTTAAGACAGGTGAATGGGCTCTGGTGCCTACAGTTAAGGTTTCTGATTGTGCTATTGTGCATTGTTTGTGCATGAAATTTACAAATTCTGCAAAGACAAGTTCTTTTCCTCCTATTTCAGACTCAAACTTTTCCCTAGTTTTGGGATCCAATAACCTTAAAGCATATGATATAAGAATAAAGCCTGCTGGATCTTCTAAGCCTAGATTTTTAAAAGCTAAGGAACTTTCCAATACAATGTTGGAAAATTGCTCAAGTGCAGAAAGCGTAATCTTTGACATTGGTTTATAGGAAAAAATATTATTCAGATAATAAGCAGCCTGTACGCGTTTATTGTCGTACTTCTTGCATAAAACGTCCCATGCTTGTTGATATGATTCTGCTGTAATTGGTATAGCTGCTAATGACTGAAGAGCTAAGCCTTTCAGAGAGCCTTTTAAATAATGAAATTTTTGAATTGCTGATAAGTTATTATTACCATGAATTAATGACAAAGAAATGTCTTTATAAGATACCCAATGGGAAATATCACCATTAAAGGTTGGTAACGATATCGGTGGCAATTTAAAAACAGCATTGTCACGTGCCTCGGCTACGGAATTATTAACTAAAGATGAGTTTGAATCTTTCTTAAAAGGAATTTCGGAGGCCAGTGCCTCATAAAATGCATTCCTTGTTTTATAAATCAGGTCTGCAATATGTTCTGCTTCTGTCGTTTTCTCCAACTGAACTGCTGCGCGTTTTGCTTTCATGGCAATAGATAGAAATTTTTCCCATGTTGAATCAATTCGAGACAATTTAGCTTTAAACAAATTTATTTTAGTGGGGTTTGAAACAAGTGATAGGCCTATAAATTGGGTAGCCATGATATCTGAAGATAAGTCTTTGATTTCCTCAATTTGTTCTTCGAGCGCCTCCGCTTTGCTATCTACCTTGGGAGCCATATTAATGATAATGAAAATAACAATTTACGAAAAGAGAAACCACTAAGGATATATAACGACTAGTAATTATTTCAGGAGAATTCGTGTCCGATTAACAAAAAAAATGTAAATGATTATTGAAATATTTAATGCTGAAAGAAATTTAATGTTAGATAATTTGATAAATTTTATAAAGTTTAAAAAAAAAAAAGCATCCGGCCCGGAGGACCAAAATTTGTTAGGGCACCGTAAGGGTAACAGAAATTGCACCCTTGAACAGCTTTTTCTCCCTTTCGTACCAACTCTGGAACGCTGGTTTTTAAAGTTAAAGGTTAACTTGACCAATAATTAGTCAATATAAAAAAATATTGAATGCCTTTTTTTGTTTTAAACAATTATTTATTAACAAATATTTATAACAAAATTAATTCAATTTTTCTCAATTTCACTCACAATTTGTGTTTGTATAATTTAAAAAAGATATATATATATATATATATATATATATATATATATATATATATATATATATATCTGTAGTGGAAAGAAAGAAAACCAATAAAATAAACAGAGCTCTGATTTAGTAAAAAAAAAAAAAAAAAATTAACTGCTAATATGTTCATATTTAAACGAATATTTATCTTTACAACAAAAATCATCAAAAAAAATAGAATAACATTTGACTTATAAATACCCTGTGAAAAAAAGAAAATGTCCTCCTTTTGGTTCTATTGATTTTTTTTTTCTTTTTACTGAATTTTTTTTTTCGTCTTGGCCGGCGGCACACGAACTGCTTGACGATGGTCGTGGTCCAGGAGTCCCAGACGAAACAAAAAAGTCCTGATTTGAAATAAAAGAACAAAAAAAACAATATAGGAGCTATACGGTCTCCGATTGTCGATAACCGAAAGTTTCGGAATTTAATCGTAATAGTCACGATTAATGATACAGGTTAAATGATAAATGTTCTGGCACGGGACACACATGACGCTCACTGGTCAACAACAGGCCAACTACTGAGGCTTAATACGATATCTAACACATGATTATGATTATGACAACAAACCGCTGTTAGAAACATTTAATATAACCTATTGCAATATTCGGTTATTAACATTTTTTAAATAAAGTATTTTTCTAAAACATATGAAATTGAGAGAGGACGTTTTAAACTAATTAAATTTAAACAAATTATCAGGAATTGTTTTTAAACATAAAATGAACGGCTGAAACAGTAATAACAGGAATAAAATAGCTATAAGTATATATATGATGGGTAGGTGATCGGTAGTTGCGATATCCTCAAGTAATTCCAGAGGTTTCATTTGGATATTCAGTAGATGTAGTTTTTCAAAAGAAATATTAAGTTGGGCGGTGATGAGGGCCGGAACGTGAGTAATGCTTACTGTGGTTGATTCCTCAAAAGTAAAAGAAGGTGGATGGTCCAATAGTACTTAGTTGGGTGATAGTTGAATCAGAGTTGTAGGTCCTAGGCTTAGGCTTTTAGTCTAATACTAAAAGTAACATTATTTCTTAGAATAATTAACAATGTGTGATTATAAAATAAATACTGATTAATACTCGTAATACTAACATATTTTACAAAAGGAGAAGTAGATAGTTAGGGTAGGCAGTCTTGTCTTCAGTTTGTTTGTTTACCATTACCTGAACCACTGATGAAGACTTGCAATGCAAGTCGAAACGTTGGCTTTAACAATTAAAATAAAATAACTATTTTACTACCCTCAAAGATACGATTTCAGACAGAAAACGTTAAAAATTGTGTAAATAAATCGAACTGAAAATAGGGTTCAAAAGAGAGAAATTCTAGGACCACCTCTATGAAACGAACTATTAGAAGTCATCGCCTCTATAACTCGAACTCAAATTTAAAGAATTGCATGTGTAATTTGTTTTCCTGTTTCCCGTCATTGTTTATCTTTCCAGTTCATAGTTACACCAGTCACTTATTATTAGTTATTCGTTCCAGTGGTTTTACAGTGGCTATTGAAAATTCCTTCAATTAACGAAACGTTAAAATTGATTTGTGAAGTGGAGAAATGAGAAAGAAGAAGTTGGGCGTTTGTTGCTAGTGAATTCCGAATTCCGCGTAGTTCTCTTTCAACCATCCTAAAGAATAAAGAAAAGATCGCCACTGGTGGAAGGCGGTAAGTCTACTTTTAGGCACCCTCAAAAAAAAGCGCAGTTCAGTTGAAAGTTATATGATAAATTGGTACCGGGTATTTAATTTTCTGAATCAATGAAGATCGAGAATTGACTGTATAAAGAAAAATACACTCACCACTAAAAAGTAAAAAAAAAAAAATAATTTTTAGAAAAAAAAAAAAATCGACTACAAGATTAAACCTACATATACAAACTTGAACTAAAAAATAAAAAATAATATTTTAATTGCTTCGAAACAAAAACCATTAAATGACAATCAAAGAAATTATCGACACTTATATTCCTATTCACAATTTATGATCATTTATTTTTGGAGTCGGTGCCAACCAAAACAAACAGAATTTGAAAAGAAATGGTAATTTTAAAGATATTCCCCTGTTTCATCACCGCCACACCGCTGTCTCCGGCCATTCGAAATTTTATTGGAAAGGCAGGATTAAACTGTCCTTCTTGGCTGGCACCGACTCTAAAAATAAATGATCATAAATTGTTAATAGGTATATAAGTGTCGATAATGTCGGTAATTGTCAATTTAATGGTTTTAGTTTCGAAGCAATTAAATTTTAACGTATTTAGTTATGTCTGTGAACATTCCGGGCCAATAATAGTTTTTTCGTAATACTCTATAAGCTTCATTAATTCCTCTATGTCAAGTTTTTCCGCAATGATAGTTTGATATGTGCAAGGTTTGTTCGTCTTTGTTTTCTTCGTCTTGAACATATTTAAGGTATCTTTTGATCTTTACAGTAGGGAATTTTTCCTCAATTATTTTTTGGAACTGTCTAAAAATTTTTTCTAAAATTTTGTTTTCTATTTCTGAATTGGGGTTGCAACAGGATACTCCGTAAGTTTTGTTAGGTTCAAGGCGTTCATTATAGAATTTTTTAAATTCTTTAAGTTTACAACCTTGTCGGGATTGTCTACTATACCTATTTGTTCGTTAGAGCTAATTTGAGAGTGGGCTGTCATTAAACTTTCACTGTCTTCTCTCGTATTTGTAATCGGGATAGTTTCTTGGATTTGGATGTTAAAGAGCCCTATTTAATTCTTCAATGTCGTCTGTTAGTAACGGCGGATTATGGTTGGATTGTAGGAAATTTTCAATTGCCACATTAGGGTCAATTTCGAAATTTTGATCGTAGTTGATAGTATTTAATTAATACGGAAGGTTTCGCGACAAAGCATCGGCCACATGATTGGTTTTTCCGTTTACGTATTTTATAGTGAAATTACGAGTATAATCCGATAGTTGGCATTTCCAGCGTATCATTTTTGCATTAGGTTCTTTCATATTATATAGGTATTGTAGTGGTTTGTGATCTATCTGAATAATAAATTTGCGTCCGTAGATGTATGGCCTAAAACATTTACATGCCCATACAATGGCAAGCAGTTCTTTTTCTAGAATACTGAGGTTTTCCTCATGTTTGTTTAAGGTTCGAGAGGCATAAGCAATGGGCAAGTCTTTTCCGTTTGTTATTTGTGATAGAACTGCGCTTATTGCGTAGTTTGAGGCGTCTGTCTTTACTATAAAATCTTTTTCGAAATCTGGTATTTGAAGAACAGGGTTGTTTTGAAGTATTGTTTTTAAAGTAGTATTGGCCTTTATATATTCTGCGTCATTTATGTTTATTTTTGTATTTTTTTTTAATTTACTAGTTATTGGTTTAGCGTAATTCTGAATCATCCTGTTAGTCCTAAACATTGTTTGATCTGTTTTTGTGTGCTTGGTATTGGGAAATTCTTAATTGCTTCTAGTTTTGGGGGATTAGGTTGAATGCCGTCTTTAGAGATAATGTGTCCTAAAAAGAGAAGTTCTTTCTTAAAGAATTCGGTTTTGTCCAATTGAATTTTTGGATTATATTTTTTTAATAGATTGAAAACTGATTTTAGATGTTATAAATGTTCAGTTAAATTATCCGAAAAGACTATTATGTCGTCCATGTATACAATTACGTTTGGTATATTGGAAAATATCAAATTCATAGCTCTTTGAAATGTGGGTGGAGCATTTTTTAAACCGAAGGGCATACGTAAGAACTCGTAGTGCCCATTTTTAGTGCTGAAGGCTGTTTTAGGTATCGAGCTAGGGTCTAATTCTATTTGATGAAATCCTGAAGCTAAGTCGAGAGCACTAAAATAAGTAGCTCTACCAATTTTGCCTAATAGGTTTTCAATATTCGGTAATGGGAGTTTATCATCTATAGTTTTTTCATTAAGTTTTCTGTAGTCTATGACTAATCGAACTTTCCTTTTTCCAGGGGCATCTAATTTTTTTGGGACAATCCAAACAGGTGAATTTTAGGGAGAAGTGGATGCTCCAATAATTTTATTTTTTAATAATTTATCTATTTCTTTTTTTATATCCTCATTAAAAATTTGGGGATAGCGGTAGTTTCTAGTATATACAGGATTTTCATCTCTTGTTTTGATAGTATGTTTTATTATAGGGGTGGAGCTTAATTCTTCTGTCTCTTTTTAATAATTTCCGGATAATTTTGCAATAGTCCTATTATGTTTTCTTTTCTTCCAAATTCATGTGGTTTGTTCTGATAATGTTAGGTATATTATTGATTTTATCTATTTCTAATGAATCATTATTTAAATTATTATTGGGTATACTAACTTCGTCTATATCCATAGGCTCCGGACAAATGGTCATGAGCTCCTTGGCATCTATTAGACATTTAACTTTATTATTTGTTATCCTATATAAACCTTCATGTACGGTATATTCATCTTTATTTAATTCTTTGATTAATCCTTCTTTAAGATTAGTTTTATTTTTTATAACTCTACTATATTTAAACCCTTTCTTATTTGTATTGTCTTATTTCTTAATTGCCTGAAAATAGGTAGTTTTTTATCCTTCTAAATTAAAATTAAATTTTCGAAATCTATGTGCATTCCAAGTTGAAGCATTGTGTCGCTTCCTAACAGTGAGTCATATCTGCCTCAAAAAGGGAGTATGTATAGTTTAATTTATTCATATATTCCAAAGTAGGGTTTTAAATTTATTAATATATACTCCTCTCCAGTTTTTTGTCCGACTGGAGTGGATACTACAAAATCTTCTTTTATGCGCGGGATATGAGAGGCTATAATTTTTGGGTTAACGTAATTTTCTAAAGAACCTGTATCAAGGAGCCAAATTCTTTCGGTGTAATCTTTACAGTAAGGCAACGTTCTATTGATTACATTTAATTCGAATGATAAGACAATGCCGGCCTTACGCAATTCATCTGATTGCTGCCTGTGGCTAAAAAAGCGTCTCGTCTAGCCCTTTCTTCGTTTGAGTCTGTATTTTGATTTTGTTGTTGCAACTGCATTTCCAGTTGCCATAAGCGTTCTGTTAAAAGTCGTATGGTTTCATCTTTGTCTTGATCATTATTTGTCATCAAATTAGGTTTTTCTTGAATATGTGTCAGTTCGTAGGGGGAAACAAAATTTTTGAAATTCGGTCTGTTCCATGTTATCATAGAGACAGTGTTTTGGGAGTCTGGTTTAGGATTAGGGATAGGGCGATTATTAAAAGGATGACGTGGGTCATTTGGATTATTTGGATTATTTTTGGGAACCTGTTGATTGAAATTTTGTGGTTCAGAAAAATTAGGTTGAAAAGGTTGGAATTGTTGTTTGAAAGGAGGTCTTATTTGTTGGTTATTCGCGAATTGCTGATTAGGAAAATTGTTATGATAAAAAGGTTTTGTTTGATTAAAGGAATTCAGGAATGATCTCGGTTATTGATAATTTTGATGATTCCTTTGTTCGTTTTTGTTTCTGTACAATTGATCGATTATAAATGAACAGCGCATATTGATAATTCTTCTGAAATCTTCTAGATTGTTGGGATCGAAAGTCATAATGTGGTTAGTAGAAACAGCACTTTCTTTTTCTACGTAAGAAACAGCTGATTCTAGCTGTTGATCATTAAGTCCGTCAAGTTTGAGTTTGGCAAAAATTAGGTGTCTCAGGTTTTCGAGTCGATTTAAAAATTCTGTAGGATTTTCCTGATCATCAAATCGAGTTCCTGTTTAGTTCGGGCGCCAGTTATGTGACTCGACACAAAAATTACTTTTTTAAAAAGGAATTTATTATAAAACAAATACAAATTACAATAATAAAACTATTAACTAATTAAGAACTATAGCAGCTACCACGTATGATCTTCTAATGATGTTGTGATGATTTTTATGCTGAGCTTTGCAGGTCGGTATATTTATTCATATAACTCGAGGGACAAGTACATCACAGAATAGGGAGGTTGATGCCTGGAACACAACAGCAGCCGCCTTTTATTCAGATAAATTTTGTTGGTGATGACAACCATGAAAGAGACATTCGCTGTGGTTACTTTCAAAATGTCAAGCCTGCATTGGTTGTCCAGCTCCAGAAACTTCTTCATGAACATATCAAGTATGTCAAGGAATTCAGAGCTGCTGTTGAGTCTGTTCCCTAAGATCTACAAGATTTGCAGGTAGTTATCAGAGCTGACAAAAAGCCTTCAGATGGTCATTGAGGACGTTACAATACTACTACCACTAACGAAGTTACTGTCTTGATTGTTGGCCAGGTGTTTGAAAAGCGAGACGTCGTTATTCACAGCAAGGGCAAGAAGCACCAATACATCACTTAAGAAAACTGTGTCTGCAGCTGATTTTTACGTCCATATGTTGATGGAGCGAGGAGGTGAAGAATCTTATTTACTTTAGGATGTAGGTAGTTGGGGTATGCAGTCATAGATACACAGCAATTAAAAATAAAATTTTTTTTTTCTATAAATAAATTTTTAATTTATCATGCCGACGTTTAATAAACGTTTCATTCTTATTTACTTTAGTTTCGTAATCTTCTCAACCAATTATGTTTGATATGTAGGCAAAACTAGAAACTAGACTATATCCGCTTGAAGCTCAACATCAAAAAAGCTGATAGTCAGGTATCGGAGCTGGGTAAGGTGGTAGTGCTTCAAATTGTCAAATTATATAATAAATAATATAATTTTTCTTATCAAATAATAAGGAACGGACTTACCCAGCCTTAGATGGCCGTCCAGGAGGAATTTCACAAAAAAGTTTGCCTAGTAAGAAACCAAAAGACACCAGACTAACACAGTGACACATTTTCTCGCATCAACCAGAAAGTAAATTTGGAATAAAAAATAAAACAATAATCTTAACAATGAACTTGAAAGTACGGATCCCCCACTCATGGTTAACAACATGCATAACGACTCTTTAAAATATTTAAACCCCCGACCTCTATATATACCAACTTACCAATATCAATATTCTTATCCGGCAGGATTAGTCAAACACCCTGGTGAGCCAGAAAACATCACTAATAACAATATTAAGGAATATAAAAATATTTATGATATTAAAGGAAGTGATAATGAAAATTATTGTAATTATAATTTAATATTTTGTATATCCTCGTGGTCAACAGTATACCTTACCACAGCATATTTGCTCCTTATTGACAGAAAAACGCAGAGCGAGGGTGGAGTAGCACCGTACTAGATACCCATCAGACAAATATAATTATAACAATTTAACGAACAAACTAAAGACTGAAATCAGAAAGTTTAAAATACATAACCATACTCAAAACCTCAATACTTCAGACAAGCCATTATGTATAACGACGAAAAACTTCTTGCTTACAAAAATTGTAATCACTCTCTCCTTACAGACTCTCAAACCTGGACAAGATCGGACGAGGAAAAATTCCAAATTTTCGGTCTTCACCTCTTTAAAACGTTTAACCCACATCCTGACCTCATCAATCCTGCACACGTTGAATGCGTTGAAGCAGAAATAAAAATTCCGCTCCAAATGTCTCTCCATCCCTCAGAAGTACTAAACCTTATCCTCAGATTACCTTCCAACAAAGCTCCTGGACATGACCTTATTACAGCCCATATCCTAAAACACATTCCTCGGAAAGCAACCCTATTTCTTACATATATGTATAATTCTCTACTCCGCACCACATATTTTCCTGATCCTTGGACATTATCTATAATAAAGATAATTCCTAAGCCCAAAAAGCCACCTAAACTGCCATCCTCATATCATCCAATATCACTCTTGCCCATTACGGGCAAAATCATTCTAAAACTCATTCTGAAACGGTTGTATCCCATCCTAGATTCCAATCATATCATCCCAGATCACCAGTTTGGTTTTCGAATCTCAAACTCCATTATCCAACAATGTCATCGCGTGGTGGACGTGTTCTCTTCAGCACTATAATGAGGAATGTACTGCAGAGGAGCCTTTATCGACGTAGAAAAAGCTCTTGCCCAAGTCTGGCACCAGGGGCTGCTTCACAAACTCCGTAAATTCCTTCCTTGAAATTAAAATTGCAATGAAGTGAAAAATAATCTTTATTCTGGGACACCTTATCCCCTAAGAATAACATGAAAGTACAATCAAAAAGTATTATTGTCTGGCTGCGTACATATCATGCAGCAACTTATATAGAATACAAGAAAACAAATTATATATATGTATATAATTTATATACATTATATAAAATATATACATCCTGTATAAGGTATCCTAAAAGGGAAGAACTTCAATGACTATACAGCGGGCATAAAGAGCGTCACGAGTTTGGTACAGCTTTTCTAGTATCCAGCAAGTTAAAATCTGCCATATTGGACTTCAAGGCAATTAATGAGTGAATATGCAGGTTGAGAATAAAAGGGAAAATATTTAATATCTCAATTATAAATGTTTATGCACAGACAGAGGAGAAGAGCGAAGAGGAAAAAGACAAATTCTATGAGGAACTCGAGGATGAAATCAGAAGTTGTCCAGGTTAGGATCTGAAAATGATTATAGGGGACTTTAATGCACAAGTCAGCAATGAGGAAGACGCATGGCCAACGGTTGGTAGGCATAGTTTGCATTGCGTGACCAATAATAATTGAGAGCGCATGATCAACATGGCAACAATTTTTTCATTTGCAATTATGAGCACCTTCTTTCCCCATAAAAGTCAGCACAAGCAAACATGGCGTTCAACGAACGGGTCTGTCTCTCAGATAGACAATGTGTTGGTAGACAGCAGACATTTTAACGTAGTCAACGATGTAAGATTTTTTTAGAGGTCCAGACGTTGATTCGGATCATTTTTTGGTCGAGAGTAGGGTCCGAACAAGCTTTATAACTTACAACAGAAAGAAGATCGTTATAGTCTATCACAAATGGACTTAGTATAGAGGAAAACAGACAACGTTTTGAGGAACGAGTTCATATATACAGAATATATTTCTGAATAGGGTAACACGGCAAAGAGTTGCAAAGAATATCAGGATGCAAGGAAATTTGCTAAGAGAATGATTAAAGGAAAGAAAAGGCAAGCCCTGAACAGGAAGATAGAAGGCATAGGGATGTCTCGGAGAGACAATGAAGCACAGAAATTTATCAAAGATGTGAAAGAAATCCGCATCGGATTCCAAGGCAGTAATGCGGTAAAGTAAGTCAGCAGATGGAAGAGGTACTTTCAAGGATTGCTTAATCCGGCCATTGGAGATTTGTCAGAACAGTGCGTGAGTTTAGATGAAGATGGTGACATGGACGAGATACTTCCTCCTGATGAGCTGGATATTGAAATAATTTTACAAAAATTCCCGGTCCAGACGGAATAGCGGCTGAGTTTTTGAAAGCGGGCGGAGATGCGTTGAAAAATGAAATCCGTTCTTTAATATCTAGCATTTGGGAAATAGAGGAGTTTCCTGCTGTGGAATGTGTGGAATGAGTCAAACATAGTCCCAATATATAAGAGGAAAGGAGATAAGACAGAGTGCAAAAATCATCGGGGGATAGGTCTATAAAACACAGTATATAATTTTTTTTTTTTTTTTTTTTTTTTTTTTTTTCCCAAGCCCCTAATAGATATGAACCTAATGTATTTATTGATTGATTGATTTCTTGAGGTCTGGTCTTTTGCTGTACTAGGTACATTCTAAGACCTACAGAAAGTTTTGTGAAATCATAAAGTGTTGTTCAAAAAGATAATGTTTAGGTGATGGGGCTCACCTAAACCTTGTTGTTAACAAACTTAAATTAAAAACTAAATTTTTTTTTTTTTTAAATACTTACTATCTACTGTTTAATTATCCAGAAAAGTTAAATTTCCTTGTGGTCACATTTATGACCAGTGGCCAGTGGGATCTGATTGGCCCGTTGCTTCAGTGGGCTCTCATTGGTTCGTTGGTGTTTGTTGCCAGCGCACCGGTGGTGGCGCCGGTGTCAAGGTTCTGAACAGGGGGTTCGTTAAGAACTGCAGAGAGTCCAGGAACTTGACAGAGGAGTTCATGTTTATCTGTTAAAGTGTTCACGTCGTTTTCAGTGCCGTTATCACTTTTATCAGTTCTTTGTTCACAAGTCCTTTGTGTTCACAAGTCCTTTGTGTTCACAAGTCCTTTGTGTACAAAAGTCCTTTGTTCTCGGGCCTTTGTTTCCGGGGACGCGTTCAGTTTCGTGATCAGTGTTGTTCATTGTGTGTTGTGTTAATTAAACAATGGTTAACACGAGAAACAATCTCAGCGTGGCCCAGAAAGCCCAACTACCACCCTCTGATGACGAGGGAGAGTTCAGAGAACCACGCAAAAAGGCTAAGAAGACCACGCCGAAAAAGACGCCCCCGACAACAACGCAAAACAGTTTTTCGCCGCTTCAACAAGCATCGACAGACCCAGGAACGTCAGGAGCCGGAACAACCGCATCAACCACACCCTGCCCACCGATCTTCGTAGCAGACAGGACCTTAAACGAGGTAATCAATTACTTATCAAAATTAAAAGTGTGCGACTATTTCATTCGTGAATTAAGGAAGGGAGTGAAAATAGACCTAAAATCAGCTTCTGACAGATCAGAAGTCCTTCGTGGCCTACAGCTTTTTGGTATAGGCCACCACACCTACTCTAACAGAGGCGAAAAGCCTAAACTAGCAAACTACACTTTAAAAGGGTTGCCAACAACCTTCACAACCAGCACTGTTATCGAGGCCTTTAAAGACCTGAACATATCGAAAGCCAGGAGGCTACAAAAGACTCTTCCCGATGGGAAAAAGGTCGACCTGTCGCCATAATAGTTACCTTCCCAGCAGGCGTCACCTTACAAGACGTCAAGAACATAAGGCACGTTAACAGAGTGCTATTTACAGCCGAAAATTATAAGGCCAGGATAGAAACATTGCCGCCCCAATGCTATAAGTGCCAACAATTTGGCCATATACAAACAAATTGTGGGTACGAACCCGCATGTGTTCGCTGTGGAGGCGAACACAACATTAAAAGCTGCCCTAATGAAGGGCAGATGAAATGTAAAAACTGTAAGGGGGATCACGTAGCTTCCTATAGGCAATGCCCATATAGGAAAAAGCTTGAAGAACAGGCTGCCAATCGCGCGCAGCCGCGAAGAAGCAGCCAACCAGCGCTCCCGCCAAACCGACCAATGGGAGAGCTCGACAGGCGGGAGAGCTTCGTCAAACCTCCACCACCGATGCCGAACCTCTCCCGTCCATGGCCCAGGAGAACAACTTCATGTTCATCAGCCCCAAACAGCTGAAAGCTATCCTAAGAAGAACGAAAGGGAACAGAGCTCCTGGACATGACGGGATCCAAACAGTCCTCCTCAAGTAGCTCCCCAGAAAAGGAATAATGCACCTCACGAACCTGTACAACTCCTGCTTGAGGTTAAGATACTTCCCCGTTCAGTGGAAGCACGCAATACTGTTTCCACTCCTCAAGCCGGCTAAGACAGGAGACAAGCCAGAACACTACCGGCCAAACAGCCTGTTGCCTCACCTCGGAAAAGTCTTCGAGAAAATTGTTCTCAATTATCTACGAGACTTTTGCGAGGAGAACTCAGTTATCCCGTTTGAACAAAGTGGTTTCCAAGCACGTCTCAGTACTGAACACCACCTGATGAAGCTGGAAACTGAGGCGTGCTCAAACTTCAATAGGAATACTGCAACAGCGCTGATCTCCATAGACTGCACGAAAGCATTTGATTCCGTATCACATGGGATCTTATGCAGAAAACTTGAAGATCTAGAATGCCCCGAGCAGCTCTATGAAGTCATTGTCTCCTTTCTCAGTGAGAGAAGTCTCGCTGTGAGGGCTCGTGACGTCCATTCCCATTCAGTACCTCTCACTTGCGGTGTGCCACAAGGAGCAGTACTATCTCCAGTGTTATTTAACATTTACACTGCTGAAGTGGTTGGCAAAAACTACGGTAGAGCGACAGTAGCCGCTTTTGCCGACGATATTGCCATCACTAGCAGCAGCATGAACCCCACTAGAGCACTACGTCAGGCCGAAACGGTCTGCGCAGAGATCATTCGACGGTTGGATTCACTTAACATCCAAGTAAATCCAGCCAAAACGGACTGCGTAGTGTTCTCACACCAGCGTGGGAAAAGGAAAACACTGCCGAAGACCCTGCGAGTGTCAAACACCACCATTGCCCCCTCCAACTCCATCGTCTACTTGGGAGTCACTATCGATAGAGGGCTGAAATTTTCAGCTCACTGTTACAGGACACACCGCAAAGTGAGAAAAAGATCCTACCGCCTCCATCACCTCCTATCCTCTCCAGCACTTTCCCTCCGTCTCAAAATTTGTATTTACAAAAGCATGCTGAGACCTGCCCTCCTGTACGGTGCCCCTCTCCTCACCCGCCTTTCAGATGGGACCAGACGGCACCTGCAGCGGTTCCAGGACTCCATGCTGAAGAAGATGGCAAAGATTACCTCCCTGAAGAAGAAGAAGAAGCCGGAAGACCTCCACGAGATCTTCGATCTTCCCACCATCCCGGAGTTCATCCAGCGCCGACACGTCAAGTTTTTGGACTCCCTTCAGTTCTTGACAAATCCCCTCTTCAGCACATTAACACCAGCGCCACCCCCGGTCCGCTGGCAACAGACGGACCTTAATGAAAACAGCAATTCGAACCAATGAGAGCCCACTGGACCAACGGGCCAATCAGATGCTACTGGCCACTGGTCAGAAACCATAAGGAATTTCTTTTCATGAATAAATAGTAAGTATTAGGAAAAAAAAAAAAAAAAAAATTAGTTTTTAAGTTGAACAACAAGGTTTAGGTGAGCCCCATCACCTAAACATTATCTTTCTGACCAACAAATAAAATATCAAGCATTACAAAAACCTTCTGTAGGCCTTACAGTGCACAGAGTGCAGAAAAAGGCCAAATATCCCTAGAAAATCCCATCAAACTCAAGCTTTATCCAAATAGGGGCTTGGAACCCAAAAAAAAAAAAAAAAAAAAAAAAAAAAAAAAAAAAAAAAAAAAAAAAAAAAAAAAAAAAAAAAAAAAAAAAAAAAAAAAAAAAAAAAAAACTTGACATGCCGGCGTTGGATGAACTCCGGGATGGTCGGAAGATCGAAGTTCTCGTGAAGGTCTTCTGGCTTCTTCTTCTTCAGCGAGGTAGACTTTACCATCTTCTTCAGCATGGAGTCCTGGAACCGCTGCAGGTGCCGTCTGGTTCCGTCTGAAAGGCGGGTTAGAAGAGGGGCACCGTACAGGAGGGCAGGTCTTAACATGCTTTTATAGATGCAAAGTTTGAGACGGAGGGAAAGTGCTGGTGAGGATAGGAGGTGATGGAGGCGGTAGGATCTTCTTTTCACTTTGCGGTGTACCCTGTAGCAGTGAGCTGAAAATTTTAGCCCTCTATCGATGGTGACGCCCAAGTAAACTATGGAGTTGGAGGGGGCAATTATCTCGCCGCAGACCGTTTCGGCCTGACGTAGTGCTCTAGTGGGGTTCATGCTGCTGCTAGTGATGGCAATATCGTCGGCAAAAGCGGCTACTGTCGCTCTACCGTAGTTTTTGCCAACCACTTCAGCAGTGTAAATGTTAAATAACACTGGAGATAGTACTGCTCCTTGTGGCACACCGCAAGTGAGAGGTATTGAATGTGAATGGACGTCACAAACCCGTACAGCGAGACTTCTCTCACTGAGAAAGGAGACAATGACTCCATAGAGCTGCTCAGGGCATTCCAGGTCTTCAAATTTTCTGCATAGGATCCCGTGAGATACGGAATCAAATGCTTTCGTGCAGTCTATGGAGATCAGCGCTGTTGCAGTATTCCTATTGAAGTTTGAGCACGCCTCAGTTTTCAGCTTCATCAGGTGGTGTTCAGTGCTAAGACGTGCTTGGAAACCCGTTTGTTCAAACGGAATAACTGAGTTCTCCTCGCAAAAGTCTCGTAGGTAATTGAGAACAATTTTCTCGTAGACTTTTCCGAGGTGAGGCAACAGGCTGACTGGCCGGTAGTGTTCTGGCTGGTCTCCTGTCTTAGCCGGCTTGAGGAGTGGAAACAGTATTGCATGCTTCCACTGAACGGGGAAGAATCTTAACCTCAAGCAGGAGTTGTACAGGTTCGTGAGGTGCTATTCCTGAGGTGTTATTCCTTTTCTAGGGAGCTGCTTGAGAAGGACTGTCTGAATCCCGTCATGTCCAGGAGCTCTGTTCCCTTTCGTTCTTCTTAAGATGGTTTTCAGCTGTTTACGGCTGATGAACATGAAGTTGTTCTCCTGGTCCATGGACAGGAGAGGTTCAACATCGGTGGTCCTGTTGGTGATGTCCTCTCTGTAGTGCTCAGCAAGCAGCTCCGCTTGGTCGGAAGGGGAGAGGAGTCGGTCCCCATTGTGCAGGCGGATCGTGGAAGTTTTCTTTACCGCAGATCTGGTTAATTTCCAGAATTTGCGGTAATCATCATGAGTTGCCCTCAGCTTGTCCTGCCAAGTGGAGGTTTTCCATTGGCGGAGCAAATTTTTGATCTGGGTGGTGAGGGCGTTGAGGGCTACCTTGATGTCTGGGTCCCGGTTTCTATACCACTTGTTTTTTAGATTCCGCCTGCTCGATATGAAAGCCATGATATGAGGAGGGGGTTTTTGGAGATGGGGTGGTGAAGGACGGAAAGTAGGAATTGAGGAATGGGCTGCTCCTAGGATGATGTCGTTGAAGGTGTCGACGAATTCGTCAATTTCCTCCAGAGAACGCAGCGGTTGCACCGATGGAAGTCTATGGCTAATTTCGGCTTTATATTTGCCCCAGTCAGCTTCTTGATATAGAAATTTTTCTGGGGCTGGCTCGTCCCTCCTTCCTTCGAGTTCGTAAATCACTGACCGGTGGTCTGAGGTGATGAAGTCAGTCACCGTGCAGCCAGTGATTCGATGTGGTTGTCGTATTGGAGTAGCAGCGGAAGGTATGGGTGTCAGGGTGGACTACCGTGAAGGGGGTCTTGACTAACACCCTGCCCGCCGCATTTGTCCGTGAGTTATGCCATAGACTATGTCGGGCGTTGAGGTCTCCAATGACCCAGTGGTTGGACTTTGCCCCGCAGGCTCGCAGAAAGTGTTTCAACTCCACAAGAGAACCCTGTGGACGTCGATATACCCCTGTTTTGAGGGTTGGCTGCCTCATCAACACTTAAACAGTCAGGTGGCTGATACGTTGGTCCGTAACAGCCAGGGGTTCGGGCATCTTCTTCCATGGTATACCGTGGCGGACGGCGATGTGGACACCTCCATGAGGGTCTCTAGTGCTATCTGTTGCCACGGCATACCCTTGCAGAAACGGTGGTGGTCCAAGCACTCTGGTGTCCGTGAATACGGCCACGGTGGGCCGTTTCAGTGCCAGTAGTGCTCGGATTTCTTCTATCTTCGGGCAAAGTCCGTTACAATTGAAGTTCATGACGGAGAAGGAATTCATTGCTGGTTCTTCTTCGCCATGATCTGAACCAGCAGGATCATCTGATCCGCTAGTGTCTGGAGTGTAGCTTGCATTGCGACTGCCCAGGGAGGAGGGATGTCACCCCAATGGTTGCATGTTGTAGAATGAGGGTTGCATGGAGGTGCCGGGAGGGGGGTTTGCTGAGGTGAGAGTGGGGGGTAGGATTCGGGTGGTGGGTGGTGCGGGTAGGGTGGCTTGTGGAGGGAGGACACCCTGTGGCGCTGCAGTAGATGCGGTGGCGGTTTGCCGAGACTCTCCCGCCTGTCGAGCTATCTCATTGGTCGGTTTGGTGGGAGCGCTGGTTTGCTGTTTTTTCGCAGTTGTGCGTTTTGCTAACTGCTCTTCCAGTGTTTTCCTATATGGACATGATCTGTAGGATGCTACGTGGCTTCCCCCACAGTTTTTGCACTTCATCTGCCCTTTATTTGGGCAGTTTTTAATGTTGTGATCGCTTCCACAGCGAACACATGCGGGCTCATACCCACAGTTGCTCTGGATGTGGCCAAATTTCTGGCATTTGTAGCACTGTGGGGGTAGGGGATCAATTTTGGCCTTGTAATTTTCGGCCGTGAAAAAGACTCGGTTTACATGTCTTACTTGTTTGACGTCGTTTAATGTGACGCCAGCGGGGAAAGTGATTATTATAGGTGACAAATCGACCTTTTTCCCATCTGGTAAGGTCTTTTGTAACCGTCGAGCTTTATTTATCTTGAGGTCTTTGAATGCATCTATGACGTCATTTGAAGTAAAAGATGGGGGGAGCCCATTTAGTGTGAAATTCACTAATTTAGGTTTGTCGCCTCTTCTCGAATATGTGTGGTGCCCAATTCCTAACAATTGCAGACCACGGAGGACTTCCGATCTCTCGGATGCTGATTCGAGGTCGATCTTGACACCCCTCCTCAGTTCCCTAAGGTAATAATTTGTCACTTTAAGTTTGGCTAAGTAATTAATTACCTCATTTAGTTTTCTGCCTGCGACGAAGACCGGTGGGCAGGGTGTGCTTGTAGAGGTAGTTCCGGTTCCTGAAGTTCCTGGAGTATATAAAGTTTTCTCGATAACCCTATATAACAGGCTCATCGCACATGTTTAACCTAATTTGGGTGAATACCAGGGAGGTTTCAGACCCAAGCGATCGACTGTCGATCAAATTTTCTCACTGAAGCAGATGTGCGTGAAAATGAAAGAGTATAATCAAACTATGTGGCTGTTGTTTGTATACTTTAAGACAGCATACGATTCCGTCAACCGTGTTGAGCTGTATAAAGCCATGAAAGATATAAAAATACCAAACAAGCTCATTAGGCTTACTATGTGCACCATGAAGAGCACATTTGCCAGCATTAAAGTGAACCAGACTCGGAGCGATCCTTTTCCCGTAGATGTCGGACTCAGACAAGGATACTCGTTAGCACCTCTCCTTTTCAATATAGTTTTACATGTAAATGTAAAAAGAGCGGGGTTCGACACCAGAGGCACAATTTTCAACAGCCCCATCCAGATATTGGCGTATGCGGATGACCTAGTAATTGCAGCTCGCTCTATGCGATGTTTAAAGGAAGCTTTGCACAAAATGGACAGAGGCTTCTCTTGAGTTCCCTAAAAGAATGGGACTGCTTATTAACGAGGATAAATCCAAGATAATGGTATTGAGAAAGAAAAAACTTGCTCGTCCACAGCGTTTTTATTATATGGAAGGCTACACTCTCGAAACCGTCACAAGTTTCCAATATTTAGGCGCCTGGATAAACGAACGCCTCGATGAATATGAGGAAATTAAAAGTCGGATAATATCAGCCAACAGAGCATTCTTCTCCATACAAAGCATTATCAAGAGTAGACTCACCAGCCGCGCAACCAAGATAAGACTGTACAAGACTCTAGTGCGACCGGTAGCCTCGTATGCATGCGAAACATGGACTATTAATAAGTCGGTAGCCACGAAACTGGACTGTTTCGAAAGGGAAGTACTGAGGCGTATATTTGGTCCGATAAAGGATATCGGTATGTGGCGGCGAAGGAAGAACCGGGAGCTGTGCGATTTGTATGGTGACTTGCCATTGACGATATTCACAAGAGTTCAACGGCTAAAATGGATGGGGCATGTATACTGGATGGGTGAGAGAATAGAACATGCCGAAAATTGTTCTGGGAAAGACCGGATGGAGTGAGACCTTGTGGAAGACCGAAGAGAAGATGGTTCGATGGCGTTTCCGAGGACTTAAAATTATCTAAAATATATTTAAGGCGAGCAGCTGATCGAGACGACTGGAGAAAGGCTGTGGAGCAGGTCTGTCGCGCCAATAAAGAAAGAAAGAAAGATATATATATATATATATATATATATATATATATATATATATATATATATATATATATATATATATATATATATATATATATATATATTGTTGCGGTGGCTAGGGGTTCGTAGTGAACTCAGCCGAAAACCGTCCACTTTTGTGAAACTGGTAGCTCAATATAATGAATAAAGATTAATAAACAATTTACCTAATTCAGATATTTATTTGACAATAGCATGTTAAATTTCTGTACTTTCATTTATAAACACCATGAATTTATCCATATTCAATATTATTAGCAAGCAAAATATACTATTCACGACAAATAGTGATTAATACAGAACACATTAAAGGAAATGACGCCTTTCTGACGCCGAAAATGTGGCTATCATACAGGTCGCCAACCTAATCCCAGCGAGGGTGGGAGGCATACATACTCTTTCCTTGAATGTCTGGAACTCACTGACTTTTCTTGAGGAGGAGAGGTGGCACGTCACGTGACACGCAGCCGCCAGAAGACCCACGCATAAATCAATCAATTAAAACAATCAATTCAATCCAAATATATAACGAACACTAATTTGTCGGTTTCGACATATGACAGATGTTTTTATTAATAACCATAAAAATAAAATTTATACAATTGACAACCTAAAAAACAAATTGATTCTTTATAACCAATTTAATTGTACATGAGGTAGAAATAATTATAATAATCTTAATTTAAACCAAGAATTAAGTGATCGCAGCTAGATAAACAAAACACATGTTGGCCTCAACATATATATATATATATATATATATATATATATATATATATATATATATATATATATATATATATATAAGGTGGAATTTTAGGTTTATAAACAAATCTTCGGGTTTATATGAAGAAAAAAAAAAAATTGCAAAATAAAAATAAAAAAATAAAATAAAAAGAAACATTCTTACAATAATCTATTATTACATAATTTCGGAAGATTGATAATTGAGGAGGTGGATGAATAAATTATGTTTAATATAAGTGAGAGAAGGATCATTGCGGATCAAAATGGGTAAGGAATTCCAAAATAAAACTGCAAGATTAATAAAGTATTTTATATTTTTCAAAGGAAGCAGTTCGATGAGAAGGGATAAACAAATCAATAGGCTGGCATCTGGTATTCAAAAGATGAATGGAAGAACGAAGGGCAAAAATGTTGTAAATGTGCGAAGGTTTTTTGAACTTTAAGGATGGGAAAAGGAAGGAACCAAGGAAGTATTATCGTCGAAAACTTGGATAAATAGAATACCAGCAAGTGATGTGAGAACGCCTGGGGATCCCAAAAATTAATCTTATAAACGAATTCATTAATCTTTTCAGCTTCATTTCAAGCCCGCCAGACAGTCCTCCGTATACTATGCAATCATAATCGAGGTGGGGAATGGATGAGGGAGAACACTAACAATTGACGGGTACTGCGAGGGAATCATTCACGGAATCTTAGGAGTTGTTTGAGGATGGAGATGGTTTTTTGGGTAATTTCTGAAATATGTCTATTCCAAGACAAATGTTGATCGAATACTACTCTGAGGTTTTTGATAGAGTTTGTGAACTGAATATGAACGCTATTGAAATAAAGAAGTGGATAACATGAAAGGGAATTAAGGGAGGGTTTCGATCCAATTAGCATTGCCTTAGTTTTTTCTGGGTTCAGTCGTAACTTATTCTCTACTGCCCAATGGTTAATGCTATAAATGGCATCTTGAATCTTACGAGACACCTTAAAAATCTCAGAAAGATGTTACGATGAGTAGATATGAAGGTCATCAGCATATAATAGCGTCTGTCAAATCAATCATATAAATTGAAAAGATAGTTGGTGAAAGAGAAGATCCCTTTGAAAAAAATTAAAATATTAAAAAAGGCCACATATAATCTATATAACAATATAAAATATAACTTTCCAAAATATAACTATACAAAATAAATATAAAACCTTATAACAACTAGAATAATCAAGCAATATGTATATTTACTTTTTTTTTTCCTTATACTGTTCTTTCTTTTCCTTCCTTTTACACCTCCCGAACCGTCAGTTATTATATATGCGGTGATGGATTATTCCCAGGGAGTCCAGTATAATATTTTCTACTAACAGAGCCACGTCCCTCATACCAATGCCCAGGTCTTCCATGAAGCTCCTTGTTCTATTCGGTATAGTTCCGCGAGCTCCGAACCATATACCTCTCAAGTTGAACTTTCTCTCGCCGAAAGACTCACGGAACTTTTCTTTAAGGAAAGGGATGCATTTTTCATATATTTCCTTTTTTTCCCTTTCCACCTTACCTGCTTGATTCGTATGGTTACTTTCGAATCTAACCGTGGGATCTAAAATTAATGCTGATTTTCCTTTTTTTTTGGAAAATGCAACGATGTCAGCGTATCTAGTAGATTCATCGGTATCGATGCTGTAAACCTCTGTGCTGTAAAATCTTTCTCTTCAAGGAGCCTCATTATTTCGTTTTTAACCCTGTGGTGACGGCGCACAGTGGAACGAATCAACGAATTTGTTAGACATTGGACCAATTCTCTAATAACTAAATTTGTCTTTTATTTGGATCTTAAATTATACTTTATACTTCTTTTCAACAAAATCCATGAATAAATTAATGTTAAAATCAAATCTTATAGGAAAAATTCTGCATTGAAATATATATTTTTTTTTAAACTGATATTTAAAAAAAAATCCATTGTTTGAGGTAATGCTTTAAATTAACCGTGCAACTACTGGAAAACAACTTATCCATAATAAGATATTTTAGGCAAATAAAACTCGGGATTATTTCAAACGTCTGGGATTTTTCGATGAAAATTAGGAGAAAAAACTCAAATGTAAATTGCGAAAATCGCCTAAAATCGTCCATTTTAGTTTTTTTTCCATTAGTTGGATTTTGCTCTTAGTTGCTCTTTTCCGAGAAAATGATTTTTTTCTTTTCTTTTCTAGGTCTTGAGAATTAATTTTAAATGATTTCTGTTGATATTGGCGCTACTTTTCGCAAGTTTTCTTTTGTTTACCTACTTTTGTCTTTTGTTTGTCTGTTTACATTCATTTGTCCTCATATAAAATGCTCAGTTTTGTGTGTGTTATTTTAACGACATAGGTGCGATGGTTCCTAAAACAAATTTTCAAGTTTTTCAATTTTTCCAATTTAATCATATAAGTTTTAAAGATTATGACCTGGCATTGGAAACATGGATTAATTCGTTTGGACTGGAATAAATTTCAAATACCGAAAGTTCTGCTTACGGGAAAGATTAAGAAAATTCAGTAGTAGTTTGAACTCTCGCTGGATTTCGTCCCATAGGAAGATCAATAGTTTTTTGGAGAAGCATGAAAACTGGTTGAATTTGGATTTCATTGTTCCTAAAGATGTTATCCAGAACCTACCTTCATCATCGTCATCAACAAGCGCAAGTATACCATCTTGTTCTCAATCATTCGAGCAATTATCTGATAGACAAAGACGGAGAAAAACGGAAAGTTTTAGAAAATGTTCAGAGGATATGTTCGCTTTTGTCATGAAAAAAAGGTTCAAATCTGATGACGTAGATTACATTGTTAATTTTATTAGGGAGCATCCAGAACATGTACTAAGTGTCAAAAAATTTTGTGAAAACCTTTTAAATCCAAAGGACCAAGAGAATGAAAAGGCATTAGCATTATATACAGTCGCTGATTTTACTAAGTTTCAGTACAATGCCGTCAGAAATAATGTAAAAGCATTAGGATATACATCACTTTACCCCAGCTACTATCAGATCCAAAAATTAAAAAAAGATTGTTATCCCCCAGAAGAATCCATATCGGTTAGTGACACTGGAGCAAATATCGTATTGCAAAATTTACTTGACCATACTTCTCGGATTTTACAAGTCGTGGGTGGTGAAATAGGGAATGATAACTTTCGTAGTTTAACGTTAAACATTAAGTGGGGATGTGATGGGGCGGGTAACCAATCACAATATAAACAACGTTATTCTTCATCTGAAACTTTCAGCGAAGATTCGGTCATTTTGATTGCCTGTTTAGTACCGATTAATTTGATAAATTCAGAGAATTGTCAAATAGTCTGGCAAAATGAATGTCCGTCATCGACCAGATTTTGTAGGCCTATCTCATTTAATTATACGAAAGAAACAGATGAAACTATAACGTCTTTAGTTCGAGACATTCAGAAACAAATTGATAATTTACTTCCCTATATAAATGACAAAATCTCTACCAATTATAGAATGTTATTAACTATGGTTGATGGAAAAATATGTATATATTTTAACTGAAACTTCTTCAGCTATGAGGTGTTTTTTGTGGAATGCAACACCTAAAGAAATGAACAATTTAAAAATTATTACAAACAAGGAAATAGTTAATGATGAGTATTACTCATTTGGCTTGTCCCCTTTGCATTGTTTGATCAGGTGTTTTGAGTGCTTAATTCACATCTCTTACCGATTAGATTTCAAGTCCTGGAGTGCAAAAACAACAGAGCAAAAGGAGTTACTTGCAAGGAAAAAAATCAAGTTCAACATGATTTTAAAATTCAGTTAGGACTTTGTGTAGACCACGTAAGACAAGGTTTTGGTACAAGCAATGATGGAAATACTGCAGGGAAATTTTTTGCCTCCCCAGAAACTTCATCAGCTATAACAGGGGTTGACGAAAATCTAATTAGACGCTTTGCAATAATATTACAAGCTATTTCTTCTGGGTCAATTATAAAACTTGATAACTTTGAAGCCTACACGAAAGAGACAGCACGGTTATATTTATCTCTGTATGGCTGGTATTATATGCCAGTCACCGTGCACAAACTGCTCGTGCACGGAACACTGATAGCCAAAAATGCTATAATACCTATAGGACAATTGTCAGAAGATGCTCAAGAAGCGAATCACAAGTTATTCCGAAATTTCAGACTGTTTCATGCCAGAAAATCATCGAGGCAATCAAACAATCGAGATGTTTTAAATAATTTATTAATAAATTCGGATCCCTTAATTTCGACTCTTAGACCGAGAATAATAAACATTAAACGTGATTTATTACCAGAAGCACAATCACTTATTGTTACTTAGAATATAGAAAAAATAATCTTAATTAAAATTATGTTGTTATGAGTTTAATTCTGATCGTTATTTAAATAAACAATTGTATATAGGCACCTACATATATTATAATTTTGATGTATCAATTAGTCCTAGGATATTAACTGACAAAAGTAATTATCAATTGTTATATTATTTTTTTTTAATAATTAAATATTTTTAGTTTGTTACGTTTTATTTTGTAATTTTATTTAATACATATGTATTTATCATTCCATAGAATATTTTATTGCATATATTCTCGTAGTATATAGGTACAATAAATGGTAAGTAAATGATGATAAATTATCCAACATCGAAATATCAAATCAGGAATTCTTACATGTTTCCTCTTACGATCTGATCACGATTAGCATATCATTTAATAGTCCATTCAAAAAGCTTTAAAACGGTACCAATAGCATTATTCTAGGAGAAGCAGAAGCGGAGATATTAACGAATGTCCATTCCGCCCTAACGTTCGTTCCACTGTGCGGCGTGTTATAAGGAGGGAGTTGTTGGGGCAAATTCCTAGCACATGTGCTGGTGTTTCAGACACTCTGCTGCATTTGCGACAAAGGGACCCAACTTCTCTCTTCTGCTCGCTGACGCCTGGGACTCCACGCAGGGGTGCGTAGTTAATATTAAGCTTAAGAGCGTTGGACCATTCAAACCCGAATAGCACTTTCTTATCATACAAGTAACCATTAGCTTTTGGGGTGTCTTTGAAATTGCGAACACCAACGCCCTGCCACCTGCATTTGGCCCACTCTTTAAAGGCATTTTCTCCCAGCGACTGCTGTAGAGCTCTCACTTTCCGGTACCCCTGATCAACATCCAATCTATCAGCGCACTCGGAGATTTCCGCTGTATAATCGAAGACAGATTGGAACAGAGCATCCGTCAGTCGCATCGGACAGTCGCTGGGCGATGGACCAATGCTGAAGAGGGGCCTCCCATTGGCAACGCATCAGTTTTGTCTTCACTTCCAAATTTTTCTAATTTATAAATACTTTTGATTTGAATTGATGTTTTCAGGAGAAAGGACCTCAACAAAAGGTGTGCCCCAACACCTCTGCAGATACATAGCGCCCTCTACCTCAAGATCACCCCCACTCATACAGGCCTTAAAATGTAACACAGTTACAGTAAAAGGCACTTACCTTTCTACCTCTTTACATCTAACGATGTAAAGAGTATTTACACTGTTTTTCTTATAGATAGGGGCTATGAAGAAAAAAAAAAAAAAAAAAAAAAAAAAAAACAACGCATCAGTCCCAATCCTCGATACCTCCTTGGTGCATACAGCATCCGCGTTGATGTGTTCGCTGGAAGACCGATAACGGACTTGATACCTCTGCGATTCATTGCATCAATACGGTCAAGCAGAGAAGGGCGTAGCATTGTCAGAGGCGCTGTTTGAAGAGGGTATGTTAAGAGAGTTAAGAGACCCTGGAACAAATACTGAATGACAATGTTGAGCTTTTGTTCGAGCTTAAGCAAACTGGACGTTACTGATTTGTCCAAATTACTATTGATCTTTCTCACCGTATCCTCGTTAAATATTAGCTCCCCCGAAAATGTGCATCCAAGATATTTCACTGTCTCGTCTCGCTTTATTGTCCGGATTGCACTTCCATTCTCAAGGGAGAGCATCGCTGATTGCAGCTCTCCTTTATTTAATATTATTTCCACGCTTTTCTGTGGGTTGATTGCCAGACCTATTTGATTGAAATTTTTTTGGATGCCGTTGATCATTCCCTCCGCGGCTCCCTTGTCTCGCGCCGACACAACCTGGTCATCAGCAAAGCCCGTGAGGACCACACTCTCTTGGTCACTCTTCAGGTTGTACCCGTATTCCATAGAAAATTCATGACCACAAAGTTCACGGTACATACAGTCGATGGCCAAGTTAAAGAGAGATGATGACAAGGGCCGCCTAGGGGTACTCCCCTTAGCACCCTCATCTGGCTTGTCGTATGAGCTGCAACATTTATGCTAATCTTGTTGGTGCCTAGGAGAGCAGCAATTACATAAGATCCGGTGACACACCCCTAGCTTCCATTGAGCTAACTATATGGTCATGCCCAACATTGTCAAAGGCCCCAATCACGTCAAGAAAGGCCACCGCGCAATCCCTTTTTTTGGCAGTGGCGTCCTTTATGGCGTGAGTTAACGGGAGACCTTTAATAAAACCTCTCTTGCTGATTTTTGATGCGGCGTACAATTGAGTAGATGGCGATAGGCCTCCAGGATTAACTAGCCTTAACTTCACCCTTACCTTTGTAAATCAGAATTGTACGCCCCTGAAGAAGCGGTTCCGGTACATAGGCCACCCTCAACATTATCTCTGCAATGGTCTTGATGATGTGAGAGACATCGAAATATTTCAACGTGCGGACTAATACTCCATCAGACCCCGGCGATTGATTGGTTTTTTTTATTGTTTTCATATCGATGGACATCAAATATGGCCTCGGGGCACACTTTTCATAATCCACTCGTTTGCGGGAATTCACATTTTCAAAGAGGTCTCTGAAGTGACACTCAACTTCAGCCACCTTCAAAAGGCACTGTTTAGGAGCGTCGGCATTCTTTATAGCTTGGTCTACTTTTTTTCCTCCTATGGTAATAATTATATTGTGCTAATTCATAATGATATTGGTCCTGCCAACAGCTCCTGTCTTTTTTTGTTGGCTTTCTAGGGATTCGTCACTTTCCCAGCACCCTTATCTGCCATAACTGTTTTATTTTTCTTCCTCATGTTGTAAAATTTAACGGCAGGGTGCTGGGGGCCCAGTAATTCAGCATTAGCATTTTTCAAAAGCTTGAGAAAGCTGAATACGGCTTCATCAATATCCCCATTTTCAGTTATGTCCCTTTTTTGTAGACTCTTAAAGGTGGCCGACCATTTATCAATATCTTCTTTAGCGCCACAAGCCTTTCTCTACTCATTGATCGGATTCAGTCCGGTTTTGAATATACCTCTGATCGCTCTACAATTTGCCTCCCTGGGATGTTTTTTTCAAAGGGATGTTTAGGTTTCAACGGGATTGAAAAGTGCATCTCTCCTTTTCATCAGATCTCTAATTTCTTGATTAACCCAAGGGGAAGTTAAACGTCGGAAGATAAGAGGTTTTGAGTGATGCTAGATGATTAAGACATGTTAGTAGATTAGATGAAAGGCATTCCACCATTTCATCTATAGAGTGGGAGGAATAGATTGATTCAATGGAAAGAGCTAATGAGTCTAGTAGAGGGTTGATTTTTTTTTCTGGAGTTAAGAAACTAAGATTGGATCAACTATAAATAAATCAAGCGAAGTGTCCGAAAACTGAGTATGGTGAGTAGGTTCAAATGTACGATGAATAGATTAAGAGAATAAGCTAGGTCTATCACATAAGATTTATCAGGAGAAACGGAAAGGAGATTTGTGCTAAAGTCACCAGCTATTATTATGTTATTGTAAGCGGGAACATAAGTAAAAAGTGAGGATTCGAAGGTTGAGTCAAATTTGCCTTGAGGAGGACGATACACTATGACATAGAGAAGGGTAAACAATTGAGAAGAAATTTTTGTAAAAAGATATTCTAGGTGAGGTGTATCAGTTGATGGAGATTTGAAAAGGATTTTAACCCTCTGTAATATATTATGAGTAAGCGATGTAGTTTTATAAATCATTAATAATAAGACGGCGAGATGAAAAAATGTGCCGGAGTTTGAGGATTAAGCCCTAAATCCGTCAAGTGGATTTTGAGCCTAATAGAAGTAGACAAACTTTCGGTTACCTGATACTTGGTTTCCTGGAGGCAGAGAATGTTTGATAACAAATATTCAAAATATTCAGGCAAAGAAAGTATGAACAAAGGAACGAAAACTTTTAGACAAAGAAATCTAAAAGGAAAGGGGAAGAGATAAGTGTGTATATATTGATGGCCCTGGAAACGAAGAGGAGAAGTTTGATTGACGGAGAGTTGGCGGAGGAGTCTTTGGAGACCGAGATGATAGGACGGTTGGAGGTGATCGGGCTGAGGACGAGATGCTGGAGGTCCTCAGCGATGACCCCTTGGATGGTGTAGCCTAGAGGGGCAGGAAGGAGGCTCTGATTAAGTCAGGACCAAACATGCCGACTGAAGACCCATGTTGATAAGTACCCAATATTTTGTAATAATCTGTATTACGTAGATAAATTGTAAATTGTGTGCTGACCCTCATTTAGATTAGGTATAACATTCATTCTTATCTTGAAATATCTATAACAGTGATACTAAATAAAATATATGTATTAATCTGTATTATTATTCAATTTCCTAGATGCCACTAACTAATATTGAATTGGTTTGCACGTATTGGGTTAGAATTCAATTAAGGTAAGAAGTAAGATTACTAGATAAATAGGGTTCTATTTATACAGTAGCATAGTATTTTAGCCAAGCTTCCGAGATAGCAATAATATGGTAAAAATTGTGAAGGAAATAATCATGAAATTCATCGAAATGTGCAGGAAGGGATTGGGGGTTAACATGACAGGACAACAGGATGTTATTCATATTGATTGCGGATAAATTACAGTGGAAGGTGGGAACAGAGGGAATATTTGGGGAGGAACTGCAAGGTACAATTTCTAAAAAGTAATATACATTATAAGTACTATCAGAAAAAGAAAATGAGTAAAATAAATGAACTAGTAATCTTTGATAGAAAATCTGAAATAAAAAATAACTGAAACCTGTCAAATTGATCTTGGCATATAATAATAAATGTAGTATGATAAAAGAAAAGATATCTATATAAATAAAAATGAATCGCCAAATGTGTTGCTAAGCGTAAAACTCGAGAACGGCTCGACCAATTCGGCTAATTTTGTTTTTAACGTTTTTGTTAAGGCACAAGGAAGGTTCTTAGGCCCAATTCACACAGAACGGTCGTCGGGCAGAGACGTGGCAAGGACTTTTGTCTCTTCCGCGTCTCTCCTATTAAACAAACGTTCCAATTCACACAGAAGTAACGTGGCGCGGGCAGTCGCCCTCCCTTTGTTTAATAGGACAAACGTGGAAGAGACAAAAGTCCGCGCCACGTCCGTTCTGTGTGAATTGGGCCTTATATAGAAAAAAAAAAGGAAACATTACAAGGAAAATAATAAAAACAACACTTTAGTAGTACCTACGTCCGCCGTCAGTGGGTACTTGGCGTGCGATCAGCATGTTGGCGTCAGTCTGGGGCGCCCACGTCTTCTAGTGGAATGAATTTTCTTCTTGAGGATCCTTCTTGGAACAGAGTCAGCGCTCATCCTGATCACATGACCAGCCCCCCTGAGCCGACCAACTCCTATAAAACGCACGATGTCACAATCATTGAACAGCTCAGGGAATTCCGAATTTGTCCTTATTCGCCAGGCTTGCTCGTAAGTATCAAATATCGCTCTGAAAATTCTTCTCAGCACTTTTATTTCAAATCGGAGGAGTTGATTTCCTTGTGCCTTGGTTAGCGCCCAACTCTCTGACCCATGTAAGCACCAGGCTAATTAGGGTTTGGTATAGAGGCAATTTGGTAGCGCGAGACAATGTACAGCTCTTCATGTGTCACACCAGCCCGAAATAGCATCTATTAGTTCCCAAAATTCTTGTTTGGATTTCTTTTCCAATGTTATTATCGTGCGTCATTAAGGAACCAAGATATAGAAACTCCTCGACTCTCTCAAATGTACAGCCGTCAATTTATACATATGAAGGAAGAATCCCTCGTGGTTTTGTCACTATGTAGTTGGTTTTTGCTTGAATGACTTCAAGCCTCATTCTCGCAGCTGCCACTCGTAGTCTTGTGAACGCCTCGGCCATGGAATTAAGATTCCGCTCGATGATATTCACGCCATCTGCATACTCCAGCAATTGAGCTGACCGGTTGAAAATTGTTCTTCCTATCTGGATTCCAGACTTCCTTACTGCGCCCTCCAGGGCAAAATTGAAGAGAAGGCCAGACCATCACCCTGCCGTAATCCCCTAAAAGTCTGAAAATAGGTTGCGAGTTCGCTATCAATGCGTACAGAACACTGTACCGCTTCAATTGTCTTCTGGATGTCTCACAATTTTAGGTGGAACCTTCATATTGATCATGATCTTATATAGTTCATCCCTTTTCACACTATCGTATGCTGCCCGGAAATCCACAAACAGGTGGTGGGTTTGGATATTGTATTTTTGGGATCTTTCCAGCATTAACCTGAGTGAGAAAACTTGCTCTGTTGTGGTACCCCTTCCTCTCATAAAACCAGCCTGGTAATGGCCAATCTCTCTTTCGGCGTGGGGCAGCTACCTTAGGAACATAATTCTGGACAGCACCTTATATGCGCTAGACAGCAGTGAGATACCCCGGTAGTTACCGCAATCCAGAACATTCCCGCTGGTATTCTTTCATTAACCCAGACATCCATAATCCTCATTGAGGAGAGCCTTCAATACCTCCTGGCCTCCATACTTAAACAAATCTGACGATAAAAACCATCAGCTCTTGGTGCCTTGTTGTTTTTTAGGCCTTCAACGGCTTCGATCACCTCATCAAAGTCAGGCGGCTCAAGGTCCTCGGCTGATATCAGAACTTCCTGGACCGATTCTCAACTCCCTCATTTAGTAAGCCCACAAAGTGATTCCACCATTGATCCAGTATACGCTGCTTTACGTGCAGGAGAGTGTCATCTGTATTTCTGCATGTAGTCAAGTAAGGCTTGAACGGTTTTCTGCTGGCGTTCACTTCCTGGTAGAAGCTAAGTATCTCATTGCTCCTCCTTAGATCTTCCAGGTTCACCAGCTGATCTGCTTCCCATTTCCTCTTCTTTCTCCGATGCAAGCGTTTTTCCTGGCGTCTTTTACCCCTGTATTCTTCAACAGATCTCCGGGTGTGTCTCCTTTGTAACATCAGGCAATATGCCTCATTCTTTTGCTTGGTAACCTCCTGACATTCCTCATTCTAATACATCGCTGGCTACATCCTTCATAGAGGATTTGCAAACTTCTCAATGCTGGTCCACATATTCAGCCAGAGCGATCTGACGAAATTTCTCATCCATAGCATCAGCATATCGGATCCTAGTATCTGGATCCATCCCTAGCTTTGAACTGAGATTGTATTGTAATACCGCTAAGCACAGACAAATTGCAACTACATCATCGGTAGCGGTATCATCATGAAATCACAGAGCCGGTGGAGTCACCATATATCGCAATATCAATAGCTTTACTGATTGTAATAGAGTTAACATTAACTTTTCGGAAATTGTTTTGGAAATGAAACACGCAACACATGGTGATGTCTATCTAGTGAACGAAACGGTCAATGGCATCTTCAAGTTCGTACTATCCACCAGGTCACAGCGTTAGCAGAAATTAATATATTTATGTTACGGTCGCTGTTTAAATATTTCAAAAACATCGCTAAAATTATAACCGATTACGAACCTGATCTTAAACCATTTATGATGGTTGGAGACTTTAATGTTGATGTCTAACATAACCGACATTGCCAGACTTCATGCTCAGCGAGTTCACTTTGTCATATATTGAAACTTCTCCAACAACGTTAAGTAATACCTGTATAGATTTAACGTTATCAGAAATCTCGATGTATCTTGTTTGCCATTTGTTTCATACTTTTCGTAACACAGACCTATAATTACCTTATAAAGTTATATTGTAACACAATAATTATTAGTTTTCTTGCTTTTATCCTAAATACATAAATAAAAATATTTTATTCAGAAAATATAACCCGTTACATAAACGTGTTCACATACAACACAGGGCCATGTCCATTACATAGCCACACATCGATTTTTTTTATTCTGCCATAAATACATATTTTGAACTATATTGCGAATTTATCTACACATCCGGCATATCAGCATTTGCCTTTTTAATTTTTTTATGTTTCTGAGCAAACAAAAAAATATAATAAAAACCGAAAAATAGCTTCGGGAACTCTTTCTATTCTTTCCCCCTTCTAATGAACAAGCTCTGTTTACCCGGCTGCTGATTATTCCCTTTTAGTCCAAGAGCCGAGGCCAAATTTCGTGACTTATTTGAAGAAAAATTTTAGGCATACAGCCATAAAATGTCCACCCTCAGCAATCCGCTTAATGCGCTTGTCTGCCGACTCAAAGCGGGGGCGTTTTAAAATGGTGACCACCGAAAGGGGGTAGCAAATATCAAAATATGGTATTATTTGAAGATGATTTATTTAAAGCAAACAAGAAACTGCAAACCCCCTAGATACCAAAAAAAGTTGTCTGCCAAAATTTGGAGGGGGCTAAGCACCGGCAGACAAAATTCAAAATCCGCGTTTTTTCAGTCCAAAAGTAGTCAATTTGAAGAAAATTTATTTCAAGCACCCAAGAAACCTCATGGTCATTAGATGACCAAAAAACGTTGTCTGCCAAAATTTGGAGGGGGCTAAGCACCGGCAGACATAATTCAAAACCCTTGTGAAGGCGTCACACCGGCTGACATTGTTCAAAACTCACATCCTTTTCGTCCAACAGTGAACTTTCTGAACATGATTTCCTTTTTTATTTGATTTATAAGTAGTTTTTTTTTCTAGAATAATTTGAGGAAATGATATATTGCTTCCTACGTATGTTACAATATAATTAATTTAATATAAAATAATCTTGTTTTAAAATTTTAATGTTAAAAATACCAATTAATACATATGAACAGTAATAATATAAATACCGGCGATATAATTAAAAAAATGAATAATATTTTAACATATAAAGTTATGAAATATGTACTACCCTGGAACGAAATACGTGGAAAACATGTAGTTCTTCGTAAACGTATGTTCTTGGAAAATCGAATGTTCTTAGTCGTTTGATCGAATAACTCGGAAACCGTTCCTATTAGTATATTTTGAGCTCTGTACATTATTGAAGCAAATCAAATTTGCAAGAAATTTGGCACTATTCATTTCTTTTTGCTCTCATCTATAGTTTTCAAACGGTTTGGCCACCAATGATTGGCTATCTTGTGGTAACTGGCTAAATTTCCTACCATACTACATATATGAAATTTATACAAAGTTATGTAAAAGTCTGAGTTTTTTGGCCAAAACTATTTGTTCAATTCAAAATGTATTTTTTTTCAACTGATAGCTGGCTTAATTTTTTACCAAACCACATATATAAAATTTATATAAAGTCATGTAAAATACCAATGCCAGCACACCAAAACCTCGTACTGTTGTGAAATCCAAGTTTTTTTGGCACATTTTTCGTTATTACCGCAAAACTATTCTTCCGATCCAAAATTTATTTTTCTCAACTGATATATGACTAAATTTGCAATAAGACCCCATATATTAAATTGGCATAAAATCATGTAAGATACCAATGCCAGCACACCAAAACCTCGTACTGTTGTGAAATCCAAGTTTTCTTGACACATTTTTCGTTATTACCCCAAAACTACTCTTCCGATCCAAAATTTATTTTTCTCAACTGATAGATGAGTAAATTTACAATCAGACCCATATATTAAATTGATATAAAGTCACGTAAAATAGCAATGCCAGCACACTAAATCCTCGTGATGTTAAATCCAAGTTTTTTGGCACATTTTTCGCTATAACCCCCAAACTATTTGTTTTATCCAAAATTTATTTTTTTCAATTGAAAGCTAACTAAATTTACAATCAAATCATATTATATAATGATGAATGAATCCCGCAAAATACCCACGCCAGCCCACTGCAACATCTAAAATTGTCATGTTTTTACCAAAACACACATTTAGCCTGTTGGCATAAATTTCAATTAAATATTCATGTATAAAATGTGATATCAAATTTAGTCAGCTTTCAGTTGAAAAAAGTAAATTTTTGTTAAAACAAATTGTTTTGGACTAATATCGAAAAATAATCTAAATAATTTGTATTTAACAACAGCACTTGTTTTTAGCGTGCTGGCACGGGTATTTTACAGAGCTTGATCAAAATTTCATATAAGAGGTCTGATAGAAAATTTAGCCAGCTATCAATTGAAAGAATAAATAAATTTTGGATCGGACGAATAGTTTTGGTGTTATAACGAAATATATGCCAAAAACTTTAACTTTACAATAGTATGGATTTTTAGCGTGCTGGCATGGGTATTTTACATAACTTTATATACATTATATAGATAAAATATATTATTAAATAAATAAATTTTATATATGATGTCTGAAAGAAAATTTAGTCAGCTATCAGTTGAAAAAAATAAATTTTGGATTAAAGTTATAACCGACAACGGAAAAGTACCAACTGCTTCTTTTACGAAGAAGTACGACTTACGTGAAGTTAGTCAATCTTTGGTGGCCAAACCGCTCTAAAACTATTGATCTGAGAACAAAATGACTATTACCAAATTAGTTGCAAAGTTCATTTGCTTGAATAACGTATAATAGAACACAAAATATACTAAAAGTAACGATTTCCGAAACTCTAAGAAATACGATTTTCAACTCCTTCCCCCAATTGCCATTTTTGCGGCACTCACCTTTATTGGAAGATTCATAAATTTTCATTCAGAACAGTGGACAGATTACACCCATGCATTACAAAAAAGGGGTGAAATAACTCGGTATGTTTTCTTATCGGGCTCTCGGTCTATCATTTTACAAATCAATTAACTGGACTACTATACAAGTTTTATACGAATGTCGTTCCAGGATAGTACATATTTCATAACTTTATAAGTTGAAATATTATTCTTTTTTAATTATGTGGCCGGTATTTATAGTATTACTGTTCATATATATTAATTGGTATTTTTAACATTAAAATCTTGAAACAAGATTATTTTATATTAAATAATTTTATTGTACCATACGTAGGAAGCAATAAAATATAATTTCCTCAAATCATTCTAGAGAAAAACTACTTATAAATCAAATAAACAAAGTACCACTTAATCAAATAAAACAAGTATCACTGTTGTACGATAAGGATGTGAGTTTTGAACAAAGTCAGCCGGTGTGACGCCTTCACAGGGGTTTTGAATTTTGTCTGCCGGTGCTTAGCCTCCTCCAAATTTTGGCAGACAACGTTTTTTGTCATCTAGGGAGTATGCCGTTTCTTGTGTGCTTCAAATAAATCGCCTTCAAATTGTCCACTTCTGGACTGAAAAAACGCGGATTTTGAATATTGTCTGCCGGTGCTTAGCCCCCGCCAAATTTTGGCAGACAACGTTTTTTGTCGTCTAGGAAGTATGCAGTTTCTTGGGTGCTTGAAATAAATCGTCTTCAAATGGTCCACTTTTGGACTGAAAAAACGCGGATTTTGAATTTTGTCTGCCGGTGCTTAGCCTCCTCCAAATTTTGGCAGACAACATTTTTTGGCACCTAGGGGGTTTGCAGTTCCTTGTTTGCTTTAAATAGATCATCTTCAAGTAATACCATATTTTGATATTTGCTACCCCCTTTCGGAGGTCGCCATTTTGAAAAGCTCCCGCTTTGAGTTGGCAAATTGATTGCTGAGGGTGGACATTTAATGGCTGTATGTCTAAAAATTTTCTTCAAATAAGTCACGAAATTTGGCCTCGGCTCTTGGACTATTTGGGTGAACCTTCGATCGCATTGGCTTCTCTTGGAATCATTTAATCGGATTAATTTTTCGTTCTCTCTATAATACTTAAAATATTACTTTACTTTTCTTATTTCCCTTCTTCCTACCATCATACCACTACCCAGTCCCTCACTTATTGTCCAACAAAACACATCAGTCGTTAACTGTTTATTTTTATACTCCTAAAATGCCGAAAATCACTCTTGCAAAGTCAACCATCTTGTTAGAAAGTATGTACCTGATTTCTCAATTAAAATTTCTAAAGGTGATGGAGTTTTTTTTTTTTTTTTAATGTTTGTTTTGATAACTTTGTATCAACTAGTGGAAGGTTTTTAGTAACAGAGCACATAAAATAGCTAAGTACAAATAAACAAGGTAAGAAACCAAAATTTGTTACACAAACTGCCACTGGATCAGAAACGTTTAGTTTGGATACCAATTTCTGTTGTACTTCAGTTCGAAACAACATACCCTTCCATAAATTAAGCCACTTTGTTTTATAATATGTTTTCTTTTTTTTTAATATTCACCTTGTCTTTTTAATTTTTAGTATTGTTCTTACTATTGCTTCCCTTTTCAACACAGTTATCTACTTAAGGCTAAACATCCCGATTTTTAGTAAGATTTTTTTTCAAGAGATGGCAGCAGTTTTGGGGCGAATTTATTTTCGCTCTCATTTGTGAACAGAATCATCAATATTAGATCTGTAAACGGATTTAGTAATAAAAAACCCATTAAATTCACGCTACGTTTTCCGAATTTTTTTTTGTCAATTATTTTAGAATTTAAAAAAATTATCTGGCGAACTATTGGTTTTTTTTAGAAAAGCTGGTTATAGTCCCTTAGTCATAAGTTAATTGAACACAATTATGAGAACAGATTCATTTTCGGTTGCATAGGTTGATCGTAATTTGAAAAATACGATTTGTAAGGAAGCGGGTGATTAGATTAGTAAGCTACCTGCTGTTGTAGTAGTGGGGGAAGGGCTGTGAGGACCCAGCTCCCAGTCAGCTACCGATCTAACGTCTCCCCAATAGTGGAAAAAAAACCGACAGAATAGAGGCCAACAAAATTTGATATACTTTTTAGAATATAAATAATAAAAAAAAAACGAACCTGTGTGCAAATTTCAAAATAACTATATATGTTCTTCGATAGTTAATAAAAAAAAAAAAAAAAAAAAAAACTAAAACAAACTCTTTTAAAGCATAGTTAGAATATCTATGAAATTTATAAACATTTTTAAACCCAAGAGATATTAAAAATAATAAACCGACAAAAAATGATATTTGAAACAAATATCGAGTTAACATATGAATACTTTAGGTAATTAAAAATACCCTAAACAAATATTTTGGCATTGTTCAAGAGGAATTTATTTCACTGATTATTATATTCGAACAACGGAATTCAAAGTGTAAAGTAATCATTAGGACCAAAATATTTGTTTAGTTTTCCACAAAAGGTAAATAAATCGAGAAATAATGAGTAAACTACAACTGTTATTTAAAGAAGTAAAAATTTTTATTTTATTGATAACAGTTAACTAAGAAATATATAACTGTCAATAATTTATCAATTCCTAAGAACTGTTTCATTGAACCCTTCAACATGAAAACACATTTGTAATATAGAATGTAACAGCTGATATTTATAAAATTTGATAATCAAGCTTCTGGTATGTCTACTAAGAATTTCAAAGTAAAAACAACATACATATTAGGAGAAAATAATATTTATATGAACATTTTTTGTTACTAAAATCCTGAAATTACCTTAATTATTCATTAGAACTTCATAATGTAAGTAGAAATTATCTGGAATATAAGAGTCCTGAACTAACTACATCGGCAAAGAATAAAAAGAAAAACTTTTATCGGTCTCTGTAAGTGTAAATTCACTCTTACCAATTTGTTTCATTCGATCCATGAAAATTATTTATTAATAAATAAAATATAATTCAAATAACAAATGATATCTCGGAATAATAATAAAACATTGGACAATAAGAATATTTATACCTTGAGAGTACTACTAGCCCAGTCAAATAAGGAGTTTTAGACAGCAAATCTCGAAAAAAGGAAGCAATGAAGCTAAATTTTGCATATACTTTCGTTTTGGCATTCTAAATAACTGGTGAAAAGTCACCAACCTCAGCATGTTAACATAATAATATTCATGGTCAAAGGTCAGAAAATCAGTTGTTTTTTTTTCAAATATATTTTGATGTCTTTGCCTCGGGCGTCAATCGAGAAGGTTACAAAACTTGTAGACAATAATATTTTCTATGATTTTTTGAGTTCCATTCATTTTTTTTTTTTTTTTTTTTTTTTTTTTTTTTTTTTTTTTTTTTTTTTTTTTTTTTAGGATTAACCGTTTTCAAGATATAGTGGGGCAAAACAGTAGCGGGCCCCTGTTCGTACAAATATTTGCTTCTAGTGCCTTCATCAATCGTTTCTCAGAAAAAAAGTTGTAGAGCATTTAATTTTCTTTAATTTCGTATATACATTTTGGCACTTAATTAAAAATATTTGACAAAAAGTGAGGTAACTTAGAGATTTATTTAGATTTATTTTTCTCGATTATTATCTATTTTTAATAACGTATATCTCGAAAACCGTTAAGCGTTAGGCAAGTGTTTATAGAAACAATTTTATAGAAAATTTAATTAGCTTTAATTTTGATTGGTACCATATTTTTCCAGAGTTCACCGTTTTCGAGACATAATAGAAAAACTGAAACAGGAGATCTCAGGAGGAACCAACTCCAAAACTGTTTGCCCGATCTGAAATTTCATTTTTTAAAACATAAAATCAATAAATAAATAAATTAAATTTATAAAATAAAATTTTAGAAAAACTTGGTTTCGCGGAGAAGTGCGACCCCAGTGAGAGTGCTGAAATGAGGGGTGTAAAGTATGCACTCTACAAATAAAATATGCGACTATTTTTGACTTCACAGCTTCGTTAGGAGTCTTTGGAAGGTAAAGGTGACTTTTCGCCCCTTATTTAGAATGCCAAAACAAAGGTATATGCAAAAATGTAGCTTCATTTCTTCCTTTCCTGGGTGAAATCCTTATTTGAATGGAGTTTTGGTGGAATTTCTCACTGGCAGTTCTCTAATAATTTATGATTACGACAAAACGTACATTACAATTTAAAATTATTGTAGATTTTAGAATTCATCAGATTTCTAATCTGTACAATATAATCAAACCATTATGATCTTGTATCAAATTTTATAACTTTTTGAACTCAACAATTTTTTATGAAATCAGCAAAAGTACAAAAGCTTTTTTATTGTAATATTAATAAAGTAAGTAATTTTACAATATAGCTCGAACGTTAGTAGTAGTAGGAACTAAAACTTTTATGCAAACCCTCTTTTAAATTAAATGTTCACTCAATACGTACATTTGAGCTCATTTGAAAAAAATAAATAAATAATTGAACACCTTGCAATAAATAATATTCATTATTGTTCATTAAATAGTAAAAAAAAAAAAAGTATAGATATTCTATGAATCAGAGTTAGAAAAGAATTAGTGTCAGGATTCCAGGTGTGTTTGGGTATGGTTCTTGAAAAAAACAGATAGACAAAACAGAGAATACTTCCAATTCGAAAATAAGCACATTTAATAAAAAAAGTATATAAAACTAAAGTTGTTGCAAATTAGATTTGCTTTATGCATAGAACGAAAATGTGCTAAGAGTAGCGGTTGCCGAGTTTTTGATCAAACAGCTAAGAACATACGATGTTCAACCCTTTCAAAAATGTTCTAAAAACAATGATTCATGTTGACTAGCGCTATAGTCCCGGCATCTGTAATAATGTCAACTCATGAGCTTTTTTACCGGATTTCATACAAATTATTGATATATTTTTTATATTTTGCTAAGAAAACATAACGAACCCATCAATGTGATGTGGCCGAGAGAAATCAGAAAAAAAATCACATTCTTCAATTGATTTCCACTACTTGTATTTACAACCAAATAAATCAAATCATACGAATATAAAAGGACAAACTGGTTTGTAGGTACCTATATCCAACCATTAGTAGGAAATTACACTTTAAAATTACTTTTCCCGGTTGTTTTTAAAAATATTTTATAATTATTATGGTATACGCAATGGAAAAATTACCTATCCTCGAGACTTGGGAACAATGAAATTACCTTATATTTCTAATTCTAAAACATTTCCAAGGAGCCAGTTATAAAACTGATTTTATTCATCAGTCATTGCTTAATTTTATTTACGATTTTTACAGTCAACTAATGTAAAATTATTGATTTTCAAAGTTGAATTCGAACAGTTCAGCGAAACAACACTATGTTTTTAAATTACGTTATAGTAAATATTAGATGGGTGCGTACTCTTTTTCATTATCAGCTATTCTTTTCAGTTCAGGTTTACTTCGTCTAGCAGATACGCGGAGATTCTTTTTGGATTTAGAACTATTTATGTAAAAATATCTACGTCCAATAGATTGTTCTTCTTTGTTATGTTATATCTTTACAACGATATAAATTGAACGGAAATACAATTGGTTCTGAACAGGAAATATTTTTAATTGTTATTGGATTTTCCGGAATATCTTTTACCTGGTTTCTGTACTATCGGATTAACTTCATATACCGACATGCTACCTAAATTTATATTAGGTACTAGGTAATAAATTTACATAAGTATTTATATATGTAAATTTATATATAATTACATAGGTATCTATCGGCTAGGTAACTTTAGGAATTTATTTGGAATATTTTATATTATTTGTCCCAAATACATTACCGGTGAAAAGGGTCAGATAATGTTAGACTTCCTGCAGTAAGTAAACAAAAATTTTTCTCTATTTGAAAATAAATAGACAATAACTCCTTTGTTGACTTTATAAAAAGACATATTTATCACAACTATAAGTTAAATATGCAGCTATTATCAATTCATGATTTTTCAGATTTTTGGATCTTCAAAGTTCTGTACAACACATTATAGTAAAAGTTTTTTGTTTTGTTTTAATATATTTCAATTACTATGGTTGACATTCAACTTGTTAGACCGTCAAACGCTTCGAGTGGAAATAAAAGTTTACAAATTATTGTAGCTAGGCCTGTTTGTTCCTAATAATTAGTCAGTGAAAAGGGCCAATGTTTCCTATAGATACCGCAATAAAATAAGAATTGCATAAACAAAATGTTGTTTTTTTTTATTTGGTAATAAATAGACAAATAGAATATTTAATAAATTTATCAAAATATATATTAAAACTTGAATTCAGCTTCTGTCAATTTCGAAAAATTTAACTTAATTGCCTTATTCTTACTTACTCTCTTACTTAAAATGAGAAATTGTTAATAGGATGAATCTAACGACACATAAAAAATAATAATAACAAGAAAATAAAATCATACAATTTTTCTTTGGCTCTTCAAAAATCGAGGAATACCTATGTGAGAGACATTTCGGTAAGGAAGAGACCGTTTCATTCGGTGACGCAATTCCATCCGGTTGTAAACAAAATTCGTATTTTTCACATTACGATCGTAATATGCATGCTATGATTAGTTGGAATGTGTCATTCGTTTTAGAAAACGTTTCTACAACTGACCATAACCTCATATTTTTAAAAATATATATTTAACACCTATTTTTAAGTTCTATTTTCTTAATTATTGAATTTATAGAAAAAAACGCTTCTTAGCGTGAATTCTGTGTTTACCAAATACCCAAAGAATTTTACAGATTGAAAATCGGACATTCAGTTCCGGAGAAATTCCGGAAATAAATTCTACTGTTCCCAGCGCTTGACTGAAAGGGGTACATTTAGCCTTAAACTTGATTGTACTTATGTATAAGTATGTATTGCAATTTTTTTATTTTTCTAAATAATGCAGATAGTTGCATATTTTACCCTATATAGGTACATATTTTTTAGTTTTTATTAGAATATAATTCACAGCCCTAGTGATCACAAACAAAAATGGCTTGTCCTATGATATATTGGATTGTTTCATATGAAATGTCCGATTTTATAATATTTGAAATACATAGAGGATTTTGCGAGTCTCTGTTGTTTACTTCTAAAGTTCACATATCATAATCAAGCAGTTACTAATCCTCTACTTTTCTTTTATAAACATTAGCTTCCCAATCAATTACACACTGTTTAGTATACCTTCAAATACGAACATGGAAACACGCGATTTTCGTGTAATATTTTTTTATGAGTTGCGACGAAAAATGGATTGATTATGACAATCAGCGTCGGTCAGGGCAGTGGTTAGACATCGACGAAAGCCCAGGACAAATGCCAAAACCAAATTTGCACCCGAAAAAATTGATGGTTACAGTATGGTGGTCCATGGCTGGAATCATACATTATTCCTTTTTGCCTAGAGGTGTGACCATTACCTCTACAACCTACTGCAATTAAATTGGCCAAATGCACGAAAAATTATTGAAAAAAAAAAACAACCTGGATTGGTAAATCGGAAGGGCCCTATACTCCTACACGACAACGCTAGACCCCACGTTTCAAAACTTACCATGCATAAATTGAAAGAGCTGGGGTACGAAGTTCTTCCGCACCCACCATATTCTCCCGACTTGTCTCCAACAGATTATCACCTTTTCAGGAATTTAGACAACTTCTGCAGAGGAAAATTTTTTGCAAATGATGCTGAAATCACAAATGCGTTTTCAGATTTTGTTTCACTTCAAAGCTCAGAGTTTTTCAAATCCGGGATAAAAAAGTTGTGGTCACATTGGGAAAAATGTGTAGAAAAAGAAGGTAAATACTTCGAATAAAATTATATTGTTTTCATATTGTATTTTTACTAAAATCCCTTTACCTTGAAAACGGACATTTCATGTGAAACAACCCAATAGTTGTATAGATTAAATAACAAAGCATATTAAAATAACTAAGGAAAGGATATCAGTTAGCACTTTTAAATTCCATAAAATTTATTATTTATTATTTCAACTAAATATTCATACAACTTAACCACTAATATATAATTATTAATAAATCTTTATCAAAATTTCACTACAATTAGGAACATATTTTCATTTATTTATTAATTTTTGTCAAAGACATTATTGATATATTCAGTTTAAAATATAATAATTTAAAAATACACTTTTAATACCTTTTTTTTTTTTTTTTTTTTAATTTAAATTACTAACATTAAATTGTGACCCCTTTAAACATGGTTTTGTACAATGGAACAAATAAAAAAAGTCAACATACTAAATGCTTGCGAAGAGAGTTATTACATTATAGGACAATATTCATCATTTTTTTTATGTAGAAGAAAATAATAATAATACATATAAATTTATACTAGCACATTATATGAACATAAATAATTTTTTGTTATTTTTTACAATTCATGCCATTATGTACATAACATAATTCTTGATCTATTTATTCCATAATCTTGATAAGATTCAACTTACTGTATAATCTTAATGATCGTTGAAGCGATAGCAATATTTAGCTAAGAGGAATTAGTTATTAGTATTATTAAGAAACATTTTAAATAAAGATAAATCTGAGATTTCAAAAAATACAGTTAAATCTCGATTATCATATTGTTAGATTACCTGCAATCATAGAAAAAGAAAATCCAATTCTGTGGATAATCGGTGGTTTAACTGATGTCTTTTTAACAATATCTAAATAAAAAATTAATTAAGATAATAATATATATATATATATATATATATATATATATATATATATATATATATATATATATTTTTTTTTTTTTAAACAAAACAAGTGATAAATCAACATTTAATTATTTCTAATTTCATAAAACCTCAGTACATTCATTTCTGTATACAAGAAATTGACGGAAACATATTAAAACAATTTTAATCATTATAATATTTTGAATAATCAATATATACAATATATTTAAATAAAAAGAATTAATTAATCTTTAAAATAATAAGGAAGGTAATATCTAAAAGGAACTATACATGAATAGTTAAACCTAACAGAGTTTAATAATTTAAATATAAATAATACTTATTTGATAAATTTTATTTTTTAATGATAACTCAATATGTTTTAGATAAGTCTATTTTAAAGATGGTTACCAAGCTACTATCATCAGACCACTTTGTTGTACTGTAGAAATAGTTTGTTGAAAATTAGTAGAGTACAGTCAAGGCAATAAGAAACAATAATAAATTTTAAAAAACTAAATCATAATGGTATGCTTGATAACAGCATATTACAATCTAAATTATAATACAACTGTATATTTATATGGACAACTGTTATCCAAAATAACCTTGATTTGCTTTCAATGCATTTCATTCACCGTTGATCTAACAAGATTCAGATTCCAGCAATATATCTTATTGAATGGCAATCCCAGAGGGGGGAATACGGGTAATAAAGCATCCCCAAAACATAATGAAACTGTCATTCCTCGACAAAAAAGTGTATTTACTCATGCTTTCATTCATTTGTATTTCTTGCAAATGATTAATAATAAAAAGTAATGAAAAGTGGAATCTCGCTAATCTGAAATAATTGTTGCTAGGTGTTCGGATTAGTGAAAAATTCGGATTATAGAGGTTAGTGAAAAATAAACAAAAAATCAGAATAAACATTGTTTTTGATGCATGTAATATGTATATATGTATAAAATGAATTTGAGAACAAAGTCTCAGAGGAAGGGATTATTTGATTACACAACAAAATTTTCATGCAGTATGGGCTCATATAAATATTTAAACGATATTAAATATTGTTTTGTTGTTTATCTTCTAATTAATCATTTATATATAATTTATTTTATTATTAATATGACCTGCATGTAATAGAATCTTTCATCATAATTTTTACCAATTTCCACCAATCTGATTAGCTTGAAAATTTGCACACATTTCATGGACCAATGACAATACAAAAATGCACAACTTTGTTCTTAAAAAAATTCTTACCTATGGAAGATAATAGAAGAATATAAATGGTAATGATTGTGGTAGCACAGATGTTCCTCTTACAATTTGAATAGACCAACTTGATTATAAATATTATTGATATCGTTTAAAGGCTAAAAATTAAGAAAATAAATTATAGTTAAAAAAACACACCTTAATATCAAACCAAACTAAAAAGTAGACAATAATTTTTATTGGATTTATAGTTTGTGCTATGCCAATAGAAAGTCACACAATAAATTATGATTAATTAATTTAGAATAAAATTAAAGTTAAACTTAAATTATTAACAAAATAATTCAATTTATTATACCGAAAAAAAGTGTGGGGTGCTTGATATTAAATGTAACAAAAATTTTATTGGTAACTATCTATACGTAGAGTTGTTATAAAAGTAGGGTTATTATAATAATAATAATATCTCAATGAGTCGGTCCCACAGAACATTGAATAGACTAGAAGCAGCAAACACTAGTTCAGGGATGGCACCAGTATTAAGACGAGTCCCCCCTCTCCTCTGACCCCCTTGTGGCTCAACAACAAGGGTTGCTTGATCGTTCGGCCGGCCCTTGGTTCTAACCACCATCAGACCATTTTATTGTTAGTACGCTTCTTTGTTTTTATTACTGATTCACATTCAATATTTGTTGCTTCCTTAGTAATTAATTTTCATGTTACTATCGTTGTATAAGTTTAAATACAATATGCCTTGTGTTGCCTTTGGTTACAAAAAAAAACCTGATGAACAAGTAGTACCTTCAATAACATTTCACACATAAGTTTATTATTCCTTTCATTACATAAAACAATCTTTTCTCAAATAATATTCATCTAGAATTTAAAGAGAATTCAAATATCTTATAAAAAAATTACTTATTATCCTGAAGAAAAAAAAATACCTGTTGAACTTAAATGCAACGACCCATATCTTTGTTGTGGTTTAATAAAATAGCAAAGCAAAGACTAAGTACCTAAAAAAGTTTGCGGAATATTTCTTAGGAAAAAATTGTTTTTATAAAATTAGTGTTGTTTTTTGTTTTTGTTTTTTTAATTTGACCTCAGTATTTTATTCTTTCGGGTTAGCTTACCTTCAGATGAAATTGAATGAAAAAAGTGGGTTCAAGTAATAAGAAGAGAGAACTGGAAGTCCACAAAAAACAGCCGGTTGTGCTCCAAGCACTTCAAAGAACAGGATTTCGACAGGGAGTCTTTATTTTAGGCAAAACTAAAAGTGGCGTTGTCCCGTTAGTTTTTGATAGTTTTCACGAATATCTGAAACCTAAAGTTACTCAAGTAGAAAATATATTTTTCAGTTACTTAGAGCACGATAGGTTTATAATTTTTATATTTATGTTTTTTATTTTTTTTTAGAGAAACGAGCAATTAAAAGGCACACCTCTCCAATTCCACATGTGAAAAAAAGCTCGATCCCCGACAAAAGGAAATTTTAAAAAATGCTAAAATTTGAGGACTATAAGTTGAGTGAATTGACCAATAAAGTCAATCGAACATCTCCACAACTTGAACAAATGACTTCAAGTTTTAATGCTATACTGATTCCTGGCCGATGAATATGCTGGCATGCTTGAGAATTTGTCAAAGATATCTTATGATCTTTATTAGAGGCAGTTGTTGAAGTCCTACAGGCCCAAACTAGTAAAAATTTATAACAACAGACTAAGGGCGTTCTCGATCACACTAAATTTTCTTTCTCCAAAAGCTTACCATTTCGTTCGAGACCAATTCGATACATGCCTACCGATACAGGCGAATGATTGGCCGTTGGTACACTACTGCCAATCCATCAGCTAGGTTTAGCAATGAAGTCTTAACTTAAGAGTGCTCAAGGAAAAATGCAAAGAGGAAAAATTTATCTTCGCCCTGATTTTTGATGAGATGATGATCAGAAAACGCATTCTTTGGGATGGATCAAAGTTTTTTCAATGTTCTGTGGTGGTGCCATTCTCACTTCTCTGACTAGGCCCACCCCGTTACCCAGTACTTCTAGTCTATCCAATGTTCTGTGCTCAGTCCATCCATCCCTCCATAACAAAAGTTTGTTGCACCCCACGCCACGCTATTTTACTATAAATTGAATTATTTTGTTAATAACTCAAGTTTTAGTTTAATTTTATTCCGAACTAGCTGAAAGTAACCTGCTCCGCTACGGTTTAATATCATTAGGATTAGGAACAACTTAAATTAGTAAAAGTTAAGCTTAACATTGATAATTATTATTACTTAAATAAACCTAAAGAATTCCATTCTCAGAATTTCAATAATAAGTATATTTGACAATTCGCAAAAGTTAATTTTATATTATTTTAACAGCCCTCCAGTGAAGCTTCGAGGCAGCACTACCATTTTACCCAGCTCTGATACCAGACCATCAACTTTTCTTATGGCATAATTTAAGTGAATATAGTCTCAACTTCTCAACTTTTTTTATTTTTTCGAATAAAGTTTAGTCTTACTGTTTCTATTTTTGCGTACATATCAAGTATAAATTGGTTGAGGAGATTACGAAATTAAAGTAAATAAGGTTCTTCACCTCCTCACTCCATCAACATATAGGCGTAAAAATTAACTGCAGACACAGTTTTCTTAAGTGGTGTATTGGTGTTTGGGTCATGCTGAGGCATGTTAATAATGTACCCATCTTCTCCTTGGCAGAACCTGAAAGGATACTGAAGAGAATCACACGCTTGATAGAACTCACTGATTCTTATCAGTTTTTTGTCCCTGCTGTGGAGAACAATGTCTTGCTTTTCAAACACCTGGCCAACAATCAAGAAAAGCAACTTCGTTAGTGGTAAGAAGACCTGAAGGAAGCGTAGCTGGGGGACGAAGCTACTGGTGAAGCAAAGTTGGTAGGTTGCTTGCAAGGAATATGTACATCCAACTGGCCTTACATGCCATCACCAGAGAAGTCTTTTAACCTCCTCTTTAACATAAGTCTTTTGATAGCTTATCGTCACGAAATAACTCAAACTTGTAAGGGTACACCTATGCAGCCACCATGAGTTCACAGAAAGTACCATATTATAAAGTTTCGACATCGATCGTATTTATGTTTGTTTACAACTATAAGAAACTTAATTTGTGGTCAAAGTGTGCGGCTTAAACATCTAACCTATTTTTTAACTTAGCTTATCACCATATACCATATGACAATTAATCTTTTATTATTCACCAAATAAAAATTGCAATCGCATTTTTTGTGAATTAGCCGCGATCCAGGCCGATTTTGTTTAAATTCCTTTCTAAGCGAGCACCTACTGCCCTAGAGGAAGCTACATATCAAATTTCATTCCAATCCGTTCAGTGGTTTTTGAGATTTCGTGTTAAATGAGTGAGTGGTATTTGACAAATATATAGTAGATTAATTAATCATAATTTACTGTATGACTTTCTATTGCCATAGCACAAACTATAAATCAAATAAAAATTATTTTTTACTTTTTAGTTAGATTTGCTATTAAAGCATGTTTTTTTAAACTATAATTTTTCATAAATAGCCAATAAAATATATTTAAAAAAATTAATACGTTACTATGTATAAACTCAAGTTCGGATTAGCGAGATTCCATTGTATTCACTCATGTGTTGTTCAGTTTTTTCCCGACAATAATCCTACTTTTTTGATATCTCTCACCAAAATGTTTTTCTACAACTACACATGAAATTGTTTTTCATACCATTTCAGATGATTATTTATTCAATTATGAGCTCTGTGAGTGATTTTTATTTGATTACAGAGGAAAAAAAAAAAAGAAAGAAAAAGAAAAATATTATTATTAGCATAAGTTAATGATGGTGAATAAAAACCTTTTTGTTGATCATAGAGAAGTGATGTGTCATATCCAATTTTTTTCGATTCTCCATTCCTGTACCGGTACAAAAAAATCAATTTTTGATACCAATACCTCGGTTTAATAAGAAATTCTCTTAAAAAAAAACAAAAGAAAAAAAAAAACTGGCTCTCTTGAGCCTGTTGGCTAAAGAAAGAATACCATGGAACATGTTTTAGGGGTTGTGATGTCTTGACCGTCAATGATAGTCATGTGACAGGTGAGATTGCCTCAGCATGCATGCATCCTGTGCATTTTTTTGATTTAGGTTTTGTTTTAGAATGAAATTCCACGTCTAATTTTAAAAAAGCCGAATACGCTAATTCAGCTTACATCAGGTTTTGAGAAAAAACTTATAATTTTAGCCCAAAAAATAATTACATTAGAGCATTAAAGCACATTTTGTATTTAATGTCATAGAAGCTGCTGAAGTGCACATAGCGGAATCGGCAATCTCACCGACGACATGTTTTTCATCTTTTTTTTCGCTAACCAGTGATTCAGTTTTCAAATTATAAGGCTTAAAAATCATGCTGACCGTCTATGGCATTATGTTTTTTTGCTTACTAGTATGCTTCCCAAAGAGAGTATTTCTTTTATACACAAGAGACGAGAGGGATCAAGCAAGATTGGTCAAATCCAGGTTAAATTTTTTGATTTTAAATTTTAAGAAGAAACAGAGTCAAAAGGAGCCTACTCATTAGTGAGTTAGTGTAATTTATAATAGCAGGAGTTGAGCTCTTAATTGTTTCTACTCTCCTAATATCAAACTATCAAACTACACGTAACACCCTTGTGTTCCCCAAAAATGTATCGCTTTGGTGGAATCGAGAATCGACACATCCCTAAAATAAATACAACATTATTTGCTAATTAAAAATGAAAAACATATAACAAAAATTTAAACCAACCAAGTGTTCTATGAAATAAAGATGTTCTTCTGCCTCAAGGTCCTAGATGGCAGGATTATTAACACTAACAATTCAAATAGCTTAAATGGCCGAATGCATTTTTAAGACAACCCCCACTTTGAAGAGCTGCTAAATCAGTTGATACATGAACAGAAAAAAAAAAATCATAATTCAACATTTTCCACAGTTTCAACAGTTGTGGAAAACATCAAAATTTAAAATTTCTAATTACATTATACAAAATAAAATAACCTAATGATATAATACTTAATTCATCAGATTAATGATATAATTAACAGGTCTGTTTATTTGATTTAGTTAACAAAATTAAAATTAATAATGTTAGGTGAAAATTACAACACAACATTTCATTAGTTTAATATGGGATTTATAGTCACAAGCATCATCAGAACACTTTTCCATAACCAAATGAGTGACAAAATCATATATATATATATATAGACAGTGGAGTCTCACTTAAAAGAAACATTCAATATACAAAGAATTCTTCGTTCTCCGGCGAACAAATTACTACCTTATAACTTAATTCTTATAACTATTCAGTTATAAGAAGTATTCACTTATGTGAAACATTTTCCGTTCCCCCTCATATTCGTATAAGTGATACTCCTCTGTATATATATACACCACAAAAAAAAACTTAAATAAGTTTTTTTTGCAATTTCTATTATGCCTATTGAGAAATATATATAATTAATATGTATTGTATATAGGTATGGAAAGAACATTATGATCAAGTAGATAATAATACTTCTATGCTCAATGCAAGCTCTGTCACCCATACAGCATCCTGCAACATACAAAAACGATTCAGTGAAGGACTGGAAAATGTAGGTCTACTTAAAAAAAAAGAAATAAAGCATTTGAAACATCAAAATCTAAAATTTACATAAGTTATTGACCAAAAATGAAAAAATAAATAATAAAAAATAAGGCTAGATACAAAGTTAATTGAGAATATCATTTGGTTACTTATAAATATCACCTGGAGAAGGGACTGGAGGATGGCCGAGTGCATTGAGGCGATGGTCTCGCCAAACCTGGTACAGAAGGTTGTGGTTTCAAATTCCACTTGAACGGGTTGGAATTTATTTTGTGGAGGACTGACAGAATAAATCTTGACCTAAATAATTTGGTAACCTGAAGGATAACCCGCCTTTTTTTCCCAGGTGGTGAACATATCGACGTCAAGACCCCAACAAACAAACAATATCACTAGTGTATTTTATGATAAAAACAATTAAAGTAAAATTGGAGTGCAAGAAATTTCAAAGTTTTGCAACCTCAGCTTACACAATATCAATCCGCCCCGGGCCTGGGCGAGTTGAATTTTGCTTTAAAGTGGTCTTGCGAAATAAACAAATAAAAAAAACATCCCACCCTACAACCTGTAGGATAATTCTTCCTTCCTGCGATAGTTGGAGTACACAAGGAAATTAAGTCTACTATAAACTACCTAGATTTTCAAAAAAGAGGGAGGGATTAAAAAATGGATATTTAAATAAAATTGATTGATTGAAATAAAATTGATTTTAACAACTAACAATATACTTTTTACCTGTAAAGCATGCCAAATGATTTGACAGCCACTAAAAAACAACATGGCTTCTTAACTGTTACCAACAGCATTTGGTTAATAATTTTCCAACATTTCATTCAAGTTTTCTTTCTGTTTCAAACCAACATTTTCAACCACACTCTTACTTTTACCAAATAAGCTATGAAAAATGACGTTATCTACTTTTTTTAAAACGATAAAAAATGTTTCAAATAAATCTGTGATTTCAGCATTAATCACCACTTGTAAGGACTTGTACTCAAGTTTTTTATTGAGCTTTAAGGAAAATTCAATAAATTTTTTTTCAGTAATTTGTTTAGTATTCATAATTATAACATTTTTCTTGAAAGCTAAATATATTTCAATTTAGAAAATTATAAAGTTTTGCCTATATAAATATAAAAATGTTTTTCATACCTGATATTTTTACAAAGAAAACACTAACAGAAGCTCTTAATTTCAAAAATATGTAAAACATTTCGAACATACCTTACAATATGGGCTAAAAATAAACACTATCGATCAACAGCTCCAAGCCCCTTCTTCCTGATAGCGGCTGACACAGCATGTGAGAGAATGTCTTCCGTCGAAGTGCTGCATGGTCCAATAGTCGGAGTACTTGTGCTAGTACTCGCATCTTCTGGAGACCAACTATTGTTGTCGGTATTTAGCTTAAACTGATCTGTCGTGCACGTTAATCCATGGCACCTACATTATAAAACATTAAGATAAAAATAAATTACTATAAGTAAAAATTCATTATCTAACTTTGAACTTTATTATAATATCATAATATATCCTGGAAATAGGAGGCCATCCTAAATATTTCTCTGGAAGGTTCTGTTATGGTTTAGGAGTTGAGGACAGAGTTTATCTAAAGTAGGATGCCAGCCTGCCAGCCAACGTCACAAATCACACTCAAAATTAACAACTTAATTACTAAGTTCAAATTGCGATTCCCCTAAGGGTGCTTGGAGGCAACATCATTTGAAAGATTCATTCTTGCTAAGGAAACCATTGACTTGGCAATATCATAAACTAACATGGTCTATGAAGAAATAAAAACTTCTTAAATGAAGCATAAGCCTTTTAATTAGGGATGAGTCTACACCAAATGTCGATTCTGGGTCCCATCCATTCTTGAGATATGAATTGGTATCAAGAATCAATGATCCAAAGTTGATTCCTAGGAATCGATACTACTCACTTAGGATATGATATCATTTAATACATTCAATTTTTCTCTTAATGACCAAGCCTACTTTGCAGAAAATTAAAAACAAATCCCATAGAACTGCAAGATAAACTTCAGTTTGTTGAAGATATTTATCCGTTGTTGGAAAATGAAGAATTTCTATTACAATCTCTAATCAAAGAAATAATGCCACTCCGACAAGAATACTATTTTATTATACATTTTTGTTATTCTTATCTTGGACGATATGTCCAAGAATAAAAATAAAGAGTAAGAAGTTTTCCAACTCTAATACTCAACTAAAACTAATCCAGTGCATCTACAATGTTAAGGTTTCATGGTTTAGTAACATTTTCCATTCCTTAATCAATAAATGAAACCTTGGAATTTTATCTTCTTAAATGCGAATTTGTCAATTGAATTATATTATTGTACACTGTCTGAATTATAATCAATAACATATATTAAATCCTTTTGATGATAAATGCTACTAATTAATTTACTTCTTGAATTATTATTTTTTTCTATTGATTTCTTTTGCTTGTTTAGCTTATTTTTGAAAATATAAATTTATTTTTAAACCAAGGTATTGGAACCGAGAATTGAAAAATTTTGGTACCGACACCAGTGCTCCTGATGAAATCAATGGTTCAAAGATGGCTTCAATTTATAAAAAAAATAATTGTATTTTGAATGATGACTTTAACACTAATACTAGTAGTATCTATAAAAAAAAAAAAAAAAAAAAAAAAAAATTAACAACATATTAGTGTGACAGTATTAACATAGAAAAACTGAAAATAATCTTAAAATACTAAAATGTGATACTGAACTATGCAAAATGAATTTTCACCTAATAGCCATAGTGACAGCTTCATCTTCAACCGTAACTTGTCCCATACAACCAGATCCTTCTATAAGGCTATTCATCGCATTATCGTAAACTGCACGGACAAGGTGTCTTTCCCTAACATGACTCATCCGTATGTACCAGTTTTCCTCTTCTTTGAGAGCTTCAAGATCTTTTTTCCAATGCCTAACATAATATAGTATCACTAAAGTTGTTTTTGAAATTTTTAAGAAAAACAAAAATATGATAAAGTTAAAAAACAGATTGATTTAATATCATAGCAGAGAGATAAAGATTTTTCCAGAGAATTTTAAATTTTATTTCTAATATTATTGTGCAATTATAGTTTACTAACAAAAAATAACTGCTTCAGTATTGTAATTTATAGAAAAATAAAGAAGACATTTCATGGATAAACAAACATTCAGAATCAAAACAGTAGTCGAATCAAAAACCTCCTCCATTTTGAAGTCGGTTAAAAAAACTAACAAAATGATCATAAAATGAAAAAAAAAGCCCTTACTTCAAAATAATAAGAAAGTGGTGAAAATTAAAGAGGAGAGACTGTAGCGGCAATGGACTACTTCAATAATATGCCCTCTTCATAAGAAAGGAGATAGGTTAGACTGCATCAACTATCGTGGAGTATCTCTATTATCATCTACCTACAAAATCCTCTCTAACATTCTCTTCAGTAGGCTCACTCCATTTACAGAGCGCGGGATAGGGAAATACCAGGCTGGCTTTCAGTGAGGCAGATCAACTGTTGATCAAATATTCACCCTAATATTAGGTGCCCGAAACTGTATGAGGCTTTGATAGGTATGGGCCTCCCAGGCAAGCTATTCTGCCTCGTGAGGTTGCCTATTTAAGCCTATCTTCTTTTCAACCTTGCGCTGGAAAAAACTGTTCAGGAATCTGGAATCCAAACAAGTCACACTGTCTTCACCAGTACAGTGAATATTTTGGGTTTTGCAGACGACCTGGATATTGTGGCGAGGTCCTGACCACCATTAGTGGAGGCCACAATTAGTCTCATGGAAGCTGCCACATCTATGGGCCTAACCATCAGAAAAAACAAAGTACATGTACACCAGGGTCGGCAGTGAGGAAGCACTGATTGTGGGTCCGTACAGGTTTGAAAGAGTTTATGAATTCACATATCTGGTATCTCAGGTAACACCAGTCAATGAAGTATCTGTGGAAATAAAAAAGAGGCTAATGACAGCTAACAGGGCTTATTTTGGCCTTCTAAAAAAACCCATTATCTACAAGACCATTGTGTGCCCTTTTCTTACCTATGCTTCCCAAACATGGACTATCTCCAGGAGAAATGAAAATGATCTAGCATTCGAAAGGAAGATTCTCATCGAATAATAGGTCCAGTGATAGAAGTGATCATAAAGCTGGGGAGACTCAGTTGGGCTGGCCACCTAATAAGAATGAGATACAATGAGATCCCCAAGAGAGCCATGGATACTGTCTTGCACAAGAAACGATGTGCTGGTAGGCCAAGGTTAAGATGGATTGATGCCGTGACAACGGATACACGAAGCCTGTTAGGAGTCAGGTGCTGGAGATCGACTGCACAAGATCGAGCCGAATGGCAGCAGCTCATTGAGGAGGCCAGGACCAACCAAAGGTTGTAGCGCCACCAAGAAGAAGAAGGTGAAAATTGGTGAAAAAGGGAACAATGAGAAAACAGATATGAAAGATTTAAAAATTACAAATGCCCACCAAATTACAAAAGGCAATGAATTTTTAATTTTATCGTTTTCATCAGGTTGGATTTTAATTTCTAACCATAAAAGTTTATGACAGTGTGGCAAACTTCATTTCTTCCACTCAACACAGTACATTTAAATTATTATTATAGTAAACTTGACTATTGTAAACCTTCCAAAAAGTATGAAGATAATATAGTTAAAATTTGATAACAGATGGGTCCAATAGTTTTACCATTGAAAACTCTGTTGCAGAATATGGCACAAGCCACAAACTTGCCGATTTTTACTTCACAGGGATCCACATGTTGCGCCAAATAGTTATTGCTTTTTTATTAATTTAATTCAAAATAAGTAAATTTTATTATAAATTTCCTCACTCTATATAACACTGTAGAGGACTCCAGGAGGACCGATACCTTATTCTGTTACTTCACAGCTGGATTAACTCTGGCTCAGTTGTAATCATCATCCACAGTGATTTGGAAACTTCTGCTCTGCAGCTGGAGGATTGGGAACAAGATCAAGAGGAGTAAAGTAAGCACATGGGAATGAACAAAAGCCAGTTCCGATATTTACTGGAAAAAGTATCTCCTTTGTTTATTGGCACAAAAAAAATGAATGTGCACTAGGGACCACACCTCAAGATAGTAAAAAGATCCACTGAGGGGCAATTTACATTTGTCAATCTGAGTTGAATCATGAGTCATTGTTTTACATTCAGGCACTTCATCCAAAATCAACCTTTCCCTCTCATTCACTATAGTTAATCATACAGTTAATTCTAGATATTCCTCATATAGTTATTTCTCTGTAAAAATTGCAAATATTCATATAATTTTGTGTAAAATAACTAAAATTTCTCACAGATTCGTCTCTTCCTTTATTGCTTCACTACATTTTAAATATTAACTCTAACAGCAAGACTATTTTCTCGAAGATATTTTAGAGAAAATCTCACATAAAGAGTGCTCTCTATTTGTTAATGCAAAGTAGACTTTTTTATCGTAATAATAGCATAAATGTTTCATTTCATTCCTATTGTCCAAAAATGTGCTTTACAGAGATACAAAAATACACTATACAAATTTTCAGAATAGCATAATAAAAATAATAATAAATTAATTACCTGGCTTTTTTAGGTGGTGGGTTCGGAGTTTCAAGTAAAGTCTCATTATTACTGCTATCCATCCTGAAAAAAAAATTACTATAATTATATATAACCGTCTATCGTTGATACATGTAGAATATAAAGTTTAGATTAATATAATCCTTTTTCTCCAATTTTCTATTATAATTTAGGGGCCTTAATCCATTTAGAAAAAGTTTAAATAAAATTGGTAAATGGTTTGACCTGAATAGAAAAAGACTTAAAATATATGGAAAAGGGTGAAATATAATTTGATTACTTTAAAATAAACTGGAAAAAAGATTAAAAATAATTGGAAAATGTTTAAATATGAATGGGAAAGTTGATATTTAAATGGAAAAATCTAAATAAAAATGGAAAAAGACTGGAAAATAAATAACTGGAAAAGCATAAATTAATATGGAAAAGGATTAAACATAACTAGAAAATCTTTCAACTATTCTGGAAAAGATTAAAGTAAACTTGGAATAGGAATATATAAATATTATAATAATAAAATTCCTGAAGATAGAAATAGAGAAGCAAAATGTCTTGGCAAGTCTTGTTTGGCACTATGTAATACAATAAGAAATGAAATCTCATAATCAGAAAAATAGTAAATGTTCGTGCAGCAGTGTAATATGTAAAACTCGTATATTTAGGATAAAATTATATCATACAATACAGTACACAAGTGAACCATTAAGCTGTAATGCCATAACTCATAAAAATTATTAAAAAAAAAAAAATTATATATATATATATATATATATATATATATATATATATATATATATATATATATATATATATATATATACACTCAGCTTTTATTCAACTGGTTTTTTATTTTAATACAGGATACAATGCAAAGTCAAAGAAAGCCATAAATTTAAATATTAATTGGATGAAGCCATAATAAATGTGTATGGTAAAGCAGTCCTGGTACAATTAAAATTCATTAACCAAAGAATAAATCTAAATTTTCCCTCCATTTGCTAGTTAGTAAACTGTAGATTTCCTACCTCTGTCTAAGATGACAAAAAATGTTGAACCCACAAAATATACTAATTGAATTAGACTTTTAAATCTCTCCTATTTGCTTATTAATAATAAAATAAGTAATGAAGTTACAGGTAACAGTAGAATAGAAACATCTGATAAAATCAATGTTGTTAAATACATCCTTAAACTTGTATGCCCATATATTTCGGAAAATAAAATAGAAGAACTCGATTACAAATAATAGGAACATAATAAATAAATAATTGATACCATATTGATTGAAAACAAAATCTTACATAAAATAACATCAGAATGTAGGATGAAAGAGACTTCCATTGATCAACAATTTTTTAATAATAATTATTCAAAAGGACTAATAAGGAGAGTTTATTTTTCTTAAATGATAAAGAATATTTTCATTAAAAAAACTTATAGTCTCAGTAACATAGAAAGACAATAATACTATAATCCACAAAGGTCACAAACAGATAAGAAAAACAAAGCTTTTGTAATACATATTTTAAAACATAATTTCTATTTTAAAGGCGTAAATATATAAACGAAATCAGATTTGGTACTAAAAACCCACACTAATATTATGCAAAAGGTTTTTTATCTACAAAACTGAGATGTTTAAATTTGCAACTAAAGTTTATAAATGGTTTTAAAAAAAACAAAAAAAAAACTACTATGATATACAGTTGTGAAATAAAATATATAGATAAAACAGAAACGTACATGTAAGATGTGAGTTACGAATATTATCTCTTTGAGGTATTTAATTTACATTGGAAGCAACATTTCACAGCAATAACAATGGGCTACGCCCCGAAGTAATTGTTAAAATGGTCCAACATCCACTTTAGATTATAAGTATACAAAGACATTTCAAAATTTTACATTTAAGATACACATCTTGGAAAAGTTCTCAATGATCGAACAAGACGACCTGAGTAGAAGTGTTTGTTTGCAAACCAGTTTAGTTATGTAATATTGCTCATAGAAAGCGCCACTGTCATACTAGTTAACCTCCTTTAACCTTGTGTTACATTGCTTCTTTAGCTTTTATTCAACAATCGATTTTTGGAATGTTAATAATATTCGATTTTATTGGATATGAAAAGATACCAGTGATGTGTCGGTATCAAAACGTTTCGATTCTCGGTACCGGTAACTTCGTTTGAATATAAATAGCTTTTACGTAAAATAATCGATTTGAGAGCTAATAAAAATAATTTTTTAGAAAAAAAAACAAAACCGACTTCAAGATTAAACCTACATATGTATATAGAACTAAAAAGTAAACAATAACATTTTAGAAGCTTCGAAACAAAGATTATTAAATGACAATCAACGAAATTATCGGTACTTATTTACCTATTCACTTCCTTATATACTTATATACTTACTTCCTTCCATAGAGATTACTTTCTTGGTACATTCCTCTTCCAAGTTATTAACACCCACCACCCTCCGCTCATTCACAATATCCTACATTTCAAGTCCTCAATCCAATCATTGCATACATGGTCCCGTCTCTCCGATCTCCTATGTCGGAACTAGATCTCCGATCCTACAGAACTACTGCTTTCCAACGTTCCTTTCTTGCCCGCTCCGCTATTCTTTGGAATTCTCTTCCCCCTTCCATTCGTAATGCATCGTCCCTCGGAACTTTTAAAACATTCCTCTTCCACCACCTTTCCTCCCTCCAGAGGGATGCTATCTAATTATATAGATGCTTAAATGAATTTCACCCAAGCATATCAGATATAAAAGTTTAACCTGTTTGAACAATCTTCATATGATAATGTTTTCTCTATCATTGAAATAATTTTCATTTTTATTTTTCATCATCATTTTTTTATTCTTCAGCATTTACTTGATTTAACATCAGAAATCTATTGTTTAGTCAATTTCCTATATAAAATTTTTTCTTTTACTGATTGTAAATATAGTTTATGTATGTATGTAGAGTGTAGGTGTTTATAAATGCTTAGATTTTTTTTTTTCATTTCATTACTTATTCTATTGTAAAATTGTACTTACTTTTAATTATCTTATTTTATTATCTAATTTATAATCTCTAGGCCAGATATAACTTATGGTCTGTCATATAACTATTATTCTTAATGGACTTTGTCCCAGAATAAAATTTTTTTTCTATTCTATTCTATTCACAATTTATAATCAGTTATTTTTGAATTCGGTGCCAGACAAGGAGGGGCAGCTTAATCCAACCTTCGCAACAAACGTTCGAATGGAACAAGACAGCAGTGTGGCGGAAATGAAATAGTGGGGAATCTTCACAATTAAATTTTTTTTTTCGAATTCTGTTTGTTTTGGTTGGCACCGTCTTTAAAAATAACTGATTATAAATTGTGAATAGGTATATAAGCATCGATAATTTCGTTGATTGTCATTTAATTATCTTTGTTTCGAAGCAACTAAAATATTATTTTTTACTTTTTAGTTCTATATATGGGCTATGCTCAAGGCAGTGATTTTTCGCTGTCCTACTGGACTTAAGTTGGAACTAAAACTTTCAAATCAATATTTTTAGTGAATTTGAACGTACATCGATCCCTTAAAGTTGGTGCAAACAGCTTAGTTTCGAAAAATATTTTTGTTATTTTTATATAGCTATAAAAATGCTTATAAGCTCATGTCCGTCACTTGTCCCTACCTATAAAGTAAGATTTCATGGAAGTTATTTAAGTATTTATTTTTATAAAACTTATTTATTTATTTTCAGCCGACTTCAAAAAAAGAGATGTTCTCAACTCATCTGTATTTTTTTTTTTTTTTTTTTTTTGTGTGTGTGTGTGTGTGTGTGTGTGTATGTTACGCGATTACTCGGTCAATTCTAAAGATTCTTTTTTAGATCGATAGGGCATACTTCAGAGGTGGTCCCATGAAAAATATTTTGAAATCAACGGAGCACTTTTTAAGAAAAAATAAAACAAAAACAGTCCTTTAAAATGCGAAAAATCATAAAATAATCTAAATCTCTATGGTAACTAAATCTAAATTATTAACAAAAATAATTTACATATAGAGTCAACTCTCGATGTTAAAAATTGTGTAAATAAGTCGAACTGAAAATTTGAAAGTTCAAAAGAGAGAACTCCAAGGACCACCTACCTCTATGAAACGAACTATTAGAAGACATCGCCTCTATAACTCGAACTCAAATTAAAAGAATTTCATGTGTAATTTGTTTTCCGGTTTCCCGTCATTGTTTATCTTTCCAGTTCATAGTTGCACCAGTCACTTATTATTAGTTATTCACTTGAGTGGTTTTACAGTGGATAAATCAATTTTGATGATTCTTTTTTAGATCGGTAGGGCATACTTCAGAGGTGGTCCCATAAAAAAAATTTTGAAATCAACTCAGCATTTTTTTAGAAAAATAAAAAAACAGTTAATAAAAATCACTGTTATATAACCTTCCATTTTAAACATATTTATAATTATGATAATCTAAAACCTCCAACGTAACTAAATCTAAATTATTAACAAAAATAATTTACATATACAGTCAATTCTCGATGTGTCGTACTTCGATAAGCTTAATTCTTAAATAAGTCGAACAAAATCTATGGTCGGAAGTACATTACACTTAAATTTCACCTCAAAGAGACGATTTCAGATAGAAAACGTTAGAAATTGTGTAAATAAGTCGAACTGAAAATAGCGTTCAAAAGAGAGAACTTCTAGGACCACCTCTATGAAATAAACTATTAAAAGCCATCACCTCTATAACTCGAACTCAAATTAAAAGAATTTCATGTGTAATTTATATTCCGATTTCCCGTCATTGTTTGTCATCTTTTCAGTTCATAGTTACACCAGTCACTTATTATTAGTTATTCACTCGAGTAAATAATTTTACAGTGGCTATTGAAAATTCTTTCAATTAGCGAAAACTTAAAATTCATTTGCAAAGTGGAGAAAGGAAAAAGAAGTTGGGCGTTTGTTTCTAGTGAATTCCGAATTCCGCCTAGTTCTCTTTCAAACGTCCTAAAAAGTAAAGAAAAGATCGCCACTGGTGGAAGGCGATGAGTCTACTTTTAGACACCCTCAGAATAAAGCGCAGTTCAGTTGAAAGTTATATGATAAATTGGTACTGGGTATTTAATTTTCTGTATCAATGATTTTATATGTATGTACAAACATCATACACATACCCATTAATGAAAAATGTACGTAATGATTTCAACTCCAATTTTGTGTACAATTTTCCCATTTACATGCAGATAAGTGGAATAATAACCTCGATAATTCTTTGTTCAGTAAGTCGAACTATTTTTCAGGGTAGCTTGAAGACCGAGAATTGACTGTATAAACAAAAATACACTCACCACTAAAAAGTTTTTTTTTTTTTTATTCTTTTATTAATAGAAATTTACAACTGTATTTAAAAAAAACATCAAGTAAATATGCGGTATATTTGAGACATAATGACATGAATTAAACTTGTAGAGGAACTACCCATTGGTAGTACTCTAATGAATATTTACAAAAGAAGATCACGGGGCCATCTTCTTTTCAGACGCCTCGGAGGATTGCCAGGAATGGAATGGGAAGCAAGTTGTGCAACAAGTGGATTTGGATGAGCAGTGAGTTTATTATGAAAGGAAAGGTATCTGGTTCGTGCCAATTCAGCAACATATGGGATATTAAGGTGGTTGTGGATCAATTCATTTGTGACAAAGTAAGGAGCATCTAGAATTTTTCGAAGGATTTTGGATTGGAGTGATTGGATGCGGGAAGAATTCGATGGTTTGGTGGATCCCCATAACTCCATACCTTAAGTCCACTAAAAAGTAAAAAATAAAAATAATTTTTAGAAAAAAAAAAAAAAAACCGACTTCAAGATTAATCCTACTTAAACAAACTTGAACTAAAAAAAAAAAAAATAATAATATTTTAATTGCTTCGAAACAAAAACCATTAATTAAATGACAATCAACGAAATTATCGATGCTTATATACCTATTCACAATTTTTGATCAGTTATTTTTGAAGTCGGTGCCAACGAAAACAAACACAATTTAAAAAGAGATGGATAATTGTAAAGATGCTCCCACTGTTTCACCACCGCCACACCACTGTCTCCGGCCGAAAGTTTATTGCTAAGGCAAGATTAAACTACCCTTCTTGGCTGGCACCGACTCTAAAAATAACTGATCATAAATTGTGAATAGGTATATAATTATCGATAATTTCGTTGATTGTCATTTAATGGTTTTTGTTTCGAAGCAATTAAAATATTATTTTTTATTTTTTAGTTCAAGTTTGTTTAAGTAGGTTTAATCTTGAAGTCGGTTTTGTTTTTTGTTTTTTTTAAATTATTTTTATCTAGAGTATGAACACATATATTGGAGAATAAATTAACATGCTTTTAAACATTTTTAACTATAAAGGGAAACTGAAAATTCCGTTTTATTTTTGTCCCTCGGTTTGTCCTCACGACCGTCACACTAAATAGTTGTTTCAATATTCTCTACATGAATAAGCTAGTGCTAATTATTGCTATCTACAGAGTAATTCGTGAGGTTATCTTCATAATTGATGTGTTTGGTTGACATTTTTTAGTGTATTTTCTACGATTTTCATCGATTCAGGGTAAGTTTTCTTCCTCGTACTTTTTACTACTCACGACCTTCACGCGTTTTTGAAATGATTCGCATTTTTTAAGAGCTCCTGGACACCATATTGGATTATCTTTAGATGTACACAACTGATTAGTCAAACTAGCCGTTTAGGTAAGGCTCTGGTGTTGCAATAAACATTAAATTATGGTAGGTTCCTCACGACCGTCACACCTATTTTTTATTTTTTTTCGAATTGTTAAGAGTTACATATTAATGTACCAACACTTTTATACGGGTGGAACATCACTGAATTGAGTTCCTTTTTGGCGGGGGGTTGAGGGGGAGGGGAACTACCAACACTTTTATAATGGCAAAACATCACTGATTTAATTTTCTTTTTTTTGGGGGGTGGGGGTCAGATTAAATAACTAAACCGTTTTTTTGTAAAATTTGAGCCACTGAAAGATAGCGGTTTCAGATCTGCCAGGCTGTTACGATTTTTGGCTGCCGGAGGACATCCTTGGCCAATCTCCTACCCGACAAATTATTTTTCGCCCTTTTAAAAAATGTTTTAATTTTTAAAAGGACTTTGAAGGATACTTAGTTTGAGATATTCCAGGATTTAACAATTTTCATGATCGCAGGAGTGTGCGCCATTGTTGTCGTTTCACAATCTTTGTTATCCTATTCGAAAATTAAAAACTTTAAGTCCGTTTCCCTTCTCTCCCCACCTCTCAAAAATAAAATTAATTCAGTGATGTTTTACTACTATACAATTGTTGGTATGTAAGAATGTAGAATTTAATAAATAGAAGGTATATTATAATAGAAAACTCAAAAATAATAAAAATTTAATCAACTTTAAAAAATCGTTTTTTTTGTTTTTTTTTTAATTTTAGCTGAGGCCATGAGATTGACCCGTATGTAGGTTTAATCTTGAGGTCGGTTTTGTTTTGTTTCTAAAAATTATTTTTATTTTTCACTTTTTAGTGGTGAGTGTATTTTTGTTTATACAGTCAATTCTCGATCTTAAAGCTACCCTGAAAAATAGTTCGACTTACTTAACAAAGAATTATCGAGGTTATTATTCCACTTATCTGCATGTAGATGGGAAAATTGAACACAAAATTGGAGTTGAAATCATTACGTACATTTTTCATTAATGGGCATGTGTATGATGTTTGTACATACATATAAAATCATTGATACAGAAAATTAAATACCCAGTACCAATTTATCATATAACTTTCAACTGAACTGCGCTTTATTCTGAGGGTGCCTAAAAGTAGACTCACCGCCTCACAGTGGAACGAATCAACGAATTTGTTGGACATTGGACCAATTCTCTAATAACTAAATTTGTCTTTTATTTGGATCTTAAATTATTCTTTATACTTCTTTTCAACAAAATCCATAGATAAATTAATGTTAAAATCAAATCTTATAGGAAAAATTCTGCATTGAAATATATATTTTTTTTTAAACTCATATTTAAAAAAAAATCCATTGTTTGAGGTAATGCTTTAAATTAACCGTGCAACTACTGGCAAACAACTTATCCATAATAAGATATTTTAGGCAAATAAAACTCGGGATTATTTCAAACGTCTGGGATTTTTCGATGAAAATTAGGAGAAAAAACTCAAATGTAAATTGCGAAAATCGCATAAAATCGCCCAAAAAACTACCTTCACAGTAAATAACTAGAATGCTTGAAGTTTTTTTTTTTTTCCATTAGTTGGATTTTGCTCTTAGGTGCTCTTTTCTGAGAAAATGATTTTTTTCTTTTCTTTTCTTTTCTAGGTCTTGAGAATTAATTTTAAATGATTTCTGTTGATATTGGCGCTACTTTTCGCAAGTTTTCTTTTGTTTACCTACTTTTGTCTTTTGTTTGTCTGTTTACATTCATTTGTCCTCATATAAAATGCTCAGTTTGTGTGTGTTATTTTAACGACATAGGTGCGATGGTTCCTAAAACAAATTTTCAAGTTTTTCAATTTTTCCAATTTAATCATATAAGTTTTAAAGATTATGACCTGGCATTGGAAACATGGATTAATTCGTTTGGACTGGAATAAATTTCAAATACCGAAAGTTCTGCTTACGGGAAAGATTAAGAAAATTCAGTAGTAGTTTGAACTCTCGCTGGATTTCGTCCCATAGGAAGATCAATAGTTTTTTGGAGAAGCATGAAACTGGTTGAATTTGGATTTCATTGTTCCTAAAGATGTTATCCAGAACCTACCTTCATCATCATCATCAACAAGCGCAAGTATACCATCTTGTTCTCAATCATTCGAGCAATTATCTGATAGACAAAGACGGAGAAAAACGGAAAGTTTTAGAAAATGTTCAGAGGATATGTTCGCTTTTGTCATGAAAAAAAAAGGTTCAAATCTGATGACGTAGATTACATTGTTAATTTTATTAGGGAGCATCCAGAACATGTACTAAGTGTCAAAAAAATTTTGTGAAAACCTTTTAAATCCAAAGGACCAAGAGAATGAAAAGGCATTAGCATTATATACAGTCGCTGATTTTACTAAGTTTCAGTACAATGCCGTCAGAAATAATGTAAAAGCATTAGGATATACATCACTTTACCCCAGCTACTATCAGATCCAAAAATTAAAAAAAGATTGTTATCCCCCAGAAGAATCCATATCGGTTAGTGACACTGGAGCAAATATCGTATTGCAAAATTTACTTGACCATACTTCTCGGATTTTACAAGTCGTGGGTGGTGAAATAGGGAATGATAACTTTCGTAGTTTAACGTTAAACATTAAGTGGGGATGTGATGGGGCGGGTAACCAATCACAATATAAACAACGTTATTCTTCATCTGAAACTTTCAGCGAAGATTCGGTCATTTTGATTGCCTGTTTAGTACCGATTAATTTGATAAATTCAGAGAATTGTCAAATAGTCTGGCAAAATGAATGTCCGTCATCGACCAGATTTTGTAGGCCTATCTCATTTAATTATACGAAAGAAACAGATGAAACTATAACGTCTTTAGTTCGAGACATTCAGAAACAAATTGATAATTTACTTCCCTATATAAATGACAAAATCTCTACCAATTATAGAATGTTATTAACTATGGTTGATGGCAAAATATGTAATATTTTAACTGAAACTTCTTCAGCTATGAGGTGTTTTTTGTGGAATGCAACACCTAAAGAAATGAACAATTTAAAAATTATTACAAACAAGGAAATAGTTAATGATGAGTATTACTCATTTGGCTTGTCCCCTTTGCATTGTTTGATCAGGTGTTTTGAGTGCTTAATTCACATCTCTTACCGATTAGATTTCAAGTCCTGGAGTGCAAAAACAACAGAGCAAAAGGAGTTACTTGCAAGGAAAAAAAAAATCAAGTTCAACATGATTTTAAAATTCAGTTAGGACTTTGTGTAGACCACGTAAGACAAGGTTTTGGTACAAGCAATGATGGAAATACTGCAAGGAAATTTTTTGCCTCCCCAGAAACTTCATCAGCTATAACAGGGGTTGACGAAAATCTAATTAGACGCTTTGCAATAATATTACAAGCTATTTCTTCTGGGTCAATTATAAAACTTGATAACTTTGAAGCCTACACGAAAGAGACAGCACGGTTATATTTATCTCTGTATGGCTGGTATTATATGCCAGTCACCGTGCACAAACTGCTCGTGCACGGAACACTGATAGCCAAAAATGCTATAATACCTATAGGACAATTGTCAGAAGATGCTCAAGAAGCGAATCACAAGTTATTCCGAAATTTCAGACTGTTTCATGCCAGAAAATCATCGAGGCAATCAAACAATCGAGATGTTTTAAATAATTTATTAATAAATTCGGATCCCTTAATTTCGACTCTTAGACCGAGAATAATAAACATTAAACGTGATTTATTACCAGAAGCACAATCACTTATTGTTACTTATAATATAGAAAAAATAATCTTAATTAAAATTATGTTGTTATGAGTTTAATTCTGATCGTTATTTAAATAAACAATTGTATATAGGCACCTACATATATTATAATTTTGATGTATCAATTAGTCCTAGGATATTAACTGACAAAAGTAATTATCAATTGTTATATTATTTTTTTTTAATAATTAAATATTTTAGTTTGTTACGTTTTATTTTGTAATTTTATTTAATACATATGTATTTATCATTCCATAGAATATTTTATTGCATATATTCTCGTAGTATATAGGTACAATAAATGGTAAGTAAATGATGATAAATTATCCAACATCGAAATATCAAATCAGGAATTCTTACATGTTTCCTCTTACGATCACGATTAGCATATCATTTAATAGTCCATTCAAAAAGCTTTAAAACGGTACCAATAGCATTATTCTAGGAGAAGCAGAAGCGGAGATATTAACGAATGTCCATTCCGCCCTAACGTTCGTTCCACTGTGCGCCTTCCACCAGTGGCGATCTTTTCTTTACTTTTTAGGACGTTTGAAAGAGAACTAGGCGGAATTCGGAATTCACTAGAAACAAACGCCCAACTTCTTTTTCCTTTCTCCACTTTGCAAATGAATTTTAAGTTTTCGCTAATTGAAAGAATTTTCAATAGCCACTGTAAAACCACTCGAGTGAATAACTAATAATAAGTGACTGTTGTAACTATGAACTGAAAAGATTTTTTTTTCTTTTTGATGAGTTGAGAACCTCCTCTTTTTTGAAGTCGGGTGAAAAAAATAAAAATACAGACCAGTTGAGAACCTCCTCTTTTTTGAAGTCGGTTGAAAAATATCAAGTGGAGCAACAGAATTTTAATTTGATTCCTAGATTAACATATTTTTGTTTTTATTTTATGTCATTGGCTGGTAAAAAATAAGGAATTAAAAATTTTGAAAACTATGAATAGTGGGGGTAAGTGTCTTTTTAAAATACATTTACTATCTTAATGTGGATTTTCCACGGTAATTATAAATTAAAAATCACATGAATATACTTTTTATAGAAAGGCCAAACATTATTTTAAAAAAAATAAATAAATAAAAAAAAAAATAGTTTTTAGAAAATAAAACAAAACCGACTTCAAGATTAAACCTACATAAACAATCTTGAACTAAAAAATAATATTTTAATTGCTCCGAAACAAAAACCATTAAATGACAATTAACGAAATTGTCGATACTTATATACCTATTCACAATTTAGGATCAGTTATTTTTGGAGTCGGTGCTAACCAAAACTAACAGAATTTGAAAAGAGATGGTAATTGTAAAGATGCTCCCACTGTTTCATCACCGCCACACCACTGTATCCGGCCATTCGAAAGTTTATTGCTAAGGTTAGATTAAACTGCCCTTCTTGGCTGGCACGACTCTAAAAATAACTGATCATAAATTGTGAATAGGTATCGATAAGTATCGATAATTTCGTTGATTTTCATTTAATGGTTTTTGTTTCGAAGCAATTAAAATATAATTTTTTATTTTTTAGTTGAAGATTGTTTATGTAGGTTTAATCTTGAAGTCGGTTTTGTTTTTTTTTCTAAAATGTTTTTTTTTTTTAAACAGGAAATAAATATAATTTAAAGAATTTATTTATTTTTTAATTTATTCATTTAAAGGTGTCAAAATATTTAATATTTTTAACCATTAATTGTTTATGAAGTAAAACTTCACTTTCTAGCGGATGTGGGTATATGAAATAGCTAGTATGGAAAATGAGTTCAATAAATTATTATTAATCGAGTTCAATCAGTTATTTATTGGCATATTTAACTACTATTTACCACACCAACAAACACAACACAAAAACAAAACCACACTTATATCATTCCCTTTAGGAATGAATGAGGAAATACTCCTTTTTTGGTTTTTAAATATTATATTATGTGTAACATTATTAACAAACAGTTATTAACAAGATATTTATCACAGACACACTTACAGATATAATTACAGATATCACTGTACATTAGCACAATAATAACGGGCATATTTAACTACTATTTACCACACCAACAAACACAACACAAAAACAAAACCACACTTATATCATTCCCTCTAGGAATGAATGAGGAAATACTCCTTGGCGAATCTAGGTCATTTAGCAACAGGGGTAGTTCTTATTTCGTTACAGAATTTTTAAAAAAAAATAGCATCTGAACCCTTTTTTGTATCTAATCTGGTAATTGTAGGCTGACAAGATGATAGCCCAGCGTTGAAGACGAGCATTAGCAACCAACGGAATACCCTTTCGGAATACCCTAACGCTCCAAAAATAGAGCGAAGCGGTTGGTGGTCTGTTAAGTGACGTCCTGCCAGAAAATTATGGAAGTGTTTGACACCAAACACTAACGAAAGGGCTTCACGGTCTGTTTGAGAATAGTTCCTTTCTGCGGGTGAAAGTGTAGTGGAGGCGAACGCGATTGGATGCTCCACACCGTCTATAAGGTGAGCCAACGTTGCTCCGACCCCATAACTACTACTGTCAGTGGTCAATATCAGGGGTTTGTCAGAATCATACAACAATAAAAAACATTTCTCACAAATTGACGACTTGGCCCGGTTAAATGCCTCATCACATTCTTGAGACCAAGACCATGGTACATTTTTTTTGGTCAGTTCATATAAAGGTCCAAGTAAATCAACAGACATGTTGACAAACTTGTGGTAAAATTTATTACCCAAGGAATTGCTTTTTCAGGTGATAACTGACATGGGAAATTTGTTTGTTATTAAACCACCCTTTTAGTGGTCTTCATCAGTATTTATCTACTTCAAATCCAATTTCGGTATTATTAACAAACAATTTTTGTATTAGGGGATAGCGAATGAATCAAAACTATCAACTTCTACCGCGTTTGCGGCTTCTACAATATTAGCTTTTTTTGGTGTTGGACATAATTTAGCAATGTGACCCTTCAGATTGCAATTAAAACATTTCCACTCTCTAACCGGACATGAATTTTTATCAATACTATGAAACCTACCACAATATTTGCATTTAGAAATACGTTTTCGAATATTAAATTCAAGTTTCTTATCTGAACTTGAAGATGTCCCTGAAGTGGCGTCCTTGGACTGGGCAGAGAACCTACTTGGTTTTGTCACTTCATAAGCGTGCTGATGCGGGTGAAGTTGATTGACGTCATCGAACCTCGGCTCCCCTTCCATCACCCTGGCTTGTTCCAAAACGAGTTCCATCTCAGAAACGATCTTCACTGCTGAATCAAAGGTTAGATTTTTTTTCAGACAGTAACCTTTTTTTAACCACCGAGTCCCGGATACCAAAAACTAACTGATCTCGAAGGGCTTCGTTGAGAAAATCACCATAGTTACATGTTATTGCTAGTTTTTTAATTGCGACCACAAAGTCACGAATCGATTCATTTACCTCCTGGTTTCGACAATGAAACTTATACCGTTCGGCTACTTCAATACCTTCCGGAGCGTAATGATTTTTCAAAATAGAGCAGAGTTGGTCGAATGACTTGTCCTTAGGTTTGGCAGGAGAGACTAGGTTTTTGAGTGTTCCGTACATTTCAGGACCAATAAGTACCACCAGAGAGTTTACTTTATCTGACTCACCAGTGTCGTTCAAGTCGAAAAACGCCTCGAGCCTGTCGAGGTAGTTCTGAAAAGGTTCGAGAGACGGCACATAGGGATCGACGTGTCCCAAAACAGCATTTCGACGAGGATGACGCAATTCGTATTTTGCTTGCTCTTCTTCACCAGAGTTCTTTTCTTTAGAATTCATTTGTAACAGTATAAGGCACTAGAATACGTTGGTTAGAATAACGTTCAACAACCGACACCGTTTTAACTATCACACGCGAATTAAGAAAACGGTTCCAATTTACTCGTCGCCAATGTTATGTTTTTACGGAGTGGTTCAATAGAAACACATTGAACTTGATTAATGCGTTTATTAGAACACAACAGAGAACTGACATGGGAAATTTGTTTGTTATTAAACCACCCTTTTAGTGGTCTTCATCAGTATTTATCACATTCCCCCAAAAAACATAAGCACACATTGAAATGAATAGCTAAGTTTAATTTATTTCAGAAAAGGTTGAATCTTTTAAATACTGGGATTTAATCATAGATAGTACCGTGACACTTAATATGCATGTTAAAAACACTGTAAACATTTTAAACAGTGTAAACATTGTAGCTATTAAATTCAATTCAAGCTATTAGAAGTGGGTATTATCCCCACTACTCCTTGAATGGAAAGTAAATAAAGAAAGAGAAAAGTAATAAACTAAATAATTAGATTTATAAGGATAAATTTGTTCCTTAAAAAATAATTTAATCCCGTCAGAAAAAGGCTGAAGTAAGCCTATTAATCCTAACTTATTAGGACCCTTACGTAACTGAATGTAGTTTAAAACCTTGCGCTCCAATAAAGTAACAAAAGAAACACAAATTAAAACAAAAATCAACATAAGTAAATAAACTAAAACAAACAATACTATCTGTAATAAATCTATTATATATTTGTCAAATACCACTCACTCACTTAACACGAAATCTCAAAAACCACCGAACGGATTGGAATGAAATTTCGTATATGGCTTCCTCTAGGGCCGTAGGTGCTCGCTAAGAAAGGAATTTTTAAAAATCGGCCTGGATCGCGGCTAATTCGCAAAAATTTGATTACAATTTTTATTGGATGAATAACAATAGATTAATTGTCATATGGTTTATGGAAATAAGCAAGTTAAAAAAAAGGTTAGATGCTTAATCCGCACACTTTGACCACAAATTAAGTTACTTACAGTTGAAAACAAACAAAAATACGATCGATATCGAAATCTTATAATATAGTACTTCCTGTGAACTCATTTTGGCTACAGAGGTATACCCTTACAAGTTTGAGTTGTTTCGTGACGAGAAGCTATTAAAAGACTTATGTTCTCTGGTGATGACATGTAAGGCCAGTTCGATGTACATATTCCTTACGAGCACCAACCTAGCTTCACCAGTAGCTTCGTCCCCAACTACTCTTCCTTCAGCTTTCCGGTCACAAGATAATTGTTCTGAACTATAATTGGCCCATTTCAAATCGGCTTTTCTCTACCAAGCCCAAGTTGTATTTCTGGAATCTGGAATAGTTATACCTAGCCTTTCTGAATTTCATTCCTTGAACCTAGAATCTACTTTTTTCTCAGTTCAGATGAGTCTATTGCAACATTCAAGTAAACTCATCAATCTAAAAGTAAACAACGTAGGAAATGATTCACAGATTCAGTTCGCAACAAACAACTAACGAACTCGGCTGCAAAATATATTCAAGCACATTTAAAGGTCAACAGGGAAGCTGTTAGAAATATATGACATATCATCCTGAAATTAGCAGAAAAGTGTTAATAAACATAATGAGAGCCAACTCGAAGTTAAAAGATATCCTGTACACACTTATTCTGAGATCACCCAAACATAATTAGGGGGGCTGTACAGAAGTATAAGAAAACCCATCCTGAAATCCATAGAAAGTCTTCAAAAAAATTATCAGAAATAACCCTCATGTTAAACGTGTAGCTGTAACAAAACACGATGAAAGATGTTCAATGGAAAGGTTACAGCCAGTATGGCCCAAAAACGGAATATGTAAAAGGCAGAACAGTCGATATTGGACAACGTTCTACTTGAAATTTGTGGTATGCTGTAAAATGGAAAGATAAGAGCCTTGACATGTGCTGCAGTAACGGGAAAGTCCAACTTCCTTCCTTTAAATAATTATCTTCATATATGTAAAATTAAAATATCTACAACTTCTGTACAATTCTCTTTTTCTCAATATATTATAGTTTGCGAGTAAACGGCATTTGTATATGCTTTTTTGAGAAGAACATATGGTAATTGGATTAGGACATGAGGAGGTTACCCATATATGTAGTACGTGTTTGGTTAACAATCATATTGTAATACTGTTCCCAGTGTATCTATTTTCTTAATCTAATATATATTTGTCAAATACCACTCACTCATTTAACACGAAATCTCAAAAACCACCGAACGGATTGGAATTAAATTTCGTATGTGGCTTCCTCTAGGGCCGTAGGTGCTCGCTAAGAAAGGATTTAAAAAGATTCGGTCTGGATCGCGTGTAATTCGTGAAAAACGGGATTTCTTACGCATAGAAAATTCCTTGAATCAACATTACGGATCTTAATGAAACTAAGTACGTTGCTTCTTATTAGATGTTAGATGAACGATAACAATTATTTTCTAAGTAGTTTGCCCTGTATCGGTACAACTAGGGGGTAAAATAAAAGTACTCATAAAATTTTATTGGGTAAATAATAATTAATTTATTGTCATATGGTATATGGTGATAAGCTAAATTAAAAAATAGGTTAGATGCCTAAACCGCACACTTTGGCCACAATTAAGTTCTTTATTGTAGTAAACAAATAAAAATACGATTCTAGCATGTGGAAAGCTTATTATATGGTACTTTATGTGAACTCATGTTGGCTGCAGAGTGTACCCTTACAAGTTTGAGTTTCGGGACTATTAGCCTGCTGTGGAAAGGAAGTATAGGAGGTTAAAATACTTATGTTCTCTGGTGATGACACGGAAGGCCACTTGGATGTACCCACCAACCTTGCTTTACCAGTAGCTTCTTCCCTAACTACTCTTCCTTTAGCTTGATAAGATAAATACAATTGTTCTGTACCTGGTCCTTCTCAAATCGGCATTTTTCAACCAGGCTCAAGTTGTATTTCTCAAATCTATCTACTAAATATATTTCTTAAATACCACTTACTCATTCAACACGAAATCTCCGAAAACCACCGAGCAGATTGGAATGAAATTTAGTATACATCTTCCTATACGGCTGTAGGATCTCGCTAAGAAAGGAATTAAAAAAATCGGCCTGGATCGCGGCTAATTCGTGAAAAAGCGATTTCTAACGCATTGGAAATTCTTTGAAATAACAATACGGATCGTAATGAAACTTAATACATTATTTCTTATTAGATGTTAGATCCACAATAACAATTATTTTCTAAGTAGTTTGTCCTAAATCGGTACTACAAAGGGGTAAACAGTACTAATACAATTTTTAGTGGGTGAATAATAGTAGATTTATTGTCGTATGGTATATGGTGATAAGCTAAGTTAAAAAATAGGTTAGATACTTAAGCCGCACACCTTTACCACAAAATAAGTTCCTTATAGTAGTAAACAAACAAAAATACGTTACTGGTATGTCGAAACCTTATTATATGGTACCTTCTGTGAACTCATGGTGGCTGCAGAGGTGTACCCTTACAAGTTTGAGTTATTCCGTGACGAGAAACTATTGTCCTGCTATGGAGAGGAAGTTGAGGGGGCTAAAAGACTTATGTCCTCTGGTGGTGACATGGAAGGCCAGTTGGATCAATTTATTCCTTACGAGCACCCTACCAACCTTGCTTCACCAGTAGCTCCGTCCCTAACTGCTCTTCCTTAAGCTTTCCGGTCACAAGATAATTGTTCTGGACCTGGCCCTTCCCAAATCGAATTTTCTCAAACAGGCCCATGTTGTATTCCTCGAATCTGAACAAGTTGTACCTAGCCTTTCTGAATTTCATTTCTTGAACCTAGAATCTACTTTTTTCTCAGTTCAGATGAGTCTATTGCAACATTCAAGTAAACTCATCAATCTAAAAGTAAACAACGTAGGAAATGATTCACAGATTCAGTTCGCAACAAACAACTAACGAACTCGGCTGCAAAAAGATAGTCAAACACATGTAGAGGTCAACCGGGAATTCGTTAAAAAATACAGGAAAAATTATCCTGGAAAAACATTAGCAGAAAAGCGGTTAACAAACATAAAGAGAACCAACCCGAAGTTGAAAGAAATGTTGTACACACATATACTGAGGATCACCTAAATATACATAGAGGCTACAGCCTCTATATACAAATATACATATAAGTATAACTAAACCCATCCTGAAATCCATAAAACTGATTACCCAAAAACTGAATATCCAAAAGATAAAACAGTCAATATTGGACAACGGTCAACTTGCAATGGGTGTTATGATGTAAAATGGAAGGACGAGAGCCCTGTCATGTGCTGCAGTAACGGGAAAGTCCAACTTCCTCCATTTCAAGAATATGCTGAATTCTTGCACAACCTCCTTACTTATGAACATCCTGAGGTTGAGCATTTTCTAAATAATATTTGGAAATAGAACGGTTGTTTTCAAATGACGTCGTTTGGAGCAAAAGAGATAAAAGAGGGACATTCTATGCCAACATTTAAGGTGCAAGGACATGCATACCACAGAATAGGGAGTTTACTTTCAGAATGTGAAGCATGCATTGGTACACCAACTCTAGAAAATTGTTCATGAACATAACAAGTATATCAAGGACTTCAGAGCTCCTGTTGAGTCGGCTCCTAAAGATCTACAAGATTTCCAGGTAGTTATCAGTTCTGACAAACAACCTTCAAATGCTCACTGAGGACGTTACAATACTTTTACCTCTAACGAAGTTGAGTTCTTGATTGTTGGCCAGGTGTTAGAAAAGCGAAACATTATTCTCAACTGATAAGAATTAGTGAGTTCTATCGAGCGTATGATTCTTTTCAGTAACATCTGCCATGAAGAAGATGGGTACAGTATTAATATCCCTATGCGTGACCCAAACACAAATCCACCACTTAAGAAAACTGTCTGCAGCTGATTTTTACGCCTATATGTATATGGAGCGAGAAGGCGAAAAACCTTATTTGTTATACTTTCGTAATCTCCTCAACCAATTTGTGCTTAATATGTAAGGACAAATAGAAAAAGAAACACTAAACTTTATTAGAAAAAGACAAAAAATTAGAAGTGGAGAATATATTCACTTGAAGGATGCCATAATTACATAAATAAATTCTAAATTTACCGCACTAATCTGCCAAAAGTAAAATTAGTAAAAAGATAAAAAAATAAATTTTTTTTTAATGTAAATGGTCCTTTCGTACTAAAATACATAATTAATAAAAAAGATAGAAACCGACCTGGCTCACGCCGGTCTGAACTCAGATCATGTAAAAAATTAAAGGTCGAACAGACCTAGAAATTAAGCTTCTGCACTCAAATCTTATTTTAATCCAACATCGAGGTCGCAAACCCCACTATCAATAAGAACTCTCCAGTAGAATTACGCTGTTATCCCTAAGGTAATTTAATCTAATTATCCTAAATTAAGGATCTAATATATACTAATTAATAAAAAAATTAATTATAAGAGTTAAATAAATCTTACTGTCACCCCAACAAAATTTTTAAAATAATTAAATAAAATATTAACCAAACCAATAAATTAATTATATAAAAATAAAATTCTATAGGGTCTTCTCGTCCCATTTAAAAATCTAAGCCTTTTGACTTAAAAGTTAAATTCAATTCCATAATATAAAGAAAGCCACTCCTTCATCCAACCATTCATACAAGCCTCCAATTAAAAGACAAATGATTATGCTACCTTCGCACGGTCAAAATACCGCGGCCATTTAAAACAACGTTTCATTGAGCAGGTTAGATCTAATATAAAATTACACCAGAACATGTTTTTGATAAACAGGTGAAGAATAATTTTGCCGAGTTACTATATATTAATTGCAAAACTTACTAATTCTAACATTATAACTATTGATTAAAAATTAAACAATAATTTTTAATAAAAAATAAGATTCATAAAAAATTAATACCATACAAAAATTAATTATAACAAAATATAAAGATGGAAATTTCTAATCCTACCAATTCCTTATGGAATTATTTAATCATTAAAATATTCTTAAAGCTTATCCCTTAAAATATTAGATTAACTATAATTTAATAAATAAAATTATACTAAAGAAATAATTAATCCTGAATTAAATTCATTTATTAAAAAACCAGATATTTAAAAATGAATAGCATATAACCTCTATAATTATTTTATAAATTATTATGTCACATAAAAAAACAAATAATTATATCTCTTTTAATTTCGGGAAACCTATTATATATAGAATATATTGATAAACCCTGATACAAAAGGTACAAAAAATAAATTATACTTATTATTTATAAAATTATTAACCTTCACAGTTAAATGAACTATAAATCAATCAATTTATTCTAAAAATTATACTATAAATAAAGTTATTTCTATTAAAGATAAATATAAATAAACATCAACACATACAATTAAATAAAATATACTTCAAACCAATTTGAATTGCACAAATGAGTTTTTAATGTAAATAAAAACTAATCCTAGATTATAGTTTGTATAATTCCAGCCCCATCTTCCGATAGGACTACTTTGTTACGACTTATCTCATCTTATAATGAGAGCGACGGGCGATGTGTACTTAATCAAGAACATATATCATGAATAATATATAATATACATTACAATTAAATCCAGTTTCATAATTTATTACATAAATTAATCCAATAATTAAAATTAAATGTAACCCATTTCAATCCTTAATATAGCTGCACCTTGACCTGACATATAATTTTTTAAAAAAAAAAAAAAAAAATATCCTAATAAAACATTCTTATACAGACAGAGATATACAAACTAATTAATCAAGGTAAAATTTATCGTGGATTATCAATTACAGAACAGGTTCCTCTAAAATGATTAAATTACCGTCAAATTCTTTCAATTTAAAGATCATAACTCTTAGTAATGAGAAAAACTTTTACATAAAAAATAATAGGGTATCTAATCCTAGTCTAAAATAAATATTTCTTATAATCTTATATCACCTAACTAAATAATCATAAATTCAAATTTCACCTAAAAACTTATAAATTATAGTCAATTACATTATACAAAATTAATAACATCCTAAAAAAAATAATTATAACTAATTGTGTAACCGCAGCTGCTGGCACAATTTTTGCTAGTTATAAAGATGATTAACTAATTCTTAAAAACCTAAATTATTAATATTAAAAACTGAGAATAATTATTTGTATTACTATTTAAATAACACTTTAATCCCGCTAAAACTTACATATTAAATTCCATCATCAACCTATCTCCCAAACCAGAATCAAATTTAATTAATATAATAATAGAATATTCCTAGGTAATAGTATGGGAACATGTTAAAGTACCCCCTCGCTACCCTCGGTCTAACACACCGGTCCACAAGTTCCTCCTGGACTGCTAGAACACATATATATACGTTGCATATGATTCCTTAATCCCATATGTCTAATACAAATAATTATTCTATTCCTTAGCTCACATTAAGTTCGCTACAAATATTTTACTGTTATATCTTTAAATTTAGATATAATATATTTTATGTATTTATGACTTATGTTGATTCTATCCTCTGGCTATTACCTATAAATATAACTCCATAGATTAAATAATTCCATATATATTATCCCCCCAGACAGACGGCCCTCCGGTACCTCCGGCCCCCCTATATACTAAATTAACAGATCAATATAAATAAGATTTCCCCGATACATATTTATAATGTCCTACTAATCAATCATAGTTGGTTATTATTAACAATAACGTATATTCATAATGATGTTAAGATTTGGGGGATTACCCCCCTTTCTAGGATTTTTACCTAAATGAATCGCTATTCAATCTCTAATTAATGAAAAAGAATTATTTATTTTAATTATCATAATTATATTTAGATTAATTAATTTAATATTCTATATCCGCATTATAACAAGAATAATTTTATCATTCAGTGTTTCAATTAAATGGCAATCAAGAAAAATCAATAAGATATTAATATCAACTATAATCATCTCCAACTTAAGATTACCTATAATTATAATTATAGATTTAATTTAAAGCTTTAAGTTAAATAACTAAACTATTAACCTTCAAAGTTAAATATATATAAGATATAAGCTTTAGATTAAAATCTACTTTAGAATTGCAGTCTAATATCATTATATTGACTATAAAGCTTAATCCATACTGATGGAGGGTTTATCAACCATAAATAAATTTACAATTTATCACCTAAAATTTCAGCCACCCCATCCTTTTGAATAAATGATTATACTCAACTAATCACAAAGACATTGGAACTCTTTATTTCTTATTTGGCATATGAGCCGGAATAGTGGGATCAGCCATAAGAATTATTATCCGAATTGAATTAGGACAACCTGGAAGATTCATTGGAGATGATCAAATTTATAATGTAGTAGTAACCGCACATGCATTTGTAATAATTTTCTTTATAGTAATGCCTATTATAATTGGAGGCTTTGGAAACTGACTAGTACCCTTAATGATTGGTGCCCCCGACATAGCATTCCCTCGAATAAATAATATAAGATTCTGATTATTACCCCCCTCATTAACCTTGTTAATAATAAGAAGATTGGCAGAGTCAGGTGCGGGAACAGGATGAACTGTTTATCCCCCCTTATCAAGTAATTTATCCCATAGTGGAGCCTCTGTTGATTTAGCCATTTTTTCCCTACACCTAGCAGGTGTCTCATCAATTCTTGGGGCCGTCAACTTCATCTCAACTATTATCAATATACGACCAGAAGGAATAATTCCAGAACGAATCCCACTATTCGTATGGTCTGTTGGAATCACAGCATTATTGCTTCTACTGTCTTTGCCTGTACTAGCAGGAGCCATCACTATATTATTAACTGATCGAAATTTCAATACCTCCTTCTTTGATCCTTCCGGAGGAGG